>JAZGTL010000017.1:6229344-7578292 GCA_037349345.1 Oemleria cerasiformis | reverse complement strand
TCCTAGTCAACCGAGTTAACCAGGCAGCTATCGTAGAAAATTCTTCTACGTATCGTCAATAATATCCCGCTAAACCTAGAAAACTTCTCACCTCTGTCACTGTCTTTGGCTGTTCCCAATTTGCCACTACCTCAACTTTTTGGGGATCCACGCTGATACCCTCAGCAGAAATCACATGACCTAAGAATCCCACACTTGTCAACCAAAACTGACATTTACTGAACTTGGTGAACAATTGCCTTTTCCTCAGCATATTCAACACCAACCTTAAGTGCTTCTCATGTGTCTTAGCACTCTTCGAATATACCAAGATATCATCAATGAACACAATCACAAACCGATCCAAATACTTTCAGAACACCCTGTTCATCAAATCCATAAACGTTACCGGGGCATTAGTTAACCCGAATGGCATCACCAGGAACCCATAATGCCCATAGCGTGTCCTAAACGCCGTTTTGGGAACATCCCCTTCCCTGATCCTTAACTGATAGTACCCGAATCGAAGGTAAATTTTAGAGAAATACCTTGCCCCTTTTAATTGATCGAACAAATCATCAATTCGTGGCAAATGATACTTATTCCGCACCGTAACCCTGTTTAACTGCCAGTAGTCGATACATAACCTCAAACCACCATCTTTCTTCCTTACAAATAACACCGGTGCACCCCAAGGTGAGACACTTGGTCGAATAAATCCCATATCCACCAAGTCCTGCAATTGAGTCTTCATTCCCTCAATTCTACTGGTGTCATTCTGTACGGTGCATGTGATATAGGTTGGGTACCCTGAAGAAGCTCTATGGTGAACTCAATCTCTCGATGAGGTGGCAACCCGAAAGATCCTCTGGAAATACATCGAAAAACTCATTCACCATAGGAATATCCTCTACTCTCACCCCGAGTATCCCGAGAATCAATCACGTGAGCTAAATAGCCCTCACAACCTTTCCTTAATAATTTCTCAAAAACTCGAGGGAAGTACCCTATGATCACCCTGAAACGTAAATTCAGGCAAGCCTCGACTCCGAGAAACTACCCTCTTGTCGAAACAATCTATGGACGCTTGGTGCATGGTTACCAATCCATCCCCAGAATCACATAAAAATCATAAATGTCCAAGGGGTTTAAATCTGCATCTAACTCATGACCTCCCACTACTACTAGACAACTACGTATCACGGGATTCACCACTAACATATCTCCGGTAGGAGTGCTAATACCCATGTCCCAACCAGTCGGGGACAACTCTCTATCAACAAAAAGTGTAAAACCCCGAGAAATAAAAGAATGTGTAGCCCCGAGATCTATCAAAATATGTGCATCATGATTAAAAATAGATAACATACCAGTAACCACCTCTGGTGCTGCTCGAGCCTCCTGTTGAGTCATACCAAAAACTGGGGCATGTGTACTCGAAGATCGACCACGACCCCCATGTCTCCTTCTGGCCCTGCTGGCCCCACTGGCTTGGGTTTGGCTCCCTGATGTAGTACCAAATGTCTGCACTACTCTCTGACCCGGTTCAGCAGCATCTCGGCCCAAGGAACTACTACCCGGATGACGATGTGGACAGCCCCTCTTGAATTGACCAGTCTCCCCACAGAAGTAACAACCGATCTCACCAAGTTTGCCACTCTGTCTCCCGGTCGACTGCACTGAAGCGCCGCTAGACTAAGCAGATGAATGCTATCCTTGACCGGCTCCGCCACCGCCTAATCCGGATCTCGCACCCCCAGAAGATCCAGAACTAAAATTGCCTCTCTTGGATGGTCCTTGAATAGAGGCCCCGAAATTCCCGCGATCCCGGCGTCGCTTGGAACCACTGAATTGCTGCTGAGCTGGCAAACTCAACTCAACCCTAGCAGCAGCATCTGACAAAGCTCTCAAAGAAGTATGAGCCATAGCAGTTACTACTACCCGAACCTCACTTCTCAGTCCATACTCAAATCATCGACACTTATCCATCTCAGTTGCCACCAGAGCCGGTACAAAGCATGAAAACTCAAGAAATTTCTGTTCATACTAGGCCACCGTCATGTTCCCTTGTTGTAGCTGCAAGAACTCAGCCTCCCTGACATCACGGTATGAGTGGGGATAAAACTGCTCAAGGAAGCGCTCCCAGAAAGCTTCCCAAGTAAAGGTATGGACATCCCAACCTGACAGCTGCAAGGCATGCCACCAACAGTACGCATAGCCACCCAGAAGAAATGAGCTAACCACACCCTATCCTCCGGTGGTCAACTCATAACCAAAAATACTCGTTCCAAATGAGTAATCCACTCATCCGCATCATCTGGGCCTAACTCGCCCATAAATATTATCGCCCCCAACCTCTGGGCTCGCTCAATGTCAGACACCTCAGTAGTAGCCCTACCTTGAAGGACAGTAGTCCAAGCCCGACCCAATTGATCTAGGGTCTGCCTCCAATCAGGCTCTACTACGGGTTCATGTGTGTCATCACCGTTTCCAAACAGCTAACGGGGCTCGCGTCTCGGAGGAATTACGCTAAAAAGAACCATAAATTATCAATACCACAATCAATTGTACACTAGGTGTATGGTCTACAGGAATTTAACTTAGATTTGACAGGACCCTTCCCGAATTTCCCTCAAAACCCGGGAAGAACCCTGCTCCCGTCTGAAAACCTAAAGAAATTCCCCGAATACCCCCAAGTCCTTGCCATTTAAAAAAAATGAGAATTCTGCCAAAAATCAGGCAAAATCTCCCCTTAAGGATTGGCAAACCGTCTTCCACCTATCAGACTAAGGATTAGATAACACTCCAAATTCCAATAAGGTCAACCATCCAACGATGTAACCACAATCTTACAACAGTCCAAAAGACTTATCAGAGCATCTAAGTAGGATAAATAAAATACATAATTAAATATCCTACTCGAGTGTCTAGGTAAACGCGCAGCTGAAAATCTAATGCCTCTGCCTCTGGATTATGCCCACATCAACTCAATAACCTGGTGGGGATTTAAAATACGAAAGTCATGAGTGGACAAAATAATCATTTAAAAATCATTTATGAGGAAAATATGTCTTTGCCCCCTCCACGAGTAAAACCATGCAAGCAGAACATAAAATCCCTTGTATATAAATATATATATATATATATAGATAATCCGAAAACCCACCGAAAAATCCATCTTTTGTCTAAAACACTTGGTGGGACCCACGAAAACCCGAATAATGAAAACATTCCGTGGTCCACAACCCTGCTTTGAAAACCCTCCTCAAAAGAGTTTAAAATCATGTAAACATACCTGGACACAAAATATACATCAAAACATATCTCACTGCTTCCCGAATGAAATCCCGAGCCATAGCTCGATACCTTCCACACACCCGATATACCTCGAGTTGTGTAGAAACCTGTACTACGCGTAGATAGCCTCAACGACCTGTTGGAGAAAATACCCCTCGACACCAGCGTCGGAGAACCCTCAACAATCTGGCGGAGAAAGACCCTCGACGCCAGTCAGAGAAAACCTTTACCATCGGGGATAAAAATCCAATGAAAACCAAAATCCATGTTTTGAAATCCTTGTTTCTTGGCCTAAGCCAATTTCATTGAAAAACCGGGTCTATGCCCAAATCCAATAAAGTCACAAATCCGGGTCGAAACCCATAATCATGGACCCAAAATTTATCACGTCAAAACGACATAAAAACAGAGTCCAAAAATACAGGCCACATCCCAAAACAACAGTTTCACTGTAACATTGAAAACCCGCGTCCAGTAACAATTTCTTAATTTGGGAAATTTTCCAAAAGCAATACATAACAGAATTTAAATCAAATATACCTTTATGCATGCATTATAATTTATAAACCAAAGTCCACTCACCACACGTCCAAAACAACTCAATCTCGAGCCGTACGCTTTTTCGAAGTTCCCAGAGTAGTATCGCCTGTCAAACGTAATAATCGGGATTACCAACTATAAGTAAAACCGTACATTTAGACTCCCTAAACCCCGGGAGGTCCCCTTGCTTCACACTAAAAACACAGCAACTTCAGACGCCCAAAACTACCCCTGAACGACGTCCGATCAACCCGGAACCTACGCCAACAGATCCGGAACGTCGAAATCTTATCGACATGCACCACCGTGACCAGAGAATCGATCCCACGTGTCACCACGCGCCGGCCACGCGCCGCCACGCGCCTGCTACAGTGTTCCACGCTCCAACTCGGTACTGACTCGACCGCCAGGTGGCATCCACGTCAGCCCCCCCTCTGATCGAACCAGTCGCTTGAGTCGCCGGAGAAGACGACCGCACCGCCGTCACGGGAAAACTCCATTGCCGGTCGAGCTTGAATTTTTCCTAAATTTCTCAAAACTCAATCGTTTTTCACGAATTATACGTCTAAATCCATCTACTCGAACCTAGGAACTCAGAAATGAACTCTAAACACGAACCCCATACTTGTGATGGCCGTAAAATTGATCGACAGGTTTTGGTTTTCCTTTCCTTGGTTCGGTGTCTCCTACGGCTACCTCCTTCGATGGTTGGTACGTCTGTGATCATAGGAAGGAGGAGAATCCGATTAGTGGAACTAGAATGTGATCTTGCCTTGAATCGAAGTTCTAATTTGTGGGTTTTTAGGTTTTGGTCTCATGGGTTTGGGGTGAGTCTAGAGAGAGAGTGTGAAAAATGAGGAAGAGCTGATCTGATTGGGTTAAAATATCTACCAAAGCCCACATTACCAAAATGCCCCTTAACAATCTAGACCCACAACTCTCTCACACGAACTCCGTTTTCCACGTGCCGCCTATCTACGAACTCGTGAGTTCGAGACCTACGCAACTGTCCTCAAAACACAGCCAAAAGTGTCTCGAAACAAAATTTGACTTTCAAGCCCTTAACAACCAAGGGTAATTTCGTCCTTTTGCAAAATAATTTACGAAAATTAAATAATTAAATTTTCGGGTCGTTACTGATGATCAGTCCCAATTTTAAAGAACTCATCTCTCTCCTCGAAGTAGAATTCCACCTTCCCCAACAACATGTCTACAACATAATGTTGGTCCTTCACCAGCCCATTTAACTCCAGCAATGATAAGTTGTCCCAAGAGCACCAATCATACCAGGCCAGTGACCCACCCTCGTATGTCCACTGTCTTTTTGTGTTAGAGATCCTTCCACCATGATGTAACCCAATGGACACTATATCATCAGCTCCACCTAAACCACAAAACCAAAATCAAACCATTATAAACACCTCAAAGCAAAACCTTAGTTTTAACTTCACCCCTTAACTTAAGCAAAATCAAATCAAAGCACAACCTTATTAACACCAATTCACAGCCATATTACACCAATTTGACACCCAAAACTTAGTCAAGTCATAGCCATGTCACACCCTAAACAACAACCCTAAACTTTACCCTTAAGCTTAACCAAATTCACACCACATAATCACACACAAAATACAACTTTTTCACATCCCTAATAGTTACCCTTAAGCTAAACCAAATTCACACCACATCATCATAGCCAAAATACAACTTTTTCACATCCCTAATCTTTACCCTTAAGCTTAACCAAATCCACACCACATCATCTTAGCCAAATTACAATTTTTTCACATCCCTAATTTTTACCCTTAAGCTTAACCAAATCCACACCTTTAAAATTCCTAAAACACACCCAAAACACAGTCATAAAACACCACTTTTACAACGCTAAAAACCCTAAACTAAAGTCTCATTACTCCAAAACTTTAAAAGCCTTTTCTAGCCTTTTCAGAAAGTCTACACACACCACCAACGCCACATACTACCCCACTGCAAAATACCCCACTGACAATTTCAACATTATTCAATTCACATCCCCACCACTGCCCGACAAAGTTTTGAAGCTTTTTAAATCACCACCAACCGACATTTACATAAGACAAATTCAATTACTATTCTAACCACACATCCATCTTCAATACCATAAACAACCAAATTTTTAACATTTTCGAAGACAAATCAGTAAACAATGCCTCAAGCTCCAATTTCCAGACCCTATCTCTATATCAACAAAACACGACAAGTAAAGTCATAGACGAAGCCAGGAACATGAACTTTCGAGTTCAAACTTACCATAATCGAGTTGCAATCCATCAGGTCATCGACGAATCAGTATCCTCTAACTCCGAACTCTTCAGGTCGCCTTCTCGTCTGATTGAAAACCCTGAAATCCCCACGAACGTTCGCTGCCGTCTTCTACCTTTCCCCCAAATTCTTTGAAACCCTAGCATACCAGATTTTTCCCCAATTCGATCTTCTCTCAATGCTCTCGATTTTGATTTCCACCTCACTTTACACGTCCTCTATTACTGGGTCCCACTTGTGCCACATTACCTCCACGTCTGCAAAATTAAACGTCGTAAACGACGACGTCAGTTAAATGGTGCAACGTTTTTTACGTTGCACTTGTTCCTAGTACAAAGTGAGGCAAATTTCCGTTCCTGATGCATTTTGAGACTGACTAGAGTCTTCATGGTGTATTTTAAGTAATAAGCCTTATTTCTTATTTCAAAATTTGAGAAATTTTAAGTGTTTCGTGTATATTATTATGTGGTATTATCAACACATATATTATAAGGGTAGTTTTATTGACACCCCAAATTTGTTAAAACTACCACCTTCTTAAAAACACCCCTTAAAATTTACTTTCTTTTTATTTACTGAAAACACCCACCAAATTTACCCAAAATACCATCACTAGTTTTATATACGAGAAATTATTCGGCATATTAAATATTTCACGTTATTCGTATATCCCTCCGATAAAATTTTTCCAAGTGTAATCTCTATTATTATAAAGCAAAGAGGGTGAGTAGGCTTCACGAAAAATTTCAGATGAAATTACCCTTTGATTAATAACTTTCAAAAAAATAAATCATTTAATAAATAAGGATACGATATTAAAATCATATATTAAAATCAAATATTAGATTTATAAATTAAAAAATAATAATGATTAATGGAAGAAGGGCGGAGTAAAAATAATGAATAGTGGACTTAAATAGTACTTTTCTTATTTTCGTTTTTAAAAAATAAAAAATAATTTTATTTTTTTTTATTTTAACCTTTTTCTAACAAATATAGAAAAGGAAATCAGCACATGCTAAATAATGAATAGTGGACTCAAATAGTACTTTTTTTATTTTCGTTTTAAAAAAATTAAAAAATAATTTTATTTTTTTTTATTTTAACCTTTTTCTAACAAATATAGAAAAGGAAATCAGCACATGCTTTAGCTGGTGCCAACTGCAGATGCATGTGCCAACTGCCCATGCATGTGCCAACTGCCAAAAGGCTAGTTTATGTATAAAACAAATAAAAACACATTTACACTTGGAATTACTATTCCATTTTAACATTTTAAATATAATTAGAAAAGTTTTAAAAAAGAAAACAGGAAACGAAAAGAAAAAACCCCACATCCCTCACCTTGCAGCCATGGCCTGCATCCCTCCCCTTCAAAATTTTGTAAGGATCCAATTGGGAACAAATATTTGAATTTCAAATCTTTCATTTGAAATTATCTTATTTGGCAACCTAAATATTTATTTGTTGATTTCAAATTCTTTCATTTAAAATTCATTATTTGACAAACTTTTTATTTGTAAGGATTTAAATTGAAGATTTCAAATAAGCAATTTCATTACACAAATTGAAAATAATAATGACAAAATAACTCAATGTTTATTTAGCTAAATGGATATTATTAATAATCATAACCATTAAAATATAGCTAATCGTGTAAATAAATTTTTTTTTCGTTGTAATTTTTTTTAAAGATTAAGATAATTAAAAATAATGAAGGATGTAAAAAAAAGAAATATGAAAAAAAAAATGATGAAAGAGGATGAAAAAAAAACCAAAAGGATGACTAAAAAATAGAAGGATGGAAAAAAAAAAGGATGAAAAAAAAAAGAAATTTGAACTAAGATGAAAAAAAAATGAAAAGAAAAGAAACAAAATAGAATAATGGAAAAAAAATTGAAAATGAAAATAAAGATGTTTTTGGTCAAGAGATGCTATAAAAAAAAAGATGAAAAAAAAATAAGGATGGAAATTAAAAAGGATGAAAAAAAAGAGGATGTAAAAAAAAAAATGTTTTTTGTCGTGTCAGATAACCAAATTCACTCAAATAACTAGTTTTAAAAGTCATTTCAAATTCTTAGATTTTGAGCTTATGAAATCCCCTATGGATTTGAATCCAAATTCAAACCCAAAAATTCATCCAAACATAAGAATTTGGATTTGAAGAGCTCAAATCCTAATCCAAATTCACCTAATTGTATAAACAAAGACTACCACCATCGATACCTAGACATAGAAAAATGTAAAAATCTCAACTAGGGGACTACTAGAGTCTCTGATTGATGTATGAGAGAGGTTTTTCCTATTAATCATGGTGAACATAGTGATAAAATGTGTTTGGTAGACAAGAAAATTAAAGAGAAAATCCAAAGAGACAATTAGAGAAGAGAGAGTTTGTGTCTGAAAATTGAATTACAGTTGTTCTATTATAAGGTATTTATTGATTTTTTATCAAATATAGCCAAAATTTACATTCCAAATTTACAAGTGTCACTTTTTATAAAAACTTTTAAATATAGGAAAATGCACACTTAAACATACTTAAATGCCCTCAAAATCAAAACACAATTACCCTAATACCAAAACCCTTTGTCTAACCTACTGTCAAAGAAAAAACCGCGTTCTGATAAAAAAAACAGTCAAAATTTAACTCTTAAATTCATAAATGTCAATTTTTATAAAAATTTTCAAATATACCAAAAAGTACACATAAAAATACTTAAATACCCTCACAAGTAAAACTCTTCACCCTATTCACCATGGCTGCAATCAAACCAAAAGCCACCGTAGCTGCAACCAAACCCAAAATTCTCTCCCTCAGATGCAAATCCAATTGTTATTAATATTATTGATACATATTTCAATAAAAAGATTGTTTTATGAGGACACTGGTGGGATAATTATCTTTGAAGTATCATTGTATCAGTAGCCATCTTTAATGCTAATTTTGACTGCAGAATAAATTTCTTGAACTAAATCGCCACCCCTAATGCTAATTGAAACTATCCCCTAAATTTGATTTGAATCAAATTCCTTACCAATGAAATATTCTTTACCAATGATATTGAATTGTATAAATTTTTAATAAAGGAAACCCGTGAAGCAACCTTGAAGATTTGAAATGCATTAGAACTGTCTGGACATAACCTTGAAGATACAGAGGCGTGAGGTGACGTGGACGCCGGAAAAACATCCCGGGATTTCTGTACCAAATTCGGACCGTTAAATTTAATGACAGCATATCGGTCGCCACATCTGCAGGCCGTCGTAGTCGTGCGTCTTCAAATGCGGCCACGTTTTCGTCGTCAAACTCTTCGATAGACTTCCTCGCTGCGCTACAACTTCCTCTAGGCAAGGAGGCTGCAAGAGGCGGAGAATCGCTATGTGGAGGACCAAGGACTCAAAAAGAGTTCTATTGTCATTGCGGAGTAATCATGTCTATTTGAGTCAATTTTTTGCTATATTTGAAATTTTTTATAAAAAGTGATATTTGTGAATTTGAAAGTTAATTTTAGGTTATTTTTTATAAAATCTCTAAATATCAGCATATCCATGGCTTACCTCTATAGCTCTTCACCAATCCATGGATTAGAATATGAAATCGTTAATGTTTAATTTTACTAAATATGATAATTTAAGATTTTTCATTCTAGAATTTGGCTATTTAGGTTGATGAGCCATTCTTATCGATCTGAAACTATTGTTTCTCCCTCATCACCCAATTCCCAGTCGCCATCTACCTCCAATGCTCAACCGTTATCCTCATCTTCTCTAAAAGTTCGTGTTTAATCCTCAACTATTATTTTCATCTTCTCCAGCCTTTCTTGACTGCAACTTCTTCTACATTATTGGTAGAATTAGGAATTATATTAAGCAAGCAGATTTCTTTCTAATATAAAACGGGTGCACAACGTTTTCTATTTTGATCAATTTCGCAAGTCATCAAATTCTTCGACCCCAAAGAGATTACAAACAAGACTAGGCCTCATCATTGGGCCGGGTTGGCAAGCCCGTTTGGACTTGGATCGGGTCGGGTCGGGTTTGTGTCATATTTTAAAAAATACAGGATCGAACCGGATGGGCTTAGTCACATATATAAAAGCCCAAGCACTTTTTCGGCCCGAATTTTTATCGGGCTTCATGGGCCGAGCCAAAAAAGCCCACTCAGGCCAGGCTTAATTAGGTTTTTTGAAATTACTAATTTAATTAAATTTGGAGTTGAAAAAAAAAAAGATAAATATGAAAAAAAAAAAAAAATATATATATATATATATATATATATATATATTAAAAAAATGATACTCGAGAGTGCAAAACTGTGGCCTCTTTAGGGGAAAAATCAGGTAAGGAAAAAGAGTACCACAAGCACCCTTCGAGTTCACGATTATGCTATTTATTAGTTTAATGGTCATATTACAAATTTGTTGGTTAAAAAAATATATTACAACTTTATCTTCAAATTGCCTCACTTTCACTCTCAACCACCTCAACCTCATCATCACTAGCTTCCATCCAATCTGGTCTTGAAGTCCATAAGAACAAGTTATTGACATGTGAAAATAGACCTCATATACTAATATATCAACACCATCAGTGACATTTCTTGACAATTGACATGATGCAAGAACACGAAAACCGACATGAAATTAAAGAATATGAGTTCTTGTTCACAATTGTAACTATCATTATATATGGTAAAGAAACTGAAATTTTGAAGTCTGGTTAATTCAAGAGATATATACCAGACCACCATGGGTTACTCACATGCATTGTCACTATCATTATGTATGGTAAAGAAACTGAAATTTTGGCGATGTGTCAAATGCCTTGATGAGTTATAAAATGGGGCACAAAGAAAGTGAGCCAAATCCAGCAATATCTCACCTTGGTGAGATTTCTACAACACCTCACGAGGCGAACCAACGTCTCAACCTCATCAGATGCACTATTGAGAGAAGCGAAGTCCACCTTCAGACCCCATAGATCGGTGATGAAGTAAGTGGGTTAATCGATGATGAAGTGGAGCTGTTGCGGGTGCGTTTGTGTGTGAGTGGGTTATTCACGTGTTTGAGAGAGAGAGAGAGAGAGAGAGAGAGAGAGAGAGAGAGAGAGAGAGAGAGAGAGAGAGAAAGAGAGAAAATAGAGGGCTGGTGGTTGGTACTGTTGTGCGAGGCTGCGAGAGATGAGAGGGTTCGGCGAGAGAGGAGAAGATTGGAGTTGGAGACTTGGAGGTGTGCAGCTGCAAAGAGAGAGAGAGAGAGAGAGAGAGAGAGAGAGAGTAGGGTATTTATATTGATTATTAAAGCAACTAGTTAGGAGTTAGGCATTAGATTTAGGGTTTGGACTTTGGGTTTGGGCTAAAACAAATGGACATTTAAATGAGTTTTGGGACTTTGGGCTGGGTTCATTAAAAAAAATGGGTTGGGTATTTAATTTTCTAATTAATAATAGATTTTATATATTCGGGCTTACGAGCCGGGCTGGACTTTATATGGTCGGGCCTATCGGGTATATCGGATTTAAACACCTAAGCCCAAACCTAGCCTACTAACTTTCGGGGCGGGGCATCCCACTGCCCATAGTGAGTCAAGCTAGGCTTTTGTCCACCGAGCCAAGCGGGCCCCCACAAGCCCATGAGCTTCTTGGCCAAATGGTGAGGGCTAAACAAGACAGAGAACCCCATAAACCAAGCCAGAAAACAAACCAAAGCAGAGGACAAACATAAACAAATGAAAAACAAAAGGAAGCAAAGCAACATCTTGTTTACAGCCGCGCAGGGATCCCATCACGCGACAACGTAGAGACCATGGAGGATGGGGGCTAATTGACCCAAATTAGAGCGCAACCTAAAAAATTGATTTCGTCTTGCATGTTTAGATTAGTTTAAGGGGATATTTGAGTTTATTTAAGGCTGCTTTTTGGTCAAATTTGAAAGCTTTTAGAAAATATGACATTTATGAATTTAGATGTCAAATTTTGATTATAAATAATAAAAATTCGTATTTATACTCTTCTAAAATAACTAACACATGTGCCAAGCACATGCCTTAAGCACACACTTATATACTTAACATTTCCAGGGCTAATCTATCTTATTACGGGCTTAGCTCTCTTCCTAGTTTTGTAGTTTCAATTGGGGGAGCTTTTCCCTCCTGTCTGTTTTGATGAGAACAACTTTATATATATAAAAAAAAAAACTCCAGAATTGGTACCAAATCCACAAATAGATAGGTTATGATTTTAGATTTTCTTTGTGTTGAGATGGTTTTGGTTTTCTGATTTGCTTCTCATCTTTTTCGGATATTACTCAAAGTATGGTGGTAATGGTTTATACAATTAATTATGGAATTTTGAAGGAGGAGATATGGTGGCCATGGCTGCTAGGTCTATATGGGGGTTGGGGTAAAGACGCTGAGTTGGTGAGAAAGGTAGGATTTTTGTTCGTTTTATTTATTTTTCTAAAAATTCTATAATTTTATTCCAAAGGTAAATATGAAATATTAAATTCAAGTTCAAAATTATTTTATTTTTCTAAAAATAAATTACACATGTCAAACACAGATGACATGAAATATCGGATACCCTGTGCCCTCTACTACGTTGTTGAGCAGCTTCATTGGTAATGGCCAGTGCGTTTGGCCCTCTCAGCCAAACTGGCATCTTCTGGTTATCCTGAGGGAGGCTACTGCCATCACTCCTGCTATTTCTAGTGACACGTTCATATGGGAACCTGGGATTGCAGGGATCTTTTCTTCTTCCTCAGCTTGGAACTATTTGAGGTCGAAACATACTCTAGTGGCTTGGAACAAGCTTACTTGGTTCCCGACTGCGATCCCTCATGCTAGCCTTTTTCTTTGGCTAGCAATCAATTGCAGGTTGTCTACTTATGACACAATTGGTAGGTTTTCTAACCATGGTAATCCTTCTTGCGTTCTGGGTCTAATCTGGAGTCCCATAGCCACTTGTTCTTCCAATGCCCGTACTCTCAAGGGCTTTTTGCGCCGTATTGGCTATTTGTTGCTCCCCTTGGATGTCTCAACCGCAGCCTGATTTTATCTCCTATTTGACTACTCGATGGAAGGGCAAGTCCCTACCAATGCTGATTAGGAAAATTGGGCTTTTCTGTTAATGTGTACTGCTTGTGGGGAAAGAGGAACAACAAGATTTTCAAACAAGAGAGCAAGTCTGCAGCTTCGGTGGTCCACCGGATTTCCATGATTCATAGCCGCCTTCTTTCCCTCAAGTTTCGTTATAATCCTACTTATGTAAATGTGTTAAAAATTTCTAGAGGATTCCTATCCCTCACAGTTCCTAGTTGGGCGCGTGGCTGTTTGTGGCTCCTGCGTTTCACTGAGGTTTAGCCTTGGTTGTTTGGGGGGTTGGTCCCCTGTGTTTCTTCCTTGTGGTTGCTGCTGTTAATAATATTTATTTACTCAGCAATTAATTTTTCATTTAAGAATATCTTTGGCCTTATTAGTAATTTCATATAGGGGTAAGATAGTCTTTTAATAATTCATTTTTACGGGGGTTGACAATAAAACCACCAATATTATAATAAGGATGAATAACTATGTAAATATTTCTATATATATATATATATATATATATAAATATATATAGAAAGAAAGAAGAAAATAAGGCTTGGATCAAAAGAGAAAAATTATAAAATAAAATAAAAAGGCAACAATATATATAAGGCGCAGCGAGGGCCAACCAAAGAGAAGAGGTAGAAAGAAATTAGGCCAAAGCCCTCCAATTCAATTCTCAACTACTCAATAACAAGAACACTTTGTTTCTCTTTTTCTTGTGATCTTAATTTGCTTTTGATAATTTTGATTGTTGCAGGTATAACCTGATGGCCAAATCCTCTTCTCATTCAAAGAAACGCGCCAAGATTTCCTCTAAGGTTTTCTATCTCTCTCTGTCTCTCAGTTATCGCGTTTTAGGGTTCTTGATTATTGTTTCTGTATTCCTTTTACATGGGTTTTCTTTCCTTGCTTAAAAATTAGATTTTATTTTTTTGTGGTTAGCTTTTGTTGTTCTCCGTTTGGACGATGAAAAATATTATATAAAGTAAAGAAAAGAAAAAACAAATTGAAAATTTTGGGGATCATTATAAGTTCAAGCTCTGCACTGCTAAGAAATTAGTTAAAAGCTAAGCACAATTTCATGCCTTCATGCCATTTTGCTTGTATCAACATGGTTGTGTGGGAGATTAAGTTTTCAAATTTAGATTAATGTAAATATTTTAAGTTCAATTCTAATTTGTATATTAATGTTGATGTGTGTGGCTGCTTTAGGATCGAACAAAGAAGAGGAGTAAAAGTAAGCGTAAAAGTAGGAAATATAGATCCAAGAAGCTTCGCCGGCGTGATGACTCTCTTTCTTATTCTGATGATAGTGATTCGAGAAGTTTAGAATCAGTTTCGTCTTTTAGTTCTGAGGATGACTCTAGGAGTAGAAAGGCCCGGTCCCGCACTCGGAAGGATGTGAGAGGTAGTAAGAAGAAGGTTCGCAGACGTTCTTCTAGCCGTGACAGTATTGAGGATTCTCCCCGTGGAAAGAAGAAGCAAGCACAAAAGAAGAAGAACGATTATGAGGGGAGGAAGAAAACCCATTCGAGGAAGAAGCCTAGGAGAAATGCTAGCATTAGTTGCAGCAGTAATACGTCTGTTAGCTGCTCAACTTGTCCTAGTGGGATAATTAGTGATGATGAGATTGAATCTAGAAGGCATAGGGGCAGACATGGAAAACGAAATAGAGATGGGAGTGATATTAACAAGATTGAAAGTGGGAGTAAGAGGGCTAGATATAGGTCAAGGAGCTGTTCTTCGCACAGTCAGCGTAGTGAGAGCGGTGATTATCAGAGCGAGGAAAAAGTGACATTTGAGAACAATACGAGGAGGTTGAGATCAGTTATAACTGTACCAGAAGAAGACAAGAATAGCAGATGGGTGGATAAGGATGGGCAAAAAGAAGAGATTGCATATGATGACGATTACCCATCTTGTAGAAGTAATGATAGTAATGATGGAGGGGGCAAGGGGGATTTGGATAATCATGTACATGTAGCATTTGAGAAGAGAATGGGAGTAGAGAGTGGGAAAGAGGAAGAAGCTCTTGTTTCTGAAAAGGATTTTGGGGGACAAGACGATGGTAAATCTAGCCATGATGGAATTGGGATTGTTGGTTCTGTGAATGAAAGTAAGAATGAGGTTTCTGGGGAAACTAGTAGTCTACCAGGTGAGGATCTGGAGTCAATTTTAAGACGAAGGGCTTTGGAAAATCTAAAAAGGTTCAAAGGAAGTCCTCACCAAAGAATTCCAGCAGCAACTGCTAATCAAGAAGATAGGAGTGATAGTGATTTCAAGCATTCATCCACTGCAAAAGCTGAATTGGTTCAAATAGAATCCGCAAAGGAGGGTAGTTCTGGAGGGGTTGTTACAATGTCCTCCAAGAAGGATGCTGATGAAATGGTTGCAACCCAGCAGGGAGAAGAGGCAAACTGGCCGTCATATCAAGTGGCTGTCAATAATTCCAATAAGAAGGTTAACACATCTCATAAACCAAACTTGGCTTCACAAACATTAAGGCCTCACTTACTAAAAGCTCGCTCCATGCTGAAACAAGCCGCTGCTTCACAGGAACCTCCTCCTGAAAGATTGTTGGTGACTGAGAATATTGTAGATGAGAATGCTTCTGGGACTGCACAAACTGTGCCCCAAAGTATCAATCCTAAAGGTGAAGATATCAACAATGGTACTGGTTCTGCTGCTCCTGAACCCTCAGGAGAGAATGTGTCTGATAAACAGCAAGGTGAGGCTAAGGATGGCTCACAGTTTGAGAAGAAAACCATGTCTGTGATGCGAGGTAGTGAAATGGTACAGGTGGGTGTTTCAAACTTTCACAGATGAAATTAGGTGGATTCACCACTAGCTGTCTCTTTAGGGCACTTGTTTTCGCTTTAATTTCTAGGTTTAAAGTCTCTATTCAGACCATAAAAAAGAAAGTTTGATAGCCTTTCTGCAAATTGATTAAATTTTGTATTTATATCTTTTGCAGGTGAGTTACAAGGTTTACATCCCAAAGAAAGCTCCTAATTTGGCGAGGAGGAAACTCAATCGGTAATGTCCGATCATCATTCTGGTGTACAAGTTGCTGTTGATGAAAGACATGCAATTAGCAGAGTCTTCCAATAACTTCAAACAATATTTTCCTTTAACAAAAGGATGGGATACTTTTGGACAAGCGATGCTTCCCATCCTCGCATAATAAAAAGCCAGGCTTTAGTAGTTGTTTTTGGTAGTCATAGCATCAGGCACACGCTTTGGTCGAATGGCACTAATGTTATTCAGTTGTTATACACTTTGGTCGATTGGCACTAATGTTATTCAGTTGTTCATGCTGTCAGCGCACACTTGTCGAATGACACTAATGTTATCCAGAATTCACCTTCTCGTTGGGTTTCTCCTTTTTTTTTTGTTTATTTTTCTGCTCCTAGTTTATATAACTTGTTGACAATAGGAAATGAATAATACAAATAGAAAATTTGTTCAGATTATTATCCTGCTTTTAATGAATACTTTTTGGAAGTGTTAAATTACTGAGAAAACTTTTCTACCTCTTATAGTTGTAAATCCTTATAAAGGTTATATTCGATAATGTCTATCTAGCAGAACCCCAGTGACCATTTTCATGACAATTCGGAAAGGAAGACGAATTATTTTGCGTTCCTCAACAACATCAGCATTGGATCCTTACTAGAAATAAGATTATATTACAAGATCATCTGACCTACTTCTTCGTGCACCTGATAGTATTGTCCAATCTGAAATGTCTTCGGTCTTCACTGCTTAATGAGTTTGTGTACATATCCCAAGGCTTTCGCAGTTGTTTGAGTTGAACCTACAGGAGCCATAGTAGTAATAAGCAGCTGGGGATTTTGCTCTTGGGAAAAAAAGCAGGAGCCTTGTTTCCACAAACAAGGTTGTTCCGGGTTGGAATTGTTACCATCAGCTTCTCTTTGAATGGCCTAAATGGCAGAAGGATTTCTCAGGTGTCAGCAAGATTTTGTTTCTTGGTGCCACGGACACAGGCCCAGTCATCCATCTCCGTAACCAATATGCCTTCCAAGAACTGTGAATATCGCTCTATGATATATGGAACCTGCAGAAGCACATGGACACAACACAACAAAATCAGGTCCCCAAATCCATGACTAAACTTACCAAGCAAAATGACATCTATATCAACTATTCCCTATGTTGGAGCTTGGAATGATACCTGCTCCGAGAGAATTCCAGAAAGACCAATGACTGCCCCAGGCTTGGCATACGAGACAATATGATCTGCCAAATCTAACAGGGGATTTAAAAGTATATTTGCAATGACCACATCATACTTGTCGACTACGTTGATGGTTTTGGATGAGATCTGATCTTCCACAAATCCACACGGATCTGTAAAGGGAGGTCGACTTTGGCGAGGGACCAGATGCAATTTCATCTTTTCAGGTCCTATGTTGTTCAGAGCAGCATTCTGGCGTGCAGAGGTAATTGCTTGCGGGTCTATATCAATCCCAACCGCTAAGGCAGCACCAAACTGTGTCAAAATAAAGTCAAAACTATCATTTCAGCATTAGTTGGTATAACCAACATCATTTGAAAGGAAATGCTTTACAAAGAATAAAGGGGCATTCGAAACTTGGTACTCAGCAGCAGGCATTAAAAGAAATTCATAAAACCAGTCATGTGAAAGAAGAATACTAAATGTTTTATATTCTCACAACATTCATGTATACGCTGGGAAGTTTCAGCAAACTATCAGGAACCTAGTGAAAAGAAATTTGTGCAATAGATAAGTAATCAGCTGTATCCAATTTCCAAAGCATCTTTCTCTTTACTGGGGAAACCATTTAAGACATGAAACCTAATAAATCTGTATATTATGATGCATAGTTATCACATGATAATAACATCATTCTCTATTTCCTTTTGGGTCCATTAAAGTCCAGGGCTATAGAATGATAGGTTCCCCTCCCTATTTAAGGCAACGATCCCAAATTGCTTGTGCAATTATAAAAAAGTTAACCAGCGAAACAGGCGTTCATTATCTTGATTTAACATTTCCAGTTTCTATATTCAATAGAATTACAAATCAAAGAGCTTTGCCTTCGACAAAAAGAAACATTTTGAAGAAAAACATAAATCTTGTAAGCTAATCACTACATCCTTCCAAAGTATACGTCCCCCTCTCTAGAGGTTAATACAGCGAAAGGATACATTATTTGACAATGTCCTGATATAAATTTACCTTAGAATGGAAAAAGAAAGGAAGCCAGTGCACTAGATTGGTTAAATACCTTAACAGCAGCAATTGCAAGAATTCCAGAACCTGTTCCATAATCCAAGAACCGTTCTCTTCCCTTTATCAATTCATGAAGTAGCAATAGACATAACTTAGTAGTCGCATGCTCACCAGTTCCAAATGCTAATCCAGGATTTAGAATTATATTTGTTGCTTTGGCATCCTGTAGGTGTTAAGGAAAGATGCAATATTTTATTCCATATGTCAACATACTTGTAATGATCACATTCTTCTTTGTAATTCAGATTAGAACTATATCTTGTAGCTGGGCCTTTTTTCAGTGTGAAGAGAAATAAACAAAGTGAAAGATGCGAGCATACATGAGCCGACCACACGAGCAGAAGGGTATGAGCTTATGTGTCTGTTAAGAAGTTTCGACGGTTTTCAGAGTATTAAGAAGCAGAATTTTCAGGGAGCCTGTGATTAGGTGGCAATCACTGTAAAAATGGCCCAGAGGTTATTATTAAGATTCAACAATTAAGGAGTTGCCTATATATCGTGAGCTACCATAGCAACGAAACATTTAGATAAATAATTTGTAACTAGAGAAATAATACGATACTATCATACAGGGGGAATGCTCCACTCAGGCACAATCCAGAGTCCTTCAGTTACTTCAACAGGATGGAATGATTCCTGTAAAAATGGAAAAGAAAATTCAAAACATAATGCCTAGAAAATATGATTAAGAGAAAATGAGTATCGCTGATCTGATTGATTGAGTTAAGTACTACATACTTAACAATCAGTATAATGGGCCAATAATCATTGGTATATTTTTTAAACAGTAAAAGATCTAAAAATCAATTCTTACTAGTGAAACTGATTTTATCATCTAACAAAAGTTACCAATAGATATCGTACTAAAGAGGATAAAACATGACAAGCTAATTAACCTGAGTTTTCTTTATCCAGTCGAACTGCTCACCCATCCTAACTTCATAACTAGGCATCTCTTTTAAGCTAATGGAATCGGCAGCACGTGAAATGCATGTATTTACATCTTCGCCTTCAGGAAATATGGAATCAATGCAAATCTGCATTTAAGAAAAAGTCGCGTTCTCATTAATTGTTCAAATATAAAAGCAAGCAAATAGCATGCAAAAAAAACTTAAAAATTCAACAGAGTCCACCTCGTCCTTTTCGTCATAGTCATCTTCTTCATCAATACTTGTGGAACTTGCACCAAAGCATAAAAGAGCTTCTGAAAGCATATCCTAGCCACGCCAACAAGGAGAACCAAGTAGGTTAGGCATTGTGCTGTCTTCAACTCAACAAAGCTTTAATTGACTAAACAAATTCCTAGTGTTATTCTACTTCCAAGACCTCATTTTTTTTCCCATTGAATGGCATGTGAAATTGCAACTTGATTGATTCCCACGATTAAAGAACATTCATTTTTCCTCCAAATCTAACCAAAATGTCATAATAATTTAGTTCTATGTTAGTAACATACTGACAAAATCGAAAGGACTAGGGAAAAAAAAAGATTTTTAAAGAAGTTAAAATCAAATTACACACAGTAATTTTTCTCTCCTTTTTCTTCCATTAGCCTTACATCCTATTGACCAAACATACCCATAATATGTTCTTTAAAATCCCATAAATTAGCTGACGTGAAGATAAACCCAGTTGCAAATTGCAATAGCTAAATCAAATGCAATAAGAAAAATGGAAAGAAAACAAACAAAAAGAAACGAAAGAAGCTCACAGCAACATTTTTTTGGCAGCGAATTTGCACAGAAAGGAAAGGCCAAGCAAAGGGCTCGGCCGAGGGAGTGGGAGTCTCCGAAGAAGTAGTAGAAATATTTGCACTGAGGAAACTGGGTCGCGAAAGTTCTGTGAGCTTGCGGTCTGGGAAAAAGCGAGACGACAATGGGTGAGTGAGAGGGCGAGAGAAGGCGGTGAAGCAGCGAGAGCTGAGAGTGTAGGCAAGCTGTTTCAGTACGCCGACAGACATTTTTCAAGTGGTGGGAACTGGGAAGGGGCCAAGAGCCTCTTGAACTCTTCTTGCTTTCTGTTGTTTTTGGCCATGTACACAAAAAGAAATTTTGATTTTTTTCAAAATAAATTAAACACTGGGCCAATTATCATAGGCCCCAATTTACTATACCTCATTCTAAAAGGACCCTAGCTTAAAACTAATTTATAGAAAATTTCAGGTTGAAATAATATATTATACTATCCACATAAAAACTAAGTATTTACACATGTGCCTATATTTACAAAATAGTTGCAGTTTCACTGTTCTACGGACAGTTGCAACTTCGCCAGCCAACGATCGTTGGACAGTTTCAATTCTTCTGGCCACTGACAGTTTCAGTTCTAATTCAGTCACCGATCGATGGAATCATGTCACTAGTGACTGGAACTGTTGCAGTACATCTAGCCGCCGGTCACTAGACAGTTGCGACTCCTCCAACAATTTCAATTCCTCTTGTTGCTAGACAATTGCAGTGGAAGAAGAATAAAAAAGGGTATATTAGTATTTCTTGATTTAGTTAGGGACCTAACACAAATAAATGTGAAAACTAGGGACTTAACTAATATTATTATAAAACTAGATATCTAATTAATAAATAGTAGAACTCTAAATAATGACTTTTTGTTATTTTACTATTAATTTTTTAACTTTTTTTTTTATCTCATGGAGTCTACGTCAACAAGAAAAGTGGGTCTTTTCATGCAATGAAATTAGCGATAGGAGACGAGTTGAAGCAATTTTGTCATTTCATGGAGTTTAGAGTAAAAACTTCCACCTGAGGGGGAAACTAAGATTTCATTGTAAGTTCATGAAAATTGTGCACAGATAAGTAGTGCATGTGGACAACAAGCATAATGCTAATTTGCAGAGCACGTACTCTTGGCATATAGCAAATGATACATGGAGGCTAATTCCTACATGGTTCTCAATGGGATCTCATGTCTCACATTCGGCCGATCGGCCATGAGCAGAAATCAATGGTCTCCGGCTCGGCATAGCTTCTAAACTCAACAAACGGGGAATCCAAATTCGTCTTCTCAAATTCATGTTGATCGGTAGGACATGACTCTTCACTATTTTTTCCCTTTGGCAACTTGAATCGCCATTGTTTGCACTTAATTTGATCAACCTGGTCAAGGCCGATCAAAGTCCTTCAGAACCATACTTAGCCTCGGCTCAACAAGACGCACAACCTTAGACAAAGACAACAACCCACTAGGCCGACCGTATCTGGTCGGCCTACCCCTCGGCCGACCATGTCAAAACACCAGGACATGCGTCAGCTTCCCGAATGGGGACATTTATCCCACATCGAAATACTCCACCAACAACATTCAATGCCACGATAAATACAAGGGTACCTCCCCTCAAAAAAGATAATGACATATTTGCCCTTACATCGCCAAATCCCTCCTACACTTAACTAACTTAAGCATCGGAGACTATTTGGCCGGCACCCCACCGGTGCTCCTTTACTTCTGCTCTCCCTTTGTGCAGATCTCCCTACCTCCAGGAAGAGTGAGTGAAGCGAACCCGAAGGGACAATCCTAAGTTGGTCCATTTTTGGCATCAACAGTTTGGCGCCGTCTGTGGGAATCTGACATAACCCCCCACAAACTCACTTACCATAAAGCCGTCCCAACATCCTCCGAAACTATGTTGGACGATCAAGACGAATGGGTACTCAACAACACCCCCATCAAGCAAATGAGCTCCAGGGACAACATCCCGGATATGCTAAGATAGATGTTAGACGATCTCTAACGAGAAGTGGCAGAGCTCAAGGCTCACAACGCCAAGATTGAGGCCAAGATTCAGGTCATATCAGAACAATATGAGAGCACACTCGCCCTTGTAAGGTTGTCCCAACGCAAAGAGTCGCGAGACAAAGGACCAACCGACCGTGCGCATGCCGACTCGATCACCACCGAGCATTTCTCAGCCGATCAAACCATCCTCGAGCTAATTCCCTCCGACAAACGCAAGAGGCTACATGCTAGGATTCACCCTACTCATCCGGAAACCGATTACTCATCCAGCCACAAAACGGCGACGGACCCTCTCAACCAAGAATCTACCGGGATGCTCGGCAACTGTTAGACGATCGACATATTGAGTTAGAGCCCCTCTGCCTGACTTACGCTACATCGGATCCCCGGGCAATGGGGCAACCCCCCCTGCCCATCTTGACCACGGGACATGCCTCTGGTATGGCTCGCGATCAAGAAGACCACAGAAGTAGAGCTCCTAAACAACCGAGGGCCAGCGACCAGGAAACTCAAAACGAGACCGGCTTAACCGCAGGGAGTTACTCCCACGGCCGACGAAGAAATCAGGATCACCGAGTGAGAGGTGATGGTGAAGATGAGCACCAGCCGAACCCGCCCCAACAAGGCAATGCTCTGGTAGAAAGCCTCCTACGACGGGTGAACAACCTTGAGGCAGAAAAGGAGAATGGCAAGGCCCCGGGTTGGGGTAAAGCCAGGACTGGCCCCTTTACCAACAGAATCCTTCGGTCAAGGCGGAGGACCGAGGTAAACCTTTAAAGATAACCCCCTACTCGAGTAAGGGGGACCCTGTCACCCATCTAAACAACTATGTCTCCACCCTGGCATACAAGAATGTGACGGATGAGGTCCAATGCCTGATCTTCAGCTCCACACTCACCGACGCAGCTCTCAATTGGTTTTACCGCCTAGCCCCCAATACAATCGACTCCTTTGATGAACTTCAAACAACCTTCCACAATCAGTTCGTGATCCAGACATATAGACTGGTCTCCACGGAAGATCTCTTCTCCCTTAGACAGGAAGAGGATGAAACACTTTAGCAATATGCCGCCCAGTTCAGGCTCGAGCACTCCCGCTGCCGGGATACCGACGACAAAGCTGCATTCAACGCTTTTCGAAACGGCCTAAAGGAGTCACCCTTCAAGTATGCAGCCCATACGGAGGACTGGAAGGATTACACTGAAATCATACGAACGGTGGCAATTCACGCAAAGGCAGAATTCTTCCACACCCCCACCAAGGAAACCAGGACATCCTCGTACTCGACACCATCGGGGAACAACGGCAAAGGGAAGATCAGACATACCCCCGGCAGCTACAATCATGACTCTCAACAATCCCAACAAGGAAAGAGAAAACTTACCTACGATGGACACCATCAGGGCAAGAAGGGTAGAAGGCATGATCCCTAAGGCCAAGCCAAGAAATCCCAGTTACCACCCAACCCACAACAAAGAAGCCTTCTGCCAATACCACAAGTACAATGGCCACACGATCGAAGAATGCATTGCTTTCAGAGACATTATCGAGCAAATGGTACGCGAAGGCAGACTCAACCAATTTCTACAGCACCCACCCTCCCCTCCCCCCCCCCCCCCCCCCCCTTACCTATAGCGCTTCAGCAAATTAATACCATCAGCGAGGGACCCTCCCTATCTTCCTCAATCACCTCTAACCGAGGGAAGAAGAGCTTCCTTCGCGCAACCCGGACCAGCCACCAAGTCCTCAGCATCAACTCAGGCAAGGTAGAAAAAAATGGATGGCCACCCATCACGTCCTCGGAGGAAGATCAGAAGGGCATCGTATTCCCGCATGACGACCCTTTCATCATTCGACCCCGAATCTCCGAGTATGACATAGGGAGAATACTCATTGACACCGGGAACTCGGTCAATGTACTATTCTGGGAGGCTTTCAAGCAGATGGGCATCGACGAGAAGGAACTCGACCGCAAGGTCACACCCCTCCTCGGCTTCTCCGGGGATTCGATCTTACCTAGGGGCATCATTTCCCTACCAGTATCTATGGGCAACACCCCGACAATCATCATGGTTTACACAACCTTCTTGGTGGTAGACTGCCCCACGGCATACAACACCATACTTGGACGAGGACTGCTCAACCAAATGAAAGCTATCGTAGCAACCCACCTCTTTTTAATGAAATTCCCAACTCCCTTGGGGACGGGACAGGTTAGAGGAGACCAACTCTCTAGGCGAACATGCTACACCACGACCCTAACCAAGATAAGCAGGCAGGAACGGCCGGATCACAGGGAAACACTATCCGTCGTCGAAACAGCCCTAGGGGATGACCCCATCCATCCAGACCTCATGCGGGAATTCCGGGATAGCCCCTCGGAAGACCCACGAGACCTTGCTAATATGCCATAGGCAGAACTTATGGAAGAGATAGAGGTAGTTCATCTTTCCAACATACACCAAGAGCGCACGGTTTGGATCGGCTTTAAGCTCGAACCTTCCATACGAGCAGCCTTCGTGGAATTCCTAAAACCCAATGCCAAAGTCTTCGCATGGTCTTACGCGGACATGCCAGGCATCTCCACCGATGTAATTTGCCATCAGCTCACCATTGATCCGTCATTTCGACCGATCACCCAAAAACAGCGTTCCTATGACACCGAAAGGCAATTGGCCATGCAGGCCAAAATCACCAAGCTCAGGACCATACACTTCATAAGGAAGGCCATTTACACCGCTTGGGTGGCCAATGTGGTACTTGTCAAGAAGCCGGTCGGATCTTGGCGCATGTGCATCGACTTCACCGATCTCAATAAGGCATGTCCCAAGGACAGTTTCCCACTTCCCAAGATTGACATGCTCGTAGATGCCACTGCAGGACACGAACTGCTCAGCTTCTTGGACGCCTACTCGGGCTACAACCAGATCCTCATGAATCCAGGTGATCAAATACATACAAGCTTTAGAACTAACCTGGGTATCTACTGCTACAATGGCATGCCCTTCGGGCTAAAGAATGCAGGGGCTACATACCAGTGACTGGTCAACTTTATGTTTGCCGACCAAATTGGCAAAACAATGGACGTCTACATTGACGACATGCTCGTCAAGAGCAAGACGGATGAGGAACACATTCCCAACCTGGAAAAAATGTTCGGCGTCCTCAAGGCGTACAAATGGTGCCTCAATCCCACAAAATGCGTCTTCGGGGTTGGATCGGGCAAATTCTTGGGCTACATGATCAGCCAGAGGGGGATCGAGGCAAACCCAGAGAAGATCAAGGCGATCCTCGACATGCAGGCTCCACAAACTTACAAGGACATCCAGCGCCTAATAGGATGAGTGGTAGCTTTGACGCACTTCATTTCCAAAGCAACCGACAAGTGCGCCCCATTCTTCAAGGCCCTCAAAGGTAAGGGTAAACACATCGATTGGACATAGGAGTGCACCAAGGGATTCGAGGAGCTGAAGCAGTACATGGGTAGGGCACCATTGCTAGCCAGACCCGAAAACAGCGAGCCAGTCTTTGTCTACTTATCAGTATCTGTTTCGGCTGTCAGTTCTGTTCTTATCACACGTCGAGATGGGGTCAAGCATCCCAAGTATTATGTCAGCAAAGCATTTCAGGATGTAGAGACGCGGTACCCCGACCTAGAAAAGCTTGCCTTGGTCCTTGTAGTCACAGCCCGGAGGCTCCGACCATACTTCCAGGCCCATGAGATCAAGATCATCACCAACCGACCTTTGAGACAAGTTTTGTATAAGCCAGACATCTCTGGCCATCTCACCAAATGGGCGATCGAGCTAAGCGAGTTCGATATATCCTATGTAGGGAGAACAGCCAAAAAAGGCCAAGCGGTGGCGGACTTCATAGCCTATTACTCGTACCAACCCACACAGTGCATACCACCAAAGGCAACCCCTCAGCAAGCACCCGCCACCAGAGGCCCCCAAATATCCACCAAGGCACCCTCTTTCGACAGCCAACGCCCATGCTGGGCACTATATGTGGATGGTTCAGCTTGCCATAGTGGGTACGGGGCAGGATTAGTTCTCACTTCCCCAGAACTAGTCAAGCTCGAATACGCCCTCCGTTTCAACTTCAAAGCTTCCAACAACGAGGCCGAATACGAGGCATTGTTGGCCAGCCTACACTTAGCCAAGGACCTTGAGGCCAACCAGTTAAGAATCTATAGCGATTCACAATTAGTGGTAAGCCAAATCAACAATGAATTTGAGGCAAAGGACCCATCCATGTCAGTATACTCGGCCCTAGCAAAACAGCTCCTCCAAGGCTTCTCGGCTTACGAAAATACACAAAATCCCAAGGTCAGAGAACAACCATGCCGATGCCTTGGCTAGACTCGCATCCTCACTGGATGAAAAGGAAAAGCGTCAGGTACTCGTGGAAGTCCAACACGTCCCTAGCACTAGGAAATTACCAGTCTACACCATCAACATCAGCCCGACCTGGATGGATCCCAACAAGGCCTACCTCAGGGACGGCACTCTCCCAGATGACAGGATGGAGGCCAAGAAAATCAGGAGACAATCAGCTCGGTACACCATCCAACATGACCATCTCCACAAGCGCGGCTTCACAACCCCCCTATTGAAATGCCTAACACCAGATATGGGCGATTATGTCCTCCGGGAAATGCACGAGGGCATTTTCGGAGATCACTCTGGGGCACATACCTTGGCACATAAAGCCTTCAGGTAGGGCTACTATTGGCCCACCATGATATCCGATGCAGTCGAACTCACACAAAGGTGCGACAAGTGCTAGCGACACGCACAAATCCCTCACCTCCCAGTCGAGCCCCTCACTTCTATGCTCCGTCCATGGCCATTCTCCCAATGGAGACTCGATCTAATCGATCAAATGCCCGAGGGGAGGGGAAAGGTCAACTACGCTGTCGTCGCGGTAGACTACTTCACAAAATGGGCCGAGGCGAAATCGTTAGCAACCATCACGGCATCACAGATAGAGCACTTCGTCTATCAAAACATCATCTGTCGCTTTGGGATACCCCACACAATCGTCACTGATAATGGGAAACAATTTGATTGCAACCATTTTCGCGCCTTTTGTGAGACATACGGCATCAAGATTCTTGTTGCTTCACCCTCACACCCCCAGACCAACGGTCAGGTAGAAGCTGTCAACAAGTGCATCAAGTACAACTTGAAGAAGAGACTGGATGAAGACAAGGGAAAATGGGCCGACATCATCAACGATGTGCTATGGTCCCACAGGACCTCATTCAAGACTGCCACCAATGAAACCCCTTTCGCATTGGCTTTCGGCACCGAAGCGGTTGTACCAGTCGAGATCGGTGAAACATCGTATGGTGTAATCTCTTACAGCCTAGAACACAACAATCACCAACTGACTCTTAGCTTGGATCTCCTTGAAGAACGAAGGGAAACGGCTAACGTCAAGCAGCTCGCCTACAAACAACAAGTAGCACGATACTACGACTGAAGGGTCCGGCACAGACGCTTCAGGGTAAGCGACCTAGTCCTGCGAAAGGTCAGCCTTGCAACCAGAGAACGATCGGCTGCACATTCGCCCCTACATGGGAGGGACCCTATACAATCTCCCGCATATGTAGAGAAGGAACCTATGAACTCAAGGATACGAACGGCAAGACACTCCTGCATCCTTGGAATGTCGATCACCTAAAGTTCTATTACAAGTAAAGCAGGCCAACAGCCTAAATACATGTTAGGCACCTGGCCGACCATTTTGTATACATTCCTGGAACTACCAGTAATTATCAATGAACATACTTACGAGGCAATCCCTCTTAAGTTTCATTTACATCTCTTAAGTGTTTGTTATAACTCTCTGACCAACGGCCTCACCTTATTGCAGATTGGGTTAAACATTAACTTTTAGATAGGAAAACACTTGAAATAATGAACACAAACTATCCTTTATATCATAAACCGATTAACTTGTTCAATACATAGCCTTTCAGCCACAAGAAGAATAGAAATTACAAGGAAATACATTACAAAACTACAGGGTATTCCCCTAGTCTTCAACAACAGGGCATTCTGCCACCTCGACATGCCCATCGGCTTCGTCCTCTTCCTCCTCATCTGGCAGCGGGTTGTCGTCCTCATCGACATAATCCTCCAGTTGAGGTGGATGCTTCAACCATGGAAACTGGATGGCCACGCCGGCATTCGCCAGAAGGATCCGCTTGAATAGCCCATCCTCCAGCCGGACCCCGAACCGCTGCAAATCAAGATGGTGCGCCGAAGACGACTTGTACTCCTCGGCACCCACCTTCTTTACCGAGACTAGCTGATCGGAAAGCTTTACGTTAGCCGCCTTTGCTTGTTGTGCTCTAACCTCTGCTTGCTGGGCTCTACCCTCGAGCTCGGCCATCTTTGCTTCTGCAGCCTCACGCTGAGCGACCAACTGCCTCTCCAGCTCCTTTGCTTTCAGCTCGGCATCCACCTTCGCCTAGATCGACCTCTCGGCCATCATTTCCTTCTCGACCACAACCTCCATTTTTGTTCTCAGAGCCTGGCACTCCTCGGCAATCTTTTCCTTAGCCTGGCTGGCGTGTTGGAGGGTGGTGAAGACTTCACTAAGAAACTGCAAAGCACAAACATTTTCAGAACCGAAACAAAACAACTAGAGTAAGTCAGTAAGCAATATACTTACATGGGCCCTAGTCCGTATTGTCTTGTCACAACAGTCAGCGAAGTCCCTCGCCTTCAGAGCCACGATCTCATCCAACTCATACTGAGACCCACGAACAACGGTGTTCATGAAGTTCAGTTGAGAAGGATGGAAAGTCGTTGATAGCTACCTCCATGTCTTATCCGGCTCGTGAGCCCTGACCATATCTAGCTCTCCATCGGTCTTCAAAAAGTAAGACCGAAGGGAAGCATTGAGATAGGGCTTCCTCATTTTCTTGGGAACCCTTCGGCATTCCAAGTCTGAGCTGATGCTGGGGCACACTATTTGGCGGACGGTCTCAAGGGCTTCAATCTGCCCTTGTCTCTTCTGCTGCAACACAGCGTCGGCATCGACTGGGACCTCCTTCTGCTTCTTCGACTTCCTCCTCCTTTCCTCGGCCATAAGTCGGTGGCACTCATCGACCGCGTCATCCACATCAATGACGATGGTAGGCATAGGCCGACGGGCGGAAGGCGCCTGTGCATCAACCGGCGGCACACCAACCGACTCCGAAGCACTTGAGAAGAGAGGAGCCAAGGTCTTTCCGGTGGCATTGTCCACAACATCCTGGTCACCCTACTCGGCCACGGGACCCTCTACCCGCAGAGTGACCTTCGAAGCCGCCTTGCCCGGGATCAATTTCTGATAATCTCCCTTGGAAATGGAGGCCCCGGCCTTCTCGACCTCAACCCTCGTCTCGGCAGCCTTCTTCAGTGCCTCGGAAATCTTTTCCATCCTCTTCTTCAGTTGGTCGGCGGCAGCTGCAACGAAGTCGGCGTCGGTTGCATTACAAACACATGTCAAAAACAAGAAATTTTGAATTTTTCCAACAGGTACGAACACATAAACACTTACACAGGGAGGAGATTAGCCCAACTTGCAGCAGGTGAGTAGGCAAACGCAAATAGTCCCTACTCCTCTCCACATGGTCGAGCCTTTGGAACATTTCCGCACAGTCGGCTATTTCCTACTAGCTGATGTTCGACTGCTTAAACACCTCTGCACAAAAAAAACAAAACAAAGAACGGTCAGCGCTATCGGTACCAACATTATTAAAACACAACACAATATAGCAGATTGGCAAAAATAAACTAAATTGTCCTACAGCCACCACCTTTCGACTGATAGACGCCTGTCATACGGCGGCCAAACAAAGGTAACTCAACACCTTCCCAATTGCCCGAGACAAACACAAACTTGTGTTTCCAGGCCTTTTGGGAGGTCGACATGTCTTCAATGAAGGGCCCGCTCTCCCGTTTTATCTGGGATTCCACGTACACCCAGCTAGTCCTGTCTCTTACGAATTTGTAGAGGTGGCAGATGTGACCCCAGATCGGCTCCCCCTTCCCACTGAGCCTAAAGGCAGTATAAACCCCGGTCAACATAATCCAGCAATTGGGATTCAGTTGACTGAGGGCTACACCCACCTCCACGGCCATCATTTGCAACCACGGGTGAAGGGGCAGTACAACCTCGTGACTGAAGTTGTCGAGGTGGAATATGGCCCATCCGACTAGGGGACTATTCGGCCTCTCTCTCCTACCCAGGAGCCTCATCTTGACTGAGTCCGGGATGTTGAATACCCTTTGGTAGGCCAGAAGACTTCGTCATCCAAAGTGTTCACCAGTCAGTCCACCTCGTAAATCGAACTGGCGACCGTTACCAGCTTCATAGCCTCCTCAATATCAATTTCTAGTGGTTCCGGCACCGACACCACCTCCACAGATTTTGACGTTGAAGCCACCGCCAAATTCCTATCAACTGGCGACCTCAACAACTCACCTTGTCCAACTGACGATACTTCGGCGTTAGAGGTCCCGGCCCCATCAACGGCCGAAACATAACAGGTATCGATAAAGTTGAAAGCCCTCTCGAGTTCATATTCTAGTTCCTAGCCCGAAAGAACTTGAGACTCCTCAAGGATCGGTCCAGTAACATTCGGATCCACCTCTGCCTCTACCCTAGGGTTCGACCCAGGGGAGCCATAGGTCGATTCAGAAGCATTTAATCGAGAATCGGAGTTAGCCGAGCTAGCATTCGATTCCCCGTCAAATGCATTAAAGGACCGACCCTCGGATCCTTCTGAATCATCATGAGAGCTTGACATCTATAGATAATACAAAAATTCTAAGGAAACATGCTTGACACACTACTACTAGAGACAAACAAGGATGTAACTAGAAGCATATATCAAATTCATCGACAGATTATAAAAAAAGAGAGGATTCGATCGAAACAATAGTGGAAAAGAGGGTCCATACCTTGTTTATGGGATTTCCGCCGTGAAAATCACCGCAATTTACTCACCGGGAATCGCCTCAATAGGAATGAAAGTTCGCCAGAAATCGCCTCACAAATTCGACAACCCCTCTCAAAAGCAAAAGTGAGAAAAAATGGCGAAGTCGAAGACCTTATACACTTACTCGACCAGGGGAAAGGTCGAAACACGAGACCCTCTGTGTTTATCACGCGACGCGTGGCGCCGCTTGTCATGCCACATGTCACACATCTATTACGCGGCACTTGGGATTTCTGCGCAAGCGGGCCAACCAAGGTGACGTACAATCACCCTTGGGAGTGGCACTCGATCGGTCAAGGACATCCTCCAAGCCGATCGGCCACATAATCGTGCGAGGTTCTGCGCAAGCGGGCTGACCAAGGTGACATATAATTACCTGTGGAAGTGGCACTCGATCGGCCAAGGATATCCTCCAAGTCGATCGGCCACATGATCGTGCGAGGTTCCACGCAAGCGGGCCGACCAAGGTGAAATACAATCACCCTTGGATGTGGCACTTGATCGGCCAAGGACATCCTCCAAGCCGATCGGCCACATGATCGTGCGAGGTTTCGCGCAAGCGGGCCAACCAAGGTGACATACAATCACCCTTGGATATGGCACTCGATCGGCCAAGGACATCCTCCAAGCCGATCCGCCACATGATCGTGCGATGTTCCGTGCAAGCGGGCCGACCAAGGTGACATACAATCACCCATGGAAGTGGCACTCGATCGGCCAAGGACATCCTCCAAGCCGATTGGCCACATGATCGTGTGAGGTTCCACGCAAGCGGGCCGACCAAGGTGACATACAATCACCCGTGGAAGTGGCACTCAATCGGCCAAGGACGTCCTCCAAGCCGATCAGCCACATGATCATGCGAGGTTCCGCGTAAGCAGGCCGACTAGGGTGACATACAATCACCCGTGGAAGTGGCAATCGATCGGCCAAGGACATCCTCCAAACCTATCGGCCACATAATCGTGCGAGGTTCCGCGCAAGCGGGCCGACCAAGGGGACATACAATCGACCTTGGAGGGGCACTCGATCGGCCATGGACACCCTCCAAAGCCGATCGGCCACGTTGTCCTGCGAGGCTCGGCCCAAGCAGGCTGACCAAACAACTGTTCAAAAAAACAAATAAAAAAAAAACCTATTATGAGCGATTAACACACGGCATATCTCCTCGGCTAAGGGCTTTGGGGACTGGGGACTAGTATGGGATGAATCCCCACAGGTTGACAAAGAGGAACAAGCCCTCAACCGAGGAAATCCACCTCAGTCAATGACTTGGGGACTCCTGTTTGCACCTAATTTGATCAACCTAGTCAAGGCTGACCAAAGCCTTCCAGAACCATACTTAGCCTCAGCTCAACAAGACGCACAGCCTTAGACAAAGACAACAACCCACTAGGCTGATCGTATCTGGTCGGCCTACCCCTCGGTCGACCATGTCAAAACACCAGGACACGCGTCAGCTCCCAGAATGGGGACATTTATCCCACATCGAAATACTCCACCAACAACATTCAATGCCACTATAAATACAAGGGTACCTCCCCTCAAAAAAGGTAATGACATATTTGCCCTTACATCGCCAAATCCCTCCTACACTTAACTAACTTAAGCATCGGAGACTATTTGGTCAGCACCCCACCGGTGCTCCTTTACTTCTGCTCTCCCTTTGTACAAGTCTCCCTACCTCCAGGAAGAGTGCGTGAAGCGAACCCGAAGGCACAATCCTAAGTTGGTCCATTTTTGGCATCAACAGCCATCATGAGCTCGGACATGCCCTCTGGCAACCATTTGGCTCATATTGAGTCACACACATACCGAACCTTGACATAGATCGGTAAAATTTTACAAAATATATGCATTATGCTCACATCATTGCCCTTCACACATTAATATCATCATGCTTTCATTATATCTTTGAACATATGAACGTCGTGTTTACATCATTTACTCACGGCACACATACAATATGCTAACACCATTGCCTTTCAGCACATGTGCATCATCATACTCACATCCTTGCCCTTGACACATGAGCATCATGCACATCATTACCCTCGACAAACTGCTAGTTATTTGGCCCACTCGGCACTTGATTTATGCAATATGTAAGAGACAACCCTGCTTCATATTTTTGAGCGGCAACCACACAACATTCAAATCAACACTTAACTATGATGTCGATCGGCACAAGCACAATTATGCATGAAACACTTACAAAAACATCCAACTATGCAAAAACATCCAAAACCACACCTAGCTATCATGTCGATCGACACACACCCAACTATGCAAGCAACACTTGCAAAACATTCAAAGCTACACCTAAACTATCATGCCGATCAGCACACATCAACTATGCAAACAACACTTGCATAAAATTCAAAGCTACACTTAACTATTATGCCAATTGGCACACTCAACGAACGCTTGTGAACATTCAAAGTTACATCTATCTATTATTCCGACCTACATCATCAACAAATGACATGCTCCAACCATCGGAAACTTTCCCCTCATTGTTTCTACCACTCAACAGCAAGGTTTTCCTCACTAGGGGGACTACCAGGGTACAACCATTACCATGTCTACAACGTATACCACTTCAAGCATAGTAGTCTTCTTAACTCTTGTTGATGCGGTTCTCACCATACAGTCCTATGGAACACTAGCAAACAATGACAAGTGAGTTTCTCAACATCCCACCACGACCGAGGACTTGGGGGACTGGTGATAGTGCACCGTATGGATCAGCAGACGAAAACGAATGAGTCACTTGGATCAGTGCACTCTTGTTATAAGTCCACTACCGTCCACCTCATTTCATAACTTGGGGACTTCTTCGTACCGTGACTAACCAGGTAATGGACCTAGCGAAAACTCGGAAGATCACTTGGACCAAGACCAAGTCCGTCATTAAGGCCCATTATCAAGACTCATCACCAAGGCCCTCATTAAAGCCCATGATTAAGGCCCACCACCCAAATGTAACATTTCCTATATAAAGAGAACTATCTCCCTCATTTGAGGTTCTTCACATCTCTTTCTAACTCTCTTTTTTTTGGGTCAAAGTAACATAATCCATTAATAATGAAAAATATTACAAGGGCTGGAAAACCAGTAGCATAAGCAACCCAAAGTAAATAAGATAAAGTACAAAGGTTTAGAATAAAGATGCAAAAATAAGATAAAGCACAACTTAGACCCAAGTACAAAAAAACCTAAAATAAAACAAAACTAGAAACCCTAGTTCTAAGGAGGAATCACAGCCATAAAGAGCAATCAACACCAACCGCATCACACCAGCAAGACCAAAACCACCATGGTAGAGTGCCTTGTAAGCAAACAAATTAAAGACCCAAACAGAAAATGGGGGTGGGCTAGCTACCCACGCAAATCATGCTCCCATAATCCAGCCATATAGTGCATTTTGCACTTTAAACACTAGCCATCACCATAGTGTACAAACCAAAAGAGAAAGCATGTGTTGAGCCGAGGAGTGAAGGAAGGTGGTTGAGAACCTACAATGACAAGTTGTCGTTGATGTAGGGTGGAGGATACCAGCACATAGGAAGGATGAGAGAAATGGAGAAATTGGAAGTGGAGGTTGAAACATCATGTTTATGTATGGGGAAGGAAAGAGGATGAGAAGATGTAAACTTGGGGTTTCAAAGTTAGGCATAAGAGAAAGAAATCCGATGCAATAAAAGAAATAAAGAGGCATTTCAGCTTCTGATTTGAGCAAAGAGCTCAAAGAAACACCCACAAAAGGAGTGGAGAAAAGCCACTAGCTCTCAAAATCAGAAGGGCTCGACCAGAAATTATTTTCCAGAGGGAGTAGGGAGAACCAACGGTGCTATTCTCCCTAGGGCTGCAACTTGCGGGAGAGAGTTTGAAAGAAAGAATTCCATTTGGTACTTTGGTTCTCTCTAAATTAAGAGTTCTTTCTTTTCTCTATACTTTCCATTCTCTCTAAAATGCTGAAATGTTTTGTATCATGCACAAAATACACATTATTAATTAGAATGATATGATCCCATAGTCGTAGCTCGAACATACATGCTTGTCCTCTTGGTGTGAACGTATGAGTGTGTCTTTACGGTCTAACAATTATCATTTATTTTATTTTTGTCAACTATATGTAGGGTTGTATGCACAAATATACCAGTAAATAATAGTCTTGAATTTTTTTATGTTTTCTAGGAAACAACAATAAAAAAAAGGATAAACTACATAAAAGTATCCAAACTATAGGGGTCATTTCAAGTTCATACCCCAACTATGAAAATTTTCATTTAGGTACCCAAACTATCAAAACACAACATTTAGGTACCCACAGTTAGCAATATGTTAAAAAAATATGTTAAGTGCCCAAGTGGCATTTGTGGGGCCCTTTTTTATGCTGACATGGACACCATGTAGACAAAAATAATAATAAAAAATTGATATATTAAAAATAATTAATAAAATTTTAAAATAAATTATGAAACAAAACTATTAAAATTTTTTTTATCAAAACACTAAAAGTACTTCCATGTCCCAATTGAGCCACCAGACTTGGATCTCTGTCTCTCCCTCCCTCCCTTCACCTTAAAATTCCTCCTAAATCCACCGTCGTCTTCTTCAAATCTCACTTATCTAACTCCTTATTTCTCCCCAAACCCCCACAACAATGGCAACTGAGATCGACACGGCCAGATATGGATCCGCCATTCCCAACAGCTCCGCCGCTTAGGATCCACCCGCAGCCGGAGGTCGATGAGTCTTAATCTTGGGTGGTGTCCGAGGTCGAGTCAGTGAGTGAATCCTCGGAGGAATTACCAGAATAGAAGGTAGTGAAATCATGTGATGGATTGATTTCGAGCAGAATCGGGGTTTCGATGTGGACTCGATTTTGATTTTCTAATTCGATTTTATTGATTAATTTTGAACAGGATTTGGACGATGAGGTTGCCAAGATTAAAAAAGGAATGAAAGCTGGAGTCGATGTGTCATTTGATTGTGTAGGCTTTAACAAAACCATGTCAACCGCCCTGAGCGCCACCCATCTTGGCGACAAAGTTTGCCTGGTTGGAAAGGGGCACGATGTGAGGACCGTCCCACTAACACCCGTCGCCGCAAGAGAGGTGGACGTGGTTCAGATTTTCTGTCAGGACCCTTCCCGAATTACCCTCGAAACCCGGGAAGAACCCTGTCCCGTCTGACAACCTAAGGAAAAGTTCCCAAAATACCCTTCAATCCTTACAAATATAATAAGACTATATTACACCTGTCAGACAAGGGATTCAAAAGCACTCCAGATTCCAACAGACAACAACCATCCACAATATATCATCAGAGCATCTAGGTAGGATAAATAATACAAAATTAGATATCCTACTAGAAGTTTAGGTACAAAGCGCAGGTGGACGTGGTTCAGATTTTCTGTCAGGACCCTTCCTGAATTACCCTCGAAACCCGGGAAGAACCCTGTCCCGTCTCACAACCTAAGGAAAAGTTCCCAAAATACCCTTCAATCCTTACAAATATAATAAGACTATATTACACCTGTCAAACAAGGGATTCAAAAGCACTCCAGATTTCAACAGACAACAACCATCCACAATATATCATCAGAGCATCTAGGTAGGATAAATAATACAAAATTAGATATCCTACTAGAAGTTTAGGTACAAAGCGCAACTGAAAAACTACTAATGCCTATGCCTTAGAAAGTGCCCACGTCAACTCAACTTAACAGCCTGGAGGGGATTTAAAACACAAAAGTTGTGAGTGGACAAAAATAATCATTTATAAATCATTTTCCGAGGAAATCTTACATTTTCCCCTCCACGAATAAAACCATGCATGCATCAAATAAAACAATTTATGATAATATAGACATCATCTGAAAATCACCGGAATTCCATTTCTCTTTTAAAACCACTTGGTTGGACCCTCACAAAATCTGTAAAAAGAAAACACATCGTGGTCCACAGTTTGGTTTGAAAATCCTCCTCAAAAGAGTTTAAAATCAATTAATTCGACCTGGACACATAATATCTCAAATCCACTGTTTCTGACATATCCATAACACACCAAGGTATCCCTTGAGATGTGCTAAAATCTGTACTACGCGTAGACAACCTTGCGACCCGGAGGAGCAAAACCCCTCAACACCAGTGTCGGAGAACCCTCAACAACCAGTGGAGCAAAACCCCTCAACGCCAGTTAGAGCAACTGTAACCATCGGGACAGAAAACCAGTGAAAACCAATCCGTGTTTTGAAATCTTTGTTTCTTGGCCTAAGCCAAATTCTTTGAAATGTCATTTATGGCCAAAATCAGTAAAATCATAATTTCAGGTCTAAACCCAAATCACGAACTCAAATAGTTACCATGTCAAAACGATATCAAAATCGTGTCCAAACACCAGGTCATTTCTCAAAACACACTTTCACTTAAATATAGGAAAACTTGTGCCCAGTCATAATTTCTAAATTCCAGAAATTCATTGCAACAATACATAACAGTATTTAAATCAAAGATACATTTATGCATGCATTACAGTTTATAAACCAAAAGTCCACTCACCACTCGTCCAAGCAAGCTCAATCCTGAATCGTACGCTCCTCAGAAGTTCTTGGAGCAGTATCGCATGTCAATATCAATAATCGGGATTACCGACTAATAATAACACCTTATTTAAACCCTCCCTAAACCCAGGGAGATCCGCCTACGTTACCCTAAAAACGCAGCAACTTCGGATGCCCAAAACTACCTCTAAACGACGTCTGATTGACCCGAAACCTACGCCAACAGATCTGGAACACTGAAAACTAGCAGCCATGCACCACCGTGACCTCGAAATCGACCCCACGCACCGACGGAAAGCCAGACCACACGCCGTCACAAGCCGATCACGCCCTTGCTATATTACTCACGCGCCTGGATCGGTCCAACTCGGCCTGACCCAATCTAGCCCGACCTAGTTCACTCGACCCGACCCTCGATCCACTAGACCCGACCAGTCCATTCGGTCTGACCCGATCCAACTCGACCCGATCGATCACCGGTGCCTCGTCGGAGAAGATGACCGGACCACCGTCGCCATCGTCGGAGTCTGGCCGGAGAAGACGACCGGACCGCCGCAGTGCCACCGTCTCAGTCGCCGGAAACCCCCATTTCCGACCGACTCAAGCTTTTTCCTAACTTCTTCAAAACTCAACCATTTTTCACTAATTTTACATCCAAATCTATCTTCTCGAACCCAGGAATCCAAATATGACCTCAAAACATTAAACCCGTACCTGTGCTAGCCAAAAATTCGATCGGAAGGTTCGGTTGTTCTTTATCTTGGTCTGACGCCGCCCGTAGTCCTCTCCTTCGATGGTTTGTACGTTTGTGATCGTGGGAATGAGTAAATTCCGATTAGTGGAATAAAAATGGAAGTCTATGCCTTGAATCAAACTTGGAATTTGTGGGTTTTGGGGTATAGAAGTCGCACGGGTTTGGGAGGTTTGTGTGGTCCAGAGAGAAAAGATGAGAATGAGATGATGAATTGATGGTTTGGGGTTGAAATATCTAACCCAAGTCAACAATTACCAAAATGCCCCTAATAATCTAGACCCGTAACTTTCGTACACGAACTCCGTTTTCCACGTGCCGCTTGTCTACGAACTCGTGAGTTTGAGACCCACGCAACGGTATCCAAAACACAACCTAAAAAATCCCAAAACAAAACTTGATTTTCACGTCCTTAACAACCAAGGGTAAAATTGTCTTTTTACAAAAATAATTTACGTAAATCCAATAATTAAATTTCCGGGTCGTTACAATCCACCCCTCTTAAGAAATTTCGTCCTCGAAATTCATCTCTACCATTGGAACAAACAAGAATACTGCGCCCGCATTAGTTCCTCGGTTTCCCACATGGCCTCCTCCACGTTATGATTCCTCCACAAGACTTTAACTAGAGGAACAGTCTTTATGCGCAATACTTTTTCCTTCCAATCCAGAATTTGCACTGGTTGCTCCTCAAAAGTCAAATCGTCCTTTAGTTAAAGTGGTTGCTCCTCCAACACATGAGACTCATCAAATAGATATTTCTGGAGCAAGGATACATGGAAGACATCATGAACTCTTGACAGTTTCGGGGGTAAAGCAAGTATGTACGCCACTAGTCCTATCCTTTCCACAATCTCATATGGCCCAATGTAGCGAGGACTCAGTTTTCCTCGTCTACCAAACGTACCACTCCCTTCCAAGGAGATAATTTCAAGAACACCCAGTCTCCAACCTCAAATTCAAGATCTCTAGTTCGACGGTCTACATAGCTCTTCTGGCGATCTTGGGCTGTCTTCAACCTTTATCTGATGATTCTTATATTTTCCTCAGTCGTATCCACTAACTCTGGTGTTAACAGTCTCCTTTCACCTACTTTATTCCAGCACAACGGTGTCCTACACTGCCTCCCATACAATGCCTCGAAAGGAGACATCCCAATACTCGACTGATAACTGTTGTTATATGCAAATTCCATCATAGACAAGTGTGAATCCCAGTTCCCTTTAAACTGCAGTACACAAGCCCTCATCATATCCTCCAAAACCTGGATTGTCCTTTCAGACTTACCATCCATCTGAGGATGAAAAGCTGTACTGAAATGCAATGTAGTGCCAAAAGCCTTCTGCAAACTCCACCAAAACCTAGAGGTAAACCTAGGATCTCTGTCTGAAACAATTGACTCTAGAGTCCCATGCAGCCGTATGATCTCATCAACGAACAATTTGGCATACCGGCTCATCCAGAAATCTTCCCGCAATAGCAAGAAATGTGCCGACTTCGTGAGTCTATCAACAATTACCCATATTCCATCAAGTTCCTTTTGTGTCCTTGGAAGTTTATACACATAATCCATCATAATGTGATCCCACTTCCATTCTAGAATAGGTAATGGTTGAAATGCCCCATATGGTTTCTGCCTCTCTGCTTTCACCTACTGACATGTCAGGCACCTACTCACAAACTCAGCAATTTCCCTTTTCATCCCAGTCCACCAATAGTATTCCCTTAAGGTATGATACATCTTGGTACCTCCTGGATGCATAGCGTAAGCCGAACTATTAGCCTCATCAAGAATTTCCCTCTTTAGCTCCAGCTCATTCGGTACGCACAACCGTCCATCCTTAACCAAAGCTCCATCACCCCTAAGTGCATAGTCCTGCCTGTTTCCAGCCTCCAACTCCATCCTGATAATGCACAATGTAGGATCCTGGAGTTGAGCCTCAATAATCCGATCAATCAGAACATGCCTCACATGGAAACTAGCCAACAAAGCCCCCTAGCTATCCATGTCAAATACAATTCCCGCTCTACGGAACTCCACTAGCAACGGTAGGTAGACTGTAGGTAAATGGGCCAAAGAACCCATGGACTTCCTGCTCAAGGCATCCGCCACAACATTGGCTTTTCCTGGGTGGTACTCTATAGTACAATCATAATCTTTGATTAGCTCAAGCCACCTTTTCTGCCTCAGATTCAGGTCCTTCTGGGTGAACAAGTATTTCAAACTTTGATGGTCGGTGAAGATTCGGCACGTCTCCCCGTACAAATAATGTCTCCAGATTTTTAGTGCATGCACAACCGCAGCTAACTCCAAATCATGTGTGGGGTACTTCAACTCATGGGGTTTAAATTGCCTGGAAGCATAAGCTATCATCTTCCCATGCTGCATCAGCACGCAGCTTATTCCCCGCAATGATGCATCACTATACACCTCGAATCCCCCGTTATCATCTAGAAGGGTTAATACTGGGCAAAAGTCAACCTCTTCTTTAGCTCTTGAAAGCTCTGCTCACAATCAGCATCCCAGTCAAACTTGACTCCTTTCCTAGTCAACCAAATTAACGGGGTAGCTATCGTAGAAAATCCTTCTACGAAACCCCGATAATATCCCGCTAAACCCAGAAAACTTCTCACCTCTGTCACTGTCCTCGGTTGCTCCCAGTTTGCCATGTTGATACCCTCAGCCGAAATCACATGACCTACGAATCCCACATCAGCCAACCAAAATTGGCACTTACTCAACTTAGCAAACAATTGCTTTTTCCTTAGCATATTCAGCACCAACCTTAAGTGCTTCTCATGTGCCTTGGCACTCCTCGAATACACCAAGATATCATCGATGAACACAATCATAAACTGATCCAAATACTTTCGGAACACCGTGTTCATCAAGTCCATAAACGCTGCCGGTGCATTAGTCAACCCAAAGGGCATCACCAGAAACTCATAGTGACCATAACGTGTCTGACAGCCGTTTTCTGCACATCCCCTTCCCTGATCCTCAACTGATGATACCCGGATCGAAGGTAAATTTTTGAAAAATATTTTGCCCCTTTCAGTTGATCAAACAAATCATCAATCCTTGGTAAAGGAAACTTATTCTGCACCGTAACCCTGTTCAGCTGCCGGTAGTCGATACACAATCTCATACCACCATCCTTTTTCCTTACAAATAACACCGGCGCACCCCAAGGTGATACACTTGGTCGAATAAATCCTATATTCACCAAGTCCTGCAACTGAGTCTTCAACTCTCTTAATTCTACCGGTGCCATTTTGTTCGGTGCATGCGAGATAGGTTGGATACCCGGAAGAAGCTCTATGGTGAACTCAATCTCTCGATGAGGTGGCAATCTTGGAAGATCCTCTGGAAAAACATCAGAAAACTCACTCACCACAGGAATATCCTCCACTCTCACCGGAATAACCCGAGAATCAAACACATGAGCCAAGTAACCCTCACAACCTTTTCTCAACAATTTCTCAGCAGTCAAAGCCGATATCACTCTTGAGGGAAGTACCCTATGATCTCCCCGAAACGTAAGTTCCGACAAACCTGGACTCCAAAAATCCACCCTCTTGTCATAACAATCTATGGAGGCATGGTGCTCGGTTAACCAATCCATCCCCAGATTCACATCAAAATCAAAAATATCTAAGGGGATCAAATCTGCCTCCAATGCATGACCTTCCACTACCATTGGACAACTGCGAATCACTAGGTTCGCCACTAACATAACCCCCGTAGGAGTACTAATACCCATGTCCCAACCCATCAGAGACAATTCTCTATCAGCAAACAATGTAAAACCCCGAGAAATAAAAGAATGAGTCGCACCAGGATCTATCAAAACGTAAATGTCACGATTAAAAATAGATAACGTACCAGTGACCACCTCTGGTGCTGCTCGGGCCTCTTGTTGTGACATAGTAAAAACTCGGGCCTGTATACCCGAAGATCGACCACGACCCCACTATCTGCCTCTGACCCTGTTGGACCCACTGGCCCTGCTGGTCCAATTGGCCCTGCTGGTCCAATTGGCCCTGTTAGCCCCACTGGATTGACTCTAGCTTCCAGCTGCAATACCAGACGTCTGAACTCTCCTCTTACTCGGTTCAGTAGCACCACGACCCCAGGAACTACTGCCCGGACGACGATGTGGACAATATCTCCTGATATGACCAGTCTCCCCACAGAAGTAACATCCAGTGCCATCGAAGTTGCCACTCAGTCTTCCAGTTGACTGCACTAAAGCACCTCTAGACTGAGCGGATAACTGCGGCGCCTGTTCGGCTCCGCCACTGCCCGATCCGGATCTCGCACCCCCAGAAGATCCAGAACTGAAATTGCCTCTCTTAGATGGTCCTTGACTAGAGGTTCCGACATTCCAGCGATCCCGATGTCGCCTGGAACCACTGAACTGTTGTTGTACTGGCAAACTCAAACTCAACTCTACACAAGCTACAGCGTCAGACACGACTCTCAAGGAGGTATGAACCACAACCGTCACCGCTGATCGAAGCTCGCCCTTTAGTCCATTTTCAAATCTGCGACACTTGTCCCTCTCGGTTGCCAGCAGAACTGGTACAAAATGAGTCAACTCTATGAATTTTTGCTCATCCTGGGCCACAGTCATCTCTCCTTGCTGTAAATGCAAGAACTCGGCTTCCCTAGCATCCCGGTACGAGCAAGGGTAAAATTGCTCAAGGAACCGCTCCCGGAAAGTCTGCCAGGTAATTGTAGTAACATCCCAGCCTGACAGCTCCAATGCTTACCACCAATGGTAAGCAGAACCACCTAGTAAGAATGTGGCTAACAGCACCCTGTCCCCTTGAGGACATCTCATAATAGAGAACACTCGCTCTAAACGAGTAATCCATTCCGCGACATCATCTGGGCTAGACTCGCCCATAAATATTGTCGCCCCTAATCTCTAGGCTTTCTCAATGTATGAAACTTCAGTAGCAGCCCTACTCTGAAGTACAGAAGTCAAAGTGTGATCCAATTGCTCCAGTGTCTGCCTCAAATCAGGCTCCACTGCGGGTTCATGTGTGTCCCCATCGTTTCCAGACCGTTGACGGGGCTCGCGTCTCGAAGGCATTACGATGAAAAGAACTGTAAATTATTAATACCATACTCATTTGTACACTAGGTGTACGGTCTACAAGAATTTAACCTAGTGCTCTGATACCAATTGTCAGGACCCTTCGCGAATTTCCCCTCGAAACCTGGGAAGAACCCTGTCCCGTCTAACAACCTAAGGAAAAGTTTCCAAAATTCCCTTCAATCCTTACAAATATAATAAGAATATTTTACACCTGTCAGACAAGGGATTCAAAAGCACTCCAAATTCCAACAGACGACAACCATCCAAAATATATCATCAGAGCATCTAGGTAGGATAAATAATTCAAAATTAGATATCCTACTCGAAGTTTAGGTACAAAGTGCAACTGAAAAACTACTAATGCCTCTGCCTCAGAAAGTGCCCACGTCAACTCAACTCAACAACCTAGAAGGGATTTAAAACACAAAAGTTGTGAGTGCACAAAAATAATCATTTATAAATCCTTTTCCGAGGAAATCTTACCTTTTCCCCTCCACGAATAAAACCATGCATGCATCAAATAAAACAATTTATGATAATAAAGACATCATCTGAAAATCACCGGAATTCCATTTCTCTTTTAAAACCACTTGGTTGGACCCTCACAAAATCTGTATAAAGAAAACACATCGTGGTCCACAGTTTGGTTTGAAAATCCTCCTCAAAAGAGTTTAAAATAATTTAATTCGACCTGGACAAATAATGTCTCAAATCCACTGTTCTCGACATACACAACACACCAAGGTATCCTTTGAGATGTGCTAAAATATGTACTATGCATAGACAGCCTCGCGACCCGGCGGAGCAAAACCCCTCAACACCAGTTTCGGAGAACCCTCAACAACCAGTGGAGCAAAACCCCTCAATGCCAGTCAGAGCAACTGTAACCATCGGGACAGAAAACCAGTGAAAACCAATCCCTGTTTTGATATCTTTGTTTCTTGGCCTATGCCAAATTCTTTGAAATGTCATTTATGGTCAAAATCAGTAAAATCATAATTTCGGGTCTAAACCCAAATCACGGACTCAAATAGTTACCACGTCAAAATGATATCAAAATCGTGTCCAAACACCAGGCCATTTCTCAAAACACACTTTCACTGAAATATTGGAAAACTTGTGTCCAGTCATAATTTCTAAATTCCATAAATTCATTGCAACAATACATAACAATATTTAAATCAAAGATACATTTATGCATGTATTACATTTTATAAACCAAAAGTCCACTCACCACACGTCCAAGCAAGCTCAATCCCGAATCATACGCTCCTCAGAAGTTCCTAGAGCATTATCGCCTGTCAATATCAATAATCGGGATTACTGGCTAATAATAACACCTTATATAAACACTCCCTAAACCCCGGGAGATCCGCCTACGTTACCCTAAAAATGCAGCAACTTCGGATGCCTAAAACTACCTCTAAACGACATCTGATCGACCCGAAAATTGCGCCAACAGATCCGGAACACTGAAAACTAGCTGCTATGTGACACCGTGACCTCGGAATCGACCCCACGCGCCACCAAGCCCCCGCAGAAGGCCGGACCACTCGCCACTCGCCGGCCACGCGCTGTACGGGGCCGTCACGCCCTTCCTACAGTATTCACGCGCCTGGACCTGTCCAACCCGGCCCAACTCGACTTGACCCAGTCCAGCCCGACCTAGTTCCGACCCGACCCCTGGTCCACTCAACCCGACTAGTCCACTCGGTCTGACCCGATCCAACTCGACCCAATCGGTCGCAGGTGCCTCCCCGGAGAAGATGACCGGACCGTTGCAGTCGCCGGAGTCTGGTCGGAGAAGACGACCGGACCACCGCAGTGCTGCCGTCTCCGTCGCTGGAAACCCCCATTTCCGACCGGCTCAAGCCTTTTCTTAACTTCTTCAAAACTCAACCATTTTTTACGAATTTACGTCTAAATCTATCTACTCGAACCCAGGAATCCAAATATGACCTCAAAACATTAAACCCGTACATGTGCTAGCTGAAAAATCAATCGGAAGGTTCGGTTGTTCTTTATCTCGGTCCAACGCCTCCCGTAGTCCTCTCCTTCGATGGTTTGTACGGTTGTGATCGTGGGAATGAGTAGATTCCGATTAGTGGAATAAAAATGGAAGCATAGGCCTTGAATCAAACTTGGAATTTGTGGGTTTTGGGGTGTAAAAGTCGCACAGGTTCAGGAGGTTTGTGTGGTCCAGAGAGAAAAGATGAGAATGAGATGATGAATTGATGGTTTGGGGTTAAAATATCTACCCAAGTCAACAATTACCAAAATGCCACTAACAATCTAGACCCGTAACTTTCGTACACGAACTCCGTTTTCCGCATCCCACCTGTCTACGAACTCGTGAGTTCGAGACTCAAGCAACGATATCCAAAACACAGCCTAAAAAGTTCCGAAACAAAACTTGATTTACACGTCCTTAACAACCAAGGGTAAAATCGTCTTTTTACAAAAATAATTTACGTAAATCCAATAATTAAATTTCCGGGTCGTTACATTTTTATGTACAAATTTGGGAATTAGGGTTTAATTTGGATGGTGACTTTTCAATTTTTGTGTTTTGGGTGGGATCGATTTTTTTCATCAATTTTGGCATTCTGGGTGTGGATGATGGTGTTGCTATAGGTAGGGGAAGGAGATGATGGTGTTGCTGCAGGTAGGGGATTGATTTTTTCTTCCTTTTTTTTTTTTTTGTTTTTTTTTTGTTAATTTTGTAAAATTAAATTTTTTAATTCTTTTTTGTCTACATGTCGTTCATCTCAGCATAAAAAAAAGGCATTTCAAGTGCCATTTAGGCACTTAACAGATTTTGTTAATAGATCGCTAACGGTGGATAATTAGATGTTGTGTTTTGATAATTTTAATACTTACGTGAAAATTTAAGTACTTCTATGTAGTTTATCCTAATAGAAACATCTCAAAATCCGAAGCCAAACCAAATCATCCGAAACTGAAGTTGGAGGAAGAGGGCCATGGTATTCACCTCCAACCCATTATCTCTGAGCGTCCCAGACCCTTTCTTTGAGTCATGGCTCCGCGAAAATGGTTACCCAGAAATCATTGACCAGCATACCTCTACCGCCATTACCACTTCCACAACCACAAACACACACACAAACTCAATAACAAACGGCTTCTTCATCTCAATTTTCTCTCGCATATTCACCCTCTTCTCTCTCTTCACCATCAACCCCTTCTCCAAGCTCACCAATGACGACCTTGCTGCCCATACGCCTCCTTGGACCACTGCCTTTATTGGGTCTTCTGACTCCTACTCCTTCCCTTTGTCTGTTTCTCAGGCTCGCATGAGGGTTCAAGAAAATGTCAAGCGCTACGCCAGAAATTATGCAACTTTGTTCGTCCTCTTCTTCGCTTGCTCTTTGTATGTTCTCTTAATCGCTCTTTCTTTTTTCCTCAATGGATTGACTCTGGTTATATTGAGGTTGCTGTGGGACTTGTGGGAATTATATGGTTGAAAAGCACACGACTTTTGGGGAATTGAGCTCTAGATTTCATGGGTTTGCATTCTTTTCTTAATGTTCGTATAGCTCATTGGTTAAAGATTGTTAGGTGAGATTTGAGAACTGGGTTTTGTTTATTTTAAGGTTGCGTGGAAGTTTCTGGTTAAGAAGAGGGCAGCTTTTGGTGTGGGGGGCGGGGGCGGATTATTCAGCTCTAAGTTATATGATATATTTCTCAAATTTGGGGCAATTCTTTCTCTTCTATTCGGTTCGTGATTGTTTAGTGAGTTTTGAGAATTGGAATTTGGTTGTCTTGGAGAAAAGAAAAGGATTGAAGGGAAAAAGAAACAAAAAGTGGCAGAAAAACAAGGATTTTGAGGAAACTAATGTCAGTATGCTTGGGTTTGTTGTTTCCCTGTGCTGGTTTCATATCAATACATTTCTCTAGTTAGACATTTGAAAATTGCTTCTCCATTTAAGTTGCTACTAGAACTTCTGAAACCGGAAGTAAATTGAAAATTAAGACACGTTTTATCTTATTTTGCGCTTTGCCTTTAATTTTTAATCAGCTGAGCAATTGACTTGCAAGCTTATTTGTTTGGCAGACCTATAATGGAAAATATCCTAATAGTCAAATTTCCAAATTGTGATATGTGGTTCCTTAGTGGCTTAGCCTAAATGACTTTAATGGGTAGTTCTGGTCTTGGCTATGTTCAGAGGTTGGGGCTGTGATTTATAAGTATTCAAGAAAGTTTATGCCTCATGGAATGGTTTGAGTAGTTAATGTTGTAAGGTCTTGCTGAGGATTGGATTTACTCCCATCTGAATTTAATCCCGGTGGATCAAATACAATCTCTTTAGAAGTTGGTAGACTTCACTCATTTGCTAGTGAAGGGAGATGAACAGTAAAGTTACAGCTGCGTCTCCTTTCCACAGTACCTTTATGTGAGAGTTCGACGTAGGCTTATTTAGTTACTATTTCCTCTGTAGGTAGGTTTTCCTCTTTGAGAGAAAAGGGGGGTTTGTGTGAGGTCTTGGAGAAGATCAGGAATTTTTTAGGTTTTTCCTCATCTTATTTATATTCTTATTTCATTACAGATATCAGATGCCACTGGCTCTTGTTGGATTGATATCTTGTCTCACACTATGGGATGCTTTTAAGTTCTGTAGTGAAAGGTGGGGATTGGATCAATACCCAATAATTCGGCTGTGCTTAATTCGTGTTGCTCAATGTGGTGAGTTATCGACTCTGTGTTTCGACTCTAGCAGCACTTTCTTTGTTTCTGCAGTATCGTCTTTTTTATTGTTTAAATTATTCTGTACACATCTAATAGAAGTAATGATGGAGCATGAGGAGCTTAGTCGAAGATGCCAAATCTCATTTATGAACTTCTTAAGTTTTTCCAAATGATTTGTTTTTAACCTTATAAATGGTATTTGGATCTTCTGGTGCTGCACATTGCACCTAGTAAAACTATGGACAATGCAAAACGGAAAATCTCCATCCGAATTTTGTGTTGTATGTTATTTATTGAGACTTAAACCAATGTCCTTTTGAGAAACTAAGAAAATTATTTGCAGCTACGCTGGAGCTCCTAAAATGGAGATAAGCTAAGTACTTCTAAGTTTTTCCTTTCGATGTATGCATGTGTGTGATACCACAACAATCTGAACAACCTTCCAATGTTGGACAGAGCCTCCCATGGTATAGTGCGAGACTTGTAGAAGAAATTCTCATATCTTTTTTTCAAGGAGCTCTAATAGTTCACTATCTATATTCCTTCGGTGTTAAGAAGTTTGTGTTAAGTAACTTTCACCCTATGTGCCTTCTCCAAAGCATTTCCATTATTATCATTTTATCAATCCCTGTGAGCTTTGATGATAGAGGCCACAAAATAATTACTGGATCTGCTTTTGTAACATTATTGGACTTCATCTCTGCAGTAGCTGCTGTTATCCTGATATTTTCGAATGTTCAAATGGCTATCTTCTGTGCTCTTGGTGTCAGTTATGCAGGTGAGTTTTCGATATTCTTTGCATATTCTCATATGAAGAAGACTTGCGTCCAATTCTTCAAGTATAGGGTTATAGCTTTACTCGAAAAATAAAATGAAAGAAACTTTTGAATGAGAACTCATTAAGTAACTTTTGTGTGGCATATCATATTCACAGAAATCATTATACTTCTAGGCATCCCTTTTTCTGTGTATAAGATTCTCTAAGGATTTAAACCTCGATTGCAGGCATGATTTTCCATGCTGGATTTCGGAAGCTCACAAGCACAAAGCAACCTTCTCGTGGTAGGTCAAAATAGCAAAATCTAATCGAAGGTTTGCTCAACTTTAGCTTGAGGAACTTATGCTGCAAGTATGCAATGACATATTTCAATATTCCTTGAACCATGAACAGAAAGGAGAATAGTTGTATTTATTATTTGCAGTAGCTCATGTAACTAATTTGTCTTAATGATATGTTCAGTTTTTTTACTTAAATATTGAATTTGGAAATAGAGTTCTTTTATTTAACTAATTTGTCGGCAAATTCGACACTCGTAAATAAACATCGAGCAATTTCAATTTCACCCCCTTGAGGAATTGAAGCAAACAAATCCCGAGCAAAAATATGATTATTAGTAAATATAATCGATTTTGGAGACATTACAAGGATAATCTTATAATGGCAAACCCTACATTATACCCAATGCTGCTGCTACTTGGAAACAAAATTGTTAAATTTAAAAAATCATAAAAAGATGGAGAAAAAAAAATTCTTACAATGATGATATGTACATCAAATCAGAATAAATGCATAAACAGGAATCAAACACACTACAAATCAAATATCCGATCACTACTGGAACCTCTTTCAAGCCGGATTGAGATCGCGTGAAACTTGGCCTTGCCATCTGCATCACAGGAATTCGATTAGAGCATTACATGAAAGATTTGAGAGAAAACGATTCCTTCTCTAAGAAACCTCAACTTAAAGGACTTGATCTCCCCTGTTACTAAATGATGAAATTTTGACGAAAACTTCTTATCTAAATGATGGCTCAAATCCTTTCAGAAGAAATACCATGAGGGTTCACAACTTCGGAGATTTAGACTTTCTTTTTACATATTACAATCAGTATTATGGTTAAGAGAAATGATCGAGCAATATAATGAATCTTTGCAGTTGATGGTGAGCTGAAGAAAAATCCGTGTCTGGTGGGGATAGACTTCAGTTTTTTGGTATTGTTGTCCTTTGAACTTAGATTTTGGAGTTTAGAGAGATTTTTCGGGAATAAAAAAAATTGACCACCTTCTAATCAACTTGACTAACCTCGAGAGCAAAAATCTTGCCAGTGGGCTTATATTTGCGTTGGATTGAAATTCCTTGTTCTGCTGCTTCTTCTTGTTATCAGCATCTGCATTTATGTTTTGTGTTTCTTCCGAAGCTGTCTTACCCTTACCGAAGGTTCGAGCAGCCATCTCCTGCAGATCTTTCAATGAAGATTCCTTTGAACTTTTTGAACTGCAAAAGTTTGCTTCTATGAGTCCTATGGACTACCCGCCACCATTTTAAGTGGTGTGAAGGATAAGAACCAATAAGAAGACAGAATTTGTGTAACCTTGCTAATCGCTGTAGCAATTTGCTGACAAAAACTTCAGAAGAACCCGGCTTCAAGCTCTCCAACTTTACAAGTGACTTTGCAACGGAGCGCACAGCTGACCCTTCTGAATCATCTGCAGCTGCCTACATACACGCAAGTGGTAAAAATAACAAAAAAAAACAGTAAAGGTAAATCATGGGACTGAAACTATGCACACTATGACTTCATTGATATGCATACATGATATAATTTGAAATTAATGGTTGCTGATGCTAGCATAGATAAGACTTGAAACTCACATCATAAACTTCTGCCTAGATCAAGCGATCTCCTATAATACTCCAGCAAGGACATAGCATACGTGATGTCACACAAATGTACAAATTCCCCAAAACTAGGTGTACTTTGTTGCATGTAATTTCCGAATTTTGTTCTTTTTCGCAGCAAATATTTCTGATTTAGCCTAGGGTTGTACAAAGAAACTTAAAATATGCTGCACCAGGCTTCCCATTTATGACAAAGTGACAAACCCACAAATTTGGACAACTATAATTTCCTCAGCAAGAAAAAGAAGAAAAAGAAAGAGCACAAGCAGCTCCAGAGAGTCTAACAAAGTACACCTATAATTCAAAACAAAAGGCAAGGCTACCCCTTGGACACCATATGGAATACAAAAGGTCTATAAAAAAAAAATCTGGGAGCTCACCTCTTTTAAGGACGGGATAAGCAATATTGATAGAGCTGGAGAAGATGCTATGACCTTTGCGTTTTCTTCATCATCACTTGCTTGGGATGATCTTGACAATGCTTTTGGTGCATCATAGTATTCATGAGATTGTCTGAGACCAAGAGAGTTCCTCTATAATTAGACATTTTCAACCTCTCGTATGCTTTTGGTGCATGCATGTGTGGGTGCAAGTGTGAGGATATCAAAACTACTAGCATCATTTTTCCCAGTAGTTGTACCTGGAAGAGTCGGAGCTACTTGACATCTGCCCTCTTCTATTGTCATTCGCATCGTAGTTGATCTTGTTAGGTGCAGACCTATCTCTGGCATTTCCTCTCCTCAACCCTCCTTGAATTGCAGCCTTTGCCTGCGTAAATACGGTCAACCGAAAAAGCAGCTTCATTATTGAAACACTAAGGACTCTAGAAGCCAATTGCACTTCAGAATTAGATTTTTGTTTTAGAAAATGACCAAGGAAATTTAGGAAATAAACCAGGAACTTCATCATTGCAACCAAAAGAGCAGAAATTTTGGGAGACAAAAACACTAATAGTAGATTGGATGTATGAAGACATCGAATTTTAAAATCAATCAAAAGCAAACAGAACTTTTCAAATTTGATACTGGAAGATAAAGATGTAACTGAAGGGTATTACGTATGTTTTAAGTAGATCTATTTAGGTGACACAGGAATGTCAAAATAAGTGTTGAAAGATCAGCAACTTTTGCAATGACTCCGATGCAGTGAACTGAATTTTATTACACATGATGACTTTCAATCTTAAGCTAGCACTATTGCAATTTGTGAAATCTATTGGCATTTTAATAGTTTAACTGATATCAATTGAAATATCTTTTTTATAGGAATATCAATTGAAATATTAAATAGATCAAAAAGCACCTCTGCAAGATTCATGGCACTGTCTTCGTTCAGGGCACTTGAAGTTCGCTCTTGAATTCCCAGCCTTGACTTTGGCGTTCGAGGAGAATCATAATCATCATGTTGACCACGAAAAACCACAGTTCCACTGGAAGAAGTATCTTCATAAGAAGCGTATGTGCTGCTAGACTACAAAGCAAAAGAAGCATATCAAATAACCAGCTAGCTCAATACATCAAATTCAAACTCCAATACTTGGTATCTTGTCCTAACTGTACAGATTAATACCTGAGAGTTTTGATTCCCTCAAAAAAAAAATACCTGAGAATTTTGATCACGAAACTGAGTAGACGGTTGAGATCCTTGGGGTGTTCGTATAACAACAGTTCCTGACCCACTCACAGTCAATTCTTCCTGGAAATACACCTCAAATTGCTAAATAATATATAATAATGTTAAAACCATGCAAACAATCATTAACTGCATCTTGAACAGTAACCAAAATTTGTTGAATTGATAAAAGCCCAATTTTTTGCTGTTTGGATAAAAAATTGGCCTGATGGACTAATACCATTATTACCTTAAACCCCAGTAAAAGCAGACAGAACTCAGAACTGAAAATTGAGTAATGGCATCAAATAGCTTAGACAATACTGAATATAACTTATATCACTATCCTATTTCATAATTTAATGCAGTAATAACATAGGCCAAATTCTAAATGGATGATTATGACACCCCAATATCCTTCCTCGCACCAAAACCTTTACGTCCTAGAAGCATTACTGATTGCACTGGAATACAACACCATAAAAGCCTGGCTTGACAGAAACTGGGGACTAGTAGGCATGCTTCTATGGAGAACCTTACTTTTTATACAGATAAGAGGTCAGAAAAATCAGAAATTTTTAGGACTTCTCTCAACTTTGTAAATCCCATTAACTACGTAAACATTACTAATTGCAACCAGGATACCATGTGTATCAAACATAAGTGTGAAAGAGAAAAGGAACACACGTGCTGGACTTACATCTTCAGGCTTATCCAAGTGTTCATCATGATAGGAATCTCTACCATTTTTCGAAAAATAATCTTCGTGTGATTCACGAAGTGCATTCTCAGATGCCAAAAACCGTTGGTTACTACTCTCTGGGACTCTTCCTGGGGTACCTTGACCTTCTGGTTTTTTTTCTCTTGCCTGAGGTGGTTTCAGTGTTGGAATACTTCTAACAGTACCTGTACCCTGTGATCCAATGCTGAAATCCCATCCAGCATTTTTCATGGTCTTACCCTGGTCACTGCAAATAAAAGCAATAGTTAAACCACACAACCAGAAAAGCACTAGTGATCAGAAATTTAGAACCCACCTAGCTCGAACAGTTTCATCTCTTAAATTTCTTGTCACTTTCAACGTCTCAGTTATATCCCCTCTAGCTGTAGGACCATTTCTAGTTCCATCATCATCTTCCTTTACAGGGTATTTTGGACGTTCTCTGTAAGATAACAAGAAGCAAGGCATCTTAGCTAAACCATGGCAAAATAAGCATTTATTGCCAAGTGAAAACCCACTGCCAAATGAATGTCAGAAAATCCAACAAAACTGCAAGCTGAAGTCCAGTTATGTGTGTCATAAGTATCTTAGGCCTCACATATGTTGCAAACACAGGCCACGAGAGCATCATTGTGCTGCAGATGCTCACTCTAGAAAGAAACTCGAATTAGAACACAATAAAAATGGGTGGGCATAACAGCAGGATAATGGCACCTGATTCTCTCAAGAAGCCTTGGACTCTTCCTAGCAGTCCTAATAAAACGGTGCTTTAGAAGTTCCTTAGCACTTGCACGCTGCGATTAGAGACAAAAAAAAAGGGAAAAAAATAAAAAGATTAAAACTTTCAGAATTTATTAATCAAGATAGTGGAATATATTGCAACCTGATTTAAGTAAAGTTTTTACAAATGAAACAAACAAAGCAAATAAGCCTTAAAATAATAGATTACAACATAAGGTTTCCAAATGTTTTCATAAGAACACAAATCACTTGAATAGTGACTTGCAATATAGCAACAAATGGATCTCATATCTCAGATTGTGTTGTTAGCTAATTATTATTACAAAGAGCAAACAAAATAGAAGAGTATTATGGCTTCCATTGAAGGAATGAGTATACAATATAAGAAGAAAGTGGATACAAGATCTGCAAGAAAATTTGATATCAAAGCGCTAAAAAACACGACAGTTACTACAACCAAACTTTATGCTAAAGAAGTTTTAATTTACAAACAATATGACTTCCAACTATAAGACCCCAAACACATGACAGGATCCTATTTCATTGTAAATTTATTGATACGCAAAACCTATAAGAACCCAAACACATCAAAAGGATTATTTGGGGAGCATATTAAACAACTAAATACTGTCCTAAGCTTCAACAACCTGTCACTTCCAAGTTCCAAGAATATGCTATATGCTTATTACTGAACTGCGTTTAATATAATTTTATGTTGTTCATTCTCCACTAAGTCTGAAAAAGAGCCAATTCCAGGCTTTCCTATACATGTTGTCTGACCAGGATGATACCTTATAGTTAATAATTATTTTCCATCTTCAAATCTATCAAACACAAATCAAAAGTAAAAGACATAAACTTCAATGGGATATTCCGATGTCATAAGTACTTACCTCAGCAGGTACCTTCTTCAAACAAAGTGACACAAATTCTTTCATCGGGCGAGAAAAATGCTCATCCAACTGCACAATAGACACAAGGAATGGTCTTTTATATTGTGAATAATATCTCCATGTGGCTAAGAAGCATTTCATCTTTAGAAACTATTTATGAAGATAAATGGACCATTATGACATTAGAGTACACTGGGTGAACCTGAGGTGGATTTTCGCGAGGTATAATGAAAAGAACTCTCATTGGGTGAAGATCAGCAAGCGGTGGTTCCCCTTTTGCCATCTCGATAGCAGTGATTCCCAGAGACCAGATATCTGCCTGCACATGCAGAGGAACAAACTGAGTCAATGATCAAGGCTCAGCGTGACTGAGAATGAGGTCTTCTATATATACCTTCTCATTGTATCCTTCAGAATTCTGGATCACTTCTGGAGCCATCCAGAATGGTGTCCCTACAAATGTCTGGGGTTGTTAAAAAAATTAGTGCATTCTAGGTAGCATACAACATTATGTCTTGTACGTAATTGCTAATGCAAACTATATTCCATATTATCTAATCATTATCGATACAGTCGTCTCTCATCGAACTAGACATAAGATGCAAATAATAATACTACTCTAAGTTAAATTAGAAAATAAAAATAAGAAAAGAACTAAATAAGTATATATCCCAAGTAGCCATTTATCTGATCTGATCAACAATAGAGCAAATTGATTCAAGTTAAAATATGGTACCTTCCTCCTTGATATTGTCCTCGTAAGTTGTGCGGAAACACCAAAGTCAGCCACCTGTTACAAGTCACATATGTAACTTGGAAGACCAAAGGCTAATAAATTTAACACCACCCTTCAATGCAGATCCTACTTTTATTTAGTTTCTCTATACAAATGAAAGACCTTTAGAACATGAGAATATACCTTAACATCACCATTCTCGGTCAATAAAATGTTTGCCGCTGCAAAATTTACGATGTTATCAAAAAAGAGCTACAATAACTTAATAAAAAGGTGAAACTAATGAAACTAACATAAAGCTGCAAAATGGAGGGGAAAACACTTTCAAGCACAGAATAGCAGCTATTATAAATGACGGATAAACATGTATAATCATGTAGAAAATAAGGAGAGCAAACCTTTAATATCTCTGTGAATTTTTCCTTCGTTATGTAAATATTCAATCGCGTGTAGCAAGTCACGAAGAATACAGGCCATTGACATCTCATCCAGTGGAGGACCTGATTGGAGCTGCATAAACACAATTGTCTGAATAGATGCATAAATATGTGATATTTACACAGTGCATCAACACCACATGTTGATGAATTGGCACACAAAACACAACATTAAATGGACAAGTAAACTAATCTAACAACTCCCAGTTACAAACTACCATCTATTGACATCAGCGCGTCATTGACATCAGTGTGTCAAAATAATCAAATTGACAAAGTACAACTAGAAAGGAAACCCCACTTGCAATTTCTCCTTGATTATTTATGTATTTATCTGATTATGAAGACCGACAAGAAAAGAAATTTTCTTTTCCAATTGGATAGAAAGTTGATATGGCAATAAAATCTCCATCTTAAGAGAAAAGGATTGAAACGATATACAAAGGATAACAAGAAAGTTTGCTCGTCCTACTGTCTGCGGACTAACACTTAGTAAACCAAAATATCAAAGATCTGCATATGATAAGAGCAAACAATCAAGCTATGGCGCTCCCTTGGTATCTTCCTTAGCGGCAACTTTACCTATAAATGAGCACCAACTCCAAAGAGATTTTATTAACAGTTAATTACATAGCACCCGAAAGAAATATCATTTTGGAGACGAACTTCGATGATGATTGATGGAAAATATAAAAGAGAGAGTTTCGCAAGCCTTTTAAATGAAAAAAAATTCATTTGAACATATTGACTATGTACAAACAACAGAAGTAACCTACTAGGTCAGCAACAGAGCCACCGGCCATGTATTCCATTATAATCCATAGTTTTGTCTGGTTGAGATAGGAACCATAGTATTCTGTAATATAAGGAGATCGACATTGTGACAAAACTGAAATTTCCTGGAACACATATAAGCTATATTAGCGACCTAACTTTTCGCTAATCACAATGAAAATTTCATAGCTATCAAGAATATGAGGTATCACCTTCTGTATGTCCTCAATCTCATCCTCTCTGTACAAAAGAATAAGTGAAAAAAACATATGATAAGTTGCAGGGCTTGATGAACATAAAATAAATAGGACAAGCACACTCTATGCTCAACCGAGTTTGACTAATAATAAGCCATGAAGAAAACTAATGAATCAAATCCATGTGGTCTTCCATTGTGCAGAAATTTCTAATAGGGGTCATTAGCATGAATAAGGGCAGAATAACTTCATTTAATTAAATTAGTGACTAAGCAGCAGCCTCTTGCAAGCGGTACACAACCATGCAGGACAATCCAGCATTCAGAAGGTTAATGATGGGAGAATGGTAGTCATCTAAACCATTTTCCCAACAGGATATCATATGGTTTTATTAGTTAAATCATGACTTCCCGATGCACCATCCCGAGGAAACAAGCTCTTTTATAAGTAGTATAACACTTAACTTTGGACAGTAAAATTGGCCCAGAATTCTAGGTCATTCATACCACATGACCAAAGGTGGAATCGGGACTTACTATCTTAGTCAAACCATATACTTACAGGTCACAACTGAGTCAGAAAATTCTCAAGTACTTGGGCATATCACTATTTGGTGTTCATGTAATAAGCTTATTATTCAGCATGTAACAAAAGAATATCAACTTTTCATTAGGATGAAATCAACTTTCCTTTTTGCATTCACCAACAATATAGCTGTCAGTATAAGAAATTTTATGTGTGCTTTACATAATTTTTTTGTTCATTCTGTCTTGCAATTTTAATAGCTAAAAGTAATGAAGGAAGAGAGAAAAGCTCCTATTATGGAAATAGACTGGAGTTCATCACATGTAGTTTGAAGCAACAGCAAGCATAGAAGAGTTAAGAACACAGTACAAAGCATTACAAATGATTAGATTCAAAGCCATAAACTTACGACTCTTCCAAATCTATTACTTTAATTGCAACTTCTTTGTTGAGCTCCTTATCAAACCTGTAAATCAGAAAAGGGATCAGGGTCCACCGGCTAAGTATGCAATCAATCTCCAAATATGTTGGACCAACCTCAATGACAATGACCATAAGAATAAAGTAAACTTGGCATAACTTAAGCATCTTTTCACCAGAATCAATCATGATATATATCACATAAACATGGTATATATAAGAAAATTATGCATATTTTGCACAGCCATGTACTAGTATCTGACAGGGATGCGTAGTGAAACAAGTAATTGCAGAAATCCAGTGGAGGTGTTCAGCAAAACTTTGAAGTAACTTATGTAAATCAGGTATAAGTAGCAGAAGTTGCTCAATTAGACACATGCTAACACTAAAAAATTCATCCTATGAAGTCAATGGGACAACCAAAATCATGTAACTCAGAAAGCATTCAACCAAAGTTCTACATTATGCATTTATAAACTGGAACTAACCCTTTATATACATCGCCAAACGATCCTCTTCCAATCAGTTCCAATGAACTAAATCTTGATCCTGCAGCCTCTGCCAAACCTGCTGCATCATCCATTTTTCATGTACAAGTTGCTTCCCCTTCCCTACTAAATAACACTAAATGAAGCTTTCAACTATAGCCAAATGTCTCCAGATTCTTCCAACACCCCCTTTTAACTCACAGCCCCAAATTCACCCAGGATGAGTTTTATGAAGCCAATATTGGCTTCAAAACAAAATCTGAAACTGCATTAGCACACACTTAGCTAATCAGGCCATGCAAATGAATCAAAAAACATACATGAACCCAAATCTGCCACAATTAATGAAACAATAAATATAAAAACCAAAAAAACAAAAAAACAAAAATTTGATAAACATAGATAAATGGAAATGAGAACCCACAATGTAATGCAAGCTCTTGGACTCAAAGCAAAGCTTTTGGGTTTGCTGTAATTTGCCCAACACTAGTTAGGTAAAGTGGGATTCGCCACAGTGACAGCCCAACAATAATTTCCAATATACAACACCCCACAAGAAATTGCAATAGATGAAAGCGAAATAAAAACAACACAAGTGGCTTTCAACCGGGGTCATTGAATTTCGTCCAAATTTCAAATCGATATGTAAATTTTGACAGAATGATTGAGATTTGAAACTTACCCAGAACACAAAATGCGATTTTGAAATGTACTTGCATGTATGAGAAGCTAATGTTTGGGGATTGGAGCCATGGATCTCTTCCGCTCCCTATCTTTGTCGCGCGCACTTCCTCCCTCCCTCTGCACAGCGGCTTTGGGAGCTTCAAAGGAATCGAAGAGAAAGTATTTGGGTTTTTTTTTGTTTTTTATTATCTTGCTTAAATAATTGAATTGAGTTCTAATTTCATAGTCTTTTCTTTTTACCTTCTCTGTAATTTTTCATTCGAGGAAACTCTAATTTGGGTTTGAGCCGGTTCTTAGATTGGAACAACCCGCCAACACAGTTGGCAACATACGAATTATACATGCGCACGTATTTGATTTTTGGTTTATTACTCAAAATGTTTCATGAATATGACATTGAATCTTAATTTATTTCCCAAATGCGAAATTATAACAATGTGCACCAAGACGCCCCTTCTCTCAACCCCGTTACACCAAAAGTTATAGTCAGTTACTAACGCCATTAAAAGTGATTATGTGGCAATAATATTATAAAATTTATAAGGACAATTAAGACATTTGCTAAATTTTATGAAATTTTATATTAAAAATCTTTTTAAAAAATTAAAACAAATCTCAAAATACTCAACACGTCCCCTTCCCCTTCCTCCCCTTTCTGCGATCAGCGTCCACTTTCCAATCCTCTCCTCCAAAACTGCCACCTCCCTCCTTCCCTAATCAACCACCATCCTCCGATCCTCTCCTCCCCTATCCCCCAAATCAAATCCACTGTCCAATTCCTCCTTACCTCCATCGGCTTCACCTTCCCCGAGTTCCTACCGAGTCTCTAAACTCGTCCCCGTCCTCACCTTCCTCATCCGCGAAGCACGCGTCAACGCCTCCGATCTCCACTGCGTCCTCAACCGCTGCCCCAGGCTGCTCGCCTGCAGCGTCCTCGACCGCCGCCCCAGGCTACTCCGATCTCCACCACGTCCTTAACTGATCTAATCTCCGCCGAAATTCAATTACTTCATGGTGGAAATGGGAAGAGAGTTGAGGGAGACAAAGAGGGAGTCGGGGATGAAGAGGCTGCTCCGATTTCCTCCCTCAATGCTCTTCTCTCTCTCGAGCACGACCAAAACCACCAAAAATAGAGCTAATCAGTCGCCACCGCCACCCTCGATTCACGGCCACCCAACTCTCAGCACTACCACCATCATGCTCCCCTCGACGAGCGAACCCAACCCTGACGACCATAACAGTCGAAGACCACCGTGGCGGGAGAATCGAGGAGATGAAGTTCGGAGGCCTCAAAGCTTTTGATCATTTTTCGACGAATTTAGATAAGTTTTCAATCCTTTGTCTTCAACTTTGAATTCATGATGTTGAGGTCTTCCTTGTGAACTAATTACATGGTGGTCTCTGCTTAGGAACGACGGCATCGAACTCACCGGATCATTAAAATTGGTGAAATTTGAGCGAAGATGAGGAAGATGAGGTGTTGGTGTTGATGGTGGAGTTGGTATTGTGGATGTCGGAGAGAGGAATATGAGGGCGGAGGAGAAACCCATATGGGGAGAAACCCAGATGGGCGGTGGGTTGTGGGCAGTGGGCGGAGGTCCAAAGAGGTAGACGATGGTGTGGTGGTTGGCGAAGACAACCCTACCCTTCGTTCATCATCTTCTTCTTCTTATTTTTTTTTTAAATATTTAGTTTTAATATTACAACATCCAATCCCTTGCTGCCACGTAAGCCTCCTAAACGGAGTGTGTAACGGTGTGAATTATTTGGTGTAACAGAGTTTACAGAATGGGCGTTATGGGTGCACATTGTTACGATTTCGCATTCGGAGAGCAAATTGAGATTCAATGTTCTGTTTGGGGAGCATTTTGAGTAATAAGCCTTGATTTTTCGTAGGTATTTTTTTTTCATTGACAAAAAAAATGTTGCGTCTATATCTATAAAGCTAGATTTGACAAAAGAAGTTGGGAAATTGGCACATATCTCACCTTACCAAAAAATTTAACCACAACTACTTCTTCTCAACAATCTCTAGTTTTTACTTTTATGTATTTGCAATTTTGGTCCAAGTATAAATAGAAAAAAGAAAACCAAAATACCCCTTTAGTTTCTTTTCTTGAAAAAGGCAAAGAAAGGAAACAAAGAGAGAGAGCCATGGTTTGATTGTGGAGAGCAAGAGAGCAGGACAAGAGAATTTGGTCGAAGTTGGGAAACGAGGAAAGAGGGAGGCGGCGGGGTGGGGAGTTTGGAAACAAGGATAGAGGGAGGTGGGCAGGTCTGGAGTTGCGAAACAAGGAGGAGGCAGCAGCGGGGTTGGCAGTTTGGAAAATAGAAGATCGAGATCGAGAGGAGGCATCGGCTGGAGTTGTAAAGGCGAGAGAGGGTGGTGGCGGCTAGTGGTAAACACAAACTATATAACAAGGAAGGCAATGAGGTATATTCAAAGGTATGTAAAAAAAACATTTCGAATCCTAAGCTGTCTGAATTGAATCAATGGAGGGTGGGTTGGGTTTTCAATCAGATGAACTAGGGTTCTCACCAAGGAAGGATATTTGATTCCCAAATCTTCTATTGTTAATTAATTAAGGGTTTGAGTGATTATTGTTTGCATAATTAGCTAAGATTTCCTCATTCAAATATGAAAATGTTAAATAATTCATAGAATTAGGTTATGTGGTTTGAAATTGTTAAATTGGAATGCAGAGAATTGTTGGTTGGTTTTGTGAAATAGGCATGTATTGTTGTTGGGTATGGGTTACAATTGCATTGTGTTTACAATGAAGGCTTATTGGAAATGTCATATGTTTTGTATGCATAGTCCACAGCCTTATTGCAGTTGGATGATCAGATCCGCCATTTTAAGTTCATGTCCTCCAGCATGGCCTCTTGTTGGTCTTGATTTGTTGATGTAGAATTTGTTCAGTGTATTTAAATTCAAAGAAATTATATGAGAATCTACTGATAATGATTCTTAAAATGTGGTTCACATGCTTTGTGGCATATGGCTAGTTAATTTGTTCAATCTGATTGTTTGTGACTGTGCGCTTTCTTTCCTGGAAAATCCTTTATTGTCTTCCAGCAGTTTAAAAATAGACAGAATTTGGATAGAATAAGAGATCTAGTAATATAATGGGTTGAACTCTTGTATCCTTTGTTGCCAATATACTGTATTAGGAAGAAATTTTTCTTCTTTGGGTTTGACTGAGCATCAAGCTATGCATTTCCTTATCATTTATTTTCTATATGAATATTTGATCTTCAAAACCATCATTTACCTTTCTGTTCCCTCATTTTTATTTCCCTCATTCAACCTTGGTTTAGAGATACTTTAGAGGTCACACTTTAGAAATTCTTGTTTCTGTTGAATTTTTACTTAACCAACCTGAATTTTGTTTGATGTAGCACAGAATACAATAATAGGAGACAACAATTTAGCGGAAGCAGAATCTAGAAAACACAACAATGAAACTTAGAAGATAAGGTCTGGAATCACTCCAGGGGTTTCACACCCGAAATTGGATAGATTCTACTGATATCACACCAGTGGATTTCTAGGAATCACTCCCAGTTCTAGGCATCACACCTAGAGATCCTTAGGCATTGCACCTAGGGTTAGGTTGCATCACACAAACCTGAAGATAAGCCTAGCTCCACAATTTTTATTCAATATCAAAAAATCCCTTCTAGGGTTTACAACGTTAGTTTATATAAAGATCTATACTAAATAAAATAGGAAAGAATCTTGCTAGAGATAAAACAGAAAAACTAATCCTAGTCCCTTTAGAATTAGGCTAACTAAGCTTTAAGCCTTTGCCTCTAATAAAAAACGTTTAAACATTAAAATACTAAAACCCTAAATACCTAAAGTCTAAACTTCCTTTAACGATTATGCATTATTCTCCCCTGGTTGAAGAACTCGACTCCAGCGAATTAAGTGAGAAGCTTGGACATCATTGGCTAACCAACATCAAAAGGATAATTCTTGTCATCAAAGAAACTAAGGTTGTCTTGAAATTCAGTTACTCCCTTGTTTTCAATGTTATGTGGTAGTGCAAGGCTCTTAGCACGAGAAAAGTAATTTTTCAAATTTTGTATCCTCACAAGTTGATGGGTCCTAAGAGGAATCGGGCAAACAATATCACTTTCCTGAATAGAAGGAACACCAATCACTGGCAGAATCAATGCACAAATAGGAGCTTGCTCAATCACAGTTAAAATTGGCTCTTGCTTATCCAATTGAACAAATATTTCCTCTATTGTGGACAGAACCAAGGTTGGTAGTGAGCCTTGATCTGTTGGTTGTGCTACTTGATTTTCCACGGTATTGTTATCTTGAAATTTTTCTCCTTGTCTACCTCTCACATCAGCCAAAAACTCTTTCACACTAACTAATAACTCATCAATTGTTCTTGGCCTCATAACCATTTCATTAGGATCTGGTTGACCAAAATTCTTTCTTTCTCTGCCTATATCATTCCCCTTATCACCACCTCTATCTCTGTGATACTTTTGATGACCATTATGGTTTCTGTCAGGTTCTTTATCATGACGAAGGGCTGCAAGTTTGGCAGAGTGCTCATGTAATATGGTGGAGTGCTCCTGCAATATGGTGGAGTGCTCCTACAATATGGTGGAGTGCTCTTGTAATGTGGTCAGAATTCCATCAACTTCTTTTGACAAATTTTCTACGAGTTGTACTAACCGTTCTGTGTCCATATCTGATGGATATGCCCACTCATTGCAAATTGTGGACATACAACGGTGCCCAGAGGAGAAGGAATCTGCTATGATACCAAATTTGATGTAGGACAGAATAGAATAATAGGAGACAAAAATTTAGCCGAAGCAGAATCTAGAAAACACAAGACTAAAACTTAGAAGATAAGGTCTGGAATCAGTCCAGGGGTTTCACACCCGAAATTGGATAGATTCTACTGATATCACACCAGTAGATTTCTAGGAATCATTCCTAGTTCTAGGCATCGCACTTAGAGATCCTTAGGCATCGCACCTAGGGTTAGGTTGCATCACACAAACCTGAAGAGAAGCAAAGCTACACAATTTTTATTCAATATCAAAATACTCCCTTCTAGGGTTTACAACGTTAGTTTATATAAAGATCTATACTTAATAAAATAGGAAAGAATCTTGCTAGAGATAAAACAGGAAAACTAATCCTCGTCCCTTTAGAATTAGGCTAACTAAGCTTTAAGCCTCTGCCTCTAATAAACAACGTTTAAACATTAAAATACTAAAATCCCAAATGCTTAATGACTAAACTGCCCTTGACGATTCTGCATTATTGTTTTCCTTGACAGGTATATGCATTGATGTCTTTCTTATCTCTTTTTTTCCTTGGACCACGTAATGTTGATATTAACTGCTAATTGTGCATAAAAATGTACCAAAGAAATAACTGGGTTCCTATTATTTCATAAGAATGAGAGAGAACCTTCTACCTACACTATTGTTGATAGGGAAGTCCAAGGTGCTAACTTATTCAGTACGTTTCTGACAATTATCCTGTAAGTTTTAGGGTGTGCTGGTTTTCCTTGCTGCGAAATCTGGATTGATAAAGAATGCAGAGAATGTTGCTCAATATCAAAATTTCATAATATGTATTGAGATGCTTCTTGCTGCTCTTGGTCATATATATGCATTTCCTTACAAGGAGTATGCTGGTGCAAATATTGGCGAACCTCGAGGTCTGACTGGAAGCCTAGCACATGCCTTGAAGTTGAACGACTTTTACAGTCCACCAGGTGAGCCTTTCAACTTCTTATTCCTGCCATGACATAGCATAGATTATTTTCTTCCTCTTTTAGCTTTGCTCAACCTTTCTAACATGCATATATAATTGTGTGCAGTTTGCCCTTACTTATCATGATTATGTGCTCTACAACCATAGTGAGGGTGATGAGGGAAAGAGGAAGTATCGGTCACGCAAGATAGATGACATATAGCTCATGTTTGGGAACAAGATAGATGACATACAGTTTTCCAGCCTCTTATCCTCTAGTTCATGCCCTCCCAACAACTCTGGCCCAATCCCTAATCCTGCAAATTCAGAAGCAGCGAAGTCTTCCCTGCTTGTCGATACCTCAAATTCTTCAACCGTGCCATATGACATGTCACTTATTGACTTGGACTGGATCAGTTACCCCCACATAGTTTTCTCCAGCAAATCAAGGTGGCAACATGTGATAAGAACATACTTTGGTAGACAGTTATGAAGAATGTTCTTAGTTCTTACCGGGAAAGAAGTACTAAAATGATTATGGCGTATTTGCTTAGCCGTGTGGTGATATTGGCGTCAGTATACTCCCTTTCTGCCTCTTGATTTGTTTGATGCACTGTCGTCACAAACATGGCCCTTCCCACTAATTGTTGTCAATGGATTGTTAGTTCAATGTGCATTGTAGATACAAAAAATCCAATTGTCATACTCGCTAGATCATAATAGGAACACCGAAAACATGAAATTGATACTATTTTTTTCACCTTTTTTGTTGCTCAATGAAGAGTTATGTTGTCTATTTGATTTCATGGAACTTGATATTGAAATATTTTTCAATGAAGAGTTTTTGTCCAACTCTCACTTTGTTGATGGTTTTTGATGTGCCTACATTTGTTTATCCATTTGTTATTGACATGAATGATTGAGCCTACTTATGCTTATATTTGATGAGACAAGGATGATGTAGTCTGTAGGGTTTTTTCTTGCTGAGTGAAAGCAATATGCTTCTGGATAAAGATGACTATTATTTTTTGTGTTTGCTGAATTAGCTTAGAATTTTGTTCACTTTGCTGAGTAGGAGCAGAAATTTCTTAATGAGTCTTTGATTCTATGTCATCCAGTCTGACTTGGTCCCATTCGACTCTTGAGTAATGTGAATGTCAAATGAAAAGTTTCATATCTACTAGTTTGAGGCCTATGCCAATATCCAAACGACCCTTCTTATTAACGGACGGGGTATGATTCCATGAATAATTCAAAACTATTATTTCTTTGTTAGCATCCATGTGAGCAATACAACAAAATTGATCAACAAACTCCTCATAACTAATCCTACCTGAAACTAAAATCCTTTTTCTTTATCTACCGTCGTATATAGAATTCCTTCACCCATTTCCCATTGTTGCAAATCAAAATCCCCAAGGCTTCATTCGTACCTACACAACATCAAACGAAGACAACACTAAACCACATTAATTTTTGCATAACCAAACACATTTTCTTACTTATAACTTGGAATCTACTACTTAACTACTGCTTAGTGGTCATTAGTTACAACTTGGAACATACTTAGTTACACAACCGTATCGAGTTACAAAAAAATTTTGTTCTCTTACACACATGCTTATACAAAGGAACACAACACAAACCCCGACTTATATTTGCATAACCACGCACACTCAGTTACTTATAATTTCGAATCTACCACTTAACTATCGATTAGTGGTCATTAGTTACACCTTAGAATATGCTTAGTTACACAAGCTTATCCAATTCCAAATTTTTTTGTATCTCTTACAAACATGCTAATACAAAGGAAGACAACACAAAGAGAGACTTTACATTTGCATAATCACACACACACACACTTTGTTACTTATAATTTTTTATCTTCCACTTCACTATCGGTTAGTTCTCATTAGTTACAACTTAGAACATGCTTAGTTACATAACTTTATCTTTTTCCTTATTTTTTGGTTCTCATACAAACATACTTATCCAAACGAAGACAACACTAAACCACACAAAATTTGGCATAACAAAACACAATTTGTTTCTTATATTTTGGATTGTACGACTCAACAATTGGTTAGTGCTCCGTAGTTACCAATTGTAACATGCTTCGTTACCCGAACTTATTCAGTTTCAATTTTATAGGTTCTCATACAAACATACTTATCGAAACGGGGATCTTATCCTTGCTAACTTACATGTTCAGATAGAGATTTATGTAAAACCACAATATTCCCGTACTGTCTTCGACAAAACTGCTCATTATTATTTAATAAGGTAACTAGTTGTCTTTTGGAAAATAGCAAGTCCATGACCACCAAAATATACGCTCCATCTCCATAGCCAAAATAGATATCAACTTCCTCAACCTTTCAGTAGCAGGGTGTAGACCAAGTACTTGCAGTCCCATGAATGATACTGACAAAAGTGAGCAGTCACATATATTCGCCAATCAATTAATTAATAACAATATTCATTTCAAAACATAATGCACATATTTTCAGAAGATGCAGGAAATTTTTTTCTTTCACTTTAAAACTAAATAAAGAGCAGAAAATGCTTCTATAGGAAAGTCTGCTGTGAAAGAAATAACTAAATGAAGAAATTGACAAATAAACCTGCAACCATACAGGTTGGGATGCAAATGCATGCCCCACTAAAAAACGTAAATATGCAGTCAAAGAAGCCAATGTTCAAGACTTAAGGTTCTCGGATATTATACATCCTCCTCTTCCAGGTGGATTACCTAATCCCATAATGAATTTTATACTCTTTCCACTAGAAAGAAACTAGCAAAATTAATATTCCACAACTTTCTGGGACAAAATTAATCTAGTTCAAATTGTCCCAAACTTTAAAAGGCTTTAAGGTTTGTTTCTTCAAATCATTGTAGCTCATCAACAAGTGAGACACATCAAGCCCAGCATTTCTTCATAAAAGGCATATAAATTTACTACAAAATGCCTCATAGTTTTTAATTGATTGAATCCGAATCCAACCTTTATCGATTCTCTTCAAAATGGACCCTAATCATCCTCAAGAATGCTAATATAAATCAACTAGAAAAGGACTCAGCAAGGTATCACAATTCCATATCAGACTCAGCCTAACCATCTTCATAATGTAATTTCACATCAAAGAATGAGATTAGAATGCCTATATGAAATACTAGACACATGCCCTTGGCAGACTATTTCTCATTTACTACGCTAATCTCCAAGACTACAACACCAATAAAACAGAACCTAACAAATTAGTTCCGAATAATACTATCTTTGAAAAAGCTACCAAACAAAAGCAACAAGTACATATATCAATTTTGAATATCACCTTTTTAATAAGCTGGAATAAGTAATTAAATTCCAATCAAGTTATAAAGAGAATTAACAGATAAATAAAATAAGAAACTCTATCACATTTTAACAACCCTAGATCAAACAAACTGGCATGCATCATAAGGAGGTTCCGCTCCTACGGACCGTACAAGATGACATACACTCACCTCGAGTGGCTCTCGATCGGCCATGGACATCATCCTAACCGATCGGCCACACATCAGCATATTATCTTTTTATTTTTTTAATATTTATTTATTTTTCCTATATTACCCTTATAATTTAAATTCATATTATGTTTTTTTTTAATACAAGAGTTGCATAATATCTCAACTACTTTATTTTTAATAGAATTTATTTGAGAAGTGTTTGAATTTGAAAAGGATCGAGTCTTTTTCTTTGCAAGTAGAAAACATATAATCTAATTAAAAAAAGTAAAAGACATATAATAGTACAAACAAATATAAAATACATATTCCAAAGGTTTATGGAATAAGCTTATTAGGTAGTAATTCCTTAGTAATTTTAAGGTATAGGTAATATACCTTCGATGAAATCACAATTTTATAAAATTAGGTTAATTTTAATTTTAAGGTATAGGTAATTTACAAACCTTAATAGTAATTTGACGGTATAGGTAATATACCTTCGATAGAGAAAATACCTTTTAGATAGAGAAATTAACCCAATATCGGCTCATTACATAGAAAAACAAATATAATGTGACCTGTTATGGTGGTATATAATAATATCAAATAAAAACACCTCCCTCACCAAAATCGTATAACTCAAAATCTTTGACACACCCCAACCCAGATAATATAATAATCGAGACATGCGGGCCGACACATGGACCATAAAGTCCATGTGACGAAGCCCTAAAGACGTAAATAAGAAGTATACTATAACCATACTAATGTTATACAATGTTAAATATATATATATATATATATATATATATACACACATCACGATTAACGTGAGTAGTACAAAGCATTTCTATAGCAAAAACGGGCATGATGATTCAAAATTAACACCAACGTTGGTGAATACAACGTAGGGTTAAAAACCCATACACTTAAGTAATCCAGCTGCCACTAGTAGTATCCTCCTCGAATGCTCGACTTACACTCCTTAATTCCTGAGGGGCGAAAAACAGAGGTGAGTGAACCCCAAAAAAAAAAAAGTCCGTGAAAAACAATAGTAAATATATATACTAACCCCTCAGTTAGAAAACCGAGATTTGCAAGCATATTTATACACACATACTTAAATATATTGATACATATTACCACTTTAACACCTCACATAAGTGATAAAAGCCCTATTCAAGGTAAAAGGCTTCACAATCAAAACCATCTAAGTCTCACCTATACACAATTCATAATCCATAATCCAATGATAATATCTCAATCAAATCTCGATCAACTAAGTTCATCATGTGACTCTAGAATACCTTCACATGTACTTAAATCCCTCTTTACTCACTTAAGATTCACAATCAATTCATAGCTTCAAATCACCAATTAATGACTCCACAAATATCCTCAGAATATACTTGGTACTTAACATTCAAACTATCACAATTGACCATATAACATGCCTCAACATCATTTGTACACTCACTGGTACTTTCTCAATCAAGTCCTCCCTTGGGACAATATAACATCACAATAACATCAATATACCATCGGTACCATAGTCGCACGAGTCACGCTCATGTGACATGACTGGGTATCTTCGCTATGTACCTACAACCACATGAAAGCTGGGTGCGAAGCACCATCCTCACATGTCCCTTTAGGGCCCAAGACAAGCTGGCACTATTTATCTAGTATAGAGCGAGCGCAGGGGAACGATCACGTGGAGGATGGTCTGTGGCCTGCAAACAGGTACGATACCAGTGACTACCGAATGGTCCATATCTCATCAATCATCATATTAGCTCAGCATTATCCTCCATACTTTTCATACTCAACATACTCAATACTCTTTACTGACATGACTAGTGGCCACTATTTCATTTTCCAAGACTTTTCAACCATACTCGATTCTCAATGACTCACTTATAACACATAGCAAACTTTCCATCTACCGACCTTCCATCTACTCTTATCATATACAACGGCATAAAGCTCATTATGACACTTCAATTAGTCACGATCAGACTCAATTATCCATCACTCAGACCACATAGTTCCATCACAATCTTCAACAACAAGATTTAACATTCAATATGAGACTTAGTCAAATAATGAAAATCATACTTGACGTTTTTCAGACTCAATCATGTCCTAACCATAACCACATAGTATAAAATATTCTCATTCTAAGTTCAGCATTCAAAGCCACCCAACAAGCATTCACACACATTCATGCATATGTATAAATATATATATAAAAACAATTGCGTCCGCTCACAGTACTCGGGGTCGAAGTCACCCGATGCTCCTGAGACGTGGTAGTTCCCACGCTGTCAAAAGCCTGAAATAGATAGGTAGAGAATTCAAAATCAATCCTGAATAATTAAACCCGTAATACCTCTCCTCTTGAATTAACTCTGAAGCGGGGTTAAAGTGAAATTAACCATTTAATGACAAAAAGGGGTCTAAAGACCCTAATTAATAGCCCCCTGACAGAAGTCAGAACCAAGTTCTACGCGTTCCCACACGCCAACCGGAGGTTGGAACCTCCTTCAAACTTAGTGAGATTAATTATGTTTAGCAGACACAAAGACACCCTTAATCTTATCACTAAACTGCAATTAGGCACTTGATTGACACTTCTCTAATCATAAATCAATTGAGAGGTGTCCTTTAATAAGCAATTTCCACTTCACAATAATTCTTGACCTTACATGGCCTGGCCTCTGATACATCATCCCCCACGGCACATAGAAAAACTTTAATGCATATTTACAAATTAAACCACAAGAAAAATAACACGTGGAAAATTCTGCAAGGGTACAGTGACGCCGCTGCGATCACCGCCGTGGACGGCGGCGCACCGGCCAGAGGCTCACCGGAAACCTAGGTTTGCCCAAACTTCACCAAAAACTACAATCCAGCTACCTAACCGTATCTACACATCCTCAAAAACTCAAATATGGGCTTGGATTCTCGAAAACTTACCGGAACTGATCGGAAAAATGGCCGGGAACTTCCGACGCCGTCGAGCTTTAGAGCTTCGATTCGCAGGCTTCGAGTCTAGATGATCGTGGAGGAGTACAGGGTCGGCTTCGCCACTAGCATACGAAGCATACAGGCGTGGTCTCGCGCCCTGGGTCGGCCGGAAACGCCTTCGATGACAATGGCGTTCTCTGGCTTCTCGACTCTGCTTGGCTTCTATGGAAGAAATCGGAGAGGGAGAAAGCAGAGGGGGACTCGCCTAGGTGAGGGGTTAGTTTGGGCGAGGCGGTGTGGCCGGCCTTGGTTGCTAAGAAGAGCGACAGTGGGTGGTGGTGGGTGGTCTTCGTCGCAGAGAGGGAAGAAGACGACGAGAGAGAGATCGGGGGGAGAGAAACAGAAAGAGTTCGGAGGATTTTGATTGGGTGGGGTTAGATATTTTAGAAATAAATTATAATAAAATATAATTAATAATTAATAAGGCTTATTACTCAAAATACTCCCTGAATCGGACACCGAGTCTCAATTTGCTCATCGAACGCGAAATCGTAACAATGTGCTCCCAGAACTCCCGCTCTGTCAGCTTTGTTGCACCAAAAGTTAACAGCATTACTAACGACGGTTAGAGTGATTACGTAGCAGCAAGATATTTGATACTTTATTCATTTTGTAGTAAAATATTAAAACTAAATATTAAAAAAAACAAATGAAGAAGATGATGATGAACAATCTGGGTTTCTCAACCCATTCCCAAACCTCCGAATCCAAACCATCCAAGCCTACCCCAACCCACCCCAATCACCCACTAACCTCTTCAATCACCACCACCACCCACGCCAATCGCCCTCTCAATTTCCCCAAAGTCGGCATCCCCACACTTGGAGTACATATCAACTAGTGCATTGCCTATAAAAACATCTCGGTAGACCCCATTCTCATATATGTATTCATTTATCTTCCAGCCCAAACTCAAGTCTCCCAATTTAGAGCAAGTAGAAAGAACAATTACCAACGTCATCTCATCTGCCCTCATTTCAGAGTCACACATATCAAAGAAGGCTTCCACGCCTTCCCTAGGGAACCCCATTTTGACATAACACTGAATAAGCGTAGTCCATGACACCAAGTCTCATTGAGGACTTTCATTGAACAACTTGCGGACACTATTTATAACCCCACAAACAACATAAAGCCTCATAAGAGTGTTGTTCACATACACATTGGACGAAACAAGGTCGGCCTTGACTGCATAGGCGTGAATGTGCTGCCCTTCTCTCAGCGCACGTGACTGTGCACACGCCTTAAGGACAGAGGGCACAGTGTAGTGATCTGGAAGGAGGCTGTTGAGAAGCATACGTCGAAGCAATTCCAACACTTGAAAAAGAACCGAGCTTGAGCTTGTTTTGTTGCTGGGTTTTGAAGGGAGGCCATGGATTGGGGAAATTGAGGAAGTTGGGGAAATTGAGAGGGCGATTGGCGTGGGTGGTGGTGGTGGTTGAAGGGGTTGGTGGGTGATTGGGGTGGGTTGGGGTAGGCTTGGAGGGTTTGGATTCGGAGGTATGAGAATGGGTTGAGAAACCCAGATTGTTCATCATCTTCTTCTTCATTTTTTGTTTTTTTTTTTAATATTTAGTTTTAATATTTTGCTACAAAATGAATAAAGCATCAAATCTCTTGCTGCCACGTAATCACTTTAACTGTCATTAGTAACGCTATTAACTTTTGGTGCAACAGAGCTGACAGAACGGGGGTTCTGGGAGCACATTGTTACGATTTCGCGTTCAATGAGCAAATTGAGACTCGATGTCCGGTTCAGGGAGCATTTTGAGTAATAAGCCAATTAATAACTCCAATAAATCAATACTAAGATTTCCGATTTCTCCCAAACTAGTCTATTCTCAAATTTTCTACGAATTCGGTCATCCCGTTCCGAATCTCGTTTTCGGAAATTTTCTACCAACTTCTCGAATTAAGTTGGAAATTTCGAAGTCTAACTCCCGAATTAGTTCCTTTTTGCTAACTTAGAAGATTTCAGGAGATTTCGATAAATAAGATAGAAGGGTAATTCGGTAATTTAATAATTCATATTCGGAAATTCCGAAACGGGGTGTAACAATCTTACATAATGAAACTACATCAAAATAAAAAAAAGAAACCATTCCTCTAAATTAGGTATATATATAAATACCTTAAAGCTATGGGCATCAACTGAACACAACAATTTTTGTCCAATGCGGAAGCCTGGAAGATAGACTACTGTAAAAAAAATTTCTGCAATTTCTAATTATAGGGTTAAAACGGGAAGTTCATAAATAAAATAATAAATAGGGAGTGAACTCAACAATTACGGGGGTGGTAATAAAACCACCCTCTTTCAAAATACCCCCAAAATAAAAGATTTTTACTATAGTCTAAAATGCATCCACACCAAGCTCTCTACATTTGGTGTTTGGAGAAATTTGACTCAAAATTTTATCAAAAACATCAAATCAATTATCCAATAGACTCTCTATTTTTAATTTTAAATTGACCAAATACATATGGCTATCTACAAATAGCAGATACTATTCATTAGGTCAAATTTAACATTAGAAGTAGAAAGTCTGCTGGATGGCAGTTTTGATGTTTTTGAACAAAGTTTTCCAAAAACCAAATTTGAGGAGCCTATTGCAGATACTATGAAAGCTTTCGGATAAATTTTAACCTATTGCAGATACTCTGAAAGCTTTCTATAAATTTTAACTTCTTTCTTTGAGATATGAGCATGGATTTTAATAGTATTAAAAACTTGATAGCTATTAATTACTTTTGGGTAATTTAAAGTTTAATCTTTGGGAAAACATCATTTTACCCATGCCCCTGCACCTCTTAAGGTTAGGGGTGTTTTGCAACACCATATGACTATGTATCTAAAACACTAAAAAAAACATTTTGCTTTGTAGCATTTAGGAAAAGAAAAAAAGTTCAGGGCAATCCTCATTTTTGTTTTTTGTGAACATCACCATAAAAAGTTGTTAGCGCCCTTGTCACAACCATTTAAAGTGAAAATTGATGATCAAACTAACATATGGTGTAAATTGATGCATTTTGAAAAACTTAGGGAGTAAAATGAGAAAATCGGAAGATGGTGGTCCATTTTGAGAACCTCTCCAAAACTTTGGGGAGTAAAATGAAGTCTATACTTAATTTTTCTATGTAACTTTGTTTTTTAGATAACTTTTAATTTAAAAGATTATTGATTAAGATATTGTTTTACCCTTATTAATAAAATTCTTAACATTTTTTTAACCCCACATTTAGTACTTGAGTACACTCCAACGGATTCATCATACACCGCAAAAAAAAAAACTCTAGCCTTCTTAGGTTTTCTCGCCTCTGAGTCCCAAAGAAAAAGTAGACCAATGGGAGGAGGAATATGACCATATACTTCCCTCCTCACCTTTACCCTTTTTTTTTTTTTGGGTTTATTATAAAAGTCTGTTGCGGTGACTATTTGGCTTGAGCCATACATCCCCTTATCCAAAATCTTCCTTTAATTTTTTTAATTTTTATTTTTCCCTGAATTTTGTTCTACCTTGTTGTTGGAGGAGTTTGACGCAATATCTCTCATTGTTTTTAGTCACCGTAGTCTGATTAGGACCTTTGGTCCTTTATTGCTTTTATGTGCAGTTGGATTATTGGAGATCAAGTCTTATTCAGATCCGCCTATGCGCTACAAATTCTTCAAGACCAGATGTACTGAAGGGTTTGACTACGGTGATTGTTTCTTTTAGCGTAGGTAGTCCTTTAGGGTTATATATGATGTTAGGGTTTTTGTTGTTTAGCACTTTGTGGGCTTACTTTTGTAATTTTGCTTAACTTTAGTAATGTGAGTTATTTAGTTATTTGGCGGCCTTGTCCGCGTTATTATTGTGGTGTTGGCTTGTTGGTATGTTATCGTAACTTGATATTTATGGTATGATGGTACTTGCTCCGATATGATATAATGAAATCTCATTTTGATTGAAAAAAAAATAACTTATTTCATAATACAATTTATTCTTTAAGATAAAATAAAATTTATTTTTTGATTTTGAAAACAGAAATTAAACCTATTACACGGAAAAACAACACTGACCTTTACAGTTACAAGTGTTGTGTGAGTGAAGTCTTTGACATGCATGTATAGTGCATGCATAAGAATATCTTCCTTTTATAAACCCCTTCTTCGCAAACTCAATTCCACAAAAGCAAATCAGAAAACCTTTTCTTTTCTCTCTCCTTCCCTCAGTTTTTACGGTCGACCACCAGCACCACCTTCAACTCGACCACCACAGACCACCTTCAACTCCGACCACCACAAACCACCTTCAACTCCGACCACCATAGACCACCTTTCTATTCCTCTCCACGAGACGAGTTGAATTGTACCAACCTTTAATGTCGACGAGCATAGTAGCACAAGTTACAAAGAAAAAATTGAAGACAGTTTCAAAACTTTCCGGCCATTTTGCATCCAAATCATGTAAGTTCTGACCTTGAAAATCATACCATTGGATTCCAAGAAGTTGGGTAGTTGGATTTTGACCTATTTGCAATTGTGATTTGGTCAAGGAATGAAGGAGATCGAAGTTAGGTCGAAATGTAAAATATTTCGTTTAAACTCGTGACTTTTCCGACTTTTTTCGAGCCTTTTTGCCGCTAATTGAACTTCAAAAGGTAGATTTTTTTTACTTTCATTACGAATCCATTGGTGTAAAATTGGCCGCAATTCAAGCTCAGAATAAAATTCATGCTATTTTTGAAAACTCTTGCTAGCGACAGCTGAGGTTAGTGGAATATGCTAACACCATTAGCATATTCCGTTAAGTCCAAGGTAGTCAACGACAACGCTGTTAACAACTGTTAACTTTTCGATGCGCCATCAATTTGATGAAATATGCTGACACCATTAACATATTCCATTATGTCAACGGCGATCAACGATGGTGGTATTATTGATCTTTAACTTCCTGGCGCAACAGTGGACGAAGGAGCACACGGAAGTCCGGCCGCCGTTCACGACAATGCCGATTACTGGCGACATCATGCCACGTGGCCTGCCTAATGGCAGATTGCGTGGCAACGCGTGTGGCGCATGGCTTCGCGTGCGACCTTATGTCTGCACATGAGTCCCTTTTTAGCATGTTTCGAACACTTGTTCACATTTCGAAACACGTTTTAACCCGTAAATGAGAAAACAAAGGGTAAATACTAGTTGAATCACGTGGTAACTAGTTTTAAGTCTTACATTTCCTTTTTGTTTAGGGAACAACCAGCACGGAGCTTGCAAGTACTCAACACCGTTGGGAGACTACATCCTCAACTTTCTGTGTATGGACCTTTTTTTTCAACTTGCATTTTCATAGTACTACATATTTGAGTGTGTGATTTATGGTTTATTATCATGCTTGATTTATAATTCAGTTATATACCATGATCTAGTACTACTATGTCGTTGGTAAGCTATTTTATGTTACTTCATGATAAGATTTGATGCCATGGATGATTTTGAGTATAATTATGGTAACCATTCGGCTAAGTCGTTGGTATCTTTAGTACCTTTCTGTTGGCTCCAGACTAATCCTCTATATGATCATTCACCTGCACTTTGCTCTATACTAGTTAAATAGTAGCAGTCTTGTCCCATAGCTCCTTTGGATAGGCCTCAGCATTAGGCCCAAAATTTATGGGCTTAGGCGAGATCGGGCTAGACTTGTTTCATATTTTGAATAGTTTCGAGTCGGACCAGGCGGGTTTAGTCAAATATATAAAAAGCCCAAGCAGTTGAACGGGCCAAGTTTTTTGGACTTCATGGGTTGGGCCGAGATTGGGCTCAATTGAGCTTTTCAAAATTACTAATTCAATTACCCAATTAAAACCCAAACAGAAATGGCCAAGTTCACGCGAGAACGGCTTCTCTTAGCCTAGAAGCTGGTGCACGAACAAAAACCCACAACCCAAAGACGCAGTCTTTACTCACATTCTCTTCAATTGGACTTTTGCTTGATGGCTCTAGCTAAATCGGTGGGAAGTTGGGTTAGCGACAGCTGAGGTTAATGGAATAGTGACAGCTGAGGTTAATGGAATAGTGACAGCTGAGGTTAATGGAATATGCTAACGCCATTAGCATATTCTGTTAAGTCCAAGGCAGTCAACGACAACGCTGTTAACAACTGTTAACTTTCCGATGCGCCATCAATTTGATGAAATAAGCTGACACCGTTAACATATTCCATTAAGTCAACGGCGATCAACGATGGCGGTATTATTGATCATTAACTTCCTGGCGTAGTGGTGGACGGCGGAGCTCACAGAAGTCCAGCCGCCGTTCACGACGATGCCAATTACTGGCGACAACATGCCACATGCCGCATGGCGTCGCGTGCGACCTTATGTCTGCACATGAGTCCCTTTTTAGCATGTTTCGAACACTTGTTCACATTTTGAAACACGTTTTAACCCGTAAATGAGAAAATAAGGGGTAAATACTAGTTGAATCACGTGGTAACTAGTTTTAAGTCTTACGTTTCCTTTTTGTTTAGGGAACAACCAGCACGGAGCTTACCAGTACTTAGCACCGTTGGGAGACTACATCCTCAACTTTCTATGAGTGGACCTTTTTTTTCAACTTGCATTTTCATAGTACTACATATTTGAGTGTGTGATTTATGGTTTATTATCATTCTTGATTTATAATTCAATTGCATACCATGATCTAGAACTACTATGTCGTTGGTAAGCTATTTTATGTTACTTCATGATAAGATTTGATGCCATGGATGATTTAGAGTATAATTACGGTAACCATTCGGCTAAGTCGTTGGTATCTTTAGTACCTTTCTGTTGTCTCCAGACTAATCCTCTATATAATCATTCACCTACATTTTGCTTTATACTAGTTAAATAGTGGCAGTCTTGTCCCATAGCTCCTTTGGATAGGCCTCAGCATTAGGCCCAAAATTTATGGGCTTAGGCGGGGTCGGGCTAGACTTGTTTCATATTTTGAATAGTTCCGAGTCGGGCCAGGCAAGTTTAGTGAAATATATAAAAATCCCAAGCACTTTAACAAGCCAGGTTTTTTTGGACTTCACGGGTCGGGCCGAGATGGGGCTCAATTGGGCTTTTCAAAATTACTAATTCAACTACACAATTAAAACCCAAACATAAATGGCCAAGTTCAGGCGAGAACGACTTCTCTCAGCCCAGAAGCTGGTGAACGCACAAAAACCCACAACCCAAAGATCTGGTCTTTACTCACATTCTCTTCAATTGGACTTTTGCTTGATGGCTCTACCTAAATCGTTGGGAAGTTGGGAAGGGGGGAATCAGTTTGAAGTAGGGTGGAGGGGTTATTGGTAATTGTTCCAACTTTGATCATTTGGTTGATGGCTCTGTCTAAATCGCGGTTAGAAGTGAGGGGCGGAAGGGAAGAATGGTGGGGAATAATCGATTTGAAGTGGATGGGCATTGTCGGTGTTGGTTGTAACTTTGATCTGATCGCGTGTGAGAGACAAACACGGAGAGAGGAGTAGGGTGTACGGCTGAAAAAAAGAGTGGGGAGTGGGAGGCTAAAAAAAGATGGGACAAGGAATTGTTGGGTATTTAAAGTAGGGTTAGGGTTTGTATTACTGATGCAATAAGGTTAGGGTACCTCTTGGGCTTTTAAATGGGTTGGAAACGGGGCTTTGGGGTGAAGACAAAATGGTGGGGTGGGGGGGGGGGGGGGGGGGGGGTTGTGTTGGCTACCTAAATATCTAATTAATAATAGGCTTATATCTTACGGGCCGGGCTTATATGGATGGGTCGGGCTGGGCTTTCCTGAGCTGTGCCAATGAGCTATGTCGGGTTTAAATACCTAAGTCCAAGCTGAGTCCACTAACTTCTAGGCCGGTCTGACCCACAATCCATACTAGGCAAGGCCGGGCTCCAAGCTGGGCTTTTCTTCAACAGGCCAAGCGGGTCCCCGCAAGCCCATGGGCTTCTAGGCCAAATGATGAGGCTTACCTTTCGGATATGTGGTGATGGTGTTTAGCAATCTATCCTTCACGTGATCGTGGTGCATGAGCGATCCTTATATACCCAGTCTTGTCATGATGTACGCATGAGTCCGGGATTTTGCCTGTGACCGGTAACGAGTGTTCCATTGTTGAGGCAGAGTCGTATTAGAAGAGTTTTTTGATTTTTGGGTTTTGTTTAGTTTGGGGGTGGGAGTAGTAATAGTGGGAGTGAATGTAGAAGAGGTTGAAGAAGAAGAAGAAGAAGAAGAAGAAGAAGGGGTTTGTTGATATGAAGGGGTCTATTTACAAATTTGAATAGATTAAAGACTTTGCTCATAAGGTCCAAGTATAGTGGCATGGCTTTAGGCGTAATGGGCGGCGGGCGGTGGGCATAGATTAAAGAGATTACTTGCAATTTGATATTCAGTCACTTCCAGTTGACATCATGTGACATATGTTTGGATGGGTGATGTTCATCCAAAAAGATATGAGTGGTTCTCTGTTCTAGCGTACAAAATGTAATTGAGATGGAGACTATTGAGTTCAGTTTTCTTTCTGGGTAGCTTATTGTGCTGGGCTTTCTTTCGGTGCCCCTTTGTGTCTGTATCGTTTTGCACCATTCAATACCAAAACTAAAACTACAATTTAAGGTCTTGTGGATTGGACTTTGGTATGAATTTATCCCAACCCCAATAGGAATTAGTTGGAATTGTGCAGAACTTAGGAAGATCTTTTGACGCCTTGATCACTATAGCTTTAAACAGAACAACTTAGGTTTAGGCAACTAGCTTAGTAGGGAACAAATTAGACCTGGAATGTAGCTTTGATGCTTTATAGTTTATAATAGTTTGAAACATGGTGTTGCATTATGTAATATACAGCAGAATGAATAAGCCTTACATACGGTTCCACTCATTGAGTTTTGGTTGATGTCTACCTCTAACCAGATTATTCATCCTAGGACGAAGGCGGTTGTAATTTCTGTTATTCCCTATAAACTATATCTTTATTAAAGTTTCTAGTTGTAATTTTTCTGTATGTTTGTGTTATGGCCACCGCACACAATCACAAAAATGGCAGAAATCATTTCCTTGTGTGTGCTGGAGTATTTTCATAGATGTCTGTGGCTTCATATTATACTTGAAATTGCATTGGGTACCTTTTAAATCCTTTTAAATCTTCTGTAATTGATGTGGGAAAGATGTTGGAAGACTTAAAATCCGATTTGGGTGATGATATGGTCGAGTGGTCCGGAGAAAGTATGTTCTTATTTTGTAAGAAAGCCTAAAACCTTGCATACTTATTTGTGTCGAATCTATGAAATTGCTCTATAACATGTGTAGGCTTGTTAATTCATACAAATTTAGGTATCCAAATGATATTCATGATCGAATCTGGAATAGATTATGTATCACAAAATTTAGGTTGCTGATATAGTTAATTTATTTGTTGCAGTTCGATGTTCACCCACTTACTGGCTAGAAGTATTTGTCTCATGGAACTTGGAGTAGAGTGAGGTTAGCTACTGCAAAAGGGAGGTGGATAATTATTGTAATCGTCTTTTGATCTTGGTGGAACTTGAGGTAAAGTGATATTTTTTGTTTTTGTTGTTTTTTCTTTTGAGATATACCTTGAAGCAGGATTTTATATTTTTGTTTAAAATTGTTACATTAGTGCACCAAACTTCTTGTTATTTTCATGATAATTCATTAAGCTCATCATTCTTGAGTTTACTACCTCATATAGTTTAATAGCATGCAATTAGGGGGTGAGATCTTAGAATGCTTGGATACTGGAATTTTTGTTTTATGTCTAGTGAGATGAGTATATGAACTTCAATCAAATGTTCTAAATCTATGATCTTTTTTGTTATAATGATTAACAAAAAAACAGTACAATGGATAAAACAAGTGTTGATTTGGAAGCTACTTTGGAATTGAAACCTGAATATGATATGAAGTTTGAGTCCGAACAAGCAGCATATGATTTTTACAATGAGCATGGACTAAGGTCGGGGTTTTCAATTAGAAGAACAAGTAGTGGAAAGAATAAAAAAACAGGTGAAGTCACTTCAAGAATCTTTGTTTGCTGCAAAGCAGGGTTTCGGAAAAAAGGATAAACCGAGATGATTTGACTAAAAAACCAAGATCAGAGACGAGGATTGGACGTGGTGCTCAAATGGGAGTTAAGTTGAATAAGGTTATCGGGAAGTATTGTGTTTACATTTTCATTGAAAATCACAATCACTCTCTTGTAAACAAAGAGTACGCTCATATGTTACCTTCTCAACGAAAAATCACATCCTCCCAAGCTATTGATGTAGAGTTGGCCAACGAATCGGGTATCCCAATTAGGTTGGCTCATGAGTTAATGAGCAAACAAGCAGGTGGAAGAGAGTCATTGCGATTCATAAAACAAGATCAGAAAAATTATCTTCGAACTGTACGACAAAGAAAAATGGGACATGGAGAAATTGGATATGTGCTAAACTACTTTTCAGAACAGACATTGGCAAATCCAGTATTCCTAACGTACAAGTTTCCACATTTCCATCCCCTTCGCAAAACTTTCAAGCATCAAATGAGGAAATTTAATCTTATTAATCAATCATGGGGTGCCTCGTAATTTTGAGATAATCAATTACATTTTGGTTATTAAGTGAATAGCACCCCATGCGGTGACTTTATATTTCATTAAATTCTATTCCTACGTTATTGGGTATAATTTTGCCATCGTACTCCTTTATTAGGTATAATTTTTTTCTGATAGATTATGTTTGGTTTATGATCAATTGAAGGGTTATATCGTTCCTCAATTTTGTTTACAGGGTATTTATTGAGTTGCATTTGGAATCCTTTGATGACCTTATAGCGACTGCATAGAGCCATTATAGTGATTGCTAGTGCGACTCTATTACAATAAAGGCCATTAAAAGGGAGCAATAAATTACGACGAACTATCGATTCAAAATTCTCAAAAAAATAATATCATACTATAAAGCGACAAAAATGTACAGATGAATCAAATGGTGAGAGAAACGAAGAAGAAACAATAGACATTTTAATTGATATAATGGTTATGAATGAATGTTAAAACTTTATATTAAGGTCTAGCTTAAAAGAATGAAATTAAAGCAAAGACCGAGATAAACACATTACTGTTAGTATAAAAACATAGTACCCTATGACTTTTCCCGCTAACGGAAAATTCTTATATAATTTCTATACATTTACTATGAGGGTATAATATGGGCACTATAAGGGGCCTATAAATGCACTGTAAATAATATCATTATAGCAATACAAATATTTTTTGCGTTAAAAAGTATAACCAGTCTGATGAGATTATAAAGCGACAAAAGTTTACAGATGAATGAAAAGGTCAAAGAAACGAAGAAGAAACAATAGACATTTCAATTGATATAATGGCTATGATTGAAATGTTAAAAACTTTGTATTAAAGTCTAGCTTAAAAGAATGAAATTAAAGCAAAGATCGAGATGAACATAGTACTGTTAGTATAAAAACATAGTACCCTATGACTTTTTCCGCTAACGGAAAATTCTTGTATAATTCCTATACATTTACTATGAGGGTATAATATGGGCACTATAAGGGGCCCATAAATGCGATGCAAATCGTATCATTATAGCAATACAAATATTTTTTGCGTTAAAAAGTATAACTAGCCTGGTGAGATTATAAAGCGACAAAAGATTACAGATAAATGAAAAGGTGAGAGAAACGAAGAAGAAACAATAGACATTTCAATTGATATAATGGCTATGATTGAAATGTTAAAAACTTTGTATTAAAGTCTAGCTTAAAAGAATGAAATTAAAGCAAATATCGAGATGAACACAGTACTGTTAGTATAAAAACATAGTACCATATGACTTTTCCCGCTAACAGAAAATTCTTGTATAATTCCTATACATTAATGGCACTATATGGTCACTAACAAGGCACTACGAGGGAACTACAAATGCATTGTAAATTGTATCATTGTAGCATTATAAATCTTTTTTGCGTTTAATAGTATAACTAGTTTGGTGAGATTATAAGTGAATAGCACCCCATGTGGTGATTTTATATTTCATGAAATTCTATTCCTACGTTATTGGCTTCGTATTGCCTTTTTCTTGCCATTGTACTCCTTTATTAGGTATAATTTTTTTTTTGAGCAGATTCTATTTAGGTTAATGATAAATTGAAGGGTTATATCGTTTCTCCATATTGTTTATAGTGCATTTATTGAGTTGCATTTGGAGTCATTCTGATGATCTTATAGTGACTACATAGTGCCATTAGTACCCTTATTGTGATTGCTAGTGCGATTGTAATGACAATAAAGGCCATTCAAAGGGAACAATACATTACGATGAATTATCGATTTAAAATTCTCAAAAATAAAAATGATAAAAAATAATATCAGACTATTCGATCACACCAACAAAACTGAGATGTGACGTAAAGAGCTTTATAAATGAAGGAGAAACAATAGACATTTCAATTGATATAATGTTTATGATTGAAATGTTAGAAACTTTGTATTAAGTTCTAGCTTAAAATAAAGAAATTAAAGCAACGATCAAGATGAACACAGTACTGTCAGTATAAAAACTTAGTACCCTATGACTTTTCCTGCTAACGGAAAATTCATGTATAATTCCTATACATTTACTGTAAGTGTACTATATGGTCACTATAAGGGTACTATATGGATACTACAAAGAACTATACAAGTTCTTATAAGGGTACTATATGGTTACTATGGATACAAATATGTGCATAGAATAAATAATCAGGAGTCATTGGCCAATAAAGACAAAGAGTGTCAACTCAAGACTAAGAACACCGATGTCACAATAAGTGCTTATATGAGAGCAATACCTCTTAAGAAAGGAAAATCCTCAAATTCAATTGTACTAGAAATTAACAGCTCATATAGATAATTGCATTACTATGATCATACATGATAAAAATGATGAGTTGAATACATATCCCATTGAAAAACATATGCGTAAAATATCCAAACGAAAAGACTCTAATATTGAAATTTGGATAAAGATTAAGCACAATAACAACTGTTTATGGAATTAGATAAATATTTCTATTGCTACAATGATACGATTTATAATGCATTTGTAGTGTCTTTATAGTATAGTGTCCCTGTATATCCTTATAGTAATGTGATAGTGCTCGGGCCTCTTTAAAGGACTATAGTGCCCCTGTAGTGTCCTTATAGTAATGTTATAGTGCCCGTGTCTCTTTATATTGTATAGTGCCCTTATAGTGACTATATAGTACCCTTATAGTAAATGAATAGTACCCTTATCGTGAATGTATAAGAAATATATAAGAATTTCCACCGACCTCAGTCTATTCTCATTGTAAAATCGTATGTTGTCATTGTTCAGACTTAACCTTCACTTTCACTATCATAATCCCATCCTTATGTTCGTATGAAGTGATATGACGAATTTGACAGAGAGATCATTTTTGGTCTTGTTGATGTTACTTGGACATTAGGAGCTGCATTGGTCGAAGGCGAATATTTATAGTGAAGCTATTAGTTGTCTATTTGCACTTGCTCCAATTGAGCAGCCATTGATACTGACTTAGGTATATCTCTAGAAAATCAATTGTTTTCACCCATTAGTTGTACAATTTGGCCCCAATATTGGACCATGTGAGTTAGTAAACTAACTTGGTCTTTTCTTGATTTTAAGCATATGTTTGTATATCGATTGTTTCAATCATTTAGAAAAAGTGAGATTGCATAGTTCTTTTGAGACTTTAATTCTAGACAATTGTGGAATTATTTGAAAGTTCAAGAATTTATTCATCAAAATAATCACTAGACATTTTCATGCATTGGATGTCTTCCCAATAACTGCCATTGGAATTCGATCAATAGCTAGTCGCAGGTATTATCTCTAGCTTTTTGTCCCCCATAGCTCTATGATTACAGGGTGCCCTGTAAAATGACAATGATTATTGATTTCTTCCTAACGAATGATCGAAACCTACACGAATATGTGTCTTGTAAATTATTTCTATTATAGTCTACACATTGATATTGGCATGAATTCAAACTTGATGTTAGGAGTGTCAAGTTCATATTCGAGGTGACTGAATTGAATGATCCTCACCGATGACTCCCTCTATATCTATCTTCATGGGAATAAATGAATAGAGAACTGAATTGAAAGGAGTATGGACTTGAGTACAGAACTGAATTGATCCCCATCATTGGCTCTCTCCACTCTTTCACTTAGTGAGGTTTAAAGGAGTGTGAACTGGAGTACAGAACTGAATTGAAAATTGTCTGAATTGACTACTTAGTTATGTTGCTATCTATTGTTAAGGTGTTGTTGTTTGCATTTGGTGGTTGATCAGTAATTATTTATGCATCATTTTGATGTCTTTATATGCCTCTCTTATATGTCTTTTGAATGATTTTGTGCTATCAATAGTAGAAAATGATCAATGTTGTGAGACCTGTGCAGATTTCGAGAGATAGGTAAATTCTGAGAAGAACGCGAAAAGAATGACTCAAATCGGAGTTCAGATGAAGGAGATGTCCTCATTTCAATATCAGGTCCTGAACTGGGTCCTGAGTGCGCCAGTGCGCCTATTTTGAGTCGTTGACCAAGTACCTCAGATCATGCCATCCGGGTCCCAAACCTGTGTCTCATGACATCAAGTTCATGTCCTAGAAGTGTCAAGGTTGTTCCAGGACATGTCGAGTACATGTCCCAAGAACTTCCCATCCGAGCCCAGTCTCTGCGCCTAAACCCTAGTTCATGTTCCGCCAGCGGTGGATCAAAGTTCCTCCTATGCTCTAAGCCTGACAACTTGTGCGTCTAGCCTGAGTGAAGATGCGCTTCTACTATGCTCATGGTGTGCCTCAAAAGCGCAGTCCCAGACCCCTATGACGAAGACATGCAAAGGGCCAAGTTCTAAGTTCCAACGTCTGACCACGGGAAGACCGCGGGCTGCCCGCGGCCAGCTTGTGTTCCCACTTGCCAGCTTGCATTCACACTCCTAACTATGTTCTGATTGGTTCAAATAGATTTTAAGGACTTTGTAATTAATTAGAAGTACAATAACTATTCCAGAACATTCTAGGCTAGGATTTTTAATACCAATCCTTATACGACAAGGTTTTCCCTTTGTCTATAAAAGGGAGCCTTTGTTCAGTGTTTAGGAGGATGAGATTTTTAGAGATAATATTTTACACACAGATTATTAGGCGTGGAGCTTGGAGAAGAAGGCTCTACCCTGGTCTGCTGTGCTTGTTCTTCAACAATCTCTTATGTACCCTTATTTTTATTATTGCAATTTACTTATGAATTCAATTATATTTGTTTCAATTTCAGTTATGAGTGAGTAGTTCCTTTCAGAATTAGGGTTGTTTGAAGCCCTAGCCATGTTAGCTCGTTAAGTAGATTTTTATTCTTGTTCTTAATTGCTATACATGCTGAATAACTCTGATTACTGCTTTAACTACCATTCTTTTATGTTTATAAGGTTAGCTACCTTGTTTGCATAAATTATTGATGGAATTGCTTGAGTGACCGCCATATCATCATGTGATTCATTAGCTTCAACAAGTTGAGATTAAGAAACAATCTTGTAATCGGAATTCATGACAACCTAGGAATACATCCCACTCTTCTAGGCTAGTGTGGTGTCATTAAATTCTCTTAGTACTTCATGCGTCATCTTAACTGGTAGGTGATAGACGTTCTAGGCATATGCCCTGTCTAAAACATGCTAAGTAAGAGAGAATGATATATGTTTAGTGTACCAACGCCAGGACCTAGGTATGGGCACCTAATTCAGAATTGCATAGTAATTAAGTCAAGATAATCTGGTTAAGAGCTATAATTGGTTAGAGTGGATAATAAGCCTTAATTTTCCTTAGTTAACAAACAATCAACCTTTCATTCTTGCATTGTTATTTTCTGCACTTTGATTTATTTGTCTTTAATTTTCAACTCTCAATCATAAACATCCCTCCCCCCCCCCCCCCCCCCTTGACGTGTGTGTGTGTGTGTGTGTGTTTGTTTTTTTATTTAAGTTAAGAAATCTGAACTTAATTGGATTAATCGTTGAACAAGTCCTCAAGGGATCGACCTTTTCTTGTCATTATACTATCTCCATCGTTTTTTTGCACTTGCAAAGTTATACTTAGTAGAAATAAAGTTCATAAATATTGTGTTCAATATTTCTTCTATCAAGTTTTTGGCGCCGCCGCCAGGGACTTGTCCCTCAACGGTTCCCATTATTTCATATTTAGTTAACTCAATTTTGTATATTACCTATTTCGACTTCATTTAGGTTTTTTACTAACTTAGCGTGTCATCTTTCTCATGTACATATGAACAACTCATACATGGATATGGGACCATGGAATTATCCATACATGGAGACGGGAGCTTGGAACAATCCATACCCAACTTCATTCAATCAGTGGTGGAGCAATCACGAAAACCCAGAACCATATAACCCGGGGTGGAGCAATCAGTCGGAATTCCATTATCCCGAAAACCCAGAACTATACAACCTAGGATGGTGCCAGCAGCCTAATTTCACATGCAACTCCCCTCAAAGAGTTCCTCATTATGAACCAACTCCTGACCTCGAACCTTCGTGGAGGGCCTTGAGACAATGCATGGAGGCTTGTACTCAATACATGGCAGCCGCTTCTAAAGAAATCTGAGAGGAAAACCAGCGCATGGAGGAGAGACTGGAAAAGAGCAGGAGGGAGTTTGAGTTCAACATGCGCCAAATCGAAGAAAGGGCACGTTCCCCACCAAGTGAGGCCGTGAATGATGATAATGATGAAGTTATCATCAAGCCAACACTTCGACAAGTGCTTGCCATGGAGGCTGTGAAGTCCACCCAACCTTCGCTGTGGACCAGGATACAAAGCATGGAGGCTTGTAAACAGAACCATCACACAGATGAAGAGCATAATAAGGACACCATCAAGCTAACACTTCGACAAGTGCTTGCCATGGATGCCATGAATTCCACCCAAGGCCATGCCGTGACAGTGTCTCTCGATTCTGTTCAGATTGAGCAGTGGGACGCACCCAATTCATACCCTCCAGTATACTCTTCCTTTTATAATGTTTCTGATTCTGATTTCATGTCTAACTATACATCTTTGCCTTGCACTAACATATTGGAAAGCGAAATGGAAGAAAACTGGGAGGAAGCGAATAGGACGGATGATGGTGACAAGGACATCCAGGTCAAAACCATGCCCCTGCCCTATGTGCTGCCCAGTAGCAACACACTACCCCAAGCCGTGTCCCACAACCATGACCATGTTCTGCCTACTGCCCTGCCGCAAACCCAGGTTCCTACTGAGTCCCAGGACTCACCAAATGACCTACCGCAGCCACAGCCCAGCGCCACAGAACCGGGACACATCCAGGGCACGCCTTCAACGTGCCGAGCTACGCCAACTGATTCACTGCAGGGCAAGTCCTTAGCTACGGCACCAGAACCTTCCCAGCATGCATCTAAGATGCGCAGCGCTGCGACCAGGCTTCAACACACATCCTTGGCAGAACCCAAGGACCAGCCTGTGCCTCCCAATTTGCTGCCAGCCGTGTCTCAGCCCATGCCCACGGACAAGGACTCGTTTTTGAAATTCAATGCGCCTTCTCAACTCAATCCTGAAACACTTAACTTTTATTTTATTAAGGCAAACTTGGATTTGAATTCTGATTTAGCTCCTAATGCTGTTGAACTTTTCCCATGCAGGTTCAACCATAAAAACACTAAGAATATGCTAAAAGCCCTCAACTTGGTCCCCCTCTTCAAGTTTCGAAGGAAAAATCAACGGAATGGACCAAGGATGAAGTCTAGAACGTACAAGGCACAACCAAAGTTGTTCCCCCATGAGCATTGCCCAAGGAAGACATTCCAGAATGGACAGAAACTGCTTTCATTCAAATCACTGCTCAATCTCTTTCCTGATAAGTTACATTCTCGTTGGTGGATTCCTTTATGTGTTTCTAACTTTTTTCTCCATGTTGCAGCGCAGATTCTACAGCAAGAGGCTCATAATCGGTTCCATGTTGACGCTGAAATCCTGGGCACACCATCGAATGCCTAGCATGCCAGCCCCGTCTTGCCTAGACGTTAAATAAAGCGCTCCTAGGAGGCAGCCTAGCCCTAGTTTGTATTTCTCTCTTCCTCTGCTGTTTCTGCTCGTTATATCTCTCCAACCCTTTCTACTGTTGTCATGCTTACTGCTTATCACATTGAGGACAATGTTCACTTTAGGTTTGGGGGTGTGGATTTAAAATTTTGCATATAGAAACAAATAGGTTTGGGGGTGATACACGGCCAGGACTTTTGAATTTTCAGCCTTAGTTTTTTGTGTTTAGTTAGTTACTTAATTTTTTGCTTTTGAAAAGTATGATAACTTATTAATAGGGATGTATATGCTAAGTTAACTATCTTAGCCTTACTAAGAGTCATGCCATGGTCAAGTAGTTCATAATCTGCACTTCACAATGTCATGTTTTAAGTGATTAAGTGAACAAAACAACTGAATTTGAGTGAATCTTAGAAAATTAGTGGAGACTACCTTATGAGATCTTTGAGCCTAATTGCCATTCTTTCTTAGGGATATACTTGTTTCTACTCTTAAACACTCATCGATTTTGTTCTTAATTGCTGATCTCATTACATCATATTTGCATTGAATTTTAAAGAACTAACACCATTTAGATACTCTTGATTTAATGAGTGGTTTGCCATAAGAAGTGATGTAGGCTATGTATGCTTTAACCTCTAAAGGCTTTATCCTACCCTATTGCATGCTCCCTAAGCCAACTTTGAAGCCAAACACTTAGCCTTTTCTTTCATCACCCAAAGTATAACCTAACTGAAATACTTAGCCATTCATCACAACTATACCCTATAACCACAGTTTGTGCTAAGGTTGCCGTAAATGAGATTCATGGCAAGAATGAGAGGTGAAAGAAGATGTTGCCCAATTCAAAGGACATTGGCGTCAATTCAAAGTTCAAAAGTAAAGAAAAGCTTTACAAGTTGCAAGCTGAACGAAAGTTTGAGGAAATCATTGCATGATCTTAGTGCAATTCAATTCAAAGAAGAAAAGAAAAAATAAAGAAAACAAAAGAAAGAACAAAAGAAAAAAAACGTTCAAAAGAAAGAAAGAAACGTTGAAAAGAAAAAAAAGGTGAAAAACAAAGTAAATTAAGCCAAGTGAGCCAAGAGCCTCAAAATAAGCCATCAAAAAAAGCACAATGCCGTGGGCCTTAGGAAAGGATTCAGTTTAGAAATTCCAAGTTAAAGTCATGACTAATCATGCCTTGGCACAACTCAAGTTCTTTGAATCCCATCCTTCCTTGCTAAACCCCTAAGCTTAGCCCCGTTACAACCTAAAAAGGAAGACCTAACTGATCTTATGGACAATCATGCGGAGGATTAAGGTACGTATCTATGTTCTTAAAGTTCAATTCCTTTCATGAGATCTTTATTTCCATAAAGTGCTATTCTTCATTGTTACTCATATGTGATTAAATTTGAATTTCATAACATAAACTCATCACATATGCTTGAAAAGAGTGAAAGCCTAGGATTCTTGTGCGAATTGAAAGTTGCCTAGTGAGGATTAGAGTCGAGGCGAAATCTTTCTAGGGCACTTAGATGAAGTTGTTCTCAAACATGATCACTCGAAATATTGGCACTTATACACCTACACCATCACATGACACTCACGGCTATGGCATTCCTTTTAGTTCTGCAAAGCTTGTCTACTTACTTTGATTCTTATTAGCTTGTTAAAAATACTATCTCTAGCATCTTATTTATCTAAGTAAAACGTTTGTGGGTATCGTGCTGCTATAACCCTCTGGAGACAAAACTCCTCCCACTAGGTGAACCTAGGGGTTTAAATGTATTAACTTAACTAAGATTGAGTCTTTTCATTTTGTTAAAATTTGTTTTGCTCAGGGACTAGCAAAAGATAGGTTTGGGGGTATTTGATCAGTCATTATTTACGCAACATTTTGATGTCTTTATATGCCTCTCTTACATGTCTTTTGAATGATTTTGTGCCATCAATAGTAGAAAATGATCAATCTTGTGAGACCTGTGCAGATCTGGAAAGATAAGTAAATTCTGAGAAGAACGCAAAAATAATTACTCAAATCGGAGTTCAGATGAAGGAGATGTCCTCATTTCAATATCAGATCCAGAACTGGGTCCTGAGTGCGCCAGTGCGCCTATTTTGAGTCATTGACCAAGTACCTCAAATCATGCCATTCGAGTCCCAAACCTGTGTCTCATGACATCAAATTCATTTCCTAGAAGTGCCAAGGTCGTGCCAGGACATGTCGAGTACATGTCCCAAGAACTTCCCATCTGAGCCCAGCCTCTGCGCCTAAACCCTAGTTCATGTTCCGCCCATGGTGGATCAAAGTTCCTCCTCTGTGCTAAGCATGACAACTTGTGCATCTAGCCTGAGTGAAGATGTGCTTCTACTATGCTCATGGTGTGCCTCAAAAGCGCAGTCCCAGATTCCTATGACGAAGACATGCGAAGGGCCAAGTTCTAAGTTCCAGCGTCTGACCGCGGGAAGACCACGGGCTGCCCGCGGCCAGCTTGTGTTCCCACTTTCCATCTTGCATTCACACTCCCAACTATGTTCTGATTGGTTCAAATAGATTTTAAGGACTTTGTAATTAATTAGAAGTACAATAACTATTCCAGAACATTCTAGGCTAGGATTTTTAATACCAATCCTTATAGGACAAGGTTTTCCCTTTGTCTATAAAAGGGAGCCTTTGTTCAGTGTTTAGGAGGACGAGATTTTTAGAGATAATATTTTACACACATAGTATTAGGCGTGGAGCTTGGAGAAGAAGGCTCTACCGTGGTCTGCTATGCCTGTTCTTCAACGATCTCTTCTGTACCCTTATTTTTATTATTGCAATTTACTTATGAATTCAATTATTTTTGTTTCAATTTCAGTTATGAGTGAGTAGTTCCTTTCAGAATTAGGGTTGTTTGAAGCCCTAGCCATGTTAGCTCGTTAAGTAAATTTTTACTCTTGTTCTTAATTGCTATGCATGCTGAATAACTCTGATTACTGTTTTAACTACCATTCTTTTATGTTTATAAGATTAGCTACCTTGTTTGCATAAATTATTGATGGCATTGCTTGAGTGACCGCCATATCATCCTGTGATTCATTAGCTTCAAGAGGTTGAGGTTAAGGTTAAGAAACAATCTTGTAATCGGAATTCATGACAACCTAGGAATGCATCCCACACTTCTAGGCTAGTGTGGTGTCATTAAATTCTCTTAGTACTTCATGCGTCATCTTAACTGGTAGGTGATAGACGTTCTAGGCATATGTCCTGTCTAAAACATGTTAAGTAAGAGAGAATAATATATGTTTAGTGTACCAACGCCAGGACCTAGGCATGGGAACCTAATTCAGAATTGCATAGTAATTAGATCAAGATAATCTGGTTAAGAGCTATAATTGGTTAGAGTGGATAATAAGCCTTAATTCGCCTTAGTTAACAAAAAATCAACCTTTCATTCTTGCATTGTTATTTTCTGCACTTTGATTTATTTGTCTTTCATTTTGTTAAAGTTTGTTTTGCTCAGGGACTAGCAAAAGATAGGTTTGGGGGTATTTGATCAGTCATTATTTACGCAACATTTTGATGTCTTTATATGCCTCTCTTACATGTCTTTTGAATGATTTTGTGCCATCAATAGTAGAAAATGATCAATCTTGTGAGACCTGTGCAGATTTGGAAAGATAAGTAAATTCTGAGAAGAACGCAAAAATAATTACTCAAATCGGAGTTCAGATGAAGGAGATGTCCTCATTTCAATATCAGATCCTGAACTGGGTCCTGAGTGCGCCAGTGCGCCTATTTTGAGTCATTGACCAAGTACCTCAGATCATGCCATTCGAGTCCCAAACCTGTGTCTCATGACATCAAATTCATTTCCTAGAAGTGCCAAGGTCGTGCCAGGACATGTCGAGTACATGTCCCAAGAACTTCCCATCTGAGCCCAGCCTCTGCGCGTAAACCCTAGTTCATGTTCCGCCCGTGGTGGATCAAAGTTCCTCCTCTGTGCTAAGCATGAAAACTTGTGCATCTAGCCTGAGTGAAGATGTGCTTCTACTATGCTCATGGTGTGCCTCAAAAGCGCAGTCCCAGATTCCTATGACGAAGACATGCGAAGGGCCAAGTTCTAAGTTCCAGCGTCTGACCGCGGGAAGACCACGGGCTGCCCGCGGCCAGCTTGTGTTCCCACTTTCCAGCTTGCATTCACACTCTCAACTATGTTCTGATTGGTTCAAATAGATTTTAAGGACTTTGTAATTAATTAGAAGTACAATAACTATTCCAGAACATTCTAGGCTAGGATTTTTAATACCAATCCTTATAGGACAAAGTTTTCCCTTTGTCTATAAAAGGGAGCCTTTGTTCAGTGTTTAGGAGGACGAGATTTTTAGAGATAATATTTTACACACATAGTATTAGGCGTGGAGCTTGGAGAAGAAGGCTCTACCGTGGTCTGCTATGCCTGTTCTTCAACGATCTCTTCTGTACCCTTATTTTTATTATTGCAATTTACTTATGAATTCAATTATTTTTGTTTCAATTTCAGTTATGAGTGAGTAGTTCCTTTCAGAATTAGGGTTGTTTGAAGCCCTAGCCATGTTAGCTCGTTAAGTAGATTTTTACTCTTGTTCTTAATTGCTATGCATGCTGAATAACTCTGATTACTGTTTTAACTACCATTCTTTTATGTTTATAAGATTAGCTACCTTGTTTGCATAAATTATTGATGGCATTGCTTGAGTGACCGCCATATCATCCTGTGATTCATTAGCTTCAAGAGGTTGAGGTTAAGGTTAAGAAACAATCTTGTAATCGGAATTCATGACAACCTAGGAATGCAACCCACTCTTCTAGGCTAGTGTGGTGTCATTAAATTCTCTTAGTACTTCATGCGTCATCTTAACTGGTAGGTGATAGACGTTCTAGGCATATGTCATGTCTAAAACATGTTAAGTAAGAGAGAATAATATATGTTTAGTGTACCAACGCCAGGACCTAGGCATGGGAACCTAATTCAGAATTGCATAGTAATTAGATCAAGATAATCTGGTTAAGAGCTATAATTAGTTAGAGTGGATAATAAGTCTTAATTCGCCTTAGTTAACAAACAATCAACCTTTCATTCTTGCATTGTTATTTTCTGCACTTTGATTTATTTGTCTTTAATTTTCAACTCTTAATCATAAACCCCCCCTTGACGCGCGCGCGTGTGTGTGTGTGTGTTTTTATTTAAGTTAACAAATCTGAACTTAATTGGATTAATCGTTGAACAAGTCCTCGAGGGATCGACCTTTGCTTGTCATTATACTATCTCCATCGATTTTGTGCACTTGCAAAGTTATACTTAGTAGAAATAAAGTTCATAAATATTGTGTTCAATATTTCTTCTAACAGTGGTGGTGTTCTTTGCATCTGGCAATATGAAGCAAGTGGATCTCTTATCACTTTGAAACCCTCCAGTGGAATCTTATCACTTTGAGTTTGGTGGTTTTGTTGTTTGAGATATTGTTTAATTTATTCTCTTAATTGTATCCATAAGCTATAGCAGCTTCATATCTTTTACTATCTCATATGTGAGCACTTTGACACTCGACAGATAAAATAATGCTGGCACAAATAAAGGATTTAGACCTTTCTTTGGCATTGTGGTGAGTTTATGGGAGGTCTTATCCCCTTTCCAGGCCTCAACTCTTTCCATGTCTATTGAACTAAACTTCATCAATCGATGCAATTCCAGTTGTATTTTTATGCAAAATCATGTAAAGACTTGAGCAGTTCATAATTATTAATTTATTTATGATTCCAGTTTGTACATGCTAAGAGTAGCAATGCTACATTGTCTTAAAATCGCTGTGATGCCCTCGAAATGAACCATGTATTACAGTTAAAGAAGATAGGAGAACTTGCATTACAGTAAAAGAACATGAGCAATTTTAAACAATAACATATTGTATGTCAACCTATACTTCTTTGAAAAAGTTCTGTACATGTTGTATGTCTTTTCTTTTCTATAATCACGATCTTTCCTCATCTGCATTCAAAAAGAGTAGACTTAATAGTATTAAGGTTTAGAGTGACAACAATAGAAACATAGGTGAATTTAAGAGTCAAACTTATAAAAAATGATAATCAGCTTTTTTTTTAGCAACTGCCCAAAGACAACCCATTTTTCTAATGAGGAACTTCAAAGTACCAAGGGAATAAGATATATAAATAAGAAATATACTAAAATCAATAATAGAGTGCTTGTAAGTAACTCTAGTAATTAGAAAGGGAACACATGTACCACATGAGCATAATAAAACCACTAAATGAGGAATTTCTTAATCAGTAACACCTTAATAAGCATAATATTGAGCCTATAAGAGTTGTTCAAAAGCACAAACAATCAGCTCATAGCAGTGAACTAGTTGACGACCTGAAGTTCATATTTCAATCTGTAGTTCTGAACATACAAACAAGACTTGGTTTAATAACAGGAAGAGTGAAAAGATTCTAGACATACATCTTCATATTGTTCCATGGCCTCTAATATGCATTCTTTCCAGAAATATCCCTGGAGATGCATCTAAAAGGATCTTACAAAGGAATTAATCATGAAAATCAGGTTTTTTTCTTTCTAAATTTAAAATTTTGTTGAAAGGAAAAGGGAAATTTTTTTTAAGAAAATGCAAAAATAGTACCTTTTCCCACTGGGGGCTCAGTTTAATAGTTGCCTCTGCATCAGCAAGCGCTTTGCTAAGTTTAACCAATTGTAGAAATACCGCACGGTTGTTGGCCAACAACGGAACATTACAATGAAAGGAGATGCATCGGTACAGTATGCATACATTGTTACATGGGAAAGTTCAGCCAATAAAGAGAAACAATCCTATGATTCAAACAAAAGAGTAATGAATATGCATAAAGAAAGTTGTGACAGATTATCATTCTGAATTACGAAAGCAACAGGCGCACTGACCTATTCAGCTACCATAAGCCTTCTATATAAATTTCAAAGAGCAGCCCTTGTTTAGCTAATGCTAATAATGAATGTGGTGCACTTGAAGCAGGAAATGTACATAAAAGATCCTGACACCAACTATAGCATTTGACGTAATGGAGCAAGGTTATCTAAATCCATTACTTGGAAATAAAAAGTCCATAATCACAAGCTTTGACAGCCCAAATGTTGTACCGAAGTAGACACTCTTACCACAACAAGGTTTTCATTTTGTCACTTTTATATCCCTTTCTATTTCTGATAACCTCGCTTTCTTCTATAAACTCCAACGTCCAAAAGATATGAGAAAACTTTTCTGCGAAAATAAGTGAAAAAACTGATCCCAAAACCTAACCTTTGATAAGGAAATAGTACGATTCTTTTATCAACTAATCCAAAATGTAAATGCTTTTGCCCACAAGTAGAGGATGAGGCATCAATTTGAGCCTGTTGATTCCTCCACCATCTCCTTTTATTTCATACCCACAAAAGAAACTAACCTATATCTGGCCAACCAAAGTGCCTGATTCTTCTGTTGATGTGGAAAGGAAATTCTTTTGCATCCGAATACTATACTTTGTTAATCTAAATTACAAAAAATTCAAACTTTAATATCAACTCTGAACCTCTTGTAACTTCGAAGTTCATACAAGTTACATTTGATTAAATTCCATATGCTCATCACACTAGACATAAAAAAAAAAATTCATTATCCAAACACTGTAAGATCTCACTCCCAAAAACCAACTAGAAATAGAGAAGGTAATGCCTTCTATATGAATTTCAATTAATGATTTTCCTACCATGATTCAATGGCATCTTACCAAGAGAACCAAATTCTAAAGGACGTATTGACAGCAACAAACTAGTATACCACGTTAAGATTGTTACCATACAACGATACACACATTGAAGAAAAAAACAATCGTAAAAGAAGAAAACAAGAATAACAAAGAAATAATCAGATTAGTAGTGAAAAATTAAACCTTATTATTCCCAACTAATAATAACCCAAACCAATCATTGTCTAATAATGAAACCTAAAGGGAGATCTAAATGGATTGATCAAACCGAGAAGAAAAATATGGCGACGAGACAGATATAGTCATCGATTGATCCAAAATTTGCAACTCAACACCAGATCAAAGCCCCAAATGAAAAATCGAAATAATCCCCAAGTTGGAAGACCTCACCAGTCTTGATAAGGTTTCCAGATTTACCAACGGCTCATCTGAGGGCGATTACCTTGGTCTTCAGCTGGAGAGGAGAGAATGGAATTCAACCTAAGTGAGCAAACAAAAGGAGGAGGAGGCTGCTTCATTTTTCCTCACGTTCAATACAGTGAGGTTTGAGGACCGCGGGTTGGGGTTCGTCAAAATGAGGAAGAAGAGCCAACGCGCTTGGCTTTGGTGCGTGAAGATGAGAGAAAAATCAAAACCGATTCCTCACCGCTGGATCGACTTCAACGGTCAGGATTAAAAGATCCCCACATGGGGATCTTGATCCACTTCCCATATAGGAGATAGGCTACATGTTATTACATAAAAAGACAACTTCCTAATAATGTAATGATCGTAATAAATAATAGTAATAATAATAATATTAATTAAGTTGATTTTGATGCTTTAGTATAGGGCTGTCAATAGGTCGGATCGTGTTGGATTTGGGTCGTGTCATAAATTCTATTTTATCAAAATATGCCCAATTTAAATCCGACTTGTTTAATAATTGAGTCAAAGATTTCCAACACGAGCCCGACCTGTTAATGAACCAGATAATCCGTATAACCCATTTAATAAATAGGCCGTGTTCGACACCCAATTAGCCTATGACATGTTTAACATGTTTAACCTATTTAATTTTTTTAATGAATTTATGTTATACACCCTAAAAATTCAATATATACTATAAAATATCATCAATATATAATAATTTCATCCCTTAATAACCTTAAAATTACTAAGTATATAGGTAGGTAAATATTTAGATATACAGATTAGTGGCTGACACGTTTATTAAACGGGTCAATAGGTCATTACACGGATTAACAGGTTGACTTGAACCTCATCCGTTTATTAAACATGTCATAACGGGTTGACCCGAAAATGACCCAAAATTTTAATCGTGTGAGTTGATTCGGATAAATTTTGAACCAATTTCGAGTCATTTATTAAGTCGTGTAAAAAATTATCATCCGTACCTTTGTGCGGAAGAAACTTAATAGTTGATTTGGAGGGGGGACTGCTAATTTCTTGAATCATCAGCAATGTTTTTTTACTTTACGATAAAATATTGTAAGTTATGTGTAAATATAACTCATTTCTCTTGAGACATGTTTTTCATACATTGTATCCTCTTACATTCAATCAATTTCATTAACGAATAACAAGTTTAATAGTTATTAAAACGTTGGAAGGAAGCAGTGACTTCCAGAAAATGCAGTGTACCTGTTCTCCATCAGTTCTTTAGAGGCCGGATTGAAAGAAACAGTGGGCCTTTCATATAAAAATAAAAAAACTCAATGGGCCGGAAAAGGTATTTGTGGTTAGGGTTCGGCCTTCTTAGAACAAATTAAATGAAGAATTTCAGAGGGATTTAATAGGGGGACCCACAAAAGATACGGCCATGGGTTCGGAGCAAGGCCTGGGCCGGTCAATGCGAGGCAGGGCAGAGCCAGCCGAACAATTCATATTGATGTATCATTTTTGTTATTTTCGCCACACAACAAGCCCACGCGCACAATCCAACACGCGCACAGTGTACTCAGGACCCAGCGTCACCATCCCACATTTTGTAATTTAGCTCGTGTCGAATGAGAGGAGGATGTCGCATGTAAACGAAGCATATGCCCCGCAATATTTTCTTATTTCTTATTTTTCTAAAACAATATTTTCTTTTTCGGTTCCAACACTTGGATATAAAAATTTGATTTTTTTTTTATTAATAGTTTTATTTTTTTTTAGAAATTGGTTTACACTTTTATTTTTCTTTTTCACTTTGGACCTTCTTTTATTGATTTTGCTTTCATTTGCTTATTTTTCTAAAACAATATTTTCTTTTTTTACTTTTTATATATACTATTAAAATTCTTCTAAGTTTTAAGAAAAATATGACATTTGTTAACAACGCAAAGAAGGGAAGAATTGATATTTCTTACAAGCGAGAATGAACTCAATGTAACAGATGATGGATAATTGACACTATTTCCTGAATTCCATTTTGTGATATATGAGGTTGATAAGTTTGATTTTCACAAAAAAAAATGTCTTACTGTGGTATTGATCTCCACGTATTATATGGAAAGTCTTGAGTTTGATTTTCGTAAAGGATGAAGTCTATATCTAACATGTATAATTTAAAGTCCCTCATCATTGTATCAATATAAAACAAAACAAAACATCTTAGCATTGAGAGGGAGAGGTCAATGATGTGGTGACGAATACAAATGTATAAAAATTCAGGCATGAGTATATGTGGATATTGTATAAGTATCCTATCAACAATCTCGTTTTAGTTGATATGATATCTATGAGAAATTAAGTACTTAATTTAGAGGCTAAATCCAATTACCGTGGGAAAATTTGAATATGAAAATAATTTATTTTCTTCATATATCCTTATTTGATAACTAAAATATGCCATAACTCTTATACATAATCAAACTCGCATAAACAGTTCAAAAAAGCATATATTGAGAACTTGTTTTCTTAATTTATCATACAAGAAAACATATATTTATATTGAAGCATATCAATCAATAACATAAAATAGATCACACGAGCATTTTCCCCTAAATTCTACCGAAATGGGTTGTTGGGATCAACGAGCAGACGAGGGACAAGTGGTAGGAGCTGATAAATAGTAGTGTCGGTTCAGTGTAGTCAAGTTTTTATGTTTATAGTGACTCCCGGGAGCGGGGGGTAATGTGCTATTTCTTGGCGCTCTCTTTCTTTATTATGACAACCTATAAAAAGATAGGGATATGGGGCTTGACTATGGCGTGTGGGTGCAACCCATTCATGAAGACTTTAAAACAGCGTTGTAAAATGTTGGGTAAGAGTGAGAGGAACCCAACTTAAGACAAGGGTAAAATGGTAATTGGACTATGGAAGAGTACACATACCTAGTGTCCTACTTTTTGTATTCCTCTCTCCTTTGACCTGATCAACTTTGTCAAGAATATCAAACTGACTTCTGAAGAGCAACAAAATAAGAACCGTAAAAAAAAAAAAAGGTAGCTAACCAAATTAAATCAATCAATCAAATCAAAATCAAAATCTAATCAAAGACAAAGAGTGTCCTTTTGGGACAAACAAAACAAGTTTGATTGTTGACAAAATGGTCACTAAATCTTGATTATATCTAATTAAACAAAAAATTGGGAGTCATTTCTTTAAAAGGAAGGTGGAATTGCTAAAATTAATGTTGGGTTAAAAAAGAATTACTCTTTCAAGTATTTGAAGGGTTAATTTCAAAAGATATAGAATTGTAGCATCAACATTATAATATAGTGCTGAATTTAATATTTAATTATGTTTCTCTTTATTTTAGAGTAGTATCAACAGTAAGGGAAGAAGGATTTGGATTTGGATTTCAAAATGAAGGGATTTGAAATTCCTTCATTTAAAACTCTCTTATTTGGCAACATAAATATTTGTTTGTAGATTTGAAATTTCTTCATTTAAAATCAATTATTTGGCAAACTTTTTACTTGTAAGGATTTGAATTGAGGATTTCAAATAAGTAATTTCATTACACAAATTGAAAATAATAATGTCAAAATGACTCATTATTTATTTAGCAAAATGAATATTATTAATAATCATAACCATTAATACATAGTCAACCATGTATATAATTGTTTTTAATTTTTTTTCGTTTTAATTTTTTATTAAAGATTAAGTTAACTAAAAATAATAATATAAATAGAAACTAAAGCCTGATAATATTTACGTTTACTTTCCATACCTTATTCTTATGTTTTGCACTAGTTTTTTTAAAGTAGAATTGGTCGTTTTAAAGTGTTGAGAGCAATTTTTGTGAGAAATTGCCCCTAAAGGTTATTGGATTTTTATGGCTCATAATTTCGAGTTTCTAGATGGAGTTTCATTAGTTTTAGTACTAGTAGCCCAGTGTTGTCAATAATACTGTTCATGCAAATGTGTCAACTTTACGAATTGAACTATACATGCTCAGAAAGAACCAGACAATGAGCCATATTCGCTTGGAAAGCTCTGTAAGTCTAGTTTCTGGAGAATTTTATGGCCCATGATTTTGATTTTTCTAGGGTGCGTTACAACAATTTTAGCACCAGTGGCTCAGTGCTGAAATTGTTAGCGAGTCTTGACAAATTGGCATTGCAAGTTACCAATCTTGGTAAGCAAGCTTTTGGACGATTCTTGGGTAATTAAGGGGCACCAAAATCTTTTGTTAATTCAATTATTATTAAATTAAATGCCACCAAAATCTTGTGCTAGTTCAATTATTAGTCCGTTAGAACAATAAAATCAAAAAATTTGAAGAAAGTGGTTGTTTGTGAACATCACGTGAAAGTTTATAACCTACATAAGGATTGATAGAGAGAGAATGGGAGAGAAAATGAGGAGGAAAGAGAAATATGGGTGGTAAAGGAGGAGAGAATAGGGGTGGTAGAGGAGGTGTATGAGAGAAATGGGCGACAAAGGTGGAGAAGAGAGAAATTTAAGTTGACATAGGGGAAGAGAGAAGGTGAACAAAGAAGGATAAAAAAAAGTATGAAAAAAAATTAATGAAATAGGATGGAAAAAAAAAACAGAAAGGTGGAAAAAAAACATAAACAAAATAGAAGGATGGAAAAAAAAGGATGAAAAAAATAAATATGAAAAAAAAATGATGAAAGAAAATGATGAAAAAAAAACCAAAATGATGAAAAGAAGAGAAAAAAAAATTGAAGGATGGAAAAAAAAAAGGATGAAAAAAATGAAAATAAAGATGTTTTTGGCCAATAGATCCTAGAAAAAAAAAAAGATGAAAAAATAGAGCATTCAAAAAAAGGATGAAAAAAACAGAGGATGGAAAAAAAATGAAAATAAAGATGTTTTTTTTTTTCTTCTGAAAATAGAGAGGGGAAAGAGAAGATGTTGATTTATCAAATGACTAGTTTCAAAATGGATTTGTCAAATGACTATTTTCAAAATGAATTTGAAATTTTAAAATTTGGTCTTATGAAATCCATAGAGGATATGGGCCAAATCTAAATCCTCACAACAAATAATTATCCAAATAGATAAATTTGGATTTGGAGGTTCAAATCCATAGCTATCCAAACGAACCCTATGTGTTTCACACTTGAATACAAAGGCTTTTTTTTTACAAATAAAAAAAAAAACTAGTTAGTGGTGAACCATGACAGTCCACCATTATAAGGGCCAGAAAAATTCACATACGCATTTCAACGTACTCCTGGCCCCAAACAAAAGACTCACCACTGGCGGGAATCGAACCAAGGATGAAACAAATACATACCGAACCTATGTGTGCCCCAACTACTGGACCAACCTGTTGTGGTAAGAATACATGGATAGAATCACATACTAAAATTTTTATCTAACATGTGATATTTATGGTGGGAAAAGTTGAAATTGAAACATTATATAGACAAATTCTTTCAACTATGTAAGTTATGCCAAACATTGAAAAACTAAAAATCCATGGAAACCCATTTACATACCCATGGATTTGGATTTGGATTTAGTTTTGTATTTGAGCTCTCCAAATCCAGATTCTTATGTTTGGGTGAATTTTTTGGTTTGGATTGGATTTGAACCAAATTCATAGGGGATTTCATAAGGGGAATGTATTCAATTATGATTTTAGAGGACATTGAAAGATTGATTTTAAATTATATATTCATGGACATTTATCTATAGAACTGACATGGACAAATAGAGTATATAAATATAATCCCATCTAAGACTTTCATAAATATATATAAATGGACATCTATTAATAGATATTCATGGAATTTATGGATTGCGGCGAGATTTCTTTCTTTTTTTTTATTGGAAGATTCTCATATTATCATTGCTAAAAAAACAAAGCTTACAAAAGTAATAAAGGTCAATGTGCGACCTCAGCAAGATCTTGCAGTATAAAATCGTATCAATAAGGGTGAGAGGCAAAGGTGTAACGACCCAGACCAGAAACTAAAGTAACTCATGATTTAGTTAGGGAAATGACGATTTTACCCTCGGTTTATGAGGGGTTCGGAAGTCACATTTTGTCTGGAAGCACTTTTGGAAGTTTTTCTTGGGCCATTGCGTAGGTCTCGAACTCACGAGTTCGTAGACAGGTGACACGCGGAAAACGAAGTTCGGATGAGGATGTTATGGGTTTAGAGGTCCAGGGGTAGTTCGATAATTTGGGCAAGCAAATATTTTACAAAAAGGCCCTTTTCCATATTTTTCATCATTCTTCCTCTCTCTCCTCTCACGACTCGTCCTCTCTCTTTCTCTTCTGTGAACTCGCGTGAAGGCCAAGGGAGAAACCCAAAATTTTTGGACATTTTAAGCCAAACCAAGGACATCATCAGATTCCTCTTCTCCCCACGAGCACAACCATACCCTCCGGGAGCTGAGGGGATCGCCGTGGACGACGAAGGAAAGCTCTAAACATTGACCGGAAATTCTCGGCCATTTTCTGGCCACCACAGGTATCGGTTCTCAATTTGGACTTGAGATTTGGATTCCTTGGCTTGAGTAGATAGATTTCCATCATTAGAACGTCGAATTTGGTTGAGAATTGAGAGAGATACGAAGGTTTGAAGTTCGGGTGTTTATGGAGGTCCGGTGGTGGAATATTCCGTCGACGGCGAAATATTTTGTTGCTCTGTTTAGGACTGACGCCGTTAAGTTTAACGGAATATGCTAACAGCGTTAGCATATGCCGTTAAATCTAAAGGTATAGTGACAGATGGAATATTCCTTCGTCGTTAAAATATTCCGTCAGGATTGACGGAATATTCTGTACATAGTACCAGGCTAGTGTGGGCGCGTGGAAGGGTCGCCGGCCTTCCGCCGGAGCGTGACGGTGCGTGGGGCCGGCCCCCTGTTCACAGCGATGCGTGTTAACACGTTTTCGACGTTTCGGACCTATTGGCGTAGGTTTCAGGTCCATCGAAGTTCATTTAATGGCTGTTTTGGGTGTTTAAAGTTACTTGGTACCCGTTTAGGGCGCATGTGACCTCCCGGGGTTGATGGGGTCAGATTTTAGGTTAATTATTATCAATTATGAATGTCGGAAATGTAAAAAAAATATTATCAATTGTGAGGTATGTCAGGGAGGATTCCCTCATGCACTCGGTGGGGTTTGTCAAGGAGGATTCTTTCATACACCTGGAGAGATGTGAGGTATGTCAGGGAGCATTACCTTATACGCTCGGTGGGGTATGTCAGGGAGGATTCCCTTATACCGCCGGGGAGATGTGAGGTATGGTAGGGAGGATTCCCCCATACACGATATGGTATGAGCTATATCATGATTACATCATAGGCTCGGGATGACGACTACGGTTGGGATATTAAGGGACGACTCGAGATGACGGCTACAGTCGGGATATCGAGGGACGGCTCGGGATGACGGATACAGCCGAGATATTGAGGGACGGCTAGGGATGACGGCTACAACCGTTATATCGAGGGACGACAAGGGATGACAGCTACGGCTAGGATATCGAGGGACAACTCAGGATGATGGCTACGGTCAGGATATCGACGGACGGCTCGGGATAACGACTCTGGTCAGGATATCGAGGGACAACTCGGGATGACAGCTACAGCTGGGATATCGAGGGACGGCTCAGGATGACGACTACGATTGGGATATCGAGGGACGACTCAAGATGACGGCTACGATAAGGATATCGAGGTACGAATCGGGATGACGGCTACGACCGGGATATCGAGGTACAACTCGAAGTGGTAGTGAGCACATGTAAAGTTAGCATGGGTTCCGCTGTGGGAAATCAATTGGATTCTGATAAGTTTTATTTACTTATATGCGAATCTTGTTGCATATAAGATTTCATAAAGAGGTGGAATACGATAGCCGATAGTTATGCCGACTGATAGGAGTTGACGATGACTTTCACGGGCTTTGATAGGTGATTGATGGACATATGAGTGAATGCTCATTACCGTGGTCAGTCGGTTGATGTGGCTGGTGACCTGGAATGACGAGTTGTGATTGGTTTGCACGAGTATGACATTTTAGTTAATTAATACCGTCTTGAGAGACGATGTTACAGTTGCGGATATACGAGGCTGGGTGTAACACTGTTTGATTTATTTTTATTTTATATCCTTCGTCTGACAGGTGGAAGACTTTTCAACCAAAGTATAAGGATTTCAACGTGGATTTGGATTATATGTTAAGAGTTTCCTTTTCACTATGTATACCGTCCCCAAAGGTCATGATTTTTTCCGGCACATGATGTGGGGTATTTCCCATCACATGTTCGTTGAGGTTTCTTCGATACTGGCGTTGCAGGATATTTCTCCGCTAGATCATTGATGTTTTCTGATGCTGGCGTGGTAGGGTATTTCTCCGCCAGATCGTTGATATTTTCTGATGCTGGCGTCGCAGGGTATTTCTCCTTCAGATCGTTGAGGTTTCTCCGATACTGGCGTTGCAGGGTATTTCTCTGCTAGATCGTTGATGTTTTCTGATGCTGGCATGCTAGGGTATTTCTTCGCCAGATCATTGATGTTTTCTGATGCTGGCGTGGCAGCGTATTTCTCCGCCAGATCGTTGAGGCTGACTACACTTTGTACATGGTTCTGCATGACTTCGTGATATCTTAAGATGCACGTATACCTATATGATACATGACTTTGAGGTATAATCAGTCATGTGACGTCATGACTTAAGGTATTTTCCGTCATGTGGGGAGCAGGCCCAAGTTGTACCTCTTGGGTTCTGATCATTCCTTTCAGGTATCTTTAACAGACGTTAAAAGGGGTAGACTTCTGGGTTGACCTACCCTGGGTATTGAGCATTTTGGTGCCTTCAGGATGTCTACTGGATGTTGTTCTCGCCTATGGTCTGCTGTCGAGACGGGAACAAAGCAATGTACAGGGTGCACATCATTTAAGGTTTTGACATGTTTTATCACTTCGAGTCAACTTACATTGAGCTTGTAGAAGTTCAAATGGGAATCGCATCAGAGGTTTAGTTCGTGTCGGTAGAGACGTGAGAGGACTCGAAAGGATGCAGAAGGTTGGTTCTTTGACCTGAGTTACGGGAATTTCGAGGATGAAATTCCTTTAAGGGGGGGGAAGTTGTAACGACTAGGACCAGAAACTAAAGTAATTCGCGATTTAGTTAGGGAAATGATGATTTTACCCTCAGTTTCAGAGTGGCTCGGGATAACGGCTATGGCCGAGATATCGAGGGACGACTCAGGAGGACGGCTACGATCGGGATATCGAGGGATGGGTTGGGATGACAACTACGGCCCGAATATTGAGGGACAAATCGTGATGACGGCTACGGCCGGGATATCGAGGGATGGCTTGGGATGATGGCTATGGCGGGGATATTGAGGGACGGCTCGGGATGAAGACTACGGTCGGGATATCGAGGTACAGCTCGGGATGATGGCTACGACTGAGATATCGAGGGACGACTCGAGATGACGGCTACGATCGGGATATCAAGGTATGGCTCGGGATGATGACTACGGTCGGGATATCGATGTACAACTCGAAGTGGTAGCGGGCACAGGTAAAGGTAGCGTGGGTTCCACCGAGTTAAATCAATTGGATTCTAATAAGTCGTAGTTACTTATATGAAAATCTTGTTGAATCTAAGATTTGATAAAAAGGTGGGATACGATAGCAGAGAGTTACGCCGGCTGATAAGAGTTGACGATGACTTTCACGGGCTTTGATAAGTGATTGATGCACCTGTGAGCGAATGCTCGTTACCGTGGTTAGTGGGTTGGTTTGGGCATTGACCCAGATTGACGAGTTATGATTGGTTCGTACGAGTACGACATTTTAGTTAATTACTACCGTCTTGAGAGGCGAGGTTACAATTGTGGATATACGAGGCTAGGTGTAACATTGTTTGATTTATTTTTATTTTATATCCTTTGTCTGACAGGTGGAAGACGGTTCAACCAAACTATAGGGGAGATTCTACCGGATTGTCGGTAGAATTCTCGTAACGTATTTAGAAGACAGTAAGGGTATTTTAGGAATTATTTTGGGTTGTTAGACGAGAATATGGCTTTTCACTGATTTCGATGGGAAATTCAGGAAAGGTCATGTCAAAAGGTGGTTCCTCCTCAACCAAGGTGAGATTTCCATCAAGAGTTAGCGCATGGGCAACCTTATTGCCATTCCGCCTTCTCAATGTGTAGGAGGTGGTTGAGAATAACGGAATTTGTCGCTCGATCTCATCTAAGATACAGTCCGCACTATCCCAATATTCTCGTGCAAAGAGAATACTAAAATTATAATAATACCAAAAATCAATGATCATATGGTTTGATTGAAAAAAAGGAAAAATAAAATAAATAAATAAATATATATATATATATAAGGATAAACTACATAAAAGTACCCAAACTATAGGGGTCATTTCAAATCGTACCTCAACTATGAAAATTTGCATATAAGAACCCAAACTATATTGCCACTAACAAAAGGGTACCTCCGTTACCTTTTCCATCCATTAAGCTATTAAAAAGACAAGTGGAAAATAAATGGTCCAGTCAGCTCGTGAGGTGGCCAAAATTAGAAGGGCATTTTCGTCAAACAATCTTTTAAAATAATTAAAAAGCTAAAATTTCTATTTGGGAAATTAAAATAAAAGTATACAAATATTAATTTCTCTCTCTCTCTCTCTCTCTCTCTCTCTCTCTCTCTCTCTCTCTCTCTCTCTCTCTCTCTCCATCTTTCACTCACACACACTCTCTCTCTCCTATCTCATTCTATCTCCCTGACCCTCACCTTTTTCTCCTTCTCTGCAACAGCGACGAGGCCACCGCCGCAACCCTCGTTTCTGATTATTCCAACCCTCGCTAGTGACACCATCTGCTTCCCCTCGTCAAGTCGAAACCGGTCCTGCTAGCATCACAGTCGACGCTCGCCGTTAAGGAAGATTCACGGTCGAGAAAACCCAGAAACAACCACCGCTACTATCGTCATTTTCGGCCAAATTGGGCGGCGATACCAGCCTTAAACGCTTTGTCTGGGAAACACGAAGCCATCTGTGCCCTCCTCCATGATCATCGGAGTCCGTAGCTCGTGAATCGAGGGTTGGATGCAATAGTGTTTGAAGCTTCCCGACCGTTTTCCATTTGATGCAGGTAGAATCTCGAAGAACCAAGCCCAGATTCGAACTCCTAAGGATGTGTAGTTCTGTTTAAGTTGTTGGATTGTTAAATTTGGCCAGGTGGATCATCTTGAGCTGGGTTTTTGGTGGATTGTTTGATTCAATCTTTGCAATAGGGCAAACAGGAGTTCGATTGAGGTTTGGGCTTCTCTGTTTTGGATTTGGGATTTGATGGCGTATAAGGCTCATCTTGTTCTCTTGCTAAATTCATTCAGATGCGATATGGAAAAAATTGGGAATTTCTCTTTGAAGGTTTTGAGTAGAAGTGAGACTCTTCGAGATCAGGTTTTTGGGAGTAGTGAGCGAAGGTCTCTCCCAACTCATTCCAAGCCCCTCAACCTCTCACACCATTCACAAACGCCACCTTCTATGAGCTTTTCGGCATACCCAAGTTCGGATCCGTGACCCAAATCAAGCTGGCGTATAAGTAGTTGGCCCGGAGGCGAGAGGGACGGTGGCGTTGTATTGCCGGTTCTATTTGGGTGGTGGCTTTTCAGTTTTGGCTTTTGGGTGGGATCGATGAGGCGAGGAGGGGCGGGAAAGGGTTATTGGGGAAGAAGATTGGGTTTTTTTATAAATTTTGATTTTTTTTTTATTTCTAATTTTTGATATTTTAACAAATAAATATATATCCTATATTTTATTAATTTTTTGGTCTAGGTGGACTTCTTATCATAAAATAATTGACTAAAAATGCCACATAAGTATTGACTAACAATTCACTGACGGAATGTAGTTAATTGATAAGTTTTAATAGTTTGGGTACCTAGATGAAAATTTTCTTAGTTGGGGTAGGAACTTAAAATGACCCCGATAGTTTGGGTACTTTTATGTAGTTTATCCTATATATAAATAACAAATACAACAGAAGAAAAAAAGACATAATAAGTGAAGTTGTAGTGGAAGAAGTGGTTAGAAATATGAGTTTATATGATGATTGCAACCTCATCCAACGTATGATGGAATCCTCCACATCATCACTAATACCTCGCCGAGCATATGATGGAATCCTCCACATCATAGCCCGATACCTCATCCCGCGTATGATGGAATCCTCCACATCACCGCTATTAGCTCACCAAGCATATGAAGGAATCCTCCACATCATAGCTCTTATCCTGCCGAGAGTATGATCGAATCCTCCATACCATACCTCGTACATTTCTGAGCCTATGATGCAATCCTCCATACCATAGCTCATTTCCTGCCGAGAGTATAATGGAATCCTCCATATCATACCTCGTACCACGCAGAGTGTATGAGGTAATCCTCCCTGCCATACATTATGTCTGTCCGAGCGTATGTGGGAATCCCCCCTGCCATACCTTACTGAGAAACTCCCACCAACCCTCCCACCAGGGTCAAAGCCAAACCCATCATCCTAGGCCAAAACCCCAAAACCATCAAATACCTACGCCTAAGTCCAAATACTTAACCCCGGGCCTCAGCCGAAAATCCATAAACTGAAATCCATAAAATCACGCTCTCGGGCCTAAGCCCAAGTCAATACCAAAATTGTTTCCCAACATCATTATTGAGATCCATAATCAGTGAAAAAATAAAATAAAATCATTATCCTAAATTTCCGAGGTTTAGAAAAATAATAAACACTTTATAATAAATTATTCTTCATTTCCGAGACCATGAAAACAATAAATCATTTTAGAATCATTCCACTTAATTCCAGAAATTCGTAATTGATAATAAAACATATAAAAAATAGAAATATACACGCACTATAGTTTAGAAAATGAAGTCCAGTCATCGAAAGCTCGATTAATCTCACTTTTGAGCCGTACACTCCTGTATTGTCCCCGGAGCAGTATTTCCTGTCAAAGGTAACAATTGGGGTTACTAAACGATGATTAAAAACCTAAAATCCAACCCCCTAAACCCAGGAGTATGCATGCATTCTAAACGCGTACAAAGTACTTTTGGACGTCTAAAACAACTGCTAAACGATCTCCGATTGACCTGAGACTTGTGCCAAAAGATCCGGAATGTCAAGAACATGAGCACACAAGTCGCCGGAGCCCGGGGTAGTGCCCCACGCGCCGGTGGCTTGGCTGGTGGCGTCCCCCACCGGCAAATGCGTGTTTCAGTCGCCGTCAACCTCTCGCCGAGTTGACCAGAGTCTGTCATAACCACTCGATTTTCAAAGCTTGATCTCTCATTCATTTCTCATCCAAATTCGATGTTCTAATAATAGAAATCTATTTACTCGAGTCAAGGAATCCAAAACTGAAGTTAAAACTGAAATCTCATACATTCGGTGGCTGGAAATTGGAATGGAAGCTTCGGGAAAACTTCCGAGCTTCTCTGCATCATTCACGGCTGTCATTAAGCTTTAAGGAAGGTATGGTTGAGCTCCTGGGGAGGAGAGGAGAGTAGTAGTGTCCTTGATTTGGGGCAAAACGGTCAAAAGTTTTTGTGATAAAGGTGATGTATGTGTTGGGGTGTTTCACGGTTTTGGGAGGGAGAAGGGTCGAGAGAGGTAGACTGAAAAAGCAGAGAAAATATCTCCCAAATATGCAGAGATAAGGATAAGGTGCTAAAAAAAATCTCGGGTCAAAATTACAAAAATATCCTTGCATTTTCTAGACCCATAAGTCACTCAAACGACCTCCAATTTTCGTGTGCTACCTATCTACGAACTCGTGAGTTCGAGACCTATGCAACGTCCCAAGAAAAACTTTCAAAATTATTTCAAAACTAAAAGCAACTTCCGATCCCCTGCTAAATTCGAGGGTAAAATTGTCCTTTTCGAAAATTGCATAGTTAAATATACGGGTCGTTAAAACCCACCCCCTTAAGGAAATTTCGTCCTCGAAATTCACACCAGCCGAACCAATGTGTAGGTAGATATTGGCCTGCATTTGATCCTTAAACCTAGCAACTAGCCTCCTCAAGGCTCAAATCTTTCCTCAACTCAAATCGTAGCTCGTTCCTCACACGAGTCTCGTCATTAAGATACTTCCTCGATATTCGCCTCCACAGAGACAACAACAGGGCACTCAAGTCCTACTCGATAGGCTCTAACTACCTATTCGCCAATAGTGCGAAACACCGAGTCTCTGGTCCTTTCAACGTCTAATACAAAGTCTGATACAAAACAGAATCAACCTTGGATTTTGTTCTCCTTGCACATTTCTCTGTTCCAGTCTCAACATCAGGCTATTCCCGTGGACGTCGTCAAGAAGGCATCACGAATTGGCAAGCATGCACACTAGGTACAGTCTGTAGGAATTTAACCTAGAGCTCTTATACCAAGTTTACAGGACCCCTCCCAAAGTTTTCCTCGAAATTCGTAAGAAGTCTTGCTCCCGTCTATCAAAACCTGAAAGCTCAACACAATGGCCGAATTACCCTCACTGCACCAAATAAAGACCCTACGAGAATTCTACCGAAAATCTGACAAAGTCTCTCCTGTAACCGGGTCAAACCGTCTTCCCCCTATCAGATGAAGGATACAAATAACAAATCCGCTAACCTAACTCCAGATAAACTAAATCCAAGTAACCCACACAACATCTCACACATCTAAACCATAAAAAAAATCAGAGCACACTAGGTTGAATTACATATACAACTCAACCCAACCATATACCAACTTCGCAGTAGAAGGTGATGTCTCCTCCCAGTCTCGACACCTCGTCCCGCTACGGCCTAGAGGGTATAAGACCAAAACAACTGTGTGTGGACAATAAAACAAGATACAAAAAAAGCGTGGTCTCGCAAATAAAATAATAATACTCATCGATATAATCCTACCTTGTTGTCACACCTTACATGCAATAATATCCGCATATACAAGTAAATATCACTTACCAAAATCCATTTGATTTAGCTCGGTGGAACCCAAGCGACCTTTACCTGTGCCCGCCATATCAGTAACCCGGTGAGGCCCAAATCCTTGGTCAAAGCCGATATCCTGGTTGAAGCCATCATCTTGTGCCCTAGCTCAATACCCAAGCCGTAATTCGATATCCCGGCCGTAACCGTCATCCTGGTCAGCATATGATGGAATATTCCACATCATAGCCCGATATCTCATCTAGCGTATGATGGAATCATCCACATCATCGCTAATACCTCACCGAGCATATGATGGAATCCTCCACATTATAGCCCGATACCTCATCCAGCGTATGAGGGAATCCTCCACACCATCGCTAATACCTCCCCGAGCATATGATGGAATCCTCCACATCATAGCCCGATACTTCATCCAGCGTATGTTGGAATCCTCCACATGATCGCTAATAGCTCGCCGAGCATATGATGGAATCCTCCACATCATAGCTCATATCCTATCGAGAGTATGATGGAATCCTCCATACCATATCTCGTACCTTTCTGAGCCTATGATAGAATCATGCATACCATACCTCATATCCTACCGAGAGTATGATGGAATCCTCCATACCATACCTCGTACCACATGAAGTGTATGAGGGAATCCTCCCTACCATACTTCTTGTCCGTCCGAGCGTATGAGGCAATCCTCCCTTCCATACCTCATTGAGAAACATCCACCAACCCTCCCATTAGGGTCAAAGCTTAACCTAACCCACCATCCTGGGCCGAAACCCAAAAACCATCAAATACCTAGGCCTAAGCCCAAATACATAACCTCGGGCCTAATCCTAAAGTCAATAAACTGAAATCCATAAAATCACCCTCACGGGCCTAAGCCCAAGTTAATACCAAAATCATTTCCCAAAATCATTATTGACATCCATAATCAGTGAAAAATAAAAATAAAATCATTATCCTAAATTTTTGAGGTTTAAAAAAATAATAAACACTTTATAATAAATTATTCTTAATTTTTTAGACCATGAAAACAATAAATCATTTTAGAATCATTCCACTTAATTCCCGAAATTCGTAATCGATAATAAAACATTTAAAACATAGAAATATGCATGCATTATAGTTTAGAAAACGAAGTCCACTCATCGAAAGCTCTATTAATCTCACTTTTCAGATGCACGCTCCCATACTGTCCCCGGAGCAGTATCACCTGTCAAAGGTAACTATTGCGGTTACTAAACAATGATTAAATACCTAACATCCAACCCCCTATACCCTGGGCGTACACACGCATTCTAAACGCATACAAAGTAACTTTGGACGTCTACAACAGCCCCTAAACGATCTCCAATTGACTCGAAACCTGTGCCAAAAATCCGGAATGTCAAAAACATGAAAACGCAAGTCGTCAGAGCCCTGGTAAATGCCCCACATGCCACCACGAGCAGGTGGCTTCCCCTACGCGTGACTGCGTGCTTCAGTCGCCGTCAACCTCTCACTGGGTCGACCCGAATCTGCTATAACCACCCAATTTTCAAAGCTTCATATCTCACTCGTTTCTCAACCAAATTCGATGTTCTAATAATGGAAATCTATTTACTCGAGCCAAGGAATCCAAAACTGAGGTCAAATCTGAAATCCAATACATGTGGTGGCCGGAATTGGATAGGAAGCTTCGTGAAAACTTCCGAACTTCGCTGTGTCGTCCACGACTGTCCTTAAGCTTCAAGGAAGATATGGTTGAGCTCGTGGGGAGGAGAAGAAGGTAGGTGTGTCCTTGGTTTGGTGCAAAACTGTCAGAAATTTTGGTGATGAAGGTGATGTGTGTGTTAGGGTGTTTCACGATTTTGGGAGGGAGAAGGGTAGAGAGAGGGAGAGTGAAAAAGTAGAGAAAATATCTCCTAAATATAGAGAGATAAGGATAAGGTACTAAAAAAAATCTCGGGTCAAAATTATGAAAATACCCTTGCACTTTCTAGACCGATAACTCACTCAAACGACCTACAATTTTCGCGTACCATCTATCCACGAATTCGTGAGTACGAGACCTAAAAGTAACTTATGAGTCCCGACTAAAATTGAGGGTAAAATTTTCCTTTTCTGAAATAAATTTCAAAAATTGCATAATTAAATATACGGGTCGTTACAATGAGCCGTAAAATTCTACTGAAACTAGACTTCCAAAGCTTTGTGAACACTTATGGCTCGTTATCTAGTTTCTTTTGAGAAATTACAGTTTAATCGGTAAAGTTGAACCAATTGCAATAACAATTTTATTGACTTTCAAAGTTGCTAATTATAAGCTTGTGGTTTCTTTGCTTATTTTCACAAGATTTCGCTTATTTTACCGCCTAATCAACTTTAGGGACAATTTCTCACAAAAAATTCACTCAACACATTAAGTCGATTAATTTACTGTAAAAACTAGTACAAAACATAGGAATATGGTATAGAAAGTAAGCGTAAACATTATTAGGCTTAAGTTTCAATTTATATTATTATTTTTAGTTATCTTAATCTTTAAAACAATAAAAACGAACAAAAAATTGAAAATAAAAAATGGCTAACTATATGTATATTAATAGTTATGGTTATCAATAATATCCATTTAGCAAAATAACCAATGAGTCATTTTGACTGTATTATTTTCAATTTATGTAATGAAATTCCTTATTTGAAATTCTCAATTTAAATCCTTACAAATATAAAATTTACCAAATAATGGATATTAAATAAAAGAATTTCAAATCTTCAAACAAATAATTAGGTAGCTAAACAAGAGAATATTAAATGAAGAGTCCCTTTCATTTGAAATACAAACTGAAATCCAAATTCTTATTCTCAAACGGGCACTTAGCGAATTTGGCACGCTTATGTAGGATACCAAACATATTATTAAAACACGGCTTAAGCTAGCTTCACAAGATTTAGTCAAATTTTAGCAATACAAAGTTATTTAAGCTTATCCACAATTTGGAAGTAATATTTAACTCAACATTGCAATTATTTAAGAGTCATATTGTAATTATTTCGTTTTTAATTTTTTTCAATTTTAACTCAACATAGAAAATAAATATATGAGAGAAAGCATGCTTGAAGAAGGTTGGAAGAATGCAGAACCATAAAATATTCAAAAAAATGTGGAGCTGCCACGTAGCTCATAATTCTTATAATATCCATGTTACCCCTGGTAAGGATATTAACGGCAAGAAATCACATATGCATTTATTAATATATTTACCAGTTAAATATATTAATTTATTATCCAATAATAAATAATATCTTCATGTATTTATTATTAAAAGTCAATTAATAAATGATATCTTTTCCTAAAAGTGTTATTTATTAATTGCAAGTCATCTCCAAATCAATAACAAGTATTATTTTCAAGAAGAGTTATTTATTCATTGCAACTCTCTTCAACCAATCAAACGCTCCGGTTACCTTCAAGGCTTCCACTATAAATAGTAGCCTTATATCACCTCTTAGGTAACCCTAAATACACAATACTAATTCTCTGTCTGTTTACATCCTTGATTAAACTAACTTAGGCATCGGAACTTGGTTGAAACCCCACCCCCCATCTCGGGCTCAACCTGGACCTCATTTGTTTATTTTTCCTGTTCGTAGGGATCAAACGACGAATCTCAATCTAGACGATTTCTGCATCAACAATTGACTCTTTCATTGAGAGTCGATTTGAGAAATAATCAAAACATGCTCTCTAGATTTTCACAAAAATCATCACCTACGCTTATCGTTCTTCGATTATGGCAACAAAAAGGCGAACTACATGATCCAAGGGGACTGCCACATCAGCAGCTGCATCCCATGACGAGGACAGCCCACTCACGGAGATAGCAAACGAGCAACCTAGCTGCCACACCCAAGAGCTGCAGGCCTCGCAACAAATGGCCCCGAGCGACCCGTAGGACCCTGTATCCGACGCTGGACTTAGCAATGTCGTTGTACCGACCACCAGGTTCAACACCCTCACTACGCTGGTATCATAGGGAGTCGACGCCACTTTCGACGTCAATTTTCCTGCTGCATTCGACACCCTTACCATGTTGGTATCACAAGGATTTGGCGCCATTTTCGGCGTCAATTTCCCTACTGCATCCGGCACAACGGTGACTATATTGACGGGCTCTGCTTACGACCCTTGCCGCGCACGCCCACTCCACGAGTGCCATGGCTCATGACATCACTTGTGTCGTGAGCCCCGGTGTGCAACGCCGAGCACGGCACCACCATTGTGTCATAGCATACCAATTTATCATTTATTTAACCATTTAATTATTTTTTCAATAATTTTACCCCAAAAAAAAAAAAACTAAAGACCAACTCATCCCTTCCATGGCTGCTCCATCGCCCACCCCATCCAGGGTTGGCCATCAAAGGGGGGCTAAAGGGGCGCAAGCCCTTGGCCCAAAATTATGCCAAAAATTATTAATATGTTATATTTTAAAAAAAAAAATTAAAGAAAACTTACCGCAGGCGGAGAAACGAAAGACCTTTAGAATTAATTAGAGGCTAGAATTAATGGTTTCACGTACCCAAAATTCCACCGAAAAAATAAAAGCAAAGACACGGGGGCAAAATGGTTTCACGGAAAAAAGGAAAAAAGATGAAAGAATCAAGAAGGTATTAATTCAGCAACGGTCAGAATTTCAAATGGGTATCGTGGTTTTGATTTTCATCTTTCACGATTAAGATTGAAGGAGTTCCAAGAATTCCAATAAATAGCTTTTGAACAACTAGGGATGGATCTAGAAATTCAAAATAGGGTGGGCTAAATTTATCGCCCTAATTTTTTTTTCCTAGTATATATTATGTTTTTTTTTTCTTAAGTTGGATTGTAAATTGAAGAAAATGTGAAAGATAAAATAATAATTTTGTTGGAATATGTACTTTTTTTTTAAAATTGGCCAAAGAAAAAAAAGAAAGAATATATGTTTAAAATGAAAATTGAAGATGCTGCACACTTGGATATTCGAAACGGGCTAGAAGATAGGGAAGGAAACACCCAAACCAACAGACCAAAGAGAACTTTACGCTAGTAAAAGGGTTATTTAGTACAACAGTTATAATTTATTTATTTTTTTATAATTTATGATTCTATAAATTAGTATATGTATTCTAATATTCTTGCAATTTCATTCGCAATCTCACTTCCAATCTCAGTCGTAAAGTCAGAAACTAGTCTCAAAATTCTTGAATTAGTGATCAATTTGGAATTTTGGACTGAAATACTGAAGTAAGGTTAAAAGTTGAGCTGAGTCATCTCCTCAAATCCAGAAACTCATTTGACTGATGATTTGAAGTAATTGTAAATTTATGTTATACTTTAAAATTTTCATTTTTTACCAAAATATTTTTTTTTATTGTTCTGTATCTCACTCATTTTAATTTCTCATTTCATTGAAAGCATTTTGAAGCGAAAAAAATTTAGGGTTAGAAGATTTTGTATTGATGTGATTATTAGTTTATGAGGAGCTGAGGAGGAAAAATCAACCTCATAATCCAAGTTTTATTGTTCTTATCCTGACATCTTGTTACTTTGTTAGTCCGTTATGTTAGATACGTAGTTATATATTTAATATTTTGGTGATTGGTTATGTAATTTTGTTGATAAAAACGATTAAATATGTTTCCTAAAAAGCAACCCTCCAGACACGACAAAAGACAAAAAAAGAAAAGGGAAGAAGAAATTGCCCCAAGTCTCAGGGGTTCTTTGAATAAAATTTTGTTAAAAAAACTGATTCTTCACTTGAAAATATAGTTGAATCTGAAGATTTACCAACTGAACCCGATATTAATATAGAAGATTTAGAAAAGGAGAATGATGTGAATGAAATTGCTAATTTGAATGAAAATGAAGTTGCTGATTTAGATGAACAAACAATTAGTGAAATTGAATGCCAAGAGTCGGGATTTGATTTGAATATTTATGATCCAAGGATTCAAGATAATCTTGATGCAAAAATGAGGGATTTACTTGCTGAAAAATGACCCATACGAGAAGATAATCCTAAATTTCCTCATGATGAAAAGTCTAGACATTTTTCCTTGAATTATTGTGCTAAAATATTACCAAATGGGGAGTATGTTGACAGAAAATGGCTAGTGTGCTCAAAGGAGTTAGATAAAGTTTTTTTGTTTTTGTTGTAAGTTGTTTAAGACAATGCAATCCAAAAGTCAGTTAATAAGTGAAGGAATTAGAGATTGGAAACATCTAGGTGAGAGGCTTAAATGACATGAAAACAGTATTGAACATTGCACTAACTTGAAAACTTGGATTGAGTTACAAAACAGATTAGGAAAAAATCTAATTATTGATAAAGAATTACAAGAGCTAATCAAGAAGGATACACATCATTGGAAAGATGTTATGCTTAGAATAATTGCTTTTGTGAAGTGTCTGGCTATACATAATTTGGCATTTTGTGGAAAAAAATGAAAAACCTTATGAAGATGCTAATGGTAACTTTCTAGCTAGGCCTACTTGAAATGTTTGTAGAAGTTGATCCGCAAAAACACTTTCAACTCATTCAAGATAGAAATATTCATAATCATTATCTTAGCCATAAAATTCAAAATGAGTTGATTTCTACTATAGCATCAAAAGTTAAACAAGCAATTATTAAAAAAATCAAAGAGGCAAAATATTTTTTAGTGATCCTTGATTGTACTCCTGATGCAAGTCACAAAGAACAAATGACTTTGATAATAAGATGCGTAGATATCTCAAGTTCTCTAATAAACATAGATGAGTATTTTTTTTTAGAGTATTTATATGTGAAAGATACAACTCGAGTAGGAATTTTTAATGAATGCAAGTTGTATTAAAATCCCTTGATCTTAATATTAGGTGTTCAAAAAAGATTTCTTGACATAAATCCTAGAGCATTTTACATTCCATGTGGTTCTTATTCTCTTAACTTAATTCTCAGTGATATGGCGAAATCTTGTGCTAAAGCCAGTTCTTTTTTTGGATCATGTCAGTGCATGTATACAGTGTTCTCTAAGGAAAGCTTTCAAGTTTTGAATTTATATTATGTTTTGTTATTTGGCATGACATATTGAACAAGATTAACGTAGTTAGTAAAACTTTACAATATGAAAATATGTGTCTTGATGTTGCTATAAAACAATTGGAAGGTCTTGTTTTGTTTTTTGAAAATTACAGAGAAAATGGGTTTACTTCTGCCATGCATGAGGCTAAACAAATTTCCTTATATATGGGAATTAAGCATGTATTTCCTAAAAAACGGATAACTTGTAGGAAAATACATTTTGATGAGATTCCTAATACTGATAAGGAAGAGCAATTAGCTTAAGAGTCTTTTAGAATTGACTATTTTCTTGCAGTAGTGGATATTACTCTTAATGAATTGAGGGATAGGTTTGAACAAATGCATAATTTCGAATCCATTTTTGGATTCGTATTTAATGCTAGAAAGTTAATTTTATTGGATGACAGTGAATTGAAAAGTTTTAGTGTGAATCTTGAAAAAGTTTAAAAAATGGCAGTGTTTCAGATGTTGATGCAAGGGACTTATATTCAGAATTACAGATATTGCAAGTAATGCTACCAAAAGATGCATATGAAACTGATAAACCATGGACATCCATTAAACTTCTAGAGTTTGTAAAAACAATAGATATGTTTCCGAATGTAATGGTTGCTTATAGGATATTATTGACTATATATGTGATTGTGGCACCTGCAAAGAGAAGCTTTTCCAAATTAAAATTGTTAAAATCTTACTTGCGGACCACCATGACTCAAGATAGGCTAAATGGTTTAGCAATATTATGTATTGAAAATGATATGCTGAAAAATATTGAATATAAAGATATAATTGATGATTTTTCTTCTAAAAGTGCAAGAAGAAGACATTTGAAGTGGTAAATTTTGTGACTGTGATTTCATTGCTATTTTTAATTTTTGTCTGGAGCATGTAAGTGCTGGTTCAAGTTCTTTAAATGGTGGATCTCTTAATGGAAGACTAATTGCTTGTACTGAATATGGAAGCTTGTAGTCTACTAGTCATGAATTTAAACATTTTCATTCATGTACAAAGTTAGAAATATAGGATTTGTCTTTTTTTTTTGTTTTTGAACTGAATGTTATGTTTTGGACATTGGGTACTCTTTTTTCTTTGTCTGGGGTTTTGTCCCAATAGATTTTCCATGGCAAGGTTTTAACGAGGCCCCATAATATAAAAATGAAATAATCAATTTATAAAAATTCATATTTTTAATGATTAGATGTGAATTGATGGCACATTTTATATTCTGACACATTTTATATTCTTACTCTAGGCCTTCACATATTTTGACTGACCCGACCCTATCTCATCCTCCCACCTCCCTTTCCTTCTTGTCAGTTTTCTTCTGCAAAATCATGCGCATGCGTGCATATTCGGGGCGGTCCAAACATTTGAAGGCCTAGGGCAATAATAAAAAATTATGCCCTCAATTCACACATCTAATCATTAAAAATGTAAATTTTTATACACGGATTATTTTATTTTTATACTATGAGGCCTCATTTTTATTCATTGGAATTCTTGGAACTCCTTCTTCTTGGGGAAAATGAAAATAAAAACTTAGAGGCCCATTTGAAATTCTGGTTGTTGCTGAATTGATGCCTTCTTGGTTCATTCCTTTTTTTTTTTTTCTGTGGAACCATCTTCGCAACTCGCGTCTTTGCTTTTTTTTTTTGGTGGAATTTTGATTTATGAAACCATTCATTCTAGCCTCTAATTAATGTTAAAGGCATTTAGTTTCTCCGCATTTGGTAGGTTTTCTTTAATTTATTTTTAATATATGTCATATTAATAATTTTGGACCCTATATTGTTTGGACCCTGGGCTTGCGCCCCTTAAGCCCCCCCTTAATGGCCGGCCCTGCGCATATCACAATTCACAAACCAAAAACCGAACAAATATTTTATGGTGAAGGAGTTCTGACAAAGCCACGCCGGCGAGCGGTTCAGCAAGGAGCCGAACAACCTCCTTGATTTATGAAACCATTCATTCTAGCCTCTAATTAATGTTAAAGGTCTTTAGTTTCTCCGCATTTGGTAAGTTTTCTTTAATTTATTTTTAATATATGACATATTAATAATTTTGGGCCCTATATTGTTTGGGCCCTGGGCTTGCGCTCCTTAAGCCCCCCTTAATGGTCGGCCCTGTGCATATCACAATTCACAAACCAAAAATCGAACAAATATTTTATGGTGAAGGAGTTCTGACGAAGCCACGCCGGTGAGCAGTTCAGCAAGGAGCCGAACAACCTCCTGAATATCCACAGCTACAAGCACTTTGGGTTGACAAACAAGGAAACTTGTGACGGTTGAGGCAATCAAAGATTTGAAAAGCAGATTAAAAATAAGATCTTCCTAATTTGAAATGTAAATCCAAACATCCAATTCAATCAAATATTAATTTGAGAATTTGAGAGTGATAATGGGTTTATTGGACTTGGGGAAGCCACCAACTCCTTCAGGTTTGTGAATTGTGATATGCATGTACATGATTTTGCAGAGGAAAACTAACAAGGAAAGAGAGGTGGGAGGATGACTAACAAGAAGGAAAACTAACATGACTTTTCGTTTTTTGTTTGTAAAATTATTGAAAAAATAATTAAATGATAAATTGGTTTCTTAGTTTTTATAATCTTTATTATTATAAAGCCAAGATGGTTAAAAGGCCTCATCAAAAAATTTTGACAAAAATGCCCTTTAAATTATTTAATATTTAAGGATATAATAGTAAAATCAAATATTACACTTTTAATTTATAAAAAATTAATTGTTAATGGGAGAAGTGAATAGGTAGTGGGCTGAGGTAGTTATTCATATCATTTTCATATATATTTTTTAATTAAAAATTTATTTTATTCTATTTCATTTTATTTTAACTTTTTCTAATAAAAAAATGAATTAACAGACGCGTAGCGGGTGACACGAGACTAATATGATTTTAATAGAAAGTTATCTAAATGGTAAAATTTGTAAAATATAGTGACCAAATTGGCCAAATTTAAAATACAGTGACCAAGTTAGCTGAATTTCCCCCTTGAAAATCCGTGAGAATTCCTGCTCTCATCTGACTGCTACAGAAAGTTCAATACTATCCCAAGATTACCCTTACACTAGCAACCAAAACTTACACTTCCACCAAAAATTCGGCAGAACCTCCCCAGAAAGGTCAACTCGAAAACCAACATGTCCGACAATTTAAATCCAAACAACCTCAGCAAAACCAAATCGAACCAAACCACAATATATCTCAACTGACAGTCCCGTTAAGGTAATAAGAGCATCCTAGGTTTATAATTTAAATTTACAAGTTCCAAGAAAATCCTACTAAGTGAGATAAACAGTAGAAGATGATGCCTCTTCTTAGTCTCGGCGTCTCATCTCGCTACGACCTGGATGTCACAAAACAAAACAAAAGTTAGTGGACAATAGAACAAAATAAAACCGTAGTCACGAGAATAAAATAATATTAACCCCACCTCGTTATAAAACCATACATGCATACAACTTACCAGAAAACCATTTCTCTGTTAATTCAGTGTGGCCCTCGCTACACATAAGTACATATACATCTAACACTTATAATGAAAGTCCTCTTATAAACTCGGCTGAAGCCACCTATCTCGGGCCTTAGCCAAATATCCCGGTCGAAGCCACCTATCTCGGGCCTTAGCCCAATATCCCGACCTAAGCCGATATCTCGAGTAGTAGCCCACACCTCACCGAACACATGACGGAAGCCTTTACATCATGCCAATACCCTATGATGGAATCCTCCACATCATAGCCAATACCATATAATGGAATCCTCCACATCATAGCCAATACCCTATGATGGAATCCTCCACATCATAGCCAATACCCTATAATGGAATCCTCCACATCATAGCCAATACCCTATGACGGAATCCTCCACATCATAGCCAATACCTCGTCGGCATATGATGGAATCCTCCACATCATAGCCAATAAATCGTCAGCATATGATAGAATCCTCCACATAATAACCAATACCTAGCCGGCATATGATGGAATCCTCCACATCATTGCCAATACATCGCCGCCATATGATGGAATCCTCTACATTATAGCCAATACCTCACAGGCATATGATTGAATCCTCCACATCATAGCAAATATCCTATGATGGAATCCTCCACATCATAGTCAATAATACCTTGTTGGCATATGAGTGAATTCTCCACATCATAGCCAATACCTTGCCGACATATGATGGAATCCTCCACATCATAGCCAATATCTCGCCGGAATATGATGGAATCCTCCACATCATAGCCAGTACCTTGCCGACATATGATGGAATAATCCACATCATAACCAATACATCGTCGACATATGATGGAATCCTCCACATCATAGCCAATACCTTGACAGCATATGATGGAATCCTCCACATCATAGCCAATACCTCACTGGCATATGATGGAATCCTCCACATCATAGCCAATACCTTTTCGGCATATGATGGAATCCTCTACATCATAGCCAATACCTTGTAGATCAACATATGATGGAATCCTCCACATCATAGGTCGGAGAAATCCCTCGGGCACACGTGAGTAAATCCTCAAACCCCCGTGACCGAAAATAGTAATAATAATCGGGCTGAAGCCCCAAAACCATCCAATACTTGGGCCGAAGCCCAAAACCATAAACCTGAGCCGAAGCCCAAAACCATAAACCCGGGCTAAAGCCCAAAACCACATAGCTAGGCCTAAGCCCAAAACCACATCACCAGGTCGAAGGCCAAAACATTTCAAAGCTATTATCCTTAGTTATGGAAAACCACAAATAATAATATAAAAATGAATAACATAAATAATAACAAATCATTTAAAAACCATAAATATGCATGCATACACTTTATAAAACAAAAGTCCACTCACCGAATAGCTAAGCAAGCTCAATTCTTAGTTGTCTGGTCCTCCGCAACCTCCGGAGTCGTAGTGCCTTTTGCAAGAAGAATCACGGAAAACGGACATCGGAGGTGGCGGAAATCGCGATCGGAAAATTGCACTTCGCGATGCTGTTTTTGACTATCCCTTTCGAGCTAAAATTCTATCAAACAATGGGCCAATTGGACTGGGTCTTTTGGGGGAAAGGTAGAGCTTGAAGTAATCACGATGATTGGTGGTTGGACGAAGGATTTATGGCCCTCTAAAGTTGGGATTTTGGGTTTGGCCGAAAATGGTGAGGGATGAGGAAGTTGAACTCGGGGAGAGAGAAAAGTGAGGAGAGAGAGAGTGTCAACCAAACATAAAAATGTAATTTTCCATAATTATGAAACTACCCTTTTTGTTTTTGAACCATAACTCTCTCATTCGAACTCCGATTTTTGCATGTCGTCTGTTTATGAACTCGTGAGGACGAGACCTACACAACGGTACAAGAAAAACTTCCAAAAGTATTTTTAAACAAAATGTGACCCCCGAACCCCCTAATCCTCAAGGACAAAAGCGTCCTTTCTCAACTAATTTTACAAATTTAATTTAATTTTAGGTACATTACGTATCACATTGACTAAATTGAATTTTGAGCATACACCCATCGACCAACAAGATATTTTACCCTTTTTATTTTGGTGTTTTTATATTTCAAATATTTTCCTTATATTCAATGTTTAAAATGTATATTTTTCTTAATTACAAACATATGAATTTAACCTTACATTTTCAAAGGAAGGGTAGAATAGTGAAAATTGACTACCCCAATGATTAACTTGGCAGATTTGATAGAATTTGAAGGCTAAAAATATAATTATTTATTTTAGGGATCAAAATAGCACGCACTAATAACTCAGGGACCATTTGGGCATTAAACCTTTTCTTTATTTTAATAACTTTTTGGTATTGCATGAGTTATTCCAACAAACTATAGTGTGAGACTAATTCTCGCTCCATGAGACCTAGGCATCTGCATGAGCAAAGACGGGGCTATGCTAAGGGCTGGGAGGGCTATAGTCCTTCCAAGACTTTTATTTTATTTTAAAATTTTGTATTCAGTTGTTTATTAACTCATTGTTTGTATAAATTAGTTTAACCCATTTCATAAATTTAGCACATCCGAACCTAATATCCTAAATAAAACTAATATAATTGGGTATTAGATAGTAATATTTGTATTTGTATTTGTATTTGCATTGCTTGTTGATTCATAGTTATTATTGTAATTTTTTTCTTCTTTCTATCAAGCTTTTATTTATGTATAGTCTGCATTTAGAGATTAAGGTTTATTATATTCCCTAATTAGTTATATCTTTTTATGTTCATTAATGAAATTCACTCGTATCGTTAAATTTTTTACGATTTTAGCATGTAAGTTTAACACACCTGAAATTTAGATTCAGGAACCGTATTTGAGCATAAGGTCACATAAGAGCAAATCAGACTAATACTTGAATCATTAAACCACTTTTTTATGATTTAATTATTTACAAACTCGTTTCTCATTATTCACGTAATTAAAAATCGGGGCGTCTTATTTTAGCACAAAGACGAATAATATTTGAGTTTAGTAATTTGAAAATTTAATGTAAATTGTTAGCGGAGAAAAACTTTCCAAGTATAGAAAATTCTTAAAAGAGTTTTTGTTATTATCAAACTTCGTGCGCAACCCGCCCCGTAATTCGTGCGTTTCGCTTTCTTTATGAGAAACGATGCACCGACTCACTGCCATAGCACGTGAGCACGTGACTCCTTAATCTCCATTATTCTTTCTCTCAACTTTGCCTAATTGCTATTTTTTAACTGCAACTACGCAAAGTGTAAGAGCCACAGCCTCCCAAAATTTCAACAACAGGAGCACCATTTTGGTGAAAGACAATATTGCCCATACTTTGGGCTAAATATCATCGTTCCTTTCAACTGTAAGGGACAACTATTTTCATTCTACAAATATTTTTTTTTCCTTTTTGTTACAATAATATTAGAGAGGAGCTAATTATTTATTATGAACTCAACAGGGAATACTAATGTAATTTATAATTATAGAATTTAAGTAAGACATATTCAGTTACAAATGAAAAAAAGTACTGTTCAACTTTATTTTCATAAGTATAATACTTTGGGTTTACAAATACGTGACATTAAATTTTATCACAAATAATCCGTAAAAACAAACAGAAAATAGAACTAAGAAAAAAAGTTTCACAATACTTGGCTCAAAATAAGATTATTGTTGAGCCCCGCCCTTAGTATTATTAGTTTATGGTATTCTTTCTCACAGTATGATCTCGTGTTCTATTCTCGTAAAAGAATAATATCGATACTTGATATATATAATTCATCTCTCTTATATTTTATTTTATAAAAAATAAAATGATTGAAGATATTTGTTTGTGAAGTAAAGGGCAAATTCGAAGTTTTGATTACCTTAGTAATGAAGGTAGGGTAAGGCAATAACAAGAGGGGAGTGCTCAAATCGTAAAAGCCATGATTACGCTGTGTGTGTTTGTCCTTGCAAACTGACATAACAACAATATGATATTGGTCTTAAAATATTAATCCAAATCTAAGCATCAGTATCCACCTTATCACCTTTGACTGGTAAAGATTCTGTGCCCTTCCAATTCTTTTACTTATCTCTCTCATCTTTCATATTCCACATTACACACAGACTGATAAAGTGACGATCGATGAAGTGAGTAACATTAGGAAATAATTAACTTTACATATATCTCCCATTTTTATCTTCTTTTCTCATATATTATGTGTGCAATATGAACCAAGAGACGTGAGCTTATAAGTTTTAAGTATTTTTCGTATCATGAGAACGACATGTACCAATCATGTTCCCTTACTATTTAAATTAAGGTTTTAAAGTTGTTTGACATGACATCATAATTTCAATTCTAAATTAATATAAAAATAAATAGATATTTTAACTCGAAATCCGACTGTTCTTAATTTAATTTGAACAAATACCCCGAGTTCAAAATTATCAATTTCTATTTCCATCCGTTGATTCATATCTATGATGAGACTCATAAAATCTACACTATTTATGTTTGTTTACCTCCTTATGCACGTGTGAGGGGAGGTGAGAGAATGTTAGCTTGATGGGTACATATTGACACAAAACATAATTAATTTAGGGTCCAAATGTCATTTAAAATATGTATAATGTAGCCATGTAGGTAGATAGCCAAATTCAACAAGCAAGCCTAAGCCTAGAGGAAAGAAATTGGTGGCTTGTCTTATTTATGTCCAAGTGCATTGCTAGTTGGCAAAGTCCAGCTTCGAACCACACATAGTGAGAAATTTCTAGCGTTTTGGAAAACATCGGGTAATATAATAAAAATAAACAATGTAGATGATGTTTTTTTATTTTTAAAATGTCATTATTAAAAATGTTGACAGTTAAAAATGAATTAATATAGATTTTTCTTGTTGAGTTCGATACTCTCGGTTCCTCTCGACGATGGGTGAACTACAAGGAAAAGAAAAGATAGAATAGCACCGGTGTGGTGGCGGCCTAACATCACTTGATACCTAAGTTAATAGGTGGAGAGGGGTGATTGGTAATTTTGACAGCATAAGGGCAAAATAGTAATTATCTTTTTTTTTTATGGGGGTGCTTTTGTATTATAGTGGTATCGAATATTCTTTGTGAAATATTTCGATGTGGGATAAATTTCCTTCGTTGTGGTGCCGACACATGTCATGATGGGTCCGTATCATGTGTTGTCCAAATTGTGTCAACCGAGGGGATGATCGGCCAGTCCTGTATGTGGGTAGGTCGAGGAGATTCTCGACTAGTCCTTATTGTTTGGCCGAGGAGATTGTCGGCTTGTGCTGATTGTCTGGCCAAGGGCCACTTGCTTCGTGGAGTATTTGCCCGAGTAACTTGTTGTTTGTTTCTTGCATGTTCGGTTATTACAAGTCGGTCAAATTAGGTACGAACAAAAAAATATATTATCTTAAATTATACCAATTGAGTTGTTTTGAGAACACTTAAAAATAAATGACAGTATATAAACCAAATGATGGAGAATAGAAACTTTTCCCAAACACAATGTTCAAATATACTATTCACAATTCAAATTCACCGATATTTGCTGCTTAATCAATGGCTTAAAGCAAAAATGCAATGCAGCCAAAACATTTTATGATGGCTTTTACCACCCAAAAATAACTTTTTGAATTTATTTTGGGCGAATGGTTGTCCTAATCTTATTAATTTTTTTTCTTACCTTCCTTTTTACTTTTTACTTTTGTTTTTCTGTTTACTGTGCGGTTAATTTCAACAACGCAATGAATGGTGCAATGATAGGTTGACATAACACAAGGAAAAGTGAGGTATGATGGTGAAATTAGATTAGTTGGGTAATAGTAACGTGTAATATTAATGGCCTCAAGAAAAACAAAAAACAAAAACAAGGGCAAAACCCAACAAAATGATACACAAAGTTGTTGGGGTTTTTGACTCACTCGTTCATTCAAAGGCCTCAAACAGCATCACCAATTCACCATGCATTCTAAAAACATCTGCCTAACTTACCATCTCACATGTGAGAAACAAAATCTTTCCATTCTAAATTCAGATTGTCACGTCATTTTATAACATTTTCACTTTGTGACAGTTTATAAATTTCAGATTGATATTCGTTAAAAATAATATCAATATGCAATTTATATATTTTATTTTTTAATATGGTTGCATAAAAAGGATAAAAATAGAAATTAATTGCTTACCTATGCAAATAACATGACTTTATATTTTAATAACGCAGAGTACTATAAAATAACTAAATACATAGAATTATAATAACGTTTGATTGCGCGACAGTTACACCGATAAATTTCTCAATCAAAAAGGAATCCAACATCCAAACAAGACAATCCTAAGAGAAGGGCAAAATGGTAATTGGGTTATTAAAGATCACAGTCACACAGAGCCTCTTTTTTACTTTTTCCACACGCAGGACTCTCTCTCTCCCTCTCTCTCTCTCTTTTCTGCTTTGCAAGAGACAGAGAGAGTGAAAATAAAAGCTGACCCACTGATTTTTTCAATGCTCAAAATGCTTAAAATAACACCCAAAACCCCCCACTTTCTCCTCCTCCTCCTCCTCCTCTTTTTTAACTTTTAATTTATAATTTTGATTTTCACCTCAACTCTTTGAAGAAATAATACCAAACCTGACTACTTGGGACAAACAAAACAAGAAAAGTAAACAAAGACAAGGTTGCTAGAGTAAAGAAAAACATAAAAATAAAATCCCAGAGAGAAAGATGAATAAAGGTTGTGGCTTTGTGGTGCTTAAGCAATGTGCAGGTGCGAAAGAAGATAGAAAATTTTAAGCTCAGTTGAGCAGAGAAGAGTAGGAGGTAGAAAAAAGAAGCAGAGGAAATTAAAAAGAAAAAAAGAGAAAGAGAAAGAGAAAGAGAAAGAGAAAGAGATGGTGGGCTCAGGAGGAACAGATAGGAGCAAAGAAGCTGTTGGGATGATGGCCCTTCATGAGGCCCTCAGAACCGTCTGTCTCAACACAGACTGGACTTACTCTGTTTTCTGGACCATCCGTCCTCGACCGTATGCCCTTCTCTCTCTTGATCTGTCTTTAGCTTTGGATTCATTTGCTTTCCTTTTCTGGATTTTCAATTCATTTTCAAGTTTTTGTTGTTGCAGGAGAGTCAGAGGTGGTAATGGCTGCAAGGTTGGGGATGACAATGGCAGCTTGTAAGTATTTTCACCTACTAATAACCACAATTTACTTCAATTTCTGCTCTGTTACTCTAATTTCTGATGAGTTTTCTCAGATGGGTTTTTCGTTATTTTGTGATTTGGGTTGTTCAAGTGCTGAAAATTTTATGTGTTGTTTTTCTTCTCTCGTTTTGTTTTTGGGGATGAAGGATGTTGATGTGGGAAGATGGGTTTTGTCGAGGCAGAGTTTCATCATCAGATTGTCTGGAAGACATTGATGGGGGAGATGATCCTGTCAGGAAAGCCTTCAGCAAAATGTCCATTCAGCTGTATAATTATGGAGAAGGGTGGGTACTTGGTATGTCTTTATTTTTGTTGTTGTTCATTCTTCTCTCTTTCTCAATCTTGCCGTCCATTCTAAACTACTCTAATGTACGCAAAATGATCAAACTTGGGTGCAACGGGCCGGGCAGATGGAGTTTTATTGCAATTTAAGTTGTATGTGTGCTCTCATTGGTTTCGGTTCCATTAATTTTGAACAGGTTGATGGGGAAGGTTGCATCTGATAAGTGTCACAAATGGGTCTTCAAAGAGCCTACGGAGTGTGAGCCAAACATCTCCAACTACTGGCAAAGTTCATTTGATGCTGTATGTAATAAAAGCCACATATTTTTTGCCCTTTACTTTTGGGTCTCTTGTTTTTGAGATTGCCCGTAATACAAATGCTGTTTGTACCGTTAGATCAACATAATACTATCAATATGTCAATCCAACGGTTCAAACAGCGTTCCCGGGGGAGAATTTCCACTCATCTTCAGGTTTGGTAGCATGTATTAATGACTGATAGTAGCTATCCTTTTTATTTTTTTATTTATTTTTTTGCTATTTATTGCAGCTTCCTCCTGAATGGACTGATCAATTTGAGTCAGGAATTCAGGTCAGAACAAAAGAGACATTCACTGTTTCAATTATTGGTCTCATCATTTTGTAGTCATTTTTGCTTCCTAGTTTTTTACCAGTCAATTTATTTTACCAGACAATTGCTGTAATTCAAGCTGGCCATGGGCTTCTGCAGCTGGGCTCCTGCAAGATTGTGAGATCATTTTCTTTTCCCTTTTATATATATTTTGCGTTTATGTTACTAAAATTTAAGTAACATCGAGTGTGCAGAGTAAAAGAGAAAGATTTATTATATATCCTCGAGTAAAAAATTTGAACCTAACATAATGCACAAAATTTGTATGTGCAGATACCTGAAGACCTGCATTTTGTGCTAAGAATGAGGCATACTTTTGAGTCTCTAGGCTACCAATCTGGTTTCTATCTGTCCCAACTGTTTTCTTCAAACAGAAACAACTCTGCCTCGTCAGTTATGCCATCAAAGCAGTCCCCGATGCCGATCCGCCCTCCTCCTCCTCTCTTCAATTGGGCTCAAAGGCCTCTTCCATCTGCAGCATCAATGCAGCTGCCATCACCAAATTACCAAAACTCTGCAGCCAGGCTTGGATACAATCCGCAACCGAATAAAGACGAGACACACATGTTTTTGCTGCCTCATTCAGCAGAGACAACACAAATAGGTGGAGACAACATGATGGGAGGAGGAGGAGGAGAGCATGAAAGTGACATCAAATGGCCAAATGGCTTGTCCTTCTTCAATGCCCTCACAGGGCGCTCCGATGATGCAAAGCTTTTGTTCAATCCGGAGGGGTTGGGGAACAAAGGCGGTGGTGGAGACGAAAATCACCACCACAACCCGAATCCTAATTCGGATCACAATGAGTTTTTGAGCTTGGACTGCCATACGGATAGCGGTGCAAGGAAGAACATGGAGAACAAGTACAAGAGGAGCTTTACTTTGCCTGCAAGAATGGCTTCGTCGTCGTCAAATTTAGTTGACAACCAGCAGCACCAACCTGTCGGGTATCGAAATGCGGAAGCCGGTATGTACTCTGATGTCATGGAGACATTCTTAGACTGAAATTGGGGAAGTTTGTATTAGAACTGAGGAGTTGTACGTAGGCAAAGCTTTTGAGCACCTTTGCTGCTTATAGTTCTGTGCTTTAGTTTCATGCTCTAAGCTCTTTATATCTTCTGTGTGTTTTTTTTATCTCCTCCCACTTAGTGAGACTTAATTAGTGATCATTTGTACCTGTAATTCATCCCAAGAAGAGTTTTCCGTTAGATAATTTTTTCTTCTAATTGTCACTGAAATGATGATAAAATAATGAAAGGTTAACATCAAGAAAATCAACACAATAATGTTAAGGTGGTTCAACCCACCAAAGCTTTTACAGTTTACATCTGCTCCCCGCTACAATGGGCTTACACAAATCCATTTTCTTTTTTCTAAAATGGATATATACATGGTTGATCCAAAATATAGCCAAAAGAAAAAGAAATTTGGATTTAGAGTCGAGGTTAAACCATGTAAACATAAATTGAAAATGAATTATAAAGTGACATTTAACTCATGCTCTGACGTATTTCGATTTAACGTATATGATCACCTGGCTTCTTTACCCAACTTCCTCTTGTAAACCACAAGTATATGATGGTATATGGTGATGGGTGTTAAAGGAAGATAGATTATTGATAAGCTTTGTGTGAAGAGAATTGGTGAAGGCCTCAAGCTAGAGAATGAACTCTTTTTTACTTCACGCTTTTAAACTCATGAGAATACCTATCTTATATAAGTACTCATTGTAAGGATTACCAGAAGCATTACATCAATAGTCAGCTGCAATCTAAGAATCACAATCACCAAGAACAAACAATCAACATATCATAATATGAACTTGAAAACAAAACATACCTGAAGACGACATGATCGATTGCCTTGAGCTTGCTGCTCCTAAGTTGTCTTCTTCTCTCAATTAAGTTCAGAGACTACTTTTACAGATCAATAGAAATTATGTATTCCGATAGAAGAGCGTAATCTTGATGAGAGCATGGACCAGTTATATAGTCTCGTATCCATTGCAACAGTCCTTAGTATTGCAATAGAACTCTATATGACTAACCGGTAATAGAGTCCAAACCTAAGTTGATTTCTTATAAGTCTTTATCCCATTAGGAAAAACGGATACACAATCCCTTCATCATACGAACTCCTTAAATTTAATTGTGATACAAACACAACACCACACCCAAATCGTATTCTTATACTCAACAATTCTTACTCATTAACATTAGAAAATATTTTAAGGTAAATTGCGGGTATGTGCTAGGATGCGTTGAACTATCTGGTCGTTGGAGCATAGATGGCCATTGAGGATCTGTGCTATCTCGACGTCGTGAGGACTCGAGGTCTTCAACTACTTTTGGGAGAATGAGAGAGAAATGAGGGTTTGAGTTATATTGGTTGGGGTCTAGAATGTCGTTAATTGGGGATTTAATGCCCCATCTTGATTCTCAAACCCCGTATTATATTCTCATACATTCCCTTGTTTGGATTCATGAGCGTAGAAATTTATGAATTTCATGTGAGAAAACTTGAAATTTGAATGTAAAAAATTCTACGTAAATCTGCTTGTTCTTTTTTTTTTTGGTTTTGGTACAACTATATTGGGGGTGAGGACTAAATACATTGGATATTGACCTTACACTTTACGAGAGCTAAGCCTAGAGATGGGCAAAAAAATCGCAGGTATAGTTAACCGCGATTACAGTAACCATTTACATTAAATAGAGTGGTTATGGTTGAACCCTTTATCAAAATAAGATGTGGTTATGGTTATAACCATTTTGGTGCACAATTAAATGGGTTGGTTATGGTTATTAACCATTTACCCAATAGATAAACTATTTAACCACTTAATAAATAACCATTTACCCGCCTGAAGTGGTTGTAGATCTAACTTGAAAAATTTCGTGGTAGGTTTCATGTTGTTTTTCACGTTTTTCGACCATCATTAGTCGCTTTTGACCGTCGACGCAAGTATTAAAGTTGTTCTACTCGTCGAGCTTTACGTGGTGATGTAAAATGTTTTGACATCATAAATGGTTGATTATCCCTTGCAATTTTACCTAATATTAATATTTTTGGTTTTTTTTTTATTTTTCTGTAAAAAATTAATTTTGGTTATCTTAATCTTTTTTTAAAGAAATAGAAATATAAAAATTGAATATAAAATTATTTTCATGGCTAACCATGGTTAACCATTTATTTATGGTTATGGTTATGGTTAATAACCATTTAGCCAAATAATCAATGGGTATAAATAAATGCAGTTATAATCTTATATAGTTATGGTAAAAAAATCCGCAATAAACTGCTGGCGGTTTTTTTTGCCCATCCTTAGTCAAGCCCAAAACCACGGAATAAACAGTGGAGACAAAACTACTAGACTGTAAGAATAGTGGCAATTCCATGTAAAAATTCTAGGAGAGCAAGAGCAAATTTAAGAAGAGGAAAAAAAAAACCAATCATGTACGCCATCAACACCACTTTGCTCTCGCCACCCATATGGCCACCACCAAGATCACCACCCATATGGCCACCACCAAGATCACCACCCATATGGCCACCACCAAGATCACCACCATTACCAACCAGCATGCTCAACACCATTTGTTACAACTCGTCTAGACAAGTAAATTCAGATATTTAAATAATTAACTAACTGTTAGCCTCGAGTTGGATTAACGTGCGATTATGGGCTAACCTCAAAGATGAGCTTCAGTTCAGGGCCCAAAATGGGTCCATTCATGATTAGAAGTTAATTTGAAAAAAATGATGATTTGGTCCTTGAATGTTTAAAAGGCTCGGAAGCCACTTGACCGATAACGCTTTTGGAAGTTTTCTTGTACCGTTACGTAGGTCTTGAACTCACGAGTGTGTAGATAGGCGGAACTCGAAAATCAGATTTTATATGAGGAAGTTACGGATCTGAAACAGTCAAGACGTATTGGTAATTTTGGAAAAGTCCAAAATTATAAATGGAAAGTTTCTCTCTCCTCGCAACATTGGTCCATATGTCTCTCTCTCTTCTATCAGTATCTCTCTCTTCCCTCTCTCTCCCTGCAAACCCGCAAATACCACCACCATTATCATTGTCGAATGGCAGTGTCTCAACCCACACCACCACCACCAAACTCACCCTCTCCTCACCATGAACACGACTGTACCCACCATCGCCTCTATCGACCACTGTACACGAAGAATCGAGCGACGAAAGAAAATGGATTTCGCGGCTTTCGAGATATTTTTCAGCCATTGCATGTTAGATTTCTTACGTTTGACCTCAGATTGGGATTTCTAGGAGTGAGTAGAAGGATTTAGACTATTGAATCACGATTTTTGGTTGAGATTTGAAAAAGTTAGAAAAGCTTGAAATTCGGCCAATGGCGATTTCCGACCACTATTAATAGTCCGATCATCTTCTCCGGTGAGACTTCCGACAACTGGCCACAGTCCAATTGCTAACGTTGCGGTCACCTAGTAGCCACGTGGCAATCCAGTTGTAACGATCCGTACGTTTAATTAGAGAGTTTTTGTAACTTAATTTAGAAAATGACGATTTTACCCTCGGGTTTAGGAAGGGTTCGAGAACTACTTTTTGTTTGAAAATATTTTTGGGATTTTTTTTCTTGAACCGATGCGTAGGTCTCGAGCTCACGAGTTAGTAGACAAACATCACGCAAAAATAGGAGTTGTTTTGAGGAGGTTACGGGTCAAGGAAATGCAAGGTATTTTGGTGATTTGGACAACCAGATATTTTTACCCTCATTTTCTTTCTTTTTTCCAGAAATTTCTGCATCCTTCTCTCTCCTCAACCACGACTCATTCTCTCTCTTTTTCTTTCCCGTGTACCCGTGTGAAGGCCAAGAGGGACACCCAAATTTTTGGACGTTTTAGACCAAACCAAAGACACCACAACCTTCCTCTCCACCCCACGAGCCCAACCATACCCTCCTTGAGTAGTGAGGACCACCATGGACGACGAATCAAAGCTTGGAACGCTGACAAAAACTTCTCATCTAGTTTCCGGCCAACCATGGTAAGGGATCTCGATTTTGACCTTATTTTTGGGTTCTTGGGTTCGAGTAGATAGATTTTGACTATTAAAACATTGAATTTGGTGGGAAAATGGAGGAGTTACGAAGCTTTGGAAATCGGCCGGAAATTGCAGTTTCCGGCCGGCCAGCCCAAGGATGAAGGTGAGTAGAACTCGCAGTCGCGCGTGGGGGAGGACCTCCGGACGTCCACCGGCTCGTGGTGGTGCATGGGGCCCTCCCTCGGCCTTCGGTGACTTGTGTTTCGGGTTTTTCAACATTCTAGATCTGTTGGCGTAGGTTTCTGGTCCATCAGAGTTCGTTATGGGCTGTTTTGGGCGTCCTAAGTTACTTTGAACGGGTTTAGGGCGCGTGTGTACTCCCGGTGGTTAGGGGGTCAAATTTAAGGTTTAGGATTATCGTTTAGTAATGCCAATTTTTTGACAGGCGTGGTGCCTCAGAAGGTCACGGGGGACCGAATAGCTTGGAATTGAACTCGGATAGACTTTGAGGTGAGTGGACATGGTTTCTAAACGGTAGTGCACGCATACTTATATGAATTTTAGAAATCAAGAGTATTTATTAACCAATGATTTATGATCTTTTAAAGATTCGGGAACTAATGCTAATTGGTCTTCAACGATTTCTTTATTATCAATGATAGATCTTGATAATGAGTTTTGAAATGACCTTGGATTATATAATTTGGGTTTAAGCTTGGTTACATGGTTTTGGACTATGGCCCTATTTTATGGATTTCAGATTTATGGAGGTTGGGGTTAGGCCGGGTAGTTGATGGTTTTGGCTTCAGCCATGTCTTACAGATTTCCGCTACATGTCTTTGAGGTATTATCGGACATGTGAGGCAGGAGATTTCTCCTATGCATGACATTGAGGCTTTTTTCGTCATATGCTTGTTGAGATTACGGCTTTAGCCGGGATATTAGGAGATGGCTCAGAATTTCTCCAACCGCATGACTTTAAGGTATTTTCAGTCATACGTGTTCGTTGATGTGGTCTACGCGTGTAGTATTTCAGCCGCATATCTTTGAGGTCTTTTCGGATATGTGTGTCTGGTGAATAGGTTCCCAAGTTGGACCTCTCGATTCTCTAGCCATTGCTTTGAGGAATTTTCAACAATGGTCAAGAGGGCATGTCCCCATGTTGGACTATCCTAGATATTGGGCGATGGCCCGAGATATCGAGCTTCAACTCAGGATTACGGCTACGACCGGGGTATCGAGTTACGGCTCAAAATTACGGTTACGGCAGGTATCGAGCTACAGCTTGGAATTATGGCTATGACTGGGGTATCGAGCTACAACTCGGAATTACGGCTACTGCTGGGGTATCGAGCTACGACTCGGGATTACTTCTACAACCGGGTTATCGAGCTACGACTCGGGGTTACGGCATGTACAATTTAAATGTAGCATCAAAGGTAGATCAAAAGGTTCCGTTAAGTTGTACATCTATATAAATATATATACATTCATATATGCGGACCGTATTGCATGTATGGTTTTACAATGAGGTCATATCAAATGTATGGTTTTACAATGAGGTCAGATTATTATTTTATTCGCATGACTATTCTTTTATTTGGTTCTGTCGTCCATTCACATTTGTTTGGTTTTTGCTCCCCAGTTCGTAGCGGGACGAGACGACAAGACTAGGATGATGCATCATCTTTTGCTGCGCTGACATCACATAGGACTTTCATTAGTTTTTGTAAAGTTAAAGTTAACCTAGTATGCTCTGATCAACCTTTGGGTTATTTGTTGAATTGTAGTTTGGATGGTTTTGGTATTATCTAGAACGGTTTGGGTTAGTTGAATCCTTCGTCTGACAGTGGAAGTTGGATTAAACTGGATATAGGGGAGACTCTTCCGAATTTTCGGTAGAATTCTCGTAAAGTATTATTTGGTAATGTGAGGATATTTTTGGAAAGGTTTTGAGTTCTCAGGGGGTTGTCAGACATGGCTTCTCACGGATTTCGAGGGGAAATTCTGGAGGGTTCTTTTCACCAATCAACAGGCCAGTCAACACGTGTAGGGGCTTGTGGCTCGTGCTCCTACCACCTGTCAGAGTATAGCAGCACTTGGCAGTGCGTGGGGTTGATTCCCGGCCCACGACGGCTCCTTTCTAGGGTTTTAGGACGTTCCAAATCTATTTTCGCAGGTTTCAGGTTCATTTGAGGTCGTTTTGGCGCCTGTTTGAGCATTATAAGTTAGTTAAGACATGTGGACACCCACAGGGGGGGTTAGGATTTTGGATTTAAGGATTTGAATTATATTTTATTGATTCTAATAATCACTTTTGATAGCCGTTATGGTAGTGGAGACTACGGAGGACCGCGCAAATTGAGATGGGGCTCACGGGGACTTTCAGAAGCAAGCAACTCGAAGTGCGTGCAACGGTGGATCTTGTCTGGTGACTTCTCCCTGACATACAGTGAGTGGACCTCTTTCCATAAACTCGTAAATATATGTCTTTTATATATATTGTGAATGTGATGTGTTTAGGGTAAATTTATGTTGTATTGTTGAATGCTTGATGATGATGCTAGGAACCATAGACTATGCCAGGGGTTAGTGTTAGGGCCTCGCATTTGTTTGATTGCGTAGCTAAGTATGTCAGCTTGCATAGTCAGCATATTCGAGAGTCACAGAGATATATCGATACGAAACGACGAATGCGACGATTATGATAATCGAGAGAGAATAGTGATATGATTGAGATTGCTAAGGTGGAGGATTACGCCGACTTAGCACGTACGATTTGATTGAGGTGCTACTGCCGAGGGATAAGTCGGCCTAGCACATGATTGATATTTGAGATGCTACAACTGAGGGATATGCCGGGTTAGTACATGATATGATGATTGGTATGCCCATATGGTAATCGCTGGTGTTGTACTTGTCTGTAGGCCACATACCAGTCCTCCACATGATCATTCACCTGCGCTCGCTCTGTCCTAGTTAAATAGCGTCAATCTTGTCTTATAGCTCCTATGGGGACATGTGGTGATGGTGCTTGCTTCCAGTCCTTCACGTGGTCGTGGTACGAGCGAAGACACCCAATCCTGTCACGTACGCGTGACTCGTACGACTCTAATGCCATTGGGATAAACGATATGATGATTGAGATATTATAGCCGAGGGATTTTCTGGCTTAATATATGTGATGATTATTGTCGCTGGAGGTGACCAGAATATTGAGGTACCAGTGAGGGTACATTTATTATTGAGACCAGTGTACATTGAGTGGATGCAGCCCTGATTCTCATGAGGGTATGAGCCGTACGAAAGAGTGCGATGTTCGATATTATCGGGAGTATTCGTAGAGAGATGATGACATCGAGACGATCGTAGTCACGACGTTAGTGTTGATGTGTCATCTTTTGCATTGGAATATTTATTGATAAATTTTAGTACGTGTAGTTTTATAATTTTATATGTACTTGATTGTGTTTGTATGCTCGTAAAGTGTTGGATGTCAACCCTGCGGGGTTAATAGAATATTATATTATTATTGTACTTATGGGCCTCGTTTTGCATGCAATACTATATTATGTTGTATTCTACTGATGTTTTACTTGCTGAGGGGTTGGTATATGTTTTATAAATTGTTTTATACTAAAAAACTAATAAAGTCCACTCACTTTTTTATTTTGCGCCCCTCAGGTTTTCAGAAGGAAGCTTCGTGGATTCGAGGAGGAAGTCATGTAGTGACAGCTCTGGCACTACACAGTGTGTGTAACAAAGGTTGTAATCAGTTTCTAGCACTTAGTGCTTTATTTATGATCATCAATTGCATATAAATATACTCTGAGTTTCCGTTGTTGTGTGGTGGGAACGGATTATTGTATAACTTTTGCCTGGCCTTCTAAAACGAAGCGTTTTAATTTGACTTTCGTCAGCGAGACTTAGCTTCGAGATGTCGACCAACAACCCTTGATTCCGGTATCCAGGTGCATTTCCGGGTCGGGATGTGTCACCATTACCCCTCCCCACCATAACCATCGCCGCCACAACCCAACCATAAACATCTCCGCCACAACCCAACCATAATTAGCTCTACCATCACATCGTCAACACCACCACCACCCCAACACCATAGTCACCACCATCAATATCAACATTACCACTACCACAACCTCCACTGCCACTCCCACTAACATCATTGCCCTCACCAGTCACCACCCTATCTCTACTATTATCATAATCACCATTTGTTAATAGATTTTCTAAAAAGAACATATTTTAGATTTCACGTTTAAATTTTATTATATTTTCATGTTACCGAAATAAATTTATCTAAAACATTCTATAGTTTGTAATTTCTTATTGATTGATTCAAACTTTAATTTTCACATTCAAACGAAGGATAAATACAATTTTATTCACCCGATTTGATTTTCAGTATATGAACATGATCTCGAATTTGAATGGTAAACGACATATTGAGTTTGAGTTGACCTTCCAATACACCACAGTAGAGCCAGACCAAGCATTAATGATCAGTGAAGCAAAACAAAGTATGTTTTCTCATTCAAGATCTCTTATTTACATCTCCTCTATGTTTCATTTCTACAAGGAATGAGCTCAAAATTGAGTTGGGGTAAAAAATGTCTCCCTATTCGAAATTGAATTTCAATTGGGTTGGTGGCTGAGTCTACCTTGATCCATTACTTTTGTTGGGTTGATTCACCAGGTTTTGGGTTGGTTAACCAAAGGCCATATGCATTTGAAAAACACTAGCCCTTAATTCAGTCTACCTTTCCAAACAAACTGCAAAACAAACCTTTCATTTTTGAAGAATTAGAAAACAAATTATCAAACCCATTATGATATAAGATCATAATTAGCAAACCCGAAATTCTTAGCTTCCAGAATATATATGATGTACCTTTTGCTTTTCTTCAAAGTACAAAGAGATCAAAAGCCAAAGCCAAAGCCAAAAGCTAAAGCTAAAGCCAGCTATATATATAATTTAAAAAATTAATGACAAAATTTTGAAAATCCTAACCTCAAATTCATTATCAAATTTATAAAACTTAGACAAACAAATCAAAATTCACCATAATTATGATATTAATTTGCAGCTTTAATTATATGATGATCACTACTAGTACTCTTCTTAGATGGCTCCATAGCATGACACTTTCTGCAGGTCCAAACAAGCCACCGGAAAAACCTCCGTCCAAAACTCCGGCGGATCACCACCGTCTTCTTCACCCGCCCCTTTTTCTTCCCTTTCATTGATTTAATCTCTTTCTTCCCCTCAACCTGATCCACCTTCATCACCTTGTTATTATTCCGCGAGTTGTCACGACTTAAAGAGGCCGGCACCGGCACAGCTGTTATGAATTGCCATCTCTGAGAATTCCCATAAACTTGATGATGGCGTGGTATACTATTTGTTTTGCCGCCTCTGTATCGATCAGATGATAATTTTCCCACTAATTTCCGCTCGGAGTTGTCACTCGAGCTTGTCCTTGCGCTGCTGCTGCAGCTGCTGCTTCTGCTGTTGGTGCTGTTGCTTCTCGACGACATGAGAGAGTCTTTGCTGCTAATGCTGCTTGTCCGGCTCGTCCGACGCGAGCTATTAATATCGGCGCCCATAAAGCCGTTGCTAATTGGTTGAAATGGGAAGGCGTGTGGCAAGAGCCTGCCATTGAGGAACAAATGGTCTGCAGGGGAGTCCTTGCAGGGATCCGTGCTGGAGGCAGAGTCCGGGGTCAAGCAACCGAATTCAAAATCCGAGTCTTGGTCGTGGATCGGAGTGCTCGGGAAGGAAAATGTGTCGCCGGAATTGCTCCTTGTCCGGCGGTTTTCCATGGATGGTTTTGGAGAGGGTTGGTGTGTTTGCATGGGGAGGTTTGTGTATATAAGAAGAAGGGTAGGGGGGAGAAATGTTAGGGAAATTGGGATTTCTTTTGATGTGGGTAAGACACGTGGAGTGATCTTGACCCTTTGTTTGGGGAGATGGGTAAAGCTTTGGTGGTGTGAATCATGAAGTCCAACTATTGCCATTTGCCAACTCAATCTTAAAATTGAAAGCTTTTGGGGTGGGGTTGTTATAACACTCAGTCTCATAGTGTGGGATACTCTTGAGGGAGGAAGTGTGTAAAATCATAAATGATGTTGTGAGGTTCAACACTTTTGGTCAAACATAAAACCCACAATATTGTAAAATGGCCCACATCCTAGTTTTTGATCAAAGTAAGGGTAAGACTAGCATTGGTAGTCTAGCTTAGATAAATTGTATCCCAAGAAAAACAACTCATTAATTGGGTATGATAGCCTTCAATATGAGCATGCTAACCAAAATTACTACATTGGCATAATGTATCACATTACAAATCCCAACAAAAATAATAAAATTTATGTGTTATCGGTTGACTGTAAAGTTAAATTTACATGAAAATATTTATATGTAATTGAAAGAGATATGATTACTAAATGTTCTACAAATAGCATATTATATACATACTAGGAGCAACTCTAATGAAGAGTTGTAAGCTAGATCATTAGAGTAAATCGAAAAATGAGAAGTAACTTGAATGTACGTTCATGGTTTTACAATAAAATAGGACTAATATGGCAAATTATTTGTATCGTATAGATTATTCTAAAGTAAATTATACATTGATTTATATTATTGTAACATATATGATAATTGTAACTCGCTTTATTGTAAAAAATAAAATTATTAGAATCCACATATCTTTAAATGATATTATCAATGAATGGGGAACATGTAATATAACTATTTGACACATACTAAATTGGAACGTAACGATAAATCTGACCGCGATAAGTAATTAGTAGTTGGTAGTAGGGGCAATGTAGGACCAAATGGAGCGGCTAATAGATTTAATCCAGATATTGTAAGTAGATCAAAATTCTTGATCTCATGTCTTCGGCATAAGATATGAAATATCTTAGAATTAGATAAACAAATGCTCTCAAGGCCTTGTTTGTTTATTCCTAATCCTATGGACGCCTCTTTAATTAATCTTCGTCCACTTGCTTTTGTTTTTTCTTCAAGGGTTCAGCCCCCCAAAAATACTTCTACCCAAAAGCAGAAAGGGGTTGTGAATTTGTGATGAGGAGGAGGAGGAGAGAAACAAGGGACATAATAACAAGCATATTGGGTTGTCTGAGCTTTTGCAAAACCAAGCAATGATGGAATCAGCATATGTAGCTTCCTTTGTGTTGTTGAAGCAAACTAACAAAGGCTCCTCTTCGGTCTTTGGCTCTTTGCCCATTGGGGATTATTATAAAATGAGTGCAAGTTCTTTGATTACTCCTAAACATGGAGACAAAGTGTCTCTTAGAAAATTTTGTGGTCTCCTATTTGGGTTTCTGTGGAAAACCCATGGACCCATTTCAGCTCATCATGCTATTGGGACCCCAGGTCACCCAGATTTAGTCAGGTCTTCTTCCACCCACCACACTAAGTCACACACACACAAAACAATGTTTCCTAGTGTTACTCTTCCTTGGATCATACTCTAATTATGCAATGTGGTAGGTCCATGCTCTTCCTTGACTACCTATATTTTAGTTTTTAATTTGTTTAGGTGTAGCCAATCATTTTGCCTTAGCGTAGGGGTGGGTATGAACCGGACTGATCCATACCTAAAATTGGAAACCGAACTGTCATTTTTGGTTTTGTAAATTCTCAAGTCAGAGTCGAATAGACGAGAGATAGCATCTCAATGTCTGATCGATTAAACTTGCGGTTTAAAATATTACAACAATTAATCGAACTGGTTGAATCAATTTAATTCTTTATTTTTTGGCACTCAAATTCAAAAAAAAAAAAAAAAAACTAAGCAGTAGTTTTGTTGGTTTGAACTTTCGGTCTTAATGCCCATCCGTATTAAGTATATCTAGGCCAACTTGTACTTTTCCTAATTCATACAAGGTGGTACTCATTAGAAATCAAATTCTACACATTTATATAATCATCATTCATGTAAGTCGAATTTAAAACTTCTCATTTATAAATAAAAAAAAATACTATTGCATCACGATGTTATTGGCTATGATATGGTGGTGTAAAACGTGCTCTACATATATGAGCCAATTTATTACTTGTTTAATTTCATTGAAAAAGTACAATATTGTACAAATACACCGATATGTGAATCAGAATATGGTGGATGCATACCGACAAAGCTATATCTAGTCGGTCACCCCCTAAAGAAAAATTTGTTTAAATGTACGTCTCTTAAAAATGATTAATGTATTCATGATATCTACCGATATGCTAGTTTTGTTTTCTATTATTTATTTGGTTAGATGAAATGAAATGTTGTGTTGAGTTGCTCATGAGAAAAGGTGGTTTTGAATCAAATGTTAGGCCTGGAGAGGAAATAACAAAAAAATTTGGAGATCTAAAAAGTTTGTTGGGTCAAAGAACACATGGTTAGTTTTAAACAACTTACGATTTTTTTCCTTTTTGACAATGCGGAGTTATATTGATCGAACTCACCATTATCAAGTCCAAATATCGGAAAGACTAATGCAAGAATTTATCGCTACAATTTTCTATTGAAGTCTTAATTTGGCCCCAATCCATAAGAAAATCGAAATTACGAACTATGGAGCAACACCAACGCCCATCCACCCTAACTTGAGTCAGCTTACTTAAAGCCATGCTTACCTCTTTGGTAGCTTGATTTGAAAACTCCTCAAAGATCAATTTATTGAATTAAAGACGAACAGAACATTAGCGTCCTCTGTTAGGATATTAAACAACCAAGCAGGCTCAAGACCCTCCTAACTATGGCAGCCCCCAATCTGAGAAACATGATCAGCAACTAAGTGAGCAGCCTTATTACAAGCCCTCGGGACAAAATTAAAAGAAACAAAACTAAAATTAGCACAAAGAGCATAGACGTCCTGAAAAATGGAACATACATCAAATTGTAAGGGAGTACTAAACCCGAAAATACGAGCATAAATGCATCTCTGCAAGGGAGTCCTGAATCCATCAGTCATCTATTCTTTGAATGCCCGGTGAGTTGTGGTGTTTGGAGGGATGTGCTTGCTAAGTGTGGCTGCCAGTGGTTATTTCATCCTTGGCCTGATTTCATTGATTCAATTGCGGGCCGTTGGAGAGGAAATTCTCTTTCAGTGGTCGCTCCAAAAACTGCCCTTGCAGCCTCTGTGTACTACTTATGGAAAGAGCGTAATGCTTGTTTGTTCTCCTCCCAAAGGAACCCCCCTTCTCTTATTCTGCAATCCATTTTTTCTATGATCCGCTGCAGGCTTTCTACTATCTCTTGGAAGCCTTCTCTCTCTAATCTGCTTATGGCTATGAATTGGAATTTTTCTGGTCCTAGCTAGTTTGGTAGTATAAGTGGGTGTGTTGTTGTGGGGCGGTGCCGTGTGTGGTGCTGCTTTACGGGTTTCTGGCGTGCCCAGATTTTTTTCTTGGTGTTGTGGGCGGTGCCGTCTGTGGTATTACTCTACTGGGTCTTGTTTTGCCTCGCGCTTCTTCTGGGCTTTGTCCCTGTTCTATTCAAGTTTAATTACCAAAAAATTCCAAAAAATACGAGTATAAATACATCTGAAAATGTCAGTTTGTCCTTTTATTAGCCAATTAACACTCTTTACTCAAAAATGCCCAAAACTCTTTCAATAATTAATTTTTATAGTAAATGCGTTTAATAAATTGAGAGTAATAATAAAACTACATTCAATAATTATATCCCTTAAAGAAAATGAAAATCTCTATTTATCTCTGCAAAAGAAAAATCTGCATTTGTCATATTATTTCCCTTTTCTTTTGTCAACCATGTTAATTCCCTATAATTGGTCCACTGTCCAATCCCACCCTTATCCTCATAACAGATAGGGTGCATATATCTCCACCACAATTATCATCATAATCACAACTGCGACAACCTTTCTCTTCTACCATTCTTACTATTTCAATAGGTATCAATTCATTAATCCATTTGTAAGAGCATAATACTTAAAGAGGAGCCCAAATACATATTTAGTAAACAATAAAAAAGGAACTCATTCAAAGGAAAATAAACACACAATCCAAAACAATACAACAACATGCCCATAGAACAAAAAGCCCATATCATCATAACCCTAACACCACCATTTAATATAGGATAGCAGCCGGCGTCACATCCAGATCCGTCGCCGCCGCCTTGAGACCACCAGAAAAGGTAGTCGTAAAAGTAGATAAGTAGAGAATGGTGTTGGAGATGCACACTGTTAACAGACATCATACTCAAGAGATTCAATAGGTCATCCATGACCTTCGAGCAAACCCACCCACCAAAGGAAATCGGGTAGTCGGTGGGCAGTTAAAGCAGGGAAAATGGGGGGATTTGGGATTTTAGAACTTGGGGTGAGAAGAAAGATTGGACTAGGAGAGGAGATATGGAGGTTGAGTGTGCTGGGATATGGGTGAAAGTGAAAGATTAATGGATCTTGAAAGCTTAATCTATATGGACGAGAAGATGAGATAGATGGAGTATGAGCCTTACAAGACCCCTCCCGAATTTCCTCCTTGAAATCTGTGAAAGCCCTGCTTCCATCTGAATACCCCAGAAGGTTCAAAACCTTTTTAAGAATACCCACCCTTACGCTAGCATCCCAAAGTTAACAATTCTACCGAAAAATTCTGCAGAGTTTCCTCGTAAAGGGTAAAACCAAAACTTACACCTGTCATACAAGTTAAATATCCAAACAACAACAAACAAATCCAAAAATCTCAAACACACAATCCGTAAGGGTAATCAGAGCATACTAGGTTTAAAATTTAAAATTTATAGAAGTTCAACGAAATCCTATAAAGTATGATCGCAACGGGAAATGATGCCTCCTCCTAGTCTCGAAGTCTCATCTCGCTACAGTCTAAAAGTCTGAGCAAGCTTAATCCTGAGCTGTCTACTCCTTCATAGTCTTTGGAGCCATAGTGCCTTGGTTGGCCGGAAAGATTCGGTTCGATCGTCGATCCGCAGTCTACGGTGGTCCTCGAGGGTCATGAAGGGTACCAATGTGTTCGTGAGGTTTAGAGGAAGAGTTTGGTGGTGGTTGGGTGGCTTGAGTCTGCTAGAAAAGCCGTGTGTGGTGGTGGGGGTCGTTGGTGCTCGCAGAGGGTGAGAGAGAAAGTCTGAGGGAAGAGAGAGAAACATGTTCAGCCAATAGGCTGAGGAGAGAGAGTATGATTTCTTTAAATATCATGGGTTTGTAAAGTACCAAAATGCCCGTAGTCAATTCAGACCCATAACTTCCTCGTACGAACTCCGATTTTCGTGTGTCGTCTGTCTAAGAACTCGTGAGTTCGAGTCATACGAAAGCAGAATTCGAGTCATACGAACAGTATAAGAAAAACTTCCAAAAATATTTTTAAACAAAAGTGACTCCCGAACCCCCTAACTCTCAAGGGCAAAATTTTCCTTTCACAAAAAATCTACGAAAATTAATTAAATTTCAAGTACGGGTCTTTACAAGCCAGAAATTGAAACTCAAATGAGGGAAGGGCATACCATAGGAGCCAAAAAGCCACACAAAAGGTGGGGGAGAGGCCACACCCAAGGTGGCAGACGAGCCACATCGAAGGGCGGGGGGAGAACCCAAGTTTGCTCAACTTATTAAGTTTGGTTTATGATTTGAAAAAGCAGAATTCGTAAAAATTCGACTCAAACCAAATATATAAATAAATATTCACTTACTTATTTATTTTATTATATGTCATTACATAATTTGTTGTTTACAAATTATACTACCTCACTGCAACAAATAAATAAATGAAAGTTTTTAGATAGTTATTTTGGACTAAATGACATCATTTTATTATAGAAACTGGAAAGAATATTATGCAATCCCACAAACCTTAAACCTCCTCGTGTTTGTTCTTCGAGACTCTTGACTTGCTGACATTTCAAGTCTTGTGCACATTTAAATGAATTTTTAACTCATAAGATTGATATTTTTAAATACTTGTGAATTTTGATTGTATATTACTATTCGATTGATAGTTTATAATTATTTCTATATGTGAATAAAAATTCTAGTTTTTATAACGATAGTTTGATAGATGATGGTTACAAAGTTACAAACTTATAAATAAACTTAATTAAAAAAGAATTTTAAATATGTAAATTAGACTAAGCATATTGGAGTTCAAAATTCGAAGTGAATTAATCTGAACCGATTTGTTTAGTTTACAAAACCGTTAGTTTCACTATTCTTCTTAATATGATTCACTTAAAATTAGTATAAATGAAAATCCAAAAATCTCGAGATGAATTACACTATTCTTCTTAATATGATTCACTTAAAACTAGGATAAATGAAAATTCAAAAATCTCGAGATGAATTATGATTCAAACAAAATCGACTCCACGCCAATAGCCACCATAGATTCTCATTTTTGGACCTGTGAAATTCTATTGTTAGAAAAAGAGAGTCAATAGTGTACAATAAAATCCAATATTTTTGACCAATTATTAAAAAGTAAATTGAAAAAACTGCCCTATTAATTTTAATCCCAACGTGCGTGTCATCCATGCACGCGACTCAGTTACGCGTCATAGCGGTTTCGCCAGCTCTCCCTCCATTATTATTTTTTTCCATCAGCTCTCCGTCCAATATTTGTTTTAACAATTTTATCATTTATGTATAAAAAAAAAACAATTTTATCATTTATATTAACCAATTTCTAACTATAATTATTAGAGTTATTTATACAAACATTTCCTAAGATTTTTTATATTTTCATAAACACCTTTTTAAGTTTTAAACTTTATACAAACACCCCTTTAAGTTTCAAAACCATTACGTATAATCCATCAAATATGAAAAACTATTTATTAAATATAATATAAGTTATGTAAATACTAAAATATCCTTATGCTTGTTTGGATACACTACGTACCAATCTAATTTACCATATATAATTAATGAGGAGGAAATATCTTACCCGACTTGATAAGAAGAAACGTACATATCAATCGAATAGTGAGGGTGAATATCTTCTCAAAGCATATGCTATTATTATGGAACTGCTTTAATAGCATAGGTTCTGAAGAGGTCGATCCCATAGCAAACCAAAGATCCTTAAGTTTGATATTGGTAGACGAACAAGGAACATGGGTTACGCTACATGACTATGGGGATGGAGGAGATATAGATTAGGGTTTTTGTTCTTATTATACCAACTCTAAATTGAGTAGGTTTTGACATAGGTTTTTTTTTTCACATTAATTAAATTCTGCTCAAAATTAGAATAGTAGTTTATTTAAACAAATATAAGGGTATTTACATAATTTCTATTATATTTAATTAGTGGTGTTTCATATTTGATGAGTTATGTGTAATGTTTTTTGAAACCTAATGGGATGTTTGTGTAAGGTCTAAAACTTAAAGGGATGATTGTGAAAACACAAAAAACTTCTGGGGGTGTTTTTGTAAATAACTCTAATTATTAAATATAAAATTCATACTCAGAAAAAAACAATTAGCAAGAAAGAAAATTTAAGAAAACCAAAAAAATAAAAAAGGACAAGTCGCGGCGCGAACGCGTCTTTGATTAATGCAGAGAACGCGGCATAGAGTTGGAAGAGAAAGGCTGGAGGAGCCCAGAGGGTCGTCGTGTCAACACAATCTTCATCCTCATCCTCAACTCTTCTCACTTGCCTCTCTTTCTCTCTCAAACTTTGTGACTCGGTTGTTTGCCCCTCTTCATCATTTTCTCGGCCACTGTGTTTCCATATCCATTTCCATTTTTTCTTCATTTTTAATTGAATAAATTATACATATATAGCTCCACATCCAGACAGCCATGACCGGCAGAGAAATTCTCCATAAGATGAAGGTATTTGCTTTAATGGGGTTTAGTCCTCTACCCAATTGCCTTACTGCTTTACTCATAGATTGGGTTCTTTTGGCTTGTTCTTAACATCTGCTTGATTTGCAATTTGATTTGCAATTTGATTTGATTTGATTTGATTTCACACTCATATAGAGAAGTTCTTCCAGATCTTTGTGTTATGTATGTTGTTGATAATAACCCATTTCTCTAAATTTTATAGCATTTTTTTTAGAATTGTAATTTCAGATCTGAAGCTCCAGAGTTCCCTCTTGTTATAGCTACCTTTGGGTTTATGGATGCTGGAAGAGGGAAAAACCCTAAAAAAACTCTTTTTTGATTGAACCCCACTGTTCATTTTTGCTCTTACTGCTTTTGGGGTTTTTAGTTCACTTTAATTGGAGGATTAAAATGCAGCTTGCAATCTTAGTGAAATTAAAGAAGAATAGCAAAAGAGGGGAATTTAACATTTAAAAAGATGAATAAGTAATGTAAAATGCATTTACTGTTTATTGCCTTCCTTTGTGTAATTTGTGTTTGTGGCAGGGCTTGAGTCCTCAACTGCTAGAATTGAGTGAAATCTTTTGTAGCCTCGCTAGAAATTTGTATTCCCCATTGCAATGATTTAAACTACTTTAGAAGCTATGAGTTTCTCCTTTTGGACTAGTTAAGTTAATACGGATAATTGTTGATTCTTTATGGGGGAAGATGTTTGTTTAATGCCTAGAGATTAGAACAGAAATCAGATTTTATGAAGTTGAACTAGCTTCTCATAGTATGTAAGCTTTTGCTCTCTCTTCCTATCCTGTATTGTCTTAATAATATGATTCTTTTTAAGCACGGTCTTGCGAATTGAGTTTTGAAAATTCATAGCCTGATATATTTGGTTTAAGTTTTCTGATTGTGAATCTCAATGTGAGTCTGTTTATTGCAGGAAAAAGTTTTAGGTCCATCAGACCCCGACTCTGGAAAAGGAAAGAGCAAGATGTCGCATCAGATAACACACGGCTTTCACTTGGTAAAGGGGAAATCCCATCATGCTATGGAAGACTATGTTGTTGCACAGTTTAAGCAAATCGATGACCACGAGCTAGGGCTGTTTGCAATATTTGATGGCCATTTGAGCCATGAAATTCCTGAGTACTTGCAGTCTCATCTCTTTAAGAATATCTTAAAAGAGGTATGTGCGGTAGTTGAGTAGTATTATGTTCCCTAAACCTTTTAAACTTCCACTTTGTTTATAAGAAGCTTTGGAAGCTGAATTATTTTTTTTTCTTACCAAACTAGATAATGATATTAGACATCAAAATTTCAATGAGTTTATAATTTTGGTCTTTGTTTTCTCCTTCCCCCAGCCTGATTTCTGGACGGAAACTGAGAATGCCGTCAGGAGAGCTTATCGTGTAACAGATTCTAACATTCTGGATAAAGCAGTGGATTTGGGCAAAGGGGGTTCAACTGCAGTTACGGCCATATTAATTGACTGCAAGAAGCTGGTGGTAGCCAATGTTGGTGATTCTCGAGCTATTATCTGCAAGAATGGTGTAGCTAAGCAACTATCTGTTGATCACGAGCCTAGCACAGAAAGAGAAGATATTGAGAACAGAGGTGGTTTCGTATCAAACTTTCCAGGTGATGAGATTTCTGATAATAAAATTAATCTGTTTAGCAACCACAAGAAAATATTTTCTGTTTTTGAATGTTTAAAATGGGTTACTTATCAGAGTTTGAGTTTGAAGGGATTTGAGGTTCCCTTAGGTTCTGTTTGTTTTAGGACGTATTTGGACTTCATAATAAGGCTAAATTTGTTGGTTAGAGTATTAAATGAATGTGTGCTAGGGTTTGAATAAGAAGGAAAGTAAAGAAGTCAAATGGGTTTCAAATGACTTTGTGTCCATATGGTCTTTTGAAATCCTTTTTATTTGTACTACATCTAGTTATTTCAAATCCCCGTTTTCTAGTTTTTGTAGAAAATTTAGTATTGTTATCAAATCGAAATACCTCCTAAAACAAGCAACAAACAGAGCCTTAATAAATACACTTGGATTTTGTGATGTAAATATGAATTTATATGATCTTTGAGAGTTGAGACCTTAGGTTCTTAAAGCATACATCCCATTCTCATCATAGCAACTATTTTCTTCCATCTATAACTGTTATTAACATTATGATTCTAATGTATTCAGGGGATGTTCCACGGGTTGATGGGCAGTTGGCAGTAGCGAGAGCTTTTGGTGATAAGAGCTTGAAGAAACATCTCAGTTCCGAACCTTTTGTGGTGTCGGATTTAATAGATGATAAGACAGAGTTCATTGTCTTGGCAAGTGATGGACTATGGAAGGTTGGTTTATCTGATATTATGACTAACAATATCTACATTCGCACAATAAAAGGCAGAAGAAATATAATGAATCTGAAGAATTGGATTTCCTCATATTTTCTTTCACCTATGTTCTACTTGGAATGGACTTGAAATATGTTTGTACAATTTGATGTCAGGTGATGTCGAACCAAGAAGTCGCAGATGCTATCCGACCAATAAAGGACACCCGGGCAGCCGCGAAGCATCTTACCGAAGAGGCAGTGAATAGGAAGAGTTCTGATGATATTTCGTGTATAGTTGTAAGATTTCAGTGAATGCAGCATAATTTCTGTTTGGTATGTAATTTGTCCAATCCAACTCAGTTTTCAATTATGTATTAGGTATGGTTATACGTTGTATCCAATTCATAACCATCTATGGCATTGAAGTGTGCTTGACCTGTGGCTTCTGCCTTGTGCCCTTTTCTTGTTTATACAATGTCAAAATTGTTGATTATTGCATGATTTATATAATTTCAGCCAAAACTTTATTTCTTTAGTCTTTTACGACGCAATTACAAATTACAAATTATGTAATTTACGTTGGTCGATTTTAAACTGGCGTCTCGTTGAATTGGACCTAGTAGCAGTAGGAGAAGACGAAGAACCATTCTGGAGACTCGGGTAGCCAAATAAAAGTAGCAGTAGGAGAAGACGAAGAACCATTCTGGAGACTCGGGTAGCCAAATAAACTTATCTCTTTCTCGTCATCAAAGTATGGGCTCTTTTTATTTCCATAGCCCTCTTTAGTAAGGCGATGAGTGGAGCCCGTCCTCTTTCTTATCATCTCCCTCTATTGCACCTCATATCTCTCCTATGCTTATCTTCGTAGGCGAGCAAGATGAGCCAATTACTTCACCCTTCAATAAAAGGAATTGAATGAAAGGGAGCAATCTCGATCTGGCAGAAGCACCAATAGCAGTAGCCATAGGGAGCAAGATCCCGACGCTCGTCAGCCTGATTCCGACCGTGAACAAACAAGCCGTCGGAATGAGAAAGAAAGCCGGCAAGAAATTTGTTTTGTCATAATAGAAAGAAAAGAAGGGGAGGCCGAAGGGCCCGTCAACGGGCAATACAAAGATGCCTAAACACCAATGATTGATAGGCCATTCCCCCTATCTGTCTCTTGATCTCTCAATTCCATTAATTTGTTATTACTGATTCATTCAAGGTATAGACTCCCCACTTATTTGTCTTATTAGCGTAGGTGTTCGTCAACGATGAAAGCCGCTGAGCTTACAACTCGAGTTGAAGGGGAAGGGGGGAGGCAGGGCTTGAAGAACGAGTCGAGCCGTGCAAGGACATGGGGATATAGCAAGTAAGCAATAAGGGTCTCCTTTTAGGAACGACTACAACAAGCTCGCGACTCTAGGCAAATGGGTCTGGATTAGGCATCCTAATTTTTCTTTTTTTTTTATTGATCGTAGCTCTTACATCCTTTATTTGATTTAAGGGTTACCAACTGCCATATAAGATAAGCATTTCCAAATCGGGTAAAGATTTTGAGATTAGAATTGAGTGAGGGCAGCGGTTCCTCCATAATAGCTATGAAAAAGGGAAGTGGAATTTCACCACGAAAGCTAAGGAATAACTGTGGTTCAACTCCACAACGTGGTTAGAGCAGCACCACAAGCCAATCAACCAACAAATAGATACACTTCACAGAAAGAAGAGATAGAATCTAGCTTTTGTTATCAGGAGTGCAAGGAAGCCCAAGTTTCTCTATTAAAGTATCTGGACCTGAGGGCTTTTAAGGACGAAGGACGACTTACACAAGAGGCTTTTCGATCTGCCTGTATCCAGCGAGTGGTTGTTTGTTTGCGGCTCTAAAAGAGTTGCTAATGCGCCAGTAAGGAGTTCGGGGAGTACAGAATTTGGTGCCCCTCCAAGATCCCTCGAGTAAACTCGGGCTCGGGGGGCCTTTTTGCTTCATTTCTTGAAGAGCACGAGGTCACCTCTTAATCAATAGAAAGGAACATCCGAAAAAAATGTTGTGAGCTCCCCCAAGAAAAAATCGCGGTAAGTGATGAGAGGGCGGCTTTCTTGTGGTAGTAATTGCGAACTAATTCCATTTGCCCCTATCCAAAGGTGACCTTTGGATGTTGTCGTGACGCTTTGGTTACGAAGGTTGCCGAGGTCTAGGTTTATGGATGGATTCAGTCAGCGAAAGTCTCTCAAACTCAATCAATATCAAAAACATGTCGTGACCGGTTAGACTTGGCTGATTTTGTTAGAAAAGAAAGTAAGTTTCGGGAGTTCATTGATTAGTACACCTCTGATGCTGGTAAGGTCGAAACCGTAGTCGTCCGTCTCCGATTGCCGATCGATAAGATCTCTGAGATTGACCAGCCTGCTGGGTTGGTTATCAACAAGTAGTCAAGTACTACACTGATTATCATGTCATGTTATTACAAATAGTGGTACACTCTTGGTGATTGTTTGATTTTTGTTGAATCTTGGAAATGTGAAATCTTGTTTTTCACTATGAAAGTATCTCCACTATCCCAAAATTGCAAAAATACCATTGAAAAGTATTTGACATGGTGACAAAGATATCCAAGTCAGCAAAAGAAAATGCTGAAAGATAATATTTGCTGACAAAAAGACAGCTAAGGAAGGTGACATTTCGCAAGCGAAAAACAATATATGAATGGAAAGCTAACTTGTCGTTTGTTTTGGAAAATATCTGAAATACGACATAATAGTTGGTCGTAACATCCATAATGAAAGTCTTCTATTTTACTAGTCATTTTCAGCATGCATGGTGAAAATCATAGACTCCATACCAATCTTGGTGAAAATAGAAAAAAAAAAAAAAAAAAAAAAAATCATGGTGAAAATCAAGGTGGAAATCCAAATGATTTCTTTCTAATTATGTTCAACAGAAGAAGCTTGGACTTGAAGTTCTGATGATTAACCTCAGCACCTATACTAATTTCTTTTTTCTTCCTTTAATATTATGTTTCTAGCATATCATTATTCTAAATTCATAAAATGTCACCTGAATCATCTTCATTTGGTTATATAGTCAAACTTCTCTCATCGAAATATGAACTGATCCATTTTCTTGTAGAGCTATTTACTTAACTGCAATTTTTGGAGTCAAAGCACTTCTTTTTCCCGTACTATGTATGAAGTTTTGAATAACATTTGTACAAATGAACAATATCCAAGCAACCTTGGGTATAGTCATTTTGGATGTGACATTGTGTCTCGTCCTTTTTTGCACCCAATTTCATATATTTTCTTGTAATTTAGATTAAATTAAAATATCGTTCGAATAAAAAGAAAAGCTAGCTTGAATGTAAAGTAAGAAACTCGCCATAAGCTACATTGGCTCTAGAAGCTTTATATATATATATATATATATATATAGTCCAAACAAAACCTACCAATCACTTAATTAAAGACTTGTAGGGAAATAGAGATACATAGAGTACTTAATGAAATGGATCCCTCGAACAATTTAACTATTATTCTCAATTAATACTAAGCATAGGAACACTGGAACAGTCATAGAGATGGATGGTTATAATAATTAAAAAGGCAAGGATGACAGAAGAGAGGGAGCATGCATGCAATGCGCGCAGTTGCAGCTGACAGTATATCCTATCTCATCTCATCTGAAAATGCTTGGAGGAATTTCCAGGAGGTGAAATCTGGTACCGGACTGCTCTTTGATCCTCAGCTGCCTGCGCCACTCCCACTCTGCTCTGGTGACCAACCCCTCGCCCGCGGCTTGATGCTGACCCTTCTCCGTAAGGTTCGCCTGAGCACTTGCGGCGCCGCTCATTGTGGCCGGCCAAACGCCTGCGACAGCTTCTCTTGGCTTCGTCGAACTCGGTTAGCTCATGGAACCTGTGCAGCGCAAACAACCCACAATATATCAAAAGTTCTAAACATGTTGATCGATTTAAAGTCACACTTATTAAAATATATATTACTAAACAACAGCCTCTAAATTCTGTAATTGAAGCACAGTACCGATACAGGTTCTCATGGAACTGAGAAAGTTCGTGCTAGTATTCGATTTAATATGTCTATATTGTTGAGTAGAAATAAAATTATAGGATGAAAAGCCTAATTTTCTGTAATTTAATATTAAATCATAAGTAGACTTGAATAGTCCCCATGGCTTTCGAGAATAAAGCTGATCTTAAAATAACTATTAATTGGCTTGTAGGCTGTAAAAATTGAATTGCATTGAATAATTTATTATATTTAAAATAAATTTGAAAAAAAAAATATACAAAAAATAAATTAGTCATGAAATAAATTAACTTTTTTTAATTCGAAAAAATATATATTATGATTAATGAAGAGCCGATAAGTGTTTTTCATGTTTAATTTTTTCTAATACTCTCAAAATGAAAAATCATTTTTGTCTATGATTAAAATAACTTAAATTTTATTAATTATTCAATTCAATCAAATTCTAACAGCATAAGTAGCATCATGATCTATAGTCTATACAGAAATTAATATATTAAATATCCATGGAAAATTAGTTAAAGCTCAATTTATTGTGTAGATGATGGATGAAACCCAATTTTTATTCCATCAAAATAATTAAGCAGGTATCACTATTTTACTAACCACTGCTAAAATCTAAGAAAGAAGAAAACAATGCAGGAAAATTATTTAAGGGATGGAAGATTACCTGCTGCATTGCTGGCAAAACCGCTGTCGAAGGCCGGAAACCATGACAACGGCTGCCTTGGAGTGAAATTCGCAAACCTTATGGCGGCGGTGGTACCTCTTTGCATCACCCAAATCAGCACCGCACCTCTCCGCTTGACAAGACGGTTGCGCCACTCCACCACCACCACCACTAGCAGATCCTCTTCTTCCAGCTGCAGCCGCTACAGCTTTCTTATTCTGCTTCTCATTATTGTTTTCTTCAAATCTCAGCATCAACCCCCCACCGGCCTCCTCCTCGTCGGAGTCATCCTCCACCTCCTCAACATGATCCTTGTTGGCCTTCTCTTTCCAAAGTTGCCTTCCTTCAAAGTTCTTAGCCTCCATTATTATTATGATGAGGAAATAGTAAGTGTGACACTCAAACTCAGATTAGAGTGAGGAGGATTTGTGAAGGATATGGAGAATAATTGATGATAGCATTATATTATTATGAAGAAGGTTGAAATTGAGTTGGAGTTATGCAGGTGGAGAAAAGTGTAGGGAATTAATAGGCGAAAAAGGAGGAAGAGGACCACTACAAACAATTCAAACTTCATTTTTTTCTGTACCGCCAGTGTCGATATCAAATAAACTTGGAAACTTTTGAGCTTAATTTGTGTGAAAATGATAAGTTATTAGACCGACTTTCGTGATTAGAAGTTAAGAGCCCGTTTTATAACTACATTTCATTTTGATTTTGATTTTTTATGTTTGAGATATATGATTTTCACAAAATGAGTTTGGAAACGATCCCATTGTCTCAAACACTGAAAAGTTTTGAGCTCATGAGTTTTTTGTACAATCGTAGGTATCATCAATAAGTGCTTCATAATTATAAAGATTATGGCTTTCTTGATAACCGTTTAATTAGGCTGGTTTGAGAAGGATTTGGATTTTAATTTTCTAAGTTTTACTTTTTGTTCTTGACAATATAGAGAGAAAAAAAATTAAAGATGAAGAAGAGTACTAACTAGTATGAAGAAAAAGAAATAAGGAAGAAAGAATGAAAAAAAATAATTTAATTGAAAACCATAAAAAATAGTTTTGGTTTTAGTTTTCATTTCGTTTGCGTTCCCACTTTTTCGACTAAATTCTTCATCCACTTTTCTTTTTCTCTTGTTTAAACGTATCCGTAGTTTTTATTTTCATTTTTATACTTAAAATATATGAATTTAAACTAAAGATAACAAACCGATCGGGATTGATGTAAAACACATTGTATATAGAAAATGAGTTGGGATTTCTCATTTGTCTCAGACACTAAATTTTTTATTTTTTATTTTTTTATCGGTAGATTGAAAAGTTTTGAGATGAATTTATGGACAATATATATATATATATATAGTAGTTTAGAGATGAATGAAATGGTACGCATAGCAAGAGAGTAGAGTAGCAGACACGATAATTTTTTTATTTTTATACAATGATATCGAAGAAAGAAAATTATATTACACATAATTAGAAAGATGACCATCGGTGTTTGAAGTATGAAAATCAATTGAGAGGGACAATTCATTTCAAAGTGATCATTAAAATCAAAGCAGAGCAGCAAATGTATGTTTTTTAATTCAGTTCTCGTACTGTACCAGGATGCCATCATGCCCTATATTTTGGAAACAAATAATTTTTAAGTTTGATTTTAATAATCTTATAAGAATGATGTATATTTGTATTTAGATTTTTTTAACTAAGAATATTGTTATTTGTATAATTAAATTGATATATTGGACTGAAAAAATTAGTAAATAATAATTAACGTACTGGATGCATGAGACATGAGTAATGTTTCATGCCGTACAACTGAGCAGTTGAGTACATATCTTTAATAATCTATGGTAAATGCTTTGTCTGCCATTCTACTTTACCCTTACTCTTGTACAGTAAAATTAAAATCCCTTTATATTTTATATATATATATTGTTGGTGTTTAAGCTACTCGGCTGGACTTTGACTTGGCAACACACCTGACTATTGACTCGAGAAGGACAAGTGGTAATCTATGAGAGAATGTGTGTGTTATAAGTTTGTGAAACGGTTAATGAGTGTGTGTCTGTGTGTGTGTGAATTGTGTTTTGAGTGCACCGCAAGGAGAATGAGAGATGACATCATATGGTCATCATATGTAACCGAAACACAGGGAGAGTGTGAGCAATCTATTATCTCTGTAATCACAATTCAATCAATATAGAATAGACACAGCAGAGGCTCAGTCATATCTGACCTCACCATTCATCTCAAAATTCTCTTATGCATAAACACAAACACCTAGGGAGCATCGATCATCATAGTGATCATCACTCGATTTCTAATACAAATTCAATCCAAATTTTAGAGAAGGAAGTTAGAAGAAATTAAAGACATCACGGGCTAATCCCCATTCGTTCAATTCAGCTAGGCGCTGAACTTAGAAACCATACCTCATATGCGATTTCCTTTGATCGGACAAATCTGATCGATCCTGTTGTGGTTGTGTTGCGATTACCATCCTTCTCATCTCTGATTACCAATATATATATATATATATATATATATTTTCTCAAGAAGAAGACTATGGTAAACTATATATTATAATATACATTTCTATTTTTGGAATTGACAACATATCGAGACATATCCAACGCTAGCTGCATCAACAATAATATAAAAAATATTCGTATTTGTACGTGTCTCATATTAATACACGATATAATTGCTTGAGGATAACAAAGTTACATTAAAACGGAAATATCCCTTTTAAGAAGCTCGATTTATATTTGGCTCATTTGGTGAACGGGATTGGATTTGATAATTCATATAATTCAATGTATTTTGAATATAAAAATTGGATGTGTATTCATTGTATTTAGGGGGAATAGAGATTGAAGAAAACTTATCCAATCTAATCCCCTTAAAATATATAGTAGGATTAGAAAAATTAAGTTTCATTTTATGTCTAATTCTATCTAATTATTTTACACTAAAATTAGATATATTTTACATTTAAAATACATTAAATCTGAATAATTATCAAATTATTCAATCTAATTCCGTTCACTAAACCATGGTCAATAGGAGCAAATGTAGGTGGTACAAACTCACGGGAGGTTGGATCATATGGCTGTGTTATGAAGGGGGGCAAAGGCAGCTAGCTAGGTACATAGATTTATGAAGAGTTTGATCAAGTGTGACATGACTAGCTAATAATTAAGTTCACTCACATGGCTATATATATACATATATATATATATATATAGTACCATAGTACCTGCATGCTACCTGTAATAATAATAATAATAATAATATTAATATTTATATGGTTGAAGACAGCGTTTAATAAGTCATGGCTCATCTGTAGTCTGTACCTCTGTGGTCCTTCCATCCCTTGCTTCATTCAAACCAGTTTTCATCTTCAAAAACAAAAAACAATAAGTGAAACAGAAAGCAAGAGAATAGCAATCCTGGCTACATTTCCAAAGACTGGACTTAATGGCACTCTGCAATAATGCTAGGCTACCTACCTAATTGGTTTCCTTCCTTGCTTTCTGTACGTCCATGCGTGTCACACCATGCACTAGCTAATACGCTTCATATTTAATCTTATGATCAATAACATAATCAGTAGTATTATATTATCGAATTATTCTAACACTCAGATCCAACATCTGTGAACCACATGTATCGCACGGCTATGTATGTATGATATTATGGCGCGAGCTTAGTTTAGATATAATATATATACTAGCCTCATCACAGGCACAAAGGCCCTCCGCTCTTACAAGAGGCATTTCGGTACGTTAGGCGCGATTTCACCACTGAATAATTCAAACCATTCCATTAGTAACGGTTTGATTTTGGATTTTCATTTTGAAAACCGTTGAATTCCAAACCGAACGGTTAAGGTTCTTGTTTATTTATATTATTTGTTAGTTATTATTTTTCATCCTATCATATGTTAATGTAAGTGTTCATTAAATACCATACCTCACTTAATCCTTACCCATTTGTGCTACTTTCGGATTTAAATTATATTTATACATAACTCGTCATGTTTTGAAGTTTAAAATATTGAAAATTTTAATTTGTTGATATGTATGAATCAAATCTTGATGTGAATTAATGAAATTTTGATGAGAATGGTGGATTTTTGTAAAAAAATTTATGTTTTGGAGGAGTCTTTTTAGTGAACAACTTACGTATGCTTAAACCGTCCACACCGATCCAAACCAAACCATTGATAACAGTTTGAATTGGAACAATTTCAATTATATTTTTTAAAAATTCAAACTGTATCGAACTGATAAGATTTTAAAGGTTTGGATTCGGATGATATATTTCCACATCGATCCAAACCTTGCCCACCCTTATTCATGAAAATAAAAAACAAAGAATCAAATAATTTTGATTGATTTAAAAATACAAAAATGTTACAACATTTAAATATTTATATATATTTTTTATTTCATTATCCATTTTACCCTTTTACCTTTAATATATTAAATTTTTTTTTTAATATTTTCTTCAACCAAGGATTTTTTATTTATTTATTGAAAATTTAACCAAAATCAAATTTTACTCTTTAATTAGTATATTTTTATTTTTACTATATATATTGACCTGACTTGTTAAATCATCCATTTTTGAATAAATTTGTTAAGTAAGGATATTTTGGAAATTATGAGAAATTTAACTTATTTTTACTATTTTGACCTCACTTACTAAATTATCCATTTTTGAATAAGTTTGTTAAGTAAGGATATTTTGGAGATTATGAGAAATTTAACCAAAACCAACTTCTCCCTTTAGATAAAGATTACATGATAATCGATTAGGGCATAAGATTGATCAATGTGGTCCTCCATTGATTAGGGCATCACAGATGGATCCATCATCCATCGACCACTGTGGTCCTATTGATCTATTCCATCAAAAATTCAGGTCACTGGCTTCCGCGTCGCCCATCTATTTTTCTAGCTGGTAATAAGAATCCATGCGTCACACTCCAATTCCAATACAAGTTATTTTCGCCACAATATGTATATTGTGCCCATCACTCTCACTCTCAGCTTTGAGTTGGGTTTTGGTCCCAGCTAGCTAGCTTTCTTTAGTTCCTGAGGATTCCTCTCTTTCTCAACCCTTTAACTCACGGAATGTAAGACGACATAAAACTAGTCCAATTGATCTCTTTTTTTAATGTTAGAAGACATCTTAAGCTCGAATTATTTGTGCAAGCTGATCCGAACAAAAGAAAGGGAGGGCGGGCCTAAAGGTTAGTGATGATTAGTGCAAGAACACAAGAAAACATGCATATATATAATTTGAGTTTATTAAAAGCTTGAAAATGATTGTGAGGCTGGCGAGCATATATATGAGCTAGGGTTGATGAAAAGGAAGTCATGATCAGGTCAACCAATGACATGAAGTGGTTGGTCCCAAAGTTTTGATGCATGATTCTCCACATCATGATAAATTTGGAGATATGATCATATTCAAGTCCCTTTCAGGCACACCAAATTAGAAGCATTGGCTAGATTTTCATTCCTTCTTCAAAGTACTGCTTTTCTATTGCGCTGATCTCTTTTTTTCTATCATCTTTCCTCGATCCTCAAGCTTTTTAGAATAATCCAAATTTAAAGGGAAAAACAAATAGACTGAGTATTGGATTCCCACAAACTCTGAATATGTTACGCATATATATATGAAAGTTCGACAACATATAAGCACTACAAGAAATTCGAGGTTGCCCGACAAGGTTTTGCCCGACGAAGTAATTTTCGCCAAGTAAACACAGTTTGCCCGACAAACGCGAAGGCTCGCCGGGTAAACTGTTGGCGGGAAGATCAAGATGTTGGCGCGCAAAATAGGAAGGTTTTGCCCGACGCGTGGTAGCATCCGCCGGGCAAGCGTATATCTAACGACGATTATTCGTCGTTGGGTAACAATTGACGTTGACTATATGTTGCCCGACGAATCATTAAACTTTTCCATGCGAATGTGATTCGTCGGGCAAAAGTCTAAACACACTAAATATCCGAGACACTCTCCTTTCTTCTTCTTCTTCCTCCTCTCTGCTTCATCACTCTCTCTCTCTCTCTCTCACTCACTCTCTTTCTCTAGCTACAATCATCATCTCATCACCATTTTCACTACCAATCAAATCCTTTTTCTCTCTCAATCACCAATATCAATTTTTAAGGTTTGAGAAATTTAATTTTTTTAGTTTTGAAATTTTGATTTTTGATTAGAAACTAATTATGTTTTGTGTTGTAGGAATTTTGTGATTGATTTGAAGGAATACTTATAAAAAGGTATGTGTGTTTACCTCTCAATTTAATTTTGTTAAGAATTTTGGATATAATTATGTTAGGAAATTTTGTATTTATTGTGGAAAATGTGTAGAAATTGTTTAGAATTTGTGGAAATTAGAAATTAGAAAATTTGTTAGGAAAATATGAAAATAGAAAATATGTTATGAAATTAGGAAAATAGAAAATATGTTAGGAAATTAGAAATTTTTGTTGGAAAATAGGAATATTAAAAATATGTAATGAAATTATTGAAATTAGAAAATATGTTTGGAAATTAGAAAATATGTTTGGAAATTAGGGAAATAAAAAATATGTTAGGAAATTAGGAAATTAGAAAATATTTTAGGAAACTGGGAAAATAAAAAAATATGTAATAAAATTAGAAAATATGTTAGGAAATTAGAAAATATGTTAGGAAAATAGGGAAATAGAAAATATGTACGGAAATTATAAAATTGTAAACTTTGTTTTATGCATAATTAATATATGTTTGTATTTGTGAATTTGTTGTGATATTTTTTGTAAAGCGCTTTATTTAGTTCCGACGGAGTGAAATATGTTCATATTTCATAACCATTTATGCTAAGTTAATCGAGTTGATTAACTTTGTATAATAAAATTCAATGAAAAATTTTAGACCCGTTTGAGAGTCAGTGAATCGGGTTGATTGACTGACTCTTGAATTGTCCATTTATTCAGACAGTTTGGGGGTGCGCAACTATGTGTCGTGTAGTTGGCGGTCTACGAGGTTAGGTTTCGATTGTGGGAAATTTGGTTTGTATCCCCTCAATGTTCTCCGAATGCATACTAGATATTTGTTTATAATATCTACGTCGTGCATTTTAGGAACTATAGGGAGATGCTACCGAAATTTCCCTCGATCGAAACTTACCCTCGTAGGTCGCAAACGATACAGCACAGAACGTGCACTCTCGAATGGGATAGGGCCAAATCACCGGAGGCATAAGGAGACGACCTATTTTTGATTTTAACTTGTTCTAATTACGGGACAATGTTAACTCAATTACTTACGTTGACTCTATGTTATGAAAGCAGGCACAATGGACAGAGGCTGGATGCAAATGTTTGATAGATCTTCTGATCAGTATTTGAATGGGATCGACAACTTCATTGCCTTTGCACGTAGTCATTGCAGTGATGAAAGACATATCAGGTGTCCGTGCCGTAAATGTAACAACTACAGTTGGATGCCGTTGAATGAGGTCCAAACTCATCTTGCCTGACGGAAAGAACAAATCGTCGGGCTCACCCTTCCTATTTTACGCGCCAACAACTTGTTCTTCCCGCCAACGCCTTACCCGGCGAGCCTTCGTATTCGTCGGGCAAAAACTTGTCGGGCAACCTCGATTTTCTTATAATGAATACACCCTATTTTTAAAAATTATTAAAATTCTCATCAATCCCATTGAATACACCCTCTTAAAACACAATGACGAAATTTTCTCAATTTAAACCACAGTGACCAAATTGAATTTTCCATATGAACAAGGTGAAAAAAAATTTTGACCCATAATTGTAATATTTTTCCCTAATAAAAATACGGGCCTTTCTTACTATCTAAATAATTAAATATTATTGAAAAAGAGAATACACTAAACATTAGGGTTTCTCATTTCGTACACATATTCCAAGACAATACTCGGTAAATTTTCATACAGGAAGCAAGCACTTTTTCAAAAAAGGTAAAACTAAAAAGCCTGCTTTCGTGTGTACTAAAAAAACTAAGAATTTGATTACAGGTGGTTAGGAAGGAAAAAATAGTTTTTTTACCGAGAAAAGTGAGGAATGCACTGCACAAATTACAGAACTTCGAAATAAATGACTCAAAATCAACCAAATTATTTTTTCATCCATTTTCAACCGTTGTAATTGTATTATTGATTGGGAAAGCAAGCATGCTGCTATATGACACAGATTCTCAAAGATTTAGTCAAAAATTTTGATGATAAGTCATGAAGGTCAATTAGATAGGTCATGAGAGTCAATTTTCACACACTAGTGCAATGTGAAAGAGAGAGAACCCAACATTAATAGTGACCGAAAAAGAGACAACAAATTTTTATATAAAATTGTGAATAAAATGTGATATGATAATATTTCATTTACTATTTATTTAGATTTATTTGTATTTATAATAAGTAAAAAAGTTAGATCACATTATACTTAGTACATAATTAATTTGGTTTGAATAAAATTTGATCGATAAACTATCATTTTTTATTTGTACAAATCTTATAAAAATTTGTTGTCTCTTTTTTTTGAAATTTTTTTTTCACCTTGTTCATATGGAAAATTCAATTTGGTCACTGTGGTTTAAATTGAGAAAATTTCGTCATTGTGTTTTAAGAGGGTGTATTCAATGGGATTGATGAGAATTTTAATAATTTTTAAAAATAGGGTGTATTCATTACAAGAAAATCGAGGTTGCCCGACAAGTTTTTGGCCGACGAAGTAGTTTTTGCCGCCTAAATACATTTTGCCCGATGAAAACGAAGGCTCGCCGGGTAAGGCGTTGGCGAGAAGAACAAGTTGTTGACACGTAAAAAAGGAAGGGTTAGCCCGACGATTTGTTCTTTCCGTACGGACCAATGACATCATCCCACCAATTGCGATTGATGACATTTTTATTGATCTTGGGGAATTAGAACAAATTGATAATGATTCGGAGGAATCAAGTACTATACACATCTCGGATGACGAGTGTGAATGGGAGGGGGAAAGCGAATCCGACACCGAATGAAAGTTGTAAATTAGAAATTTCATTTATATATGTAATATCCATCTTCAAATCAATAAATGTGATTTATATGTATGTTTTATGTTTTCATTCACAAAAGTTTCAATTAATCTTTTATATATGTACTAAAGCCACAAACTTTGATGTCCTCATCCTTGAATCGGCTTCCCAACATTTCATCTTATTTGATAAAATAGCGATACAACAAACAATTAATTATAAAAAATATAAAAAATAAAAAAAATTAAACTAAATCTAATTTGAATTTATAAAAACTAACAGACATTTGCCCGATGAATATACTGTTACATCCGTTGCGCAAAGGCTTCAAATATCATCAGTACGTGTTTCTCTATTCGGTTTGCCGAACTGGGAGATTTTTCCCGACGAATATTCATCTATATTCGTTGGGCAATATATACCAGATTCAATTTACATTTATTTATTAAACAACTTTTTTAAATTACTTACGAGATGAAATGGACCGATCTAACCGTCAACTTTAATGGTAGGTACTCATAGATCGCCTACGCGAAAAATTACCCAATTTGGAAAACCCGGGATTAGGTAACGGTGTGCGACGATTCAACGGTTACACAACGTTTCTTCACGATCGGACGACTTGAAATCCTCAAAACATCAAGCTTTTCGATGGGCGAGATCTAGGCATGTAAAATCAAAAAATGAACGGTTAGATCTGTAAAATTCAATCATTTGAATATCAATAGAACCAAAACTTCAAAAATTGTTTTGAAGTTTCCTTCAAGTATTTAAACTCCTTGATGAATATGCTTATTTTCCAATTTTTAATAATTTACAAATTGAAATGGACCGATCTAACCGTCCACATTTATGGTAGGTACTCATAGATCACCTACGCGAAAAATTACCCAATTTGGAAATACTGGAATTAGGTTATGGTGCGTGATGATTCAACGGTTACACAACGTTTCTTCACTATCGGACGGCTTGAAATACTCAAAACATAAAGATTTTTTGACGGGTGAGGTCTACAGACTTAAAAGTAACTATTGAACGGTCAATTTTTTGAAATTTAATCGTTTGAATATCAATTGAACCAAAACTACGAAAAACCCATTGAAATTCACAAACTTAACGATCGAGGCACATAAGCTCAGAAAAACATGACGATAACGATCGATGGGGCTTTAGGCATGTAAAACCAAAAATTGAACGGTCCAAATGTTGAAAATTCTATCGTCGGACCTGATTTTCAGATCAGTCATAAACACAACATCATAAGACTTAAGCCCGACGAAGTAAACTATTCGCTGAGCAATATGTAAGTATTCTTCGGGCAACAATAGAAACGTCGTCGGGCTACCTAAATAAAACGCGCAATTTTTTCCCAAAAAATTTCAAACATTCCGCCAAAATTTTCGCGAAATCTCAAACTTACTGCGTATTGTTGCCCGACGAATATGCAAAATGTTACCCGACGGATATCTACCGCATGTTTTTACCCGACAAAGCTTTTAAACGGTTGCCCGATGAAGATTCCGCCAAAATTTTTGCGAAATCTCAAACTTACCGCTTATCGTTGCCCGACGAATATGTAAACAGTTACCCGATGAATATCCACCGCTTGTTATTACCAGACGAATCATTAAAAATGTTGCCCGACGAACATGTTCGTCGGGCAAGGTCAATCGGACAAATAAATCAGACCGACTTTTCTTTTTCTTCCTTCTTCTTCATTTTCCTTAATTTCTCCGGAACCCACATCTCTCTGCAACTCAGACTCCAGCCCTCACTCCAGCCATTTCGGTCGCCGTAACTCCAGCCCTTTCTCGCTCTCTCTCACTCAGACTCCAGCCCTCACTCCACCGCCGCAGCAATCTCTCACGCCGCCTCTCTCTCACCGAGGTTAGGTGTCGTCGCCTCCCCTATCCTTGCCGACAGTTTCTTCAAGGTCGAACTCATTGTCCCTCTCTCTTGTTAATGTAGATGGGTTATTGTTAATTTTGATTGGTTAAATTTTAATTTTAGTTTGGATTGAAATTTCAATTTAAATTTGGTTTGGATATTATGAAATTGTATTGAAAATGGAATTTAAATTTGGATTTGATTATTGCAGATTGTGCATTATTGTCAAATTTGCAGATTGAGAATTTAGGGGGATTAGTTGAATATTGTGATTTTGGATTGTATTGGAATATAAATATTTGTTTGGTATAATGTTGAAATTTTGAAGATTTGTTTGGATTGGAATATAATAGTTGAAGATTTGTTGAAATTTTGATGTTTGGTATAATATGTTGAAATTGGTATAATGTTATGAATTTTGCATATGATTTTTGTTATGATTTTGGATATGAATTTTATGTGAATTTTGGATATGTGAATTTTATAAATTTTGGATATTTGAATTTCAAAAAATTTATGTGAATTTTTGATTTGGTGTAGGATATGTGAATTTTGGATATGTGAGTTTTATAAATTTTGGATATGTGACTTTTATAAATTTTTAATATGTGAATTTTATGATTTGGATATTATTATTGTATGTTTGGATTAATTTGTAAGTTTGATTTTATTCCCGAAATTTGGATTTAGAAATTTAGGTACAATGTTGTGAATTTTGAGTTTAGTACTTTTGGATTAATTAGTATTTTAGGTTTAATTTTCGTTTGAGTTGGTTTTATTTTAAAAATTAGAATTTGGTGGTTTTAGTTTTTAGATACCAATTTAATAATTTTTAATAAATAAAAAATTGGTTTATTTATTTATTTTTATTGGAATTAAAAAATATTGGTTAATTTTAAACGTGGTTTTGTTTTAATATTATAAATTTAATATTTAATATTAAAAATGTTTGGTTTTTTTTTATTTAATTAAAAATATGTTGGTTAATTTTATATTAATTATTTTATATTTCTTATTGTAGATGTCGCATCGTACCTTAATCACGTCTAGGACTCGCCCCTGCCCTGATCTCGTTGATGATCATGCGCCAGAGGAGGCAGCCCCTGACTCGGTTGCCTCAACATCGGCGTCGGTTCAGCCACCGATGTCGGATCATCAGCGACCTGGTGCCCGATCGACTCGTCGAAAACACAGCAAGAAACGGGGAGAACCCCGTACCGACCCCTAACCCCCACAGGACGACGCCGGAGCATACGAAACAACGACTAATGTCGGAGCACTCCCTAAGGGTAAGTTGATTATTTTGTTTATTTAAACAACCATTTTTATTTGTTACTCATTTTATGTACGATTGTTCATCGAATTTACAGGGAAGTCGGCGAACGTACGCGGGATAAATTGGGGTTTGACATCCCAGCGGATTTGCAGGACAACGAATGCAAAGGTACTGGTGGTGTACGTGCCGTACCTCCGGTCCGCGCCGGTAAAAATCCACAGCCTCCTTGTGCATGACATTGGCGCGATTCTTTGCACCAAGTCCCTGATGATGGGGGAGACTTTTAGAACCCAACCCCCGGAGGAGATCACGCGCTGTTCGGGAGAGTTATACGTGTTTCTCCCTTTTTTTACATTAATTTTATTTTCTTTTAATTATTTTACTAACTTTAATAATTTATTGCAGATCAATTTTGAGTTCAACTTGGAGGACGTCGACGTCAGTAGATACCTGAGACACCACTCGAAGTTACGGTACGCCGACTGGAAGTACGAGCTCCACAAGTACTACAAGAGCTGGCCTTCCCCGGAGGAAGCTCGGGCAAATGTCAGGACCCGGACGAATTTCCCCTCGAAACCCGGGAAGAACCCTGATCCCGTCTGACAACCTAAGGAAAGGTTCCCAAATACCCTTCAATCCTTACAAATTATAATAATAATAAATACTTTCTCTTGTCAGACAAGGGATTTAAGCACTTAAAATTCCCGTAAGTAATTACCAACCAAATACAATATAATATCAGAGCGTCTAAGTAGGATCAAGGTACAAAATTAGATATCCTACTCAAGTACAACTACACAGCGCAGCCGAGAGTGCTAATGCCTCTGCCTCAAGATAAATGTCCGCGTCAACTCTACTGCCTGAAGGGGGTTTAAACACAAAAGTTGTGAGTGGACAAAAATAATCGTTTATAAATCATTTTCCAAGGAATATTACCTTTTCCCCCCTCCATTTATAAAACCATGCATGCATCACATAAATAGTTCATGCTATAAAAACATCATCTTTAAATCACCGGCATTTGCATTTCTCTTTAAAACCACTTAGTAGGACTCACACAAAATCCATATAAGGAAAACACATTGTGATCCATAGTCTGGTTTGAAAATCATTGTAAGGACCCTTCCCGAATTTTCCCTCGAAATCCGGAAAGAACCCTTATCCCGTCTGACAGCTCTTTTATCTCAAATTTTAAATATTAGAAATACCCTTTATCCTTAAATAATTTTTTTTTTTTTTTAAACCTTACAGGGTTCCCGACTGAACCTCTGTACTTACTGACCATTCCTACCTGTCAGACGCAGGATACTATACAGGTCAAAGCCAAGACCTCGGAATAGTGGTGGTCCAAATAGGAACACTCTCTAACACCAATTTTCAGTAGGCCAGACACTGCTGACATCTCTACTAGAATACCACAAGACAACCGACTAGTCAGATACTTGTGAACCAACAATAATTCGTCACTCTGGGTCACCGCCCACACCAACCCACTGACCCGGATGACGAAGTATTTTCGTAGGCTGATTAAGCCCATAGGCTGATTAAGCCCATGACAATCGTCGTCAAATGATATTAGAGCCGGAAATATCCTCGGCTATCATATCACATCAGTCGGCATATCCCTAGCCACCAGGGTATCTCTTGGGGTGTGCTAGTCCTGTATCACAACTCTCTGTACTATGATATCACATCAGTCGGCAAGTATCCTCGACTATCATATCATATCATCAGCCGATATAACCTTCGGCTATCATATCACATCAGTCGGCATATCCCTCGACTGGCATATCCCTAGCCACCAGGGTATCCCTTGGGGTGTGCTAGTCCTGTATCACAACTCTCTGTACTATGATATCACATCAGTCGGCAAGTATCCTCGACTATCATATCATATCACCAGCCGGTATAACCTTCGGCTATCATATCACATCAGTCGGCATATCCCTCGACTGGCATATCCCTAGCCACCAGGGTATCCCTTGGGGTGTGCTAGTTATGTATCACAACTCTCTGTACTATGATATCACATCAGTCGGCAAGTATCCTCGACTATCATATCATATCACCAGCTGGTATAACCTTCGGCTATCATATCACATCAGTCGGTAAGTATCCTCGACTATCATATAATATCATCAGCTGGTATAACCTTCGGCTATCATATCATATCAGTCGGTAAGTATCCTCGACTATCATATCATATCATCAGCCGGTATAACCTTCGGCTATCATATCATATCAGTCGGCAAGTATTCTCGACTATCATATCATATCATCAGCCAGTATAACCTTCGGCTATCATATCATATCAGTCGGTAAGTATCCTCGACTATCATATCATATCATCAGCCGGTATAACCTTCGGCTATCATATCATATCAGTCGGCAAGTATCCTCGACTATCATATCATATCATCAGCCGGTATAACCTTCGGCTATCATATCATATCAGTCGGCATATCTCTCGACTATCATATCATATCATCAGCCGGTATAACCTTCGGCTATCATATCATATCAGTCGGCATATCTCTTGACTATCATATCATATCATCAGCCGGTATAACCTTCGGCTATCATATCATATCAGTCGGCATATCTCTCGACTATCATATCATATCGGAGATTCACCGGGTTCACCGCTAATAATGGATCCTAGTCCCGGGTTCTGGTCTCCCTCAAATATATGGCCAATTCCGATAAACTCATACATCCGGGTCAAAACCCAAATCGTGGACTCAATAATTTCCACGTCAAAATGATATCAAAACCGAGCCCAAAACCCATGATATTTCTCAAATCACACTTTAACTGATATAGTGGAAAACATATGTTTAGTAATCATTTCTAAAATCCAAAAATTCAATGCCACAATACATAACAGTATTTAAACAAAGATATTCTGATGCATGCATTTCAGTTTATAAAACAAAAGTCCACTCACATACATCATCCAACCCTTAATTCATGGACGCTCTAGCCCAAGGAACACATGCACAATAATGACCCAACTACCTTGACTTTCCGAGCTCAAAACCCGCTAATACGGTCAACTATTACCGCTGGGATTGCCCAAAATGACCTCTAAACGACGTCCGATCAACCTGAAACCTGTACCAACAGATTCAGAACTTCGAAAACTAGTTACCACGCATCGCCGTGACCTCAGACTCGGCCCCACGCGCAACCACGCGTCGCCAAAAGGTCGACACACGCACCCTCACGCGCCGGTCACGCGCCTGCTACATTGTTCACGCGCCTGGACCGGTCCAACCTGGTCCGGCTCGACCTGACTCTGTCCAACTCGACCCGACCGGTTCACTCAACCCGACCGGTTCACTCAACCCGACCGGTCATCGGTGACTCGCCGGAGAAGATGACCGGACTACCGTCGCCGTCTGGTTCGCCGGAAATTGCCATTTCCGGTCGATTTTCAAGGTTTTCTAACTTCTTCATTTCTTGACCGTTTTTCACAATCCACACATGTAAATTCATCTACTTTTCACCAGGAATCCAAATATGAGGTCAAAGTTCCGAGATCGCACCTGGTTTGGCCAAAAAACGGCCGAGAAGATTCGATTCACTTTCCTCCTCCGTCCGTCGCCTACGGCGGTGCTCCCGCTCCAATAACTACCCCAAAATGCTCGTGGGATCCCGGGGAAGATCCTCCCGACCTTGGTTTCGGTCAAATCAGATCGAAATCCATCCGATGAAAGGGGTACTTCGGTGTTCGCATGGGGAGGTTTTCGGGTAGGAGAGAGAGAGACTGAATGGACCAATCTCCCGAGGAGAGAGAAAAATATCTACTATATAGTTCCAAATTTTCCAAAATTACCAAACTACCCCTGAAGCTTCTACACCCGTAACGAACTCACCAGGTCTCTGTTTTTCGTGTACTACGAACTCGTGAGTTTGAGACCTACGCAACGGTACCCGAAACACCGCCTAATAAGTTCCGAAACGAAACTTGATTTCCATGCCCTTTACCGACCAAGGGTAAAATCATCATTTTACCAAAAATAATTGCGTAAACCCAATAATTAAAATTCCGGGTTGTTACAATCTACCCCCCTTAAGAAATTTCGTTCTCGAAATTCATTTATAACCATGAAACAAATGAGGATATTGTGCCCGCATTAGTTCCTCGATTTCCCACGTGGCCTCCTCCACGTTATGATTCCTCCACAACACTTTAACTAGATGAATAGTCTTTCTGCGAAGTACCTTTTTCCTTCCAATCCAGAATTTGCACCGGTTGCTCCTCAAACGTCACTGCCTCCACTTTTTGGAGATCTACGCTGATACCCTCAACCGAAATCACATGACCCAAGAATCCAACTTCGGTCAACCAAAACTGGCATTTACTAAACTTGGCAAACAAATGCTTTTTCCTAAGCATATTCAGCACCAACCTCAAGTGCTTCTCATGTGCCTTGGCACTCCTCGAATACACCAAGATGTCATCGATGAACACAATCACAAACCGATCCAAATACTTTTGGAACACTCTATTCATCAAATCTATAAACGCTGCCGGGGCATTAGTCAACCCGAAGGGCATCACCAGGAACTCATAATGACCATACCGAGTCCTGAAAGTTGTTTTCTGAACATCCCCTTCTCGGATCCTCAACTGATGGTACCCGGATCGAAGGTCAATTTTCGAAAAAATACTTTGCCCCCTTCAGTTGATCAATTAAATCGTCAATCCTTGGCAGAGGTTACTTATTTCGTATCGTCACTTTATTTAACTGCCGGTAGTCGATACACAATCTCAGACCACCATCCTTTTTCCTCACAAATAATACCGGCGCACCCCATGGTGAAACACTTGGGCGAATAAATCCCATATTCACCAAGTCCTGCAACTAAGTCTTTAACTCTCGCAATTCTGCCGGTGCCATTCTGTACGGTACCTATGAGATAGGTTGAGTACCAGGCAAAAGCTCGATGGTGAACTCAATCTCACGGTGAGGTGGCAATCCTGGAAGATCATCTGGAAACACATAAGAGAATTCACTCACCACAGAAATATCCTCCACTCTCATCGGAGTATCCCGAGAATCAAACACATGAGCCAAGTAACCCTCACAACATTTTCTCAACAATCTCTCAGCGGTCAACGCTGATATCACTCCATAGGTTAGTACCCTACGATCTCCCCGAAATGTAAATTCCGGCAATCCTGGACTCCGGAAAACCACTTTCTTATCATAACAGTCTATGGAGGCATGGTGCATGGACAACCAATCCATCCCTAGAATCCCATCAAACTCAAAAATATCTAAGGGGATTAAATCTGCCTCCAAACCATGGCCTTCAACCATCATCGAACAACTGCGAATCACGAGGTTCGCCACCAAAGTCGGTGCAAAGTGACTCAGCGCTATGAATCTCTGTTCATACTGGGCCACAGTCATGTCTCCTTGCTGTAAATGCAAGAACTCAGCCTCCTTAACACTCCGGTGTGAGCGAGGGTAAAATTGCTCCAAGAAGCGTTCCCGGAAAGTCTACCAAGTAAGTGTATGGAAATTCCATCCTGATACCTCCAATGAGTGCCACCAGTGGTAAGCAGAACCACCTAGCAAAATGTGGCCAACAGAACTCTGGCCCCTAGAGGACCTCTCCATGCGAGTAATCCACTCCTCAGCCTCATCTGGGCTAGACTCGCCCATAAATATCGTCGCCCCCAGTCTCTGGGCTCTCTCAATATCAGAGACTTCATGAGAAGCCCTATACTGGAGTACAGAAGCTAAAGTCTGACCCAGCTGTTCCAGTGTCTGCCTCAAATCAGGCTCCACTGCAGGTTCATGGTCATCTCCACCATTCCCCGACCGTTGACGGAACTCACATCTCGGAGGCATTATACGCTGTGTAGAAGCTGTAAATCATTAATACCATAATTTCACCTGTACAATAGAAGTACGGTCTACAGGAATTTAACCTAGTGCTCTGATACCACTTGTAAGGACCCTTCCCGAATTTTCCCTCGAAACCCGGAAAGAAACCTTATCCCGTCTGACAACTCTTTTATCTCAAATTTTAAATATCAGAAATACCCTTTATCCTTAAATAAATTTTTTTTTTTTTTTTTGTAAACCTTACAGGGTTCCCAACCGAACCTCTGTACTTACTGACCATTCCTACCTGTCAGACGCAGGATATTATACAGGTCAAAGCCAAGACCTCGGAATAGTGGTGGTCCAAATAGGAACACTCTCTGACACCAATTTTCAGTAGGTCAGACACTACTAACATCTCTACTGGAATAGCACAAGACAACCGACTAGTTAGATACTTGTGAACCAACAATAATTCGTCACTCTGGGTCACCGCCGACACCAACCCACTGACCCGGATGACGAAGTATTTTCGTAGGCTGATTAAGCCCGTAGGCTGATTAAACCCATGACAATCGTCCTCAAATGATATTAGAGCCAGAAATATCCTCGGCTATCATATCACATCAGTCGGCATATCCCTCGACTGGCATATCCCTAGCCACCAGGGTATCCCTTGGGGTGTGCTAGTCCTGTATCACAACTCTCTGTACTATGATATCACATCAGTCGACAAGTATCCTCGACTATCATATCATATCATCAGCCGGTATAACCTTCGGCTATCATATCACATCAGTCAGCATATCCCTCGACTGGCATATCCCTAGCCACCAGGGTATCCCTTGGGGTGTGCTAGTTCTGTATCACAACTCTCTGTACTATGATATCACATCAGTCGGCAAGTATCCTCGACTATCATATCATATCACCAGCCGGTATAACCTTCGGCTATCATATCACATCAGTCGGCATATCCCTCGACTGGCATATCCCTAGCCATCAGGGTATCCCTTGGGGTGTGCTAGTTCTGTATCACAACTCTCTGTACTATGATATCACATCAGTCGGCAAGTATCCTCGACTATCATATCATATCACCAGCCGGTATAACCTTCGGCTATCATATCACATCAGTCGGTAAGTATCCTCGACTATCATATCATATCATCAGCCGGTATAACCTTCGGCTATCATATCATATCAGTCGGTAAGTATCCTCGACTATCATATCATATCATCAGTCGGTATAACCTTCGGCTATCATATCATATCAGTCGGCAAGTATCATCGACTATCATATCATATCATCAGCCGGTATAACCTTCGGCTATCATATCATATCAGTCGGCATATCTCTCGACTATCATATCATATCATGAGCCGGTATAACCTTCGGCTATCATATCATATCAGTCGGCATATCTCTCGACTATCATATCATATCATGAGCCGGTATAACCTTCGGCTATCATATCATATCAGTCGGTATATCTCTCGACTATCATATCATATCATCAGGCGGTATAACCTTTGACTATCATATCATATCAGTCGGCATATCTCTCGACTATCATATCATATCATCAGCCGGTATAACCTTCGGCTATCATATCATATCAGTCGGCATATCTCTCGACTATCAAATCATATCATCAGCCGGTATAACCATCAACTATCATATCATATCAGTCGGCATATCTCTCGACTATCATATCATATCGGAGATTCACCGGGTTCACCGCTAATAACGGATCCTAGTCCCGGGTTTTGGTCTCCCTCAAATATATGGCCAATTCCGATAAACTCAAACATCCGGGTCAAAACCCAAATCGTGGACTCAATAATTTCCACGTCAAAATGATATCAAAACCGAGTCCAAAAGCCATGATATTTCTCAAATCACACTTTAACTGATATAGTGGAAAACATATGTTTAGTAATCATTTCTAAAATCCAGAAATTCAATGCCACAATACATAACAGTATTTAAACAAAGATATTATGATGCATGCATTTCAGTTTATAAAACAAAAGTCCACTCACATACATCATCCAACCCATAATTCATGGACGCTCTAGCCCAAGGAACACATGCACAATAATGGCCCAACTACCTTGACTTTTCGAGCTCAAAACCCGCTAATACGGTCAACTATTACTACTGGGATTGCCCAAAATGACCTCTAAACGACGTCCGATCAACTTGAAACCTGTACCAACAGATTCGGAACGTCGAAAACTAGTTACAACGCGTCGTCGTGACCTCATATTCGGCCCCACGCGCCGCCCAAAGGTCAGCACATGCGCCCACGCGCCCTCACTTGCCTGCTATAGTGTTCACGCCCTGGATCGGTCCAACCCGGTCCGGCTCTACCTGACCCGGTCCAACTCGACCTGACCGGTTCACTCAACCTGACTGTTCATCGGTGACTCGCAGGAGAAGACGATCGGACTGCCGTCGCCGGAGGCTGGCCGGAGAAGATGACCGGACCACCACCTCCGCCGCCGTCTGGTTCGCCGGAAATTTCCATTTCTGTTCGATTTTCAAGGTTTTCTAACTTCTTCATTTCTTGACCCTTTTTCACAATCCACACATGTAAACTCATCTACTTTTCACCAGGAATCCAAATATGAGGTCAAAGTTCCGAGATCGTACCTGGTTTGGCCGGAAAATGGCCGAGAAGATTCGGTTCACTTTCCTCCTCCGTCCGTCGCCTACGGCGGTGCTCATGCTCCAATAACTACCCCATAATGCTCGTGGGGTCCCGGGGAAGATCCTCTCGACCTTGGTTTCGGTCAAATCAGATCGAAATCCATCCGATGAAAGGGGTACTTCGGTGTTCGCACGGGGAGGTTTTCGGATAGGAGAGAGAGACTGAATGGACCAATCTCCCGAGGAGAGAGAAAAATATCTACTATATAGTTCCAAATTTTTCAAAATTACCAAACTGCCCCTGAAGCTTCTAGACCCGTAACGAACTCATCGGGTCTCCGTTTTCCGCGTGCTGCCTGTCTACGAACTCATGAGTTCGAGACCTATGCAACGGTACCCGAAACACCGCCTAATAAGTTCCAAAACAAAACTTGATTTCCATGCCCTTTACTGACCAAGGGTAAAATCTTCATTTTACCAAAAATAATTGCATAAACCCAATAATTAAAATTCCGGGTTGTTAAGCGTCTAAGTAGGATCAAGGTACAAAATTAGATATCCTACTCAAGTACAACTACACAGCGCAGCCGAGAGTGCTAATGCTTCTGCCTCGAGATAAATGTCCGCGTCAACTCTACTGCCTGAAGGGGGTTTAAACACAAAAGCTGTGAGTGGACAAAAATAATCGTTTATAAATAATTTTCCAAGGAATATTACCTTTTTCCCCCTCCATTTATAAAACCATGCATGCATCACATAAACAGTTCATGCTATAAAAACATCATCTTTAAATCACCGGCATTTGCATTTCTCTTTAAAACCACTTAGTAGGACTCACACAAAATCCATATAAGGAAAACACATTGTGATCCACAGTCTGGTTTGAAAATCATCCTCAAAGCAAATCAAAATCATTTAATTCAACCTAGACACATAATATCTCAAATCCACTGTTCCTGACACATCCATTAGCCACCAGGGTATCCCTTGGGGTGTGCTAGTCCTGTATCACAACTTTCTGTACTATGCATAGACATCCTCGCGACCCGACGGAGCCAAAACTCCACGATGCCAGAGTCGGAGCACTCAACAAACCAACGGAGCAAAACTCTCGACGCTAGTCGGAGAATCAATCACCAATTATATTGGAGGTTCACCGGGTTCACCGCTAATAACGGATCCTCATCTCGGGTCCTGGCCTCCCTCAAATCAATGTTTATCTTGGAGGTTCACCGGGTTCACTGCTAATAACGGATCCTCATCCCGGGTCCTAGCCTCCCTCAAATCAATGTTTATCTTGGAGGTTCACCTTGTTCACCGCTAATAACGGATCCTCGTCCCGGGTCCTAGCCTCCCTCAAATCAATGTTTATCTTGGAGGTTCACCGGGTTCACCGCTAATAACGGATCCTCGTCCCGGGTCCTGGCCTCCCTCAAATATGACCAAATCCGATAAACTCATACAACTGGATCAAAACCCAAATCATTGACTCAATAATTTCCACGTCAAAATGATATGAAAACTGATTCCAAAACCATGGTATTTCTCAAATCACACTTTAACCGAAATAGTGGAAAACATGTGTCTCGTAATCATTTCTAAAATTCAGAAATTCAATGCCACAATAAATAACAGTATTTACACAAAGATATTTTGATGCATGCATTTCAGTTTATAAAACCAATGTCCACTCACAAACATCATCCAACCCTTAATTCATGGACGCTCTAGCCCAAGGAACACATGCACAATAATGACCAAAATACCTTGACTTTTCGAGCTCAAAACCCGCTAATACGGTCAACTATTACCGCTGGGATTTCCCAAAATGACCTCTAAACGACGTCCGATCAACTTGAAACCTGTACCAACAAATTCGGAACTTCGAAAACTAGTTACCACGCGCCGCCGTGACCTCAGACTCGGCCCCACGCGCCGCCACGCGCCGCTGTGACCTCAGACTCGGCTCCACGCGCCGCCACTCGCCGCCGGAAGGTCGCCACACTCGCCCACGCGCCCTCACGCGCCGGTCACGCTCCTGCTATAGTGTTCACGCACCTGGACCGGTCCAACTTGGTCCGGCTCAACCTGACCCGGTCCAACTCGACCCGACTGGTTCACTCAACTCGACCGGTTCAACTCGACCCGACCAGTTCACTCAACCCGACCGATTCAACTCAACCCGACCGGTCATCGGTGACTCACCGGAGAAGATGACTGGACTGCCGTCGCCGTCGCCAGAGGCTGGCCGGAGAAGATGATCGGACCACCACCTCCGCTGCCGTCTGGTTCGCAGGAATCCCCCATTTTCGGCCGAAACTCCAAGCTTTACAACTTCCTCAAAACTCAACCATTTTACACAAATTTTACGTCTAAATCTATCTAATCAAACCCAGGGATCCAAATATGACCTTAAAACATCAAACACATACCTGTGTAAGCCGGAAAATCGATCGGAAGATCCGAAACTTCCTATACTCGGTTCGGCTTCCACCGTGGTCCTCTCCTTCGATGGTTGGTACGGTTGTGATCGTGTGAAGGAGTAGAATACGATTAGTTGATCAAAACTGGAAGTTGGAGCCTTGAATTCAAAGTTGACTTTATGGTTTTTCTTCGGGTGTTTTCGCACGGTTTCGGGTTCGATGTGGGTGTTTTTGTTTTCAGAGAGAGAGATGAGTGATAATCCCCTGAAGATGAAAAATGATTGGGTTAAAATATCTTCTCCCAAATCAAAATTACCAAACTACCCTTGCACATCTAGACCCATAACTTCCGTACCCAAATCAAAATTACCAAATTTAAATATTAATTTTTAATTTGATAATTATATTTCTTATTAATATTTATTCGAATTTGTAGGAGGCGATGGAGCAAGACGTCCAGCAGACACAAGCTGAGGTCACACAACAGCATCCCGAAGTGCCGTTGGAGCAGCAGCTCCCGGATCCCGAGAAGTCGATCGCCATCCTAGAGCAACGACTTGGGAGGCGTCCAGGGAAGATCGTTCAGGGGGCGGGCGACGGGATAGTGCAGGATGTCTCCAGTCACTCGTCGAGTTCATCTTAGGCAGGCAGTCCCGAGGAGATGTCAGACCTCAAGAGAAACTTCGAGTTCCTCCAGGTCGAAAATGCTGAGATCAAGGCTCAATTCGCACAAATCTAGTCCCAAAACGATCAAATCAAGATCGCCCTCTACAAGGTGCTTGATCGCTTGGGTGAGTGTGGACTGGATGAGCTTCTGTCAGAGCCTCAGCCCCCGTCCCAACAGCCCACCCAGGAACCCGACCACCCCGACCTGGCGCCAAGTAGTTACAATGTAATATGTAAAACATTGTTTTAGTTTTAATTATGTAAAAACATAACATTAATTTTTCTATATATTTTTTTTTATTTTAATTTGATTCTTTTTATTCTTTTAATTGTATTTTTTAAAAAATATTTTTATTTTAATTATATATATTTATTTAATTAAATAAATTATTAAAATTATATTTTTAAATGTTAAGATTTGGCCTGACGAATAATCTTTTCGTCGGACACAATAAGAAAATTCGATGCACACCTGCCGAATTTATGTATCTTTGCCCTACGAAAGGTGTCCGTTGGACAAACGTTGTTGCCTTTTGCATTGCTCAACAAATCATAGGCGACGAATGAGTCCGCCGGGCAAGCTTTCAATTGCTCGGCGAATTCACTGTTTTCGTCGACTAACATCAAGCTCGACTGCAGTAGCCTGACGAAGGTTGCCCGACGGAGGTTCGTCGGTTTTAATGTGGCCCAACGAAGTCTTAACGTTGCTCGATGAATCGTTTTCACCGGGCAAACCTGATTTTATTGTAGTGAAGTTTGCTAATAGGTCTTAGACAAATCACTTTCAGGATACAACAAAAATTAGAACTTTAGTTTAGCAAAAACTAAAATTCCCTTAGAATTTCTTAAGGAAACAATGTGTGAGGGAGCGAGGGAGAAAGATATATATGAAATAGAATAGTTTTTTTTATGATTGTTCAAGTCCCACTTTGGGGGCTGATCTATATAGATTATGAATGGGTGCTTTGGCATCCATTTGAAGTGGTGCCAATAATCTATCTTTTGGTGAAAAGATACAACACTTTCTTTAAGGAATTGTTTCATCCAAAGGATGCAACTATTCAATTCAAGTGGTTTCATCAAAAGATGCAACTCTTCTTTAAGAACTGATTAATCCAAATGTTGCAACTATTGGGTTCAAATGGTTTCACCAAGAGATGCATGCATATACAATATTCTCACAAAAACATAATGCATGCATCTGCAATAAAAAAATAAATATCTATGATATATATATTTTGAAATATATAACAATCCTTCCCAATTTCAAAATATACAATTAAAAACAAAAAATTGAATCAGTCATATGATTCTCTCATTCCTTTTATTTTATATTATAATATGCAAACATTTAATTCTCCTTTTCATTATTGTAATATATCTTACATAGACAAGCTCACTTATCGAATATTATATATTATGCATACAAGAAGGTATATTTCGATTTTAACCTTCAATTAGTGTAATATTTCAAAGTTTTGACAGAAACATATTGGTGGTCTTGTTATACCTTAAACCAGTGTGCTTGTGTCAAAATCGGAAAATAATGCACACATAATCATATTAAATTGTTTCCTTGAAGAAAATTCTGTTATCAATTTAGCACTATTATGACCATGTGCAACATCCTAGTTTCATAAACATTTACAAGAGAAAACCCTATAATCACTTGCCAAAAGCGGCACCGCTTCTCATGTTTATATAGGTGAGGTTGCTCTAGTATATATTTATGCTACTAAACATAAACTATATTTTATACCTCATTAAGAGTTGAAAACTCATCCTCTGTATCAGAGCAGTACTATGCATCCTGGAATAGGCTATAAAAGTTGTCAGTACTATTCAAATCACTTATCAGTAATTTGTTATTACCCATTTAACTTTGGTCTAGTGATTTTCTAGGCAAAGTTGGGTTAACACTACTGGTGCTTTTAAGTAAAGGGTTTCAGCCCTATTTCACTAGATGTACTCTTTATCATATCTCTCGAGAGTCCCTTCGTAAAGGGATCGGCCAAATTCTTTTTGGACTTTACATAAGTTATGTTAATAAAACCATATGTTATTAATTGTTTAACATATTCATGTCTTAAGCTAATGTGTCTAGATTTTCCATTATACACTTTGCTATAAGTTCTAGACATTGTAGCTTCACTATCGCAGTACAAAGAAATTGATGACTTTGGTTGTGGCCACAACTCTTTATCCAATAGCAAATTTCTCAGCCATTCTGCTTCTTTGCCTGCTGCTGCTAATGCAATAAACTCATATTCCATGGTGGAGTGTGATATAACTGTTTGTTTCTTTGATGCCTAAGAAACTGCTCCACCTGCAATAGTGAATATTCATCCTGATGTGGATTTATTATCACAAGCACTAGTAATCCAACTAGCGTTTGAGTAACCTTCCAGTACCGTTGGAAATTTGGAGTAAAACATACCTAAATTAATGGTCTTCTTAAGATATCCCAAAATTCTACCAATGGCTTCCCAATGTTGTGTACTAGGATTACTTGTGTATCTTGAAAGCTTACAAACAACAAATGCTATATCTGGCCTTGTGCTATGTGTAGCATACATTAAGCTTCCAATTACACTAGCAAAATCAATTTGTGCAACTGATCTTCCAGAATTTACAAGCAACTTGATTTGTGAATCATACGGAGTATGTGCTTATGTTATTTTTAGATGCTTTTACTTTTGTAGCATCTTTTCTATGTAGTGTGACTACACAATTCGTAGCCACCATCATGTTTTGTTATTTTAATGCCTAAAATAGTATCTACTTCATTTAGGTCTTTCATTTTGAACTCAGATGCTTCTTAGTATCAGAAATAGCTTGCATATTGGTTCCAAAAATTAACAAGTCATCTACATATAAACATATAATGACACCATACTCTTTCGTGAATTTAGAGTAGATGCATTTATCAACATTATTATATCTAAAACCATATGAAAAAATTACATTGTGAAAATTTTCATGCCATTGCTTTGGTGCTTGTTTTAGACCATATAGAGACTTGACTAATTTGCAAACTTTCTTTTCATTTCCAGGAAGAGCAAATCCCTCTGGTTGTTCCATATATACTTCTTTATCCAAATCACCGTATAGAAAAGCTGTCTTTACATCCATTTGATGTACATTTAGATTGTGTATAGATGCCAATGCAAACAACATTCTAATGGATGTAATTCTAGCAACCGGTGCATATGTGTCGAAGTAGTCTACTCCTTTTTTCCGTTAAAAACCCTTTGCTACTATCCTTGCTTTAAAGGTTTGTCGAGAACCATTAGTATTGTATTTTCTTTTAAATACCCACTTACAACCACTTTAAAGGTTTGTCGAGAACCATTAGTATTGTATTTTCTTTTAAATACCCACTTACAACCAATTGGTTTAGATCCATGTGGTAAGTCTACTAACTTCCATGTTTGGTTTGACAATAATGAGTCCATCTCATCGTCTAAGGCCTCCTTCCAAAAGGCAGCATCTCATGAAGTCATTGCTTAATTTAGAATTTTAGGATCTTCCTCAACATTTAAAATGATGGGTATTTTATTTAGAAGTTGATTTCTCTCTCCTTCTCTCAAAAACACAAGAGCTTGTGAAGAGATAAAATCAGGACCTAAATTCTTTTCTTTTATGATTCTTTGACTTTTCCTAGGTTCTAAAACCATTTCAGGTTGTCTTCTCTTTAAGTTAAGAGATGAACTAGGAGAATTTGTGTCCACAACCTGTTCTTGAGTGGGCTTTGGAACTATTGTAGAACTAGCATAGTAGAATTTGTCTTCAAAAAATTCTACATCTCTAGATTCTACAATAGTATTTGAACTTACATCAAGCAATTGATATGCTTTAGAGTTTGCAGCATATCCAACAAATATACTTTTGATACCTCTAGGACCCAATTTGGATCTTTTAGGATCAGTGGCTCTATAAAAGGCCAAGCAGCCCCAAACTCTCAAGTAATTAAGATTTGGTTTTCTACCCTTCCATACTTAATATGGAGATACATGAGTCCTCTTAGAAGTAATTCTATTCAATATATGACATGCAATAAGAAGAGCTTCACCCCATAGATAAGTAGGAACATTGGCACATATGATCATAGAATTAATCATATATGTCAATGTCCTATTCCTTCTTTCTGCTAAACCATTTTGTTGTGGTGTATAAGGAGCAGTTTTCTGGTGAATAATACCATGCTCTTCACAAAACAAAGAGAACTCATTTGAAAAATACACCCCACCTCTATCAATGCGAAGGATTTTAATTTTCCTTTCCTTTTGGTTTTCAACCACAGCCTTGTATCGTTTAAAGAACTCAAAGGTTTCATCTTTATTTGACATTAAATAAGCATATGAAAATCTAGAGCAACATCAATAAAGGTAATAAAGTAACGTTTTCCTCCTCTTGTTAAGTTTCCATTAAATTCACTAATGTCACTATGCACCAAATCTAAAACTTTCGTGTTTTTCTCGACTCCTATGAAAGGTTTCTTTTTAATTTTTGATTGTGTACATGTTTCACATCTTTTAGAAATAACTTCCTTTGCAAGAAATTAAACCACGTGTAGATAAATATTTTAAAGATCTATATAATTTAAATGTGCTAACCTAGAATGCCATATATGAAAAGAGGAGTCAACAATATAAACCGAAAGAATTCACTGTATTGATACTGAGTTTGAATATTCCATCACAAGAATAACCCTTCCCAACAAATACACCATTCTTTGACAGTACAAATTTGTCGGACTCTTGAATGACCTTTATGCCGTTTTTACAAAGTAGATTTGCAGATACAAGATTTTTCTTAATGTCCGGGACATGAAAAATATTTGTCAGATTGATTGTCTTTCCAGAAGTAAATTGAAGTTCAACTGTCATTTTTCCGAGAACCTTAGCAGAATTATGGTAGGTGGGCAAATATAACTTTAAGGAAAACATTCCTACGTGCCTCAAAGATATTTCTGTCTATTCTATGCCCAGATTCCTAACAATCTTAAAGTGATATTTTTCGCCATGGAGAATATGTCAGAAACTTTGGCATTTTCGGCAATGAACGACAATTCGTTCTGGAAACTTGACAAGTTCGATGGAACCAATTTCATGCGCTCGAAGGACAAGATTGGCTGGATGATGACTGCATTGAAAATTGCTTATGTTCTTGATCCAAATCTGCAGCCAATTCCAAAGGCTACTGATGCAGATACACAAAAAATTATTGCTGAAAGAAAGTAGTGAGAGGAAGATGAACTAATGTGCAGAGGCCACATTTTAAACTCATTGTCTGATGGATTATACAATCTCTTTGCTGCTGCCCAAGAGAAATCTGGTCTGCTCTTGAAGAAAAATACACATTAGAGAAAAAAGGTACTGACAAATTTATTATGTTTAAATTTTATGAATTCACTATGATTGATGACAAATCCATTGTGGATCAAGTTCAAGATTTACTAATATTGGTTACAAAGCTCTGTGAAGTCAAAATAATTGTTCCTGAATCATTGCAAGTGGGGGGCTATCATGTCAAAATTACCCCATGGTTAGAACCATTATAAGAAGAAAATTCTGCACATGGCAGTAGATATAAGTCTCCAGGATCTTTTGAAAGGGATCCAAATTGAAGAGGAGACTAGAAAATGGGAAAAAGTTTTTTCCTCTCATGACTTCACTAAGATTAACTATGTTGAAGGGAGCAGTAACAAGTTCAAAAAGAACTTCAAAGTAAATCACACAAGAAAGTTTTAAGAAGAATAACCCCAATACCAAGAATGGCAAGAAAGATGCAACTTGTCACCATTGTGGTAAGAAAGGCCACTTCATCCGTAATTGCAGATTCAGCAAATATGAGGATGCCAAATTAAATAAGGCAAACATGATGGAGGAGACTCCTACCGAAGTAATAATTGCTATGGTGTGTGACATGCAAATTGGCATGATCACTGAATTAAATATGGCAGCAGCAAAAATTTCTTCGGATTGGTGGCTTGACTCTGGTGCTACCATCCATATTTGCAATGACAAAACACAGTTCAAGACCTATAGGCTAGAAGAAGATGGTCAAGAGGTGCTAATGGGAAAATATCACTTTAAGATTGTTAGGAATCTGGGCATAGAATAGAGAAAAATATCTTTGAGGCACGTAGGAAACGTTTTCCTTAAAAGTGATATTTGCCCACCTACTCAAGATTGAGTTTACTAATAGGTCTTAGACAAATCACTTTCAGGATCCAACAAAGATTAGAACTTTGGTTTAGCAAAAACTAAAATTCCCTTAGAATTTCTGAAGGAAATAATGTGTGAGGGAGGGAGAAAGATATATATGAAATAGAATAGTTTTTTTTTATGATTGTTCAAGTCCCACTTTGTGGGCTTTATATAGATTATGAATGAGTGCTTTGGCATCCCTTTGAAGTGGTGCCAATAATCTATCTTTTGGTGAAAAGATACAACCCTTTCTTTAAGGAATTGTTTCATCCAAGGGATGAAACTATTCAATTCAAGTGGTTTGATCAAAAGATGCAACCCTTCTTTAAGAACTGATTAATCCAAAGGTTGCAACTATTGGGTTCAAATGGTTTCACCAAGAGATGCATGCATCTGCAATTTTCTCACAAAATCATGATGCATGCATCTGCAATTAAAAAAAAAATCATCGATCTATGATATAGTATATATTTTGAAATATATAGCAGTATATATATACACTTACCAAGTTGAAGTGGGGTAGGTGATCAAACTTCAAAGGTGAAGAAGCCAAGCCCACTGAAAAGAAGTCATATATTGGCTTCAACAAGATTTGGATCCTTGTAGACAAGACCATTCACACAAGCATATATGCATGCACTAAAATATAACATGTGTTGGTGACTAAGCTGCATCACTGGCAGCTGACTTGGCAGCATACCAACTGCTGACTTAAGCAAGAAGCTGTCACGAACTAAGGCACGGATTTGAAGAGTGTATGAGTGTGAGGCAGTTAGCAACTGCATAGAGAGTGAGAGCAGAATAAGGAGAAAAGAGAAGTGTGTGAGGGTTTGTTATAACATCCCTAACTGATTTGTAAGTGAGAGAGTGTGTGTGGAAACTGTTATGTAATTAAACTAAAAGCAATGAGAAAGATGAGAAGAACAATGTGTAGGATCAGTCATAGCTGACTACTCTTTCAGTAAAAGAAAAAAACTCTCTCAGTCATTTCATCAAACACTTAGAGTGCAGAAGATCATCATATTGATCTTCATCTAATCTCAGTAAACTGTTCCTATTAAAACAATCCTAAACCTAAACAGAGAATCATACAAATGAATGCATCACGGGCTAATCCCGATTCAAGGATTTCAGCTAGAGATTAGAGTTTAGGGATTATACCTTAGCTTGCAGCTGTTCTTGATTGAAGCAGTAAGCCAATCCCAATCCGAGAGAGATCATCATCCTCTTCTCCACACCGATCGAAATCAACCAAATCCCTACGATTCCACCGTAAGTCTGGTCATCCAACATGGTATCAAAGCTGTGAGATCATATCTCTGGGGCGTCTGACTGTGGTGAAGCCGAGCAGGAGTCGAGCAGGAGTTACCTTCACTGCCAAGTCATGGTTGGTAATGGAGGAGGTGAACCGAAGATTCCTATATTCACAGGAGTAAACTATGACTTCTGGAATATAAAGATGAGAACAGCACTGAAAGCATGCGATCTATGGACAATTATCACTCAAGGCTTACCTGATCCTGAGTTTGATGATGACAATGAAGAGCTTGAGATAGCAGCAAGTCATGCTGATCAGATCAAGAACGCCAAGGCTTTGAATCTGATTTAGAATGCTGTTTCTGAGGAGATCTTCCCTAGAATCTCAAATGAAGAGATAGCCAAAAGTGCCTGGGAGATTCTGCAGAAGGAGTACAAAGGAGACCCTAAGGTTAGAGCAGTTAAAATGCAAGGTCTTAGAAGAGATTTTGAATACACACGTATGAAGAATGATGAGTCCTTTTCTACATACATGTCTAGATTGTTAGCTGTGGTTAATCAAATGAAAACATATGGTGAGGATATAACTGAAAAGAGATTAGCACAGAAAATCCTGATTAGTCTGACTAAACCTTATGATTCAATTGTGTCCATAATTGAAGAAACTAAAGACCTAGAACAGATTAGTGTTGAGAGTATCTCTGCATCAATCAAGGCATTTGATCAACGTTTGGAAATGCATTCTGAGGGTGATGTTGAGAAAGCCTTCTCAAGCATGAGTGTGAACAACAAGTCTCAGGTTCAGTCAAATCAGGGGAGGTTCAAGAAGCAGTAGTTCAAAGGTGGAAACAAAGGATGGACTACTAGAAAATTCAAAGGAAATGCTAAGTATGAGAATAAGTTCTCTGGGAATCAGAAGGGTGAAACCAGTGGTTCTAAGGATGCTTGCAAGAATTGCAACAAACTTCACTGGGGTGAATGCTGGTTCAAAGGCAAGGTAAAGTGTTTCAAGTGTTCTAAGTTTGGACACGTTGCCAAGGACTGTTCTGAGAACCAAGTTGCTAATTTAGTTCAGAAAGTGAATGAAGATGAAAGCAACATGTTCTATGCTTGCCATTCAGCCTCCATTGAGAAGGATGTGGGTGTGTGGTATTTGGACAGTGGTTGTAGTAACCACATGACAGGGCTTGAGTCTTTACTAACCAACCTTGATCAACATCTGAATGTAAAAGTAAAGATGGGTACTAGTGAGTTAGTACAAGCTACAGGGAAAGGCTCTTTACTAGTTCATACTGATCAAGGTGACAAGTACATCAGGGAAGTGATGCTTGTACATGGTTTAGATGAAAACCTACTAAGTGTAGGACAGATGGTGGAACATGGTTACTGTCTTGTGTTTGGGGACAGTACATCAGAGGTCTATGAAGACAACACCATGAAACAAAGGATTGCCAAAGTTCCAATGACTGGCAGCAGGTGTTTCAAGCTTTCTCTGGACTATGTGAGTCCAGTAGCTAGAAGGGCAGAAGCAAAGGAAAGCACAGAGTTATGGCACATGAGGTTTGGGCATCTGAACTATGCAAGTCTAAAACTGCTAAGATAGAAGGACATGGTGGTTGGTCTTCTTAGCCTAGAAGGTGACAAAGAACTCTGTGAAGGGTGTATATCAGGGAAACACCATGTGAGTCCTTTTGACACAGAAGAGGCTTGGAGAGCATCTACACCTCTTGAGCTAATACATTCATACGTTTGTGGTCCTATGCAAACAGAAACAATGGGAGGTAACTTGTATTTCCTTACTTTCATTGATGATCACTCAAGGATGTGCTGGCTGTATTTCCTAAGACACAAGTCAGGTGTGTTGAATGTGTTCAAGAAGTTCAAAGCTATGGTTGAACTACAAAGTGGGTGCAAGGTGAAGAAGTTAAGAAGTGATAGAGGTGGAGAATACACCTCAAATGAATTCCAAAGGCTCTGTGAAGACCATGGAATAGAGAGACAGCTGACAGTAGCTTACTCTCCTCAGTAAAATGGGGTTGCTGAGAGGAAAAATAGGACAATAGTAGAGATGGCTAAGTCTATGTTACATGGTAAGCATCTACCCTATGAGTTATGGGGTGAAGCAGTTAACATTGCAGTATACATCCTAAATAGATGTCCTACCAAGGCTGTGCAAAGCAAGACTCCATTTGAGAAGTTCTCTGGTAGAAGACCAGGAGTGTTACACCTAAGAGTGTTTGGCTCTATATGCTACATGCACATTCCATCTCAGAAGAGACAGAAACTGGATGATTCAAGTATCAAAGGTGTCCTAGTTGGTTATGGTAACTGTGAGAAGGGCTACAGAATCTATAATCTGGAAACTAGAAAGGTTGTGGTGTCAAGGAGTGTGATATTCAATGAAGAAGGAAGCTGGGATTGGAAGAATCATGCAGAAGTGCAAGAGTTCATACCTTTGAGTTTTGACACTGGAACTAATGGTGCTACACCAGCAACTCAAAATACTCAAACTACTATCATCAGCTCAAGTTCAAACTCAAGTTCTGAATCTGATCCTAGTGCAAGTCCTAGTCCTAGTGATTCACCTAGCTCAAGTTCTGGAGATACACCAGTAAGGCTAAGGATTCTAAGTGAGGTTTATGCTAGGTGTCACATGTGTATAATTGAACCTGAAAGTTTCAGTGAAGCAATCAGAGATTCAGCTTGGAAGAAAGCTTTGGAGGATGAGATTCATATGATTGAAAAGAATGACACTTGGGAACTGACAGTGAGACCTACTGAAAAACTAGTGATTGGTGTCAAGTGGGTGTACAAAACCAAGCTTAACCTAGATGGATCTGTTCAGAAACATAAGGCCAGATTGGTAGCCAAAGGGTATGCTCAAAAACCAGGAGTTGATTTCAATGAGACCTTTGCACCAGTTGCAAGGCTTGACACTATCAGAATTCTAATTGCTTTAGCAACACAGAAAGAGTGGAAACTGTTTCAACTTGATGTGAAATCAGTATTTCTAAATGGTGTTCTAGAGGAAGAAGTATATGTGGATCAGCCTGAAGGTTTTGATGTCCAAGGACATGAAGCCAGTGTCTACAAGCTAAACAAGGCACTATATGGACTAAAGCAGGCACCAAGGGCCTGGTATGGGGAGATTGATTCTTACTTACTGAGTTGTGGTTTTTAGAGAAGCTCAAGTGAGGCAACTCTGTATATAAAGTGCAATAAAGATAAAGGAACTCTAATTGTGTCAATCTATGTAGATGACATCATCTACACAGGTAACAGTGCTGCTATGATGGATGAGTTCAAGCAGGACGTGATGAACAAATATGAGATGACAGATCTGGGTTTACTACATCATTTCCCGGGGATGGGTGTTCTACAGTCAAGCAATGGCATCTTCATACATCAAAGGAAGTATGCAACCACATTATTAGAAAAATTTGGACTCAAAGACTGCAAACTAGTGAGTACCCCTCTAGTGACAGCAGAGAAGCTGCAAAGAAATGATGGCAGTGAAGCTGCAGATGAGCAACTCTATAGGCAGATTGTGGGAAGTCTGCTCTATCTCACAGCTACTGGACCAGACATAATGTATGCCTCAAGCTTACTATCTAGATTCATGCACAACCCTACAAAGAATCACCTAGGTACTGCAAAGAGAGTCCTAAGGTATGTCCAAGGTACACTAACCTATGGAATTGAGTACAAGAAGGGAAAAGCAGCAACCTTGGTGGGTTTCTGTGACAGTGATTGGGGAGGCTCAGAAGATGATACGAAAAACACATCTGGATATGCTTTTTCATTTGGCAATTGTAAGGACCCTTCCTGAATTTTCCCTCGAAACCCGGAAAGAACCCTTATCCCATCTGACAGCTCTTTACTTCAAAATTTAAACACCAGAAATACCCTTTGTTCTGGAATAATTTTTATTAAACCTTACAGGGTTCCCGACAGAACCTCTGTACTTACTGACCACTCATACCTGTCAGACGCAGGATAGTATACTGGTCAAAACCAAAACCTCGGAATAGTGGTGGTCCAAATAGGAATACCCTATGTCACCAAACGTCAGTAGGTCAGACACTGCTGACATCTCTACTGGAATACCACAAGACAACAGACTAGTCAAATACTTGTGAACCAACCATAATTCGTCCCTCTGGGTCACCGCCCACACCTACCCACTGACCCGGCTGACGAAGTATTTTCATAGGTTGATTAAGCCCATGACCATTGTCGTCTGTTTCATATTAGAGCCGGATATATCCTCGGCTATCATATCGTATCATCAGCCGGTATAACCTTCGGCTACCATAACATATCAGTCGGCATATCTCTCGACTATCCTGTCCCTAGCCACCAGGGTATCCCTTGGGGTGTGCTAGTCATGTATCATATCATATCAGTCGGCATATATCTCGACTATCATATCATATCAGTCGGCATCTCTCGACTATCATAACATATCAGTCGGCATCTCTCGACTATCATATCCCTAGCCACCAGGGTATCCCTTGGGGTGTGCTAGTCATGTATCATATCATATCAGTCGGCATATATCTCGACTATCATATCATATCAGTCGGCATCTCTCGACTATCATAACATATCAGTCGGCATCTCTCGACTATCATATCCCTAGCCACCAGGGTATCCCTTGGGGTGTGCTAGTCATGTATCATATCATATCAGTCGGCATATATCTCGACTATCATATCATATCAGTCGGCATCTCTCGACTATCATAACATATCAGTCGGCATCTCTCGACTATCATATCCCTAGCCACCAGGGTATCCCTTGGGGTGTGCTAGTCATGTATCATATCATATCAGTCGGCATATATCTCGACTATCATATCATATCAGTCGGCATCTCTCGACTATCATAACATATCAGTCGGCATCTCTCGACTATCATATCCCTAGCCACCAGGGTATCCCTTGGGGTGTGCTAGTCATGTATCATATCATATCAGTCGGCATATATCTCGACTATCATATCATATCAGTCGGCATCTCTCGACTATCATAACATATCAGTCGGCATCTCTCGACTATCATATCCCTAGCCACTAGGGTATCCCTTGGGGTGTGCTAGTCATGTATCATATCATATCAGTCGGCATATATCTCGACTATCATATCATATCAGTCGGCATCTCTCGACTATCATAACATATCAGTCGGCATCTCTCGACTATCATATCCCTAGCCACCAGGGTATCCCTTGGGGTGTGCTAGTCATGTATCATATCATATCAGTCGGCATATATCTCGACTATCATATCATATCAGTCGGCATCTCTCGACTATCATAACATATCAGTCGGCATCTCTAGACTATCATATCCCTAGCCACCAGGGTATCCCTTGGGGTGTGCTAGTCATGTATCATATCATCTCAGTCGGCATATATCTCGACTATCATATCATATCAGTCGGCATCTCTCGACTATCATATCATATCATATCATATCATATCATATATTGGAGGTTCACCGGGTTCACCGCTAATAACGGATCCTCGTCCCGAGTCCTGGCCTCCCTCAATATGATCAAATCACACTTTAACCGAAATAGTGGAAAACATATATCCAGTAATCATTTCTAAATTCCAGGAAATCATTGCAACAATACATAACAATATGTAAACAAAGATACATTGATGCATGCATTACAGTTTATAAACAATAGTCCACTAATATACATCAACCAACCCTTAATTCATGGATGCTCTAGCCCAAGCAACACATGCACAATAATGTCCCAACTACCTGGACTTCCCGAACTCAAAACCCGCTAATACGGTCAACTATTACCGCTGGGATTACCCAAAACAACCTCTAAACGACGTCCGATCAACCTCAAACCTGTACCAACAGATTCGGAACGTCGAAAACTAGTTACCACGCGCCGCTGTGACCTCAGTCTCGGCTCCACGCGCCGCCGGAAGGTCGGCACACGCGTCCACGCGCAGGTCACGCGCTGCTACAGTGTTCACGCGCCTGAACCGGTCCAACCCTGTTCGGCTCAACCTGACCCGGTCCAACTTGACCCGACCGGTTCACTCAACCCGACCGGTTCAACTCGACCCGACCGGTTCAACTCGACCCGACCGGTCACCGGTGACTCGCCGGAGAAGACGACCGGACTGCCGTCACCGTCGCCGGAGGCTGGCCGGAGAAGATGACCGGACCGCCACCTCCGCCGCCGTCTGGTTCGCCGGAATCCCCCATTTCCGGCCGAAACTACCAGTTTTCTAACTTCTTCATTTCTTAACCGTTTTTCACGATCTATATATGGAAATTTATCTACTTTTCACCAGGAATCCAAATATGAGGTCAAAGTTCCGAGATCGTACCTGGTTTGGCCGGAAAATGGCCGAGAAGTTTCGGTTCACCTCCCTCCTCCGTCCGTCGCCTACGGCGGTGCTCCCGCTCCAATATCTACCCCAAAATGCTCGTGGGGTCCCGGGGATGATCCTCCCGACCTTGGTTTCACTCAACTCGGATCGAAATCCGTCCGATGAAAATCAAGCTTTGTGTTCACACGGGGGGTTTTCGGGTAGTAGAGAGAGAGACCATATTGACCAATCTGCCGAGGAGAGAGAAAATATCTACTATATAGTTCCAACTTCTCCAAAATTACCAAACTACCCCTGAAGCTTCTAGACCCGTAACGAACTCACCGGGTCTCCGTTTTCCACGTGCCGCCTGTCTACGAACTCGTGAGTTCGAGACCTACGCAACGACCTTAGAAAAATTCCCAAAAGTCTTGCCAGTCAAAAAGTGACTCCCGAACCCGTCCAAAACTGAGGGTAAAATTGTCCAATCCTCAAAATAGTTTAATTTCTGGTCCGGGTCGTTACAATCTACCCTCCTTAAGAAATTTCGTCCCCGAAATTCATTCCTAACCATGAAACAATGAGGATATTGTGCCCGCATTAGTTCCGCGATTTCCTACGTGGCCTGCTCCACGTTATAATTCCTCCACAACACTTTAACTAGAGGAAAAGTCTTTCTGCGAAGTACCTTTTCCTTCAAATACAGAATTTGCACCGTCACTTTATTTAACTTCCGGTAGTCGATACACAATATCAGACCACCATCCTTTTTCCTCACAATTAATACCGGCGCACCCCATGGTGAAACACTTGGGCGAATAAATCCCATATTCACCAAGTCCTGCAATTGAGTCTTTAACTCTCGCAATTCTGCCGGTGCCATCCTGTACGGTTCCTGTGAGATAGGTTGAGTACCTGGCAAAAGCTCGATTGTGAACTCAATCTCACGTTGTGGTGGTAATCCTGGAAGATCATCTGGAAACACATCAGAGAACTCACTCACCACAGGAATATCCTCCACTCTCATCGAAGTATTCCGAGCATCTATCACATGAGCCAAGTAACCCTCACAACCTTTTCTCAACAATCTCTCAGCTGTTAACGATGATATCACTCCATAGGGTAATACCCTACGATCTCCCCGAAATGTAAGTTCAGGTAATCCTAGACTCCGAAAAACTACTGTCTTGTCATAACAGTCTATGGAGGCATGGTGCATGGACAACCAATCCATCCCCAGAATCACATCAAACTCAAAGATATCTAAGGGGATTAAATCTACCTCCAAACCATGGCCTTCAACCATCACCGGACAACTGCGAATCACTAGGTTCGCCACTAACATATCTCCGGTAGGAGTACTAATACCCATGTCCCAACCAATTGGAGACAATTCTCTATCCGCAAACAATGCAAAACCCTGAGAAATAAAAGAATGAGTTGCCTCGGGATCTAATAAAACAAAAGCATTGCGGTTTAAATTAGATAACATACCCGTGACCACCTCCGGTGCTACTCGAGTCTCCTGTTGCGTCATGGCAAAAACTCGAGCTGGTGTACCCGAAGATCGACCACGATCCCCATACCTGCCTCTAGCACTGCTGGTCCCATTAGCTCTACCAGCCCCACTGAAATGGGTCTGACTCCCAGTTGCAGTATCAAACATCTCTCCTGTCTTCGGGCTAGGATCAGTCGCACCATGACCAAAGGAACTACTTCCCGGACGTCGTTGTGGACAGAATCTCTTGATGTGACCAGTCTCCCCACAGAAATAACAAACGGAATCACTAAAGCCACTAGATCTGCCACCCTGTCTCCTGTTGAACTGCACTGAGGCACCCCGAGACTGTGCAAAAGATTGTCGTGTCTGACCAGCTCCGCCACTGCCTGTACTAGATCTCCCAGAAGATCCAGAACTATGACTGCCTCTTTTTGATGGTCCCTTACTAGAGGATCCGGCAGTCCAGTGATCTCGACGTCTCCTGTACCCACTGTACTGCTGTGGCATTGGGAAACCCAACTCAACTCTACTCGAGCTGCAGCATCAGCCAAAGTCCTCAACGAAATGTGGTCCATAGACGTAACTGCTGACCGAATCTCACTCCGCAGTCCACTCTCAAATCTGTGGCACTTGTCTGACTCGGTCGCTACCAACGTCGGTGCAAAGCGACTCAGCACTATGAATCTCTGTTCATACTGGACCACCGTCATGTCTCCTTGCTGTAAATGCAAGAACTCGGCCTCCTTAACGTTCCGGTGTGAGCGAGGGTAAAACTGCTCCAAGAAGCGTTCCCGGAAAGTCTGCCAAGTAAGCGTATGGACATTCCAGCCTGACACCTCCAATGAGTGCCACCAGTGGTAAGCAGAACCACCTAGTAAAAATGTGGCCAGTAGAACTCTCTCTTCTAGAGGACACCTCATAATCAAGAACACCCGCTCCATGCGAGTAATCCACTCCTCAGCCTCATCTGGGCTAGAGTCACCCATGAATATCGTCGCCCCTAGTCTCTGGGCTCTCTCGATATCAGAGACTTCATGAGAAGTTTTATCCTGGAGTACAAAAGCTAAAGTCTGACCCAGCTGTTCCAGTGTCTGCCTCAAATCAGGCTCCACTGCAGGTTCATGGTCATCTCCACCATTTCCCGACCGTTGACGAAACTCACGTCTCGGAGGCATCTTGTTAACCGAAATCCATAAATAATTTGCACACAAGTGTGCAGTCTACAGGAAGTTAACCTAGAGCTCTTATACCACTTGTAAGGACCCTTCCCGAATTTTCCCTCGAAACCCGGAAAGAACCCTTATCCCATCTGACAGCTCTTTACTTCAAAATTTAAACACCAGAAATACCCGTTGTTCTGGAATAATTTTTATTAAACCTTACAGGGTTCCCGACAGAACCTCTGTACTTACTGACCACTCATACCTGTCAGACGCAGGATAGTATACTGGTCAAAACCAAAACCTCGGAATAGTGGTGGTCCAAATAGGAATACCCTATGTCACCAAACGTCAGTAGGTCAGACACTGCTGACATCTCTACTGGAATACCACAAGACAACAGACTAGTCAAATACTTGTGAACCAACCATAATTCGTCCCTCTGGGTCACCGCCCACACCTACCCACTGACCCGGCTGACGAAGTATTTTCATAGGTTGATTAAGCCCATGACCATTGTCGTCTGTTTCATATTAGAGCCGGATATATCCTCGGCTATCATATCGTATCATCAGCCGGTATAACCTTCGGCTACCATAACATATCAGTCGGCATATCTCTCGACTATCCTGTCCCTAGCCACCAGGGTATCCCTTGGGGTGTGCTAGTCATGTATCATATCATATCAGTCGGCATATATCTCGACTATCATATCATATCAGTCGGCATCTCTCGACTATCATAACATATCAGTCGGCATCTCTCGACTATCATATCCCTAGCCACCAGGGTATCCCTTGGGGTGTGCTAGTCATGTATCATATCATATCAGTCGGCATATATCTCGACTATCATATCATATCAGTCGGCATCTCTCGACTATCATAACATATCAGTCGGCATCTCTCGACTATCATATCCCTAGCCACCAGGGTATCCCTTGGGGTGTGCTAGTCATGTATCATATCATATCAGTCGGCATATATCTCGACTATCATATCATATCAGTCGGCATCTCTCGACTATCATAACATATCGGTCGGCATCTCTCGACTATCATATCCCTAGCCACCAGGGTATCCCTTGGGGTGTGCTAGTCATGTATCATATCATATCAGTCGGCATATATCTCGACTATCATATCATATCAGTCGGCATCTCTCGACTATCATAACATATCAGTCGGCATCTCTCGACTATCATATCCCTAGCCACCAGGGTATCCCTTGGGGTGTGCTAGTCATATATCATATCATATCAGTCGGCATATATCTCGACTATCATATCATATCAGTCGGCATCTCTCGACTATCATATCATATCATATCATATCATATATTGGAGGTTCACCGGGTTCACCGCTAATAACGGATCCTCGTCCCGAGTCCTGGCCTCCCTCAATATGACCAAATCACACTTTAACCGAAATAGTGGAAAACATATATCCAGTAATCATTTCTAAATTCCAGGAAATCATTGCAACAATACATAACAATATGTAAACAAAGATACATTGATGCATGCATTACAGTTTATAAACAATAGTCCACTAATATACATCAACCAACCCTTAATTCATGGACGCTCTAGCCCAAGCAACACATGCACAATAATGTCCCAACTACCTGGACTTCCCGAACTCAAAACCCGCTAATACGGTCAACTATTACCGCTGGGATTGCCCAAAACAACCTCTAAACGACGTCCGATCAACCTCAAACCTGTACCAACAGATTCGGAACGTCGAAAACTAGTTACCACGCGTCGCCGTGACCTCAGTCTCGGCTCCACGCGCCGCCACGCGCCGCCGGAAGGTCGGCACACGCGTCCACGCGCCGGTCACGCACTGCTACAGTGTTCACGCGCCTGAACCGGTCCAACCCGGTTCGGCTCAACCTGACCCGGTCCAACTTGACCCGACTGGTTCACTCAACCCGACCGGTTCAACTCGACCCGACCGGTTCAACTCGACCCGACCGGTCACCGGTGACTCGCCGGAGAAGACGACCGGACTGCCGTCACCGTCGCCGGAGGCTGGCCGGAGAAGATGACTGGACCGCCACCTCCGCCGCCGTCTGGTTCGCTGGAATCCCCCATTTCCGGCCGAAACTACCAGTTTTCTAACTTCTTCATTTCTTAACCGTTTTTCACGATCTATACATGGAAATTTATCTACTTTTCACCAGGAATCCAAATATGAGGTCAAAGTTCCGAGATCGTACCTGGTTTGGCCGGAAAACGGCCGAGAAGTTTCGGTTCACCTCCCTCCTCCGTCCGTCGCCTACGGCGGTGCTCTCGCTCCAATATCTACCCCAAAATGCTCGTGGGGTCCCAGGGATGATCCTCCCGACCTTGGTTTCACTCAACTCGGATCGAAATCCGTCCGATGAAAATCAAGCTTTGTGTTCACACGGGGGGTTTTCGGGTAGTAGAGAGAGAGACCATATTGACCAATCTGCCGAGGAGAGAGAAAATATCTACTATATAGTTCGAACTTCTCCAAAATTACCAAACTGCCCCTGAAGCTTCTAGACCCGTAACGAACTCACCGGGTCTCCGTTTTCCGCGTGCCGCTTGTCTACGAACTCGTGAGTTCGAGACCTACGCAACGACCTTAGAAAAATTCCCAAAAGTCTTGCCAGTCAAAAAGTGACTCCCGAACCCGTCCAAAACTGAGGGTAAAATTGTCCAATCCTCAAAATAGTTTAATTTCTGGTCCGGGTCGTTACAGCAATGGAGTGTTTTCTTGGGCATCTGTCAAGCAGAGCAGTGTTGCTCTTTCAACAGCAGAAGCTGAGTATGTAAGTGCCTCTGAGGCAACTACTCAAGCTGTCTGGCTAAGGTTTGTTTTGGGAGACTTGGGAGAAGAACAATTAAAGGCTACCCCTGTACTATGTGATGGTATGTCAGCCATTGCCATGGCCAAGAATCCAGTCTTCCATCAGAAGACCAAACACATAAACAGAAGGTGTCATTACAACAGAGATGCAATCCAAAATGAAGAGATAACCCTACATTACTGCAAGTCAGAAGAGCAACTTGCAGACATATTCACTAAAGCCCTACCTAGAGAGAGGTTCTGTTAGCTAAGAAGTCAGCTGGGATTGGTTTCAGTGACTAGCTTAGGAGGGGATGTTGGTGACTAAGCTGCATCACTGGCAGCTGACTTGGCAGTATACCAGCTGCTGACTCAAGCAAGAAGTTGTCATGAACTAAGGCACGGATTTGAAGAGTGTATGAGTGTGAGGCAGTTAGCAACTGCATAGAGAGTGAGAGCAGAATAAGGAGAAAAGAGAAGTGTGTGAGGGTTTGTTATAGCATCCCTAACCGATTTTTAAGTGAGAGAGTGTGTGTGGAAACTGTTATGTAATTAAACTAAAAGCAATGATATAGATGAGAAGAACAATGTGTAGGATCAGTCATAATTGACTACTCTTTCAGTAAAAGAAAAAAACTCTCTCAGTCATTTCATCAAACACTTAGAGTGCAGAAGATCATCATATTGATCTTCATCTAATCTCAGTAAATTCTTCCTATTAAAACAACCCTAAACCTAAACAGAGAATCATACAAATGAATGCACCACGGGCTAATCCCGATTCAAGGATTTCAGCTAGAGATTAGAGTTTAGGGATTATACCTTAGCTTACAGCTGTTCTTGATTGAAGCAGTAAGCCAATCCCAATCCGAGAGAGATCATCATCCTCATCTCCACACCGATCGAAATCAACCAAATCCCCTGCGATTCCACCGTAAGTCTGGTCATCCAACAACATGATCATCATCCGATATGACATGTATATGCTGATATGCATATGTAATTGTTATGGAACACAATTAATGTACAATAAAAAAAACATATGAAAATATATGATTAAATGTCCATTCATCTTCAATTCCCTCTTTCTTATTAGATCTCAACGCAAGGAATTGTTAGAATCAAGGTCATCTGCCTGTCAATAATTTTTTTTAACACATTTCGTGGTTGTTTTAGCAATTAGCATAGGTGTCCATAACTGAACATTTTTATAGGACAAACACGTATGAACCAAGTATCTTTACCCATTTTTTAGGTGTCCATTCATTTTTATAGGTGTTCCGTGAGCAGATGTGCTATTTTTTATTTTTTATTTTTTATTTTTTTAACATAAGGCAGATTGAAAAATCAGATGTACATATATAGCAAGTTGGGGCTTTGAAACTTTAAAATGGTGCCTCATTAAAATCTTACTTTGAAAATCCCTAATTGACAAAATACAATAATGAAAAAGAGTATCCCCACCCTTAACAAACAAAACAAATTAAATTACACAACTAGATCATTTTCAAGATGGAAGCAAGCCATGGAGGTGCGGGAGGCATCCAAGAACCTGGTTTGGGATATTTGCTAGATCAATGAGAAGTTTTGGTTACAAGCAGACCAATTCTAATCACACCTTATTTTTTAAGAAATATCAAAGGAGAATGCACTCATTGTTTATGTTGATGATATGGTGGTCATCGGGAATGATCCTGGTGAGCAAGAGGCATTGAAGAAGTATATATCTCGAGAGAATTTGAGATGAAAGCTCTTGGTGATGTGAAGTAAATCATAGGAATTGAGGTGTCAAAATCTCATAAGGGCATCTTCTTGTCTCAGAGAAAATATACGTTAGATTCATTAAGTGAAACTGGGATGTCTGCTTGGCAACCGTTGGACACAATGTCGTAAAAGAAGGATTAAAGTTGCGAGGTCAAAGCTGATCAAGTGCCTGTTGACAAAGGGTGTTATCAGAGGTTAGGAGGAAGGCTGGTGTACAAGACCTAACATTGCCTATGCATTAACTGCAATTAGTCAATTTATGCATAATCCTATGGAGAAGCATGTGCGTGCAGTTATAAGGATTCTGATCAGTTATTCGAAGGCAGCTCATGGAAAAGGAATCTTGTTCACGAAAATGATTATTTGAAGGTCGAAGGTTATACTGATTGGGCTGGTGATGTAGGCAATGTTCCAAAGAATGTTAGGCGCTACTAGGGCAGTGGGAAGCTAGGGGCCTAGCACCTAGGCATTTAATCGGGGCCTAAGATTTTTTTTATTTTTTAAAATTATAATTTTATTATGAGATGTAAATTCTTACTCTTACAATTAAGGATAAACTACATAAAAGTACCCAAACTATACGGGTCATTTCAAGTTCATACCCGAACAATGAAAATTTTCATCTAGATACCCAAATTATCAAAACACATTATCTAAGTATCCTCCGTTAGTCAATCTGTTAGAGTAGTATTTAAATCCTTCTTCTAACAGGTGGAAGACGGTTTGTTCAAATTACAAGAGAGATTCAGCCGAATTTTCGGTAGAATTCTCATTGAGTAATTACGATAGAGTAGGGGTATTTTTGGAATTAGTTTGAATTATCAGGGGTTGTCAGACGGGAGAAGGACTTTTCATGGATTTTGAGGGGAAATTCGGGAAGGGTCCTGTCAGTCTATAACCCGTTTATGCATTCACCAAGTCTTGAAATTCCGCCTAATCCCATTTGTTGGTTGCCAGCTGCCTCCCATACTTATATGACAGCCACTTAACATTCTCATTTCTGTTTTTATTCCCGACAACACAATTGTGCTTACTCCTCAACATTTTTATTTGCAAGCACTTGGTGCCTCCTATTGGTGCAGCATAGATCATAAACTAACATTCTTAAACACATACAACCTTAATTGTAACAACCCGGACATTTAATTCGTAAATCATTGTAATTTAATTTGGGAAAAGATGAAATTACCCTTGTTTTTAAAGGGGGCGCGGAAGTCAATTTTGTGTGGAGCCATTTCACAGTTCTTGCGGGTACCGTTGCGTAGGTCTCGAACTCACGAGTTCGTAGATAGGCGGCACGCGGAAAACGGAGACAGTGCGAGAAAATGTCGGGTCTCGATTGTTTAGGGGCATTTTGGTCAATTGTCTTTGGGAGTATTTAAACCCAAAGCTGTCTAACCATTCTGCAATTGTTTCAATTTTCTCAATTTTTTTTCAGATTGACACAAACCCATTCACAGACCCGCGATCCACCGTCTGACCGAACGAAAACCAAAACTCTTGAATTTAGACCTTTCGTTCAAGTGGATCTCAACGCTTTTCATCCACACCATCATCTTCTCCTCCTTCCTGCGAGCACAACCATACCCACCACCGAAGGAGGCAGTCATAGGAGGCGTCGATCAGAGGAAAAGGAATCGAAGGCTTCCGATCAATTTTCCGACCAGTACAGGTACAAGTTTAGAGTTTTGAGTTCATTTTTGAGTTCCTGGGATTGAGTAGATGAATTTAGACATAAAATTCGTGAAAAATGGTTGAGTTTTGAAGAAGTTAGGAAAGCTTTAAGATCGGTCAAAATGGCAGTTTCCGGCGACAGTGGCCCGACGGCGGCGCGGCTGTCTTCTCCGGCGAGATCTGGCAAGGCTCCGACGATTCACCGGCGACCGGTTGGATCGAGTCGAACTGGGTCGGGGTCAAGTCGAGTCAGACTGGGTCGAGTACGATCGGGTCAAGCCGAGTTGGGCCGGGTTGGACAGGGTCGGTGAGTGGTGCATTGTAGCAGGTGCCTGGCCGGCGCGTGCCGCGTGTTCTGGCCTTCCTTCGGCGCGTGGGGCTGTGTCTGTGGTCACGGCAGTGCTTGTCTAATAGTTTTCGATGTTTCGGACCTTTTGGCGCAGGTTTCGGGTTAATCGGACGTCGTTTCGGGGTAGTTTTGGACGTCCGAAGTGGCTGCATTTTAGTGTAACGCGAGCGGTTTTCCCGGGGTTTAGGGAGTTTCAATATAGGGTTTCTAAATATCGTTAGTAATCCCGATTGTTACTTTTGATAGGCGATACTGCTCCGAACACTGCAGAGGAGCGTACGACTCGGGATTGAGCTATCGGTGAGTGGACTTCGGTTTATATATTGTAATGCATGCATAAAGGTATCTTTGATTTAAATGCTATTATATATTGTTGTGATATCTTTCCGGGATTTAGAACTTATTACTGGACACAGGTTTTACATATTTAAGTGAAAATGTGTTTTGAGGAAATGGCCTGGTTTTTTGACTCGATTTTGATATCGTTTTAATGTGGTAATTATGGAGTCCATGGTTTCGGGTTAGACCCGTATTTATGATTTTATTGGATTTGGCCATAAATGATTTTTCAATGAATTTGGCTTAGGCCAAGAAACAAGGATTTCAAACCACGGATTTTGGTTTTCACTTGTTTTTCTGTCCCCAAGGGTCAAGGTTTTCTCCGACTGGCATTGAGGAGTTTTGCTCCGCTGGTTGCGAGGGCTCCGACACTGGTATTGGTGTTGAGGGGTTTTGCTCTGTCGAGTCTCGAGGGCAGTCTACGAATAGCACATGGCTCTGCACAACTCGAGATATATCGGGTGTGTGGAGGGTATTTCAGGAACAGTGGATTATGTTATGTTTTGATATACATTTTGTGTCCAGGTAATTACAAAGGATTTTAAACTTTTGTGAAGAGGATTTTCAAACCATATTGTGGACCACGGTGTGTTTTTCATTATATAGATTTTTGCGTAGGTCCAACCAAATGGTTTTAAAGGAACATGGAATTCCGGTGATTTTCAGATGATGTTTTATTATTATAAACTGTTTTATGTGATGCATGCATGATTTTATTGGTGGAGAGGGAAAAATGTATGTTTTCCTCGGAAATAGTTTTAATTGATTATTTTTGTCCACTCACAATTTTGTTGTTTTAAATCCCCTCCAGGCTATTGAGTTGACGTGGACAGATCCAGAGGCGGAGGCATTACAGTTTAACTACGCGTTTACCGAGAGTAGGATATTTACCTGTGTATTAATTTATCCTACCTAGATCCTCTGATAAATCTGCTGGATTGTTTGTAATTATTGGTAGATATTTCGTTGAGAGGTTGGGTTGTTGGAATTTTGTGTGCCATCTGATCCCTTGTCTGACAAATGGAAGACGGTTAGCTAGTTTATAAGGGGAAATTCTGCCGGATTTTTGGTAGAATTCTCATAATTGTTTTCCAAGGCTTAAGGGTATTTTGGGTATTTTGTTAAGTTGTCAGGCGGGAGCAGGACCTTTTCCGGTTTCGAGGGGAAATTCGGGATGGGTCCTGTCAGCTTGGTATCAGAGCACTAGGTTTAAATTCCTGTATACCGTACACTTAGTGAACATCTGATTGTGTTATTGGTGATTTATGGATCTTTCAGCGTAATGCCTCCGAGACGCGAGCCCCGTCAACGGTCTGGAAATAGGGCGGACACACCTTAACCCGTTGGAGAGCTGGAGTTGAGGCAGACCTTGGATCAATTGGGTCAGACTTTGACTACGGTACTTCAAGGTAGGACTACTACTGAGGTGTCTGATATTGAGCGAGCCCAGATGTTGGGGGCGACCGTATTTACGGGCGAGTTAGGCCCGGAGAATGCGGATGAGTGGCTTACTCGTTTGGAACGAGTGTTTGTTATTATGAGGTGCCCTCCGGAAGATAAGGTGCGGTTAGCCACATTTCTTTTGGGTGGTTATGCATACCGCTGGTGGCATGCCTTGCAGCAGATAGGTTGGGATGTCCGTACCTTTACTTGGGAGACTTTTCGGGAGCGCTTCCTCGAACAGTTTTATCCTCGTTCATATCGAGATGCCAGAGAGGTTGAGTTCCTGCAGTTACAGCAGGGGGATATGACAGTGGTACAGTATGAGCAGCAATTTCTTGAGTAGTCACGTTTTGTACTGGCTCTTGTGGCGACAGAGATGGATAAATGCCGGAGGTTTGAGTATGGACTGCGGAATGAGATTCGAGTAGCAGTAACTGTTGTGGTACATACATCTTTGAGGGCTTTGGCAGATGCTGCTGCCATAGTAGAGTTGAATTTTCCAGCTCAGCAACAGTTCAATGGTTCCAGGAGACGCTAGGATCGCTGGGATTCCGGAACCTCTAGTCATGGACTAGCTAAGAGAGGTAGTTCCAGTTTTGGTTCTTCTAGGGGTGTAGGATCCGGAGGAGGCAGTGGCAGTCAGGGACATCAGTTATCCGCTCAGTCTGGTGGTGTTTCAGTTCAGTCGACCGGAAGACAGAGTGATATTGGTTGCTTCTTCTGTGGGGAGCCTGGTCATTTCAAGAGAGAATGTCCAGATCGTCGTCCGGGCTGCAGTTCATTAGGCTGAGAGGTTGCTGATTCAAGTCAGAGGACATCGCAGGCATCTAGTTCTACAGCAAGGAGCCAGGCCCAGCCCAATGGGGCCAGCAGGGCCATTGGGACCAGCATGACTAGAGGGAGACGTGGGGGTCATGGTCGATCTTCTGGTACACCGGCCCGAGTTTTTGTGATGACTCAGCAGGAGGCTCGAGCAGCACCAGAGGTGGTTACAGGTATGTTATCTTTTTTTAATCATGATGCTCGTGTTTTGATAGATCCCGAGGCCACACATTCTTTTATTTCTAGGGGTTTTACACTTTTTGCTGATAGAGGGTTGTCTCCGATTGGTTGGGATATGGGCATTAGTACTCCTACCGGGGATATGCTAGTGGCGAACCTTGTGAGTCGCGGTTGTCCGGTAGTAGTGGAGGGATATGAGTTAGAGGCAGATTTAATCCCCTTGGATATATATGATTTTGATGTGATTATGGGGATGGATTGGTTAACCATGCATCATGCCTCCATAGATTGTTTTCACAAGATGGTGGTGTTTCGGAGTCCAGGTTTGCCGGAGCTGACATTTCAGGGTGACCGTAGGGACCTTCCCTCGGGAGTAACCTCAGCTTTGACGGCCGAGAAGTTATTGAGGAAAGGTTGTGAGGGATACTCCGGTGAGAGTAGAGGATCTTCCTGTGGTGAATGAATTTCCAGAGGATCTTCCGGGGTTACCACCTCACCGGGAGATTGAGTTCACCATAGAGCTTCTTCTAGGCACTCAACCTATATCCCAGGCACCGTACAGAATGGCACCGGCTGAGTTAAGAGAGTTGAAGACTCAATTGCAGGACTTGGTGGATATGAGATTTATTCGACCAAATGTATCACCTTGGGGTGCGCCAGTATTATTTGTAAGGAAAAATGATGGTGGTTTGAGGCTTTGTATTGACTATCGGCAGATAAACAGGGTTACGGTACGGAATAAGTATCATTTACCACGAATTGATGATATGTTCGATCAATTGAAAGGGGCGAAGTATTTTTCTAAAATTGACCATCGATACGGGTACCATCAGTTGAGGATCAGGGAAGAGGATGTTCCTAAAACAGCTTTTAGGACCCGCTATGGGCATTATGAGTTCCTGGTGATGCCTTTTGGTTTAACTAATGCCCCAGAAGCATTTATGGATTTGATGAACAGGGTATTCCGACGTTATTTGGATCGGTTTGTGATTGTGTTAATCAATGACATCTTGATATATTCGAAGAGTGGTAAGGCACATGCTGAGGTTGGTACTGAATATGCTGAGGAAAAAACAATTGTTTGCCAAGTTCAGTAAATATTAGTTTTGGTTGACAAGTGTGGGATTCCTAGGTCATGTGATTTCTGCTGAGGGTATCAGCGTGGATCCCCAAAAAGTTGAGGTAGTGGAAAGCTGGGAACAACCAAAGACAGTGTCAGAGGTGAGGAGTTTTCTGGGTTTAGCGGGATATTATCGGCGATTAGTAGACGGATTCTCTACGATAGCTGGCCCGTTAACTCGGTTGATGAGGAAAGGGGTCCAGTTTGACTGGAATGCTGAGTGTGAGCAAAGTTTTCAAGAGCTTAAGGTGAGGTTAACTTTTGCCCCAGTGTTAACCCTTCCGGATGATAACGGAGGATTTGAGGTGCACAATGATGCATCATTGCGAGGTATAGGTTGTGTGCTGATGTAGCATAGAAAGGTAATAGCTTATGCTTCCAAGCAACTTAAACCGCATGAGTTGAATTACCCCACGCATGATTAAGAATTAGTAGCAGTGGTGCATGCACTGAAGATTTGGAGACCCTATTTGTATGGGGAAACATGTCGAATCTTCACCGACCATCAGAGATCTTGAATTTGTGGTCGGAGACTGGGTTTTCTTGAAATTATCCCCTTGGAAAGGAGTCGTATGTTTTGGTAAACGAGGGAAATTGAGTCCTCGCTACATTGAACCGTATGAGATTGTTGAGAGGATAGGGCCAGTGGCGTACAGACTTGCTCTACCCCCGGAATTGTTAAGAGTTCATAATGTTTTCCATGTATCCATGCTCCGAAAGTACCTATATGATGAGTCTCATGTATTGGAAGAACAACCACTTGAGTTGAGAGATGATTTAACTTTTGAGGAACAACCAGTGCAACTTCTGGATTGGAAAGAAAAAGTATTGCGCAGAAAGACTATTCCTCTAGTTAAAGTTCTGTGGAGGAATCAAAACGTGGAAGAGGCCACGTGGGAAACCGAAGCACTGATGCGGGCACAACATCCACATTTATTATAGTGACAGATATGAATTTCGAGGATGAAATTTCTTTTAGGGGGGTGAGTTATATTGACCCGGACATTTAATTCGTAAATCGTTGTAATTTAATTTTGGAAAAGACGAAATTACCCTTGGTTTTAAAGGGGGCGCGGAAGTCAATTTTGTGTGGAGCCATTTCACAGTTCTTACGGGTACCATTGCGTAGGTCTCGAACTCACGAGTTCGTAGATAGGCGACACGCGAAAAACGGAGACCGTACGAGAAAATGTCGGGTCTCAATTGTTTATGGGAATTTTGGTAATTTGCCTTTGGGAGTATTTAAACCCAAAGCTGTCTAACCATTCTATAATTGTTTCAGTTTTCTCAGTTTTTTTTCAGATTGACACAAACCCATTCACAGACCCGTGACCCACCGACCGACCGACCGAAAACCAAAACTCTTGAATTTAGACCTTCCGTTCAAGTGGATCTCGACCCTTTTCATCCACACCATCATCTTCTCCTTCTTCCCGCGAGCACAACCATACCCACCACCGAAGGAGGCAGTCGCGGGAGGCGCCGATCGGAGGAAAAAGGAACCGAAGGTTTCCGATCAATTTGCAGACCAGTGTAGGTACAAGTTTTGAGTTTTGAGTTCATTTTTGAGTTCCTGGGATTGAGTAGATGAATTTAGACATAAAATTCATGAAAAACGGTTGAGTTTTGAAGAAGTTAGGAAAGCTTGAAGATAGGCCGACAATGGCAATTTCTGACGGCGGCGCGGCCGTCTTCTCCGATGAGAATCCGACAAGGCTCCGGTGGTTCCTCAGTGATCGGTCTGATCGAGTCGAATCGAGTCGGGGTCAAGTCGAGTAAGACCGGGTCGAGTCAGACCGGGTCAAGCCGAGTTGGGCTGGGTTGGATTGGGTCGACGAGTGGTGCACTATAGCAGGCGCGTGGCCGACGGGTGCCGCATGGTCCAGCATTCCGTCGATGCGTGGGGCCATGTCTGTGGCGACGTCAATGCGCGTCCATTAGTTTTCGATGTTTTGGACCTTTTGGCGCAGGTTTTGGGTTAATCGGACGTCGTTTCGGGGTAGTTTTGGACGTCCGAAGTGGCTGCATTTTAGTGTAACGCGAGCGGTTTTCCTGGGGTTTAGGGAGTTTCAATATAGGATTTCTAAATATCGTAAGTAATCCCGATTGTTACTTTTGACAAGCGATACTGCTCCGAACACGGCAGAGGAGCGTACGACTCGGGATTGAGGTATCGGTGAGTGGACTTTGGTTTATAAATTGTAATGCATGCATAAAGGTATATTTGATTTAAATGCTATTATATATTGTTGTGATATGTTTCCGGGATTTAGAACTTATTATTGGACACAAGTTTTACATATTTCAGTGAAAATGTGTTTCGAGGAAATGGCCTGGTTTTTGGACTCGATTTTGATATCGTTTTAATGTGGTAATTATGGAGTCCATGGTTTTGGGTTAGACCCGTATTTATGATTTTACTGGATTTGGCCATAAATGATTTTTCAATGAATTTGGCTTAGGCCAAGAAACAAGGATTTCAAACCACGGATTTTGGTTTTCACTGGTTTTTCTGTCCCCGAGGGTCAAGGTTTTCTCCGACTGGCATTGAAAAGTTTTGCTCTGTTGTCCCTGACCAACTCCGCCACTGCCCGACCTGGATCTACCACTCCTAGAAGATCCAGAACTATAACTGCCTCTCTTGGATAGTCCTTGACTAGAGGCTCCGAAATTCCAGTGATCTCGGTGCCGCCTGGAACCACTGAACTGTTGCTGAACTGGCAAACTCAACTCTACCCTAGCTGCAGCGTCAACCAAGTCCCTCAAAGAAGTATGAGCCACCGCCGTTACTGCTAACAAAATCTCACCTCTCAGCCCATACTCGAATCTGCGACACTTATCCTTCTTTGTTGCCCCCAGAACCGGTACAAAGCGTGCCAACTCAAGAAATTTATGCTCATATTGGGCCACTGTCATCTCTTCCTGCTGTAGCTGTAAGAACTCAGCCTCCCTGGCATCCCAGTACGAGCGAGGGTAAAATTGCTCAAGGAAACGCTCCTCGAAAGTTTCCCAGGTAAATGCATGGACATCCCAGCCTAACAGCTCCAAAGCATGCCACCAATGGTACGCATGACCACCTAGAAGGAATGTGGCTAAACATACCCTGTCCTCCGGAGGACACCTCATAACCGAAAACACTCGTTACAAACGAGTAATCCACTCATATGCACCATCTGCGCTAGACTCGCCCGTAAATATTGTCGCCCCCAATCTCTGGGCACTCTCGATGTCTAAAACTTCAGTAGCAGCCCTACCCTGAAGTACTGAAGTCAAGGCCTAACCCAATTGCTCCAGGGTCTGCCACAAATCAGGCTCTACTGCGGGTTCATGTGTGTCCCCACCGTTTCCAGACCGCTGATGGGGCTTGCGTCTCGGAGGCATTACGCTGAAAATAACGGTAAATCGTTAATACCATAATCAGTTGTACACTAGGTGTACGGTTTACAGAAATTTAAACCTAGTGCTCTGATACCAAATGTAAAGACCCTTCCCGAATTTCCCCTCGAAACCCGGGAAGAACCCTACTCCCATCTGACAACCTAAGGAAAATTCCCAAAACACCGTTAAGTCTTTATAATTTAATTATGAGAGCTCTGCCAAAAGTTCAGCAGAGTCTCCCCTTAGGGACTGGTTAACCGTCTTCCACCTGTCAGACAAAGGATCAGATAGCACTCCAAAATTCAACATATAACAACCATCCAACGATGAAAACGAAAATTTTACAATAAGTCCAAAAGTATTATCAGAGCATCTAGGTAGGATAATAACTACAAAATTAAATATCCTACTCAAGTGTAGGTAATAGCGCAGCTAATATACTAATGCCTCCGCCTCTGAAAGTGCCCACGTCAACTCAACAACCTAGAGGGTATTTAAAACACAAAAGTTGTGAGTGTACAAAAATAATCATTTAGAAATCGTTTTCCAAGGAAATCTTACATTTTCCCCCTCCACAAGTAAAACCATGCATGCATAACATAAACATTTCTTTTTATGCAAATATGATATAAAGATAATATGAAAACCACCGGAATTTCATCTTTCTTTAAAAACACTTGGTTGGACCCAAGAAAATCCGTATAATGAAAACACACCGTGGTCCACATTTTGGTTTGAAAATCCTCCTCAAAGGAGTTTAAAATCATGTAAATTGACATGGACACAAAATATATCAACACATAATCCATTGTTCCCGAAATACCCTCCACACACTCGATATACCTCGAGTTGTGCAGAAACATGTGCTATGCATAGACAGCCTCAACGACCCGGTAGAGAAAATACCCCTCGACACCAGTGTCGGAGAACCCTCAACAATCTGGCGGACCAAAACCCCTCAACGCCAGTCGGAGAAAACCTTGACTCTCGGAGACAATAATTCAGTGAAAACCAAAAATCCATATTTCCTGACCTAAGCTAAATTCATTGAAAAACCGGTTTATGGCCAAATCCATTAAAATTACAAGTACGAGTCCAAACCCAAAATCATGGACTCAATATCCATCACGTCAAAACGACATAAAAATACAGTCCAAAAACCAGGCCACATCCCAAAACATCATTTTCACTGAAATATTGAAAACCCGTGTCCAGTAAAAATTTATTAGCACAATTTCTAAATTCCAGAAATTTACGAAACAATACGTAATAAACAATTATATCAAAATACCTTTATGCATGCATTATACTTTACAAAACCAAAGTCCACTCACCACGCGTCCAAGCAAGCTCAATCCCGAGTCGTACGCTTCTCCGAAGTTCCTGGAGCAGTATCGCCTGTCAATATTAACAATCGGAATTACCGGCTAATAATAAAAACCCTACGTTTGAACTACCTAAACTACGGGAGGTCCGCCTACGTCTCACTAAAAATACAGCAACTTCGGACGCCTAAAACTACCCCCAATTGACATCCGATCAACCCAAAATCTGCGCCAATAGATCTGGAACATCGAAAACTAGCTGACACGCATTGACATGACCCTAGAACTGGTCCCACGCGCCGCCACCCGGCGGCGGAAGGCCGGACCACGCGCCACGCGCCAGCAACACGCCCCCACGCACCGTCACTCGCCCCCACGTCCAGACTAACGGCGTTAGGGTTCCGTCCAACTCCGTTAACTTTTGACGGAATAGGTCGACGCCATCAACATATTCCGTCAAACCTTGACGGCGTCAATTGACCATTAAGTCATCTGACTACTGACTATGTGGCTAGGTGGCACCAACATGGCTGCTAGGTGGCCTCTATGTGGCTCCACGTGGTTGCCATGTGGCATCCACGTGGCTCCACGTGGCTGCCAAATGGCATGCCACGTCAGCCCCGTCTGACCGACGTTGTTGTGCGCTATCGTCCGTCGTCACCAGAGTCTCACCGGAGAAGACTACCGCGCCACCGTTCGCCGCCATCCGCCATCATCGGAAAACCCCATTTTCGATCGACCTTGAGTTTTTCCTAACTTCTTCAATTCTCAACCATTTTTCACGAATTTTACGTCAAAATCTATCTACTCAAACCCATGAACTTAAAAATGATCACAAAACACTAAACCCGTACATGTAATGGCCAAAAAATTGATTGAAACTTCCTGTTTTTCTTTTCCTCGGTTCGGCGTCTCCTGTGGGTGCCTCCTCCGATGGTTGGTACGTCCGTGATAACGGGGAAGAGGAGAATTTGATTAGTTACAAAGGACTAGAGGAACTTGCCTCGGTTTGAAGTTCCAATTTTTGGTTTTTTTTGGGTTTTGGGTCGCACGGGTTTGACGTGTTTTGAAGAGAGAGAGAGTGAAATGATGAAGATCAGATCAATTGAGGGTAAAAAATATCTACCTCTGCCAAATTACCAAAATACCCTTGACATTCTAGACCCACATCTCTCTCACCCGAAGTCCATTTTTCGTGTGCCGCCTGTCTCACCCGAACCCTCATCTCTCTCACCCGAACTACATCTTTTTGCATAATAATTTACGAAAAATTCAATAATTACATTTCTGGGTTGTTACAGGTTTACAAGTGAGATTCTGCTGAATTCTCGGTAGAATTCTCCTAAAGTCTTTGTTGAAATGGTGAGGGTATTTCATGGATTATTGTGATATTTCAGGTGTTGTCATACTGGAGCAAGGCTTCTCACGGATTTCGAGGGGCGATTCGGGAGAAGTCCTATCAACTTGGTATCAGAGCTCTAGGTTTAAATTCCTATAGACCACACACTTAGTGTGCATATTAAGTGTGGAAATGACGAACTCTTGTTCCTTTTTAGCGTGATGCCTCCTAGACGTCGTCCTTGTCTGCGACCTAGTTCAGAGGAAGAAGTAGAGAATGTGCAAGATGCACATAATTCGGTGTTGGAACCTGACTTAAGACAGTCCCTAGATCAGTTAGGTAGGGTTATGTCGACCGTGTTGCAGGGCAGGGGATCTTCAGAGTTATCAGATATTGAGAGGGCCCAGAGACTTGGGGCTAAGGTTTTTTCGAGTGAAACTAACCCTGCGGATGCTGATAGTTGGATCACTCGATTAGAGCGAGTGTTTGCAGTTATGGGATGCCCTCATGGCCATAGGGTTCATTTAGCTCCTTTCATGCTGGATGGCCACGTTTACCGATGGTGGCATGCCTTGGAGTTGACTGGCTGGAGTGTCCGTACTACTACTTGGGAAGAATTTATGGAGAAGTTTTTTGAGTAGTTCTACCCTCGGTCTTACAGAGATGCTATGCAGGCAGAGTTCGTGCAAATAAGGCAGGGGACGATGATCGTACCAGAGTACGAGTAGAAGTTTATAGAGTTGTCCAGGTTTGCTCTAGCTTTGGTGGCTAATGAGGTAGACAAATGCAAGAACTTTGAGTTTGGCTTACGAGATAAGATTTGAGTTGTGGTTACAGCGGTGGAGTACACCTCAATGAGGGTGTTAGCTGATGCTGCAGCCTAGGTGGAACAGAGTCAATCTGGTGGTTCTAGACGACGTCATGAACAATTGGGTTATGGAGTAGAGGATCAGGGACTATCCAGGAGGGGTAGCTACATTACTGGCTCATCAGGAGGTCACAGGTATGGAGATTTCATATTCGGGTTTAGTGGCGAACGGTCAGGACTTGGTATGTTCCAGGATGTTGCTATGAGGCAGAAATCATCAACTCACTCAAGTCGAGGTTTAGTTCAGTCGAGTGGGCGATAGAGTGCTCAAAGCAGTGGGTCCGAACAGGTTCGTGATGTGGTTTGTTTCTACTGTGGGGAGCCAGGACACATCAACAAGAATTGTACCAACCCTCTGGGGGTCCAAGATGTTGGATGTTTCATATATGGTGATTTTGGACACCTTAAGAAAGATTGTTCACGTCACCTGGGTGGTAATTCCTTGGCCCGGGAGGCGGTTGGAGAAGGATAGGTGGCAACACAGTCTTCTGTTACCATTGCTAGCAGTTAGACCCCATCTAGTGGGGCCAGCAGGGCTAGTGGCCAATAGAAGGGATGTGGTCGATTTTCTGGTACTTGTGCATGAGTCATTGCCATGGCACAACAAGAGGCACGGGCTACTCCCGAGATTATCCCTGGTATGTATCGATTTTAGTCTTAATTGTGGTGCTTTTATCCGTTGTAGGTTTTGAATAGATGTAAATTTCGAGGATGAAATTTCTTTAAAGGGTGTGAGTTGTAACGAACCGTTTATCTAATTATGCGAATTTCGTAATTTAATTTAGGAAATGATGATTTTACCCTTGGGGTTCGAAAGTCACTTTTCGTTCGGAGACAGTTTTGGAAATTTCTCTTGAATCGTTGCATAGGTCTCGAACTCACGAGTTCGTAGATAGGAGGCACGTGGAAAACGGAGTTCAAATGAGAGAGTTGTGGGTCGAGAAAATTCAGGGGCAGTTTGGTAATTTTCAATGGTCAGATTTTTTAAATCAACAATTTTCTTGATTTTTTTCTCACATTTCTCTCTCTCTCTCTCTCTCTCTCTCTCTCTCTCTCTCTCTCTCTCTCTCTCTCTCCTCTCGCGAACTCTCTCGTCCATAACCGTGAAACACATGACCCTCAAAATTTGATTTTTCATTTTAGGCCAAACCAGCACGAAAAAATCACACCATCATCTTCCTCGTTGCATTCTGAGCTCAACCATACCCACCATCGAGGTTGAGGACGTTGGGAGAATGAGAACCAAGCATGAATAGTACCCCCGCACCCTCCCGGTCGTTTTTGGCCACCTTAGGTAATAGATTCCAGTTTTGACTTCATATTTGGATTCCTTGGATCAAGTAGATAGATTTCCATTATTAGAACATTGATTTTGGTAGATAAATGAGAGAGTTAGGAAGTTTTGAATTTTCGGGTGGTTATGGAGGTTTGACCGGAGTTGTAGAAAACTGGCGGGAAGGGAGGTAAGGGGTGACTAACTTGTGCAGTCGCACCCCCCAAGAAGGAAGAATATAGGGGCAGCGCGTGAGGGCGCGTGCGGCCCTCCCCCGGGCTCCGGTGAATCGTGTTTCGAGTATTTCGATGTTCCCGACCTTTTGGCGCAGGTTTCGAGTCAATCAGAGTTCGTTTAGGGGTAGTTATAGGCGTCCAAAGTTACGTCATGCGCGTTAGAACGCGTGTGTACTCCCGGGATTAGGGGTTTTGATTTTAGTTTTTAATTATCGTTTTTTAATCCCGAATATTACTTTTGACAGGCGATACCGCTTCGGAGACTGCTGAGAAGCGTACAGCTAGAGATTGAGCTTATTTGGACTTCTGGTGAGTGGATTTTGGCTTTTAAATTATAACGCATGCATAAGTATACGTTCTATTTATTTTATTAATGATTATGCATTTTGGAAATTAAAGGTGATCCTTCCAAATATTTAATTATTAGTTATGTGACCCGAGAACTATAGATAATCGTTTTAATAATTTATTACGAAATATGGATCTCAATAATGGTTTTGGGAAACGATTTTGGTAAGGACTTGGGCTTAGACCGGAATGGTGGTTTTAGGGAATCCGATTTATGGATTGTGGGTTTCGGCCCGAGGTTGTGTAGTTGGGGCTTAGACCCAGGTAATTGATTGGTTTTGAGGTTCCGGTCCAGGATTTTGGTTTAGGCTTTGGCCCTGGTGGAAATGATATGACGTATGCTATGGAGGATTCCATCATACTCTCAGGATGATATGAGGTATGTTATGGAGGATTCCATCATACTCTCGGGATGATATAAGGTATGTTATGGAGGATTCCATCATACTCTCGGGAGGATATGAGGTATGTTATGGAGGATTCCATCATATGCTCGGGAGGATACGAGGTATGTAATGGGGGATTCCATCATACCCTCGGTATCGTATGACATATGTCATGGAGGATTCCATCGTAGGCTTGACGAGACATCAAGCTACGGTTCGGGATGTGCCGGGATATTGAGCTACGGCTCGAGATGATCCGGGATATAGAGTTACGGCTCGGGTTGAGCCGGAATATCGAGTTACGTCTCGGGATGAGCCGAGATATTGAGCTACGGTTAGAGATGCACCGAGACATTGAGCTACGGCTCAAGGATGACGGCTACGACTGGGATATCAAGCTATGGCTCTAGAGGATGATGAGGGGGGGGGGGCCAGTGTTTGTTAAGCGTCAAAATAGTAGCTTCGGCCGGGTTATCACGATGACATGTACGATTAGATATGGCATGGGCTCCTTCTAGGTAAACCAAGCAGTACCCGGTAAGCTATATATATATATATATATATATATATATATATATATATATATATATATATGTAGATGAGAGCCTTATTGTAAGTATGGTTTACCACGAGGTGGATTTATCAAGATTTTCTTATTATGGTTATCATCACTTTATTAGTGTTGTTATACTTCATTATCGTTCTTTTGTCCACTCACGGTTGTTTTGGTTTTATGCCCTCCATGCTGTAGCTGGAGGAGGCGACAAGATTAGGAGTAGGCATCATCTTTTGCTGCGCTACCATCACATAGGATTTTCACTAGTTTTGTAAAGTTGAAATTAACCTAGTTTGCTTTGACCCACTCATGGGTATTGTAAATTTCGAGGACTTGGAATTTGTTGATGTAAATTGTTCTAGATTGTGTGGATATTAGTTCAGTGTTTAAATCCTTCGTCTGATAGATGGAAGACGGGTTGACCGGTTTACAGGTGAGATTCTGCCAAATTTTCGTAGTCTTTGTTGAAATGGTGAGGATATTTCAAGGATTATTGTGATATTTCAAATGTTGTCAGACGGGAGCAGGGCTTTTCACGATGGGAAATTCGGGAGGGGTCCTGTCATAACGACAATCTAGGCGTGATAACTAAATATTTCCAGGTTGTTTTTCAAAATCTTGGGTATTTTCTGATTTTAATTTTTTTAACAATTTAATCCATATCATTTAGTTAGCAAATAAATAAAATGAACAGATATGTATATATATATAATATCTTATACGAGTATAATATCTATGTGGATCAACATAGAGCTAGAAAGATTGTTGTGAACTCAATGGTAGGCTAAACAAGGATTGGAGAAGATCATGTTGGTTTTCTCAAATTTTGAGGTAAACTTTTGTCTTTGAATCCATTTAAGATTGGGTTAACTTAAGTATGGGTTAGGTTTTCAACGGTGAGTTTTTCTTCTATAATTTATATTCTGAATACAATTCTGGGTTCATGAATTTTTCTATGGGTTCTGTGAATTGAGTTATGGGTTCATGAATTAAGCTATGGGCTTGGTGAATTTAGTTTTGGGTTTATGAATTCTTTTTTTTTAACAGCTTCGGGAGAAGAACAGCCAAGCGAGCAACCTAAACCTTCCCCAGTTTAAGGAGCTGGCCTTCAACAGTGTTGATGCTGGCGCAACAAAGGTAATTACTTTGTCATTTAATTTCAACAGCTTAAATGTGATCTCAGAATAGTCATTACAGGTTGTTATAAGAACAAAGGTAATTTCCTTTCAGTATTTATTACATAAAGGATCTTTGATTTTGTATTTGGATGTGCGATGATTGCAAGTGCATATATATAGCCTTATTTCCTTGGTTTAGTAGAAATGTTTTGGTCATGCGTTAGTATTTGTCTGTAGTTTCCTCTTCCTAGGGATTTTTCTTTGTTGAATTTGATCTGAATTCTCAAATTTCCAATTTCCATTGGATTCCAATTGCAAGTTTTGATCTTATAGGAAAAGTTCTTTGCCTTTTATTTTAATTAGGGTTTCGGCTATTGCATTATTCACTATTACAAATCTTTTATCTTCCCTTATTTTTGCGTAAATTCTAGGGTTTTGTTTTCCGATTGGGTTGAATTTGATCGGTCGTGTGATTTTGAAGTGGAATTCTAGAGTTTGTTAATTTTTTATTCAATTTCTTTTCCTTTTGGTGAAGATCTAGATTTTAATTAACTTCAAATATGTACCATTGGTTTACTAATGACTGGGTTTTTTATTGGCAGTATATATTCTTACAAGTGATCCTGGCATTAATTAATTGTAGCAGATGGGTCTGCCTCTTGAGACCAACTAATGTAGAGTTCAGTCTCTGAAGATGATAATCATGATATGAGGTTGGAAAATTTTGAACTTGAGTTCCATATATCTATTTGAATAAAGATTTAATTTGTATGAAAAATGTTTATTGGCTAATAATTAAATTGTTTGTTCTTAGAGTTAATGCTGTTAATTAATGACCTTCAATTCTTGCTCGTGCAGGAGTACTTGGGAGCTTCCAAAAAATAGTTTATACCATCAATCAACATCAACTGAAGGTTTCACTTTCTCTATTTTCTCAGTATCAGCCATGATTTACGGTTTTCTCAGAAAATGTAAAATGTCAAACTTTAAACCATTTTGATAAGTTGATTCTTATTTAAATGTGTATATATTTCTGATTGACAGTATTATAGCAGATCATTTTCCATCAAATAAATATTGTTATCTGGATGCTGTTCAGGGTTTTTGTTATGAATTTGGGAAATCGATCATACGCATATGCATGTGTTCCTGATCATATGGCCGGGTTGGAATTTGGCTTTTCCGCACTTTCTAATGTCTCATAGCATGAGCTGAGGGTTTTACTGACTTTGCATGAAATTGAGGAAAATGGAAGAAGATAAAGTGTAGGGATTACGGGGGGGAATTAAAGGAACAGACTTAATTAATTAATTAGTTAAATTGTTTTCTTCACCATTTAATTACGCACTTTTAAATGGATATTAATGCTGTTAATTATACTGTAGTGCATGCATTGATCAATTTTCCGACAACTCCACCTTAATTATATATACTGTTAGTTATACTATTGCTAATCCTATTTTACAACTCCACCTTAATTTTCCTACATTTTTTAACTAGTTTTTCTGTCTTAATACTTATATGCACAGCTTTTCATCAAATCTCAATATCCTTTTCTATCATTAATAATTAAAATATGCTGCTTTCTATGTATATTACAATTATGATTTTTAGCATTTCCAATCATAATCATAACATTCTTGACCAGCTTTATAATTAGTCAGAAATTGTTAAAACATACTTACTTTATAATTATCATAAACTAATTTCCGCTACTACATGTTTAATAATGCGGTCATCATTTAACAATAAAACATCTTTGTTAAACAACCACAACAGGTTGGCCCAGTGATTAGGGCGTTCTCAAGCTCGGTATGCTCCCGTCTAGTCCTGAGTTATTTCCTGATTGTGGCCAGAGGTGCGCTACAACGCGTGTGTGAGTCTTCTCGGCCTCCCGTCACAAATTAGTCATTGGTTGTCAATTTTGAAATACTGCGTGTCAATGATAAAAAAATAAATAAATAAACATCTTTGTTAAACTGATTGTTCCTTACACATACTCCAGGACACCTAGCTATTTCTCATGCAGAACAACCATTATTCCCTCACCAGAGCTTACTTTGGATACACATAAGAGTTCCTTTGGTTCAGTTAAGAGAGCTTTGTTTACCTCTCCAAGTATCAAGAGCAAGAAAAGGGTATATTTTCATCAGTTTAAATATGAATCATTTATAAATATTAAATTGCTAATAACCATTGTCAACTTACATTTTCCCCATAATATCCAAAACAAAAAAAGAAGACTGAAGAAAACAAGTAAATGAACTGTAAACATAATTTTTCTATAGTTAAACCCATAGCATTTTTGAACTTTGTAATACACATGTATATTTTTGAAACAGTAGCATAACTGCTAATAGTTGCTCTCCTTCATGTTTTTATTAACTTCTCAGAAGAAAAAAAAATGGTTTTATTAACATATGAACACTTTATATTTACTCAATATTACATACAAAACTTTCAACCAGCATCGTCGGGGTTCAACAACTAGTCTGTACTATGCTAAATGATTTAGTATTGTGCTTAGGAATAGTGCAGTACCATTTTTGCCCTTATTTTTTTTCTTTCCTTTTTCCTTTGGTGTGCAGAGTGGTTTTGTTGTCATGCCCTTACTTGCCCATCCTCTGTGTTCCCTCGGTCTCTCTTCAACGCTGCTGCATTTCTCAGCGTCACTTCATAGCTTTGCTCCTCATTCAATCTGAAGCTGTTAGCTCTGGTACACAACAACCGTGAAATAGAGAAATTGAAAGGGAAACAAGAGAGAAAAGGAATAATTGTATTCAGATGATAGTCCATTACAATTGACACTCACTATTTAGAGGTACTCTATACCTACCCTATCCGTACAGTAGACAGATCAGCAGGAAACAAAATAAATAGCATAACAGCATAAGGGAGAGATAGCAATAAAGATAAAAAGAGATATAAAGGAGTCTCATCATCTCTGCCCCCTTGGAAAGCAGGGCTGTCTCAGACCTGAAAATTTGGAAAGCAAATTTGGATCGACGAGGCTTCCTACCAGGTTGCATCTTCAACAGGGAAACCAACCCACTTGATGAGCCATTTGGTGACTGCGGCATTTCCCTTCTTGAACGCGCCACGTTCCAAAATCTTTTCATGAAGCCATTTCGTGATACCAGTGTCTGCAATTGGTGGAAGTGTGGGAGAGACAGTAGCTTTGTTCCCCACTTTGGCTTTTAAAAGTGACACATGAAAGAGAGAATTAATTTTAGCATCTGGTGGAAGCTGAAGGCGGTAGGCCACAGAACCAATATGCGCTAGCACTTGAAAGGGGCCATAAAATCGCAGTGCTAGCTTGTGGCAGTGGCGAACTTGGACAGACCGCTGGCGATAGGGCTGCAGCTTGAGGAAGACCCAATCTCCCACTGTAAAAGAGCGTATTGTTCGGTTTTTATCAGCATAATGTTTCATCCTTGACTGGGCATCTAACTGATTCTGTTTCAAAACGATAAGCAGAGCATCTCGGGTCTTCAATGCTATGTCCACCTGATGCACACTAGTGGAGCCTGGCATGTAGTGCTGTACTGGAGGGGGCTGATAACCATATAGCGCCTGGAATGGTGACATCTTAATGGCAGCTTGATATGAGGAATTGTACCACCACTCTGCCCATGGAAAATATGATACCCAAGATTTAGGTCGATCCCCACAAAAGCAGCGTAGATATTGTTCCAACGTCCCGTTAACCACGTCCGTTTGGCCATCAGATTGAGGGTAATACGCTAAGCTGTGACAAAGGTGAGATTGATGCATTTTGAAAAATTCTTCCCATAAATTACTCAAGAACACCGGGTCTCTATCACTCACCATTGTTCTAGGCATGCCATGAAGTTTGAATACATCACGCACAAATAGTTCAGTTACCTCTTTGGCTGAATACGGATGTGACAGAGGTAAAAAGTGTGTATACTTTGTGAAGCGGTCCACCACTACAAGAACAACATTTTTCCCGGCTGAGTTAGGAAGGTCTTTAATAAAATCCAAAGAAATATCGATCCAAGCGCCATCTGGTATAGGTAAAGGCTGCAGCAACCCGGGTGGGTTGATTGTTTCATAATGGACACGCTGGCAGATATCACATTCAGCCACAAATTTCTTAGCATCTTTTTTCACTCCAGGCCATGAAAAATTACTAGCAAGTCTTTTATATGTGCGTAAGGATCCCGAGTGTCCACCGGAAGGTGAGGAATGGAATTCTGCGAGGACCTTGGCACGCTAAGACGAGGAGGGTGGAACGTACAGACGGCCTTTGTACATCAGACGACCATTAACTACCGAAAAACCTTTCTTAGTGCTGGTATTGTATTGTACAGCTTTTGTTAATTCCACCGTCTCACGATCATTTAGGAAATCCTATTGAAGAGACTGTAAACCATCGAACAACGGTTGAGAGCTTCCTTGGATAGCCAGAAATTCCGGCTGACGAGAGAGAGCATCCGACACTGTGTTGTGTTCCCTGCTCTATACTTCATTGTGTAATTATAACCTAGGAGCTTTAATAACCATTTATGCTGATCAGGAGTTGACATCCGTTGTTGCAGAAAGTGTTGAATGGTCCTGTGATCTGTGATAATGGTGAAATGGTGTCCTAGCAGATATGGCCGCCACTGTTGAACCACGTAGACTACTGCCAACATTTCACGATCATATACTGTTAAGGCCAAATGTCTCGGTGCCAGAGGTTTACTCAAGTATGCGATTGGATGCCCTTGTTGGGAGAAAAATAGCCCCGATGCCTACCCTTGATGCATCACACTCAATTGTGAACTCTTGCGAAAAATTGGGTAAAGCTAATACTGGGGTTGACATTAGTGCTGTCTTCAGGTGTTCGAATGCGCTAATTGCTTTTGCATACCATATGAATCCGTTAGATTACAATATGTTCGTCAAGGGCTTGGCTATTATGCCGTAGTTGCGAACAAATTTCCTGTAATAGCCGGTTAAGCCTAGGAACCCACACAAACCCTTGATGGTAGTAAGGCGTGGCCAAGTCCAAATGCAATCAATTTTTGCTGGATCCACTGCTACCCCTGCAGCTGAAATTACATGGCCTAGGTATTCCACTTTTAGTTAACCAAAAGTACACTTGCTCCTCTTGAGCTTCAACTTATGTTCTGCCAATGTTGTCAAAACTAGAGACAAATGATTAATATGCTCTGATAATGAAGGACTGTAAATTAAGCTATCATCAAAGAAGACTAAAACAAACTTGCGTAGATAAGGACGGAAGATTGAGTTCATGAGGGCTTGGAATGTGGATGGGGAGTTGGTCAAGCCGAACGGCATAACTAAGAATTCATAATGCCCGTCATGAGTGCGGAATGCAATTTTTTGGACGTCCTCTAGATTCATTCGCAGCTTGTGGTATCCTGATCGTAGGTCCAATTTGGAAAAAATGGTTACTCCATGTAATTCATCCAAGAGCTCATCCATGGCATGAATGGGGAATTTGTCCTTGACTGTAGTAGAGTTCAAGGCTCTGTAATCTACACAGAAACCCCATGTTTCGTCTTTCTTCTTTACTAACAACCCGGTGATGAGAAGGGGCTCACGTTGGGCTGAATGACGCCACTATCCCGCATTTCTTTTACTAAAATCTCAATTTCAGTTTTATGGAAAAGATGGTACCTGTAAGGCCGTACACGGATGGGGGCAGTACCTGGAAACAAGGTGATTCTGTGGTCACAAGGGTCATGTTCGCCTTCCTAGTCATTTGTGCGGAGCTGGGCTATGACAGTATGACCTTCCTGAATGATGAGCTTGGAAATTGTCGTAGAATCAACTAATTGAGCAGCTGCTGAAGTAAACCCTTGGAGAAGATGGGTAGTCTGATTCTGAACAAATTGCATTGTCATGGAAGCAAAATTCCACCTGATATCACCTAAAGTGCGCAGCCACTGTGCTCCCAATACTACCTCACAACCAGTCACTGCCATAATGTGGAACTCAGCTTCAAAAGAGAGACTGTACTGTAAGAGGAAGACTAGGGATGAACCCTTGCGTTCTGGATTTTGTATCATTGGCAACGGTCACACTCAAAGACATGGAATGATCAATTGGGCAGTCCAACGAATTGATGAGATGTGGGTGAATGAAATTATGAGTGGATCTAGGCTCAATGAACACCTGAACTGAGCGTTCCCCCAATAACCCACAGAGGCGCTTCGTCTCCAACTGCAGCGTCCCGGTGAGAGCATGAATTGAGATGCTAGGGTCGTCCAACGTCTCCATTGGCTGTAATTGTTCGACAGCATCGTCCTCGGCGGCCGCTGGTACCTGGGTGTTGCCCTCTTCTGTCTTTGCACCACCAATCAGGTACAATTGGGGATTAGCTGGGCATTTATGCCCTGGTTTATAAGGCGCATCACAGTTGAAGCATAGTCTTTTCTCTCGTTTCTCATTGAATTCTGTCTGAGATAATTGTTTGAATGGAGTAGCTCTAGGGTTGGGTCGTGGTGCGGGTTGAGATGTGGGAGGACTGGGGTTGCTGGGTGAAAACGATGTTGGGTGAGGGTTGCTTTTGAAAAAAGTTGGGGCTGCTGTAGGTTTGGTTTGAAGGGAGCGCTGCTCGAAGCGTCTACCCACTATCTCTGTTCAAAACAGTAGACAATTCCATAGTAGCCATTAGAGACTTGGGCCTTTGAGCCCGCACATCAATTCGTAAATCCTCTTGTAGCCCACCAACGAAACAAGAGGTTAAAAGCTCTTCCGAAAAATCTGTTGTACGGCAGGCTAGTTTAGTGAATTGGGCCTGATATTCTTTAAGTGAGCCCGTTTGAGACAGCTTGGCTAGGGCTGCGTTGAAGTCCAAAATATCGAATGGACCAAAATGCTTGAGCAGCATATCAGAGAATAACGGCCATGACTGCGACTGGTATCGATACGTAAACCATTTTCTCCAGGCCGCTGCATCTGCTGTCAAGTGCATAGAGGCAACTCCCACACGACGGTCCATGGGAACCTGGTAATGCTCAAAGAACTGATCTGCCATATTGAGCCACTCAATCGGATCCTCATTGCCACTGAATTTTTCAAGGTCCAATTTCATGTGACGCATAGTAGGTTGATTTGGGTCAGGTAGCAATTGCGGTTGAGGTGTGAAACCATTCAACGGCATGGTTGTGGACATGTAGCTGGGAACCATGGGTGAAAAAATGGGTGAGGAAATCTGAGATGGGGTTCTGGTACTTTGGGTAGTGTTTGGGATGGAGCGATGGTGGAAGGCGTGGTGGTTGTGATGGTAGCGGAGGAAAATGGCTATTGGGATGGGATTAGAGGCGGAAAGTCCACCAGTTGAGAGACCACCGGCTGCTCTCCTGGTGACGATCTGGCTATGGGGGATGGGGTTAGGGACCCAAAAGGTATGACTGGTTGCAGCAGCGCCGTGGGGGCGTCGTGGAAATGGGGACGGCAGACGGTAAAGGTGGAGGAGGCGCAGTCAATTTACACAGCTCGTTAAGGAGCTCTTGACGCAACTCCGTTTGCTGAGTGGAGAGAGTCGTCACGGCGTCCGTGAGCTTGGAGAAATGCGCATCTGTCTCATCGCGCAAAACTTCGAGATCGAACTCGACGGGCCGGAGCTCAGAAGGACCGCCGCCCTAGTTTTTTGGTTTTAGTCCCATTGAAGGGGCTCTGATACCAGAATGTTAGCTCTGGTATACAGCAGCAGTGAAATAGAGAAATTAAAAGGGAAACAAGAGAGAAAATGAATAATTGTATTCAGATGATAGTCCATTACAATTGACACTCACTATTTAGAGGTACTCTCTACCTACCTTATCCGTACAGTAGACAGATCAGTAGGAAACAAAATAGCATAACAGCATAAGGAGAGAGATAGCAATAATGATAAAAGGGAAATAGAGGAGTCTCATCAGAAGCGGAGCCAACAAAAATCGTAGCCACTCCAAAGCCAAGTTATAAGAAATTCCTTCTATCAACAAAAGACCTAGACGATCGAATTCCCTTCTTTCATCCAATCGTCCCGTTCTCTTCAATATTGTTTGTTCGATTCTTCTTTGCTTTGCAGCACTATCGGCGGAAGGAGAAGGCAGAAATTGAACAAAATTGCAGGGGTAAGATTTTGGGGTTTTGTTAGTTCATGATTCAATTAGGTTATTGATATGAATTTTGTTGATTGATTATCTTGCATGTTCGTTTTCTAGAAGGATTGAGCAAGAAGGCGTTGAATGTTTGAAGAGCTTGGGGAAATTTGCAAGGTAAGGTTTTAGGTTTCAATTAATTCATAATTGAGTTAGGTTTTGGGTTCTTTCTCTGGAATTTTTTTGACACATGTTCATCTTCTTCTTCCTCCTTGCTTTGTTTGGCTTTCTGGGTTTAGATTCTATTTACTATAACCATTGATTCAGGACCACAATTAAGCTCTCTTTTTTTGGGCTTTCTTTGTCGTTCGAATTCTGTGTCAGCAATTCAAATTCCAATATGTGAGTTTTCTTCAATTTTGGGCTCATCATTTGTCTCCTTCTGTTTAAGATATTGATTAACTAAATATTTTCTTGGACTCCCAGTTTTGGATTTGACTCATTTTTCTTTTATGTAGTGTTTTGCAGCAAAATTTGTTCCTTACTATGATCAGTTTAGGATAAAGGTGTGAGTAGATTTTTTGTGAAGGACATGAATGTTACCCTGTTAAATTTGTTTCTTTGGTGGTTGGGCAATTTAACCAATCAAAGCTTCATCAAATTTAAATTTATAGGAAGAAAATATTGTTGTTGGCAGTTTCTTCTAGTTAAAGTAGTTTTTGTTTTGATGTGGGATTCATGCAGTTGTTTTCATTCTCCTTCTCTATCAGATGCAGTATTTTCTAAAACTGGTTGATTTTGCTGGTGTTATTGAAGTGGATGTGGGTTTGGTGTTGTTGAATTTGGTAGTGCAGTTTTTGTATTTGTGAGCATCCACTACTCATTCTTTATTTTGATATTCGTTTTTTGTAGCTAAAACTTCATAGAGTCATCACATCATAACATAAACATATAGATATTACATATTAGAGAATTTCAAAATTACAAAATACAGCTAGGCATCATAAATCAGTTTAAAAGCTACTGTGTCGCGTAGTTATTGATGAAACTCTATTGTCTCCCATTAAATTTGAATATGATTCTCATTTCTATAATACGTTATTACCTTATTTTTTTTTGTGTTTGGAGCTATGAAACATCAAAGTCAGTTTTTAATTTTAACACCAAAAAACAATCGGATCTATAATTTGTTTTGTTCTTCATTTGGTGGGTGTCATGGATCATCATGGAAATAAACCTTAACCTGAATTAAGTCTCTTTATGGCTCAACTACTTTCGATGCGGCTAAATGATAAGCCGTAGTTGATCAGGCTTTTTACTCAAGATGCCCCCTGAACATTAATTATAGTCTCAAAATGGATCCGAAACTCGATTTTGCTCCAAAATGCCCCCTGAAACTCCCTTTTTGTTTCAAATTGCCATTTTTCCGTCAAGTCTGCTAACTTACCGTCAAATATGAGGGTAATATGGTCAGTTTGGACAAGTCAGTAAAATTTAAAAAAACATTCAAACTAAATCATAGAAAAAACCCAACACCCCCCAAGCCATCCCCAATCTATCATTTTTTCCGGCGACAGCTTCCCATCCGCATTCCAGATCTTGCACCTAAAAAAATCTTTCATTCCTTCTTTTCCTTCCTACTCAACTCACAGTTTCTCTCTCTTACAGTTTGATCCAAAAGCTACAAAATGAACCCGATCCAAAAGTCCAGCTCCTTGAGACATTCGAAATGTAAAATACCCATCTTCCATAGTCTATGTGCTCTCCGATCAAGTTCACTCTCCCTGGCCACCGTCCGATCAAAAAATCAAACACAACACAAAAAGAAAAATTGAGATTTGGAAAAAAAAAAAGACAGAAGGGGACCCACCTAGAAAGCGAGCAAAGAGATGAGGAGGGTTACAAAACGATTCGACGGTTACAAAACGTTTTTTGAAGATCGGACTGCTCTAACTCCTCAAAATCTGGAGATTTTCGACGGCCAAGGTCTAAGCACATAAAACCACAAAGCGAACGGTCCCGATCTTGAAAATTCGATCATCTGAATATCGGTTGAACCAAAACTTCGAAAAAAGTATTGAAATACACAAGTGTTTGATGAATAAGATGATTTTACGATTTTAATTAATTTTGGAAATCAATCGACTGATCTAACCATCCATATTTATTGTACGTACTCATAGATCGTTTATGCCAAAAATTAGTCAATTTCGAAGTCTCAGAACTAAGTAACGGTGCAACACGATTCGACGGTTAGAACACGTTTTTGTAAAGATCGGATGACTTTAACTCCTCAAAATATGAAGATTTTCGACGGGCAAGGTCTAGACACGTAAAATCGCAAAAAGAACTGTCCCGATCTTGAAAATTCGATCGTCTGAATATCGGTTGAACCAAAACTTCCATCGTTTGATGAATTATTATTTATTTGGTACATATTCAAATGTCATTTTATATTTATAAGAACAAAGAGAAAGCCTCGAGAAGTCCGTACAAATTTAATGTTAATTTTTGCAGCTTGTAAATATTTCATTAGGATATTTGAAAGAAAAATACATAGAAATTGATTAAATAATAAATTCTTTACCACATGGCAACAACTGGAATTTTCTTCCAAAAATCATAAATAAATGATAAAATATCTTACAAATATACCGTAAAATTCTACACTTCCCAAGACATTCTTTTCATTCTTATAAATTAAAATTATCATTTGGAATTATAAGAAATTAAGAAAAAAATCATAAAACGCATTTTGGCCTAATACCACTAATTATTTCTTTAGTAAGTTTAAACTTCATTTCTACCAAACTCCTTTTATTTTTTACTTTCCAACTTCTTTAAATTGTAGTAGAAATTTGACGCTTTAGAATCAGAGGAGACAACATAACGAGTTCATTGTAATATTTGGAATATTTTTCGGATATTCTTGGAGGCACCATCCAGGTGCTGCCACATGTCATTCTCCATATTTTTTAAATCAAATTTTCTTTAAAAATTCATAATAATTAGATAGAATATCCGAAAAATATTTCGAAAATTTGTACGAACTCGTTATGTCGTCTCCTCCGATCCTAAAGCGTCAAATTTATATTATAATTTAAAGAAATTTTAAAGTAATTAATAAAAGGAGTTTTGTAGAAAGGAAATTTAAATTTATTATGGGAATCGTTAGCAATATTAGGCCAAAATGAGTTTGATGATTATTTTTAATTTTTCAGAATTCCAAACCCTTTAAGTATATTTCAATACGCTTTTTTGAAGTTTTGGTTCTAATGATATCCAAACGATCGAATTTCAAGATGACTTATTACTTAAAATGCACACAGAACAAGCCAGCGATTATCAAATTGCAACAAGAATTGAAATTTGCCTCATAATGCACCCAGAACAGTAGCAACGTTTTACCATTTAACTGACGACGTTACTAACACTGTTAAAAACTTGTCAATTCCTAAAATACCCATTCCTCTCTATGTTCAATACCCCTCATAGCCAAACGCCTCAAAACCCACCTCCAACACCTCTGATTATGCACCTTCTGCACCTTCTGGTGCTCATCAATTCCCCCCATCACCGCTTCACATCCCTCCTCTCAACTTCCCCGTCCCAAGCTCCAACGGACCCACTGTCTTCCTCTCCCAAATCACCGTCTACCTCTTTTGACTCGACCCGGACCCAAATCGTCTGCGCCATCGCAATCCAAGTCTAGGATGTCGTCCCCCCATCACCGCTTCCCCTCCCCTCCTCTCAACTTCCTTATCCCAGGCTCCAACGGACCCACTGCCTTCCTTTCCCAAATCACCGTATACCTCTTCTAACTCGACCCGAACCCGGACCTAAATTGTCCGCGCCATCGCAATCCAAGTCGAGGATGTCGTGGCGGCCTTCCTCCCAACCTCGCCCACTGTGCTAAAACGTCGTCCCCACCAATCATCCTTAACAACCGAGCCACCATCACCGAGGTCCAGCTCTACAGCGACGTCGTTTTGCGGTATGTCAGCTACTCAATTATGAGCAACCTCACTGACCCAGACCCAAGCCTCTAGTTCCTTCCCGAATTCGAAGTAATACCGTCGTTGTTTTCGCAGGACTTCGGACTCCGTCATCTGGACCACGCAGTCCGTAACGTGGAGGATCTTAAATTGGCGGTTGAGTACATGAAAGGCTTCACTGGGTTTCACGAATTCGCCAAGTTCACGGATAAGGAAGGGGTATTGAACATAGAGAGGAAGGGGTATTTTAGGGATTTGACAAGTTTTTAACATTGTTAATAACTGCGTCAGTTAAATTGTGCAACATTTTTGACGTTGCTACTGTTCTAGGTGCATTTTGAGGCAAATTTCAGTTCTTGGTGCATTTTGAGGCAAATTTCAGTTCTTGGTGCAATTTGAGAATCGCTAGCTTGTTCTTGGTGCATTTTAAGTAATAAGCCTTTCAAGATATTGGCTGATACATTCCGTCCCAAAAACTCGAATTCAAATTATTGAATTGTCTAAAATACCCTTACGGGCACTTGTTCTTTCGGGTTTTAGGTTTTATTTGTGTTGGGTTAGTTGACTTGAACCCAAAATTTATTTCAGGCCCAGTTAAAAACCAAGCCCCTTTAATCTAAAAGCCCAAGTCCATTATTACCTCATATCTCCCTCTATTTCTCCTATTCTCTTCTCCCTCTTGAACACATCTCATTCTCTGAGAAAGAGGCCAAAAACAAAGAACCACCACACACCCATTACCTCAATTCGATTGTTGGTCACCGATCACCCTCACCATCTTCCACCCAAACCCTCGAATCAAAGATCACCCAAAATTTTAAAACACTCATCTTTCTCCCTCACTTCGCACACCCCTATTTCTCTCTCGACTTTCCCTCACTCTCATCTTCTTCCACCAAAACGGAGAAAACACATCAACTCTAGTAACCAAGACAGCGAGCCATTTACTGAAAGAAAACGATGACAAACCTTGCCCCTTCACCCTCATCTCCTCTGCATCGTCAACCTCTACTTTCTCAAAGAAAAAGCGTAAACCACCAAGAAAACGTCAATCACTCGAAATCGCGAGCCAGGGCTTCGGCCATTGCCCATGGTGATCACCTCCTCTTCACGAGTTCAACGGACTAAACCGTGAGCCACGAGAACCACCGTGGCCCAAACGGCAAAGCAAAACCCGTTGATGACCCGAGAGCTACCCAGAGAGTTTGAGGCCAGACGAGGTGAAATCGAACCCCCTAAGCTTAAGATTGAGATTATTCGTGTTGAGGACGTTTCCTTGGAGTGATTGCATGGTTTTTTGGTACAAGGATCAACGGCGGACGAAACGACCTCATCGAAAATTGCAGAGCCGCGTGATAATTGTTGGTTTTTCATACCCCCAAGGTAATCGTTGGACTTTTTTTCGACACCATTAGAATCGTCTCCTTGAGAGTTTGTTGGTAGACTAATTGCATGGTGGTTTTAACCCAGAAATGGCGACAATCGATGTCGCCGGAGAATGCAGAGCCGCACGGACCACCACTAAATCCGACGACCCAGCCTCTACAACCACCACCCAAGGCTACGTCTCGACAAGGAGAACTCAACCGTGCGTCTCGACCCTGCCTCTGCAACCACCACCCAAGGCTGCGTCTTAACCCAGCGTCTCCCCGCTTTTTCCATCTCTACTTTCCTATCCAATTCTACCTCCGGATTCCTATTCCTATTAAAGTGTGTTTCAACCGGTTTCACCTTTTCTCCCGGTTTTCCCATTGTTTTACCACCTGTTTTTATAAAAAAAAATTCCCCTTATTTCACCAACCGTTAGATGTGGGTTTAGTGGATCCAACGATCCCGCACTGTGCCTCACTTAATCCAGTGCAGTATTGTAGAAATTTCGTTAATTAAGATGTGTCTGCTTCAAGTACAACAAATATTTATGTGTACTAGTAATACTGTTCAACCACGACGGGATATAAATTGGCCACTCATTTTTAATATTGGTCATGAAAAATAATGATATGTTATGCGTAATACTATATCACGATATCATATATTATATTTAGATGAGATCCAAACCATCTAAATGGATATAGGATCTCTTTTAATTGAATCTCTTTTTTTAATCTTTTTTTTTCAATGGCTAATTATAATATTTTAGATCGTTGCATGAATTGGACTCATTTGTAAACAAAACAAACTATGTGATGTAATAACTACTACATTTGCTTTATACTTGAGAGAGTAGACTGCTGTAGTAGTCTGATAACTACTAAGAGACGAAAGCTAAAGGAGCAAATGGAATTAGATACCTTAGTAGTCCTATCCATAAACGATGAATACTAGGTGTTGTGCGTATCGACCCGTACATGCTATAGTGAGCTATATAGTAAACTCTGCTGTATAGTTCTACTGACCTAATCTTTTATCTCCCTCTAGCAAGGTTATTAAAAAAGAAAACTACTACAAATGAACAATTTTGTTGGTTAGGGATGCTCTAAATACACCTAATTTTAAGAGATGATATTCACAATACCCTAATTGAAACTAGACTCATAGGCCGGCTTGGAATCGACCTAGGTGAACATGATTTTCTGTTTACATTTCTTCTTGTTTCTCTATGTAATAGATTGTTTTATATTAGAAATATGACCAGTAATATATTAATAGATTAGTAAAAAAATTAAGAAAGTGTAATTACTATTAGATATATTATTGATTCAGATGCCATATATGTGTCATAAGGTCGCAGATTGTTAACATGTTAACAGATTATTGATTCAGATACTATCATAAAATGGATTAGTTTAAGGAGCTGATTTTTCCCCTTCACAAATTATTTGTTGTACTCCATTTTTTTATTTAAATGTTTTCTTATTTTTTATAAATTAAACTTTCAAATTTACTCATTATCTCTTAGGGGGGTGTATTCAATTAGAATTGTAAATTATTTCTAAGGACATTTTTTAAGTTATGGATTCATGGAACTTTATAGAATTGTCTTGGGCTTACATGAATTTAGGGAAAATTCTATTTAAAGACTGTTATGCATTTATATGCACATGTAATACAAATTTGATTGGATTTTCTGGATTTAGCTAGAATTATTGGTCTAATTTTTTTGTACTTTTTAATTTTTTTTATAATAAATAAAATATGAAAGTTCATTTCATAACCATCCCTTCAGACTTGATATTGGCTCTCAATATTCCTCTTCCAACTTTTTTGTTTACTGGACTCTTCCAACTTTCACAACAATATCATATAATCACCTTTATTGACAAAATGCACAAATACCCTTTCCTACCGCATCAATATATATATATATATATATATATATATAAGGAAAAATATGAGCAATAGTTCCAGAATTTTACTATAATTTTAAAAATCGTCAATAAACTTTAATATTAGTTTTTTCCGTCCCTGTACTTTACCACAATAGTTGATTTAGTCTCTCCGTAAAAAATTTGAACGGAATCCGTTAAAATAAAGGGCAAACCCGTCATTTCAAGTGAGATTTTTCTCACGGGTTCCGTTCGAATTTTTTACGGAGGGACTAAATCAACTATTATGGTAAAATTCAGGGACGGAGAAAACTAATAATGAAGTTTAGTGACGATTTCTAAAATTATGGTAAATTTCAGGGACTATTGCTCCTCAAACCACATATCTATTAATATTCCATAGATTGAGAATGGAGGTGGTGAAGATGTCGACCCAGCAAATGGAGGCGGTGAATATATATCCAACAAGATAATTGATGAATTCATCATTTCATTGAATATCGAAAGAGGGTAGAATGAATTTATCGATGATGTTCTATATATGACGAATCAATCAAAAACATTAAGGGCTAATTCTAATTGATGAATTCATTGAATCTGAAGAGTGTTCAATCGAATTCATCGAAAAAGAGCATGATGAATCAATCGAATTCATTGAACGTAGCAAGGAGATTATCGATGAATTCATCGATTCATCCAATCCAAAGAGTTCAATCGAATTTATCAAAGAAGAGCATGATGCATCCATCAACCATGTTAATTCATGGACAAATAATTTCATAATAGATGTCTTTTTGAATGTGCATCAATGGAATATTCCAAAATTATTTGGTCGTATATATAAACTTGGATAAAAATGAATGATATTTATTTTATTTTTATTTTATTTATTTCTATTTTGTTTGGAGAGGATTCACACAAATGTTAAGGGGAGGGATGTAATTGCTATGGCAATTGATATTTATATTTTTCACTTATTAGGCCTACCAAAATTCACTTAAATCCTTTCTTTAATAAAATTGTTTAAAATTTACAAGATTTTGAATACACCTATATTTATGTGGACATTTGATAAGTTATATTGAATACATTAGAATTTGTGTGGACATTCTTTTAGTTCTTTAAAATTCTAATTGAATACACGAGAATTTATAATTATTTTTAAATCTTTCACAATTCTAATTAGAATACACCCCACTTAATTTACTTTGTTTTATAAAAATGTAAAATTTTACAATAATTTAATAGTCTAACTATAAACCATCACCAAATATTATTATTTACTGCCTTCTATGCGTCTTTCTATCATATTGCAACGAATGATCATGTACATATACAGTAAAGTGTCCATATAATTCAAGCAGCCTAGAACTACCATTATACTTTAAGCCGAGCAGAAGCATAGTACTCATAATTATGAAAATTGAAAGCGAGAGATGAGAACCGAAAGGGTAGGGTTTGTCGAGAAAATAAAATGTCCAAATATTTTACATAAAATAATAATAAAAAAGAAAAATATTAAATTCAAAAGGAAGAGAAATAAATTTGGAAGTTTGATTCATAAAAAAAATAAGAAAACATTAAAAATACAAAAGTAGAGTGCATGCTGTAAGTAATAAGTTTGAAAGTTTGATTCATAAAAAAAATAAGAAAATATTAAAATAAGAAAGTAGAGTGCATGGAACAAGTAATTTACAGAATGCCAAAATTAATTCCCTTTAAGTACAACTGTTAATTAGATTCTTATTAGTACAACTGTTAGTAGTTAGTTTAAGTCCCATGTGTTTATAATAATGAAAATTAGTTTTAATTAGAAATTCTCTGAAGTAATAATAACCAATATTAAATACAATACAAACAATATTTGTCGCAATAGAAATGTAACTAACGAAGAGCAAATTAAAATGAAAGAAAGAGAAAAAAAGAAGGTGATGAAAGGAAAGAAAGACATAATTGGAGACGTTCATAAGAAGTGGAGAAGCAAAGCTGTTGAACACGATAGGGTGGTTTCTGTTTATGCAAAGATTTAGAGATATTGAAAAGAGCTCTCTTTGTTGCTGCCATAATTAATAAGTTGACGCTATAAATAGAGAAATGCTTATATGTTTTAGGATTATACGACAGGTAATATTCTTATTTCATATGTTTTAACATGATTAGATAATAGAATTTTTGATACAATATAAAAATAAATAAAAGTTTTATGTTATTTGGTGAGAATTCTCATATTTTTTATTAATTGTATAACAATAGTGAAGTCATATATATATATATATAGTGACTAGGAACGTTACTATGGGCCTAATTAGTGGACTGAGTGTAATTAGGAATATATAGTTCATTGACATGAAGAACTTAAAAATAACAAAGAAATTTACAAATAATTAAATATAAAGCATATAAATAAAATTTATAATTACACATATATAAATATTATTTTGGAAATTCCTTATATATTTAGTAATTTGTTATGCTCATTTAATGCATGTGCTTCTTTACTAGCTAATTGCTCAACTACTTACTAACAATGTCCATATTTTTTATTTTTAATACTAATCATAATAATATAATATAAATTTCGTAGAACTTTAAAATTTCTCACCCAAACTCACCTTATAAACTCACATTTACGAGGATCAAATTTCAAACCTTCAACATAATATATGAAAAAAAAATACCATTTTTGATATAAGGATATTGGAGAAGGGGGATTACATAGTAATCATTGGATATCGACCTCAGCTGACGAGAATCAAACTCGAGACCTCTCACATAACAAATGGAAAAAAATATCATTAAACTAAAATACTTTAATTTCTAAATTTCTAAATTTTTGAAGAGACTATATATCCTTACATTATGTTTAATAAACCAACCATTTAATCAAGAAGTTTATTATCACTTAAAGACGTAAAAAATGGATAGTAAAGCCTAGGGAATGAACAGTACATTTCTCCACCGCCAGTATTTTCCAAAAAAAAAAAATATGACATATCATTAAAGTCCTCGGACCATCTTGAGCAAAAATATGTAACGATTAATTTAGCTAAACTTAAAACTGGAATGATACAAAATTAAGTTATTTGTATATCCCCACTTTTAAAAGACCACTCCAGTCCCCACCACTGGTCTCCAATTTTGAGATCCATGAACTCTCTTCAGTGGTCGGCTTTATCATACCCTCCGGCACGGCTTCTATGATTGTCGATTGGTCCTTGCACAGGATCATGGCGGTGTTCACCACGATGCTCTTCGGCCCGTGCTCGGTCTTTGGTTTTTTGGGTAGTCCTCTTGCTTGCCTCCCAAGCACCATCCATGGTGAGCTTGGCTTGTCTCCCACAGTCTCTGCCATCTCAGTAGCCTTAATAGGTCCATCTCTCGCGGGGTCACTCGTCATCGCCAGACCTTGATGCTTCGCCTCGTACAACCCCTCCTCCACCGGCTCCTCCGCCGTAAAAGGCAAACCCGATGTTCCACTAACTTCACCGCCACTTTCTCTTGCATCTACCACTGCATTCTTTCCCTGCAATCTAAATTGTCGATCACATAGATTATTATTTGCTAGAGAAGTTAATAATAATCATAACGGATTTTGACGCAATTGTTTTGTTCTATTGACAAGTACGACTTCTGACTTCAAATTTCATGAACGAGAGTTTGTATTAAAAGAAGGTAATTAAATAACATTTGAATTTATATTTATTATACCTCGGCGCGTTCATAGGTGGAGGAGAAGTAAGCCTTGGGGAATATTCGATCTGGTGGAAGGTTGAGTCAAAGCTCTAGAGGCCATATGAGCTCTTCTTGCTATGAACATCGTTGCAATGCTAATTGCTAGCTGCTGTGTGTTTTGGTATTGTTTTCTAATTTTTAAAAATTTTCACTCTCTTGCTGTTTCTCCACATCAACTATATATTATGAAGGAGAGGTGGGGTATCAGGATGTAAGACACGTGGAGGGGTTTGGACACGTTGCAGAAGCCCAAGGACCCCCTTCGGTGATTTGGCACATGTATGTCTGTTGATATTTGTAAGAGCTAAAACATTTTCAATGCTAGGTCCTAAAAATAAGGGCTAATTACATTTTAGAATTAAGTTGGAGGGATATACTTAATTTTTCAAATTTACATTATGTACATTGGCTTCTTTAAAACGTTTTATTCTTATCAAATTATTACTTTTTTTGACAAACTATTCATTAGCGGATAACGTGACGAGTGTGGAGCTCGCCTAAAAAGCAATCCCAACGTGATTTTATGCAAAATTTCTTGATTGACCCTGGTTACTCCCCTCCTATCATTTATGCGGGTGATAACCACTGCCAAGGTGGCTGTCTCATTAGAATTTTCGTTAATTGAAGTATGTAGAGTCCACCCAAAAATCAATTCCAAGGTGACTATGTGCAAATTTACTTAGTTATTTCCGGTCGAAAAGTTTGGAGATTGATAACCAAAGACTAATTAACCAATGCTTAACATTTTAAATTAGAACTTGCAAAAAAATAAGTCAAAATTAAGACCTAAAAGATGGGATCTTTAGAATGGATTGGAATCAAATCAAGCCCAACTAGCTCTGGCAACTATTCAAACAACTTGACCGGCCCAATTTGGAGACCACCACAAAAGATACCGCCTACTTTCATGAAGAGAAGTTCAACGATTCTTTTGGCAGAGGTGGAAACAATCTTGTGCTTGATCGATGAGTCAAAAGACTTTACATAAAGAACTTTGGAAGCGTAAACCCTAAGTAATTTACAAAAATGATGCAGATGCTTGAACCGTGAATTCTACAAACAATGTTTACACTATTAAACCGTGAATCTGGATTGATCAATTACTTAATTCGTGTGGTGGATTAACTTAATTCGTGTCATGCTTATCTTATGTTTAGATTGAGAGTCCAGCCATATAGCTCTTGAATTATATTGAAGCAGCCAGCTTTCAGTTGACACTTCAGCATTTTGTTCTGATCAATGCTGCAAACTGGACATAAAATTGAAAAATGCAGATGAAAGGTAGTGTGGAGTAAATTCAATTGATTTGAGAAAATAATTGCTGCAGATGATCTGAAATTCAGCATTTATGTAGTCAAGTTGCGAGATGAAACACAAAAATTTAAATGCTGGGAAAAGAAGATGCATTTCAGCTGCTGTACAAAGGAAATTTAATCACCATATAACATAAAACTACCCATTATTCAGAAAGAAAACAACAACAAGAAGGGACGAGAGCAGAAGCTGTAGAATTTTTGTGGTGCTTCTTTCAGATAGAAATGGCCAACATAGCTTTTTGTATACATATTACATCTTTGAGTATACAGTGCCAAAGCAGAGTTTTCTATAAGAAACCATAGAGACAGACTGCTAGACTTGCAAAGTGTTGCTTTACAGGTATGCCTTTCAATTTTGGCAGCATGACCGAACCTCAGTTCATGTTAATAGGATGTCATGCAGCGAGGATGTTGTTCATTGTGTCCCACTCTCAAATCCGACACCATCAAGCCACGAGACAACTTCTTCAATAGACGGCCTCTGCCTTGGATTGGGATCCAGGCATTTACAGGTAACAGTAAGCACTTGTAAGAGCTGCTTCTCATGATCCTTATTCCAGATTGATGAATCAATAATCTCCTTCTCTTTCTTCTCGGATTTCATCTGAAACATCCACGATACCAAATCTCTGCAGTTCTTTCCTCTGCATACTTCCACAGGCCTCCTACCGGTAAGAAGTTCAAGAAGGACAACACCAAAACTGTAAACATCTCCCCTGCAGGTTGCAGTCAATGTCTGACTATACTCGGGAGGAATATAACCCAAAGTCCCAACTAGGTCTGTCGTAACATGAGTGTCATAAGGACGAAGTAGCCTTGAAAGGCCAAAATCAGCCAGGTGAGCTTCAAATTTTTCATCTAGAAGAATGTTGCTTGTTTTTATATCCCGATGCACTATATTTGGTTGACAACCCTTGTGCAAGTAAGCTAATCCGCGAGCTGCACCTTGAGCTATCTTCAGTCTTGCATCCCATTTTAGAAGTGAAACCCCATCTACACTTTCATGCAGCCAATAATCCAAGCTTCCATTCTCCATGTAGGAGTAAATTAACAACCTGTCATTACCATGCCGGCAATATCCTTGAAGAGAGACAAGGTTCTTGTGCTGAGCTCTTGAGAGGGCTTCCACTTCAGCTTGAAATTCGCGTTCCATCTGTCCACATTCCCCAGAAAGTCTCTTGATTGCCGCTTTTGTGCCATTCGGTAGGTTGGCTTTGTAGACCAGACCATAACCGCCGCAACCAATTATGTTTGCTTGGTTGAAATTGCTTGTAGACTTTAGCAAATCAGCAACTGTGATATCCTTACATTCTGAATTCTGAAAAAGAACCAATTTTGAAGATGCAAGTGCTCCGGATAACCTGTGCTGCCTGCTGTCGTCATCACAATCACCATTTTGATCCTCTACTTCCCTCCTTGACAATTTAAGAAGACCAACTGCAAGTAGCAATGCAATCCCAACTGCAATGCTGATTACTACACAAAGAATGCTGCTTCGACTAAATCTACTGTTTGAAGATGGGATCACCGGCTTGGGACCTGCACTGCTGATATCACCACATGGGATATATGTTTCCCCGCAAAGTCCCGCATTACCCTCAAAGCTTGAGCTCGGAAAGCTTAAGAACTGTCCATCATTGGGAATGACTCCATGCAAGTGATTATTTGCCACACTAAACTTTGACAAAAATGTGAGCTTAATAAGTGATGGAGGGATGGAACCGTGCAGATCATTGAATGATAAATCCAATATTTCCAAGTTCTCCATCTCGGATATAGAGCTGGGGATGGTCCCGGTGATGTTGTTCCTGCTCCAATCCAGAACATGAATCTGTTTCAAATGTCCAATTTCAGGCAAGATTGTTCCATTGATTCTGTTATTGCTCAAGTAGATTGAAGGTGGAAAATTTGAGGCCTGGTTGTATTGAAGACCACTAGCACTCTGATTCCGTTTTACAAATAGCGGGATTCCAGCAGAGGCAATAAGATTTGAACGGCTGCAATTTGTAGATATGAGGCTCTTTAGCTCTGTCAGACTTTTCGGAATTTCTCCAGTGAGAGAATTATTTGAAAAGTCCAAATAAAACAAGTTCTCCATCTGACCAATCCATGGAGGGATACTGCCATTGAGGTGATTCCATGACAAATCAAGGACTTGCAAATTCCTGCAACTCAATAACCAAACAGGAATTTGGCCTCTAAGACCACAATTCCCAAGTGCTAAAACCATTAAGCTATCAAACCCACTTGCATTTTTCGGAATCTCCTCACCAATGAAATTTTTTGTAAGGATGAGAGTTGTGAGATTTTTGCACAGCTGCAGCACCGATAGTGCCCCAGATAAGTTCACAAAACTGTTATTTGACAAAGAGAGAAAGGATAAGGAAGAGAGCTTTGCAAAATCTTCGGGGATTGAACCCCTTAATTTATTCCTAGCAAGGCTTACAGTTTTCAACTCACGGGAATTCGACAGTGAATTGGGAAGGAAGCCTGAGAAATGGTTAGTAGCAAGATCAAGTGTGCAGAGATTTGGAAGTCCAGTGAAATTTAGATCAATGGAACCCGAAAGAGAATTGTTTCGAAGATCAAGCACTCGAAGATTTGAGCAAAGTGCCAAAGCTGAAGGCAATGGCCCAGATAACAAATTTGAATGTGCAACTAACAGTTCTAGCTTTTTAAGGTTTCCAAACACATTTGGAAGTTCACCAAAGAATTGGTTTCCAAAAATGACTAAGGTCTTGAGGTTAGAGAGCTTACTCAGTTCCTTGCTTATCTGGCCAGAAAGAGAGTTCCCAGAGACTGAAAGTTGCTCCAAAGCCGAAAACGAATACAAGGATTGAGGTAAATGGCCTGCAAATGAATTGAAGTCCAAATGCAGTTGCTGGAGAGACCTGCTGCAATTGTCTAAGCCTTCAAGACTGCCCGAAATTTGGTTCCAAGACATATCAAGAACATGAGTTTCATTGGAAGAGCTACAAATTTGAGGATTGAACTGACCAGTGAATGAATTATTGCTTATGTTGAACACAACAAGATAAGAGAACCCTCGAAGCTCAGAAACATCATCTTTGATGGAATTGCTTGAAATGTTCAATACTTTAATCGAATTCAAACCCGAAAGCGGACCTGAAACTGGTCCTGACAGCATGTTGTTGCTCAAATCAAGAACTTCAAGCTGCTTCAAGTTTGAGAGCTCTACAGGCAATCCACCTTCCAGATGATTCAGAGAAAGATTAAGCAACTTGAGATGATCCAATCGGCCCAAAGAGTGCGAAATCGTTCCATTGAGACTCATGCTGGGCAGAATCAACTTGGTGACTCTACTGGCAACTGACCCATTGTTCACATTCTCACAGACAACACCATCCCATTGGCAGCAAGTTGATGTGTTGAACCATGCTTTCATAATTGACCCTCCTGTGAGGTTTCCTGCAAACTCTCTCAGTGCAAGAAAATCATTTGCGTCACAGGATTGAATTGGGACATTAAGACCCAAACAACAACCAACAGAGCAAGCCAAGAACACCAATGTGAGGAATGTCATTGGAACAAATCCCACTGTCTCCATTGCTGAAACCAAAGCAGATCCCGAACTCAAGATAAGGCCAAGACTCCCATAAGACCCAGCTGAACCAGATGACAGTTGCAAAATTTAAATGAAAAAACTTGTAAACCCAAATCCCAAAAGAACCCAACTTTACAACTTCAAATGAAGCAAAATTAACAAGTTTTAAGAAAAAGTTAAAACTAATGCAGTCCTCAATTTCCACTTGGAAAATTCAGATCCCTAGACCACAAAAATGGAAGTGCAGAAACTTACTTCAATCTGAAGATGCAGCGCAAAAGAAGGAGCTTAAATACTCGCATCCCAAAGCGCCTCCGAAACCACAGAAGGGCTGAAATTGACAACAACTTGCATGTGAAGCAATCAGCACCAGTTGAAAGATCCTCTAAGTCTCCACTTACTGAGCTCAAGAGTCAAAGACCCTTGACCAAAAATCACCAAACCCAACAACCCCAAACCCCTAATTTTGCTGAACAAGCATCCTCCTCCTCTTTTACACACCAAAAGAGAGATAACCCAAGTGAAAGAAATTTCAAACCCACATCCCAAAACCATCAGAAAACACCAAATGAAATAGCAAGCAAGAGAAGCTTACGAAAGGAGGAAGCTTTTTGTGGCCTACCAGAAACATGAACTCAAGCAAGAGAAGCTTACGAAAGGTTCAAAATTTCACAAGCATTGCCATCACGTTAATGTACCCAACACTAAACAGTGAGTGAGTGAGTGAGTGAGTGAGTGAGTGGCTTTTTCCACAAAGGGGCCTTCTCCAATTTCAAAACCAAAAACCCCTCTCTCTCTCTCTCTTTTTTCAAAGCAGAGATGAGAGAGAATATAAAAAAGGAGGAAAAAACAAAGAGGAAGATATTTCAAATCAAAGAAACAGTAGTGCAACACAGAAAAGGAAACTTCTTTCTCTTTCCTGAGAATCTTTATTTTAATGACCAAACACTCAACACTGTTGGGTTTTTAGTGGGTTTCTTTGATTGAATTGATTTTGAAATGGGGACTCAAAGAGAAAGAGCTGACTTTTTTGGGCCAATCTCATTTTGTTTTTTCTCTTGTATTTTTGTTTCACAGTTTGCAAAAAGTCACACTCATTGTCAATACCCATTACCTATAACATTTGTCTCTTTCCTTCCCTCTGTGGACTTTGCAGAAAAAGAAAAGGAAATCATTGAAAATGTGTGTGTTTTGTGGTGGGCCCCGGTTTGATGAGGTTGGAAAATGTTCGGTGCGGTCTAACGAGGATTTGGTACTAAGCTTCACGTTTATACGGCGCGTGTGCAAAAGCAGTAATAATGACTGTTTTTGCGTGGTTTGCACGCGCTATATTGCGTGTGGTGGATAGAAATTGTGAGGCGGGAAAAGTGTGGGGGGAGTCAAAAGAGATGAGGATATTTGGCGAGGCGGTGGATGGAGCGGCGGTACGCGGACGTCACGGGTAATAGCCGTGATCCAAAATATGTGAGGTTTTCGCTCAGCCACTGGATTTTCGGGTCAACTACTCAACCTTCCCAAACGTGAATTCACCCAACCCATGAATTAATTTTCATACTTTTTGACTTTTTACAGAACTATAATTCAAAATATATTTTTGACCTTAATATTGTAATAATACTAGACTCCTTACACGAATGATATATTTGTTAAATTTTTTCTTTAGGACTAAAGAAAATTGATTTACATTTTAAATTATAGATTTTTATTTTTAAATAACGGATAAAAAACATAAAATAGTGGGATGAAAAGAAGTAGGGTTGGAGTAACCAGAAGATGATATATTTTTCGTTTTTCTTTGTTATATTGGAGGGATTTGAACTTGTCAGTTTTACCTATTTTTTTTCTTCCCAATTTTACATTTGGTTACCTTTTTGTCGTAAATACCCTTGGAAATTGTTGAATATATATTTAATATGAGTTATTATTTGTTTTGTTTCAGGGGTTTTCTTATTCAATTATTCAATTTTTTTTTTAAGCCGGTAACCTCAACACTTTTATGTTAGTTTTATAATAATAGAGATATGAGAATTAAAACTTACATTCATATTGTAATAATATTTTTCTCGCTTATGTGCAAAAAAAATTTCAAATGTAAGATTAGAACTGTGAATTTTAAACATGAGAATATTTTGCATAAGATGATGATTTTGTTAATTTTCGATACAAATTTGGTAGTTTATTGAAAAATTATGTCCGTACCACCAATTCAACAACTACAACAAAATAGCTAGAAAGGTGCGTTTTAGTTGAAGAGAATTTGATCTAAAAACTAAACCTACATTGTCTTGATTACCTAGATATTTGTTAAATTTGAGTTTAATTTTATAAATAAAGAGAAATTTATTAGTTATATTCTCGTAAAATAAAGAGAAATTTCAATTTAATTTAACTTGAGAGTAAAAAATAAAGAGAAATTTTATTAGTTCAATTCTCATAAAATAGTAGGCCATATCAACGAGGGTTAGTTGAATTGGTAAGGACGTTCCCTTTGCTAGACCAAGGCATGAGATCGATTTCTGCTACCGTCAGTCTCTCTCTGTAAAATTCCAAAAACAGAAGCTAAGAACCTCTCTGTAAGTTTTCAATAAGACTTTATATACGCCCTAACTTTAGAATAGGGTAGCTTCACCTCCCACTAAACTTTATAGAAAAAAAAAAGTAGAAAGTCATAACTTGAGTTGAGAAAACCGCATTACCTACTAAGCATGCTTATAGCTTTTTGTGAAGGTTGATGATTAAACATGATCACTCACAAGTCGCAATTAAAGCTTACACAAATCAAGGATTCATTCATCCTTAAATTGATGAACTTTCCCAGGATATAGAGAAAACCTCACTCACAACTTGTTGTAGGCTTTTGCCTAAAAGTCGTTGAAAAGGCTCAAAGTAAAAAAGTCTGAAAGATAATGCACTTTAAATATTCATTGGAGCTTGTTTTCTTAACTTTTAAGGTAGTGGGGAAGTTGTATTTTGATTGTCTGGGAACAAGGTTGAGATAAGGATTACAGCACGATAGGCTTCATAAGATTGAGAATACAGGCACTAAAGGCTTTACATTTTGGTCAGAATTATAAAAGAAAGAAAAAAAAGGATAATATGTAGGTCCAACTTTTTTTTTTTTTGCAGCATATGCTGGTCCAAATTAGGCTTCATCCGTATTTTCGTTTAGCTTGTGACACGTGTCACTTTTTGTATTTAATACACAATTTAAATGCACGTATAATTAATTTAATTGAATTTTTTTTTCTACAAATGATGCAATGCTATCGGATCACACAAAAAAAATAAAGATATGATATCTTTACCAAGGACCCAAGTATTATTAAAAAAAAATGTACACAAATGCTAGCAACTCAATGTTCAACGGTGTCAATAAATATCACGTTTGGTGAGTATGATAGGATTGAATAACTATTTAAATTTAATGTATTTAGAATGTCAAAATGAATGTGGTTTCATTGTGGGAGAATTAGATATGATTAGAAATAGATGGAAACCTAGTTTTTCAGCCTCCTATTTAAAATGGATTAAATTGGATAAATTTTCTTCTATGTCTACCCGCTCTAATCCCTTTACGATGATAACATATCCATATCTATTTTTACATTTAAAATACATTGAATTTGATAAGTTATCAAATCTAATCAAATCTCACTCACCAAACGAGTCAAAAGTGTTTTTGTGTTCTTGATGTGAGAAACATTTATTGAACTTAGTAAATTCAGCTGGACCTAATAAAGTTGATATGGTAAAAAATATTCATCATGTTATTGAGTGCTCATATCTTTTGGTAAACCTTGATGATTAAACCTCACAACTTACACAGTATAGCTAGCTTGTTGCACAAACCAAAGGTTACATCCCCATATTGATGACATTTCCCACCCTAGAATTATGACAAACTACATAAATTCTCCAAATTATAGGAGTAATTTCAAATTTATACATTAACTATAAAATGTTTCAATTTGATATCAAAATTATCAAAACAGATCATTTAAATATTTTATGTTAGTCAATATGTTAAAGCTTATATGGAAAAATGAATCCCAATTTTTATAATTATAATAATTCACATAAACAAAAAAAAATTAATAAAATTTCTCTTATAAAAAAAAATAAAAAAAAACAAGAACGAAAAAAAAACTCCAAATAAATAATAGGACAAACTATATAAATTCCAAAATTATATAAGTCATTTTAAGTTCATACCTTAATTATGAAAAATTTCAATTTGATACCAAAATTATCAAAACATATCAGTTAATTACTTTCCGTTAGTAAATATGTTAGTAATTCTGTTAAATACTTATTTGGAATTTTTTGCAAATAAATATGTTAGTAATTGTGTTAAATACTTATGTGGAATTTTTTGTCAAATTTGTTATGCTGATGTGGCCTCCACAAAACAATAAAATAAACTAATTTTAAACAAAATACACTCAAATTTAAAAAAAATTAAAGAGAACCCATTTATTCACCCAACCCTTCGTCTTCGCCGACATCCATCCCCTCCTCTCCTCCGCCTTCCAAGCAGCAACACCACAACCCCCCACGCATGCAATAACCTCCCCAGTTCCGACCTCATCACCCACCCCAACCAGAAATCAGCAAGTCCCAACCCACAAAACCTCTAGTCCCTCCTCCCTTAAACAACAAACATAACCACCATCGACCATAACCACCATCGACCATAACCACACCAAGTCCAACAAAAATAAAAAGGAGAGAAGCTAATGGAAATGGGGCACTCAGATCTGATATGGGTTTTCTGACACCTAGAATACCCAACAAAAATTAAACAAGTCTAGATGCAGAGACCCAAATCTCTAGTTTATCTTTTGGATCAAAGGAAATCTGGAATGGGCAGCAGATCAATCTGGGTAGTTGAGATTGAAGCAAGCAAAATCTAAGTGATAAATAATTGCAAATAAACAAAGGAAAATAATGAGAGCCCAAGTTGAAGATGGTCCAAGCCAATACACAAGAATAAATAATAAAAGAGAAGAGGAGGGGGTGAACTGAAGGGTAAAAGAGAGATTATGATGAAGAATGCGATGAACCAAAAGGGAGAATTGTTTTTCTATTCACAACAGTTCAATAGATTCTTCATCACTAACTCTTGTAAATCCTTCCCTATCCCTCACAACTAGCGAAGAACCCATCCCCAGTCAACGCATCCAACCTGCAACGATGAACACCTGTGTGAGATCAAAGGTTGTTGATGGCGTTGTCGGCGTCGTCGCGGGACTCCTTCCAGACTTGGCGGACCTCGAATTGCGTAGGGGCGAGGCGATCGATGGGGGCGAGGCGATCGATGGGGGCGAGGCGATCGAGTGGGTTGGGGGACTGGAGTGTTCATGATTGGGATGGTTGGCCACGAGTTTGATTGGAATTAGCATGTAGGGTTTTTTTTTTCTTTTTAATAATTTTTTATGGTTTAATATATTAATTTTTTTTATATTGAATTTTTATGGGTTTTTTTATCTATTTGAAATCCATATCAGTAAAAAGAGAGTCTATTTGAAGTTCATGTCAGCAATTTTTTTATTGCCAGTTCAGATTTTAACCGATTGATTAATAGTTTGATTAATAAAAGGTAATTAGATGATGTATTTTGATAGTTTGGGTATCAAATTGATTTTTTTTATAATTAGGGTATGAACTTGAAAGGACCCATATAGTTTGGGGAGTTTTATATAGTTGTCCTAAGTTATTCAAAAGTCAAAACACAAAAACAGGAAAAAAAAACCCCAAGCAGGACGTGGGAGATAGCGCCGAGGAGGCTGCGCATGGAGATGAGGGTGTGGCGGGAGGAGATAGAGAGGTTCAAGTGGGTGGTGGCGGCGGCGGCATCTTAGAGAGTAAGGGAGGAGTTGAAGAGGCTTTCAGATAAGTAGGGGATGGCACCAGCTTCAGCTACAAGGGGGCGGCTGTCGGGGTCAAGCTTGGTGATAAAGCGAAGCTCTATGAAGGCGTCGGCTCGGGTTTGTGAGGAGACTGAGCTGAGGTTGGAGACCAAGGAGTGAACAGTTCGGAATTTCACTTCCATTTTTGGGGTTTCGGTGTATGATTTTGTTTGGATTTTGTGGTGTATTTTGGTTGGTGTTTGTTGGGACTTGGGATGCCTGCAAAAGGAAAGGGATAATGCAAGAGAAAAGTGATAAGATTTTGATTCGGCGACTGGTTCGGTCAGAGAGCTGACGTGGCATGCCACCTGGAGCCACGTGGAGGCCACCTAGCAGCCACGTGGGGCCACCTAGCAGTCCAGTCAGCACCGAGTCAGCGCGTGTGTAGGCGCGTGGGAACTGCAGCCGGCGCGTGGGGCCGGTCCTTGGGCCACGACAAAGCGTGTCGACATGTTTTTGACTTTTCAGACCTTTCGACGGAAGTTTCGTGTCAATCAGAGTTCGTTTACGGGTTGTTTTGGAAGTCCGAAGTCGCTACCATTTTAGGTTTAAGGTGTGCACACGTCCGGGATTTAAGGGGTTGGATTTAGGTTTTTAATTATCGTTGGTAACCCCGATTGTTACTTTTGATAGGTGATATTGCTCTGGGAACTTCAGAGGAGCGTACAACTCGGAATTGAGCTTAATTGGACGTTCGGTGAGTGGAATTTGGTTTGTAAATTGTCATGCATGCATAAATGTATATTTTAAATAATTTATTGTCAAGTATTGTTTTTGGCAAATTTTTGAAATTTAGAATAATTATTCTAATAAATTATTACTAGACACGGGTTCTCAATAATAAATTGGAAATGACGTTTTGGGCTATGGCCTGGCTTTACGGACTCTGCTTTTATGCAGTTTTGACTTTATAGAGTTTGGGTTTCGGTCGAGTCCATGATTTTTGGTTTAGACCCTGATTTGTGACTTTATTGGATTTGGACATAGACCCGATTTTTTCATGAATTTGGCTTAGGCCAAGACATAAGGATTTGAAACGGATTTTACTTTACTGATTTGTTTCCACTATGTATAATGTCCCCGAGGGTCATGCTTTTCTCCGGCACATGATGTGGGGTATTTCCCATCACGTGTTCCTCAAGGTTTCTCCGACGCTGGCGTCGAAGGGAATTTCTCCACCAAATTGTTGAGGCTGTCTACGCGCAGTACATGGTTACATCTGCACAACTAGAAGTATTATCGGGTGTGTGGAGGGTCAGTCCCCAGTTCAGTCTGCTCGAATATCAAGCTACAACCCGGGATTACATTCGGGGAGCAGTGAGATCTGTTTATGATATTTTGGTGTCTAGGTTGGTTCACATGATTTTTCAAAGTCCTTTGAGGAGGGTTTTCAAAGAAAGGTTGTGGACAACAGGATGTTTCCATTGTTCGGGTTTTCGTGGGTCCCACCGAGTGTTTTAACTAAAAATGGATTTTTCGATAAGTTTTCGGATTACCTTTATAGATTATTTATTTCAAAAGCAATTTTATATTTTGCATGCATTGTTTTACTCATGGAGGGGGAAATGTATGTTTTCCTTGGAAATTGTTTTAAACGATTCTTTTGTCCACTCACAATTTTCCTTGTTTTAAATCCCCTCCAGGCCGTTGAGTTGACGAGGGTACATCCAGAGGCGGAGACACTAAATTCCAGCTGTGCCTTTACCTAAGACTATCGAGTAGGACTTATAAATTTTCTGTATTTACCTTTCCTACCTAATTGCTCTGATAAACCTTTTTGGACTTATTGTAAATTATGATTACGTCGGTGGTTAGTTAGTGATGTTAAGAATTGGACAGTTGGGATTCGAGTTGGTATTTTATCCTTCGTCTGACATGGGGAAGGCGATTTAAGCATTTAATAGGGGAGGTTCTATAGGATTTTTGGTCGAATTCTCGTAATAAAGTGCAAGGGCTTAAGGGTATTCTAGGAAATTTATCAAGTTGTCAGGCGAGAGCAAGGTTTTTCACGGGGTTCGAGGAGAAATTCGAGAAGGGTCCTTTCAACTTGGTATAAGAGCTCTAGGTTTAAATTCATGTAGACCGCACACCTAGTGTCCATATGATTGTGGTACTGACGAATTATGGTTATTTTCAGCGTGATGCCTCCGAGACGTGAGCCCCGTCCACGGTCTGGAAACGGTGATGAAGCTGATAACATTAGGGGTACACATGATCCCGCACTAGAGCCTGATTTGAGACAGACCCTGGATCAGTTGGGTCGGGCATTGACGACTGTACTTCAGGGTAGGGCTACTTCAGACGCTTCTGACATTGAGCGAGCCCAGAGGCTGGGGGCTATAGTGTTTACGGGCGAGTTAGGCCCAAATGGTGCTGATGATTGGATTACTCGTTTGGAACGAGTATTTGCTATTATGAGGTTCCCTCGGGAGGATAGGGTGCGTTTAGCCACATTTCTTCTGAGTGGTTATGTGTACCGTTGGTGGCATGCCTTGTAGATGTCGGGCTGGGATGTCCGTAAACTTACTTGGGAAGCTTTTCGGGAGCACTTCCTCGAACAGTTTTATCCTCGTTCATACCGAGATGCTAGAGAGGCTGAGTTCTTGCAGTTGCAGCGGGGGGATATGACGGTAGCACTGTATGAGGTGCAATGTCTTGATTTGTCACGATTATACTCGTTCTAGTGAAAAATAAGATGGATAAGTGTCGAAGGTTTGAGTATGGACTGAGAGATGAGATTAGAGTAGCAGTAACTGCGGTGGCACATACTTCTTTGAGGGCTTTATTAGATGCTGTGGCCAAAGTAGAGATGAGTTTGCCAGCTCGGTACCAGCTTAGTTGTTCCAGGCGACGCTAGAGTCGCCTGAGTTTCGGGGCCTCTAGTCAGGGACCATCTAAGAGAGGCAGTTTTAGTTCTGGATCTTCTAGGAATGCAAGATCCGGATCAGGTAGTGGCAGAGCCGGTTAGGGAGGTTCCCGAGGTTTTACAGTGCGACAACAGTCATTAGCTCAGTCTAGTGGGGCTTGAGTGCAGTAGACCGGGAGACAGAGTGGCAACCCCGCACGGATTGGTGACACTGGTTGTTACTTTTGTGGGGTGACAGGTCATTTTAAGAGAGACTGTCCACATCGTCTGTGCAGTAGTTCTTTGGGTCGAAATGCTGTTGAACCGAGTTAAAGAGCAGCACAAACATCTGGTACTGCAGCAGGAAGCCAGAACCAGTCCAGTGGGGCTAGCAGGGCCAGTGGGAGACAGAGAGGTCGTGGTCGATCTTCCGGTAAATAGGCCCAAGTTTTTGCTATGACACAGTAGGAGGCTCGAGTTGCACCAGAGGTGGTTACTGGTACGTTGTCTATTTTTGATCATGATGCTCGAGTTTTGATAGATCACGGGGCTACACATTCTATTATTTATTGGGGTTTTAAACTTTTTGCCAATAGAGAATTGTCACCGATTGGTTGGGACATGGGTATTAGCACCCCCACCGGAGATATGTTAGTGGCGAACCTAGTAATACGCAGTTGTCTAGTGGTAGTGGGAGGTCATGAGTTGGAGGCAGACTTAATCCCCTTGGACATTTATGATTTTGATGTGATTCTGGGGATGGATTAGTTAACCACACATCCTGCCTCCATTGATTGTTTCGACAAGAGGGTGGCATTTTGGAGTCCAGGTTTGCCGGAACTTACGTTTTAGGGAGACCGTAGGGTGCTTCCCTCGCGAGTGATATCAGCGTTGATGACTAAGAAGTTATTGTGGAAAGGTTGTGAGGGATATTTAGCTCACGTGATCGATTCTCGGGATACTCCGGTGAGGGTAGAGGATATTACTGTGGTGAATGAGTTTGCATATGTATTTCCGGAGGATCTTCTGGGGTTTCCACCTCACCGGGAGATTAAGTTCACCATATAGCTTCTTACGGGTATTCAACCCATATCACAGGCACCAAATAGGATGGCACCGACAGAATTGAGGGAATTGAAAACTCAATTGCAGGACTTGGTGGATACAGGATTTATTTGACCGAGTGTATCGCCTTGGGGTGCGCCGGTGTTATTTGTAAGGAAAAAAGATGGTAGTTTGAGATTGTGTATCAACTACCGGCAGTTAAATGGGGTTACGGTGCGGACTAAATATCCTTTGCCACGAATTGGACGTTCAGTGAGTGGACTTTAGTTTGTAAATTGTCATGCATGCATGAATTTATATTTTAAATAATTTCTTGTTAAGTATTGTTTTTGGAAAATTTCTGGAATTTAGAATAATTATTCTAATAAATTATTACTAAACACGGGTTCTCAATAATAAATTGGAAATGACATTTTTGGGCTATGGCCCGGCTTTTTGGTCTATGCTTTTATGTAGTTTTGACTTTATAGATTTTGCGTTTCGATCGAGTCCATGATTTTTGGTTTTGACCCGAATTTGTGACTTTATTGGATTTGGACATAGACCCCGTTTTTCCATGAATTTGGTTTAGGCAAAGACATAAGGATTTGAAAAATGGATTTTGGTTTTACTTTACGGGTTTTTTTCCACCATGTATACTGACCCTGAGGGTCATGATTTTCTCCGGCTCATGGTGTGGGGTATTTCCCATCACGTGTTAGTCGAGGTTTCTCTGATGCTGGCGTAAAAGGATATTTCTCCGCCAGATCATTGAGGCTGTCTACGCGTAGTATAGGGTTACATCTTCACAACCCGAGGTATTACCGGGTGTGTGGAGGGTCGATCCCCTGGTCAGTTAGCTCGAATATCGAGCTACGACTCGGGATTACATTCAGGGAGCGGTGAGATCTGTTTATGATATTTTGGTGTCTAGGTTTGTTCACATGATTTTTCAAACACCTTTTAGGAGGGTTTTCAAAGCAAGGTTGTGGACCACGGGATGTTTCCATTGTTCGAGTTTTTGTGGGTCCCACCTAGTGTTTTAACTAAAAATGGATTTTCCAGTAAGTTTTTGGATTACCTATATAGATTATTTATTTGAAAATGAATTTTATATTATGCATGCATTGTTTTACTCATGGAGGGGAAATGTATGATTTCCTCATAAATTATTTTAAACGATTCTTTTGTCCACTCATACTTTTCCTTGTTTTAAATCCCCTCCAGGTCATTGAGTTGACGAGGGCACATCCAGAGGTGGAGGCACTAAATTCCAGTTGCGCCTTTACCTAAGACTATCGAGTAGGACTAATAAATTTTCAGTATTTACCTTTCCTACCTAGTTGCTCTTATAAACCTTTTTGGACTTATTGTAAATTATGATTACGTCGGTGGTTAGTTAGTTAGTTAGTGATGTTGAGAAATGGATTGTTGGGATTCGAGTTGGTATTTGATCCTTCGTCTAACAGGGGGAAGACGGTTTAACCATTTATAGGGGAGGTTCTGCCGGATTTTTGGCAGAATTCTCATAATTAAGTGCCATGGCTTAAGGGTATTCTAGGAAATTTATCAAGTTGTCAAGCGGGAGCAGGGCTTTTCACAAGTTTCGAGGGGAAATTCGGGAAGGGTTCTGTCAGCTGCTGCCGTTGTTTAGCGTCGATTGCCTCATCTCTAATGATGACTTTGTTCATTCCTCCGTTGCTTCATCCTCCTCCGACGACAAATCCTGCATCCCCTTCTCTGCTGTCTTTTGCTCTCTCCCTCGACGACCTTGATTCCCTCTCCGACAACAGCAGCCTTGACCAATTAGCTAGGATTGGATGTGCTGGGTTTTGGCGTGAATTGGGGACTAGGTTTGGGCCTCAATTGGGTGCGATTGTTGACTATGGTGATAGGGCCCCCCGAATTTCCCCTCAAAATCCGTAAGAGGCCCTGCTCCCGTCTGACTAAACCTTCAACCTTGAAACAATTCCTGAAATATCCTTACTAGTCCAACCAAGACTATGAGAATTCTATCGAAAGTTCGATAGAATCGCCCTGTAAATTGGTCATATCGTCTTACACTTGTCAGACGAAGGATTGAAATACTAACCTAATATCCTAACAGTCCAAATCACATCATAACCAATTCACCGACAGTCTAAACAACCAACCACGGAAAATAATTACAACCAAACCGAAATGGTTTATCAGAGCAACTAGGTGGAAAGATAAATGTCAAAGCCTAACAAATCCTACTAGAAGATTGTAGGTAGTAACGCAGCGGGAAGTTGATGACTCCGCCTCGAGAGGTGCCCCCGTCGAACTCAACAGCTTGGAGTGGACGTAAAACAAGGAAAAGTGTGAGTGAATAAAAATAATAATCATTTAAAACGCAAATTTCCGAGGAAACATAACCTTCTCCTCCATAAGTAAAAATCATGCGTGCATAATGAAAAATCCTTCTTCCGTAGCCAACTAAGTAAAATTAATTACAAAAGAACTTACCAGAAATCCAGTTTTTAATTTAAAACCCGGCGGGACCCATTAAAAATCCGCATAATGTAAAACCTTGTGGTCCACGACCATGCTTTGAAAATCCTCCTTGAAGGAGCTTAAAATCATATGAAACCTGGATATTGTCAACCATAAAAACATTCCACCATCCTCTAAAGTAATCCCGAGCTGGAGCTCAATATCCGGGGCAGGCCATCCCGGGGACATGCCCTCCTAACCACTGCCAAAAATACCTCAAGGCAATGGCTAGAAACCGAGAGGTCCAACCCGGGGACCTACTCTCCGTATGATTGAAAATGCCTCAAGATTATACGGTCACATGACCGAAAATACCTCAACCTAGATCAGGTGTTAGAAATACTACGCGCGTAGGTAAGCTGAACGAGCACATGACCGAAAATACCTCAAGGTCATGTGTCGGAGATGAACACGCATGACCGAAAATACATGAAGGCCATGTTAGCATAAAAAATGGTCCTACAAGTGTCACTTGGGCACTTAACAGATTTTTTTAACAGATTGCTAACGGTGGGAACTTTGATGATGTGTTTTGATAGTTTGGGTATCAAATTGAAACTTTTGATATTTAGGGTATCAACTTGAAATCACCCCTATAGTTTGGGGGGTTTTATGCAGTTTATCCTTAAATAAATTGGTCGTTATATTGGGGTATGTAATTGGGTTTAGGGTTGGGGATACATTTAGGGCAAAACTGGTGGTGAAGGGCTTGCTCTTATTCAATTCTTAATAAATTTTGGGTTTTGGGATTGATGATATTATGGGTTATGAGAAATTCCAGTTGAAGTGATTACTGTTTATCTCTCTAAGCTTTACATTTAGATATGCCAGTGTTAATGGTGGTTTTCTAGCACCGTCGGGTGGAGAAGGAGAATGAAGGTGGGGTAGGTAATGGGCCCTGGTTCGGGAGGTTGTAGGTGACATTGGGGTTTTTCTTTTTTAATAATTTTGGTTTTTTAATTCATTTTAAAATTTTATTAATTATTTTTAATTTATTTAGAATTTATTATTTTATATGTATATGAAATCCAAGTCACCATAAAAAGAAGGCCCCACATGTGCCACTTGGGCACTTAATAGATTTTTTAACAAATTGATTAACATAAGGTACTTAAATGATATGCTTTGATAGTTTGGGTATCAAAATGAAACTTTTCATAATTAGGGTCTAAACGTTAAATGACCCAAATAATTTGAGGAGTTTTATATAGCTTGTCCTAGAAACAATGACACATCGCTTATTATTTGAAGGCTTTGCCTTTTTAAGTCGTTGACAATTCTCAAACCCTGACATTGGAGTAGACATGATTCGAATCAAGAACCAGTGAAACAATGTGAAGGGAATCACGTACATCTGTCAAAATTACTTCTGAAAATCCATACTCATTGCCAAAAGAACTGCAACCCTTGCCGCTCATGCTTCAGTATGTAAGGTCGTAAGGGAAAGAAGACTTAATTTGTTCTAAGTCCTAATGGCACAGCCAAGGAAAAATTTCTCGCTCGCTATAACGCCCACACCACCGTCACAACCTGTACACGCACGGTGCCAAAGAGAGGACCCAATAAGGCCTGAAGACGACATTTTGGAATGAAATCGTGGAAAATCTTGTAGCCACTCCCTCCACGGGCTGTAGAAACTAGTCATGTTAGAGCAAAGAATTTCTTTCAACCCAAAAACCAGAACAACATGATAAGGAGAGTAAAAGAGTTCCAGGAAAACAAATTTTTAAGAGAAGTATCAACTCACAATTAGATTAAGCATGCATGTGCATTATTATTATTATTATTATTATTTTGTTAGGTTATTGCTAATTTGTAAGTGCACAAAGTCAATCAATAGTACTACGCTTGGTAAAGAATATCGTCCCATAAAAACATAATTATACTGTTACAATATTCCAACCCGAAAATGCGAAATTGGAACCATCGAAATATCAATTTTCCCTTACGAGGATTTATTTTCGGGCCAAGAAGATTTGGATTAGTTGGAATGGGTGTGTTTCTTTTAGCCCAATTTTATTTGGGCCCAGTTAATACCCAAGCCCATGTGGGAGGCCCATAACCTATCTAAACTACCCCAAACCCACACACATTGAGTTCCTCTATTTGATATCTCTCTCCCTTCTCGACATAATCTCTCCCTCTCTGAGAAAGAGACATCGAAAACACTAGGCACCACCAACGCCCACGTACCCACACCATCATCAAACCGGGGCTCCGACCACCTTCAAGACATCCCTCATCACAAGCCAAATCAATAGAGCAACTCTCTACCTCTCCCTTACTTCGTCTTCTTCCCCTGTCACCATCGAAGACTAAGAAAACCCACGAACTCAAAACTTCGAACCAGGACCCAGACGACACTCATTGCCTTTACCTCGTCCTTACGAGTCCAATGGACTAAGCCGTGAGTTACGACGATCACCGCAACCTAACCGGCGAAGAAAAACCCGATAAGGATCCGTCAGCTGCTCGATGAGTTCGAGGTCAAACCAGGTGAGGTTGTTCCCTATGCGTTTAATCTTGAGGTTATTCTGGTTAAGAGCTTCGTTATAAGCTTTTTGCATGCTGGTTTGGTTGGGTTCGACTGTGGTCGATCTCGCCGGAAGTTACAGAGCCACCGTACTCCCTCTCGTTTCTCGGCGATCCAACCCTCATCTGGAATACCTCATTGAGACCAAGGCAAATGAACCCCTCTCGTACCTCGACGACTGCCGTAGAGGGAAAAATCGGAGCTTGGAAGCTTGGCGGAGCCGAGACTTCATAGCCAATTCCTGGTCATCTCAGGTGATATCTTGACTCGATTTAACTTGCTTTGGATTTCTAGTTGAGATACTTGAAAATCGACTGATTGCATGTTTGTTTTGGGCTTAAATTGACTACGGTGGAGCTTGGCCGAAAACTGGGGAATTCTGGCGTTCACAATGTGTTTTCCAGTTGATTTCGAGGGCTATGAATTGGAATCGAAATTCAAGAGGTTTGTTTTAGAACTCCTAGTAGTTTTTTGAGTCGAAGGGGTAGTCCTAGAATTGAAATCGGAGTTAGGATAGTTTTCCGGCAACCACGTTTGGCGGCGAAGACGGATGTGTACGGCGGTGCTGGTCACTTGTTTGTGAACTCACGTGGGAGCCACGTGTCTGCCATGTGGAGCCAGCTGGTAGCCAAGTGGGTGACACGTGGAGCCACATGGCAGCTTAATCTACAAGCGCGTGAGCGTGGGTGGTGGTGCGTGCCATCTCTGTCCATCGCGTGACGGCGCGTGAGGTCACTTCCCGACCTCCAAGCAACACGTGGGGCTATTTTTTGGCCTACGGTAGTGCGTGGGCTTAGTTTTGGGACGTTTCATATTCGTTTAAGTACGTTTTTAATCCATTAGAGTTGTTTTAGTCTCGTTTTGAGCAACCCAAGATGGGGTTTCCTTTAGCGTTTACTTTGGAATTTGTTTGTAACCTTTTTTATTGGTCTTGTTTAGGGTTTTGGAAAGCTTGGAGCATACGTGGTATGGTACCATCGAGTGATTATGTCTCCCCGACTAGTATGTGAGTGGACCTCTTTCTCAAAGTTTGATTTATCATTACTTTTACTTGCACGTTTTCTACCATTACATCATTTTATGCATGACGAGTTATACCTTAATCCCGAGTTTGACTTATTTGACTATGAGTGGTGAACTTTAATGCTGGAACATGATGGTAGATGTTAGTTAGTTCACATGCAATTATGGTAATGTTAGTATTTTGGTGTGACTGCAATCATTAGTTAAGACTTTTAGCAGTGATAATTATACGCTTGGGCATGAATTGCTTAGATGTTAATATGTGTTTATTATTATGGAATTGCTCGTGCTTGCATTAGCTTCATGAGATGTGCTTATGAGCATGTGAATGTGTTTCAAAGGTTTTCCTTATTGCTTGACTATGTTGGTTATATTCCCAAACATGACTTACTTGAGATTGTTGGTGAATTTCCACTATAAGAGTTGCGATGTACACGCGTTACACATGAGATGTGTAGTGCCCACTTAGGAGTCGCCGTTATCTTAGTACCCGTCTGTTGGTCACAGACCAGCCTCCACGTGATTGACCACCTGCGCTCGCTCGAATACTAGTTAAATAGTGCCAGCTATTCCTCGAGCTCGAGGGGACATGAGGTGACGGTGCTTAGCACCCAGCTTTCACGTGGTTGAGGTACATAAGCAAACCATAGATACGCAGCCTGTCATGTGAGCATGACTCGAGCAACTCAAGAGCATAATAAACAGTGGATTATACATTCTACACGTATTGATTCGGGATGATTTTGAGACTGCATATTATTTTATGATTATTTGTCGTAGAACGTGCATACTTTGTCGTTTGGGCATTATTGGTATCTTTGAGTTTCTTTTCAAAACTGAGGGGTTAAATTATGTTTTCAACTTACTGTTTTTCACTAAAATAAACTGTTAGGTCCACTCACATTTGTGTTTTTGTACCCCTCAGGTAATTGTGGTACTTCTCGCTTATCGAGGAGTTTCTGTTGCTGCTCTGAAATTCACACTGGTTGTTCGAGTGTGTTGGGAAATCGGCGTAACTCGGATAGTTGCTTAACCTTATGATCATCGAGTAGTGTACTATGCTCTATACTTCCGCTGTCGCGGTGAATCGCTAGTTGGTTTTTACCAATTACCTTTAACACGACCTCCTAAAACACACCATTTTTACTTTTGGCTTCTGTCATCTGGACTTTACTGTTCAATTGTCAGCCACCATACCTCGACTTCGATGTCCATGTGAACTTTTCGGGTCGGGGTGTGTCATTTTTGTATCAGAGCATAGTTTTAGGATGTGTCGCTAGTTGCGTACACTTGATGATCATAAATCCCGATTTTGCATGTCAGAGCATCTCCTCGAATAGTTAGTGTCATTAGCTAACACTTGACTTTACGCACTTGCGACATGACTCAAGTAGTCAACAAGTAGTAAAAAAGGTTTTGAATTTAGCCCGACTTTCCTTCAGTTGCAAGTTAACTAGGTTTTCCGGCGAATTTCGCTTTCAAGTGATGTTCACGACGAGCTTAGGACTTATTTGGGTGATGTGAACGAGTTTTTCGATGGTAAGTGAGGCAACTTAGTTGTCATGTGATCGGATAGGTTCGAGTGATAAGTTGAGATGTGCGATTTCAGGTATGGTTCTGGAAGTTGGAGTTGTGCCAACTTAATCGAAGACTTAGACAACCACTCCGTTAGGTTTTGACTAACTCATTAGAATTTGTTTTCCCTCAAATTAAGGAGTTCGGAGGAAGTCTTTAGTGAGAGAGTTGGAGGATTAGGATTTTGGAGACCGCTTTTACGAAACGTATTGTGTGTTTCCGCGCCACTCTACCGAAGTGAACTTTATTCAAATCTAGGACACTTTGGGAAGCTTTTCACGTACGTTGAGGTAGAACTTGTGACTAGTTTCTTCCTTTGTGTTACGAAACTTGCGTAGTTCTAAGCGCAGCTAGTAAAACCGAGGCTCTTACGCTAAGAAGTACCTTGTGAGTAGTTTCCTTTTGTTCGGTCACAAGGAATTCATTTACCCCATCGAGCCCGCTTGGTGCAGTTGACGAGGTCTTGGTGACTAGATACAGTGGTCAAAGCTAACGATAGTAATTGTTGTTGACTTTAACCTGTGTCAAGCTACGTTGAACGGTGTTTACCATGGAAGTTAAAATTTTGTGTTGTAACACTTGGAGTGTAGCTAGTCCTTGTCGTTTCGAGGATTGTGGGAATCCTGCTGAAAGGTTGATCCAAACTACAGTTTAATTGGACACTTTCCTCTCTGAACCGTTGGTTGTTCTGATCGACTCACTCGGGGTTCCATGTCAATTAGCAACTGTTTCATTTCATGTTTGCTTTTAACACCATATCGTGACGTATCCTGTTTAGGGTCGAAACCTACATATGTTTGAACTTCCAATTGCACCCTTACCTTAAACTAATTTTTCTACTATTTTTCCCAGACTTGATGAATCGAGTATGTAGCCCGGTCTACTTGGATCTTGGTGAAGTGTTTCTCGACGGCGGGTAATCAGTTGAGTAATCTTTGCAGAATCTCAGGTGGCAGTTATTGGGTTCACAATTGTTATTCGATGTCTCGGGTGGCAGTTGTTGGGTTCACAATTGTTATCTGATGACTATGCCTTTTCAGATTAGTATGACAAACCTATGTCGAGCTTAGAGTTTGAACCACCTCTTGACTTGGGGAGAGAAACCAACCTAAGACAACGTCTGTGAGTGAATTCGTGATCTAACCAGTTTGGAACGATTGATTTTCATTCCAGGTAATCCTAACCCCATGGCGGGCGTGCATGGTTAGGACTCCCTAGAACACGTGATTTTCTCTAAATTGTAGTATCGTCCCTATGTTTTCAATTAATGGAGAATGGTGCTCTGGTGATAACTTATTCCGAAAGAGGCTAGTGTGTGTCTCCCCCGAATTAATCCGCCTAGTTGCTTGTAAACTAGTAGTTGGGAAAAAGTATTTTTGTTGAGCGTTTGGTTGTTGAAGTAGGTTATAGTTTGACTAATGCACACCTTGGTGTGTGTGCCTTACACTCTGGAAGTTTGAGGACGTGTCGAATTATTCGACCACCTGGTCTTGACCGAGTTTGAAGTCTTGTAAAAAACCTTAATCCCCTTCTAACCCTGAGTGGATGTAGTGACGTGACATCCTGTTGTTATGTTCATGTTGCTTCACACCAATCTTGAGCGTGACGTTCTTTGGCTGATTGTTGACCGTATGAGAAACCATTGCACTTTTTACCAGTACTTGAGAATTTACCTTTTGTTTGAACCGACTTGGTTGGGCGTGGACGAAGTCGAACTTTGACTCCGGAACTGAGTTCCTAAACTTCCAATTGAGAATCTTGAACCACCTCCAAATTTGGGAAACCTTTCTTTTAGCCCTAGGTTCAGTTGCCTTTTGACGTCACATCTTACCTACAAAAGGTCCGACAATCGATTTGAACAAATTGGACCCTCTTAGTTAAAAGTGACTTTTCACTAAGTGGAGCTTTTTGTTGAGGCTAATTGTAGACGCTGTTTAGCTAAGTCCCTGCCATTTAGGATTTCGACCACGTGGCGAGCATTTTGAGACCTTACTGACTATTTAGTAGTTTCAGCTGGTTTTACAAATTTTGGGCTGTTGGCGGTGTTGGTAGTAACTTAAAAGTGAGTAGGTGAGTTTTATACTTCGAACAAGCTAAGATGTTAACCTACCTTGGGTTGTGGTTGTTGAAAAAATTCGTTAACGTTCGGAAGGAGAATTAAAATTTAGGTTCGCTAACCGAGTTAGTATTTTGGTTAGAAAGACCCTAGCGCGGAGATTTGAAGTTACTGCCTATGATTATTTCGTTAATCATATTGCGCAATGAGATTGCAAGAACGAGAAGACGAGGTTGAAGTGTGATTGACTTTGACGGCGTAGTACCTTGAAGGCAACCCTTAGATATTTAGAAGGATTTTGTTTTGTTTTTACCTTGGGTGTGATTAGTTGAGTTTTTGCACTCCGAATTAGTTTAATAGTTAATCTTTTCATGAAGATCTAAGCGTTTTGACTTGGAGGTTTGAAGGCATTGTTTGGTGTCAAGTTTTAGAAATTGGCCTTGTCGTTCTAGATTTCCGTTCATGGATCAATTAAGATTGCACGAGGAATGGTTTTTGTGAGTCACTTGAGTTGTGGAGTGAAACTCTTAAACTTTTGACGATCTCGCTAATTTTAGGTGGTAAAGAAACCAAACTTGTGTTTGAAATAGTGCTGGATGAGGAGTTTTCGGAGTGAGTTGTTCTAGTAGGTGAACAAATTGGGGGATGAAGTGAATATGAGAATTTTAGGTTTGGAAGGAAATGCAGTGAACGGAATTAATCTGAATGCTCACCCTGGAAAGTATCCCTAGGTAACAAAACTAATTGTCTTGTTGTTACGGCAAATATCTTATTTTCGAAAGTTTGGATAATTAGTGGAAGTTTTTACACCAGTCTTGGACTTGAGTTAGGAGAATTTTTTTGTACAGTTATTATCTCTTACGTGGGAGAACCATCTAGTAGAGATGGCTACCTTGGGAAAACCGAAGAATTAACGAGGGAGTTGCGTCCTTGTTTCCTTCTTCAATTGCGAATCTAGTGAACCAAGTTGCTTTTACTCCTAGTTTTGATGGAGTTCAGAAACTATCAGTACAATTGAATATTTGATCACCAATTGAATATTTGATCATCGATTGAATCTTGAAGTTTTTGCTCAATTAACCACCCTAGTACTTGTAGCGCATTTTCAGGACGTTATTGGAAGAAATCTCTTCATAGGCCTTGGTCGTTTATCGGGGTTATTGAGAACTCGAGGTGACACATTTGATGGAGTTGGTTAATGTAGTCACGAGAAGTGGGAGTTGTTGAAGGGATTAGTTGGCACTTACCGTAAGGCCCGGTGTTCGGGGCCGACGTGCATGGTTAGTAACCGTCACCTAGATACAAGTTTGGGAGTAGTAAAACGTGGATTAGGAAGATCTTGACACGTCGTACGTTGCGAAAACTTTGGGAACTTGGAAGTTTTGTCAGTCGCTTGACCCATCTGAACTATTAGTAGTAGAGGATTTATTGTTTTAGAATGGTTCAGTGCTGGTTTGGAAAATTCCTTCTTTCGATATCCAGAGAACCCATACAAGACATTCAAAAAACTATTCATGAAAGTTCTGACTTGTTGTATCATTTGGGGTCAACATACAATGAGTTTGTTGTATCAAAAATATTTTAGAATAATTATTCTAATTTACCAAAATTACTATTTAATAGGAATTCATTTACACTCACACTTATGCATGCAATGGGATTTGAAACCAAAATCCACTCATCGAAGTTCAATTAGGCTCAACCTTGAGCTGTACGTCTTCTGATGTCCCCAGAGCAGTATCACTTGACAAAATTAGCAATCAGGATTACTAAACGATAATTATAAACCTAAAATCCACCCCTAAATCCCGGGAGTACAAGCGCGTTCTAAACACGTTTAACATGACTTTGGATGTCTAAAACAGGCCCTAAACGAACTCCGATTGACCTGATATCTACGCCAAAAGATCTGGAACATCGAAAACATGAAAACACAAGTCACCGACGCCTAGGAAAGTGCCCCACCCACCGCCACGCGCCAGTGGCTTGGCGGGTGGCTTCCCCCATGCGCCTGTCACTGTTCACATGAATATTCCGTCGTCGACAGAATATTCTGTCACCGGACCTCCATAACCACCCGAACTTCAAGCCTTCCTATCTCCTTCATTTCTCAACAAAATTTGATGTTTTAATAATGGAAATCTATCTACTCTAGAAAAGGAATCCAAAACTGAAGTCAAAACTGAGAATCTCACTTGTGGTGGCCGACAATTGGACTCAAAGTTCCGGCCAAGCTTCCAAGCTTCGTTCCTAAGCCCTCAGCTTTCCTCAAGCTTCATGGATGGAATGGTTGAGTTCGTGGAGAGGAGAGAAAGCTTTTAGTGTGTTTAGTTTAGGTCCAATTAGCCAAAATCGAAATCAAAATTTTGGGTGGAGTTTTTGGTTTCTCACGGAGAAGGCATAGAGAATTCGCGAGAGAGGAGAGAGGAAATAAGGGAAAAATCTGGAAGAAAGTGAGAAAAAATCTTCCCAAAATATCTGCCTCCAAAAATTACCAAAGTGCCCCTCATGGTTCTAGACCCGTAACTCACTCAATCGGGGTCCGATTTTCGCGTGCTGCTTGTCCACAAACTTGTGAGTTTAAGACCTAGGCAATGGTCCAAGAAAAACTTCCAAAGTATCTCCAAACAAAAAATTACTTCCGAGCCCCTACTAAACCCGTGGGTAAAATTGTCCTTTTCTAAATAATTTACGAAAAATCGCATAATTAAATAAATTGGTCGTTAGAATGAGGTATGGAATTGGGTTTAGGGCTGGGGATAAATTTGGGGCAAAACAGGTGGTGAAAGGTTTGCTCTTGTTCAATTCTCAGTAAATTTTGAGTTTTTGGATTGATGATATTATGGGTTTTGAGAAATTCTAGTTGAAGTGATTAATGTTTATCTCTCTACGCTTTACTTTCAGATATGCTAGTGTTAATGGAGGTTTTCTGGCACCGTCAGCTGGAGAAAGAGAATGAAGGTGGGGTAGGTAGTGGGCCCTAGTTTGGGAGGTTGTAGGTGACATTGGGGTTTTCTTTTTTAATAATTTTGTTTTTTAATTTATTTTAAAATTTTATTAATTATTTTTAATTTATTCAAAATTTATTGTTTTATATGTATATGAAATCCAAGTCAACATAAAAAGAAGGCCCCACAAGTGCCACTTGGGCACTTAATAGATTTTTTAACAGATTGATTAACGGAAGGTACTTAAATGATATGCTTTGATAGTTTGGGTATCAAATTGAAACTTTTCATAGTTAGGGTCTAAACGTTAAATGACCCAAATAATTTGAGGAGTTTTATATAGCTTGTCCTAGAAACAATGACACATCGCTTATTATTTGAAGGCTTTGCCTTTTTAAGTCCTTCACAATTCTCAAACCCTGACATTGGAGTAGACATGATTCGAATCAAGAACCCGTGAAACGATGTGAAGGGAATCACGTACACCTGTCAAAATTACTTCTGAAAATCCATACTCATCGCCAAAAGAACTGCAACCCTTGCCATTCATGCTTCACTATGTAAGGCCGTAAGGGAAATAATACTTAATTTGTTCTAAGTTCTAATAGCGCAGCCAAGGCAAAATTGCTCGCCCGCTATAACGCCCACACCACCGTCACAACCTGTACAAGCGCGGTGCCGACGAGAGGACCCAATAAGGCCTGAAGATGACATTTTGGAATGAAATCATGGAAAATCTGGTAGCCACCACCTCCACGGGCTGTAGAAACTAGTCATGTTAGAGCAAATAATTTCTTTCAACCCAAAAACCATAACAGCATGATAAGGAGAGTAAAATAGTTATGGGAAAACAAATTTTGAAGAGAAGCATCAACTCACAATTAGATTAAGCATGCATGTGCATTATTATTATTATTATTATTATTAAAATTACCCAAACTATAGGGTTATTTCAAGTTCATACCTAAACTATGGAAATTTGCATCTAGGTATCCAAACTATCAAAGCACAACATCTAGGTACCAACCGTTAGCAATCTATTAAAAAAACTCTGTTAAATGCCCAAGTGGCATTTATGGAGCCCTTTTTTATGCTGACATGGACGTCATGTAGACAAAATGTTAATAAATTTCTAATTATAATAATCCATGTAGGCAAAAATAATAATAATAAATTCTTTTATGAAAAAATAAAAGACTAATAAAAGGAACACAAAACTTAAAAAAAAAATAAGCAAAAAATAAGAAAGAAAGAAAAAAGGCAATCACCATCTAACCAACCACAGCATCTTCAACATCATCCTCAGCATCTTCATCTTCAACATCATCCTCACATCTTCATCTTCGTCAACCTCATCCACGCCATCGCACTAGGACCGCGTCACCACATCAGAGCCAAGAAGGCTCATGTATATTGAAATCTTATATCCAAACACAAAACCCAGAAATTCAAAACCCCATAAAACCCAAAAATCCAAAACACTCATAAACCCATAAACATTCGAACAAATAAAGATGAAGATTGGAACATTCGAACAAATCCAAACACAAAACCAGAAATCCAAAACCCCGTAAAACCTAGAAAATTAGAATAAATCCAATCTCTCATGGACCTAAATCCTTATTTCACTAACTCAATTCGATGAACACCCAAAATAAAATAAAAAAAATAGATACAAAATAGAAGCCCCCAATTCACCAATTCAAGTCGATGAATACCCAACCCCATCCCCCACACATAAAGAAGACCGGTGGTTGCGCTCCTCCTGCAAAACAAACCAATACCATCAAAACTCAAACACATGATAACATCATTCATTCCATTATTTTCTACAATAGCCTTCACACCAAAGTCAAGCAACAACTACCCAATAATGGAAAAAAAAACTATGACTAAATGTAACAAATAGAAAAATCTAATGTGAATTTTAGCAGAGAAGAGTAGATCGATGGGTGAGCCAAGTCCTCAAGTCGTCAATTTTAGCAGAGAAGAGTAGCTGCTCGCCCTGATTCACATACATGGAGACCAACGTGAAGGAAAATAAAAAAGCTTCGAGGCTGCGTTAATGGCAACGTGAAGAGAGAGCTTGAAAATCATCTCTGGATCGATGGTGTTTGAGGTCTCGAGTGAAGAGATGCTCGAGTAACAGGAAGTCGGGTACGGGTTTGGATGGTTTGCTCACAAGCTATTTGGAAATTTTGAAGAGATAGCCCACGCTCTTGGGCTGTTGTCGGCAGTGAAGGTGTGAGAGGGGGAAGACGACGGGATGGAGGGGAGATCATGGACCCGGGTCGTCGAAATGGGTCAGCGCATGTGACCCAATTTTGCCTTCGGATCTCGTTGAGGTTGATGGTGCTGACGAGAGTGTGAAGCTTAATGGGAATGTGTTGACGGGAGGTTGATGGTCCTCCTACTCATCTTCTCTTCCAAGCCCAGATTCCAGCTCCGACCATCGAGGTTCCTAGTCGGGAGTCACAGGCGAGACAGAGTGGGCATAGAGTTTGGGAGCAAGGCATTGATGCTCTCTTATCTCTTTTTCGTTTTTGTTTTTGTCAATTTGTAAAATTAATATTCATTTTAATTATTTAATTATTTATTTTTATATTATTTTTTAGCTTACGTGGAGTCCAACTCAGCATATAATTCTAACTCAATAATGCCACTTAAGCATTTAACGATTTGACTAACAGATTGACTAACGGTGGGTACCTAGATGTTGTGTTTTGATAGTTTGGGTACCTAGATGAAAATTTTCATAGTTGAGGTATGAATGTGAAATGACCCATATAGTTTGGGTACTTTTATGTAGTTTATCCTTATTATTATTATTATTATATTATTATTATTATTATTATTATTATTATTATTATTATTATTATTATTATTATTATTATTATTATTATTATTATTATTATTATTATTATTATTATTATTATTATTATTCTTTTGTTAGGTTATTGCTAATTTGTAAGTGCACAAAGTCAATCAATAGTACTACGATAGGTAAAGAATATCATTCCATAAAAATCGAATTATACTATTACATCCTAACCTGAAAATGAGAAGTTAGAACCATTGAATTTTCACTTAGCTCTTACGAGGATTTATTTTCGGGCCTTGAACATTTGGATTAGTTGGAATGGGTGTGTTTCTTTTAGCCCAATTTTATTTGGGCCCAGTTAATAGCCAAGCCCATGTGGGAGGCCCAAAACCCATCTAAACTACCCCAAACCCACACCCATTGAGTTCCTCTATCTGATATCTCACTCCCATCTCGACATCATCTCTCCCTCTTTGAGAAAGAGACATTGAAAACACTTGGCACCATCAACGCCCACGAACCACACCATCATCAAACCAGAGCTCCGACCACCTTCAAGACATCCCTCATCACGAGCCAAAACAACAGAGCAACTCACTTCCTCTCCCTCACTTCATCTTTTTCCCCTGTCACCGTCGAAGACTAACAAAATTCAAGACCTCGAAACTTAGAACCAGGACCCCAGACGACACTCATCGCCTTTGCCTCGTCCCCATGAGTCCAAAGGACTAAGCCGTGAGCCACGAGTACCACCGCGGCCCAACTGGTGAAGCAAAACCTGACAAGGATCCATGAGCTGCTCGGTGAGTTTGAGGTCAAACCAGGTGTGATTGTTCCCTGTGTGTTTAATCTTGAGGTTATTTGTGTTGAGAGTTTCGTTCTAAGCTTTTCACATACTGGTTTGGGAGGGGTTCGACAGTGGTCGACCTCGTCGGAAGTTGTAGAGCCACCGTACTCCTCCTCGTTTCTCGGTGATCCAACCCTCATCTGGAATACCTCAATGAGACCAAGTCAAACGAACCCCTTTCATACCTCGACGACTACCATAGAGGGAAAATCGAAGCTTGGAAGTTCGGCGGAGCCGAGACATCATAGCCAATTCCTGGCCTTCTTAGGTAATATATGGACTCAATTTAACTTGCTTTGGATTTCTAGTTGAGAATACTTGAAAATCGATTGATTGCATGTTTTTTTTGGGCTTGAATCGACTATGGTGGAGATTGGCCGGAAACTAGGGAATTCTAGAGTTCACCGTGTGTTTTCCAGGCAATTTTGAGGGCTCAAAATTGGAATCAGACTTCGAGAGGTTTATTTTAAAAATCCTAGTTGTTTTTCGAGTTGAGGGGTAGTTCTAGAATTGAAATGGAAGTTAGGATAGTTTTCCGAAAACCGCGTATGGTGGAGACGAGGACCGTGTACGGCGATGCTAGTCACCAGTTTGTGAACTCACGTGGGAGCCACGAGTCTGCCACATGGAGCCACCTGGGTGACACATGAAGCCACCTGGGTGACACATGGAGCCACCTTGCAGCCACGTGGGTGACACATGGAGCCATGTGGGTGCCGTATGGCAGCTTACTCAACAAGCGCTTGAGAGCGTGTTGCGGAGCGTGCCATCTCTGGCCAGCACGTGAGGTCACTTCCCGACCTCCAAGCGGCGCGTGGGGCAGTTTTTCGGCCTACGTCGGTGCGTGTTCATAGTTTTGGGACATTTCAGATTCATTTCAGCACATTTTTAATCCGTTAGAATTGTTTTAGTACCGTTTTGAGCTACCCAAAAGGGATTTCCTTTAGCGTTTACTTTGGAAGGTGTTTATAACCTTTGTGATTGGTTTTGTTTAGGGTTTTGACAAGCTTGGAGCTTACGTGGTATGGTACCATCGGGTGATTATGTTTCCCCGACTAGTATGTGTGTGGACCTCTTTCTCAAAGTTTGTTTTATCATTACTTTTACTTGCACGTTTTCTACGATTACATCTTTTTATGCATGACGAGTTATACGTTAATCCCGAGTTTGACTTATTTGACTATGAGTGGTGAACTTTAATGCTGGAACATGGTTGTAGATGTTAGTTAGTTCACATGCAATTATGGTAATGTTTGATTTTTGGTGTGACTGCAATCATTAGTTAAGACTTTTAGCAGTGACAATTATACCCTTGGGTATGAATTGCTTAGATGTTAATATGTGTTTATTATTATGGAATTGCTCGTGCTTGCATTAGCTTCCTGAGACGTGCTTATGAGCATGTGAATATGTTTCAAAGGTTTTCCTCATTGCTTAACAATGTTGGTTATATTTCCAAACATGACTTGATTGAGATTGTTGGTGAATTGCCACTATAAGAGTTGCGATGTACCTGCATTACACATGGATGTGTAGTACCCACATAGAAGTCGCCGATATCTTAGTACCCGTCAGTTGGCCACAGACCAACCTCTATGTGATTGATCACCCGCGTTCGATTGAATACTTGTTAAATAGCGCCAGCTTGTCCCCAAGCTCTAGGGGACATGAGGTGACAGTGCTTAGCACCCATCTTTCACGTGGTCAAGGTACATGAGCAAACCATAGATACCCAGCTTGTCATGTGAGCATGACTCGAGCGACTCAAGAGCATAATAAACAGTGGGTTATACGTTCTACACGTATTGCTTCGGGATGATTTTGAGACTGCATATTATTTTATGATTATCTTTCGTAGAACGTGCATGTTTTGTCGTTTGTGCATAATTGGTATCTTTAAGTTCCTTTTCAAAATTGAGGGGTTAAATTATGTTTTCAACTTACTGTTTTACACTGAAATAAACTGTTAGGTCTACTCAGCCTTCTGTTTTCGTACCCCTCAGGTATTTGTGGTACTTCACGCTTATCGAGGAGTTTCAGTTGCTGCTCTGACATTCACACCGGTTGTTCGGGTGTGTTGGGAAATTAGGGTAATTAAGGTAGTTGTTTAACCTTATGATCATCGAGTAGTGTACTATACTCTGTACTTCCGCTGTCGCGGTGAATCGCTAGTTGGTTTTTACCAATTACCTTTCACACGACCTCCTAAAACGCACCGTTTTTACTTTTGGCTTTCGTCATCTGGACGTTACTGTTCAGTTGTCGGCCACCATACCTCGACTTTGGTGTCCATGTGTACTTTCCGAGTCGGGATGTGTCATATACTACCAATTTACCCATTTAGTCCTTTTATTTATTTAAATTAGAAAACCAATTTGATTTATTGTTGAAAACTCAAATAAAACGTTGATGAAATAACAATCTAAGGATTTAAATAACACAAAAATCAGCACAAAGGAGAAATTTATGTGGCGATGGACATCTAGGGAGAAATTATTAGGTGGTCGAGTACCACCACGTCTGCTCATGGTCCTTCCATTCATATTTAATCTCATTTAATTAGGTGTCTAGGACTTTGGCTCCCCACAATTAATCTCATTTAATTAATTCTAATATGTATACTAATTTCAAGTTACCCTTTCCAGGCTGAAAATATTTTTCCTAAACTTATTAACGATCCAAATACGGTATTATTAATTGTATTATTCTTATGAAACTAGTCCAAATATGGCACTAACTTTGCATAAAAGGAACTTTTTAAGTTTTATGGAAAACGGTAAACAAGCTCCATAAACCATGACACGATTATCATCCTTGGTCAGTGCGTGCCCTTGCACCTCCACAATCACGGGCCACTGTTCATCAGCCCGTGATTCACACTCTACTGGGGTTGCTCAGATCTAGCATACCTTACGAGTCCGTCCAACATCACTAACCTACCAAGTTCCGCTATACTATTCTAGATGCGTGCATCGTTAATTCAGCCACCAGATTAATCCAAGTTTTTTACGGGTTATCCGTTGGTTGACTTTAAAATATCAAATCACCAATTATATGCATGAGTGATTTATCTGGATTTAATGATCAAATTCTTTGATCTGAATGTCTTCATCAAATTAAGTCTCCCTTGTTCCTTCTAGAAGTTTTCTTTCATGTTTACCTTGTTCCTTTTGGAAGTTTTCTTCCACTTCTTTCTTGTTCCTAATTTTTTGTCTGAGATTCAAAACATCAACTATGGATTTCTTAGAAGTTCATTGTCAGATAAGCGATTACAAGCAGTTTACAGGTTGATAATAAGATAACTGTTACATATATGAACTTTTTCTGGTTTTCTTTCCTTTCTTTACTTTGATTTGCTTATTTTTGCATTAATTTCATTGGTTGGTTTAATGCTTGCTGTCTTTGATTTTGACATAATTTAAGGTATTAATTTGTCTAAAAAAAAATTCAAGGTATTAATGTTTTCTTTTATTTCTTTTTTTTTTGTTAGAGTTTTCTGTTATTTCTTGTTTTGCAATCTTATCAACTGTGGCTATTCTTTTCAGTATGAGCTAGTGGCTAGTCTTTTCAATATGAGCGAGTGATCATTTTATCTCCAATATCGGCTTCTACATGCTGCACTTTTTTTTCTAGCAAGGATTTTATCCCGTAGGATTTTTCCTGGCAGAGGGTTTTTTTTTTTTTTTTAATGAGGCAACATCTTGCTTAGTCCACCATTTATTCTTTGTTGGGAATAACTGTTGTAGTTTGTATGTTTTTTCGTTTGCAGTTGGAACAAAATATGCATTTTTCTTTTTCTTAGTTCCCCATAAATCTATTAATGTCACAAATTAATCTTTTATAAGATTGTGCTATTATTCTTAATGTTCACGATTGAATTCTTGGTGGACCGAGTGTACGTGTATTCTTTGTATTATCATAAGGTGTTTTGAATAACACTAACTAAAAAATAAAAACTTTCATTCCTAGTTGTCCGTCAACCTATGATGCACCAATACATATACTAATTTAACGATACGATACAAGACAAAAAAACTTTCTTAGGATAGGATATAATTGGATACGTCAATTAAAATAATATATATTTTAAAAAATAACAATATAAGTGGAAGTTCACAAAATAAGACAACGTCATAAAACTTGAATTTATCACAAGGCCATAAGACAAAATAGGATGCAAAAATATAAAAGGAAAACATAAGTTTCATGTTTCATCATAAAAGAAACACCAAAAACATATAAAATAGATACATTAATTTGAATCTCAAACTCATTTACGTACGTACTAGCGCCAAATAATATGAACTTTAATCCGGCTCATCTAGAGGGAGGTTTGCAATCACAAGAATACCATCATTTTACATATTTGTGGAATCAAATTCATCCCCTCCAACATTCCACAATTGAGTCTCGCCTTCGTTGTAGTCGAGTATGGATTGAAATGAGAAAAAAATAAAAGCCTAGGATTGATCTATTTCTTATTCCACAATTGAGTCTCGCCTTCGTTGTCGTCGAGTATGGATTGAAATGAGAAAAAAATAAAAGCCTAGGATTGATCTATTTCTTCTTCATTCGGACCTTCTCCTTCTTCTTTTTCCTTCTTCTCTTCTTCTTTCTTCGTTCTCCTTTCTTCTCGCACGACACGGATGTGAGATTATTTTTTCAGAAAATCAGACCTAACTTTTTCTTTCTATATTATGGGCGTGTTTACTTACTAGTAATTGGAATGAAATATATCAAATGTAATGATTAACATTACTGACTGCTCCTATATATGTTTATTTGCAAAAGTAGAAATTTTAAAATCCTTAATGCCATTACCCCTTTTGGAGTAATGAGATTAACTAGAAGGAGGTTTTAATGATTCCCATTACCTTTTTCTAATTTTTGATCTACTAAAATTACCCTACAACTTTTACAATAATTACAAAGCTCATGCTACAATAAATTTACGCGTGCGCTAATTTTCTTATAAATATTCCAATTCTCCGACACACTGTTTTATTGCAAAAAATATATATTATATAATTCACTACTATTGTAAATCAACCTGAAGTTGATGTTGAGAAACAACAAAAGGTCGCAGACATAAATAATGTCAAACTGCTAAATATTTTTTTAAATGATGCCAAGTATTGTCAAATTGCTAAATTTTTATTTTAAATGATGCCAAGTATGTGCATCATATGACAGGACCTCTCCCAAATTTCCCCTCGAAATCCATGAGAAGCCTTGCTTCCGTCTGACAACACCTTAACTAATATAATAATCCCTGAAATACACTTACCATTTCAGGAAAGACTTTACAAGAATTCTACCGAAAATTCGGCAGAATCTCCCCTGCAACCGGTCAACCCGTCTTTTACCTATCATATGAAGGATACAAAAAAAAAAAATTACAAAACCGAACAATCCAGCTACAACCACAAGCTACCACAAACCCAAACTCAAACTACCAAGCCCTCGAATAATTTACAATACCCAAAAGAGGATTAGAGCAACTAGGTAACCTTTAATTACAAAAACTAATGAAAGTCCTACGTGACTGTAGCGCAGCGAAAGATGATGCCTCCTCCTAGTCTTGTCGCCTCGCTCCGCTACGGCCTGGAGGGCACCAAAACCAAAATAATTGTGAGTGGACAAAATCATACCGAAGCGTACACACACTAATAAAATGACGATAACAATATTAAAAATAAAATAAGGATAATCCGGACAACCCACCTCGTGGTGAATCAAATTACATTAAGACCCTCCATATATATATATGTATATCTACAACTCACCGGAGTACCATTCAATTATATAGGCGGAACCCTCACCAAATTCAACTGTACCTGCCATCTTAATAACCCGGCCAAACCTAATATTAATTTTAACCATAAGTTTTGAGGAAAACATGCATTTTCCCCTCCATAAGTCAAACCAGGCATGCATAATGTAAAATGCTTTTAAAATAGTTAACCAAATAAAGATAGTTACAAAGAACTTACCGGAAAATCCCTTTATAAAAGAAAAACCTGATGGGATCCACGAAAACATGAACAATGAAAACATCCCGTGGTCTACAACGTTGCTTGAAAACCCTCCTCAAAGGAGCTTAAAATAATGAGAAAACCTGGACACAAAATACTGTTAAAATATCCCACCATCCCCCTAATGTAATCTCGAGCCATAGCTCGATATCCGGGGTCGTCTAACATGGGGAAGAGCCCGCCTAACCATTTCCGAAAATACCTCAAGCAATGGTTGGAACCTGAGAGGTCCAACTCGGGGACCTACTCCCCACATATCCGAAAATACCTCAAGATATGCATACGTAACCTTGTACTACGCGTAGACAGCCTCAACGATCGTATGGCTTAAAATACCTCATGCCACACGTCGGAGAAATCACCCTCTACGAGCACATGACCGAAAATACCTCGAAGACATGTGTCGGACAAATAACCCTCAACGAGCACTTGACCGAAAATACCTCGAAGTCATGTGTCAGAGTAATAATCATGATACCCGGGGATGGTATACAACTAAAAACAGTAACGTAAATCCGAAATCCACTTTTGAAATCCTTAATACCTGGTATTAACCAAAATCATTGAAATCCCGGGCCAAGAGCCAAAATCCAATAAAACTGAAATCCCAGGCCTAAGCCCAAACCCTCATTTTCAAATCCATTATTGAAAATCCACATCCAAAATCATTACCTTTAGTCAATAATAAACCAAATAACCCAATTAACTTTAGTTCCCGGATCTCATAGTTATAATAAATCATTTAAACATAAAATTACGCATGCCTTGCAATCTAGGAAATCTAGTCCACTCACCTCAATGTCCATTCGAATTCAACTCCAAGATATTTGGTCCCCCATGACACTCGCAACCACCATACCTGTCAAAAATGTTACGTGGCATTATTAAACGATAATTGTTAACCTAAAATCCGACCCCCTAAACCTCGGGAGTTCACACACGCCCTAAACATGTACCAAGTAACTTTAAACACCCAAAACAACCCCTAAATGAACTCCAATTCACCCGAAACCTGTGCCAACAGGTTCGGAACATCGAAAAATGTTGACATGCGCTACCGTGGGCCAAGGAAAAGTCCCACGCGCCGTAACTAGCATGCAGAAGACCGGCGGCTCGTCCACGCGCCGTCACGCGATGGCTAAAGCGCCCAAATGCGTGCTAACTGGGCACTGATGGGACGCTGATTCAGTGCTGACTGGACACTGACTAGGCTACCACGTGGCCCCACGTGGCTCCACGTGGATGCCATGTGGCTGCCACATGGCTCCACGTGGATGCTAGGTGGTTGCCACATCAGCCTCCTGTTAGACCTAGTCAGTGGACGCCTCACCGGAGAAGATGACCGGTCCACCGTGAGCTACGTCCCTCGTCGTCGGAAAATTCCATTGAAGGCCTATTTTCAAGCTTTTCCAATTCCTTCAAATCTCAATCAATTTTTATGATCTAATAGCATAAAACTATCTATTGGAGCCCATGAACCCAAATTTGAGGTCCAAATTGAAAACCCATACCTGTGGTGGCTAGAAAATGGCCGGAAAGATTCGAAGATTTCCTCCTCCCCGGTTCTCAGCCCACGGTGGTCTTCAATCCTGGGGGTTTGTACGGTCGGATTGGTGAGGTCGAGAGGATGAAGATGGTGACTTTGGTTTGGCTAAAAACGGCCAAAATTTGAGGGGTTGTTGTTGTTGTTGGTGTGGGCTCACGGGAGAGAAAGAGAGAGAGAGAGTGATCGTGAGGAAGGAGAGAGAGAGAGAGAGAGAGTCTCGAATAATCTGGAAAATGGGATAAAAATCAGACTTTCTAAACACAAAATATCTAAAGGCAAAATTACCATACTGCCCCTGAGGGTTTTAGACCCACAACTCTTTCACCCGTACTCCATTTTTTGCGTGCCGCCTGCCTACGAACTCGTGGATTCGAGATCTATGCAACGGTCTAAGAATAATTTCCAAAAGTTTCTCCGAACAAAAGTGACTTTTGAGGGTAAAATTGTTATTTTCTAAATTAATTTATAGATATTCACTAAATAAAAATACGGGTCGTTACATCATACTTTTAAATCTTGTTTGCTAAATAAGTATCTTTGGTTATATTTTGCCAAAAAAAAGTATCTTTAATAATAAAAATTCAGTTATTCAAATTTTGATGAAAGTCTTGTGTTGAGTGAGACTAATTATAAACAGTGTCCACATAATGGTGGTCATTAATTAGCAGTTTTTGTTGTAGTAAAATACATATTAATAAAAAGTTTATTCTTTTATTTTTGTGTAAGAGCATTTCAGTAATCAAGTTAGTTTTTATTCCGATTCATAAGAACTAGTAAATAATAACAATGAAAATCAATCTCGTTAATGTTCTAATTCTATATGGATAAATAGCTCAATGGGAATTGTTAGTTCTTGTTTCTAGGGATGTTTGATGTAATGGGGTTGCCTCTCCCTTTGTAATTTGATTCATGCTCAAACTCTAGGACTTAGTCATTGTTTTCATTTACTATATATCGAAGATGAACTTTTAAGAGATTGCAGTGCAGCAAATGACTAGTCGTAGTATAACTTTTATTTTTACTACTACAGCTTTTTACTAAGTCCTTTCAGTCAAGGGCATTTTTGTCAGTTTGGTTATTTTGCTGTTATTGGAGCTATGCATTTGGAGTTAATCGGTTGAGGGATTTCTCCTCATCCTTCTCGGGCGTATTCGTGTGTGTATTTTGGAAAAATTGAGATTGTTGAGCTTTGGGATTTTTGATGATGGTTGCCAACCCAGAGAGTCAATGATTTCAGGTTTTTGTTAAAAGATATTTTGATTTCGTTTTTGTCAACTCAATTGCTGAGTAAAGATGGTTTTATGAAGCTGAGTTATTTTTAGAAAAGTTTTTATCAAAACACTTATTTGATTTTCCTGAAATCGTTTTTGAAATCTGATTCATTGAATCATTTCAAAGCTTTATTTCTTTCTGGGTTAATCAAGATCTATGGCTTGATGTGCTCGGATCGATTGTGTTTTTAAATTCTATCAGTCAATTTTGAGTGTGTTCGAATGTGGATGATTGAAATGAAGATGGCTAATCTGATGTGAATAGAGTTTGCAAAGGAGCATAGCTAATTTGGATAAAATCAAGGTTGCATGAGGTATGGCTACATCTTTAGTTCTAGACTAGAAAGTAAGAGCATGAATTACCTTGTATTGAACGATTGATTTGATTGGATTACCTGGTTAGCTAAGAGACCCCCAGTTTTTACCTTGAGGAAGGTTTCTGGGTATCAAGCTTTGTGTGTTCATCTTGTTTAATTTGAATTATTATTAATGTTGTTGATTGTTGATAATTCATGAACTCACACACCATGACTTAGTACTAGCACAAGGCTGCCTACATTAACAGGGCCTATGAGTGCTTAGGGTGTCACTGTGTGATTGTGATCTTTGCAGGGTGTATGTGAATGGTGTGTGTGCATGTGGCTGTGATATGAATTTGGTTGCTTGATTATTTCTGGATATTTACTCATGATTTTGTGACTGGTTACGTGAATCTTGAATTATAATTGGTATCCAAATTTCAGTTGGTATCAGAGCCGACTCTAGACACACTTAGAGTCGGTCCTAGGGTTGTAAGTTGATATCAATTTTGGTTTCTCAAGGATGGAGCGTGACAAGAACTCATGCAACAATCCACCTTTCTTTGATGGCACAAACTATGTTGCCTGGAGAGAAAAGTTTGAAATTTTTCTTGATGCCTACGATGAAATTGCCTTTGAATATCTTACTGTTGAATGGAGGTGTCCTAGGAAAACTGTAGGTAATGAGGTTGTAGAAAAACCGAGATCTGAGTGGACTCAGGGTGAGGCACTTGCCTCATCATCAAATAAGAAAGCTAGAAATTCCATTGTCACGACATTAACTATGTCACAGTTTTCACACATTCGAAATTGCACCATGGTAAAGCAAGCTTGGGATAAGCTTAGAATTGTCCGTGAAGGTGATGCTCAAGTCCGTGACTTGAAGCTTCAAATGTCTTTGGCAAAATTCGAAGAAATTTGAATGAGTGAATTAGTGACTTTCTCAGAGTTCTATGAACGTCTTGAGTCAATCACAAATGAATGTGTCGGTCTTGGTGAACCAATCTCTTAAATTACCATTGTTCAGAAAATTCTTCATGTCTTCCCAAGTAAGTTTCGACCTAAGTAGATTGCCATAATGGAAGTTCAAAATCTAAAAGACATTAGGTTGGGCAAGTTAGTGGGTAAACTAATGACTTTGGAAATGGAAATGGACATGGAAACGTTGGACACTAAAAAGGGAAAGAACATTGCTTTACAATCTGCTCAAACTGAATATGATGCATTGTCTGATTCTTCACAAAGTGTGGAGGATCAAATGGCTCTCTTTGCTAAAAAATTCAAAAGAATACTAAAAGACAAGGGTAGAGATGCAAGGGCAAGTGGGAGTCAGTCTAGGGACTTTGGAAATAAATGGAAGTCTGAGTCTAGGAACTTTGGAAACAAAGGAAAGTTTGAGTCTCAAAATGATTGAAATAGTAATAAACATTAGGTTTCAAGGATAATAAGGGAAACATAAGTCAATTATGTGTTTTACTTGTGGAGGGATTGGTCGTATAGCTGCTGATTGTGCCAACAATAAGAACAAGTTTCATCAGAGGGATAGAGCAATGAAATCAACCTGGAGTGATTCTGAATCAGAGTGCTCATCACACTTTGACTCAGATTCTGATGAAGAATGTAGTATTGTAGCTTTTGTTGCCTCAATTTGAAATGAGTCTTTTGAATCAATACAAGAAGAGTTGTCATATGAGGAACATGACTCAGATGATCTGTCATACAATTTGCTTTGCACAAAATATGATGATCTATTTGAAGAGACATGTGAAATTCAGAAGACAAACCTTCTTCTTGAAGGTAAACTGAGTGAATTAAAAGAGTCTAAAACTTATCTTCTATAGTCAATTAGGACTAAATATCAGGAGTTGGAAAATTCACTTCCTAAAAATAAAAGACTAGTCAATCAAGTTTCTGAGTTAAGAAAGAATGTGACCCTTTTTCAAAATGCAAATAAGAGTCTACACAATCAGGTCATTGTAGCAAATGAAAAAAATCATTAAACTAACCATTGGAGCTCAAAAGGTTGATAAAATGCTTAACATGGGAAAGGGTCATAGTGACATGTCTGGAATTGGTTTTAGTATGTCAGATTCAAAAGGGTCTAGCAAACAAGTGAAGTTCATGAGAGAATCCAAACCATCAAGTTCTGAGACTAGTTCTCTCAGTCCCCCTTAGACTCATTCACATGATGAGTCAAAAGTGAGTCATAACAAGAAAGAAAGATTCATTCCAGTGTGTCATTATTGTGGTGACAAAGGTCACATTCGGCCAAAGTGTTTAAAATTGAAACAAACACAAAATGCACCACTCTCAAGTAACACATCATTACATGATACAGCTCAATATCTCCTGCATGAAGTGACTAGGATAGCTATGGTACTTGCATCATCCTCATCACCATTGACTAAGCCTAAGCATCATTAGGTAGAGAGAACAACATAGCAATGCCAGGTTGTGTTGAATGCTCTTGTTGCCTCACATTCAAGTGTTGTACCTTGATAGTGGTTGTTCTCATCATATGTATGGTGACTCAAGTGTTTTTGATTCACTTGATACTTTTGATGGTGGTAGTGTTACCTTTGGAGGTGGTCATAAGGGTCTTGTGACTGCAAAAGGTACTGTCAAAATACCAGGATTGCCAGATTTGACAAATTTCAGATTTGTACAAGGTTTGACTTCAAACCTTATTAGCATCAGTCAACTCTGTGATGAGTGGGCTAAGGAGGTTAGAAGGACTAGAGCTAGATGCAGAATTATTTGTGAGTCAGGAAAGGAAATCTTGCATGTTAGTCGGTCCAAAGATCACTGTTTTTGTATTGATAGAAGCTCTATTGGTCAGACAAATGTTTGTCATAGGGTTGTTGATGAAACAAGTCTTTTGTGGAATCAACGTCTTGGTCATATGAAATTTATTGATTTAACACGTTTAGTTCGGAAAGAGTGGGTTAGGGGTCTTCCTAAACTTAAAATAAATTCTAATCATGTGTGTGGACCATGTCAACTTAGCAAATAGACCAAGTCATCTCACTCTTCTATTTCTCACATCACCACTTCTAAAGTACTTGAACTTCTTCACATGGATTTGATTGGACATGTTAATGTCCTCTCACTTAGTGGGAAGAAGTATATCTTAGTTATTGTGGATTATTACTCAAGATTTTACTGGGTATGTTTTCTTAAAGACAAAACAGAGGCATACACTGAGTTCAAGACTCTAGTTAAACAGTTACAGTTTGCACATATGACTAGTCATCTATCTCTTGCTCGTATCAGATCAGATCATGGTACTGAGTTTGAGAATTCATCTTTTGCACGTTTCTGTGCCAAACATGGTATTAAGCATGAATTTTCTACACCGATTACACCTCAACAAAATGGCATTGTTGAGAGGAAGAATCGTGTTTTAATTGAATTGACTAGTGTCATGCTTAATAGCAAAAATCTGGCTAAACATTGATGGGCTGAGGCCATGAATACTGCATGTCATATCATCAATAGAGTGTTTCTAAGACCTGGATCTCATCAAACTCCTTATGAGATCTGGAAAAAGAAAAAACCAAGAGTTGATTATTTTCGTGTTTTTGGTAGCACTTGTTAAATTTTACGAGATAGAGAAGCATTAGCAAAATTTGATCCTAAAAGTGATGAGGGTATCTTCCTTGGATATTCCTCAACTAGCAAGGCATATAGAGTATTCAATCTTCGAACAAACACTTTGATGGAGTCAATTAATATTAAAATTGATGACTTAGAGCATCAGTGGAGTTAGTTGCTGATGATGATGATCTCTTTCCAGATGAGTCTCATTTTGTATCTCCTTCTTGTGTCACATCTTCAACACAACTTCCATCATCTGAACTTAAAGACTCAAAGGTGAATGTTGATGTAATGAACAAACCAAAATGGACAGATAATCATCCTGATTATGGTATAATTAGTACCATTGATCAAGGTGTACGCACTAGACATCAAGCGTCCAAACAAATTACAAATTTATGTTATCTATCACAACTCGAACCAAAGAATATGTAACGATCCGTTTATTTAAATAGACGAATTTCATAAAATGATTTGGGAAATGATGATTTTACCCTCGGTTTTATAAAAGGCATGAAAGTCAATTTTTATTGGGAGACACCTTTGGAAGTTTTTTTTGGACCGTTGCGTACGTCTCGAACTCACGAGTTCGTAAACAGACGGCACACAAAAAACGGAGTTCATATGAGAGAGTTGTGGGTCTAGAATATTCAGGGGCAATTTGGTAAGTTTCACTGGGCAGATATTTTAAATTAGACCTCTCCATATTGTTCTTCATTTTTCCTCTCTCTCTTCGCAATTTCTCATCCAAACCGTGCAACCGAACCCAAAACCCCACACCCATGAACTTTGGATTTGAAGCAACCTCGTTCATTTTCGTTCAACCCATCGAAATCCCCTTCTCCCTGCGATCAAGAACGTACCAGCCAGTGAGGGAAACAGCCACGGGAAACCCAGAACCGAGGAAGGAGAAAATCGAACCTTTCAATCAATTTTCAGGCCAAATCAGGTGTGGGTTTAGCGTTTAGACCTCAGTTCGAGTTCCTAGGCTTGAGTAGATAGTTTTAGGCTATTAATTCGTGAAAAATGGTTGAGATCTGAAGAAAATAGGAATTTTCAAGGTCGGCCATCAATAGCGATTTTCGACAATGGTGGATGGCGGCGCACGGTGGAGCGATCGTCTTCTCCGGCAATTGGTTCGGTCAGAGAGCTGACGTGGCATGCCACCTGGCAGCCACGTGGAGGCCACCTGGCAGCCACGTGGAGCCATATGGAAGCCACCTGGCAGCCACGTGGAGGTCACCTGGCAGCCATGTGGAGGCCACCTGGCAGGCAAGTGGAGGCCACCTCGCAGGCACGTGGAGGCCACCTCGTAGGCATGTGGAGGCCACCTGCCAGCCACGTGGAGGCCACCTGCCAGCCACGTGGAGCCACCTAGTAGCCGAGTCAGCGCGCGTGCAGGCTCAAGGGCACTGTAGTAGGCGAGGCGTAGTACAGGGTTACATCTACACAACTCGAGGTATATCGGGTGTGTGGAGGGTCGGTTTTTGAGTCTGTTAGCTCGGATATCGAGCTACGACTCGGGATTACATTCGGGGAGTGGTGAGACATGGTTATGATATTTTTGTGTCCAGGTCTATTCACATGATTTTTAAACTCCTTTGAGGAGGTTTTTACAAACCAAGGTTGTGGACCACGGGATGTTTCCATTGTTCGCGTTTTCGTAGGTCCCACCGAGTGTTTTAACTAAAAATGGATTTTTCGGTAAATTTTCGGATTATCTTTATATATTTTTTGTTTAAAAAGGAATTTTATATTATGCATGCATTGTTTTACTCATGGAGGGGGAAATGTATGTTTTTCTCAGAAATTATTTTAAACGATTATTTTGTCCACTCACACTTTTCTTGTTTTAAATCCCCTCTAGGTTGTTGAGTTGACGATGGCACATCCAGAGGCGGAGGCACTAAAGTTCAGATGCGCCTTTACCTAAGACTATCGAGTAGGACTTTTAACTTTTCTGTATTTACCTTTCCAACCTAGTTGCTCTGATAAACCTTTGGACTTATTGTAAATTATAGCTACGTCGATGGTTATTTGGTGATGTTGGGATTCAAGTGTGTTATTTGATCATTCGTCTGACATGTGGAAGACGGTTAACCATTTTATAGGGGAGGTTCTGCCAAATTTTTGGCAGAATTCTCATAACTAATTGCAAGGGCTTAAGGGTATTCTAGGCAATTTATGAAGTTGTTAAGCTAGAGCAGGGCTTTTTACGGGTTTCGAGGAGAAATTCTGAAAGGGACCTGTCAGAATATCACTTAAGCCTTAAAACATGAAAAGTGGATTCTTGCAATGCAAGAGGAACTAGGTCAGTTTGAAAATAATCTGGTCTGGGAACTATTCACCAGACCTCAGGATGTCAATGTGATAGGTACTAAGTGGATATTCAATAATAAGTCTGATGATAGTGGTGTTGTGGTTAGAAACAAAGCTCATCTTGTAGCTCATGGATACACTCAGATTGAGGGTATTGATGTTGATGAAACTTTTGCCCTAGTTTCTCGGATGTAATCTATTAGATTGCTATGTGTTGTTGCTTGTCATCACAAGTTTTAACTTTTTCAAATGGTTGTCAAAACTGCTTTCTTAAATGGATATCTTAATGAAGAGGACTATGTTGCCCAACCAAAAGGCTTTGAAGATCCTCTTCACCTTGATCAGGTGTATAAACTTCACACAGCTCTCTATGGATTGAAACAAGCACCTCGTGCTTGGTATGATAGATTGTCATCTCATCTCCTTACTAATGGATATTCTAGGGGTTCTGTGGATAAAGCCTTGTTTGTGAAACATACTAACACGGATGTCTTGGTAGCTCAAGTTTATGTTGATGACATAGTTGTTGATTCTACTTCAAACACTCTTGTTCAAAAGTTCATACATGTTATGACTAGTGAGTTTGAAATGAATCTTGTTGGTGAACTGCCTTATTTTCTTGGCCTTCAAATTAGACAGGACTATGATGGTACTTTCATTTCCCAATCCAAATATGCCAAGAACTAAATCTCCAAGTTTGGCATGGATTCTGTTAAACCAGAACCCAATCCTATGTGTCAAAGTACAAAGCTTACATCTTATCCATCTGGTAAGACTATGAATCCTACTTTGTATCGAAGTATGATTGGTAGTCTTCTTTATCTCACAGCTAGTCGACATGATATCTCTTTCAGTGTTGGTGCATGTGCTCATTTTCAGAGTGCTCTTCGTGAGTCTCATCTTCTTGCTGTCAAACGTATAATTAAGTATGTGAAGGGAACACTTACTTTTAGTTTATGGTACACACATGATACCACCACTGACTTGGTGGGATATTGTGATGTTGATTGGGCAGGATGTCTTGCTGATCGCAAGAGTACATCTGGTGGTCTTTTCTATGTTGGCAACAATCTTATTGCATGTCATATCAAAAACAAAGTTATATTTCTTTGTCCACCACTGAAGCCGAGTATGTGGCTGTTGGAAGTTGATGTACTCAGCTATTATGGCTGAAACAAATGCTTAGTGATTATGGTATTAGTCAAGTAACTTTTACAGTCTATTGTGACAAACACTAGTGCTATAGACATTTCAAACAATCCTATCCAACACTCTTGAACCAAACATATTGACATTCGTCATCATTTCATTCGTGATTTAGTTGAAAGCAAAAAATTACTACTCTCATTCATATTTACAGATAAACAACTTGCTGACATTCTAACTAAGGCGTTAGATCCACCAAGGTTTCAATACCTTAGTCGTCCTATTGGTATGTGGGCTATTTGATTTTTGTCCTTGTGACTAGTCAGGTCTCTTATTTTCTTAGCAAACAAAAACTTCAAAACAAAAACTTTACACCAAAAACATTTTCTCTTCTTCAGTTATGTAGTTTTTTTATTTGAAGTCATGTCCATCTAGTTTTGCGAGTTATCTCTATTTACTGTGAATGTTATTTTTCCCATCTTGTGTCTCTTCAACCATTAAGTACCATGATCAACATTTATCTGACATCTAAAGGTCAAATTTCTACTTCAAACTTACATCTACTAATTATTCTGTGAATTTTGAAGTGTGATCCAAGATGTCACGACCCTAGGGAGTTATAAGGTTGGTTTTGGTGATCTAAGGTTCAAAAGGGTACTATTGCAGTGTGACCAAAGAAGTCACGGACCTAAGATGTTACAAGGGAGTGAATTGGTGATTAGGACAAAGAGCCAACTCATTTGGGCCATAATCTGTGTTTATTTATTTATTTTAAAAATGAGGAAATATTGAAAAAAAAAACAACAAAAAAAATATGAATAACATTGTATTTAGTTTTGTTGTAGGCACTTTGTTCCTTTCTTTTTCAGATTCTTTTTGGGCTTTTTGGTTCTCTTTTGTTTTGAAACTTTTTGGGTTAAACAGCTTCACCACAATTTCCTCTAAATTCTTGCTTACTCAGTGTTTAAGGACTTCTTCTCAGTCTACACTTCTGAATTTGCGAAAGACTAGTGTATTAATTCATATCTATTTCTATTTCTTTTTTTTGCTCTGACTGGTCACAAGTTACAATTTTCCTCAGCATCTTGTCTTTTTGTCAGTTAGTAGTCATCTCTTCACGGGTGTACTGTTTTGCTCTTCTACTTGTCTTTTATACATCTTTGGTTAGAGACAGTGTTGACAATCGTTTGTCTTGGTATTGGTGGTGTTGCTTTTTCAAAAAAATGCTATCACATGTGCATTAATTGCCTGCTTTGACTCACCTAACGACTACTTCTAGCATTTACTATATTTTTCTTTTCTTTTCACACCATGTCTTCCCCCCCAATCTTCTTCCCTACGCTTCGTTGTGTATGAACGGAATTTTGTGTTTGAAGATTGTCCACTTCGTTTATTAGATCTTGTTGACAAATATACTCTTCATGCCCTTGTTTCCACACAAGAGTCATATAATATTTCCTTAGTTCGTGAGTTTTATGAGAATATCCCTTATGAAACTCATTCTTGGGGAACTCGGGTAGTGATTCGAGGTGTCGCTCTTCCTTTCACTATTAAGTCCATTAGTGTTGTCCTTGATTTTGATCTCTCATTTTCTGCCCCTGAAGTGGTTGAGTTTTTTTAAAGAAAAGATGGCTTATGTGTCATTTGATGTCTGTAAGTCTCTAGCTTATTCTGATCTAGCTATGCCTCTTGCCTCTGGTCAGAAACCTAGCAAAGCTTTGTTGTCTCCCTTTCATTGTGCTCTTTGGCCGTTTCTTCGACTCAATGTCCTTCCCATAGCCAACAATGCTAACCTTACCTTGTTGGCATGCAGCGTAGCAATTTCCATGTCACATGAGCTTCTAATTCCATTTTCTTGGCTCATGATGTGTCATATGCTTTCCAAGTCTGCTGGTGGGTCTCTGGGATTGCCCTGCCTCATCACTCGGTTGTGTTCTCACTTCAGTGTGCCTTCACACTCTCGTGATGACATTGTTCCTGCTATTGAGCCCTTCACCACCAGGTCCAAGGCCTTAAGTTCTAAACTCAGTGCTTCCTCTTCTATCTCGATGACTGACACTACTGCTTTTGAGGAGTACCTACAGGAGCGATATCGCATTGCCAATATTGCTTCGGAGGCCACTAAAAATACTGCGCAAATTGTTGAAGAAGATGCCCTCCGTTTTACTTATGCTCCTAATCGTGATCATGGGCGAGGACGTCCTCATAGTCGTGGGTGAGGACGTGCTCGTGGTTGTGGGCGAGGACGTGCTCGTGGTCGTGGGCGAGGACGTGCTTGTGGTCGTGGGCGAGGACGTGCTCGTGGTCGTGGGTGAGGACGTGCTCGTGGACGTGGTGCACAACAAAGGGGGAGTTCCTCTTAGGTTGTTGTTTTGGTCCTTTGGATTTCCTTGTCAAAGGGGGAGAAATATTGTCATTCACTGCTTTGTACTTTGTGTTTTTTGGGATGTTTAACTTATCATATTTTTCTTTGAACTATGAACTTTGGTTTATGTTTGAACATTGAACTTTGATTTATCATTATGATCTGCCTTGTTGTTAGCTTTTCTGTCTGCGGGTTTACGTTTGAACATTGAACTTTGGTTTATCATTATGATCTGCTTTGTTGGTATTATGCTTTGTTGTTAGCTTTCCTGTCTGCATGTTTATTTTCAAGAAGCTGTTACGTATCTGGTTTGGGAAGAGTGAGTTTAGTTCTAGGTTTGAGTGAATGGGTTTTGACGAGGCAAAACCAAATGGGGGAGATTGTTAGTTCTTGTTTCTAGGGATGTTTGATGTAATTGGCTTTGCCTCTCCCTATGTAATTTGATTCATGCTCAAACTCTAGGACTTAGTCATTGTTTTCATTTACTATATATCGAAGAGGAACTTTCAAGAGATTGTAGTGCAGCACAAGACTAGTCGTAGTTTAGCTGTTATTTTTACTGCTACAGCTTCTTACTGAGTCCTTTCAGTCAAAGGTATTTTTGTCAGTTTGGTTATTTTGCTGTTATTGGAGCTGTGCGTTTGGAGTTAATCGGTTGAAGGATTTCTCCTCATCCTTCTCGGGCATATTACTGTGTGTATTCTGGAAAAATCGAGATTGTTGAGCTCTGGGATTTTTGGTGATGGCTGCCAACCCAGAGAGTCAATGATTTCGGGTTTCTGATAAAATATTTTTTGATTTTGTTTTTGTCAACTCAATTGCTAAGTAACGATGGTTTTATGAAGCTGAGTTATTTTTAGAAAAGTTTTTATCAAAACACTTATTTGATTTTCCTGAAATCGTTTTTGAAATCTGATTCATTGAATCTTTTCGATGTTTTATTTCTTTCTAGGTTCATCAAGATCTATGGTTTAATGAGCACGGATCGATTGTATTTTTAAAGTCTATTAGTCAATTTTGAATGTGTTTGAATATGGATGATTGAAATGAAGATGGTTGAGCTACTGTGAGCAGAGTGTGCAACGGAGCATAGCTGATTTGGATAAAATCAAGGTTGCATGAGGTATGGGTGCATCTTTAGTTCTAGACTAGAAGATAAGAGCATGAATTACCTTGTATTGAACGATTGATTTTATTGGATTTCCTGGTCAGCTGAGAGACCCCTAGTTTTTACCTTGAGGAAGGTTTCTGGGTATCAAACTTTGTGTGTTCATCTTGTTTAATCTGGATTATTATTATTGTTGTTGATTGTTGATAATTCATGAACTCACACACCATCACTTAGTACTAGCACAAGGTTGCCTACATTGATGGGGCCTTTGAGTGCTTAGGGTGTCACTGTGTGATTGTGATCTTTGCAGGGTGTATGTGAATGGTGTGTGTGCATGTGGCTGTGATATGAATTTGGTTGCTTGATTATTTCTGGATATTTATTCATGATTTTGTGACTGGTTACGTGAATCTTGAATTATAATTGGTATCCAACTTTCAGGAATGATTACCTACTTATCCGATTACACACTTCTCCGATTACATACTGCTTTCATTCCTGGTAACTATTTAAATGGACTTCCTGTTTTAAAATTTTCAAAAGAACCCCTTAAATTTTTTAAAATTTTTAATTACACTCGATTGACGATATCCCAAACATAGCCTAAACGTATCCCAGCAGTGTCCAATAGGATACGCCCATTTTCGTATCTAATACTATATCCTCATGTGTCATTCATATCGTATCTGCATATTTGATACTTCCCGACACAAGATTTGAAGTATCCGTGCATCATAGGCGTCATCTATCAGCCAAAACAAAGTTCCAATATCTCAAAATTCAAACTCATAAGTTAGTATGGACCCAACAAAAAAAAATATAGAGGTCATTGACAACATTTTTTTTACACATAAAGACACAAAGGAAAAATCTTAACAAAATGGATAACCTAACCCCAAATTTGATCACTAAGGACAAAGTTCCAACAAACGACCTAAAATACCGCTATTCACCAAATTTAAAAACTCAACAATGGCTCTAAAAACAATCAAGTTAATCAGTTATAGCTTAAGGTTTTGCCCCAAGTTTTGGGCTCCTGAAGAACCAGATGACTAACCAAAGCCATAAGCTCTCCCACAAACCCTGGCCAAACACCTTTTACCCCTTCCCGCTCCCAAAACCTTGTTGAACCCCTATATTCTAAATCGATATATTCCAGACAACACTTTAATTTCATTAAGGGCAAACAAATAAAATTACAATTCTAAAAAATTGGGTTTGCACTTTGCAATTAATACCCTTGGTTCTCTTCGAGGCAATCAAGTAAATCACAATTCTTGGAAATTGAATTTGTCCTTAATTGTAAGAAACAAAGTTAATTGTCTTTCCATGTAAATTTGGTTATAATTATTGCCCTTAAACGTAATTTTCTCAAAAATTGGATTCAAACTCCTTTTGTAAGCGGCCCCGCCCAGCAGTTTCAGCAACCCGATATCGCCGACTGTTATTTCATCTATTGCCCCCAAACAAAACCCTAACTTTTCTTAGTTTTATGGCTTCAATTCTTTAACTTCCAGTCACCCATCATTTCTGCAACTTTGAACAGACATTGAGAGCTTGAAATTGTGGTTTTCTTTTCTCTTATTTTTGGATTGTGAAAATTGGGTGATTGGGCATTTCTGATTAATTTTCAGCAAATTGGGGTTGTAGTTTCACCGAGTAAGCTAATATTCTGAAATTTTGAAATTGGGTCTGTGGGTGTGTGAATCTGACTGTTAATTTGTGCATTTCTTGTTGGATATAATAGCAAAGTCTACCAGTTCATATGGCAAGAAAAAGAGCTAAGAAAACTGTAAAACAAGTTGCTCCGTCAACGGTGACGGATTTCGAGGTTGCTGAGGCAAAGGAGCCACAGAATGAGAAGCAAGAAGCTCTGTTTACAGACCCAGATGGTATAATTTCACTTACTCCATATTATACTCATGTTTCTACTGACGGAGTTTGCATTCAATTTATTCATTTATTGGGTTTTCTTTTCCTTTTCTTTAATATATGTTTGTTAACCGTTCAATGAGAAGATGCTAATGGCTATAGTAAGTTTAAACTTTGATCAGAAACAGATTTCTGACTTTCCATAAAATAAAGAATGATGCCTTTCCCATTTTTTATTTTTATTCCTGTCTGTGCATCCTTTTGCTGGGTTTAACATGTTTTGAATTGTTACTCCTCTTTAGCTTCATGAATTGTAGAATTTTAGTTTCTTTTAATTTGGGCTAGGGTGACAAAAATGCTGCAATTGTTTGTTTCTTTTACCGCAGTTGAGCGGCCAATTTCAGCCATTAGGGCTATTCGTGATGTGGAGATTGAACATGTGCTGACTGAATTGCGTTTGCTTCGCTCCTATTTCACCAGCGAACAGCTGCAAACCCCAGTATTGCAATATTTTAAAGAGAACTATCAAAACCTGTCGATTGTAAGAAATGAAGAAAATGGGAAGATGGAAGTGGAATGGGTTTATGAGGACGGAAATGCATCCATGAATGACGGAATAGATTTACATGGCACTCTTCTCCGCCGGTTGTCCATGGCTTATTCTGGTTGCTCAGCTGGAATCCCATCTCAGGGTGGCTATGAGTTTTCTAGTAAAGCAGGTATTAGAAATTTCTAAACTTGGGACATGGAGAACTAAAATTAGAGGGATGACTTTGTACCCCACATTTTTCTTGCGTTGCTTATATATCTCACATTATTGAGTTGGGCTGTGTTGCAGAGAAAACGAAAACAACCTTTCTGGGTGCTGATAATCTGCAAATCAGGGACTTTGTATGTTTTCTTGTTATTTGTTTGTCCATGTAAAAATGAATGCGTTCTTTAGATATCTGACATGTATTGCACTAGAAAATCAAATCGTTTAAATTTGTTTGGATTTATTTTTGTTGTACTCGCATGCAATAAGTTCTTAGTAAAACGTCGGTTTATATAGTCATACACATATGCTCACACACACATCCGCACATACAACATAGAAAGAACTACATGTTTACCCTTCTGAATTTTTGTTGTAGGTTTTAGAGGAGCAATTTGATACTCTGATGGGGAAGCAAGATACTCTCCAAACTCCTGGGGTTTGTAGCTTCTTAATTGATTTTTCACATTTGGTATCTAGTGAGCTGCTTTTCGTTTGTTGTGACAGTGTGTGGAGTTTTGTTGATAGCTTTTGGTTTGATTTCCAATTCTTAGTGAAGTGCATGAGTTCCAAATGTATGTAGATGCTATTGGTGTCTTATTTTCAGGATATAAAAGAAGTTTAAGCTGATTTTCTATTTGTGCTAGCAACTACAACTGAAGCTTTAGTTAATTTACGTGAAATAAGAGAGGTTGTGTGATGACGTTGTAAGTTCATCTAGAGTGCTGAAGAGTTTGCGCACATGGGAAACTGGAAAATATTATATACTGAAGCTTTAGCGAATTGTGCTGAAAAAAATATAAACTTTTAGTAGAGAGTTTGCTGGTATTGAGTTGTGACAAGAGTATGCAACAGTTAGTACTTAGCTTCATTGTCATTGTATTTTTTGAGTTTGCTAAACCTCTGTGCTCTTATGCTGTTGGATCTACTTCTAAGAAAACCGAGCATCTGGATGCCAGTTACTTTCACTTGTGTCCATATGATTTAATTGTTTCTTATAAAAAAAAAACAAAACAAATGAAATAGCTGTGGTTTTTGATGCAGGTTAGTAGCCAAAGGCTGTCAATTGGGATGACACCGAAAACGCTACGGGTCCCAAAGCCTGGGGAGATGCTTTTATCAGTCCATGGTTCACCCCTTGGTGTTTACAAGGAAGAGAACTTGGAAGCCATACATGGTATGAGTGCCTTCCAACAATTAAATGTGTTGTGTTTTGTTGTGTATAGCATGGCACATGTACCCTTTGTGATATGAATGGATGGATCACGGAGTAATATTATGTATGGGAGGGAATAATCGGTCTCTTAAACTCGAAAGTTTTCATCATCTCTTGGGGCTTGATTCTAATTTCTGGATTGATGGACAGAGTCGGAAGAGGGATGACTGGCTTCTATCTGCTCGAGTAATCAATCATGATTCAAGACTTTCCAGTACTTGCCAATCCAAGGTTCTTTAATTGACTTCGACCTTTGAGATTTGATTTATGTGAAATATGTGATGTTCTTCATTCACTTTAGCAATTTCCCATTCCTAATCTCAATTGATTGCTACCCAGCCATAAGACGTGCACTTTGTTTTTATTTTTGCCCTTTCAGATATGCCATTTATGCCAACCACCATTCACTGTTCTACTTCTGGTTCATTTAATTATCTCTTTCTGGTTCATTTAATTATCTCTTTGTACAAATGTGTGTTTCCATGGATTTGCCTCAAAATCCCTCAAGAACGAAACTACGCTGTTTCTGTTACATGAGACGAGTATGATTTTGGTATTTCATCTTTGCCGGCGACATTTGTGTTATTATTGCTGGGTCTTAAGTGTCATTAGTCTATGGAGATTTGAGATAAACTACACAACAGGTAAATTATTAGATATTGTACTTTACACAGATATATTATTATCGTGTGTGGAACTTGAGCACTCAAACTGAGACTTGTCACTTATGAGTGTCATTAACCTCAAAGAAAAGAACTAAGGAATCTTGTTGGTGCCGGCCGAATGTCCTATCCTTTTCCTACAATCATAAAACCGATCGAACAAACATAATTAAAGTGTCTTGATACTACATCCATCCAAATATATCCAAATGAAATGTCAATCAGATTTAGAACCCTTTCTTTATTGCAAATTCTTCCTTGATATCCACTTCACAATAATCTAGTTGACACAAGAAACTCGAGACAAGAAATTCCATGAAACAACAAGGAGCTACTTACCATCCATGTCTATTACAATCTGACGGTGCTTTCTAAAATAGTTAAAACTACTAACATGAAGCACTTGACGGTTTGTCTGAAGAGTTCTTGGAAGTGCTTCTGGATGATTAAAAACGTTTGAGACAATGTTTGGAAGAAAAACTTTAAATCGCTTGTAAGTCATAAAAGCACTTTTTGAAGAAGCATTTTCCATACGCTTCTAAACGAGCAATGTACAATAAGCATTTTGTGGAAATATGAACATGCTTATAATAAAAGTACTTTTACTAGAAGTGCTTCCTAAAAAGCAGTTTCAAACAAGAATTTTTTTTAACAGTAGCATTCCCAACGACCCCACTAGACATTCAAACTTGAGGGCCGGATGGATAGTCAAGGCATGGGTGGCTCTCAATATAAAAGGTCATGTCCATGAGTCAATGACACAATATTAGACAAAAACAAAGTGCTATAGTCATTGGTTTTGTAAGTAATCAATCTAGTGGTGAGATGAGATCCCTAAGAATTCAACAAACAGTTGCTGTTCAACATTTTAGCACATAAAACTGTTCAAACATTTGAGCACACCAACAAGCTCGATCACTCGATCACCAGCCTTAGACATGGATTGGGTTGGGCCTATAGTTGGGTTGCTTGCTCTTGTTTATGTCCTGCAAGCATGGATATCCAATAGCAAGAAGAACAAGAAGAGATTGCCTCCTGGTCCAAGAGGGTTTCCACTTTTCGGAAACCTTCACATGTTAGGAGAGTTCCCTCACCGGGATCTGCATCGACTAGCCCAAAAGCACGGTGACATCATGTATCTGCGCTTAGGCCTTGCGCCTGTCGTTGTAGTCTCGTCTCCTCAAGCGGCTGAGCTGTTTCTCAAGACACATGATCTTGTTTTTGCAAGCAGGCCACCTCTTGAGGCTGCAAAGCATATCTCTTATGGCCAAAGGAACTTGTCCTTCGGTGAATACGGTTCTTATTGGCGAACCATACGTAAGATGTGCACCCTTGAATTGCTTAGCAGCCACAAGATCAATTCTTTCAAGTCCATGAGGAAGGAAGAGGTTGCCCTCTTGATTAAGTTCATTGAAGAGGCTGCTTGCGATCGTGCCACTGTCGATCTCAGCGCCAAGGTCTCGTCTCTGTCTGCAGACATGAGCTGCCTGATGGTGTTTGGGAAGAAGTATAGGGATGCAGAATTTGATGAGAGGGGTTTCAAGGCTGTGATACAAGAGGGCATGCATTTAGCTGCCATCCCTAACATGGGTGATTACATTCCATTTCTTGCTCCTCTTGACCTTCAAGGCTTGACTAAACGAATGAAGGGTGTTAGCAAGGTGTTTGATGGGTTTTTTGAGAAGATCATCGATGAGCATATTCAATCTACGGATAAAGAAAGAACTAAAGACTTTGTGGACGTAATGCTCGGATTCATGGGATCACAAGAATCTGAGTACCCAATTGAACGCTCCAATATCAAAGCCATCATGTTGGTAAGTAAATTGCACTTTACTATCATTTGTTTTATATCAAATTTCCAATGTTATATTTGAATTTTCAAATTTTGAATTTAAGTATCCTGAATTCTTTTATATGTCTTACTCAAGTCCATTCGATACAATCTCAGTTATAATCCCTTTAACGATTCTGAAACTAAATTTAGGGGCAAAGAAGCCATGCATTATGCATAACTTTAAAGGCAATGTAGTCATTTTGCATCACTTTTTTGCGTGTAAAAAAGTGATGTCCCATATGATACAAATTCAGTCATAATTCCGTTAAGGATTCTAAAACTGAATTTATGTGCAAAAAATTCATCATTTTGCATCACTTTATTTTGGTATAAAAGTGATGCAAAAGGTTTTCTTTGCCCGGAATTCATATTCAGAGTTGTTTTTAAGTATGTCGAGATGAGACACGTCATCAATTAACGAGATTTATGATGGAAATTTTTGAGTACTTAAATGCAAAATTTGATATTTGAGGTGTAATTCGGAAATTTGGTGTAAAGCGCAGCGTGACTACTCAAATGTAACTTTTATCATCTATCCATGTTATAAGCAGCCCTACTACATACCTAAGGGGCTAAAAGCTAATGAATTGTGTTACTTTGCAGGACATGCTGGCGGGCGCAATGGACACTACAGCAACAGCAATCGAGTGGACAATCTCTCAGCTCATGAAGCATCCGCGGGTAATGAAGAAACTCCAGAAAGAGTTAGAGAATGAAGTGGGCATGGAGAGGCACGTGGAAGAATCCGACTTGGAGAAGTTGGACTACTTGGACATGGTAGTGAAGGAAACCATGAGGCTTCATCCAGTGGCACCATTGCTGCTCCCCCATGCAGCCATTGAAGACTGCAATGTGAATGGCTTCCACATACCCCGAAAATCTCGTGTTATGATCAATGTATGGACTATTGGGAGAGACCCTAGGGTTTGGACCGATGCAGACAAGTTCATACCGGAAAGGTTTGAGGGTAGCAATATTGATTTCCGTGGCCGTGATAATTTTCAATTTATTCCGTTTGGCTCCGGTCGGAGACGGTGCCCTGGAATGCAACTAGGGCTAACCATGGTGCTGCTTGTGGTGGCACAACTTGTGCATTGTTTTGATTGGGAGCTTCCAAATAATATGTTGCCAACAGAGTTGGACATGACAGAGGAGTTTGGGCTGACAGTTCCAAGGGCTAACCATCTTCTCGCACTTCCTACTTATCGCCTAATTCATAATTAATACATGTCTATAATCTTCAACTTCCTGCTTCATTATGGTGTTTGACTATTTGATGATGAGATAGATCTATTCTCTTTTCATCTTCACTATGATTTTCTTATATATGTTAGACCAAATCGATCTATTACTTAAAAGTAATCGTCTTTAGATAACAATCAAGCTACAAAAAATCGAAAATTTCACATAATAAATCTGATATATTATAATATCAAATTTTTGGTGACTTGAAGTGAAATTGTATTATATGTTACTTTTCGAGAGGTTGACCATCTACTATGATCTGTAATAGGTTCCCTATCTATATCCAATCCCAACGAGAAGAGAAAGCAATCGCTGCCGGCTTTGCTCATAGCCTAAATCCCCACCCTCTATTTGGATGAGAAGAATAGGAATTACAAAATTATGAACATTAAATTAAATAAATCGCACTGGAGATAACTCCTCATCCCTCACAGTCAGCTACCCATTCGCCAATCTGTGGCTCTTCATTTGGTTGATGGGCTCTACTTCTCGGCCCTTCACCACGACGACGACGACGAAGTTTTTCAAATTGCTCAAGAACCCCCAACTTGGTTCTCATCACTATGAAAATTGGGTTTGCCAAAAAAAAAAAGAAACCAGAAATTAGGTAAGGTGCAGGCGTGGGTCTGGCAATCAGTCCTTAAAGCCGGCAAAACCCTTGCCGCTCTAATTAAGTTGATAGTCTTATTACTTGGACTGAATACTCTCCATGCCCATGAGTTTGAATTTGCACTCCATCATCTTTAGGTGGTGACCTTTACTACCAATTTCATATTTTTGTTATTTATTCGGTAAGTTATTAACTATATTTAGGAATTTCTAATCATGTTATTTAATCATGTTCTTTATTTTAAAGTATCATGTTCTTTATTTTAAAGTTAAATTGTTATTTCAGTAGTTCCCTAATTTTTTTTACTCCAACCATACTTTTTAATTTAGAGGGTTATAAATGCTATTTTTAGCAAGTTACAAAAATTAGTATTAATCAAGGTATCCTTTATTAAAAAGGGTATGTATATCCTTAATTTTTATTTAAATAATGAATTAATTTAGATAATTTATTAAATTAAACTTATTTTTTAATCGTTGAATATATTTGAATAATCAAGTCCGTTGATTGGGTTAGTGTTCGTCGAATTCTTGTGTTTTTTTAGCACATACAAATCACAATACTTACCGCACAAAACTTGCCGCACAATACATTGCCATACGTCGTTCTTGAAAAAAAATTGTCTTCTCCAATTCTCTCTTCTCCATCAACTTTGTGAAGACCCATTAGCTAAGTGAGTATGGATTACGAAGAAGAGTTCAACAATTATAAAAATATGTTCCCAACGATTATCAAGGTAAGTATGGTAATCATGATGATGAATTTCTTTTTTTTTTTCAATGAAGAATTTGTTTAGTTATTAGATAAATGGAATTGAATCGTTTCACGTTGATTACAATTATGAATGTCAATATTGTTTTGGTTCATCGGTTGGAAAGATTTATAGTAATCATGATCACTTTGATTATTATTTTGCTTTATCAATTTAACAATAAGAACATTAGGGTTTGGGTGTTCTGGATTTTTTTTTTTCTGGTGAAAGTGAACTGTTTGGTTGATCAATTTAGTAATAAGAAATTAGGTTATGTTCTCTTCTAGGGTTTTTTTTTTCTTCTATCAAGCTAACCTCGTTATAACATGTGATTTATCTGTTATACCGTATGTATTAAGATATAACAATATATGTAAATGTAATAACGAAGAAGTCAACATTGTTGATAGTAATGTTATTCGATTAGTAGGCCGTTATATATGCATGTTATACCGAATAGTTTGATAGAAATGTTATAACTAACAATATGCGTTATAACGTACATTTTGTAGTTATAACTTGAACGAGTGCCCTTATATTCTTGTTCGTATGATGTAACATTTACTTATAGTGTTATAACAACACACTTTTGTTATAACATATATTATATTGTTGTAACTTATATGTATATAATCAAAATGTGAATGCATGAATCGAAGATTTTGTTACCTACTTTGTAATCTTGGCCAAATCTTTAGTTTTGAGCATGAACAGGCAGTAGCACAGGTTAGTTTTCTTGGTAATTTATGTTTAGTTTCTTGAAGTTGATATTCCAAACTTAAAACTATATCCATTCTAATAGGGTGCCATTAGTTTTCTTGTACTTGTACTTGAAATTAACAGAGGGCCATTAGAGGAAATTTAGTAAGGTTTTACAATAAGGATTGTAGGAAAAACTCGAAAACAAGATCCATAACTTGAATCAACAGTGTTTGACAAAGCAAATGGTAAGTAAACATTTTAGTTTTAGTTCTTGATTACAATGATGTTATGTATAAAAATTAAACGTCATATGCATGTAGGAAAGAGTATCCAGACAAAAAGATGGTGAACCAGATGGAGATGAAACTGGTGAAGATGATAACGAATGTGAAGATGATGATGATGTGTAAATGATTGTGATGACTCAGTTTTTGGTTTTTGAAGCTGCTGCCAATATGTCTAAATCCTAAGATAAAGACCAAATTTCTTCTTCGGCTTCTTGTTAGTTTCAGACGCATGGACATAAGAAAATGGGTTTTCGGTGGTTGTGCTTCTTTGTATGTTACCAATTTGTATGTTTATGCTTGTATGGATGTAGTTTTGAATTTGATAAGGATTGTATATTAAAATTTCAACTCAAATTTGGGTTATTGGTTTCGATTATCAAGTTGTGTTCTTTATTGCTCAAAACGGATGATAGTTTTGGATTTTTGAAATCTGGTTATGATCATAGTTTTGAATGTGAAACTTCAGGGTGTACCGTACTTGTAATCTACCATTTTCAAGCACCTATACCTTCCTAATTGATTCTCCAGTAATAACCTCCCTCCACGTCCTGTTAGTACCCCACGGGGTTTCGAGTATCATAAAGAGTAAAATTTGTAGACGCATAAGTGGCCATCATAAATGCAGCAACACTCAAATCTCAGAGACTGGTAAGCTGATGAAAGCTAATAAATATAGAAACCCAAATGACTTAACATTTCAAATCTACCCCAAATCTCTCTTCCAACACCTATTTACAAAAAATCAGATAATTCCAAGAAACCACATCATTTTGCAAATTGGTCATAAAATGAATTAAACCGAAATCCCAGAAACTTCAAAACCAAACATTACAATCCCCAGAGAACAATTATAATCCCTAAAGCAAAACCCCACAATAATTATTGAAATTTAGTGTAATTATGAACCTACCAAGGTATATTTACACAAGCAAGGTGACAAATTACACCTTCAACGTTACAAATTTACAACCTCAAGGTTAAGTACAATTTCAAATAGAGAAAGTTCATGTTACGAAGTAAGGTTGAAATTACACGCTCAAAGTTGGAAGTTACATCGTTAAGGTAGATTTTTACACAATCAATGTAGAAATTACGCTTCAACGTAGGTGAATTACACGATCATGTTCAAAAGTTACAATATTTAGGTAGATTTACACAACCAATGTATCAGATTACACTTCAACGTCACCAATTTACAACCACAATGTTAACTACAATCTCAAATAGAAAGTTCAAGTTACGGAGTAAGGTTGAAATTACACGTTCATGGTTCGAAGTTACATCGTTGAAGTAGATTTACACAATCAATGTTACATATTACGCTTCAACGTAGGCGAATTATACGATCATGGTTGAAAGTTACAACATTTAGGTAGATTTACACAACCAATGTAGTAGATTACACTTCAACGTCACCAATTTACAACCTCAAGGTTAACTAGAATCTCAAAGAGAAAGTTAATGTTATGGAGTAAGGTTGAAATTACAAGATCATGGTTCGAAGTTACATTGTTAAGGTAGATTTACACAATCAATGTTACAGATTACACTTCAACGTAGGTAAATTACACGACCATGGTTGAAAGTTACAACAATTAGGTAGCTTTACACAACCAAGGTAGAAAAGTACACTTCAACGTCACAAATTTACAACCTCAAGGTTAAGTACAATTTCAAAGAGAAAGTTCATATTACGAACTAAGGTTGGAGTGCCACGATCATATCATGGTTGGAGGTTACATCGTTAAGGTATATTTACACAATCAAGGTTGCAGATTACGCTTCAACATAGGTGAATTACATTATCATGGTAGATAGTTACAACATTTAGATAGATTTGCACAACCAAGGTAATAGATTACACTTCAACATCACCAATTTACAACCTTAAGGTTAAGTACAATTTCAAAGAAAAAGTTCATGTTACGAAGTAAGATTGGAATTACACAATCATGCTTCGAAGTTACATCGTTAAAGTAGATTTACACAATCAATGTCACATATTACACGTCAACGTAGAGGAATTTCACCATCATGGTTGAAAGTTACAACATTAAGGTAGATTTACACAATCAAGGTAGCAAATTACACTTCAACGTCACGAATTTACAACCTCAACGTTAAATAAATTAAAAAAAAATAAAGAGTATGGAAGACTAACCCTTAAAATAATACTAAATTAGTAACATTAAATATAAAACTGATGACATTTATTTTTAAGGAGTCACTAGGACGTCCTTCTCCCTCTTCAAATTAAGTGCGCTCTAAGAGGTCAAGCTATTTTAGGAGTTAGATAGCTAGTACGATGGAAGTTGAATTCTTGAGCATTAACTTTAGAATTTGACTTAGGTGCTCATTTAGTTAGTACAATAGAAATGCTTTTATTATTAAATTTTGTTCATATAATCATTCAAAATATTACTCCGTTAATGTATCCAATTTCAAATCAAATTAATTGAAAACTCCAAATATTTCTTATGGGGAAATTATAAAACTTTGGTTGAGGATAAACGGTAGATAAAACTTTTTCAATCAATTATAAAAACTTTTTCAATTTTTCCTGTAGAAGAACAAGCAATTTTAGATAACTTTTGGAAGATAGCTAAGACTACTAAACAAGATAAAAGTGTTTTCAAAGAATTTCATGTTACACTTAATAGCCTAGCAGCATATTTTAGGAAAAAGAATTTAGGGTCATCTAGTAAAATGTAGCTCATACATCATCATCGTCATCTCCTCAAATAGCAGATAATAAACCAAGATTTAAACATTATATAGTCTTTAAAGGCCATAACCCGATAGTGGATACTCTTTGGGAAGATGTGATTTTGCCGATTAATAATTATCCAGAGCATGCATTATGAAAATGTTATGATAATAAGATTAATGCATTTAAAGGTTTTGAAGAATTTATAAGAGAAAATAATATAGCAATACAAAGATACATAGAGTGTCCCAAGATATAGGAATCTTCTGGGAGACAAATTGAAAAAGCCTCGTGTGACACAACCCGTCCCGGAATTAAAAGTTAGAAAATTAAAGTTAATAAATAATTGGGAGGTATGGGTTAAAGAAAAGTATGAAATTGGGCCAAGCTTGAGGATGGACCTTAGTAAGGGCCCAAAGAGGATCATTGGGCCGTCATGAGAATTGGGTTTGCAAAATTTAACGTTTTGTCCCTGAAATTTTCGAAGGCCCGAAAGTCACTTTTTTATTGGCAAAACTTTTGGGAGTTTTATTCACACCATTATGTAGAGCTCGAACTCACGAGTACGTAGACATATGGCACGCCGAAATCAGAGTTCGAATAAGAAAGTTACGAGTATAAAACTATTGGGATGTATCGGTAATTTTAGAAAATTTTAAATATTAAAAAAGGCCCACTCTCTCTCCTCCTCCAATTGGTCAATCTCATCTCTCTCTCTCCCTCTCTCTTCCTTTCCCGCGATTTCTCACGGAAGACACCCCCAAACGGCCTCACGGCCGCCACCGATCAGCGGCGACCTAGACCACCGCAAGACCACCATCTTCTTTGGCTCCCTCATGCGAACCCAACCATATCGTCCATGGAGGCTATAGGCCACCGTACGTAGCGCATCGAGCAGTTGAAGAAATGGGTCACTGCGCCTTTCGAGGCGATTTCCGGCCACCACATGCAATGGTTTTCGATTTGAACCTCATATTTGGATTCTTGAGATTGAGTAGATGGATTTAGGCTATTAGATTGTTAAATTTGGTTGAGTTTGAAGATTTGGGAAAAAGCTTGGAATCGGCCGTTAATGGCGATTCCGGCTATGGCACCAGTGAGATTGCGCATAAGGGAGGTAGGGGCGACTACACCCTGCAGTCGCACACCTTGATGGAGCTAGGGTGCGTGGGTCTGTCCCTCGACTCCCAACGACTCATGTTTTATGTAATTTAATATTTCGGACCCGTTGGCGCAAGTTTCGGGCCCATCGGAGTTGGTTTGGGGGTTGTTGTGGGTAGTTTAAGTCGTTTTAAACGTATTTTTAGAGCGTGTGAACTTCTGGGAATCGGGAGTTAGATTTAATAATTTAAGTGACTATTTATTGATATTAATTATCTTGCTTGCGAGGCATTACAATATTGGGAAGTCCGAAGAGCCGTATAGATTGAGACAAAGCTTGTGGGGACTTCCAGAAAACAAGCTCCTCGAAGTATGTGCTATAGTGGATCTTGTCGGGTGAGCTCTCCCAAATGTACAGTGAGTTGGCCTCCTTCCCTAACTTATAATTATGAAATGCTAATGATTTATTATGTGATTGAGTTGTGCATGACTGTGCTGAATGGTTGCTAACCGTGCGGGGTTATTTCATTGTCATATGATTATTTTATATTGATGTGTTACTTGCTGAGGGGTTAACATATGTCTTATGGAAGGTTCACTCACTTTGTTTGTTTGCACCCCTCAGGTTTTAGGAGAGGCTTCGTGATTACGAGGAGAGAGTCACGTGGTGACAGCTCTGACACCACCCGTGCAGGGTGTAATAAGGTAACAGTCGGTTTAAGCATTGATGCTTTAATTATGATCATCAATCAATTTAATTATGCTCTGGGATGTCCGATGTCGCGGTGATACGGTAATCTAATGTTTACTATTTTACCTTTCACTAGACTTTCTAAAACGCATCGTTTTAGTTGGGCTTTCGTCACCTGGACTCAGCATCTAAGCGTTGGCCAGCACCCGGTATTTCCGTTATCCGGTTATATATTCGGGACAAGGTGTAACATCGTGCCTTGCCAAAGAACATCTTTTTCTCTCTTTTAAAATTATCGATCTTCATAAACAACTGAAAAGTCAAATCCCTGAAACCTCGTCAAAATCCAGAATTTCTCGTAGAAAAAAATGAATAGACTTCTCATTTGAAAAAAACCTCATTTTTTACGTTTCTTAGGATTAGATATGTCCTTAACTTTTTTCTCCATCACGCAAACTCCACTTCAGTAAAATGCATGATAGAAAGAGATTGTCGAAAAACGAAAAAAAGAAAATAGAAGAAGATAAATAATATATAGAAGAAAACAAAAGAAGATGAACAATGAAAAGATCAAAACAAAGAAATAGAAGAAAACAAAAGAAGATGAACAATGAAAAGATCAAAACAAAGAAAATGCTTTTTACCTAAAATGCACTATGAATTCGATTAAATGTTTCATTTTACACCATAATCTCAATATTCGTTCAAAATTTATCCTGAAACACACGATTCATCCCGTTAATGTACTTTTCCATTCAATCTATTACAAAAAGTAGAATAAAATTAAAAATTTACCCTGAAAATAGAAAAAACATTTTTATCAAATAATCCCTAAAATACAATACTGAAGGAGATGCTAAAGCGATAGTGGCACCACTAATTCAAACTTGAACATGTGCAATTCATCAGAAAACCAAGCATTTCGGAAAGCTCCATATATCAATTAAGTTCACCATACAAAATCAACAAATTCCCAATTGCAAAACCATCAAAAGAAACAAATCCCAGATTACATACAATGATTGATATTAACCTAAAAACCATCAAAACAAATTCTCAGATGCTGCCAACTGAGAAATCACAGAAGAATTTGCCTGCCCAAATCCAAGAATCCCATCAAGTGCCTCAGATGACTTGCCAAGCTGCCCGGATTGCTTAGCTCCGCAGCCAAACACAACGCTTCCATTCGTGCCTATGTCAAATTGGATGTTGTCGCTCACAAAGTCGGCGGTGGCGCTACCGTCGCCGTAAGTGACGTCGTATTGGCAGAGCAAGTTCGGCCGGCAACTGGGGAGCTCGCCGCCGTATTTCTATGTGCAGAATTCTTGGTCACACGTCACGGAGTTTGACGTTGAGGAGCTTTTTGGATCGTACAAAGTGAGCTTCACGCCAATGTCACTTTTCTTGGGGCAATTTGTGTAGTCAACGCAATTGACCCATAAGATGTCGCTACCGGTATCGACCTGGACAAAATAGTCCTTCGACGGCGACCCAATTCCGAGTTTCGCAAAGTAGAGGCCGGTATCGGAGGGGTGGCCATTGCCGCGCAATTGCAGATCCACAGCAGAAGCAGAGCCTGCGGAGGCAAGCATCCACCTCGTCCCACGATCCATCTGAAATTAACCCAAAAGGGGCAACCGTTCCTTTAACAAAATTGAGATTGGACGCAACCCAGAGATTGAAAAAGATTGAAGCTTTTAAGATATGTATGGACCCCAGAAGCAAATTCAGCACCCTTGGACAAATCCCAGATTGAAAACGATACGTAACTTAGATTGTGAGGTTTAGAGAGGTGGGTTTGGTGGAAAAATCAAGGGTGAGTTGGGAGGAGAAAGAACATGGAGGTCGGTGAAAGGCATGTGTGAAGAGATAGAGAGTGAGGGGGAAGGCAAGAAAGGAAGACGGCGCGGTAGCATGAAGGAAGAAGAGCTGATATGGCGGCTGACCAGTCAATTTACCTTTTTTTTACCCTTACTTAACAGATTGAACGGAAAAACATCTAAGTGAGACAAGTCGTGTTTTTTATGGTGCATTTTGAACGAATATTGAGATTAGGGTGCGAAGTGGAACATATAATTGAGTTCATGGTGCATTTAATGTAAAAAGTCCAAAGAAAATGAAGAAAGAGGATTCATGATAAAGAGCAAACATCGAAACTTCAACTGGGTTGACATGAACAAAAGGAGAAAATGACGGGTGCGAATTAAGCACAATGTCGTTGCTATTTGAACCATTTTAATTGGCCATATTAATTTATCACACTTAATATGACATTTTATTTATCACCAAAAATAAATATAAGGTGATTTAACTTATTCAAATAGCATCATTTATTGATTGCCACATTAGATGGTTCAATTGATGTGGACAATTAAGATGATTCAAATATCATGTCTTTAAGGGGGTGTATTGAATTCATATTTATACAAATAATTGCAGAGTTTTTTGAAGTGATCGAGTTTTACAGATTTATTGATTTTCATAAATTTTTACAGAGTTAATAACATAATTATATAGAGTTACGTGGCTTAGTTTTGCAGAGTCATACCGAGTTTTATATATTGTGATTGAGTTTTTCAAAAAATGATATTGAGTTATATAATTTGATATATATATTTTTTGAAGAATTTTATAATCAAATCATAATTATTTTTTTTGCTAAAAATTCTCTAACTAAAATTAAAAAAAAAATATTTCTAATACTATAAAAATAATTACAAAATTATAAAATTTCTAATAATTAATGAGATTGAGAGACTAGGCCGCTAGGCATCATGCATGCTTTTCAATTTTTTTTATTCATTCTATTAATTTTTTATTTTTTTCTTCAAATAGTTAATAATTTGTTAAATTTTGTTTTATTTAATTACTTATAATTCGTATAAAGAATATTATATGATAATAGATATCGGTAAAAGAGTTGAATTTTATTGAGTCTATTAAAAAATATAAAAATCACAAATTATATTTTAAGCCTTATCTGTAGAAATCCGAATGAGGGATGTTAGACAAATCATAAACTTTGTTAAAGCATAATTTACATTAAAAATGTTTGTCAAACTCCATAAAAAAATTTCATTTAATGAAGTTTACAATATTCATTGATATTTTCAATACACCTAAATTTTTATAGAATTATGAAATGTCATAATTGAATACACCTTAATTTTTAATCATTTTATAAATCCCTATAAAAGTATAGATTTAACACCTTCAAATTTTTATTAACTTTCTAAAAATCGTAATTGAATACATCTAAAATTTTAGAGATATTTAATCTCTATAAAAGTCTCAATTGAATACATCCCAAGCACACCAAAACCTGATCCTAACAAATGGAGAAAACGACGAGTGCGCGCTAAGTAAGCGAACGCACACCGAAACCTGATCCGAAGAGACGTTGCATCAACTTGGATGGCAGAAATTACCATTTATGTGAAATTTAATATCGAGTTGCTTCAACTTAATTCAACTTCCCATAAACTAGAATCTTAAAAATGAAAAAAATAATGAATTCCAAGAGCTACTATATCTAGCACGCACTTACTTAGCGCGTGAACGACACCCCAAGGCCTATCCATTTGTCCCTGCGAACCCAATTGTGAGTTAATGGCGGAGATTAAGAGATTCAAGACCATTGGAGTGGTGGGCAGTGGCCAAATGGGCTCAGGAATAGCCCAACTGGCCGCCACTCATGGCTTCGATGTTTGGCTTCTTGACACCGACCAAGGCGCTCTCTCCAGAGCCACCAAGTCCATCTCTAGCTCCATCCAACGGCTGGTTTCCAAAGGGCAACTCAGTCAGGTTGGGAACCCTCTCTTTCTCTCTTTACTCTGCTCTCCCTATTTTACTTAATAAGGAAGGAAGTAGAAGAATAAGAAATGAAAAAGATGGAGAATTTTTGGAACTTTGGTTGGTATTGACCTTTGTAATTTGTTGACACTGGAAAATCCGCTAATTTAAGCTGAGTTTTGTGATGGAAAAAGCAGTTTTGTAGTTGGTAGTTAATTGAGTGATTTAAATAATTTGCTGGCGGTGTGTGTTTCATGCACTATTTATTCACTCACATGTTCTGTTTAGACTGTACGATGAGCTGAAATTCAATTCGACATCGGATTTGTTAAATACGGCAAAAGACTTGGAATTAAGGAGATTGTTAGGATACGCCCGAGGAGTCAATTTTGATGCCCCCTGTACTTGTTTAGGTGGAGCCTTGATGCACACTTTGTTATGTACTATGATTGTATGTTTTGCAGGACTATCACTTGTTCTTATTGTCAGAGTATAGTGTGCTGATAATAGTCGATATCATTAAGTTATGAGAAGTTTTCTTTATGGTAGGAATACACCTAGGAAGCAGATGGCAGACATGTGTGTGGAGGCAAACAATAAAACCTAGGGCTGAAATTAATCAAAGCCATGATGATACTAGTCTGGTTTTAGCCAAAAGAATTTTTGTTTGATAAGGGTCGAAAGAAACTTGAGTAGGGTTCTAAGTTGACCTCTACTTTATTAGATTGTTTGAGTTTGTTTGGTATTGTATTTACATGAGCTTCTAGTTGTTTGGGCCTTTTCCGATTATGAATTAACATTGTTGATCGTCACTCTTTCAAAGTCTTGTACTTTACCCTTTCAATGAAATTAAAGTTTGTAACTTGGCCCATTAGTTGATTTCTCCTCATTTATCACTAACTTCATCTAATTTCCGGGTCTCAAACGGTGTTTTCTTCAAGAATTAGCCTTTGTTTTATGAAACTTTATAGCATCCCTACCTCACTTTTTCTCAGGGCTAACATAGCTTGGGACAGGTGCGTTTAAATGAGCTTCTTAGCAGCAGATTTAAAGCTTCTCTTAAGCTTTTGTCTTATTGCAGCCTTATTGAGTTATTGTTGAAGAACAATATAATTACAATCGATGCTTGCAAAGAATTTTTAACAAATCACCCCGTTCTCTTTTACAGGCTGTAGGTAAAGATGCTTTGGGACGTCTATGGTTTACCTCCAATTTGGAAAATCTTTCTTCAGCAGATATTGTTGTTGAAGCTATTGTGGAATCTGAAGATGTGAAGAAAAAGTTATTTCTTGAACTAGACAGGATCACAAAAAGTTCGGCCATACTGGCATCTAATACAAGTTCCATTTCCATTACCCGTTTGGCGTCAGCAACTAGCAGGCCTCACCAGGTAATGCTCAGAATCTGCTTCTTCTCATGAGATTATTCTACCAATATCTGCAATGTTGGCAATCTGATTGTGTGAAATTAAGTTTTTGATATGCAGGTGATTGGAATGCATTTTATGAATCCTCCACCTATAATGAAACTTGTTGAGATTGTGCGAGGAGCAGACACATCAGATGAGACATTTGATGCCACAAAAGCCTTGGCAGAAAGGTTGTTGATTTGGACACCTTGAATTGCATAAAGAAGGAAAAAATTTCCTTCTGTTCCCCTTGGCAATTTTCTCTTCCAATTTGTGATGGAGTTACATCTCAAATAACCAAATAGATTCCCTGCCACCTTTTAAACTATTGACGGTTGAATTTGCAGGTTTGGCAAGATAGTCATCTGTTGTCGGGATTATTCAGGCTTTGTTGTAAACAGGATCCTAATGCCGATGATAAATGAAGCATTTTTTACACTTGACACGGGTGTAGCAACAAAGCAAGATATTGATGCAGGAATGAAGCTGGGAACAAATCATCCAATGGGCCCTCTAGAGCTTGCAGATTTTATTGGATTGGATGTCTGCTTATCAATTCTGAAAGTTCTTCATACTGGCCTTGGGGACAATAAATATGCTCCCTGCCCTCTTCTTGTGCAGTATGTTGATGCAGGTCGCCTAGGAAGAAAACGAGGAGTTGGGGTATATGACTACCGTCAAATACCTGGATCAGTAAAGCCTTCATCTAAACTTTGAACTCACGGCATTTCCAGAATAGCTGATTGCCATTGTCTGTGTGGTTACATTGCGGTTCACTTGAAATAAATGTGCAACAAATTCCTAAGGGGCACATAGAACTTGAAGCAGCAGCCCGATCTTCATCTGCCAAATATAAAGCTGGTTGAAGATTCCTAATTCTGAAGGCAACTCGATTAAGAAGAATTCTACAAAAATAATGGGAAGGGATCTTCATAGAATGTTAGAAATAAAATCGTGATAAATTCTAAATTGATTGAGTATCCTAGATTGATTAAGTATTATAGATTGATTTGATATTCTGATTTGAAATCTTGCTTAATCATAATAGAATATTTTATTTTTCTAGTTAGGCTTATTGTAACTAGTATATAATGTGGGTATTCGTACATTCAATAATACAATTGAGAAATATTCTTCCTTTTTTATTTTTGACATGGTAACAGAGCAGTTACACTCATGAGAATCAAATCCGCTGCGCTTCCTCCTATGTGGGTGTACGGAGCCTAATTACTTCGTGCACCCATGGGAAACATACTTGATCCCACGCGACGCATACTAAAAATTCAGATTGCCGTTATTTTGTTTTTCTTTTTTTATTTGTTGAAAATTTACTTTACATACCTACCCAATTATCTATCTACCGGCGATTTCGCCACTTATCTTATTCGACCTTTATAACATTCTCTTGGCCTTTTGTGCCATCTTATTCGGTTTTTTTTTTATTGTCTTGGTCTTTTGTGTCATCTTATTCAACCTTCGTGTCATCCTCTTGGCCATTTGTGTCATCTTATTAAGCCTTTTTTGTTATATTATTCGGCCTTTTGTGTCACATTATTCGGCTTTTTGTGCCACCATATTCGACCTTTTGTGTCACCTTACTTTGCTTGTGTGCCACATTTTGGCCTTTTGTGCCATCTTACTCGGCATTTGTGTCACCTTACTCGGCCTTTGTGCCACTAGTTTGGCCTTTGTGCTGCCTATTTGGTCTTTGTACCACCATATTTGGCCTATGTGTCACCGTATTTGGCCTTTGTTCCACCTTCTTTACCTTGTCGTCAAAACGGGTTTTCTTGAACCCAAAGTGGGCATTTTCCTTCCTGAAGTTACCATAATTGTGGAATGATTTGAAGGAACGCAAAATATAGTAGAACATGAAACTTACTCTGCAAGTTGAGACTTCACAATGTTCACTCTCCAAATTGAAGGGGAGTGTTAGAAATAAAATCGTGATAAATCCTAAATTGATTTAGTATTCTAGATTGATTTAGTATCATAGATTGATTTGATATCCTGATTTTATGTTTTGCTTAATTATAATAAAATATTGTCTTTTTCTAATTAAGCTTATTGTAACTAGTATATAATATGTGTCTTTATACATTCAATAATACTATTGAGAAATATTCTTTCTACTTTTATTTTGGACATAAAAGCACTTTTCATAGGCTTGTACCCTGGCTCTGGATTTTACTATCATTTTCAATAAATATGTAGAATGTACTCTCTTTCCAATCAAAACATCTTGCATTTGCATTTCCCCTTGTTTGTATCTAGGTAAAATGCACTTTATTTAACCATATTATTCATTGTAAAATATAATGAATCTGCTATATATTGTTGTAAGTTGCTATAACCAACCACATCTTTGAATTAGGATTGAAGAGTTTTTTTACTATCCTTTACATTTAGAATCACAAAGAAATTATTGACTATTTAGGCTTTAGAAACCAAGCTGGTTTTCAAAGTTATGAAAATTACTGGAACCTCATCTCTCTCTCTCTCTAACTCCTTCTCTCTGCCTTCTCTCTAGAACCTCATTTGGTTGAAACCCTAGCCGTTGACCCCCGTTTGGGGTCAGTGGATGCCCCTCTTCTGCCTTTCCCTCCTCCCTTTCTTCTCATTTTCTCCTATTTCTTCTCTTCTCGTTCTCCCCTTTTTATCTTCCCGCATGCAGTCTTTCTGCCTCTGGTTCAGCTAGGCTGTAACAACCCGGATTTAATATTAAAGTAAATTTGTAAAATTAATTTAGAAAATAACGATTTTACCCTCGGGGATCGACAATCACTTTTTGTTCGGAGACACTTTTGGAAGTTTTTCTTGGACCATTTTGTAGGTCTCGAACTCACGAGTTCGTAGACAGGCAGCACGCAAAAAACGGAGTCCGGATATAGGAGTTATAGGTTTAGAAGCTTTAGGGGCAGTTTCATAATTTTTGAAAACCAGATATTTTACATCTGCATTTTCTCTCTCTTCCCTCATTCTGGATCAGTCTCTCTCTCTCCTCACTCGAATTCTCTCTCTCCCCGTGCGAACACTGCACCATCATCACCATCTTCGACACATTTTGGGGTCGATTCGACTCAAACCAAGACCATCAATGCCTTACCATCGACTCCACGAGCAGTTTGGTGCCATTTTTGAAGTTGGAGCATCGCCGTAGACGGCAGACCGAAGAGGAGAGGTTGACTGAACTTCTAGGCCAGATTCCGATCGAACCAAGCGTGATTGCTCCGAGTGTCACGGGGGACCGATTAGCTTGGAGTTGGGTTCGAACGGACGTTGAGGTGAGTGGACTTGGCTTCCAAGGTTGCAAGGCATGAATATTATTTATGTTTAAATTTAATGTTATGGATTATGAGTTGTTGTATGTGGCGAGGAATTATTAGAGAATAACTTGTTATATTTGTGGAAATCAAGAACTAAGTTAATTGGGTTACAGGGTTTAGTATTGACTAATGGTAGTGATTTTAGATGTGGATTTTCAATAATGGATTTGAAAATGAGGTTTTGGGCTTAGACTGGGATTTCAATTTTATTGGATTCTAGGCTCTTGGCCCAGGTTTTCTATTATTTCGGTAAATACTAGGTAATAATGATTTTAAAAGTGAGTTTTGGATTTACGTTATGATTTTCACTTATACACTATCCCCGGGTATCATGATTATTTCACCGACACATGACTTGAGGTATTATCGGTCGTGTGCTCGTTGAGGGTTATTTCACTGACATTCGGCGTTGAGGTATTCTTCGTCATACGATCGTTGAGGTTGTCTACGCATAGTACAGGGATACGTCCAAATGTCCTGAGTCATTATCGGATATGTGGAGAGTAGGTCCCCGAGTTGGATCTCTTGGTTTCTAACCATTGCTTGAGGTATTATCGGCGGTGGTTAGGAGGGCTTTTCCACGTGTTGGACGTCCCTGGTTATCGAGCCACGGCTTGGGATTACATTAGGGGGATGGTGGGATATTTTTATAGTTTTGCGTCTAGGTTTTCTCAGTATTTTAAGTTCCTTTGTGGAGAGTTTTCAAAGCAATGTTGTGGACCATGGGATGTTTTCATTGCTTGTGTTTTCGTGGGTCCTGTCGAGTTTTTATTTTGTTAATGGAATTTCCAGTAAGTTCTTGGTAGCTATCTCTTTTTGGTTAAATCTATTATTAGATTTGGCCGCGTTGTTAAGATGGCAGGTACAGTTAGACTTGGCGAGGGTTCCACCTATGTAATTGAACGACGCTCCGGTACGTTATAGTTATGTATGTATATGTATGGAGGGTCTTAATGTAATTGGTTTCACCACAGGGTGGGTTGTTCGGATTACCTTTATCTTTTTATGCTATTTTATTTTAGTATTGCAACTGTCACTTTATTTATCATGTGTATGCTTCAATACTATTTTTCCACTCACAATTGTTTTAGTTTTAGTGCCCACCAGGCCATAGCGGAGCAAGGCGACGAGACTAGGAGGATGCATTATCTTTCGCTACGCTACAGACACGTAGGACTTTCATTAGTTTCTGTCGTTAAAGGTTACCTAGTTGCTTTGATCTATTTGTTTTGGGGTTTTTAAATTATTTAATGGTTTAGTAGGTTGGGGTTGTAGATGGTCTTTTGGTTTTGTATTTGTTTTGTATATCCCTTGTCTGACAGGTAATAGACGGTTGACTGGTTGCAGGGGAGAATCTGCTGAATTTTCGGTTGAATTCCAGTAGAGTCGTTCCTGGAATAGTGAGGGTATTTTAGGGATTATTATTTTAGTTCTGGTGTTTTCAGACGGGAGCAGGGCTTCTTACGAATTTCGGGCTGAAATTCGAGAGGGGTCCTGTCAACTTGGTATCAGAACTCTATGTTAAATTCCTGCAGACCGCACACTTGGTGTGCATGTTATTTGTGTTACTGACAAATTGTTGTTCCGTATTAGCGTGATGCCTCCTAGACGTCGTTCTTGTCATCGGCCTGGTTCGGAAGGAGTGGCGGAAGATGTGCCAGGTGCACATGACTCGGTGAGGGAGCTCGAGTTACGATAGACCTTAGATCAGTTTAGTAGAATGATGACTACAGTCCTACAGAGCAGGGGTGCTTATGTGGCATCAGACGTTGAGAGGGCCCAAAGACTTGGGGCTACGATCTTCACGGGTGAGATTTACCCAGCGGATGTGGATAGTTAAATCACTTGGTTAGAGACAGTATTTACGATCATGACCTATCCTTTGGATGACCGAGTTCGTTTAGCCACTTTTCTTCTATATGGACATGCTTATCGATGGTGGCACGCCCTTGAGATGGCAGGGTGGGACGTCCGCACCACTACTTGGGAGGTTTTTTGGGTTAGATTTTTCGAATAATTCTACCCTCAGTCCTACAGGGAGGCGATGCAGGCTGAGTTTCTACACTTGAAACAGGGTACGATGACGGTACTAGAGTACGAGCAGAGGTTTGGGGAGTTATCCTGATATGTTCCATATATGGTTGCTAATGAAGTGGATAGGTGCAGGTGGTTTGAATCTGGCTTATGAGATGAGATTAGGGATGTAGTTACTCCTAATGGATATTCTTTTATGAGAGCCTTAGCCGATGCTCCCACACGAGTAGAAAGACACCTTGTAGCTAGGACTCCATCTAGCGGGTCTAGACGACGCTGAGATCGGTTATTCTCTGCAGAGTCGAGTTAGGGACCGTCCAAAAGAGGTAGTCATAGTTCTGGCACTTCCGGGAGTGATAAGTCAGAGGATTATGGACCTGGTTCTAGTGATTGGGGTGCATCCCGAGAGTTCGCTGCGAGGCAACAACCTGTGGATACTTCAAGTTAGGGTGCAGTGTAACGACCCAGAATTTTAATTAGTGAATTTTCGTAAATTAATTTGCAAAAGGACAAAATTACCCTTGGTTTTATAAGGGGCTCGAAAATCACCTTTTGTGCGGAGACACATTTGGCAATTTTTTGGAGACCATTACGTAGGTCTCGAACTCACGAGTTCATAGACAGGTGGCACGCGAAAAATGGAGTTTGTGTGAGAGAGTTGTGGGTCTAGAATGTTTAGGGGCATTTTGGTAATTTGCCTTGGGTAGATATTTTAAATCAGACCTACTCTAGATTTTTCTACATTGTTATCCTCTCTCTCCCCGTGCTCTCTCTCTCTCTCTCTCTCTCTCTCTCTCTCTCATCCAAGCCGTGAAACAAACCCAAACCCTTAAATCATACTTTTTGATTTAGGCCAAACCACCACAAACCAAGGACATCAGCAACTTCCTCTTCTCCCCACGAGCACAACCATACCCTCCGGTAGCCGAAGGTATCGATGTGGACGACGGAGCAAAGCTCTGAACATTGATTGGAACTTCTCGGCCAAATTCCGGCCATCACAGGCAATACTGCTCCGGGAACTTCAAACGAGCGTACGACTCAGGATTGAGCATAATTGGACGGTCGATGAGTGGACTTTGGTTTTGTAAATGACAATGCATGCATAAAGGTATGTTTGAAATAAATTCTGGTCACGTATTGTTTTTGGTAAATTCCAGAATTGAGAAATTATTATTACTAGACACGGGCTTTCAATAATTATTTGGAAATGACCTTTTGGGTTATGGCCTGGCTTTATGGTTTCGGGTTTTATATGGTTTGACTTGATTGATTTTGGATTTCGGTCGAGTCCACTATTTTGAGTTAAAACCCAATTTTTCAATGAATTTGTCCTAAGCCAAGAAACAAGAATTTCAAAACATGGATTTTGGTTTTCACTGAATTATTGTCCCCGAGGGTCAAGGTTTTCTCCTACTGGCGTCGAAGGATATTTCTCCGTCAGATCGTCGAGGTTTCTCCGACGCTGGTGTCGAAGGGTATTTCTCCATCAGGTCGTTGAGGCTGTCTACGTGTAGTACAGGGTTCTGCACAACTCGAGGTATATCGGGTGTGTGGAGGGTTGGACCTAGGTCAGTCAGTTCGGATATCGAGCTACGACACGGGATTCCATTCGGGGAGCAGTGGGTTATGTTTTGATATATTTTGTGTCCAGGTCTGTTTATATGATTTTCCCTTTTAGGAGGGTTTTCAAAGCAGGGTTGTGGACCACGGGATGTTTCTATTATTCAGGTTTTCATGGGTCCCACCGGTATTTTACCAAAAACAATGGATTTTTCGGTAAGGTTTCGGCTTATCCTTATGGATTTGTTTGAAAAGGAATTTTATATTATGCATGCATTGTTTTACTCATGGAGGGGGAAAATGTATGTTTTCCTCAAAAATTTTTTTAAAAGATTATTTTTGTCCACTCACACTTTTCGTGTTTTAAATCCCCTCTAGGCCGTAAGTTGACGAGGGCACATCTAGAGGCAGAGGCATTACATTTAAGCTGCGCCTTTACCTAGACCATCGAGTAGGATTTTTATTGCTGTATTTACCCTTTCCTGCCTAGATGCTTTGATAAGTTTTTTGGCTTTAATGTAAATTATTACTACATCGATGGTTGTTTGGTGACTTGGGATTTGGAGTGTTATCTGATCCTTCGTCTGACAGGTGGAAGACGGTTAACCAGTTCTTAAGGGGAGATTCTGTCGGATTTTTGGCAGAATTCTCATAAATAATTGCAAGGGCTTAAGGGTATTCTGGGAATTTATTTAAGTTGTCAGACTGGGGCAGGCCTTTTCTCGGGTTCCGAGGGGTCATTTGGGAAAGATCCTATCATGCAGGATCGGGGAGCGGGCATCGGAGCACTCAGAGGAGTAGACTTAGATCGGTTAGTACCACCGGATGTTTCTATTGTGGTGAGTTTGGTCACTTGAAGAGGGATTTCCATAGTCGTTTGGGTCGTTCTGCTATAGTTCTAGAGAAAGCAGAATAGGTTCTGAGAACGGCATCACCTCACAATACGGCTCAGGATTGTTAGGCCAGGTCCAGTAGGGCAGACAATACTGGAGACAGGAAGAGAGGCCCAGGTGGATTTGCGGGGACTTAAGCATGAGACACTATCGACGCAGCATAAGTCCAGGTGAGAGTTGAGGAGCAGTTTCAGACCTAGTATCCACTGTTTCTATTTTTTTTTGTTGGTAAGAATTTCGAGGATGAAATTTCTTTAAGGACGGTGAGTTGTAACGACCAGGATTTATATTAAAGTACATTTGTAAAATTAATTTAGAAAATGACGATTTTACCCTCGGGGCTCGAAAGTCACTTTTTGTTCAGAGACATTTTTGGAAGTTTTTCTTGGACCATTTCGTAGGTCTCAAACTCACGAGTTCGTAGATAGATTGCACACAAAAAACGGAGTCCAGATATGGGAGTTATAAGTCTAGAAGCTTTAGGGGCAGTTTGGTAATTGTTGAAAACCAGATATTTTACATCTGCATTTTCTCTCTCTTCCCTCATTCTGGGTCAGTCTCTCTCTCTCTCTCACTCGATTTCTCTCTCTTCTCGTGTGAACACCGCACCATCATCACCATTTGCGACCTATTTTTTGGTCGATTCGACTCAAACCAAGGCCATCAATGCCTTCCTCTCGACTCCAAGAGCAGTTTGGTGCCATTTTTGAAGCGGGAGCGTCACCGTAAACGGCTGACCGAAGAGGAGAGGTTGACTAAAACTTTTCGACCAGATTCCGATTGAACCAGGCGTGATTGCTCCGAGTGTCACGGGGGACCTATTAGCTTGGAGTTGGATTCGAACAGACGTTGATGTGAGTGAACTTGGCTTCCTAGGTTGCAAGGCATGTGTATTATTTGTTTTTAAATTTAATGTTATGGATTATGAGTTGTTGTATGTGGAGAGGAATTATTAGAGAATAACTTATTATATTTGTGGAAATCGGGAACTAAGTTAATTGGGTTACTTGGTTTAGTATTGACTAAAGGTAGTGATTTTAGATGTGGATTTTCAATAATGGATTTGAAAATGAGGTTTTGGGCTTAGACGGGGATTTCAGTTTTATTGGATTCTGGGCTCTTGGCCCAGGTTTTCTTTGATTTCGGTAAATACTAGGTAATAATGATTTCAAAAGTGAGTTTTGGATTTACGTTATGATTTTCACTTGTACACTATCCCTGGGTATCATGATTATTTCACCGACACATGACTTGAGGTATTATCGGCCGTGTGCTCGTTGAGGGTTATTTCTCTGACGTTCGGCGTTGAGGTATTCTCTGTCATACGATCGTTGAGGATGTCTACGCGTAGTACATGGATACGTCCACATGTCTTGAGGCATTATCGGATATGTGGAGAGTATCTCCCAGGTTGGATGTAACGACCGAACCAGAAATTAATGTAATTTGAAATTTTAATTAGGGAAAGAATGATTTTACCCTTAGTTTCGGAGGGGTTTGGGAGTCATTTTTTGTCTGGTAGTACTTTTGGAATATTCCGTCAGAGCGACGAAATATTCCAAGTGACAGTGCAGACGTGCGTTGGGGCGCGTGGCGTGTGGTCTGGTCTTCTACCGGATCGTGGCGGCGTGTGGGGTTGTCTCCCGGCCCTACGGCCGTGTGTATCTGGGGTTTTAGAACATTCCAGATCAGATTTTGGAGGTTTTGAGGCTGTTGGAGTCCGTTTAGAGCCCCATTTGAGTAATCCTAGTTGTAATGGATGACCACGGAGCGGGTTTTGGCTCGTGGGGGGGGGGGGGGGGGGGGGGGGGGGGGGGGGGGGGGGGGGGTGGGGTGGGTGGGGATGGGTCAAGGGAGCTGGGTTATTGGTATGTCAAAGGGTTCCTTGGGGCTAGGGCTTCCTTGAGTTGGTACTTTGGATGTACTATGAACGGACTAGGTTTCCGAGATTTCATGGCATGCGTAATTCTATGTATTAAGTCATACCACAGATTGTGCATGGTGGGAATATATATTAGTATCCTTTCAGTGTATGTACGTTCATTACGGTCACGAAGTGTGACCAATGGCTGAGATGTGGCAAGGGTATTTTAGTCATCAGGGTCAGTGGGTGGTGTGGGCGGTGACCCAGATTGACAAGTTGTTGACGGTTCACACGAGGGGGGATACGTCAGTTGTCTTGTTTGATTGTGGATGAGGTCCTCCGAGGTAGTTTGTGAACTACCGGTCTGTCCTTCGTCTGACAAGTGGGTGAAGGTCAATCAAGTACAGAGGAGGTTCTATTGGAGTCCCTGTAAATTTCATTTGATGTTTCCAAAGATTAAGGGTGTTTCAGGTATGAACTTATGTGGTTAAGGCCTGTCAGACGGGAGCAGGGCTTTTTGCCGATTTTGAGACGAAATTTGGGAAGTGTCCTGTCATTGGACCTCTCGGTTTCTAACTATTGCTTGAGGTAGTATCGGCGGTGGTTAGGAGGGCTTGTCCTTGTGTTGGACGACCCTAGTTATCGAGCCACGGCTCGGGATTACATTAGGGGGGTGGTGGGATATTTTTACAGTTTTTGTGTCTAGGTTTTCTCAAGATTTGAAGTTCCTTTGTGGAGAGTTTACAAAGCAATGTTGTGGGTCACGGGATGTTTTTATTGCTTGTGTTTTCGTGGGTCCCGTCGGGTTTTTATTTTGTTAATGGAATTTCTAGTAAGTTCTTGGTAGCTATCTCTTTTTGGTTAAAGATATTATTAGATTTGGCCGGGTTGTTAAGATGGCAGGTACGGTTAGACTTGGCGAGGGTTCCGCCTATGTAATTGAACGACACTCCGGTATGTTATAGTTATGTATTTATATGTATGAAGGGTCTTAATGTAATTGGTTTCACCACGGGGTGGGTTGTCCATATTACATTTATCTTTTTATGCTATTTTATTTTAGTATTTTAACCGTTTATTTATCATGTGTACGCTTCAGTACGGTTTGTCCACTCACAGTTGTTTTAGTTTTGGTGCCCTCCAGACCATAACGGAGCGAGGCGACAAGACTAGGAAGAGGCATCATCTTTCACTGCGCTACGGACACTTAGAACTTTCATTAGTTTCTGTAGTTAAAGGTTACCTAGTTGCTTTGATCTTTTTTTGGGGTTTTTAAAATTATTTAATGGTTTAGTAGGTTTGGGTTGTAGCTGGTCTTGGTTTTTTATTTGTTTTGTGTATCCATTGTCTGACAGGTAATAGAAGGTTAACTGGTTATAGAGGAGATTCTGTCGAATTTTCGGTAGAATTCTCGTAGAGTCGTTCCTGGAATAGTGAGGGTATTTCAAGGATTATTATTTTAGTTCTGGTGTTGTCAGACGGGAGTAGGACTTCTCAGGGATTTTAAGGAGAAATTCAGGAGGGGTCCTATCATAGGATAGCTTCCATAGAGGTTTGGGAGGTGTTGTGGCAGTAGTAGCTTGCCACTGTGGTGGCTCATCTGGCAGCTTGTTGATGGTCCCGTTGTGGGAGTTCCGTTTGAGGGTTGTGCTAGGTGGAAGATCTAGATCTGGCTCGTGTTTTGATCTTGCAACGGAGGACTGGCTGCGACAGTGGTGCTTGCGTTCATGGCTTGCTGCTTCAGCGGCGTGGTTGGGTCCGCGACTACGACGATGGTTTGAAGGAGTTGCTGCAGCATTCTTGGGAGGCGGCGATGCTGCGGCTGCAGCGTGCTTGGGTGGAGCGTTGCTACGACTGATGGTTTGTTTCGACTGCAGTGTTTCCTTGTTTCGACTGCTTCATTGCTGCGACTTGGGCTGCAATGTGGTTGTGATGGTGGATGCGTTAGTGGCTGTGATGGTGGCTGCGTTGGTGGCTGCGATGTCGATGACTACGATGGAGCTTCGTCGGCAGCCTCAACGGTGGCAATGTGGTGGTTGAAGTACGTTTCTACTGCGTGTGGGTGTGTGCGGTGTGCTGGTCGATTGAATTTGTTAATGTGGGCTTATCTGGGCTTTGAGCTTTTGGTGTTGGTCTAAGCCTATTATTTCGGGCTGGGCCTAAGTAGTTTATACTCTAATCTCTATTTTGGGCTTGGGGTTTTGGGCTTTGAATTTGGGGTTTGCTGCCCCAAGTGGTTTAGTCCATTTTGAACTAATTTTGGATCATAGTTGTTGTTTTGATTCAGTGTTAAGTCTTGTGCTTTTGTTTATGAGTTTATTTGTATGTACACCTTAGCTTTCTTGCTTTTCTTGAGGAATGACCCTTGTAAACTTCTAGTTTTATATATTTTTTGAATTATACTATTGATCTATCAAAAAAAAAACCAAGCTGGTTTTAGGTAGGGTAGTGATAATTACAACTCTGTTGAGAATACTTTCTTTCAACAAGTTGCTTGCACACCCACATGGCTCCCTCCTCTTTACCCGGAAGTGGTGGAGCAAAAAAGAAGCAATTGGCGTACAACAATATGAAAAAAACTATTACTTGGCATAATTTTGTAATCAAACATCATCCTAGGGTTGAATAAGAACATTTATCTATGGTTGCACTTGAAGTTTTATGTTCGTATTGTCCTTTTGTAATGACACTTGTACAAAGAAAATAATTAGGCCGTTCTAGAGAATAAATGACATTATGGAGATAGGATAATAATTGACACTTGTAACAATATGAATAGAAGGATGAAATTTTTTCTTATTTGAGATGGGTATAAATCCGTTAAAACCATTAATCAATCCGCTTCAAATCGGTATTTTTCCAACAGTTTGACTTTGACCGGATAAAAATCAAACGGTTCGAGAATCCAAACCGTTCCGTTAGTAATGATTTGGTTTTAAATTTTCATTTTGGAAATCCGTTAAAATTAAACCGGACTGTTAAGGAATATATTAATTTTTAAATATTATTTGTCACCCTATGTTTAGTTGTGAGATACTTACCATATACCCTTACCATTTTCTGATGCCAGCAAGTTTAAAATGTGTCCTTCCAATTCCTTAGCGGCTAGGAACTGGAATATTTCTTACATGTAATTTTGGTTCTATTCCTCCTTGGAGGTGTTCTGAGCGTCCCTGCCTAGCTTTGCAGTTCTTTTGGCCTCTGTTTCTGCTGGGCTTGCCCCCCTTAATTCAATTTTGATTTAACAAAAAAACAAAAAGCTCCTCACAGACCAACTACTATAATTAAGCTGGCTCACTGGGGCCTTCCATATATTATTTGCAATTCTTCTCAAATCCCATATCTTCTATTTATAACCTTCAAAACAGTCATTTTTTCTTCGTATTAAAGTTTGCCTTTCTTTCTCTGGGACTAGCTTGAATTCATTGCTTCATTCATCCATGGCCCTTTCCTGGGTTCGCCAAATCCTTCTCTTTGCTTTCTTTTTTATTATGCCTAAATCGTCCGTATTAAATCAAACCAAACCGTTAGTAATGGTTTGGTTTGAAACGGTTTCATTTTTAATTTTAGGAAATTCAAACCGCATCGAGCAATTAAGATTTTAACGATGTGAATTTGATTATTGTCAATATCCATATCGAACCGCACCGTGGCCACCCTTAGTTCTTACTAATTTGAAGTCTCATGACATAAGTTAATCCTTATCTATGTGATGCAAATTTCACAAATTTTAGTTTTATCATGAATGTGGAGGGATAAATGTAAAACATATTTGCTTTTATTGCTTGCCAGCTCACTTAAAGACTGAGCTGAGAAATATTTATTTAGTGTGTGAAAAAAAAGTCGAAAAGAGTTGCTCTTGTTCAGTATGCATGCGTGTACATGACCCACAAGGGAAAATTAGCTTCAATGGTCATCAATGGGTAGCCCCACAGAGCCTAGCTAGTCCCATTCTAAACCTGGCATTATTAGGCAGGCATCTGCTTTACTGACAGTGATTGAAGTGGAATCCAATGGGCTCTCTCTCTCTCTCTCTCTTTTTCCTTTTTTTTTATTTTTTAAAAAAAAAATGGCCAACAACATCAATAATTGGATAAGAAAGTAGATAGAAAAAGGGGTACTTTTGCTATAACATTTGATTTTGAGAGCAGAGAGAATTATTAAGGTGAAGGCAAGAAGAAAGGTAAGTATGAAGTTCTTGTTCCAGTGCCCTTGCTGCTCTTGTTTCTGCTTCATGAAGCCCAAGAAGGGCAAGGCAAAGGTGAAGGCAGCAGCAACTACTGCAGCCAAAGAAGAGAAGAAGGCTGAGGCCAAGGAAGAGAAGAAGGTTGAGGCCAAGGAAGAGAAGAAAGCTGAGACGAAGGAAGAGAAGAAAGAAAAATGACAATGCAGCTCCCTGCTGCGTCAGATCGCTGCAGATTGCATGCATAATATATGAAAACCATATATATATATAATGTTCCTGCTCTTACCTTTCTTTCTTAATTTCTTTTCTTGATCATCATATTGGTATCTTAATAAGCTGGATTTATTAATGTGTGTCCAATTTCACCTAAGTTTGTTTAATAGGTCACAGTCTCATAGATCTATGTCTATCTGTGTAAAATTATTTCCTGAGATCATCGGTGATGAAAAAAATGCTGTCCAACATGCATGTAATTATTTTTAGGTTCCGAGTTTAATGTGTAGATGCAGCATTTTGTTGTAATATTGAGAACAGGAATTATCAATTAAGTTTTCGAATCTGTAGTTCTTTCGACGATACTTGTTGCCTGAATAATCTGGCATATATGTTTGCAGATTTGCTTCCAAAGGGATCATAATTTATCTGACTTGCTTCTAATATTGTTGAGACTTGAGATAGTATAAATTTCCGCAATAGTGTACAGCACAAGAAATTACATACTCAGGCAGATGTCAGTGTTTTTATTATGGATTCAAACAAAAAGTACAATTATTTGCTTAATTTGATGCAGAATGCAGATTCCAGAATGAAAAATTATTAATAAACAAAAAAATTCAAGCAGTACTTGGTTTACAACTTTTCTCTGCCGCACTTTTATTATGCTAGATCAAATGAGTAACCATGAATATTCAAAGAAAATTCAGCAACTGAAATTTTATTGATTAATTATAAACTTGTGAAATAGCAGAAGCAAAGTTACATGGACCCAGAAAACGGTAACAGAAAAAAGAAATATCAGTGAAAATAACAGTAATGGTGAGTGTCAAAAGGTTTGTGCATGACAGTGGAATTCTCACTTTTTTTAAATTTATGTTGGTGTTACATGATGAAAACTTTTGGGCCAAAGAAAAGGACAAAATTAGGTGAAATGCAATGTTAATAATTTAATACATAAACCACGTAGCCTAAGTCACACTCACATTGATGTAGCTAGAAGAAACAAAATGTGTTTGGTATTGTTTTTATTTTTGTTTTTTCTTAAAAAATTATTTTATTTGAAAGAAAAGCAATTGAAAAGTATTTGGTAAAAATCTAAAATTTTGTTTTTTTTTTGTAAAATAATAGATTTTTTGCAATAAATTTTAAAAGTAGTATGCATGTTACTTTTGAAAGCTATTTTTACAAAAAAAAATATTTCAGTCTACAGTTAATTATTATGAAAGAACAACAAAAATTACTTTAAAAAAAATACAGCATAAATAATTTTTTTTTTAAAACACAGCAATACTAAACTGACCCTTAGTATGGGAATTTTTTTGACAATATCCTTGAATTTTACACTAATTTTAGCTATCATCCCTGAATTGTATTATTAGTAGCAAACGTCATAAACTTATGTCTATACGTGCAAGTACAGTTTTTCCGTTAAATTTATCAACGATTTCCCTTAAGAATAAATGTACAGTTGTTCTATCAGATGTGTTTTTTAAACAGAAATCGTTGAAAAATTTAACAGAATAACTGTACTTACAAGTTTAGACATAATTTAAGGACGTATACTATTAATAATAAAGTTCATGGACGATAGCTAAAATTAGTGTAACCATTTTCTCCTGTTAATATATTAGAATCTGTCCAATTCTGTCTAAATGAACAAAGAGATAAATCCAAGTAAAATGGTTTTATATTAATAATTACGTATATGTGAATTAAATATTGAAAGTAAACGTATGTGTCTGATTATATGAGAAGTTAATTTAACTTGAGCCTCTTAATTGAAGAAGAAAAGTTGTAGCGCACATAAATAAATAAGGGTCCAAGCTGGTTCTTCATCACAAGATAAACCCTGTTTAGGAAGAGAATAGGCAACCACTGAATCATATTAAAAATTGTATTAAGATTAAAGAAAAGAAATGACATAAGAAAAAGAAATAGCATATCTTAAGGAATCAAAAGATTCCATCATGGTTTGGACTCCCATGGGCCATTGTGGTAAGTACACCAACACTTGCCACCTAGGTGGGCTGGAGCTTCCTAGTGCCACACTTTTCCAATTATCAGGCCACAAGCTTCGCTTTCAAGGTAAGAGTCAGTACATGCCTTTCTTACAATTGTTTTCTTATTTATTATTTGGTGGCTTAAGTTGGCTTAAGTGGAGTTCTTGAGACACTTTCAGGATAAGGTTTGGGGGAAATTTATACAAAATCTTGGGATATTGTTGAAAAATATTAATCTCATGTCAGATATTTAGAGAAAAAAAATATATAATATATTGAATCCAAGTAGCGCGGTGCCCTTTCGAGAGTAGCTCCACATAAATAAAACCAAAAAAATAAATGGTTAAGTTTGGAACAATATTTTTATCGTTAGCGGTTGTTGGAAGTTGTAACGATTTGGAAAGCTTAACGTGGTATTAGAGCAGCCCTATAATGAACACAAATTGGAAGCAAATTAAAGTGAGTTAAGTTAAGCTCAATTGAACCTGAATATATAAACCAAATTGAATGAGCATGAAATGAATCACTAGATCTTTACCGAGTAAGTGGGTGGTGTCTATGTGTTGGGCTCTGCTTCATTAACTGAGCCCAAACTCGAAATAGCGAATTCTAGCTATTCGGTTATATTCATAGCTCATATTTTATCTTGCTTCATGTTGATCCTCAAAATTTTGAAATTCAAGATGGAATAACTGGGGTTTTGGGTGTTCAAACAAAGGAGGGTTTGGTAAGTATCTTGGCCTGGAAGCTGATTTTGGCGCCTCAAAGAAGAAAGTATTTGAAGACATTCGTAACGGAGTGGAGAATAAAGTCCATGGATGGTCAGAGCAATACCTAACCCTAGCGGAGAAATAAGTGATGATTACAGCGGTTGCTTTGGCTTTACCAGTTTATGCTATGTCATCTTTTAAATTACCTGTCTCAGTGTGTAAGGATATTGAGCGGGCCTTGGCGAAATTCTGGTGGAGAGCTAAACCTGGCTCAAGAGGCATGCATTGGGTAGCCTGGGACAAGCTCACACAATTGAAGAAAGATGGTGGATTGAGCTTTTATGATTTTCTTAATTTTAATCTGGCAATGTTGGAAAGATTGAGTGGCGAATCATGTTTAATCCTCACTCACTATTGGCTCAAGTTTTGAGGGAGAATTACTTCCCAACTTAGACATTTACTGAAGCTACAAATGTGTGAAATCCTCTTGGTGTTGGAAAGGCATAGTCTAAGGTAAACAAGTCTTTCTGAGTAGCTTGCGATGGAGAGTCAGAAATGGGGAGATGGTGAAGGTGAAGGGTGATCCTTGACTTCCTTTCATGAGTCCATTCAGAGTTAAATCTATCCATCCCAATTTACCAGCAACTGTAGTTGAACTAATTGATATAGAGACTAAGGAATGGAAAAGAGAGCTTGTTTTGCAATTGTTTGATCATGAGGAGGCACAAAAGATCCTAGCTATACCATTGAGCTAGCTTTGATTCCAAGATAGGCTGATTTGGAACCATACCAAGGCTGGAAGTTAAACTATTCGGCCTGGTTATTTGGTGGCAATGGAGATGCAGAAGAATGGGGAGTTTTTTAGGAAGGGACGAGGTGAGAATAGTATGGCTCAAGGTCATCAGGCCATGTGGTCCTCGGTTTGGAGCTTGGAGGTCCCAAACAAACTTAAATTATTTATTTAGACGTGTTATCGAAATGTTATAGCGGTGCAACATAACCTGATTCGCCAACGTATCTACTTGGATACTATTTGTACATTGTGTGGTACTGAAGCTGAAACCCAGGTACATCTATTTTTTCAATGCAAATTTGCAACTCTGTTCTAGTTTGGTAGCCCCCTACAGCTTGATTCTAAGGTTCTAGTAGAGAGTAACGTTGTTACTAGTTGGATGAAGATTCAACAGATTTGTGAAAGGACCGGAATAGGGGATGATGCTATTCGTATGATGGTGTTTGGGCTCTGGAGAATATGGAAGAGCAGCAATAAGGCTTGTTTTACTGGTGTTGAAGTGGACCCAGGAGATGCAGTTACCCATATGCTCCAACATGAGGCGGAATACCGAGATGCTAGAGCCGACAAGCTATGCCGCTAGTGCGAGAGGATTCATGGCAACCACAAACTTGGTAGCAACCCCCTGTGGGTTTTGTGAAGATTAATTGTGATGGGGGTTAGGCAATGGCTACGGGTCAAGGTGGATTTGGTTGGGTTATGCGGTCGACATTGGGACCCTTTATGACAACCGGTGGGGATGAGGGTATGCTATTTGTCTCAAGCATTCACACTGAAGCAGTTGCTCTGAGGGAAGCCATGGTTGTAAGTTTGGATGCTGGAGTTTCCAACATGCTTTTTGAAACTGATGCTTGTTGAAGCAGAAATCGAACGTGGTTGGAAAAAGTCTCTTCGATCCCTACAAACAATAAACAAAACAATCGGAATTAAGATTGAAGCCTCGAGGGGGGTGTTCAACCAAGAACGCTTCGATACTTAAGTTAACTTTGAGAGGAAAATCAGACAGAGCTTTTGCACGAGAGAATAAGTTACCTCCAGAAGTGAGGTGAATCTTTCTATTTATAGTGGAGGCTTCTGAATCATAGAGCGTTCTAATTGGTCGATAGATTTTGTAATAAATAAATTTTTTTTTAATAAAATATATTATTTATTAATTGAATTAATAATAAATAATTCTCAAAGAGAATATTATTTATTATCATGCGCTGGTCCTTTTAAACAATATATTTAACAGGTAAATATATCATTTAATGTATGGATGTTTGTACGTCGGCAATGTTATTACCAGAGATAATTTGGACATTGTAAAAATTATGGACACTCCACAATTTTCAGGTTATTTATGATTCGACAATGCTCAATTTTTGGTACAAGCTTTAAAAGGAGAGAGAGAGAGAGATTTATGATTTGACAATGCTCAATTTTTGGTACAAGCTTTAAATGGAGAGAGAGAGAGAGAGGTTGATGTTGAGGTGAGATGATATTCGCATCCTATGGTCTTAATTTGATGTTGCCAAAATTGATTACATACAAAGAACATGTGATAAAGTGGTCCAGAAGTAGTTGCTTCTGTTATAAGAACGGGTCGGGTGTACACAGGGCCGACCCTGAGATATTGAGAGTCCAAGGAGAACCTTCAAATTGGGGGCCCACATTCTTCAACTCTCAAAGCGTTATATATAAATATATATATATATATATATATATATTTTTATATCAAAAATCACAAAAATTAAAACTATGACAAAAAATAATTACCAAACAATGTAATCAAATAAGTACTTAAGTTCCTTAATTAATAATTCTCAAAATAAAAATACATGTACTTAATAAATATAAGGAAATTTCACTTAAATATCGCATGTCTTGCATTTTGAGAGGCAAAAGTGTTAATTAAGTTTTCATAATCTAGTTTTGCTACCAAATATTTTTCAATTGATAAAGTAGCCAAGCCATTCAATCTTTCTTATCGCATCATTGACCGGAGGTATGATTTGATTAGCTTCAACTTTGAAAATCTTCTTTCTGCAGAGGCGATTGTAACATGTATGTCCAAAATTGAGCAGAAGAAATAGGGACTAGAGTTTAAAAATTAACTTAAATATAATAGAGGAAGCTAGGTAATGGTTTAAGAGGTTCCGCTGGGATCGAACTGAGGGCCTCTTTGAAGAGAAACCAAAAGGTAAAAAAGGAGAAAAAAAGGAAGGAAGAAAACAGAGGCCCCCCCACTGGGATTCAAACAGGGGCCTCTTTGAAGACAAAGAACAACCCAACCAACTCACCCAAGTAGTATATTTTGATTATTACTAAAGTAAGATAATTATATATGAAATTAACATAACAACTATGTATAAAAAAAAATCGGGGCCCTTGCGAGGTGAGGGCCCTAAGCGGCCGCCTTACCCGGCTACCCTCAGAGCCGGCCCTGGGTGTACAGATGGGAAGGACTGGAGCCAATCTGGCTTTTTAATTTGCTAGCTGCTGATGGAGTCATGTAGATGTATCCATTAGTTTCTAACCCAAAAAAAAAAAAGGTGCATCCATTCCAATTTAATATAATTCATTCGTTCTTTTGGAAAAAATAAAATAAAATAATATGTATAATTCACTTTCTATATTACTGGAAAAGCAAAAACTCTTTTTATTGATATGATATCGAGTGAGGGAATTATATTATATACATTAAATATCGACCTCGTCCATTATAAGAGCTAAATTTAAAACCTTTCTTATAACGTGTGGGGGCACGTGGCCGGCGCTTGGCGCATGGTCCGGCCTTCTATTGGCGTGTGGTGGCGCATGAGGGCGCGTGGGGCTGTTTCCCAACCCACGGCAACGCGTGGCTAGGCTTTTGGGACATTTCGAATCAGATTTTGGTAGTTTTGAGGCCATAAGAGTTCGTTTTGAGCCCGTTTGAGTAATCCCAGCGATAATGGTTGACCATGGAGCGGGTTTTGGCTCGGGAAGTCAAGGGAGTTGGGTTATTAATGTGTCAAGGAATTCCTTGGGGCTAGGGCTTCCTTGATTTGGTATTTGAATGTACTGAGAACGGATAGGGTTTCCAGGATTGCGTGGCTTGTGTACTTTTATGTATTATGTTATACCACAAAGTTCTCCGACTGGCATTGAGGGTACGTCTCAGCTAGATCGTTGAGGGGTTCTCCGATGTTGGCATTCAAGGGGTCTTTCTCCGCCACATTATTGAGGGTTCTCCGACTAGCGTTGAGGGTACGTCTCCGCCAGACCGTTGTGGGGTTCTCCGATGTTGGCGTTCGAGGGGTTTTTCTCCGCCACATTGTTGAGGGTTATATGACTGGCATTGAGGGTACGTCTCCGCTAGATCGTTGAGCGGTTCTCCGCTGTTGGCGTTCAAGGGGTCTTTCTTCGCCACATTGTTGAGGGTTATCCGATTGGATTTGAGGTACGTCTCCGCCAGATCGTTAAGGGGTCTCCGATATTGGCATCTAGGGGTCTTTCTTCGCCATATCGTTGATGTTTGAGGTATGTCATAGAGGATTCCATCATACTCTCAGGATGAACCATGATATTGAGCTATGGCTGGGGATGAGCAAGGATATCTAGTTACCACTCGGGGTGCCCAAGATGAGCCGGGATATGAGTTACCACTCGAGGTGCTTAGGATGAGCCGGGATATCGAGTTACCACTCGGGGTGCTTAGGATGAGCCGGGATATCGAGTTACCACTTGGGGTGCTCAGGATGAGTCGAGATATCCAATTACCACTCGGGGTGCTCAGGATGAGCCGAGATATCGACTTACCACTCGAGGTTCTCCGGATGAGCCGGGATATCGAGTTACCACTTGGGGTGCTCAGGATTAGCTGGGATATCGAGTTACCACTTAGGGTGCTCAGGATGAGCTGGGATATCGAGTTACCACTCGGGGTGCTCAGGAAGAACCGGGATATCGAGTTACCACTCGGGGTGCTCAGGATGAGCCGGGATATCGAGTTACCACTCGGGGTGCTCAGGATGAGCCGAAATATCGAGTTACCACTCGAGGTGCTCAAGATGAGTCGAGATATTGAGTTACCACTCGGGGTGCTCAGGATGAGCTGGGATATTGAGTTACCACTCGGGGTAAGACAGTGAGACTCAATTCAACCAAGTCTTGTACCTTCGTCAGCTAGGTCAGCGGGTTGGTATGGGCGGTGACCCAGATTGAAGGGTAGTTGACGGTTCACACGAGGGTGACACATCAGTTGTCTCGTTTTATTACGGAGGAAGTCCTCCGAGGTAGTTTGTGAACTACTACGCTATCCTGTGTCTGACAGGTATGTGGGGGTATGTCAAGTACATAGAAGGTTATGTTGGAACCCCTGTAAAGTTTATTTAATGTTTCTAAATGTTAAAGGTATTTCAGGTATTAAACTTTTGTGTTAAAAGCTGTCAGTCGAGAGGCTGGACGTAAAACAAGTTCGTGAGATTACCCTGTAGGGCCACCACTGGTATGAGGTTTCAACAGTGTCTGACCTACTGTCAACTTGGTATACGAGCTTGTTAGTAGAGGGCTATAAACTCCGAATCATGATCAGGGGTTCTCAAATTGTGATCTGTGGCGAAGCATTGGCTCTTACCCTGACATGACCAGGCCGGTTAGCCACCGTTGCGGTTGTTCAGCCGAGAGGCTAAGACGGTTAACCAGTCCTTAAGGGGAGATTCTGCTGGATTTTTGGCGGAATTATCATAAATAAATTATAAGGACTTAGGGGTATTCTGGGAATTTAATTAGATTGTCAGACGGGAGCATGGTTCTTCCCGGGTTTCAAGGGGAAATTCGGAAAGGGTCATGTCATATGATTTGATTAGCTTCAACTTTGAAAAGCTTCTTTCTGCAGAGGCAACTGTAACATGTATATTAAAAATTGAGAACTAGAAAGAGGGACTAGAGTTTAAAAATTAACTTAAATATAATAGAGGAAGCTAGGTTATTGTTTAACAAAACACAATAGGAAAAATTATTTGGTTTGAATTAGGAAAAGTTATTTGGTTTGATTTAGGAAAAGAGAAAACAAAAGAAAAAGGAAAAGGAAAAGAAAGTATTGTGTTTAGGAAAATAAAAGGAAAACCGAAAGGAAAAAAAAGGTAAGGGAAACGAAAAGGAAAAAAAAAAAGAAAAAACTATTAAAAGAAGTTCCGTTGGGATTCGAACTGAGGACCTATTTGAAGGTAAACCCAAAGGAAAAAAAAAATGAGAAAATCTTAACAGAGGCCCCCACTAGGATTCAAACAGGGACCTCTTTGAAGGCAAAGAACAACCCAATCAACTCACCCAAGTAACATATTTTGATTATTACTAAAGTAAGATAATTATATATGAAATTAACATAACAACTATGTATAAAAAAAATTAAAATAATATGTATAATTCACTTTCTATATTACTGAAAAAGCAAAAACTCTTTTTATTGATATGATATCGAGCGAGAGAATTATATTATATACATTGAATCGACCTCGTCTATTACGAGAGCTAATATAAAACTTCTTATATAACGTGTGTAGAGAAATATTACATCTCTTCTAATATTATAAAAATGATTAAAAAAGAAGAAGGAAGATAATGTTATGCACGTGCCATGAAATACTTCAATTGATTTATCAAATAATAATCCCAGCCATTACATCCACGTGTTATTAATATTCCAATTTTGGGCTGGTGGACTATTCATCGAAGTTTAGCCAGAAGAAGCAATGAGGAGTGTGAAAAGTCGTCAAATGGTAACGAATGGCAAAAGATCATCCCCTGTAAAGTGGCGCCCGGCCATATCTCCTACCTTCTAACACAAAGCTGAAATTTGTGGCCCTAAATATAGACACCTCTTTACCTTTACTCACGTTCTCTAGTAGTTTCCAGACTTCCTGTAATTCATCTTTTTTGTGCACAATTTGAACTTCCTTCTTTTCTCAGTTATCAATTTTGATTTTGTTTCAAGCTTCTAGCAATAAAAGAACGAAAAAACCCCGTTATCTGATCTGGTATTTTCAGAGCAGAAACAGAAGAAGAAAGAAGAAAGGCAGAGGCCGAGGAAGAAGGGGAGGTATGCCAGGTTCACCTTCAAACACTACACAATTATTAGAGAGAGGTGGTGATGGAGATCAAAAAGGGGGTTGGTGGAATAAAATTTTGGACTTGGAGGAGGCCAAAGATCAGATTTTGTTTTCGTTGCCCATGATTCTTACCAATGTCTGTTATTACTTGATTACTTTAATCTCTGTCATAATGCTCAATTAAGATTTTCAGAAAAGTTTTTAGCATAATTTTTGAGACCACATGTTAGAAAAATACCCTACTCAATCCTTAATGGACTATGGAAACCCAATTCGCTGATATGATCGATTACAAGACCTTAACTGGACAAGTAATAACAAGCTATCAACTGTGGATCTAAAGTATAAACTCAGATTCGGCATTACAGTTCCATGCCTTATACATTGCAGTATTTAATGTCTTCACCTCTTTGTCTTTCCAGTTTGGAGTACTGGGCTTTTGAGATTCTGGTGTTCATGGCAGGAGTGATGCCAAATGCGGAAGTAACCACTTCCCTAATCGCGATGCTGTAAGCTCTCTGCCAGCTCTAAACTTGTTATTTTCACCTGACTCAAGTTGCCTACTTACTTATCTTACTTTTCAGTGTGAATACAGAAGCAATTGCATACATGATTACATATGGCCTCAGTGCTGCTGCAAGGTTGGTAGAACAGTAATTCCCATCTTCAACTTTTTAAATGTTTGAATTGTGTTTCATACATTGAAACGAAACTACTCTTTTCGTAGCACGAGGGTGTCAAATGAATTGGGAGCAGGCAACATTGGCAAAGCCAAGAATGCAATGTCCGTGACTCTTAAGCTCTCCGTGGTTGTTGCTCTCGTTGATATTTTGGTTATAGCAGTTCTTCACAAGCAATGGGCCGGCTTATTCAGTAGCAGCGAAGTAATAATTAGCGAATTTGCTTCTATGGTGCCATTTATTTCACTTTCAATACTTGCTGATTCTTTTCAAGGGGTCTTATCAGGTTCGGTTTATCCACTTTTCTTGTAGGGATTGATCAGTCTGCTATTTTTTATTCCAACTTAGGTTTCTTGAGTATACATATCAAATATTCAAATGTGATTCTTGGTATTTCAGGTGTGGCCAGAGGATGTGGGAATCAGCACTTGGCTGCGTATGTAAACTTGGCCACATTCTATTTGGTTGGAACGACGATTTCAGGTGTTCTTGGATTTAAGGCTAAACTATATGCTAAGGTGAGCCAACTAACCTGGTATCTATTTGTATCAATTCCGAGATTACCAGCTATTTAGCTGCATAGAAAATTGGAATAAGCAAACCAGCTAATCGTTGATCTGTTTTGTTTATATTGCTAATTCAGTTCACATTTTTTCACTTCAATTGTTTCGTACAGGGATTGTGGATTGGTTTAATCTGTGGTCTTGTTACTCAAGCCGCGCTACTTTTGGTGGTTACACTGCGCACGAAATGGACTCAAATGGATTTTTCTTCTCATGATCGAGATGCAGTTTTGGTGTAAACGAAGGTCACGTGGGAAAAGCATTAGACTATTATGAAAATTTTGAGGAATACATATATTTTTCATAGACAAATCTGCTCTGTAAATGTGTTGTAAAATTGACATGCAGGGAAGATAGGTGGTCTTCAATATAAGAAATGCTAGCGATAATGCCCCACGGGATTGTTGAATTGATTATAAACATGTATTACACAAAATAAGATAAGATGCATACCTTCACATTACAAAATTAGATTAACATTACAAAATTAGATTAACATTTGTTTGACTGCATACATAGGGTGTCCAAAAATTGTCTAAACGTTCATGCATGTTCCCTCACTTCTGAGCATCGAGCTTCCTTTTTTCTGGAATTTCGTAAGTGATCTAATGAATCGAATTTATATAATAGGAAAAGTTGGTAGAAAAAAACCACCAACTGTTCATCATGAACGTTCAAAACTAAGCTCATTTTTATAATTTCCATCCATCATTTTGACATAAATGCACCACTGTTCTAAAGCTTACAAACAAAAAAAAAGCATATAAGCTAAAATTGTTGAAGGAAAGAAACTTGTAGCTTTAGATCACATTCACACCATAAGGATGCCAAAATTCAACCCAACAGACACCCTTTGCTGCCTACTGCCAAGAAAAAGTTGAATAAAGTTATAAACAACTCTGAAAAAGAAATCAATAAACCAAACTCTGAATTTGAGATGACACAGAGGTTTAGATCTTTAGATGAACATTTGAAAACAAAACCAAGTGAACAACCAGAACCTTGCAATCTAACTCGAAGAAAAATATCACCTGAAGCACAATTTATATGTAAAAACAATTTTCAAACCATAATATTCACTGTTAAAGTGTACTTTAATTAGTTAAATTATTCTACTAAATCATAAAATCTAAAGAGAATACTCGTCAAACCACTTGGATTCTGGCCCACCCGCCTATGATATGATTAAAGGGATTAGAAAGACAGCAACCATTATTCCAATTTCTTTATCCTAACTAATGTATCCGTTTGTTTCGGTTACTACACATTATGCAATTTCCAGGACCAGGAGCATATCAAACCCGGACACACTGTCAAACATAAAACAGCAGCTAGCTACCCTAGTAATTTACACATCAACTATGACACAAACCCCAAATCCACGTAAAATTTAGAACCATAAACCATAGAGGTCGCATATTCACATTATGCAAATTACTTTCAACAAATTGAAGAGCAAGCACTGAGCTTTGATACAATACTGGCTCAATCAAGTAACAAAATACATTAATTAAGCATAAAATCAGAAATTCAAGCTAGACAATCATGAAGCAGCTGACTCAAAAAATATCATCTAAACAATCAAGAAAATACTTTAATTAAGCATAACAACAGAAAATACATTAATTCACAGCTTCTAAGCAAATTTCACCTCATTAGGAAAAAAATATTCCTCTTTCATCTAGCCCAATAACCATTTTGGTCACAAACAATGAAAGGAGCAAAGCTAAATCACAGAAGCCTCAACCCAAAATGTCAACAGCCCAAGTCTCCAAGCCAGCTTGCCCGCGCAATGGATAGGTCTACCGCCATTCTAAGCAGGAGCTGAATAATAAGAGGCAGTGAGCTCCAAAGACACAAATATAATAAAATTTAAAATATAAAAATTCGAAAACCATATTTATTTATATGGAAATAGATGGAAACGATAACAAAAATTGGAAATAGAAACAAATTGAATCTAGGGTAATTAAATTCTGTGTTCCAGAGACCATTACATTTAGTGTTTCACACAGCATTACATTCAGTGTTTCTCAGACCATTATATTCAATGCTTCACAAATCAGATCAGACCATTACATTCTTCAAATTGAATTTGAAAAAGAATTCAATCAATGCTTGATAACCACCCTAAGTTATTAATCATAAAATATGAACTTACTTCACATAAAACCTTTAATTTGTGGGAAAAAACCATAAACCTCTCTCAAAATCAGACAAGCTGAGAGAGCAAGTGACAAACAGCAACACAAACAATAAACAATAAAACAAACAAACAAACAATAAACCAAAAGTTGGATGTTTCTTTCTATAATCAGTATAATTTGTTCGTCAAACTCTTAATAGGTAATAAACATATTTCTAAACCAACCACCATAAATTCAGATTTCTAAGGCAGAAGCAGTGGAATTTCACCTTTGGATTCAGAGTTTTATCCACAACAGTTTCAATGTTTTTGTACTACTTCAAAAAGATTTTGGTTTTGCATTAAAAAGCCAAAATTGAGAACAAAAAATTAAGACTCATCTACAACGGAAATAAATTTAACATTGAGGAATACAATAAAAAAACTAAGAGAATTAAACAGATACTTCAATAGACAGAAAAAATAACAGACAAACCAACAAATAGTTATGATAAAACTGAAAGAATGATGGAACAGAAAAAAACAGATGGAAAATGTCCAACAGAAGCTTTAATAAGCAGAGAATATAACAGAAAAACAAAACAAAGTGATAAAAAATATGAAGGAAAGACAAAGCAAGAGAGTTACCAAAGCTATGGAATACTCCTTGACAGATATGTTATATCAGTGAACTACGAAACCAGAAGAAAAACATTCAAAACCGATACTGAATATATGATTTTGCGTAAAAAGGAGAAGGCAAAGACACAGGGTTTGCATAAAATATGATGCTTTCCATGTTTGAAAGTAGCGAGGTATTCTTCCAGTGAAGTTATTACTGCCAAGCTGACTGTAAATAATCCCAAAATAACCGAAAAGATTGCGCGACACAAACCTGAAGTTTTTACTTGAAAAAACCTAATGTAAGGTACAGCACTTTTAATTTGGTAAGATTAGTGAGAGCGGGAGGCAACTCTCCAGTGAGTTTGTTGGCACGAAGATAGTTGTAGTACCAATGGGCAAGCAAGACCAAACCATTGTCAACTATCATTTTCAATTGATTATGAAAATCCTAGACGATTAGATTTGAACCTATTAAGCTACAACAGGAGACAAAAAAAATATTGAAACTCGCAGCATTTCCAAGTTAACCAATTTCTCCAACTCTGGGGGAAGGATTCCATTGAATAAGTTGCTCTCCAAGGCCCTGAAAGAAAAGCTCTCCAACTCTGGGGGAAGGATTCCATTGAATAAGTTGCTCTCCAAGGCCCTGAAAGCAAAGCCTTACAAATTTCATATCCAAACCAAACCAATTGGCACATTAAGTTAATTCTAAATAAGATGAATGCAGTTTAAGAAAGAATGAAGATTGAATCTCAAGCCATTCGCCCAGAAGTTTATATAAACCTTTAGAGAAATCCTATCAAGCTTCCAAGGATCATAATCAAGGCACGCTACCCATTTTACGGAATATTGAAGTAAAAAGCGTGTCCTACCAATTATCAAGTGGTGGATAAATTTTAAACAGATTAACCATTACCATGCTCTTCCAAGTAACATAAAAGTCAGACTCTGCTGCTGCAAGATAAAGCATTGCATGCGGTCCAAGAATTCTCATAGAAAAAGCAATCATCTGCAACATCTGCTCAGAACACAAATACCAATTAGTCAAGCATAGGAAAATAACTATCATATCCGATCAACCAGACAATTTTCATAACGTAAAGCAATAGAGACAGGTGCAACAACATTTTTGCTAAAAAATTGCAACAACATTTTTGCTAAAAAATTGCAACAACAAATAAAACAGCTCCTGTTACAGCCTGCAAGAACACATCCTAGGATTCATCATTAGAGTGCACTATAATAGACAAAGAGAAACAATCAAAACAGAGAACAAGTAAAGAAGGTAAAACTATAGAATAAGTAAATACATATACTACGTAATGCAAGATAAATATAAAGTGGTCTTACATCACGATTCTTAGTGATGGCGCTCCTCACGGCTTCAGAATGTGGCTCGCACTCTGGAGATGATCGCAAGCCGAAGCCAAAGAGTGAAGAAGATCCTCTTTTCCGACAAAGATCGGGCATGGCTTCGCCGAACGCGTTTGTGTGTGTTTTCCGATAGAACAAAAGCAAATCAAAGAAAAGAGAATCGAAAACGAAGAGACAAACATATCGATGATGCAAGAGAGGTTTGAGTCGAGATCGCAGACGAGAGAAAAAGGGCGGTCGTTCTCGAAGAAGCAAGAAGGCCAGCTGTCCAATAAAGGGCATAAGAGTAAAGTCACTATACACAACAAAGGAAAGTAACAAAAAAAAAAGGGCAGAAGCGTCTTTTCACTGTTTATGAGTAGTAATTCTTAACGTAGCTTTAATATATAGATTACCAATGGAACCCGCGTTGCCGCTGTGTGTTTAGAAAACGTGAACATGATAGGAATGAAAATAGTAAAATAGATAATTAGTTTCAGTGTTTCAATAATAGTAAGAAACTTTAGAAACCAATTTAGACTACACCAAACAACAGCAAGACATATCAACAAAATTCAGAATATATAGAACAATTCTACTACTCATATAAGATTGTAATCCCACCTGTAAGAGAATGATAGGAAGTAATTGAGAATAAGATAAGCAACACTCCTGATTTGAAATTAATTGAAACTGAAAATTATTGAACTCGTGCGGGCTAGTACCTATTAAACATTATGCAAAACCAACAATCAGCATTTCCCAAGTTTACATTTTAAAAGGAAGTATACTCACAAAATAACCAACACCATTACGGAAAGAAATATACATTCCCTCTAATTTCTTAAATCTGCTAGATTTTAACTCAAGTTCCTTCCTTGAGTTCATTATTTACTTCCGCATTCTGTTTCCCCATTTCTTCAATTGCTGCTTCTAGTTTTCTCTCTTCTTCCTCAATCTTAAATAGCATCCATAGATGATAAGTGAGCATTTTACATCTCATTTTCAAATAATTATGATACTAAATAAGCTGAAACAAAATAAACGCATGCTTCAAGGTTTAGTGGAAGAGGTCAGTTGCTTCAGGATTGGAGGCATAATCCCAAATTCCATATGCTCACTCAAATTCGAATCAAAAGAAACATAAATTTGAATAGCTTAACACAGAAAATTGTATAAATTCTAATAACAAAGCCACCGATTATGTGGATGTCAATTATGGTGGATTCTCATCTATCTACATTCTGTTTCACTTCTATTCTACATGATTACAAATGGTTCTTGCACAAACCTTGTAATCAATGATGAACAAAAAGATACATTTTTTCTAAACAATAACTCCTTTGAATACCTTAGAAAATAACCTCTTGTCATGCCCCGTCGCTGCAACCCTCAACAAAGACTCAGCTGCTCCTATGGTATTGATTAACCTATAACAATCCTATTACCAGTCTCTTAGAAATCTGCCACTCAAGAAAAAAAACTGAAATGTTATTTCTCAATCCATAAACCCAAAATTCATTTCACAAAACTAATACAATAATTGATGAATCCAAATCTCAATTTCCAAAACTCAAAACTCAATTAACAATAAAAACATTCAAAATCATAAAAAACACATACCTAGAAATAGTCCTAGAACGCACCCCATTTCAATTCTCTTCTTCCTCTTTCTCAAAAAAAATCAACTAAAACCTAATTAAAACATAAATTTACTAGAACCAAAACCTTACCTTGCAAAGTCTGTTTCCGTCTTTCGCCAACCGTAACAGAGAACGAAAAACAATCGCAGAAAATAGAACCAGAGTATTTTCTCACTCCATATGAAATTCAGAAGAACTTACTTAAAGAGCGATTCTCGCAACAAAGAATATTCTAAAACTAATGTCATGCCATTACACAGAACAGACTTTTCTCATTAAAACTGTCGGAAATTTTCATTCAATAATTTATCATTTAGACCTAATTCATCTTCCATCAATTGAAGATAAATTAGTGATTATGATTAAGGAGGTACAGAGAATGCCTGTCAAAGCTCTGGTAATGGTTGCAACAACGATGATGATTTCCAATTACTGATGGGTGCTGTAGACACAGATCAATCAGAGTTGACTTGAATTAAAACTTACCCACTAACACTAAGCAGCTCAAAAACTATTTGAGAAAAAACAGCAAGGAAATTAGGGCAGCGGAGTACATTCAAAGACACTTGAAACTGAAATTCATAACCAAATCGAGCGGACGTTGACTAAGAAAACAATTATTTCAGCTAGCAATGTAAAATAAAATAAAAGCAAAAACAGAAACCCATACAAAAAGAACTATGAATCTACGGAGAGAGAGAGAGAGAGGCGGAATTGTATAATTTACCTTAGAAAACAGAAACGAAAGAGCTCTGGGATTACCTCCACCCGTCTTCGTCGTCAAAGAAAGAAACTGCTTTTCTGAAAGCCTTACCCAACAAATTTCTCGAAGCTCTTCAAACCTTCAACAACTTCTTTCTCAATCCTTCCAAAAAAACCAACATGCAAGAAAATCAATTCACAAAATCCATCCCAATAACCTAAGTCAAGCATCAATTAATTAAACCCAAAGCCTTATACCCTGCAAATTTCTCGAAGCGCTGGTGATTTCTTCCGCCGACAGTGGTGCAGTAGGAAGAACGGACAACGGAGGTCGATTGTTGACTGAAGAAGCAAATTTCTCGAAGCGTTGGTGATTTCTTTCGGCTGGTAATTTCTTCCGCCGACAGTGGTGCAGTAGGAAGAACAGACAACGGAGGTCGATTGTTGACTGAAGAAGCAAATTTCTCGAAGCGTTGGTGATTTCTTCCGCCGACAGTGGTGCAGTAGGAAGAACGGAAAGCAGAGGTCGATTGTTGACTAAAGAAGCGGAGGTCGGTTAGAGACTGAAGAAGCGGAGGTCGGTTAGAGACTGAAGAAGCGGCGGTCGGTTAGAGACTGAAGAAGCGGAGGTCGGTTAGAGACTGAAGAAGCGGAGGTCGGTTAGAGACTGAAGAAGCGGCGGTCGGTTAGAGACTGAAGAAGCGGCGGTCGGTTAGAGACTGAAAAAGCGGCGGTCGGTTAAAGACTGAAGAAGCGCAGGTCTTTTAGAGACTGAAGAAGCGGAGGTCGGTTAGAGACTGAAGAAGCGGCGGTCTGTTAGAGGCTGAAGAAGCGGCGGTCGGTTAGAGACTAAAGAAGCGGCGGTCGATTAGAGACTGAAGAAGCGACGGTCGGTTAGAGACTGAAGAAGCGGCGGTCGGTTAGAGACTGAAGAAGCGGCGGTCGGTTAGAGACTGAAGAAGCGGTGGTCTGTTAGGGACTGGCGGCGGTCGGTTAGAGACTGAAGAAGCGGCGGTCGGTTAAAGACTGAAGAAGCACAGGTCTATTAGAGACTGAAGAAGCGGAGGTCGGTTAGAGACTGAAGAAGCGGCGGTCGGTTAGAGGCTGAAGAAGCGGCGGTCGGTTAGAGACTAAAGAAGCGGCGGTCGATTAGAGACTGAAGAAGCGGTGGTCAGTTAGAGACTGAAGAAGCGGCGGTCGGTTAGAGACTGAAGAAGCGGCGGTCGGTTAGAGACTGAAGAAGCGGCGGTCGGTTAGGGACTGAAGAATCGGAGGTCTGTTAGAGACTGAAAAAACGGAGGTCTATTAGAGGCTGAAGAAGCAGAGGTCTGTTAGAGACTGAAGAAGCGGCGGTCGGTTAGAGACTGAAGAAGCGGCGGTCGGTTAGAGACTGAAGAAGCGGCGGTCGGTTAGAGACTGAAGAAGCGGTGGTCGGTTAGAGACTGAAGAAGCGGCGGTCGGTTAGGGACTGAAGAATCGGAGGTCTGTTAGAGACTGAAGAAGCGGAGGTCTATTAGAGACTGAAGAAGCGGAGGTCTGTTAGAGACTGAAGAAGCGGCGATCGGTTAGAGACTGAAGAAGCGGCGGTCGGTTAGAGACTGAAGAAGCGGCGGTCGGTTAGAGATTGAAGAAGTGGCGGTCGGTTAGAGACTGAAGAAGCGGCGGTCGGTTAGAGACTGAAGAAGCGGCGGTCGGTTAGAGACTGAAGAAGCGGCGGTCGGTTAGAGACTGAAGAAGCGGAGGTCGGTTAGAGATTGAAGAAGCAGAGGTCTCGCTCTCGCAGTCGAGGTCACAGAAACCAAAACCTAAATCTTTACTCGCTCAAATATGGAAAGTGAAACATGGAAGAAAAAAATTGAAGGTCTCGGTCTCGACGGCATGTTTGTTAGTTTGAAGGTCTCGGTCTCGGTCGCGTAGAGAAGAAGCTCTCGCAGAGATGTCGATCAAAAAGGAAGGAAGACACGTAACAGTTAAGGGCAAATTGGTAAATTAACTGCAAAAAGGGCAAAAATGGAAATGCACTGTCCATGAACAGTGCCAAGGCTCCAGCCCTTCTAGTAAATATTGTAAAATTCACATGCAGGGCAGATAGGTGAACTTCAATATAAGAAATATGCGGACTACATTCATTCTCTATGTCAAAATGAATAAAAGTATCTCCATTGTTAACCAATTTTGCAGCTTCATTTCTTAGAGATTCTGCACAGCATTTGTTTCTAGGCCCCTGATGCAGCCACCAAGACCAAAACAGCCCAATTCAAAATTGGGTTGCAGTCCAGGCCATTAGGGAGACCATCAGACTTAGTTTCATAATTTTTCTTTTTTCTTGTGATTTTGGGGCGGTGTGACTCGATACAAATTATAGATGTGACCAAGTTGATATTAGATTGGAAGAGTAACACAACAAGCCGAGTTGATGCTGCATTGGAAACGTTTGCAGAATTGGACATATGACATAACAAACCTACAATACATAAGTTGGAATGGTTGTGGAGTTGGTTGGAGAGGGAGCAATGATTAAAAATATTTCAAGCAAGGGCAAAACAGACATTTCCTTGCTTTTTTGCTAGCTCAATTAGATGGATAGCTCCCGAGAATTTAGATAAAAACATACACTTTATATAAAGTATTTAGGGATTAAAATATCATTGTATAATGCAAATGTGAGGTCAATATCTTATATGTATAATGTAATCCATCCCTTCTGATTCTCATTGTATTACAATAGATATAGATAATGTTAAGGGCATTTAGGGATAGAAGTTCATATCATATCTCGTTGGAACCAAGGTCATAGTCTACTCAGATCATGCAACCCTCCATTCTTATTCACCAAGAAAGATGTGAAGCCAAAGTTGATCCGTTGGATTTTGTTGCTACAAGAATTTGATTTAGGAATTAGAGACAAGAAAGGAAGTGAGAATGTGGTGGTTGACCACTGGAGCAGAGTTGTTCACCAAGAGCCTTCCAAATTCCAATGCCATGCACCCCATCAATGACTTCTTCCCCGATGAGCAGCTATTCTCTATAGAAACGATTTATAAATAAGTGTTTTGATTGCATTAATTCCGAGAAAAAATATCGAAAAACACTAAATTAAAATAATTACAATGCGTGAGAATTTTTGTGGACAATGTTATTCATTTCCCAATAAATAATGAATTGGGGCATCATCTATCTTGAGTAGTAAAAAATATGCAAAACAAATGCAGGATGTATTCAAATTAACTTCAATAACTATAAAGTAATAAGTGGTATTGGCATTTTAACATTGACATAGAAAACAATAAGCAAAAGAAAACAACACACGTGACAATATTAGTTTAATTTGCATATACACATATGTAGAAATTGTAAGGAAAAATTTAACGGAGGGGCCTGGTACCCCTCTAATCTCTATGGGGCTTCGTCAGTGTGTTAAATGATCTGTATCATGTTAGTCGTTTAGTACTTGTCTTTTTTTCATTTGAGTTTGTCTCTTTCTTTTTAATTATAGAGCCACAAGTATTACAACTTACCTCAATAATAAAATTACTTTAAATATTGGCTTTTTTTTTGTGCAATTGGTTATCATATTAATTTATCAATTTGGCTTTTTTGTGAAAATTGCATATGGAAGGTGAACTTCTTAGCATGAAGATATCATATGCTATGAGAAATTAGGTTTTTTCTAGTGAGACTATGGTCATATTTTTTAATTTTTCCTAATGTTTTTTTTTTCTTGAGTTATTGTTGGGTGAAATGAGAGATTTTAGTATAAAATTAGTACTTGTGCCCACGCGATGCTGCGGGTTTTATAGAATTTAAATATGTGAGAATGAAGTAGAAAATCTGTAGCAAGTTAGATATATAGCTCTTAATATCATCAACATCATCTGGAAAGCACTACCGCAACTAAATGTTCCATTATCACAATCAAATAGTTCGATACAAATCCAAATGGGCCTCCAAATTTGTCTAAATATTATTTTCTCTACAAAGTACAAACCAACAGAAGTTGTCGGCTTTCTTTTACATAGAAAAATAAACATTCATCAGAAATATTGGGTCTCTATGATGCATCAATGTACACCTCAAATCCTCCGTTATCATCTGGAAGGGTTAACATTGAGGCAGAAGTCAACATCTTTCTTAGCTCCTAAAAGCTCTGTTCACACCCATCATCCCAGTCAAACTTGACTCCTTTCCTAGTCAACCAAGTCAACGGGGCAGCTATCGTAGAAAATCCTTCTACGATTCGCCGATAATATCCCCCTAAACCCAGAAAACTTCTCATCTCTGACACTGTCTTCGGTTGTTCCCAATTTGCCACTGCCTTAACTTTTTGGGATCCACGCTGATACCCTAAGCAGAAATCACATGACCTAAGAATCCCACACTAGTCAACCAAACCTGACATTTACTGAACTTGGCGAATAGTTGTCTTCTCCTCAGCATATTCAGCACCAACCTCAAGTGCTTCTCATGTGCCTTAGCACTTTTCAAATATACCTGTAACCACCTCTAGTGCTGCTCGAGCCTCTTGCTGAGTCATAGGAAAAACTCGGGCATGTGTACCAGAAGACCGACCACGACCCCCCTGTCTCCCTCTGGCCCTGTTGGCCCCACTGGCCCTGCTGGCTCCATTGGCTTGGGTCTGGCTCCCTGCTGCAGTACCAGATGTCTACGTTGCTCTCTGACTCGATTTAGCGGCATCTCAGCCCAAGGAACAACTGCCATGGCGATGATGTGGACAATCCCTCTTAAAATGACCATTCTCCCCACATAAGTAGCAACCGGTGTCACCAACATGTGCATGTATACCACTCTGTCTCCCGGTCGACTGCACTGAAGGCCTGCTAAACTGAGTAGATGATTGTTGTCCCTGACCGGCTCCACCACCGCCTGATCCGGATCTTGCACCCCAGAAAATCCATAACTGAAACTGCCTATCTTAGATGGTCCTTGACTAGAGGCCTCGAAACTCTGGCGATCCCAGCGTCGCCTGGAACCACTAAACTGGTGTTGAGCTGGCAAACTCAACTCTACTCTGGCAGCAACGTCTGACAAAGCCCTCAAAGAAGTATGAGCCACATCAGTTACTGCTACCGGAACCTCATTTCTCAGTCCATACTCAAATCGTCAGCACTTATCCATCTCAGTTGCCACCAGACCCGGTACAAAGCGTGACAACTCAAGAAATTTCTATTCATACTGGGCCACCGTCATGTCCCCCTGCTGTAATTGCAAGAAATCAGCCTCTTTACCATCACGGTATGAGCGAGGATAAAACTGCTCGAGGAAGCGCTCCCGAAAAGTTTCCCAATTAAAAGTACGGACATCCCAGTTTGTCAGCTGCAAAGCATGCCACCCCTGGTACGCATAGCCACCCAGAAGAAAAATGGCTAGTCACACCCTATCGTCTGGATGGCACCTCATAACAGCAAACACTCGTTCCAAACGAGTAATCCACTCATCCACATCATCTGGGCCTAACTCGCCCGTAAACACTGTCTCCCACAACCTCTGGGCTCGCTCAATGTCCGAAATTTCAGACGTAGCCCTACCCTGAAGTATTGTAGTCAAAGCCCGAACCAATTGATCCAGGGTCGGCCTCAAATCAGGCTCTACTACAGGTTCATATATATCATCACCGTTTCCAGACCGCTGACGGGGCTCATGTCTCAGAGGCATTACGCTGAAAAAAACCATAAATTATCAATACCACAATGAGTTGTACACTAGGTGTACGGTATACAGGAATTTAACCTAGTGCTCTGATACCAAGTTGACAGCTCCCTTCCCAAATTTTCCCTCGAAATGCGAATTCTAGCTATTCGGTTATATTCATAGCTCATATTTTATCTTGCTTCATGTTGATCCTCAAAATTTTGAAATTCAAGATGGAATAACTGGGGGTTTGGGTGTTCAAAAAAAGGAGGGTTTGGTAAGTATCTTGGCCTGGAAGCTGATTTTGGCGCCTCAAAGAAGAAAGTATTTGAAGACATTCGTAACGGAGTGGAGAATAAAGTCCATGGATGGTCAGAGCAATACCTAACCCTAGCGGAGAAATAAGTGATGATTAGAGCGGTTGCTTTGGCTTTACCAGTTTATGCTATGTCATGTTTTAAATTACCTGTCTCAGTGTGTAAGGCTATTGAGCAGGCCTTGGCGAAATTCTGGTGGAGAGCTAAACCTGGCTCAAGAGGCATGCATTGGGTAGCCTGGGACAAGCTCACATAATTGAAGAAAGATGGTGGATTGGGCTTTCATGATTTTCTTAATTTTAATCTGGCAATGTTGGAAAGATTGGGTGGCGAATCATGTTTAATCCTCACTCACTACTGGCTCAAGTTTTGAGGGAGAATTACTTCCCAACTTAGACATTTACTGAAGCTACAAATGTGTGAAATCCTCTTGGGGTTGGAAAGGCATAGTCTAAGGTAAACAAGTCTTTATGAGTAGCTTGCGATGGAGAGTCAGAAATGGGGAGATGGTGAAGGTGAAGGGTGATCCTTGACTTCCTTTCATGAGTCCGTTCAGAGTTAAATCTATCCATCCCAATTTACCAGCAAATGTAGTTGAACTAATTGATATAGAGACTAAGGAATGGAAAAGAGAGCTTGTTTTGCAATTGTTTGATCATGAGGAGGCACAAAAGATCCTAGCTATACCACTGAGCTAGCTTTGATTCCAAGATAGGCTGATTTGGAACCATACCAAGGCTAGAAGTTAAACTATTCGGCCTGGTTATTTGGTGGTAATGGAGATGCAGAAGAATGGGGAGTTTTCTAGGAAGGGACGAGGTGAGAATAGTATGGCTCAAGGTCATCAAGCCATGTGGTCCTCGGTTTGGAGCTTGGAGGTCCCAAACAAACTTAAATTATTTATTTGGACGTGTTATCGAAATGTTATAGCGGTGCAACATAACCTGATTCGCCAGCGTATCTACTTGGATACTATTTGTACATTGTGTGGTACTAAAGCTGAAACCCAGGTACATCTATTTTTTCAATGCAAATTTGCAACTCTGTTATGGTTTGGTAGCCCCCTACAACTTGATTCTAAGGTTCTAGTAGAGAGTAACGTTGTTGCTAGTTGGATGAAGATTCAACAGATTTGTGAAAGGACCGGAATAGGGGATGATGCTATTCGTATGATGGTGTTTGGGCTCTGGAGAATATGGAAGAGCAGCAATAAGGCTTTGTTTACTGGTGTTGAAGTGGACCCAGGAGATGCAGTTACCCATATGCTTAAACATGAGGCGGAATACCGAGATGCTAGAGCCGACAAGCTGTGCTGCTAGTGCGAGAGGATTCATTGCAACCACAAACTTGGTAGCAACCCCCTGTGGGTTTTGTGAAGATTAATTGTGATGGGGGTTGGGCAATGACTACGGGTCAAGGTGGATTTGGTTGGGTTATGCGGTCGACATTGGGACCCTTTATGACAACCGGTGGGGATGAGGGTATGCTATTTGTCTCAAGCATTCACACTGAAGCAGTTGCTCTGAGGGAAGCCATGGTTGTAAGTTTGGATGCTGGAGTTTCCAACATGCTTTTTGAAACTGATGCTTGTTGAAGCAGAAATCGAACGTGCTTGAAAAAAGTCTCTTCGATCCCTACAAACAATAAACAAAACAATCGGAATTAAGGTTGAAGCCTCGAGGGGGATGTTCAACCAAGAACGCTCTGATACTTAAGTTAACTTTGAGAGGGAAATCAGACAGAGCTTTCGCACGAGAGAATAAGTTACCTCCAGAAGTGAAGTGAATCTTTCTATTTATAGTGGAGGCTTGTAAATCATCGAGCGTTCTAATTGGTCGATAGGTTTTGTAATAAATAATTTTTTTAATAAAATATATTATTTATTAATTGAATTAATAATAAATAATTCTCAAACAGAATATTATTTATTATCATGCACTGATCCTTTTAAACAATATATTTAACAGGTAAATATATCATTTAATGTATGGTATGTTTGTACGTCGTCAATGTCATTACCAGAGATAATTTGGACATTGTAAAAATTATGGACACTCCACAATTTTCAGGTGATTTATGATTCGACAATGCTCAATTTTTGGTACAAGCTTTAAATGGAGAGAGAGAGAGATTTATGATTTGACAATGCTCAATTTTTGGTACAAGCTTTAAATGGAGAGAGAGAGAGAGGTTGATGTTGAGGTGAGATGATATTCGCATCCTATGGTCTTAATTTGATGTTGCCAAAATTGATTACATACAAAGAACATGTGATAAAGTGGTCCAGAAGTAGTTGCTTCTGTTATAAGAACGGGTCGGGTGTACAAATGGCCGACCCTGAGATATTGAGAGTCCAAGGAGAACCTTCAAATTGGGGGCCCACATTCTTCAACTCTCAAAGCGTTATATATGTATATATATATATATATATATTTTTTTTTATATCAAAAATCACAAAAATTAAAACTATGACAAAAAATAATTACCAAACAATGTAATCAAATAAGTACTTAAGTTCCTTAATTAATAATTCTCAAAATAAAAATACATGTACTTAATAAATATAAGGAAATTTCACTTCAATATCGCATGTCTTGCATTTTGAGAGGCAAAAGTGTTAATTAAGTTTTCATAATCTAGTTTTGCTACCAAATATCTTTCAATTGATAAAGTAGCCAAGCCATTCAATCTTTCTTATCGCATCATTGACCGGAGGTATGATTTGATTAGCTTCAACTTTGAAAATCTTCTTTCTGCAGAGGCGATTGTAACATATATGTCCAAAATTGAGCAGAATAAATAGGGACTAGAGTTTAAAAATTAACTTAAATATAATAGAGGAATCTAGGTTATGGTTTAAGAGGTTCCGCTGGGATCGAACTGAGGGCCTCTTTGAAGAGAAACCAAAAGGTAAAAAAGGAGAAAAAAGGAAGGAAGAAAACAGAGGCCCCCCCACTGGGATTCAAACAGGGGCCTCTTTGAAGACAAAGAACAACCCAACCAACTCACCCAAGTAGTATATTTTGATTATTACTAAAGTAAGATAATTATATATGAAATTAACATAACAACTATGTATAAAAAAAAATCGGGGCCCTTGCGAGGTGAGGGCCCTAGGCAGTCGCCTTACCCGGCTACCCTCAGAGCCGGCCCTGGGTGTACAGATGGGAAGGACTGAAGCCAATCGGGCTTTTTAATTTGCTAGCTGCTAATGGAGTCATGTAGATGTATCCATTAGTTTCTAACCCGAAAAAAAAAGGTGTATCCATTCCAATTTAATATAATTCATTCGTTCTTTTCGAAAAAATAAAATAAAATAATATGTATAATTCACTTTCTATATTACTGGAAAAGCAAAAACACTTTTTATTGATATGACATCGAGTGAGGGAATTATATTATATACATTGAATATCGACCTCGTCCATTATAAGAGCTAAATTTAAAACCTCTCTTATAACGTGTGGGGGCACGTGGCCGGCGCTTGGCGCATGGTCCGGCCTTCTATTGGCGTGTGGTGGCGCATGAGGGCGCGTGGGGCTGTTTTCCAACCCACGACGACGCGTGGCTAGGCTTTTGGGACAATTCGGATCAGATTTTGGCAGTTTTTAGGCCATAGGAGTTCGTTTTGAGCCCGTTTGAGTAATCCCAACGATAATGGTTGACCATGGAGCGGGTTTTGGCTCGGGAGGTCAAGGGAGTTGGGTTATTAATGTGTCAAGGAATTCCTTGGGGCTAGGGCTTCCTTGATTTGGTATTTGAATGTACTGAGAACGGACAGGGTTTCTAGGATTGCGTGGCTTGTGTACTTTTATGTATTATGTTATACCACAAAGTTCTCCGACTGGCATTGAGGGTACGTCTCTGCTAGATCGTTGAGGGGTTCTCCGATGTTGGCATTCAAGGGGTCTTTCTCCGCCACATTATTGAGGGTTCTCCGTCTAGCGTTGAGGGTACGTCTCCGCCAGACCGTTGTGGGGTTCTCCGATGTTGGCGTTCGAGGGGTTTTTCTCCGCCACATTGTTGAGGGTTATATGACTGGCATTGAGGGTACGTCTCCGCTAGATCATTGAGGGGTTCTCCGCTGTTGGCATTCAAGGGGTCTTTCTTCGCCACATTGTTGAGGGTTATCCGATTGGAGTTGAGGGTACGTCTCCGCCAGATCGTTGAGGGGTTATCCGATATTGGCATCTAGGGATCTTTCATTGCCATATCGTTGAGGTTTGAGATATGTCATGGAGGATTCCATCATACTCTCAGGATGAACCATGATATTGAGCTATGGCTGGGGATGAGTAGGGATATCAAGTTACCACTCGGGGTACTCAAGATGAGCCAAGATATCGAGTTACCACTCGGGGTGTTTAGGATGAGCCGGGATATCGAGTTCCCACTTGGGGTGCTCAAGATGAGCCGAGATATCCAATTACCACTCGGGGTGCTCAGGATGAGCCGAGATATCGACTTACCACTCGAGGTTCTCCGGATGAGCCGGGATATCGAGTTACCACTCGGGGTGCTCAGGATTAACTGGGATATCGAGTTACCACTCAGGGTGCTCAGGATGAGCCGGGATATCGAGTTACCACTCGGGGTGCTCAGGAAGAACCAGGATATCGAGTTACCACTCGGGGTGCTCAGGATGAGCCGGGATATCGAGTTACCACTCGGGGTGCTCAGGATGAGCCGAAATATCGAGTTACCACTCGAGGTGCTCAAGATGAGTCGAGATATTGAGTTACCACTCGGGGTGCTCAGGATGAGCTGGGATATTGAGTTACCACTCGGGGTAAGACAGTGAGACTCAATTCAACCAAGTCTTGTACCTTCGTCAGCTAGGTCAGCGGGTTGGTATGGGCGGTGACCCAGATTGAACGGTAGTTGACGGTTCACACGAGGGTGACACGTCAGTTGTCTCGTTTTATTACGGAGGAAGTCATCCGAGGTAGTTTGTGAACTACTACGCTATCCTGTGTCTGACAGGTATGTGGGGGTATGTCAAGTACATAGAAGGTTATGTTGGAACCCCTGTAAAGTTTATTTAACGTTTATTTAATGTTTCTAAATGTTAAAGTTATTTCAGGTATTAAACTTTTGTGTTAAAAGCTGTCAGTCGAGAGGCTGGACGTAAAACAAGTTCGTGAGATTACCCTGTAGGGCCACCACTGGTATGAGGTTTCAACAGTGTCTGACCTACTGTCAACTTGGTATACGAGCTTGTTAGTAGAGGGCTATAAACTCCGAATCATGATCAGGGGTTCTCAAATTGTGATCTGTGGTGAAGCATTGGCTCTTACCCTGACATGACCAGGCCGGTTAGCCACCGTTGCGGTTGTTCAGCCGAGAGGCTAAGACGGTTAACCAGTCCTTAAGGGGAGATTCTGCTGGATTTTTGGCGGAATTATCATAAATAAATTATAAGGACTTAGGGGTATTCTGGGAATTTAATTAGATTGTCAGACGGGAGCATGGTTCTTCCCGGGTTTCAAGGGGAAATTCGGAAAGGGTCATGTCATATGATTTGATTAGCTTCAACTTTGAAAAGCTTCTTTCTGCAGAGGCAACTGTAACATGTATATTAAAAATTGAGAACTAGAAAGAGGGACTAGAGTTTAAAAATTAACTTAAATATAATAGAGGAAGCTAGGTTATTGTTTAACAAAACACAATAGGAAAAATTATTTGGTTTGAATTAGGAAAAGTTATTTGGTTTGATTTAGGAAAAGAGAAAACAAAAGAAAAAGGAAAAGGAAAAGAAAGTATTGTGTTTAGGAAAATAAAAGGAAAACCGAAAGGAAAAAAAAGGTAAGGGAAACGAAAAGGAAAAAAAAAAGAAAAAACTATTAAAAGAAGTTCCGTTGGGATTCGAACTGAGGACCTATTTGAAGGGAAACCCAAAGGAAAAAAAAATGAGAAAATCTTAACAGAGGCCCCCACTAGGATTCAAACAGGGACCTCTTTGAAGGCAAAGAACAATCCAATCAACTCACCCAAGTAACATATTTTGATTATTACTAAAGTAAGATAATTATATATGAAATTAACATAACAACTATGTATAAAAAAAATTAAAATAATATGTATAATTCACTTTCTATATTACTGAAAAAGCAAAAACTCTTTTTATTGATATGATATCGAGCGAGAGAATTATATTATATACATTGAATCGACCTCGTCTATTACGAGAGCTAATATAAAACTTCTTATATAACGTGTGTAGAGAAATATTACATCTCTTCTAATTTTATAAAAATGATTAAAAAAGAAGAAGGAAGATAATGTTATGCACGTGCCATGAAATACTTCAATTGATTTATCAAATAATAATCCCAGCCATTACATCCACGTGTTATTAATATTCCAATTTTGGGCTGGTGGACTATTCATCGAAGTTTAGCCAGAAGAAGCAATGAGGAGTGTGAAAAGTCGTCAAATGGTAACGAATGGCAAAAGATCATCCCCTGTAAAGTGGCGCCCGGCCATATCTCCTACCTTCTAACACAAAGCTGAAATTTGTGGCCCTAAATATAGACACCTCTTTACCTTTACTCACGTTCTCTAGTAGTTTCCAGACTTCCTGTAATTCATCTTTTTTGTGCACAATTTGAACTTCCTTCTTTTCTCAGTTATCAATTTTGATTTTGTTTCAAGCTTCTAGCAATAAAAGAACGAAAAAACCCCGTTATCTGATCTGGTATTTTCAGAGCAGAAACAGAAGAAGAAAGAAGAAAGGCAGAGGCCGAGGAAGAAGGGGAGGTATGCCAGGTTCACCTTCAAACACTACACAATTATTAGAGAGAGGTGGTGATGGAGATCAAAAAGGGGGTTGGTGGAATAAAATTTTGGACTTGGAGGAGGCCAAAGATCAGATTTTGTTTTCGTTGCCCATGATTCTTACCAATGTCTGTTATTACTTGATTACTTTAATCTCTGTCATGTTTGCTGGTCATCTTGGCGAGCTTGAGCTTGCTGGCGCCACACTTGCCAATTCTTGGGCCACTGTCACCGGCTTTGCTTTCATGGTAAGCCCTCTTTTGTATTCATTTGCTTTGTGAGAAACCATGGAACCCATTTTTACGGTTTAGGAAGCCAAGTGGAAGCTAGTTGGTGTGGAAGTGCTCTTGTTGCTAACGGGTCAGGGGTGGCTTCCCATTTTTGGCAATTGTAGATAATGAATGGGGTACCTAATGGAAAATCAAGTAGCTCACGCGGGCTTTAATGAAGTTTCACGAATGTCATGTCTTTTTGTAGTTGTGATTCATCCAGAAAGTGGTTGCATTTCTGTTTTTAGCAGTCTTTTAAGCTGATATTCATTCAAGTTGCGCATGGGAAAAAACCATATAAAAGAACTGTTCATCTACCATACAAACTTTCCATTTCAGGAAATGATCACCAATGTGAATTTTGCCTTACAGTTACCATATCCTCATGTTTTGACATTCTAGTGGCTGGAAATTTTGAAGCAGATTTATACGATGACATAAAATTTAATAAAATTGCAGGCCTTTCGTTTTAATTGTTGTTGTGTTTGTATTTTTCTTGGTTTAGGTTGGGTTAAGTGGATCTCTGGAAACACTATGTGGTCAAGGATTTGGTGCAAAGTTATACAGAATGTTGGGGATTTATCTACAAGCCGCTTGCATCATATCTTTCCTGCTCTCTATCGTCGTATCCCTAGTCTGGTTCTATACAGAGCCTATACTTATCTTTATTCATCAAGATCCTGCAATTGCCAAATATGCGGCTATTTACATGAGATTTCTGATTCCAGGGTTATTTGCATATGGCTTCATGCATAACATATTGAGATTTCTTCAGACACAATCTGTTGTCATGCCGTTAGTCTACCTCTCAGTTATCCCAGTGGTTGTTCATGTTTTCATTGCATATGCTTTGGTACATTGGACATCTCTTGGTTTCCAGGGAGCTCCGCTAGCAGCTTCAATTTCGATATGGATATCGATGCTATTGTTGGCCATGTATGTTATGTTTGCAAAGAAGTTTGAGCCTACTTGGCAAGGTTTTTCAACAGAAGCCTTCCATTATATCCTCATTGACTTGAAACTTGCCCTTCCCTCTGCAGCAATGGTATGGTAAGTGTTATTCAATTTTTCATTATTTCTTTCTGTACAAAAAGCATTGCAAAATGCTGTATTAAGTTTAAATAAGAGAGACTGCTTTGCAGCTTAAAACAGTAAGCTAGATATATCGAGTTCATAATGCTCAATTAAGATTTTCAGAAAAGTTTTTAGCATAATTTTTGAGACCACATGTTAGAAAAATACCCTACTCAATCCTTAATGGACTATGGAAACCCAATTCGCTGATATGATCGATTACAAGACCTTAACTGGACAAGTAATAACAAGCTATCAACTGTGGATCTAAAGTATAAACTCAGATTCGGCATTACAGTTCCATGCCTTATACATTGCAGTATTTAATGTCTTCACCTCTTTGTCTTTCCAGTTTGGAGTACTGGGCTTTTGAGATTCTGGTGTTCATGGCAGGAGTGATGCCAAATGCGGAAGTAACCACTTCCCTAATCGCGATGCTGTAAGCTCTCTGCCAGCTCTAAACTTGTTATTTTCACCTGACTCAAGTTGCCTACTTACTTATCTTACTTTTCAGTGTGAATACAGAAGCAATTGCATACATGATTACATATGGCCTCAGTGCTGCTGCAAGGTTGGTAGAACAGTAATTCCCATCTTCAACTTTTTAAATGTTTGAATTGTGTTTCATACATTGAAACGAAACTACTCTTTTCGTAGCACGAGGGTGTCAAATGAATTGGGAGCAGGCAACATTGGCAAAGCCAAGAATGCAATGTCCGTGACTCTTAAGCTCTCCGTGGTTGTTGCTCTCGTTGATATTTTGGTTATAGCAGTTCTTCACAAGCAATGGGCCGGCTTATTCAGTAGCAGCGAAGTAATAATTAGCGAATTTGCTTCTATGGTGCCATTTATTTCACTTTCAATACTTGCTGATTCTTTTCAAGGGGTCTTATCAGGTTCGGTTTATCCACTTTTCTTGTAGGGATTGATCAGTCTGCTATTTTTTATTCCAACTTAGGTTTCTTGAGTATACATATCAAATATTCAAATGTGATTCTTGGTATTTCAGGTGTGGCCAGAGGATGTGGGAATCAGCACTTGGCTGCGTATGTAAACTTGGCCACATTCTATTTGGTTGGAACGACGATTTCAGGTGTTCTTGGATTTAAGGCTAAACTATATGCTAAGGTGAGCCAACTAACCTGGTATCTATTTGTATCAATTCCGAGATTACCAGCTATTTAGCTGCATAGAAAATTGGAATAAGCAAACCAGCTAATCGTTGATCTGTTTTGTTTATATTGCTAATTCAGTTCACATTTTTTCACTTCAATTGTTTCGTACAGGGATTGTGGATTGGTTTAATCTGTGGTCTTGTTACTCAAGCCGCGCTACTTTTGGTGGTTACACTGCGCACGAAATGGACTCAAATGGATTTTTCTTCTCATGATCGAGATGCAGTTTTGGTGTAAACGAAGGTCACGTGGGAAAAGCATTAGACTATTATGAAAATTTTGAGGAATACATATATTTTTCATAGACAAATCTGCTCTGTAAATGTGTTGTAAAATTGACATGCAGGGAAGATAGGTGGTCTTCAATATAAGAAATGCTAGCGATAATGCCCCACGGGATTGTTGAATTGATTATAAACATGTATTACACAAAATAAGATAAGATGCATACCTTCACATTACAAAATTAGATTAACATTACAAAATTAGATTAACATTTGTTTGACTGCATACATAGGGTGTCCAAAAATTGTCTAAACGTTCATGCATGTTCCCTCACTTCTGAGCATCGAGCTTCCTTTTTTCTGGAATTTCGTAAGTGATCTAATGAATCGAATTTATATAATAGGAAAAGTTGGTAGAAAAAAACCACCAACTGTTCATCATGAACGTTCAAAACTAAGCTCATTTTTATAATTTCCATCCATCATTTTGACATAAATGCACCACTGTTCTAAAGCTTACAAACAAAAAAAAAGCATATAAGCTAAAATTGTTGAAGGAAAGAAACTTGTAGCTTTAGATCACATTCACACCATAAGGATGCCAAAATTCAACCCAACAGACACCCTTTGCTGCCTACTGCCAAGAAAAAGTTGAATAAAGTTATAAACAACTCTGAAAAAGAAATCAATAAACCAAACTCTGAATTTGAGATGACACAGAGGTTTAGATCTTTAGATGAACATTTGAAAACAAAACCAAGTGAACAACCAGAACCTTGCAATCTAACTCGAAGAAAAATATCACCTGAAGCACAATTTATATGTAAAAACAATTTTCAAACCATAATATTCACTGTTAAAGTGTACTTTAATTAGTTAAATTATTCTACTAAATCATAAAATCTAAAGAGAATACTCGTCAAACCACTTGGATTCTGGCCCACCCGCCTATGATATGATTAAAGGGATTAGAAAGACAGCAACCATTATTCCAATTTCTTTATCCTAACTAATGTATCCGTTTGTTTCGGTTACTACACATTATGCAATTTCCAGGACCAGGAGCATATCAAACCCGGACACACTGTCAAACATAAAACAGCAGCTAGCTACCCTAGTAATTTACACATCAACTATGACACAAACCCCAAATCCACGTAAAATTTAGAACCATAAACCATAGAGGTCGCATATTCACATTATGCAAATTACTTTCAACAAATTGAAGAGCAAGCACTGAGCTTTGATACAATACTGGCTCAATCAAGTAACAAAATACATTAATTAAGCATAAAATCAGAAATTCAAGCTAGACAATCATGAAGCAGCTGACTCAAAAAATATCATCTAAACAATCAAGAAAATACTTTAATTAAGCATAACAACAGAAAATACATTAATTCACAGCTTCTAAGCAAATTTCACCTCATTAGGAAAAAAATATTCCTCTTTCATCTAGCCCAATAACCATTTTGGTCACAAACAATGAAAGGAGCAAAGCTAAATCACAGAAGCCTCAACCCAAAATGTCAACAGCCCAAGTCTCCAAGCCAGCTTGCCCGCGCAATGGATAGGTCTACCGCCATTCTAAGCAGGAGCTGAATAATAAGAGGCAGTGAGCTCCAAAGACACAAATATAATAAAATTTAAAATATAAAAATTCGAAAACCATATTTATTTATATGGAAATAGATGGAAACGATAACAAAAATTGGAAATAGAAACAAATTGAATCTAGGGTAATTAAATTCTGTGTTCCAGAGACCATTACATTTAGTGTTTCACACAGCATTACATTCAGTGTTTCTCAGACCATTATATTCAATGCTTCACAAATCAGATCAGACCATTACATTCTTCAAATTGAATTTGAAAAAGAATTCAATCAATGCTTGATAACCACCCTAAGTTATTAATCATAAAATATGAACTTACTTCACATAAAACCTTTAATTTGTGGGAAAAAACCATAAACCTCTCTCAAAATCAGACAAGCTGAGAGAGCAAGTGACAAACAGCAACACAAACAATAAACAATAAAACAAACAAACAAACAATAAACCAAAAGTTGGATGTTTCTTTCTATAATCAGTATAATTTGTTCGTCAAACTCTTAATAGGTAATAAACATATTTCTAAACCAACCACCATAAATTCAGATTTCTAAGGCAGAAGCAGTGGAATTTCACCTTTGGATTCAGAGTTTTATCCACAACAGTTTCAATGTTTTTGTACTACTTCAAAAAGATTTTGGTTTTGCATTAAAAAGCCAAAATTGAGAACAAAAAATTAAGACTCATCTACAACGGAAATAAATTTAACATTGAGGAATACAATAAAAAAACTAAGAGAATTAAACAGATACTTCAATAGACAGAAAAAATAACAGACAAACCAACAAATAGTTATGATAAAACTGAAAGAATGATGGAACAGAAAAAAACAGATGGAAAATGTCCAACAGAAGCTTTAATAAGCAGAGAATATAACAGAAAAACAAAACAAAGTGATAAAAAATATGAAGGAAAGACAAAGCAAGAGAGTTACCAAAGCTATGGAATACTCCTTGACAGATATGTTATATCAGTGAACTACGAAACCAGAAGAAAAACATTCAAAACCGATACTGAATATATGATTTTGCGTAAAAAGGAGAAGGCAAAGACACAGGGTTTGCATAAAATATGATGCTTTCCATGTTTGAAAGTAGCGAGGTATTCTTCCAGTGAAGTTATTACTGCCAAGCTGACTGTAAATAATCCCAAAATAACCGAAAAGATTGCGCGACACAAACCTGAAGTTTTTACTTGAAAAAACCTAATGTAAGGTACAGCACTTTTAATTTGGTAAGATTAGTGAGAGCGGGAGGCAACTCTCCAGTGAGTTTGTTGGCACGAAGATAGTTGTAGTACCAATGGGCAAGCAAGACCAAACCATTGTCAACTATCATTTTCAATTGATTATGAAAATCCTAGACGATTAGATTTGAACCTATTAAGCTACAACAGGAGACAAAAAAAATATTGAAACTCGCAGCATTTCCAAGTTAACCAATTTCTCCAACTCTGGGGGAAGGATTCCATTGAATAAGTTGCTCTCCAAGGCCCTGAAAGAAAAGCTCTCCAACTCTGGGGGAAGGATTCCATTGAATAAGTTGCTCTCCAAGGCCCTGAAAGCAAAGCCTTACAAATTTCATATCCAAACCAAACCAATTGGCACATTAAGTTAATTCTAAATAAGATGAATGCAGTTTAAGAAAGAATGAAGATTGAATCTCAAGCCATTCGCCCAGAAGTTTATATAAACCTTTAGAGAAATCCTATCAAGCTTCCAAGGATCATAATCAAGGCACGCTACCCATTTTACGGAATATTGAAGTAAAAAGCGTGTCCTACCAATTATCAAGTGGTGGATAAATTTTAAACAGATTAACCATTACCATGCTCTTCCAAGTAACATAAAAGTCAGACTCTGCTGCTGCAAGATAAAGCATTGCATGCGGTCCAAGAATTCTCATAGAAAAAGCAATCATCTGCAACATCTGCTCAGAACACAAATACCAATTAGTCAAGCATAGGAAAATAACTATCATATCCGATCAACCAGACAATTTTCATAACGTAAAGCAATAGAGACAGGTGCAACAACATTTTTGCTAAAAAATTGCAACAACATTTTTGCTAAAAAATTGCAACAACAAATAAAACAGCTCCTGTTACAGCCTGCAAGAACACATCCTAGGATTCATCATTAGAGTGCACTATAATAGACAAAGAGAAACAATCAAAACAGAGAACAAGTAAAGAAGGTAAAACTATAGAATAAGTAAATACATATACTACGTAATGCAAGATAAATATAAAGTGGTCTTACATCACGATTCTTAGTGATGGCGCTCCTCACGGCTTCAGAATGTGGCTCGCACTCTGGAGATGATCGCAAGCCGAAGCCAAAGAGTGAAGAAGATCCTCTTTTCCGACAAAGATCGGGCATGGCTTCGCCGAACGCGTTTGTGTGTGTTTTCCGATAGAACAAAAGCAAATCAAAGAAAAGAGAATCGAAAACGAAGAGACAAACATATCGATGATGCAAGAGAGGTTTGAGTCGAGATCGCAGACGAGAGAAAAAGGGCGGTCGTTCTCGAAGAAGCAAGAAGGCCAGCTGTCCAATAAAGGGCATAAGAGTAAAGTCACTATACACAACAAAGGAAAGTAACAAAAAAAAAAGGGCAGAAGCGTCTTTTCACTGTTTATGAGTAGTAATTCTTAACGTAGCTTTAATATATAGATTACCAATGGAACCCGCGTTGCCGCTGTGTGTTTAGAAAACGTGAACATGATAGGAATGAAAATAGTAAAATAGATAATTAGTTTCAGTGTTTCAATAATAGTAAGAAACTTTAGAAACCAATTTAGACTACACCAAACAACAGCAAGACATATCAACAAAATTCAGAATATATAGAACAATTCTACTACTCATATAAGATTGTAATCCCACCTGTAAGAGAATGATAGGAAGTAATTGAGAATAAGATAAGCAACACTCCTGATTTGAAATTAATTGAAACTGAAAATTATTGAACTCGTGCGGGCTAGTACCTATTAAACATTATGCAAAACCAACAATCAGCATTTCCCAAGTTTACATTTTAAAAGGAAGTATACTCACAAAATAACCAACACCATTACGGAAAGAAATATACATTCCCTCTAATTTCTTAAATCTGCTAGATTTTAACTCAAGTTCCTTCCTTGAGTTCATTATTTACTTCCGCATTCTGTTTCCCCATTTCTTCAATTGCTGCTTCTAGTTTTCTCTCTTCTTCCTCAATCTTAAATAGCATCCATAGATGATAAGTGAGCATTTTACATCTCATTTTCAAATAATTATGATACTAAATAAGCTGAAACAAAATAAACGCATGCTTCAAGGTTTAGTGGAAGAGGTCAGTTGCTTCAGGATTGGAGGCATAATCCCAAATTCCATATGCTCACTCAAATTCGAATCAAAAGAAACATAAATTTGAATAGCTTAACACAGAAAATTGTATAAATTCTAATAACAAAGCCACCGATTATGTGGATGTCAATTATGGTGGATTCTCATCTATCTACATTCTGTTTCACTTCTATTCTACATGATTACAAATGGTTCTTGCACAAACCTTGTAATCAATGATGAACAAAAAGATACATTTTTTCTAAACAATAACTCCTTTGAATACCTTAGAAAATAACCTCTTGTCATGCCCCGTCGCTGCAACCCTCAACAAAGACTCAGCTGCTCCTATGGTATTGATTAACCTATAACAATCCTATTACCAGTCTCTTAGAAATCTGCCACTCAAGAAAAAAAACTGAAATGTTATTTCTCAATCCATAAACCCAAAATTCATTTCACAAAACTAATACAATAATTGATGAATCCAAATCTCAATTTCCAAAACTCAAAACTCAATTAACAATAAAAACATTCAAAATCATAAAAAACACATACCTAGAAATAGTCCTAGAACGCACCCCATTTCAATTCTCTTCTTCCTCTTTCTCAAAAAAAATCAACTAAAACCTAATTAAAACATAAATTAACTAGAACCAAAACCTTACCTTGCAAAGTCTGTTTCCGTCTTTCGCCAACCGTAACAGAGAACGAAAAACAATCGCAGAAAATAGAACCAGAGTATTTTCTCACTCCATATGAAATTCAGAAGAACTTACTTAAAGAGCGATTCTCGCAACAAAGAATATTCTAAAACTAATGTCATGCCATTACACAGAACAGACTTTTCTCATTAAAACTGTCGGAAATTTTCATTCAATAATTTATCATTTAGACCTAGTTCATCTTCCATCAATTGAAGAGAAATTAGTGATTATGATTAAGGAGGTACAGAGAATGCCTGTCAAAGCTCTGGTAATGGTTGCAACAACGATGATGATTTCCAATTACTGATGGGTGCTGTAGACACAGATCAATCAGAATTGACTTGAATTAAAACTTACCCACTAACACTAAGCAGCTCAAAAACTATTTGAGAAAAAACAGCAAGGAAATCAGGGCAGCGGAGTACATTCAAAGACACTTGAAACTGAAATTCATAACCAAATCGAGCGGACGTTGACTAAGAAAACAATTATTTCAGCTAGCAATGTAAAATAAAATAAAAGCAAAAACAGAAACCCATACGAAAAGAACTATGAATCTACGGAGAGAGAGAGAGAGGCGGAATTGTATAATTTACCTTAGAAAACAGAAACGAAAGAGCTCTGGGATTACCTCCACCCGTCTTCGTCGTCAAAGAAAGAAACTGCTTTTCTGAAAGCCTTACCCAGCAAATTTCTCGAAGCTCTTCAAACCTTCAACAACTTCTTTCTCAATCCTTCCAAAAAAACCAACATGCAAGAAAATCAATTCACAAAATCCATCCCAATAACCTAAGTCAAGCATCAATTAATTAAACCCAAAGCCTTATACCCTGCAAATTTCTCGAAGCGCTGGTGATTTCTTCCGCCGACAGTGGTGCAGTAGGAAGAACGGACAACGGAGGTCGATTGTTGACTGAAGAAGCAAATTTCTCGAAGCGTTGGTGATTTCTTTCGGCTGGTAATTTCTTCCGCCGACAGTGGTGCAGTAGGAAGAACAGACAACGGAGGTCGATTGTTGACTGAAGAAGCAAATTTCTCGAAGCGTTGGTGATTTCTTCCGCCGACAGTGGTGCAGTAGGAAGAACGGAAAGCAGAGGTCGATTGTTGACTAAAGAAGCGGAGGTCGGTTAGAGACTGAAGAAGCGGAGGTCGGTTAGAGACTGAAGAAGCGGCGGTCGGTTAGAGACTGAAGAAGCGGAGGTCGGTTAGAGACTGAAGAAGCGGAGGTCGGTTAGAGACTGAAGAAGCGGCGGTCGGTTAGAGACTGAAGAAGCGGCGGTCGGTTAGAGACTGAAAAAGCGGCGGTCGGTTAAAGACTGAAGAAGCGCAGGTCTTTTAGAGACTGAAGAAGCGGAGGTCGGTTAGAGACTGAAGAAGCGGCGGTCTGCTAGAGGCTGAAGAAGCGGCGGTCGGTTAGAGACTAAAGAAGCGGCGGTCGATTAGAGACTGAAGAAGCGACGGTCGGTTAGAGACTGAAGAAGCGGCGGTCGGTTAGAGACTGAAGAAGCGGCGGTCGGTTAGAGACTGAAGAAGCGGTGGTCTGTTAGGGACTGGCGGCGGTCGGTTAGAGACTGAAGAAGCGGCGGTCGGTTAAAGACTGAAGAAGCACAGGTCTATTAGAGACTGAAGAAGCGGAGGTCGGTTAGAGACTGAAGAAGCGGCGGTCGGTTAGAGGCTGAAGAAGCGGCGGTCGGTTAGAGACTAAAGAAGCGGCGGTCGATTAGAGACTGAAGAAGCGGTGGTCAGTTAGAGACTGAAGAAGCGGCGGTCGGTTAGAGACTGAAGAAGCGGCGGTCGGTTAGAGACTGAAGAAGCGGCGGTCGGTTAGGGACTGAAGAATCGGAGGTCTGTTAGAGACTGAAAAAACGGAGGTCTATTAGAGGCTGAAGAAGCAGAGGTCTGTTAGAGACTGAAGAAGCGGCGGTCGGTTAGAGACTGAAGAAGCGGCGGTCGGTTAGAGACTGAAGAAGCGGTGGTCGGTTAGAGACTGAAGAAGCGGCGGTCGGTTAGGGACTGAAGAATCGGAGGTCTGTTAGAGACTGAAGAAGCGGAGGTCTATTAGAGACTGAAGAAGCGGAGGTCTGTTAGAGACTGAAGAAGCGGCGATCGGTTAGAGACTGAAGAAGCGGCGGTCGGTTAGAGACTGAAGAAGCGGCGGTCGGTTAGAGATTGAAGAAGTGGCGGTCGGTTAGAGACTGAAGAAGCGGCGGTCGGTTAGAGACTGAAGAAGCGGCGGTCGGTTAGAGACTGAAGAAGCGGCGGTCGGTTAGAGACTGAAGAAGCGGAGGTCGGTTAGAGATTGAAGAAGCAGAGGTCTCGCTCTCGCAGTCGAGGTCACAGAAACCAAAACCTAAATCTTTACTCGCTCAAATATGGAAAGTGAAACATGGAAGAAAAAAATTGAAGGTCTCGGTCTCGACGGCATGTTTGTTAGTTTGAAGGTCTCGGTCTCGGTCGCGTAGAGAAGAAGCTCTCGCAGAGATGTCGATCAAAAAGGAAGGAAGACACGTAACAGTTAAGGGCAAATTGGTAAATTAACTGCAAAAAGGGCAAAAATGGAAATGCACTGTCCATGAACAGTGCCAAGGCTCCAGCCCTTCTAGTAAATATTGTAAAATTCACATGCAGGGCAGATAGGTGAACTTCAATATAAGAAATATGCGGACTACATTCATTCTCTATGTCAAAATGAATAAAAGTATCTCCATTGTTAACCAATTTTGCAGCTTCATTTCTTAGAGATTCTGCACAGCATTTGTTTCTAGGCCCCTGATGCAGCCACCAAGACCAAAACAGCCCAATTCAAAATTGGGTTGCAGTCCAGGCCATTAGGGAGACCATCAGACTTAGTTTCATAATTTTTCTTTTTTCTTGTGATTTTGGGGCGGTGTGACTCGATACAAATTATAGATGTGACCAAGTTGATATTAGATTGGAAGAGTAACACAACAAGCCGAGTTGATGCTGCATTGGAAACGTTTGCAGAATTGGACATATGACATAACAAACCTACAATACATAAGTTGGAATGGTTGTGGAGTTGGTTGGAGAGGGAGCAATGATTAAAAATATTTCAAGCAAGGGCAAAACAGACATTTCCTTGCTTTTTTGCTAGCTCAATTAGATGGATAGCTCCCGAGAATTTAGATAAAAACATACACTTTATATAAAGTATTTAGGGATTAAAATATCATTGTATAATGCAAATGTGAGGTCAATATCTTATATGTATAATGTAATCCATCCCTTCTGATTCTCATTGTATTACAATAGATATAGATAATGTTAAGGGCATTTAGGGATAGAAGTTCATATCATATCTCGTTGGAACCAAGGTCATAGTCTACTCAGATCATGCAACCCTCCATTCTTATTCACCAAGAAAGATGTGAAGCCAAAGTTGATCCGTTGGATTTTGTTGCTACAAGAATTTGATTTAGGAATTAGAGACAAGAAAGGAAGTGAGAATGTGGTGGTTGACCACTGGAGCAGAGTTGTTCACCAAGAGCCTTCCAAATTCCAATGCCATGCACCCCATCAATGACTTCTTCCCCGATGAGCAGCTATTCTCTATAGAAACGATTTATAAATAAGTGTTTTGATTGCATTAATTCCGAGAAAAAATATCGAAAAACACTAAATTAAAATAATTACAATGCGTGAGAATTTTTGTGGACAATGTTATTCATTTCCCAATAAATAATGAATTGGGGCATCATCTATCTTGAGTAGTAAAAAATATGCAAAACAAATGCAGGATGTATTCAAATTAACTTCAATAACTATAAAGTAATAAGTGGTATTGGCATTTTAACATTGACATAGAAAACAATAAGCAAAAGAAAACAACACACGTGACAATATTAGTTTAATTTGCATATACACATATGTAGAAATTGTAAGGAAAAATTTAACGGAGGGGCCTGGTACCCCTCTAATCTCTATGGGGCTTCGTCAGTGTGTTAAATGATCTGTATCATGTTAGTCGTTTAGTACTTGTCTTTTTTTCATTTGAGTTTGTCTCTTTCTTTTTAATTATAGAGCCACAAGTATTACAACTTACCTCAATAATAAAATTACTTTAAATATTGGCTTTTTTTTTGTGCAATTGGTTATCATATTAATTTATCAATTTGGCTTTTTTGTGAAAATTGCATATGGAAGGTGAACTTCTTAGCATGAAGATATCATATGCTATGAGAAATTAGGTTTTTTCTAGTGAGACTATGGTCATATTTTTTAATTTTTCCTAATGTTTTTTTTTTCTTGAGTTATTGTTGGGTGAAATGAGAGATTTTAGTATAAAATTAGTACTTGTGCCCACGCGATGCTGCGGGTTTTATAGAATTTAAATATGTGAGAATGAAGTAGAAAATCTGTAGCAAGTTAGATATATAGCTCTTAATATGCACAGATGAAATATGTGTGAATTCTACTACTTAGATATATACAAAAGAGTCTAATTGTGCATAATATATAGGTTGTAAAAGTTTAGCTAAATTATATACATCTTAAGAGACTACTGAGTTTCATTTTGGAAAATTATTACCGAGCTTCTTCTGTGACTTCTTCTTCCGAGCTTATTTCCTGTTCGTTAGCACTTGCAACGCTCTTTAATTGCATGTAAAAGGAGAGAAAACAGAGAAATTTCAGTTATTTTGTTGTATTGCAATTTATAACACTTGTAGATATATTCTATAAATTTAAACAACATGAAATTGAATTCAGAAGCTGATGATGAATGAGCTTTTTTTTTAAAATGTTCTTTCTGATATAAGTACTAACTAACTAATACACAACATTCATATCATCAAAAAGATGTAATATGCATATGAAGACAACAAATGTCTATGCTGTCAAACACTACTGGGTTTAACTTAAATTATGATTTCTTAATCAAAAAATGAATGACTGACTTGTATTCAAAGCAAAGCGTTTCTGATGTTTGGCGATGAATCAATGGCAGTTTGCAATTCTGAGATACATAGTAGAAGATAATTAGGGAAAAGAATGCGATGTGTATTAATTCCATTACCCTATCCTTACCCATTGATTAAATGCCTATCTTGCAAAAAGACTCATAGTAACACATGCACCACATCTATTATCTATAACTTTGTCTTTGGTTTAAAAAACCCTTCTTACAAATAGTAATGAAAAGATAATCACAATCTATTAATAACAATATGTATACATAAACTAAGCAAGAATGATATGAAAATTGATTGATGATATTGTACAAGAAGATGACAATAAACATGCATGGCTAAAAAATAGTAGAGGGACTTAAGAATAAAGAATTGTCATATGCCAACTTTTAAGTAAAATACAATCTTGTCAATGATTAGTTAGTAGTTTATCCTAAAAGAAACTATTAACTGATGAAAAAAACAAAAGCTCACCACAAAACCAAATGCAAAAGGAAAAAGCAACGAATTACCAACCTAAATTTCCGTCGACAGTGTGTATAGCTGCCACAGATTGAAGGCTGAATTCGCAGCAGCAAAACCCAACTTGCTTTCACTAATTTAGACCCAATCATGATTAACCCAATATAATCACTAATTTAGACTCAATGTATAAAATATGCAGAATCACACTAGCAATAACATACTCTAAAATCATAGCATAAACGATGTTCAAATAAAAATCAACAAAATGAAGAGTACGTAATTGATATTCATATATGTAAATGTTAAATTTAGCTCCTCATTCATTATATAGAAAAATTATTGCATGTTCATCATCAAACATGGAATAACCACACAATCGTCAAGTAAGACATAGAGACAATATTTAGAAAGGTAAAGTCAATCACCAAGTGCAAAATCCAAGCATAATATATTTATATAAGGCAAAAAACTCTGTCCTCAGTTTATCAATTCAAACTTTATGGTTTAGGGGGAGAGAGCAATAGGATAAAGCAAGAGACCTATCAGTGCTGCACAGTGCACCTTGACGCAGTGCATCACCTCGGTTACTCGTGCGATTGAATCAGCTTAAAGATGTCGCAATTCAACCCCATATTCCTGGTTTCAAGTTTCAGTAAAAACAATTAGAATTCAAATTCTCACCAAAAAAAATTTCTTCATTTTACTTACCTCATTTCAACTGAAAATAATAATTGCTTCCCCTGAAAAAAATTTATGTTTCATATGCAAAATTCTCATCAAATTCTAGCTCAAGAAGCATGAAAAATCACGTCATACACTTGTCAATTACGTAAGCACTTTATTTTTTCACCATTCGGCATCATGAACAAAAGTTTTAATTGGAAAGTGTAATAGAGATACTTTGAGAAGTGCAGTCTGGATGATAGATGAGAGAGACCCACTCAGCTTCGAATCGATGACCAAACACTTCTTTCTCGAATCTACATTTTCCATAACAATCATGAAGATGAAAATTAAGAACATTTCAATTTGAATTTTAAAGGAAACTGAAATTGAAAGAAAAAAAAGCTGGAACTCACATTCTTGAGGATGGTAATGAGCTCCTTCTGAGACTGTTCCATGTTGCATGATCATAATCAAACAAAGCCTCATCTGTAAATAACATGAATAGTAACCAAATCAGTGTAACAAAAGAACCATTGGAACATTTGTGCAAAAACTAACATTACAGAACATAAACTCATCTGTACGTGAAGCTTTAAGAAAGGACCTCAAGACCACACATAAATGGAGAAAACCAGTCAGTATATACAACTCCAGCCTGTAAGAAAATTTCCCTTACCCAGATGCACCCTCAGAAGTCAAAAGGGCCGGTGAATCGGTCTCAGCACTCATCAAACATGCAAAGATGATAACGTACAACAAAAATCAGAAATAAATAAATAAATAAATAATTCGAAAGAACAGACCTTTCTAGCCAGTTATAGTAGGCAGTTTACTTCATCAACATCATCTGGAAAGCACTACCGCAACTAAATGTTCCATTATCACAATCAAATAGTTCGATACAAATCCAAATGGGCCTCCAAATTTGTCTAAATATTATTTTCTCTACAAAGTACAAACCAACAGAAGTTGTCGGCTTTCTTTTACATAGAAAAATAAACATTCATCAGAAATATTGGGTCTCTATGATGCATCAATGTACACCTCAAATCCTCCGTTATCATCTGGAAGGGTTAACATTGAGGCAGAAGTCAACCTCTTTCTTAGCTCCTAAAAGCTCTGTTCACACCCATCATCCCAGTCAAACTTGACTCCTTTCCTAGTCAACCAAGTCAACGGGGCAGCTATCGTAGAAAATCCTTCTACGAATCGCCGATAATATCCCCCTAAACCCAGAAAACTTCTCATCTCTGACACTGTCTTCGGTTGTTCCCAATTTGCCACTGCCTTAACTTTTTGGGATCCACGCTGATACCCTAAGCAGAAATCACATGACCTAAGAATCCCACACTAGTCAACCAAACCTGACATTTACTGAACTTGGCGAATAGTTGTCTTCTCCTCAGCATATTCAGCACCAACCTCAAGTGCTTCTCATGTGCCTTAGCACTCTTCAAATATACCTGTAACCACCTCTAGTGCTGCTCGAGCCTCTTGCTGAGTCATAGGAAAAACTCGGGCATGTGTACCAGAAGACCGACCACGACCCCCCTGTCTCCCTCTGGCCCTGTTGGCCCCACTGGCCCTGCTGGCTCCATTGGCTTGGGTCTGGCTCCCTGCTGCAGTACCAGATGTCTACGTTGCTCTCTGACTCGATTTAGCGGCATCTCAGCCCAAGGAACAACTGCCATGGCGATGATGTGGACAATCCCTCTTAAAATGACCATTCTCCCCACATAAGTAGCAACCGGTGTCACCAACATGTGCATGTATACCACTCTGTCTCCCGGTCGACTGCACTGAAGGCCTGCTAAACTGAGTAGATGATTGTTGTCCCTGACCGGCTCCACCACCGCCTGATCCGGATCTTGCACCCCAGAAAATCCATAACTGAAACTGCCTATCTTAGATGGTCCTTGACTAGAGGCCTCGAAACTCTGGCGATCCCAGCGTCGCCTGGAACCACTAAACTGGTGTTGAGCTGGCAAACTCAACTCTACTCTGGCAGCAACGTCTGACAAAGCCCTCAAAGAAGTATGAGCCACATCAGTTACTGCTACCGGAACCTCATTTCTCAGTCCATACTCAAATCGTCAGCACTTATCCATCTCAGTTGCCACCAGACCCGGTACAAAGCGTGACAACTCAAGAAATTTCTATTCATACTGGGCCACCGTCATGTCCCCCTGCTGTAATTGCAAGAAATCAGCCTCTTTACCATCACGGTATGAGCGAGGATAAAACTGCTCGAGGAAGCGCTCCCGAAAAGTTTCCCAATTAAAAGTACGGACATCCCAGTTTGTCAGCTGCAAAGCATGCCACCCCTGGTACGCATAGCCACCCAGAAGAAAAATGGCTAGTCACACCCTATCGTCTGGATGGCACCTCATAACAGCAAACACTCGTTCCAAACGAGTAATCCACTCATCCACATCATCTGGGCCTAACTCGCCCGTAAACACTGTCTCCCACAACCTCTGGGCTCGCTCAATGTCCGAAATTTCAGACGTAGCCCTACCCTGAAGTATTGTAGTCAAAGCCCGAACCAATTGATCCAGGGTCGGCCTCAAATCAGGCTCTACTACAGGTTCATATATATCATCACCGTTTCCAGACCGCTGACGGGGCTCATGTCTCAGAGGCATTACGCTGAAAAAAACCATAAATTATCAATACCACAATGAGTTGTACACTAGGTGTACGGTATACAGGAATTTAACCTAGTGCTCTGATACCAAGTTGACAGCTCCCTTCCCAAATTTTCCCTCGAAATGCGAATTCTAGCTATTCGGTTATATTCATAGCTCATATTTTATCTTGCTTCATGTTGATCCTCAAAATTTTGAAATTCAAGATGGAATAACTGGGGGTTTGGGTGTTCAAAAAAAGGAGGGTTTGGTAAGTATCTTGGCCTGGAAGCTGATTTTGGCGCCTCAAAGAAGAAAGTATTTGAAGACATTCGTAACGGAGTGGAGAATAAAGTCCATGGATGGTCAGAGCAATACCTAACCCTAGCGGAGAAATAAGTGATGATTAGAGCGGTTGCTTTGGCTTTACCAGTTTATGCTATGTCATGTTTTAAATTACCTGTCTCAGTGTGTAAGGCTATTGAGCAGGCCTTGGCGAAATTCTGGTGGAGAGCTAAACCTGGCTCAAGAGGCATGCATTGGGTAGCCTGGGACAAGCTCACATAATTGAAGAAAGATGGTGGATTGGGCTTTCATGATTTTCTTAATTTTAATCTGGCAATGTTGGAAAGATTGGGTGGCGAATCATGTTTAATCCTCACTCACTACTGGCTCAAGTTTTGAGGGAGAATTACTTCCCAACTTAGACATTTACTGAAGCTACAAATGTGTGAAATCCTCTTGGGGTTGGAAAGGCATAGTCTAAGGTAAACAAGTCTTTATGAGTAGCTTGCGATGGAGAGTCAGAAATGGGGAGATGGTGAAGGTGAAGGGTGATCCTTGACTTCCTTTCATGAGTCCGTTCAGAGTTAAATCTATCCATCCCAATTTACCAGCAAATGTAGTTGAACTAATTGATATAGAGACTAAGGAATGGAAAAGAGAGCTTGTTTTGCAATTGTTTGATCATGAGGAGGCACAAAAGATCCTAGCTATACCACTGAGCTAGCTTTGATTCCAAGATAGGCTGATTTGGAACCATACCAAGGCTAGAAGTTAAACTATTCGGCCTGGTTATTTGGTGGTAATGGAGATGCAGAAGAATGGGGAGTTTTCTAGGAAGGGACGAGGTGAGAATAGTATGGCTCAAGGTCATCAAGCCATGTGGTCCTCGGTTTGGAGCTTGGAGGTCCCAAACAAACTTAAATTATTTATTTGGACGTGTTATCGAAATGTTATAGCGGTGCAACATAACCTGATTCGCCAGCGTATCTACTTGGATACTATTTGTACATTGTGTGGTACTAAAGCTGAAACCCAGGTACATCTATTTTTTCAATGCAAATTTGCAACTCTGTTATGGTTTGGTAGCCCCCTACAACTTGATTCTAAGGTTCTAGTAGAGAGTAACGTTGTTGCTAGTTGGATGAAGATTCAACAGATTTGTGAAAGGACCGGAATAGGGGATGATGCTATTCGTATGATGGTGTTTGGGCTCTGGAGAATATGGAAGAGCAGCAATAAGGCTTTGTTTACTGGTGTTGAAGTGGACCCAGGAGATGCAGTTACCCATATGCTTAAACATGAGGCGGAATACCGAGATGCTAGAGCCGACAAGCTGTGCTGCTAGTGCGAGAGGATTCATTGCAACCACAAACTTGGTAGCAACCCCCTGTGGGTTTTGTGAAGATTAATTGTGATGGGGGTTGGGCAATGACTACGGGTCAAGGTGGATTTGGTTGGGTTATGCGGTCGACATTGGGACCCTTTATGACAACCGGTGGGGATGAGGGTATGCTATTTGTCTCAAGCATTCACACTGAAGCAGTTGCTCTGAGGGAAGCCATGGTTGTAAGTTTGGATGCTGGAGTTTCCAACATGCTTTTTGAAACTGATGCTTGTTGAAGCAGAAATCGAACGTGCTTGAAAAAAGTCTCTTCGATCCCTACAAACAATAAACAAAACAATCGGAATTAAGGTTGAAGCCTCGAGGGGGATGTTCAACCAAGAACGCTCTGATACTTAAGTTAACTTTGAGAGGGAAATCAGACAGAGCTTTCGCACGAGAGAATAAGTTACCTCCAGAAGTGAAGTGAATCTTTCTATTTATAGTGGAGGCTTGTAAATCATCGAGCGTTCTAATTGGTCGATAGGTTTTGTAATAAATAATTTTTTTAATAAAATATATTATTTATTAATTGAATTAATAATAAATAATTCTCAAACAGAATATTATTTATTATCATGCACTGATCCTTTTAAACAATATATTTAACAGGTAAATATATCATTTAATGTATGGTATGTTTGTACGTCGTCAATGTCATTACCAGAGATAATTTGGACATTGTAAAAATTATGGACACTCCACAATTTTCAGGTGATTTATGATTCGACAATGCTCAATTTTTGGTACAAGCTTTAAATGGAGAGAGAGAGAGATTTATGATTTGACAATGCTCAATTTTTGGTACAAGCTTTAAATGGAGAGAGAGAGAGAGGTTGATGTTGAGGTGAGATGATATTCGCATCCTATGGTCTTAATTTGATGTTGCCAAAATTGATTACATACAAAGAACATGTGATAAAGTGGTCCAGAAGTAGTTGCTTCTGTTATAAGAACGGGTCGGGTGTACAAATGGCCGACCCTGAGATATTGAGAGTCCAAGGAGAACCTTCAAATTGGGGGCCCACATTCTTCAACTCTCAAAGCGTTATATATGTATATATATATATATATATATATTTTTTTTTATATCAAAAATCACAAAAATTAAAACTATGACAAAAAATAATTACCAAACAATGTAATCAAATAAGTACTTAAGTTCCTTAATTAATAATTCTCAAAATAAAAATACATGTACTTAATAAATATAAGGAAATTTCACTTCAATATCGCATGTCTTGCATTTTGAGAGGCAAAAGTGTTAATTAAGTTTTCATAATCTAGTTTTGCTACCAAATATCTTTCAATTGATAAAGTAGCCAAGCCATTCAATCTTTCTTATCGCATCATTGACCGGAGGTATGATTTGATTAGCTTCAACTTTGAAAATCTTCTTTCTGCAGAGGCGATTGTAACATATATGTCCAAAATTGAGCAGAATAAATAGGGACTAGAGTTTAAAAATTAACTTAAATATAATAGAGGAATCTAGGTTATGGTTTAAGAGGTTCCGCTGGGATCGAACTGAGGGCCTCTTTGAAGAGAAACCAAAAGGTAAAAAAGGAGAAAAAAGGAAGGAAGAAAACAGAGGCCCCCCCACTGGGATTCAAACAGGGGCCTCTTTGAAGACAAAGAACAACCCAACCAACTCACCCAAGTAGTATATTTTGATTATTACTAAAGTAAGATAATTATATATGAAATTAACATAACAACTATGTATAAAAAAAAATCGGGGCCCTTGCGAGGTGAGGGCCCTAGGCAGTCGCCTTACCCGGCTACCCTCAGAGCCGGCCCTGGGTGTACAGATGGGAAGGACTGAAGCCAATCGGGCTTTTTAATTTGCTAGCTGCTAATGGAGTCATGTAGATGTATCCATTAGTTTCTAACCCGAAAAAAAAAGGTGTATCCATTCCAATTTAATATAATTCATTCGTTCTTTTCGAAAAAATAAAATAAAATAATATGTATAATTCACTTTCTATATTACTGGAAAAGCAAAAACACTTTTTATTGATATGACATCGAGTGAGGGAATTATATTATATACATTGAATATCGACCTCGTCCATTATAAGAGCTAAATTTAAAACCTCTCTTATAACGTGTGGGGGCACGTGGCCGGCGCTTGGCGCATGGTCCGGCCTTCTATTGGCGTGTGGTGGCGCATGAGGGCGCGTGGGGCTGTTTTCCAACCCACGACGACGCGTGGCTAGGCTTTTGGGACAATTCGGATCAGATTTTGGCAGTTTTTAGGCCATAGGAGTTCGTTTTGAGCCCGTTTGAGTAATCCCAACGATAATGGTTGACCATGGAGCGGGTTTTGGCTCGGGAGGTCAAGGGAGTTGGGTTATTAATGTGTCAAGGAATTCCTTGGGGCTAGGGCTTCCTTGATTTGGTATTTGAATGTACTGAGAACGGACAGGGTTTCTAGGATTGCGTGGCTTGTGTACTTTTATGTATTATGTTATACCACAAAGTTCTCCGACTGGCATTGAGGGTACGTCTCTGCTAGATCGTTGAGGGGTTCTCCGATGTTGGCATTCAAGGGGTCTTTCTCCGCCACATTATTGAGGGTTCTCCGTCTAGCGTTGAGGGTACGTCTCCGCCAGACCGTTGTGGGGTTCTCCGATGTTGGCGTTCGAGGGGTTTTTCTCCGCCACATTGTTGAGGGTTATATGACTGGCATTGAGGGTACGTCTCCGCTAGATCATTGAGGGGTTCTCCGCTGTTGGCATTCAAGGGGTCTTTCTTCGCCACATTGTTGAGGGTTATCCGATTGGAGTTGAGGGTACGTCTCCGCCAGATCGTTGAGGGGTTATCCGATATTGGCATCTAGGGATCTTTCATTGCCATATCGTTGAGGTTTGAGATATGTCATGGAGGATTCCATCATACTCTCAGGATGAACCATGATATTGAGCTATGGCTGGGGATGAGTAGGGATATCAAGTTACCACTCGGGGTACTCAAGATGAGCCAAGATATCGAGTTACCACTCGGGGTGTTTAGGATGAGCCGGGATATCGAGTTCCCACTTGGGGTGCTCAAGATGAGCCGAGATATCCAATTACCACTCGGGGTGCTCAGGATGAGCCGAGATATCGACTTACCACTCGAGGTTCTCCGGATGAGCCGGGATATCGAGTTACCACTCGGGGTGCTCAGGATTAACTGGGATATCGAGTTACCACTCAGGGTGCTCAGGATGAGCCGGGATATCGAGTTACCACTCGGGGTGCTCAGGAAGAACCAGGATATCGAGTTACCACTCGGGGTGCTCAGGATGAGCCGGGATATCGAGTTACCACTCGGGGTGCTCAGGATGAGCCGAAATATCGAGTTACCACTCGAGGTGCTCAAGATGAGTCGAGATATTGAGTTACCACTCGGGGTGCTCAGGATGAGCTGGGATATTGAGTTACCACTCGGGGTAAGACAGTGAGACTCAATTCAACCAAGTCTTGTACCTTCGTCAGCTAGGTCAGCGGGTTGGTATGGGCGGTGACCCAGATTGAACGGTAGTTGACGGTTCACACGAGGGTGACACGTCAGTTGTCTCGTTTTATTACGGAGGAAGTCATCCGAGGTAGTTTGTGAACTACTACGCTATCCTGTGTCTGACAGGTATGTGGGGGTATGTCAAGTACATAGAAGGTTATGTTGGAACCCCTGTAAAGTTTATTTAACGTTTATTTAATGTTTCTAAATGTTAAAGTTATTTCAGGTATTAAACTTTTGTGTTAAAAGCTGTCAGTCGAGAGGCTGGACGTAAAACAAGTTCGTGAGATTACCCTGTAGGGCCACCACTGGTATGAGGTTTCAACAGTGTCTGACCTACTGTCAACTTGGTATACGAGCTTGTTAGTAGAGGGCTATAAACTCCGAATCATGATCAGGGGTTCTCAAATTGTGATCTGTGGTGAAGCATTGGCTCTTACCCTGACATGACCAGGCCGGTTAGCCACCGTTGCGGTTGTTCAGCCGAGAGGCTAAGACGGTTAACCAGTCCTTAAGGGGAGATTCTGCTGGATTTTTGGCGGAATTATCATAAATAAATTATAAGGACTTAGGGGTATTCTGGGAATTTAATTAGATTGTCAGACGGGAGCATGGTTCTTCCCGGGTTTCAAGGGGAAATTCGGAAAGGGTCATGTCATATGATTTGATTAGCTTCAACTTTGAAAAGCTTCTTTCTGCAGAGGCAACTGTAACATGTATATTAAAAATTGAGAACTAGAAAGAGGGACTAGAGTTTAAAAATTAACTTAAATATAATAGAGGAAGCTAGGTTATTGTTTAACAAAACACAATAGGAAAAATTATTTGGTTTGAATTAGGAAAAGTTATTTGGTTTGATTTAGGAAAAGAGAAAACAAAAGAAAAAGGAAAAGGAAAAGAAAGTATTGTGTTTAGGAAAATAAAAGGAAAACCGAAAGGAAAAAAAAGGTAAGGGAAACGAAAAGGAAAAAAAAAAGAAAAAACTATTAAAAGAAGTTCCGTTGGGATTCGAACTGAGGACCTATTTGAAGGGAAACCCAAAGGAAAAAAAAATGAGAAAATCTTAACAGAGGCCCCCACTAGGATTCAAACAGGGACCTCTTTGAAGGCAAAGAACAACCCAATCAACTCACCCAAGTAACATATTTTGATTATTACTAAAGTAAGATAATTATATATGAAATTAACATAACAACTATGTATAAAAAAAATTAAAATAATATGTATAATTCACTTTCTATATTACTGAAAAAGCAAAAACTCTTTTTATTGATATGATATCGAGCGAGAGAATTATATTATATACATTGAATCGACCTCGTCTATTACGAGAGCTAATATAAAACTTCTTATATAACGTGTGTAGAGAAATATTACATCTCTTCTAATTTTATAAAAATGATTAAAAAAGAAGAAGGAAGATAATGTTATGCACGTGCCATGAAATACTTCAATTGATTTATCAAATAATAATCCCAGCCATTACATCCACGTGTTATTAATATTCCAATTTTGGGCTGGTGGACTATTCATCGAAGTTTAGCCAGAAGAAGCAATGAGGAGTGTGAAAAGTCGTCAAATGGTAACGAATGGCAAAAGATCATCCCCTGTAAAGTGGCGCCCGGCCATATCTCCTACCTTCTAACACAAAGCTGAAATTTGTGGCCCTAAATATAGACACCTCTTTACCTTTACTCACGTTCTCTAGTAGTTTCCAGACTTCCTGTAATTCATCTTTTTTGTGCACAATTTGAACTTCCTTCTTTTCTCAGTTATCAATTTTGATTTTGTTTCAAGCTTCTAGCAATAAAAGAACGAAAAAACCCCGTTATCTGATCTGGTATTTTCAGAGCAGAAACAGAAGAAGAAAGAAGAAAGGCAGAGGCCGAGGAAGAAGGGGAGGTATGCCAGGTTCACCTTCAAACACTACACAATTATTAGAGAGAGGTGGTGATGGAGATCAAAAAGGGGGTTGGTGGAATAAAATTTTGGACTTGGAGGAGGCCAAAGATCAGATTTTGTTTTCGTTGCCCATGATTCTTACCAATGTCTGTTATTACTTGATTACTTTAATCTCTGTCATGTTTGCTGGTCATCTTGGCGAGCTTGAGCTTGCTGGCGCCACACTTGCCAATTCTTGGGCCACTGTCACCGGCTTTGCTTTCATGGTAAGCCCTCTTTTGTATTCATTTGCTTTGTGAGAAACCATGGAACCCATTTTTACGGTTTAGGAAGCCAAGTGGAAGCTAGTTGGTGTGGAAGTGCTCTTGTTGCTAACGGGTCAGGGGTGGCTTCCCATTTTTGGCAATTGTAGATAATGAATGGGGTACCTAATGGAAAATCAAGTAGCTCACGCGGGCTTTAATGAAGTTTCACGAATGTCATGTCTTTTTGTAGTTGTGATTCATCCAGAAAGTGGTTGCATTTCTGTTTTTAGCAGTCTTTTAAGCTGATATTCATTCAAGTTGCGCATGGGAAAAAACCATATAAAAGAACTGTTCATCTACCATACAAACTTTCCATTTCAGGAAATGATCACCAATGTGAATTTTGCCTTACAGTTACCATATCCTCATGTTTTGACATTCTAGTGGCTGGAAATTTTGAAGCAGATTTATACGATGACATAAAATTTAATAAAATTGCAGGCCTTTCGTTTTAATTGTTGTTGTGTTTGTATTTTTCTTGGTTTAGGTTGGGTTAAGTGGATCTCTGGAAACACTATGTGGTCAAGGATTTGGTGCAAAGTTATACAGAATGTTGGGGATTTATCTACAAGCCGCTTGCATCATATCTTTCCTGCTCTCTATCGTCGTATCCCTAGTCTGGTTCTATACAGAGCCTATACTTATCTTTATTCATCAAGATCCTGCAATTGCCAAATATGCGGCTATTTACATGAGATTTCTGATTCCAGGGTTATTTGCATATGGCTTCATGCATAACATATTGAGATTTCTTCAGACACAATCTGTTGTCATGCCGTTAGTCTACCTCTCAGTTATCCCAGTGGTTGTTCATGTTTTCATTGCATATGCTTTGGTACATTGGACATCTCTTGGTTTCCAGGGAGCTCCGCTAGCAGCTTCAATTTCGATATGGATATCGATGCTATTGTTGGCCATGTATGTTATGTTTGCAAAGAAGTTTGAGCCTACTTGGCAAGGTTTTTCAACAGAAGCCTTCCATTATATCCTCATTGACTTGAAACTTGCCCTTCCCTCTGCAGCAATGGTATGGTAAGTGTTATTCAATTTTTCATTATTTCTTTCTGTACAAAAAGCATTGCAAAATGCTGTATTAAGTTTAAATAAGAGAGACTGCTTTGCAGCTTAAAACAGTAAGCTAGATATATCGAGTTCATAATGCTCAATTAAGATTTTCAGAAAAGTTTTTAGCATAATTTTTGAGACCACATGTTAGAAAAATACCCTACTCAATCCTTAATGGACTATGGAAACCCAATTCGCTGATATGATCGATTACAAGACCTTAACTGGACAAGTAATAACAAGCTATCAACTGTGGATCTAAAGTATAAACTCAGATTCGGCATTACAGTTCCATGCCTTATACATTGCAGTATTTAATGTCTTCACCTCTTTGTCTTTCCAGTTTGGAGTACTGGGCTTTTGAGATTCTGGTGTTCATGGCAGGAGTGATGCCAAATGCGGAAGTAACCACTTCCCTAATCGCGATGCTGTAAGCTCTCTGCCAGCTCTAAACTTGTTATTTTCACCTGACTCAAGTTGCCTACTTACTTATCTTACTTTTCAGTGTGAATACAGAAGCAATTGCATACATGATTACATATGGCCTCAGTGCTGCTGCAAGGTTGGTAGAACAGTAATTCCCATCTTCAACTTTTTAAATGTTTGAATTGTGTTTCATACATTGAAACGAAACTACTCTTTTCGTAGCACGAGGGTGTCAAATGAATTGGGAGCAGGCAACATTGGCAAAGCCAAGAATGCAATGTCCGTGACTCTTAAGCTCTCCGTGGTTGTTGCTCTCGTTGATATTTTGGTTATAGCAGTTCTTCACAAGCAATGGGCCGGCTTATTCAGTAGCAGCGAAGTAATAATTAGCGAATTTGCTTCTATGGTGCCATTTATTTCACTTTCAATACTTGCTGATTCTTTTCAAGGGGTCTTATCAGGTTCGGTTTATCCACTTTTCTTGTAGGGATTGATCAGTCTGCTATTTTTTATTCCAACTTAGGTTTCTTGAGTATACATATCAAATATTCAAATGTGATTCTTGGTATTTCAGGTGTGGCCAGAGGATGTGGGAATCAGCACTTGGCTGCGTATGTAAACTTGGCCACATTCTATTTGGTTGGAACGACGATTTCAGGTGTTCTTGGATTTAAGGCTAAACTATATGCTAAGGTGAGCCAACTAACCTGGTATCTATTTGTATCAATTCCGAGATTACCAGCTATTTAGCTGCATAGAAAATTGGAATAAGCAAACCAGCTAATCGTTGATCTGTTTTGTTTATATTGCTAATTCAGTTCACATTTTTTCACTTCAATTGTTTCGTACAGGGATTGTGGATTGGTTTAATCTGTGGTCTTGTTACTCAAGCCGCGCTACTTTTGGTGGTTACACTGCGCACGAAATGGACTCAAATGGATTTTTCTTCTCATGATCGAGATGCAGTTTTGGTGTAAACGAAGGTCACGTGGGAAAAGCATTAGACTATTATGAAAATTTTGAGGAATACATATATTTTTCATAGACAAATCTGCTCTGTAAATGTGTTGTAAAATTGACATGCAGGGAAGATAGGTGGTCTTCAATATAAGAAATGCTAGCGATAATGCCCCACGGGATTGTTGAATTGATTATAAACATGTATTACACAAAATAAGATAAGATGCATACCTTCACATTACAAAATTAGATTAACATTACAAAATTAGATTAACATTTGTTTGACTGCATACATAGGGTGTCCAAAAATTGTCTAAACGTTCATGCATGTTCCCTCACTTCTGAGCATCGAGCTTCCTTTTTTCTGGAATTTCGTAAGTGATCTAATGAATCGAATTTATATAATAGGAAAAGTTGGTAGAAAAAAACCACCAACTGTTCATCATGAACGTTCAAAACTAAGCTCATTTTTATAATTTCCATCCATCATTTTGACATAAATGCACCACTGTTCTAAAGCTTACAAACAAAAAAAAAGCATATAAGCTAAAATTGTTGAAGGAAAGAAACTTGTAGCTTTAGATCACATTCACACCATAAGGATGCCAAAATTCAACCCAACAGACACCCTTTGCTGCCTACTGCCAAGAAAAAGTTGAATAAAGTTATAAACAACTCTGAAAAAGAAATCAATAAACCAAACTCTGAATTTGAGATGACACAGAGGTTTAGATCTTTAGATGAACATTTGAAAACAAAACCAAGTGAACAACCAGAACCTTGCAATCTAACTCGAAGAAAAATATCACCTGAAGCACAATTTATATGTAAAAACAATTTTCAAACCATAATATTCACTGTTAAAGTGTACTTTAATTAGTTAAATTATTCTACTAAATCATAAAATCTAAAGAGAATACTCGTCAAACCACTTGGATTCTGGCCCACCCGCCTATGATATGATTAAAGGGATTAGAAAGACAGCAACCATTATTCCAATTTCTTTATCCTAACTAATGTATCCGTTTGTTTCGGTTACTACACATTATGCAATTTCCAGGACCAGGAGCATATCAAACCCGGACACACTGTCAAACATAAAACAGCAGCTAGCTACCCTAGTAATTTACACATCAACTATGACACAAACCCCAAATCCACGTAAAATTTAGAACCATAAACCATAGAGGTCGCATATTCACATTATGCAAATTACTTTCAACAAATTGAAGAGCAAGCACTGAGCTTTGATACAATACTGGCTCAATCAAGTAACAAAATACATTAATTAAGCATAAAATCAGAAATTCAAGCTAGACAATCATGAAGCAGCTGACTCAAAAAATATCATCTAAACAATCAAGAAAATACTTTAATTAAGCATAACAACAGAAAATACATTAATTCACAGCTTCTAAGCAAATTTCACCTCATTAGGAAAAAAATATTCCTCTTTCATCTAGCCCAATAACCATTTTGGTCACAAACAATGAAAGGAGCAAAGCTAAATCACAGAAGCCTCAACCCAAAATGTCAACAGCCCAAGTCTCCAAGCCAGCTTGCCCGCGCAATGGATAGGTCTACCGCCATTCTAAGCAGGAGCTGAATAATAAGAGGCAGTGAGCTCCAAAGACACAAATATAATAAAATTTAAAATATAAAAATTCGAAAACCATATTTATTTATATGGAAATAGATGGAAACGATAACAAAAATTGGAAATAGAAACAAATTGAATCTAGGGTAATTAAATTCTGTGTTCCAGAGACCATTACATTTAGTGTTTCACACAGCATTACATTCAGTGTTTCTCAGACCATTATATTCAATGCTTCACAAATCAGATCAGACCATTACATTCTTCAAATTGAATTTGAAAAAGAATTCAATCAATGCTTGATAACCACCCTAAGTTATTAATCATAAAATATGAACTTACTTCACATAAAACCTTTAATTTGTGGGAAAAAACCATAAACCTCTCTCAAAATCAGACAAGCTGAGAGAGCAAGTGACAAACAGCAACACAAACAATAAACAATAAAACAAACAAACAAACAATAAACCAAAAGTTGGATGTTTCTTTCTATAATCAGTATAATTTGTTCGTCAAACTCTTAATAGGTAATAAACATATTTCTAAACCAACCACCATAAATTCAGATTTCTAAGGCAGAAGCAGTGGAATTTCACCTTTGGATTCAGAGTTTTATCCACAACAGTTTCAATGTTTTTGTACTACTTCAAAAAGATTTTGGTTTTGCATTAAAAAGCCAAAATTGAGAACAAAAAATTAAGACTCATCTACAACGGAAATAAATTTAACATTGAGGAATACAATAAAAAAACTAAGAGAATTAAACAGATACTTCAATAGACAGAAAAAATAACAGACAAACCAACAAATAGTTATGATAAAACTGAAAGAATGATGGAACAGAAAAAAACAGATGGAAAATGTCCAACAGAAGCTTTAATAAGCAGAGAATATAACAGAAAAACAAAACAAAGTGATAAAAAATATGAAGGAAAGACAAAGCAAGAGAGTTACCAAAGCTATGGAATACTCCTTGACAGATATGTTATATCAGTGAACTACGAAACCAGAAGAAAAACATTCAAAACCGATACTGAATATATGATTTTGCGTAAAAAGGAGAAGGCAAAGACACAGGGTTTGCATAAAATATGATGCTTTCCATGTTTGAAAGTAGCGAGGTATTCTTCCAGTGAAGTTATTACTGCCAAGCTGACTGTAAATAATCCCAAAATAACCGAAAAGATTGCGCGACACAAACCTGAAGTTTTTACTTGAAAAAACCTAATGTAAGGTACAGCACTTTTAATTTGGTAAGATTAGTGAGAGCGGGAGGCAACTCTCCAGTGAGTTTGTTGGCACGAAGATAGTTGTAGTACCAATGGGCAAGCAAGACCAAACCATTGTCAACTATCATTTTCAATTGATTATGAAAATCCTAGACGATTAGATTTGAACCTATTAAGCTACAACAGGAGACAAAAAAAATATTGAAACTCGCAGCATTTCCAAGTTAACCAATTTCTCCAACTCTGGGGGAAGGATTCCATTGAATAAGTTGCTCTCCAAGGCCCTGAAAGAAAAGCTCTCCAACTCTGGGGGAAGGATTCCATTGAATAAGTTGCTCTCCAAGGCCCTGAAAGCAAAGCCTTACAAATTTCATATCCAAACCAAACCAATTGGCACATTAAGTTAATTCTAAATAAGATGAATGCAGTTTAAGAAAGAATGAAGATTGAATCTCAAGCCATTCGCCCAGAAGTTTATATAAACCTTTAGAGAAATCCTATCAAGCTTCCAAGGATCATAATCAAGGCACGCTACCCATTTTACGGAATATTGAAGTAAAAAGCGTGTCCTACCAATTATCAAGTGGTGGATAAATTTTAAACAGATTAACCATTACCATGCTCTTCCAAGTAACATAAAAGTCAGACTCTGCTGCTGCAAGATAAAGCATTGCATGCGGTCCAAGAATTCTCATAGAAAAAGCAATCATCTGCAACATCTGCTCAGAACACAAATACCAATTAGTCAAGCATAGGAAAATAACTATCATATCCGATCAACCAGACAATTTTCATAACGTAAAGCAATAGAGACAGGTGCAACAACATTTTTGCTAAAAAATTGCAACAACATTTTTGCTAAAAAATTGCAACAACAAATAAAACAGCTCCTGTTACAGCCTGCAAGAACACATCCTAGGATTCATCATTAGAGTGCACTATAATAGACAAAGAGAAACAATCAAAACAGAGAACAAGTAAAGAAGGTAAAACTATAGAATAAGTAAATACATATACTACGTAATGCAAGATAAATATAAAGTGGTCTTACATCACGATTCTTAGTGATGGCGCTCCTCACGGCTTCAGAATGTGGCTCGCACTCTGGAGATGATCGCAAGCCGAAGCCAAAGAGTGAAGAAGATCCTCTTTTCCGACAAAGATCGGGCATGGCTTCGCCGAACGCGTTTGTGTGTGTTTTCCGATAGAACAAAAGCAAATCAAAGAAAAGAGAATCGAAAACGAAGAGACAAACATATCGATGATGCAAGAGAGGTTTGAGTCGAGATCGCAGACGAGAGAAAAAGGGCGGTCGTTCTCGAAGAAGCAAGAAGGCCAGCTGTCCAATAAAGGGCATAAGAGTAAAGTCACTATACACAACAAAGGAAAGTAACAAAAAAAAAAGGGCAGAAGCGTCTTTTCACTGTTTATGAGTAGTAATTCTTAACGTAGCTTTAATATATAGATTACCAATGGAACCCGCGTTGCCGCTGTGTGTTTAGAAAACGTGAACATGATAGGAATGAAAATAGTAAAATAGATAATTAGTTTCAGTGTTTCAATAATAGTAAGAAACTTTAGAAACCAATTTAGACTACACCAAACAACAGCAAGACATATCAACAAAATTCAGAATATATAGAACAATTCTACTACTCATATAAGATTGTAATCCCACCTGTAAGAGAATGATAGGAAGTAATTGAGAATAAGATAAGCAACACTCCTGATTTGAAATTAATTGAAACTGAAAATTATTGAACTCGTGCGGGCTAGTACCTATTAAACATTATGCAAAACCAACAATCAGCATTTCCCAAGTTTACATTTTAAAAGGAAGTATACTCACAAAATAACCAACACCATTACGGAAAGAAATATACATTCCCTCTAATTTCTTAAATCTGCTAGATTTTAACTCAAGTTCCTTCCTTGAGTTCATTATTTACTTCCGCATTCTGTTTCCCCATTTCTTCAATTGCTGCTTCTAGTTTTCTCTCTTCTTCCTCAATCTTAAATAGCATCCATAGATGATAAGTGAGCATTTTACATCTCATTTTCAAATAATTATGATACTAAATAAGCTGAAACAAAATAAACGCATGCTTCAAGGTTTAGTGGAAGAGGTCAGTTGCTTCAGGATTGGAGGCATAATCCCAAATTCCATATGCTCACTCAAATTCGAATCAAAAGAAACATAAATTTGAATAGCTTAACACAGAAAATTGTATAAATTCTAATAACAAAGCCACCGATTATGTGGATGTCAATTATGGTGGATTCTCATCTATCTACATTCTGTTTCACTTCTATTCTACATGATTACAAATGGTTCTTGCACAAACCTTGTAATCAATGATGAACAAAAAGATACATTTTTTCTAAACAATAACTCCTTTGAATACCTTAGAAAATAACCTCTTGTCATGCCCCGTCGCTGCAACCCTCAACAAAGACTCAGCTGCTCCTATGGTATTGATTAACCTATAACAATCCTATTACCAGTCTCTTAGAAATCTGCCACTCAAGAAAAAAAACTGAAATGTTATTTCTCAATCCATAAACCCAAAATTCATTTCACAAAACTAATACAATAATTGATGAATCCAAATCTCAATTTCCAAAACTCAAAACTCAATTAACAATAAAAACATTCAAAATCATAAAAAACACATACCTAGAAATAGTCCTAGAACGCACCCCATTTCAATTCTCTTCTTCCTCTTTCTCAAAAAAAATCAACTAAAACCTAATTAAAACATAAATTAACTAGAACCAAAACCTTACCTTGCAAAGTCTGTTTCCGTCTTTCGCCAACCGTAACAGAGAACGAAAAACAATCGCAGAAAATAGAACCAGAGTATTTTCTCACTCCATATGAAATTCAGAAGAACTTACTTAAAGAGCGATTCTCGCAACAAAGAATATTCTAAAACTAATGTCATGCCATTACACAGAACAGACTTTTCTCATTAAAACTGTCGGAAATTTTCATTCAATAATTTATCATTTAGACCTAGTTCATCTTCCATCAATTGAAGAGAAATTAGTGATTATGATTAAGGAGGTACAGAGAATGCCTGTCAAAGCTCTGGTAATGGTTGCAACAACGATGATGATTTCCAATTACTGATGGGTGCTGTAGACACAGATCAATCAGAATTGACTTGAATTAAAACTTACCCACTAACACTAAGCAGCTCAAAAACTATTTGAGAAAAAACAGCAAGGAAATCAGGGCAGCGGAGTACATTCAAAGACACTTGAAACTGAAATTCATAACCAAATCGAGCGGACGTTGACTAAGAAAACAATTATTTCAGCTAGCAATGTAAAATAAAATAAAAGCAAAAACAGAAACCCATACGAAAAGAACTATGAATCTACGGAGAGAGAGAGAGAGGCGGAATTGTATAATTTACCTTAGAAAACAGAAACGAAAGAGCTCTGGGATTACCTCCACCCGTCTTCGTCGTCAAAGAAAGAAACTGCTTTTCTGAAAGCCTTACCCAGCAAATTTCTCGAAGCTCTTCAAACCTTCAACAACTTCTTTCTCAATCCTTCCAAAAAAACCAACATGCAAGAAAATCAATTCACAAAATCCATCCCAATAACCTAAGTCAAGCATCAATTAATTAAACCCAAAGCCTTATACCCTGCAAATTTCTCGAAGCGCTGGTGATTTCTTCCGCCGACAGTGGTGCAGTAGGAAGAACGGACAACGGAGGTCGATTGTTGACTGAAGAAGCAAATTTCTCGAAGCGTTGGTGATTTCTTTCGGCTGGTAATTTCTTCCGCCGACAGTGGTGCAGTAGGAAGAACAGACAACGGAGGTCGATTGTTGACTGAAGAAGCAAATTTCTCGAAGCGTTGGTGATTTCTTCCGCCGACAGTGGTGCAGTAGGAAGAACGGAAAGCAGAGGTCGATTGTTGACTAAAGAAGCGGAGGTCGGTTAGAGACTGAAGAAGCGGAGGTCGGTTAGAGACTGAAGAAGCGGCGGTCGGTTAGAGACTGAAGAAGCGGAGGTCGGTTAGAGACTGAAGAAGCGGAGGTCGGTTAGAGACTGAAGAAGCGGCGGTCGGTTAGAGACTGAAGAAGCGGCGGTCGGTTAGAGACTGAAAAAGCGGCGGTCGGTTAAAGACTGAAGAAGCGCAGGTCTTTTAGAGACTGAAGAAGCGGAGGTCGGTTAGAGACTGAAGAAGCGGCGGTCTGTTAGAGGCTGAAGAAGCGGCGGTCGGTTAGAGACTAAAGAAGCGGCGGTCGATTAGAGACTGAAGAAGCGACGGTCGGTTAGAGACTGAAGAAGCGGCGGTCGGTTAGAGACTGAAGAAGCGGCGGTCGGTTAGAGACTGAAGAAGCGGTGGTCTGTTAGGGACTGGCGGCGGTCGGTTAGAGACTGAAGAAGCGGCGGTCGGTTAAAGACTGAAGAAGCACAGGTCTATTAGAGACTGAAGAAGCGGAGGTCGGTTAGAGACTGAAGAAGCGGCGGTCGGTTAGAGGCTGAAGAAGCGGCGGTCGGTTAGAGACTAAAGAAGCGGCGGTCGATTAGAGACTGAAGAAGCGGTGGTCAGTTAGAGACTGAAGAAGCGGCGGTCGGTTAGAGACTGAAGAAGCGGCGGTCGGTTAGAGACTGAAGAAGCGGCGGTCGGTTAGGGACTGAAGAATCGGAGGTCTGTTAGAGACTGAAAAAACGGAGGTCTATTAGAGGCTGAAGAAGCAGAGGTCTGTTAGAGACTGAAGAAGCGGCGGTCGGTTAGAGACTGAAGAAGCGGCGGTCGGTTAGAGACTGAAGAAGCGGCGGTCGGTTAGAGACTGAAGAAGCGGTGGTCGGTTAGAGACTGAAGAAGCGGCGGTCGGTTAGGGACTGAAGAATCGGAGGTCTGTTAGAGACTGAAGAAGCGGAGGTCTATTAGAGACTGAAGAAGCGGAGGTCTGTTAGAGACTGAAGAAGCGGCGATCGGTTAGAGACTGAAGAAGCGGCGGTCGGTTAGAGACTGAAGAAGCGGCGGTCGGTTAGAGATTGAAGAAGTGGCGGTCGGTTAGAGACTGAAGAAGCGGCGGTCGGTTAGAGACTGAAGAAGCGGCGGTCGGTTAGAGACTGAAGAAGCGGCGGTCGGTTAGAGACTGAAGAAGCGGAGGTCGGTTAGAGATTGAAGAAGCAGAGGTCTCGCTCTCGCAGTCGAGGTCACAGAAACCAAAACCTAAATCTTTACTCGCTCAAATATGGAAAGTGAAACATGGAAGAAAAAAATTGAAGGTCTCGGTCTCGACGGCATGTTTGTTAGTTTGAAGGTCTCGGTCTCGGTCGCGTAGAGAAGAAGCTCTCGCAGAGATGTCGATCAAAAAGGAAGGAAGACACGTAACAGTTAAGGGCAAATTGGTAAATTAACTGCAAAAAGGGCAAAAATGGAAATGCACTGTCCATGAACAGTGCCAAGGCTCCAGCCCTTCTAGTAAATATTGTAAAATTCACATGCAGGGCAGATAGGTGAACTTCAATATAAGAAATATGCGGACTACATTCATTCTCTATGTCAAAATGAATAAAAGTATCTCCATTGTTAACCAATTTTGCAGCTTCATTTCTTAGAGATTCTGCACAGCATTTGTTTCTAGGCCCCTGATGCAGCCACCAAGACCAAAACAGCCCAATTCAAAATTGGGTTGCAGTCCAGGCCATTAGGGAGACCATCAGACTTAGTTTCATAATTTTTCTTTTTTCTTGTGATTTTGGGGCGGTGTGACTCGATACAAATTATAGATGTGACCAAGTTGATATTAGATTGGAAGAGTAACACAACAAGCCGAGTTGATGCTGCATTGGAAACGTTTGCAGAATTGGACATATGACATAACAAACCTACAATACATAAGTTGGAATGGTTGTGGAGTTGGTTGGAGAGGGAGCAATGATTAAAAATATTTCAAGCAAGGGCAAAACAGACATTTCCTTGCTTTTTTGCTAGCTCAATTAGATGGATAGCTCCCGAGAATTTAGATAAAAACATACACTTTATATAAAGTATTTAGGGATTAAAATATCATTGTATAATGCAAATGTGAGGTCAATATCTTATATGTATAATGTAATCCATCCCTTCTGATTCTCATTGTATTACAATAGATATAGATAATGTTAAGGGCATTTAGGGATAGAAGTTCATATCATATCTCGTTGGAACCAAGGTCATAGTCTACTCAGATCATGCAACCCTCCATTCTTATTCACCAAGAAAGATGTGAAGCCAAAGTTGATCCGTTGGATTTTGTTGCTACAAGAATTTGATTTAGGAATTAGAGACAAGAAAGGAAGTGAGAATGTGGTGGTTGACCACTGGAGCAGAGTTGTTCACCAAGAGCCTTCCAAATTCCAATGCCATGCACCCCATCAATGACTTCTTCCCCGATGAGCAGCTATTCTCTATAGAAACGATTTATAAATAAGTGTTTTGATTGCATTAATTCCGAGAAAAAATATCGAAAAACACTAAATTAAAATAATTACAATGCGTGAGAATTTTTGTGGACAATGTTATTCATTTCCCAATAAATAATGAATTGGGGCATCATCTATCTTGAGTAGTAAAAAATATGCAAAACAAATGCAGGATGTATTCAAATTAACTTCAATAACTATAAAGTAATAAGTGGTATTGGCATTTTAACATTGACATAGAAAACAATAAGCAAAAGAAAACAACACACGTGACAATATTAGTTTAATTTGCATATACACATATGTAGAAATTGTAAGGAAAAATTTAACGGAGGGGCCTGGTACCCCTCTAATCTCTATGGGGCTTCGTCAGTGTGTTAAATGATCTGTATCATGTTAGTCGTTTAGTACTTGTCTTTTTTTCATTTGAGTTTGTCTCTTTCTTTTTAATTATAGAGCCACAAGTATTACAACTTACCTCAATAATAAAATTACTTTAAATATTGGCTTTTTTTTTGTGCAATTGGTTATCATATTAATTTATCAATTTGGCTTTTTTGTGAAAATTGCATATGGAAGGTGAACTTCTTAGCATGAAGATATCATATGCTATGAGAAATTAGGTTTTTTCTAGTGAGACTATGGTCATATTTTTTAATTTTTCCTAATGTTTTTTTTTTCTTGAGTTATTGTTGGGTGAAATGAGAGATTTTAGTATAAAATTAGTACTTGTGCCCACGCGATGCTGCGGGTTTTATAGAATTTAAATATGTGAGAATGAAGTAGAAAATCTGTAGCAAGTTAGATATATAGCTCTTAATATGCACAGATGAAATATGTGTGAATTCTACTACTTAGATATATACAAAAGAGTCTAATTGTGCATAATATATAGGTTGTAAAAGTTTAGCTAAATTATATACATCTTAAGAGACTACTGAGTTTCATTTTGGAAAATTATTACCGAGCTTCTTCTGTGACTTCTTCTTCCGAGCTTATTTCCTGTTCGTTAGCACTTGCAACGCTCTTTAATTGCATGTAAAAGGAGAGAAAACAGAGAAATTTCAGTTATTTTGTTGTATTGCAATTTATAACACTTGTAGATATATTCTATAAATTTAAACAACATGAAATTGAATTCAGAAGCTGATGATGAATGAGCTTTTTTTTTAAAATGTTCTTTCTGATATAAGTACTAACTAACTAATACACAACATTCATATCATCAAAAAGATGTAATATGCATATGAAGACAACAAATGTCTATGCTGTCAAACACTACTGGGTTTAACTTAAATTATGATTTCTTAATCAAAAAATGAATGACTGACTTGTATTCAAAGCAAAGCGTTTCTGATGTTTGGCGATGAATCAATGGCAGTTTGCAATTCTGAGATACATAGTAGAAGATAATTAGGGAAAAGAATGCGATGTGTATTAATTCCATTACCCTATCCTTACCCATTGATTAAATGCCTATCTTGCAAAAAGACTCATAGTAACACATGCACCACATCTATTATCTATAACTTTGTCTTTGGTTTAAAAAACCCTTCTTACAAATAGTAATGAAAAGATAATCACAATCTATTAATAACAATATGTATACATAAACTAAGCAAGAATGATATGAAAATTGATTGATGATATTGTACAAGAAGATGACAATAAACATGCATGGCTAAAAAATAGTAGAGGGACTTAAGAATAAAGAATTGTCATATGCCAACTTTTAAGTAAAATACAATCTTGTCAATGATTAGTTAGTAGTTTATCCTAAAAGAAACTATTAACTGATGAAAAAAACAAAAGCTCACCACAAAACCAAATGCAAAAGGAAAAAGCAACGAATTACCAACCTAAATTTCCGTCGACAGTGTGTATAGCTGCCACAGATTGAAGGCTGAATTCGCAGCAGCAAAACCCAACTTGCTTTCACTAATTTAGACCCAATCATGATTAACCCAATATAATCACTAATTTAGACTCAATGTATAAAATATGCAGAATCACACTAGCAATAACATACTCTAAAATCATAGCATAAACGATGTTCAAATAAAAATCAACAAAATGAAGAGTACGTAATTGATATTCATATATGTAAATGTTAAATTTAGCTCCTCATTCATTATATAGAAAAATTATTGCATGTTCATCATCAAACATGGAATAACCACACAATCGTCAAGTAAGACATAGAGACAATATTTAGAAAGGTAAAGTCAATCACCAAGTGCAAAATCCAAGCATAATATATTTATATAAGGCAAAAAACTCTGTCCTCAGTTTATCAATTCAAACTTTATGGTTTAGGGGGAGAGAGCAATAGGATAAAGCAAGAGACCTATCAGTGCTGCACAGTGCACCTTGACGCAGTGCATCACCTCGGTTACTCGTGCGATTGAATCAGCTTAAAGATGTCGCAATTCAACCCCATATTCCTGGTTTCAAGTTTCAGTAAAAACAATTAGAATTCAAATTCTCACCAAAAAAAATTTCTTCATTTTACTTACCTCATTTCAACTGAAAATAATAATTGCTTCCCCTGAAAAAAATTTATGTTTCATATGCAAAATTCTCATCAAATTCTAGCTCAAGAAGCATGAAAAATCACGTCATACACTTGTCAATTACGTAAGCACTTTATTTTTTCACCATTCGGCATCATGAACAAAAGTTTTAATTGGAAAGTGTAATAGAGATACTTTGAGAAGTGCAGTCTGGATGATAGATGAGAGAGACCCACTCAGCTTCGAATCGATGACCAAACACTTCTTTCTCGAATCTACATTTTCCATAACAATCATGAAGATGAAAATTAAGAACATTTCAATTTGAATTTTAAAGGAAACTGAAATTGAAAGAAAAAAAAGCTGGAACTCACATTCTTGAGGATGGTAATGAGCTCCTTCTGAGACTGTTCCATGTTGCATGATCATAATCAAACAAAGCCTCATCTGTAAATAACATGAATAGTAACCAAATCAGTGTAACAAAAGAACCATTGGAACATTTGTGCAAAAACTAACATTACAGAACATAAACTCATCTGTACGTGAAGCTTTAAGAAAGGACCTCAAGACCACACATAAATGGAGAAAACCAGTCAGTATATACAACTCCAGCCTGTAAGAAAATTTCCCTTACCCAGATGCACCCTCAGAAGTCAAAAGGGCCGGTGAATCGGTCTCAGCACTCATCAAACATGCAAAGATGATAACGTACAACAAAAATCAGAAATAAATAAATAAATAAATAATTCGAAAGAACAGACCTTTCTAGCCAGTTATAGTAGGCAGTTTACTTCATCAACATCATCTGGAAAGCACTACCGCAACTAAATGTTCCATTATCACAATCAAATAGTTCGATACAAATCCAAATGGGCCTCCAAATTTGTCTAAATATTATTTTCTCTACAAAGTACAAACCAACAGAAGTTGTCGGCTTTCTTTTACATAGAAAAATAAACATTCATCAGAAATATTGGGTCTCTATGATGCATCAATGTACACCTCAAATCCTCCGTTATCATCTGGAAGGGTTAACATTGAGGCAGAAGTCAACCTCTTTCTTAGCTCCTAAAAGCTCTGTTCACACCCATCATCCCAGTCAAACTTGACTCCTTTCCTAGTCAACCAAGTCAACGGGGCAGCTATCGTAGAAAATCCTTCTACGAATCGCCGATAATATCCCCCTAAACCCAGAAAACTTCTCATCTCTGACACTGTCTTCGGTTGTTCCCAATTTGCCACTGCCTTAACTTTTTGGGATCCACGCTGATACCCTAAGCAGAAATCACATGACCTAAGAATCCCACACTAGTCAACCAAACCTGACATTTACTGAACTTGGCGAATAGTTGTCTTCTCCTCAGCATATTCAGCACCAACCTCAAGTGCTTCTCATGTGCCTTAGCACTCTTCAAATATACCTGTAACCACCTCTAGTGCTGCTCGAGCCTCTTGCTGAGTCATAGGAAAAACTCGGGCATGTGTACCAGAAGACCGACCACGACCCCCCTGTCTCCCTCTGGCCCTGTTGGCCCCACTGGCCCTGCTGGCTCCATTGGCTTGGGTCTGGCTCCCTGCTGCAGTACCAGATGTCTACGTTGCTCTCTGACTCGATTTAGCGGCATCTCAGCCCAAGGAACAACTGCCATGGCGATGATGTGGACAATCCCTCTTAAAATGACCATTCTCCCCACATAAGTAGCAACCGGTGTCACCAACATGTGCATGTATACCACTCTGTCTCCCGGTCGACTGCACTGAAGGCCTGCTAAACTGAGTAGATGATTGTTGTCCCTGACCGGCTCCACCACCGCCTGATCCGGATCTTGCACCCCAGAAAATCCATAACTGAAACTGCCTATCTTAGATGGTCCTTGACTAGAGGCCTCGAAACTCTGGCGATCCCAGCGTCGCCTGGAACCACTAAACTGGTGTTGAGCTGGCAAACTCAACTCTACTCTGGCAGCAACGTCTGACAAAGCCCTCAAAGAAGTATGAGCCACATCAGTTACTGCTACCGGAACCTCATTTCTCAGTCCATACTCAAATCGTCAGCACTTATCCATCTCAGTTGCCACCAGACCCGGTACAAAGCGTGACAACTCAAGAAATTTCTATTCATACTGGGCCACCGTCATGTCCCCCTGCTGTAATTGCAAGAAATCAGCCTCTTTACCATCACGGTATGAGCGAGGATAAAACTGCTCGAGGAAGCGCTCCCGAAAAGTTTCCCAATTAAAAGTACGGACATCCCAGTTTGTCAGCTGCAAAGCATGCCACCCCTGGTACGCATAGCCACCCAGAAGAAAAATGGCTAGTCACACCCTATCGTCTGGATGGCACCTCATAACAGCAAACACTCGTTCCAAACGAGTAATCCACTCATCCACATCATCTGGGCCTAACTCGCCCGTAAACACTGTCTCCCACAACCTCTGGGCTCGCTCAATGTCCGAAATTTCAGACGTAGCCCTACCCTGAAGTATTGTAGTCAAAGCCCGAACCAATTGATCCAGGGTCGGCCTCAAATCAGGCTCTACTACAGGTTCATATATATCATCACCGTTTCCAGACCGCTGACGGGGCTCATGTCTCAGAGGCATTACGCTGAAAAAAACCATAAATTATCAATACCACAATGAGTTGTACACTAGGTGTACGGTATACAGGAATTTAACCTAGTGCTCTGATACCAAGTTGACAGCTCCCTTCCCAAATTTTCCCTCGAAATGCGAATTCTAGCTATTCGGTTATATTCATAGCTCATATTTTATCTTGCTTCATGTTGATCCTCAAAATTTTGAAATTCAAGATGGAATAACTGGGGGTTTAGGTGTTCAAAAAAAGGAGGGTTTGGTAAGTATCTTGGCCTGGAAGCTGATTTTGGCGCCTCAAAGAAGAAAGTATTTGAAGACATTCGTAACGGAGTGGAGAATAAAGTCCATGGATGGTCAGAGCAATACCTAACCCTAGCGGAGAAATAAGTGATGATTAGAGCGGTTGCTTTGGCTTTACCAGTTTATGCTATGTCATGTTTTAAATTACCTGTCTCAGTGTGTAAGGCTATTGAGCAGGCCTTGGCGAAATTCTGGTGGAGAGCTAAACCTGGCTCAAGAGGCATGCATTGGGTAGCCTGGGACAAGCTCACATAATTGAAGAAAGATGGTGGATTGGGCTTTCATGATTTTCTTAATTTTAATCTGGCAATGTTGGAAAGATTGGGTGGCGAATCATGTTTAATCCTCACTCACTACTGGCTCAAGTTTTGAGGGAGAATTACTTCCCAACTTAGACATTTACTGAAGCTACAAATGTGTGAAATCCTCTTGGGGTTGGAAAGGCATAGTCTAAGGTAAACAAGTCTTTATGAGTAGCTTGCGATGGAGAGTCAGAAATGGGGAGATGGTGAAGGTGAAGGGTGATCCTTGACTTCCTTTCATGAGTCCGTTCAGAGTTAAATCTATCCATCCCAATTTACCAGCAAATGTAGTTGAACTAATTGATATAGAGACTAAGGAATGGAAAAGAGAGCTTGTTTTGCAATTGTTTGATCATGAGGAGGCACAAAAGATCCTAGCTATACCACTGAGCTAGCTTTGATTCCAAGATAGGCTGATTTGGAACCATACCAAGGCTAGAAGTTAAACTATTCGGCCTGGTTATTTGGTGGTAATGGAGATGCAGAAGAATGGGGAGTTTTCTAGGAAGGGACGAGGTGAGAATAGTATGGCTCAAGGTCATCAAGCCATGTGGTCCTCGGTTTGGAGCTTGGAGGTCCCAAACAAACTTAAATTATTTATTTGGACGTGTTATCGAAATGTTATAGCGGTGCAACATAACCTGATTCGCCAGCGTATCTACTTGGATACTATTTGTACATTGTGTGGTACTAAAGCTGAAACCCAGGTACATCTATTTTTTCAATGCAAATTTGCAACTCTGTTATGGTTTGGTAGCCCCCTACAACTTGATTCTAAGGTTCTAGTAGAGAGTAACGTTGTTGCTAGTTGGATGAAGATTCAACAGATTTGTGAAAGGACCGGAATAGGGGATGATGCTATTCGTATGATGGTGTTTGGGCTCTGGAGAATATGGAAAAGCAGCAATAAGGCTTTGTTTACTGGTGTTGAAGTGGACCCAGGAGATGCAGTTACCCATATGCTTAAACATGAGGCGGAATACCGAGATGCTAGAGCCGACAAGCTGTGCTGCTAGTGCGAGAGGATTCATTGCAACCACAAACTTGGTAGCAACCCCCTGTGGGTTTTGTGAAGATTAATTGTGATGGGGGTTGGGCAATGACTACGGGTCAAGGTGGATTTGGTTGGGTTATGCGGTCGACATTGGGACCCTTTATGACAACCGGTGGGGATGAGGGTATGCTATTTGTCTCAAGCATTCACACTGAAGCAGTTGCTCTGAGGGAAGCCATGGTTGTAAGTTTGGATGCTGGAGTTTCCAACATGCTTTTTGAAACTGATGCTTGTTGAAGCAGAAATCGAACGTGCTTGAAAAAAGTCTCTTCGATCCCTACAAACAATAAACAAAACAATCGGAATTAAGGTTGAAGCCTCGAGGGGGATGTTCAACCAAGAACGCTCTGATACTTAAGTTAACTTTGAGAGGGAAATCAGACAGAGCTTTCGCACGAGAGAATAAGTTACCTCCAGAAGTGAAGTGAATCTTTCTATTTATAGTGGAGGCTTGTAAATCATCGAGCGTTCTAATTGGTCGATAGGTTTTGTAATAAATAATTTTTTTAATAAAATATATTATTTATTAATTGAATTAATAATAAATAATTCTCAAACAGAATATTATTTATTATCATGCACTGATCCTTTTAAACAATATATTTAACAGGTAAATATATCATTTAATGTATGGTATGTTTGTACGTCGTCAATGTCATTACCAGAGATAATTTGGACATTGTAAAAATTATGGACACTCCACAATTTTCAGGTGATTTATGATTCGACAATGCTCAATTTTTGGTACAAGCTTTAAATGGAGAGAGAGAGAGATTTATGATTTGACAATGCTCAATTTTTGGTACAAGCTTTAAATGGAGAGAGAGAGAGAGGTTGATGTTGAGGTGAGATGATATTCGCATCCTATGGTCTTAATTTGATGTTGCCAAAATTGATTACATACAAAGAACATGTGATAAAGTGGTCCAGAAGTAGTTGCTTCTGTTATAAGAACGGGTCGGGTGTACAAATGGCCGACCCTGAGATATTGAGAGTCCAAGGAGAACCTTCAAATTGGGGGCCCACATTCTTCAACTCTCAAAGCGTTATATATGTATATATATATATATATATTTTTTTTATATCAAAAATCACAAAAATTAAAACTATGACAAAAAATAATTACCAAACAATGTAATCAAATAAGTACTTAAGTTCCTTAATTAATAATTCTCAAAATAAAAATACATGTACTTAATAAATATAAGGAAATTTCACTTCAATATCGCATGTCTTGCATTTTGAGAGGCAAAAGTGTTAATTAAGTTTTCATAATCTAGTTTTGCTACCAAATATCTTTCAATTGATAAAGTAGCCAAGCCATTCAATCTTTCTTATCGCATCATTGACCGGAGGTATGATTTGATTAGCTTCAACTTTGAAAATCTTCTTTCTGCAGAGGCGATTGTAACATATATGTCCAAAATTGAGCAGAATAAATAGGGACTAGAGTTTAAAAATTAACTTAAATATAATAGAGGAAGCTAGGTTATGGTTTAAGAGGTTCCGCTGGGATCGAACTGAGGGCCTCTTTGAAGAGAAACCAAAAGGTAAAAAAGGAGAAAAAAGGAAGGAAGAAAACAGAGGCCCCCCCACTGGGATTCAAACAGGGGCCTCTTTGAAGACAAAGAACAACCCAACCAACTCACCCAAGTAGTATATTTTGATTATTACTAAAGTAAGATAATTATATATGAAATTAACATAACAACTATGTATAAAAAAAAATCGGGGCCCTTGCGAGGTGAGGGCCCTAGGCAGTCGCCTTACCCGGCTACCCTCAGAGCCGGCCCTGGGTGTACAGATGGGAAGGACTGAAGCCAATCGGGCTTTTTAATTTGCTAGCTGCTAATGGAGTCATGTAGATGTATCCATTAGTTTCTAACCCGAAAAAAAAAAGGTGTATCCATTCCAATTTAATATAATTCATTCGTTCTTTTCGAAAAAATAAAATAAAATAATATGTATAATTCACTTTCTATATTACTGGAAAAGCAAAAACACTTTTTATTGATATGACATCGAGTGAGGGAATTATATTATATACATTGAATATCGACCTCGTCCATTATAAGAGCTAAATTTAAAACCTCTCTTATAACGTGTGGGGGCACGTGGCCGGCGCTTGGCGCATGGTCCGGCCTTCTATTGGCGTGTGGTGGCGCATGAGGGCGCGTGGGGCTGTTTTCCAACCCACGACGACGCGTGGCTAGGCTTTTGGGACAATTCGGATCAGATTTTGGCAGTTTTTAGGCCATAGGAGTTCGTTTTGAGCCCGTTTGAGTAATCCCAACGATAATGGTTGACCATGGAGCGGGTTTTGGCTCGGGAGGTCAAGGGAGTTGGGTTATTAATGTGTCAAGGAATTCCTTGGGGCTAGGGCTTCCTTGATTTGGTATTTGAATGTACTGAGAACGGACAGGGTTTCTAGGATTGCGTGGCTTGTGTACTTTTATGTATTATGTTATACCACAAAGTTCTCCGACTGGCATTGAGGGTACGTCTCTGCTAGATCGTTGAGGGGTTCTCCGATGTTGGCATTCAAGGGGTCTTTCTCCGCCACATTATTGAGGGTTCTCCGTCTAGCGTTGAGGGTACGTCTCCGCCAGACCGTTGTGGGGTTCTCCGATGTTGGCGTTCGAGGGGTTTTTCTCCGCCACATTGTTGAGGGTTATATGACTGGCATTGAGGGTACGTCTCCGCTAGATCATTGAGGGGTTCTCCGCTGTTGGCATTCAAGGGGTCTTTCTTCGCCACATTGTTGAGGGTTATCCGATTGGAGTTGAGGGTACGTCTCCGCCAGATCGTTGAGGGGTTATCCGATATTGGCATCTAGGGATCTTTCATCGCCATATCGTTGAGGTTTGAGATATGTCATGGAGGATTCCATCATACTCTCAGGATGAACCATGATATTGAGCTATGGCTGGGGATGAGCAGGGATATCAAGTTACCACTCGGGGTACTCAAGATGAGCCAAGATATCGAGTTACCACTCGGGGTGTTTAGGATGAGCCGGGATATCGAGTTACCACTTGGGGTGCTCAAGATGAGCCGAGATATCCAATTACCACTCGGGGTGCTCAGGATGAGCCGAGATATCGACTTACCACTCGAGGTTCTCCGGATGAGCCGGGATTTCGAGTTACCACTCGGGGTGCTCAGGATTAACTGGGATATCGAGTTACCACTCAGGGTGCTCAGGATGAGCCGGGATATCGAGTTACCACTCGGGGTGCTCAGGAAGAACCGGGATATCGAGTTACCACTCGGGGTGCTCAGGATGAGCCGGGATATCGAGTTACCACTCGGGGTGCTCAGGATGAGCCGAAATATCGAGTTACCACTCGAGGTGCTCAAGATGAGTCGAGATATTGAGTTACCACTCGGGGTGCTCAGGATGAGCTGGGATATTGAGTTACCACTCGGGGTAAGACAGTGAGACTCAATTCAACCAAGTCTTGTACCTTCGTCAGCTAGGTCAGCGGGTTGGTATGGGCGGTGACCCAGATTGAAGGGTAGTTGACGGTTCACACGAGGGTGACACGTCAGTTGTCTCGTTTTATTACGGAGGAAGTCATCCGAGGTAGTTTGTGAACTACTACGCTATCCTGTGTCTGACAGGTATGTGGGGGTATGTCAAGTACATAGAAGGTTATGTTGGAACCCCTGTAGAGTTTATTTAACGTTTATTTAATGTTTCTAAATGTTAAAGTTATTTCAGGTATTAAACTTTTGTGTTAAAAGCTGTCAGTCGAGAGGCTGGACGTAAAACAAGTTCGTGAGATTACCCTGTAGGGCCACCACTGGTATGAGGTTTCAACAGTGTCTGACATACTGTCAACTTGGTATACGAGCTTGTTAGTAGAGGGCTATAAACTCCGAATCATGATCAGGGGTTCTCAAATTGTGATCTGTGGTGAAGCATTGGCTCTTACCCTGACATGACCAGGCCGGTTAGCCACCGTTGCGGTTGTTCAGCCGAGAGGCTAAGACGGTTAACCAGTCCTTAAGGGGAGATTCTGCTGGATTTTTGGCGGAATTATCATAAATAAATTATAAGGACTTAGGGGTATTCTGGGAATTTAATTAGATTGTCAGACGGGAGCATGGTTCTTCCCGGGTTTCAAGGGGAAATTCGGAAAGGGTCATGTCATATGATTTGATTAGCTTCAACTTTGAAAAGCTTCTTTCTGCAGAGGCAACTGTAACATGTATATTAAAAATTGAGAACTAGAAAGAGGGACTAGAGTTTAAAAATTAACTTAAATATAATAGAGGAAGCTAGGTTATTGTTTAACAAAACACAATAGGAAAAATTATTTGGTTTGAATTAGGAAAAGTTATTTGGTTTGATTTAGGAAAAGAGAAAACAAAAGAAAAAGGAAAAGGAAAAGAAAGTATTGTGTTTAGGAAAATAAAAGGAAAACCGAAAGGAAAAAAAAGGTAAGGGAAACGAAAAGGAAAAAAAAAAGAAAAAACTATTAAAAGAAGTTCCGTTGGGATTCGAACTGAGGACCTATTTGAAGGGAAACCCAAAGGAAAAAAAAATGAGAAAATCTTAACAGAGGCCCCCACTAGGATTCAAACAGGGACCTCTTTGAAGGCAAAGAACAACCCAATCAACTCACCCAAGTAACATATTTTGATTATTACTAAAGTAAGATAATTATATATGAAATTAACATAACAACTATGTATAAAAAAAATTAAAATAATATGTATAATTCACTTTCTATATTACTGAAAAAGCAAAAACTCTTTTTATTGATATGATATCGAGCGAGAGAATTATATTATATACATTGAATCGACCTCGTCTATTACGAGAGCTAATATAAAACTTCTTATATAACGTGTGTAGAGAAATATTACATCTCTTCTAATTTTATAAAAATGATTAAAAAAGAAGAAGGAAGATAATGTTATGCACGTGCCATGAAATACTTCAATTGATTTATCAAATAATAATCCCAGCCATTACATCCACGTGTTATTAATATTCCAATTTTGGGCTGGTGGACTATTCATCGAAGTTTAGCCAGAAGAAGCAATGAGGAGTGTGAAAAGTCGTCAAATGGTAACGAATGGCAAAAGATCATCCCCTGTAAAGTGGCGCCCGGCCATATCTCCTACCTTCTAACACAAAGCTGAAATTTGTGGCCCTAAATATAGACACCTCTTTACCTTTACTCACGTTCTCTAGTAGTTTCCAGACTTCCTGTAATTCATCTTTTTTGTGCACAATTTGAACTTCCTTCTTTTCTCAGTTATCAATTTTGATTTTGTTTCAAGCTTCTAGCAATAAAAGAACGAAAAAACCCCGTTATCTGATCTGGTATTTTCAGAGCAGAAACAGAAGAAGAAAGAAGAAAGGCAGAGGCCGAGGAAGAAGGGGAGGTATGCCAGGTTCACCTTCAAACACTACACAATTATTAGAGAGAGGTGGTGATGGAGATCAAAAAGGGGGTTGGTGGAATAAAATTTTGGACTTGGAGGAGGCCAAAGATCAGATTTTGTTTTCGTTGCCCATGATTCTTACCAATGTCTGTTATTACTTGATTACTTTAATCTCTGTCATAATGCTCAATTAAGATTTTCAGAAAAGTTTTTAGCATAATTTTTGAGACCACATGTTAGAAAAATACCCTACTCAATCCTTAATGGACTATGGAAACCCAATTCGCTGATATGATCGATTACAAGACCTTAACTGGACAAGTAATAACAAGCTATCAACTGTGGATCTAAAGTATAAACTCAGATTCGGCATTACAGTTCCATGCCTTATACATTGCAGTATTTAATGTCTTCACCTCTTTGTCTTTCCAGTTTGGAGTACTGGGCTTTTGAGATTCTGGTGTTCATGGCAGGAGTGATGCCAAATGCGGAAGTAACCACTTCCCTAATCGCGATGCTGTAAGCTCTCTGCCAGCTCTAAACTTGTTATTTTCACCTGACTCAAGTTGCCTACTTACTTATCTTACTTTTCAGTGTGAATACAGAAGCAATTGCATACATGATTACATATGGCCTCAGTGCTGCTGCAAGGTTGGTAGAACAGTAATTCCCATCTTCAACTTTTTAAATGTTTGAATTGTGTTTCATACATTGAAACGAAACTACTCTTTTCGTAGCACGAGGGTGTCAAATGAATTGGGAGCAGGCAACATTGGCAAAGCCAAGAATGCAATGTCCGTGACTCTTAAGCTCTCCGTGGTTGTTGCTCTCGTTGATATTTTGGTTATAGCAGTTCTTCACAAGCAATGGGCCGGCTTATTCAGTAGCAGCGAAGTAATAATTAGCGAATTTGCTTCTATGGTGCCATTTATTTCACTTTCAATACTTGCTGATTCTTTTCAAGGGGTCTTATCAGGTTCGGTTTATCCACTTTTCTTGTAGGGATTGATCAGTCTGCTATTTTTTATTCCAACTTAGGTTTCTTGAGTATACATATCAAATATTCAAATGTGATTCTTGGTATTTCAGGTGTGGCCAGAGGATGTGGGAATCAGCACTTGGCTGCGTATGTAAACTTGGCCACATTCTATTTGGTTGGAACGACGATTTCAGGTGTTCTTGGATTTAAGGCTAAACTATATGCTAAGGTGAGCCAACTAACCTGGTATCTATTTGTATCAATTCCGAGATTACCAGCTATTTAGCTGCATAGAAAATTGGAATAAGCAAACCAGCTAATCGTTGATCTGTTTTGTTTATATTGCTAATTCAGTTCACATTTTTTCACTTCAATTGTTTCGTACAGGGATTGTGGATTGGTTTAATCTGTGGTCTTGTTACTCAAGCCGCGCTACTTTTGGTGGTTACACTGCGCACGAAATGGACTCAAATGGATTTTTCTTCTCATGATCGAGATGCAGTTTTGGTGTAAACGAAGGTCACGTGGGAAAAGCATTAGACTATTATGAAAATTTTGAGGAATACATATATTTTTCATAGACAAATCTGCTCTGTAAATGTGTTGTAAAATTGACATGCAGGGAAGATAGGTGGTCTTCAATATAAGAAATGCTAGCGATAATGCCCCACGGGATTGTTGAATTGATTATAAACATGTATTACACAAAATAAGATAAGATGCATACCTTCACATTACAAAATTAGATTAACATTACAAAATTAGATTAACATTTGTTTGACTGCATACATAGGGTGTCCAAAAATTGTCTAAACGTTCATGCATGTTCCCTCACTTCTGAGCATCGAGCTTCCTTTTTTCTGGAATTTCGTAAGTGATCTAATGAATCGAATTTATATAATAGGAAAAGTTGGTAGAAAAAAACCACCAACTGTTCATCATGAACGTTCAAAACTAAGCTCATTTTTATAATTTCCATCCATCATTTTGACATAAATGCACCACTGTTCTAAAGCTTACAAACAAAAAAAAAGCATATAAGCTAAAATTGTTGAAGGAAAGAAACTTGTAGCTTTAGATCACATTCACACCATAAGGATGCCAAAATTCAACCCAACAGACACCCTTTGCTGCCTACTGCCAAGAAAAAGTTGAATAAAGTTATAAACAACTCTGAAAAAGAAATCAATAAACCAAACTCTGAATTTGAGATGACACAGAGGTTTAGATCTTTAGATGAACATTTGAAAACAAAACCAAGTGAACAACCAGAACCTTGCAATCTAACTCGAAGAAAAATATCACCTGAAGCACAATTTATATGTAAAAACAATTTTCAAACCATAATATTCACTGTTAAAGTGTACTTTAATTAGTTAAATTATTCTACTAAATCATAAAATCTAAAGAGAATACTCGTCAAACCACTTGGATTCTGGCCCACCCGCCTATGATATGATTAAAGGGATTAGAAAGACAGCAACCATTATTCCAATTTCTTTATCCTAACTAATGTATCCGTTTGTTTCGGTTACTACACATTATGCAATTTCCAGGACCAGGAGCATATCAAACCCGGACACACTGTCAAACATAAAACAGCAGCTAGCTACCCTAGTAATTTACACATCAACTATGACACAAACCCCAAATCCACGTAAAATTTAGAACCATAAACCATAGAGGTCGCATATTCACATTATGCAAATTACTTTCAACAAATTGAAGAGCAAGCACTGAGCTTTGATACAATACTGGCTCAATCAAGTAACAAAATACATTAATTAAGCATAAAATCAGAAATTCAAGCTAGACAATCATGAAGCAGCTGACTCAAAAAATATCATCTAAACAATCAAGAAAATACTTTAATTAAGCATAACAACAGAAAATACATTAATTCACAGCTTCTAAGCAAATTTCACCTCATTAGGAAAAAAATATTCCTCTTTCATCTAGCCCAATAACCATTTTGGTCACAAACAATGAAAGGAGCAAAGCTAAATCACAGAAGCCTCAACCCAAAATGTCAACAGCCCAAGTCTCCAAGCCAGCTTGCCCGCGCAATGGATAGGTCTACCGCCATTCTAAGCAGGAGCTGAATAATAAGAGGCAGTGAGCTCCAAAGACACAAATATAATAAAATTTAAAATATAAAAATTCGAAAACCATATTTATTTATATGGAAATAGATGGAAACGATAACAAAAATTGGAAATAGAAACAAATTGAATCTAGGGTAATTAAATTCTGTGTTCCAGAGACCATTACATTTAGTGTTTCACACAGCATTACATTCAGTGTTTCTCAGACCATTATATTCAATGCTTCACAAATCAGATCAGACCATTACATTCTTCAAATTGAATTTGAAAAAGAATTCAATCAATGCTTGATAACCACCCTAAGTTATTAATCATAAAATATGAACTTACTTCACATAAAACCTTTAATTTGTGGGAAAAAACCATAAACCTCTCTCAAAATCAGACAAGCTGAGAGAGCAAGTGACAAACAGCAACACAAACAATAAACAATAAAACAAACAAACAAACAATAAACCAAAAGTTGGATGTTTCTTTCTATAATCAGTATAATTTGTTCGTCAAACTCTTAATAGGTAATAAACATATTTCTAAACCAACCACCATAAATTCAGATTTCTAAGGCAGAAGCAGTGGAATTTCACCTTTGGATTCAGAGTTTTATCCACAACAGTTTCAATGTTTTTGTACTACTTCAAAAAGATTTTGGTTTTGCATTAAAAAGCCAAAATTGAGAACAAAAAATTAAGACTCATCTACAACGGAAATAAATTTAACATTGAGGAATACAATAAAAAAACTAAGAGAATTAAACAGATACTTCAATAGACAGAAAAAATAACAGACAAACCAACAAATAGTTATGATAAAACTGAAAGAATGATGGAACAGAAAAAAACAGATGGAAAATGTCCAACAGAAGCTTTAATAAGCAGAGAATATAACAGAAAAACAAAACAAAGTGATAAAAAATATGAAGGAAAGACAAAGCAAGAGAGTTACCAAAGCTATGGAATACTCCTTGACAGATATGTTATATCAGTGAACTACGAAACCAGAAGAAAAACATTCAAAACCGATACTGAATATATGATTTTGCGTAAAAAGGAGAAGGCAAAGACACAGGGTTTGCATAAAATATGATGCTTTCCATGTTTGAAAGTAGCGAGGTATTCTTCCAGTGAAGTTATTACTGCCAAGCTGACTGTAAATAATCCCAAAATAACCGAAAAGATTGCGCGACACAAACCTGAAGTTTTTAATTGAAAAAACCTAATGTAAGGTACAGCACTTTTAATTTGGTAAGATTAGTGAGAGCGGGAGGCAACTCTCCAGTGAGTTTGTTGGCACGAAGATAGTTGTAGTACCAATGGGCAAGCAAGACCAAACCATTGTCAACTATCATTTTCAATTGATTATGAAAATCCTAGACGATTAGATTTGAACCTATTAAGCTACAACAGGAGACAAAAAAAATATTGAAACTCGCAGCATTTCCAAGTTAACCAATTTCTCCAACTCTGGGGGAAGGATTCCATTGAATAAGTTGCTCTCCAAGGCCCTGAAAGAAAAGCTCTCCAACTCTGGGGGAAGGATTCCATTGAATAAGTTGCTCTCCAAGGCCCTGAAAGCAAAGCCTTACAAATTTCATATCCAAACCAAACCAATTGGCACATTAAGTTAATTCTAAATAAGATGAATGCAGTTTAAGAAAGAATGAAGATTGAATCTCAAGCCATTCGCCCAGAAGTTTATATAAACCTTTAGAGAAATCCTATCAAGCTTCCAAGGATCATAATCAAGGCACGCTACCCATTTTACGGAATATTGAAGTAAAAAGCGTGTCCTACCAATTATCAAGTGGTGGATAAATTTTAAACAGATTAACCATTACCATGCTCTTCCAAGTAACATAAAAGTCAGACTCTGCTGCTGCAAGATAAAGCATTGCATGCGGTCCAAGAATTCTCATAGAAAAAGCAATCATCTGCAACATCTGCTCAGAACACAAATACCAATTAGTCAAGCATAGGAAAATAACTATCATATCCGATCAACCAGACAATTTTCATAACGTAAAGCAATAGAGACAGGTGCAACAACATTTTTGCTAAAAAATTGCAACAACATTTTTGCTAAAAAATTGCAACAACAAATAAAACAGCTCCTGTTACAGCCTGCAAGAACACATCCTAGGATTCATCATTAGAGTGCACTATAATAGACAAAGAGAAACAATCAAAACAGAGAACAAGTAAAGAAGGTAAAACTATAGAATAAGTAAATACATATACTACGTAATGCAAGATAAATATAAAGTGGTCTTACATCACGATTCTTAGTGATGGCGCTCCTCACGGCTTCAGAATGTGGCTCGCACTCTGGAGATGATCGCAAGCCGAAGCCAAAGAGTGAAGAAGATCCTCTTTTCCGACAAAGATCGGGCATGGCTTCGCCGAACGCGTTTGTGTGTGTTTTCCGATAGAACAAAAGCAAATCAAAGAAAAGAGAATCGAAAACGAAGAGACAAACATATCGATGATGCAAGAGAGGTTTGAGTCGAGATCGCAGACGAGAGAAAAAGGGCGGTCGTTCTCGAAGAAGCAAGAAGGCCAGCTGTCCAATAAAGGGCATAAGAGTAAAGTCACTATACACAACAAAGGAAAGTAACAAAAAAAAAAGGGCAGAAGCGTCTTTTCACTGTTTATGAGTAGTAATTCTTAACGTAGCTTTAATATATAGATTACCAATGGAACCCGCGTTGCCGCTGTGTGTTTAGAAAACGTGAACATGATAGGAATGAAAATAGTAAAATAGATAATTAGTTTCAGTGTTTCAATAATAGTAAGAAACTTTAGAAACCAATTTAGACTACACCAAACAACAGCAAGACATATCAACAAAATTCAGAATATATAGAACAATTCTACTACTCATATAAGATTGTAATCCCACCTGTAAGAGAATGATAGGAAGTAATTGAGAATAAGATAAGCAACACTCCTGATTTGAAATTAATTGAAACTGAAAATTATTGAACTCGTGCGGGCTAGTACCTATTAAACATTATGCAAAACCAACAATCAGCATTTCCCAAGTTTACATTTTAAAAGGAAGTATACTCACAAAATAACCAACACCATTACGGAAAGAAATATACATTCCCTCTAATTTCTTAAATCTGCTAGATTTTAACTCAAGTTCCTTCCTTGAGTTCATTATTTACTTCCGCATTCTGTTTCCCCATTTCTTCAATTGCTGCTTCTAGTTTTCTCTCTTCTTCCTCAATCTTAAATAGCATCCATAGATGATAAGTGAGCATTTTACATCTCATTTTCAAATAATTATGATACTAAATAAGCTGAAACAAAATAAACGCATGCTTCAAGGTTTAGTGGAAGAGGTCAGTTGCTTCAGGATTGGAGGCATAATCCCAAATTCCATATGCTCACTCAAATTCGAATCAAAAGAAACATAAATTTGAATAGCTTAACACAGAAAATTGTATAAATTCTAATAACAAAGCCACCGATTATGTGGATGTCAATTATGGTGGATTCTCATCTATCTACATTCTGTTTCACTTCTATTCTACATGATTACAAATGGTTCTTGCACAAACCTTGTAATCAATGATGAACAAAAAGATACATTTTTTCTAAACAATAACTCCTTTGAATACCTTAGAAAATAACCTCTTGTCATGCCCCGTCGCTGCAACCCTCAACAAAGACTCAGCTGCTCCTATGGTATTGATTAACCTATAACAATCCTATTACCAGTCTCTTAGAAATCTGCCACTCAAGAAAAAAAACTGAAATGTTATTTCTCAATCCATAAACCCAAAATTCATTTCACAAAACTAATACAATAATTGATGAATCCAAATCTCAATTTCCAAAACTCAAAACTCAATTAACAATAAAAACATTCAAAATCATAAAAAACACATACCTAGAAATAGTCCTAGAACGCACCCCATTTCAATTCTCTTCTTCCTCTTTCTCAAAAAAAATCAACTAAAACCTAATTAAAACATAAATTAACTAGAACCAAAACCTTACCTTGCAAAGTCTGTTTCCGTCTTTCGCCAACCGTAACAGAGAACGAAAAACAATCGCAGAAAATAGAACCAGAGTATTTTCTCACTCCATATGAAATTCAGAAGAACTTACTTAAAGAGCGATTCTCGCAACAAAGAATATTCTAAAACTAATGTCATGCCATTACACAGAACAGACTTTTCTCATTAAAACTGTCGGAAATTTTCATTCAATAATTTATCATTTAGACCTAGTTCATCTTCCATCAATTGAAGAGAAATTAGTGATTATGATTAAGGAGGTACAGAGAATGCCTGTCAAAGCTCTGGTAATGGTTGCAACAACGATGATGATTTCCAATTACTGATGGGTGCTGTAGACACAGATCAATCAGAATTGACTTGAATTAAAACTTACCCACTAACACTAAGCAGCTCAAAAACTATTTGAGAAAAAACAGCAAGGAAATCAGGGCAGCGGAGTACATTCAAAGACACTTGAAACTGAAATTCATAACCAAATCGAGCGGACGTTGACTAAGAAAACAATTATTTCAGCTAGCAATGTAAAATAAAATAAAAGCAAAAACAGAAACCCATACGAAAAGAACTATGAATCTACGGAGAGAGAGAGAGAGGCGGAATTGTATAATTTACCTTAGAAAACAGAAACGAAAGAGCTCTGGGATTACCTCCACCCGTCTTCGTCGTCAAAGAAAGAAACTGCTTTTCTGAAAGCCTTACCCAGCAAATTTCTCGAAGCTCTTCAAACCTTCAACAACTTCTTTCTCAATCCTTCCAAAAAAACCAACATGCAAGAAAATCAATTCACAAAATCCATCCCAATAACCTAAGTCAAGCATCAATTAATTAAGTTACCACTCGGGGTACTCAAGATGAGCCGGGATATCGAGTTACCACTCGGGGTGCTTAGGATGAGCCAGGATATCGAGTTACCACTTGGGGTGCTCAGGATGAGCCGAGATATCCAATTACCACTCGGGGTGCTCTGGATGAGCCGAGATATCGACTTACGACTCGAGGTTCTCCGGATGAGCCGGGATATCGAGTTACCACTCGGGGTGCTCAGGATTAGCTGGGATATCGAGTTACCACTTAGGGTGCTCAGGATGAGCCAGGATATCGAGTTACCACTCGGGGTGCTCAGGAAGAACCGGGATATCGAGTTACCACTCGAGGTGCTCAGGATGAGCCGGGATATCGAGTTACCACTCGGGGTGCTCAGGATGAGCCGAAATATCGAGTTACCACTCGAGGTGCTCAAGATGAGCCGAGATATTGAGTTACCACTCGGGGTGCTCAGGATGAGCTGGGATATTGAGTTACCACTCGAGGTAAGACAGTGAGACTCAATTCAACCAATTCTTGTACCTTCGTCAGCTAGGTCAGCGGGTTGGTATGGGCGGTGACCTAGATTGAAGGGTAGTTGACGGTTCACACGAGGGTGACACGTCAGTTGTCTCGTTTTATTACGGAGGAAGTCCTCCGAGGTAGTTTGTGAACTACTACGCTATCCTGTGTCTGACAGGTATGTGGGGGAATGTCAAGTACATAGAAGGTTATGTTGGAACCCCTGTAAAGTTTATTTAACGTTTATTTAATGTTTCTAAATGTTAAAGGTATTTCAGGTATTAAACTTTTGTGTTAAAAGCTGTCAGTCGAGAGGCTGGACGTAAAACAAGTTCGTGAGATTACCCTGTAGGGCCACCACTGGTATGAGGTTTCAACAGTGTCTGACATACTGTCAACTTGGTATACGAGCTTGTTAGTAGAGGGCTATAAACTCCGAATCATGATCAGGGGTTCTCAAATTGTGATCTGTGGTGAAGCATTGGCTCTTACCCTGACATGACCAGGCCGGTTAGCCACCGTTGCGGTTGTTCAGCCGAGAGGCTAAGACGGTTAACCAGTCCTTAAGGGGAGATTCTGCTGGATTTTTGGCGGAATTATCATAAATAAATTATAAGGACTTAGGGGTATTCTGGGAATTTAATTAGATTGTCAGACGGGAGCATGGTTCTTCCCGGGTTTCAAGGGGAAATTCGGAAAGGGTCATGTCATATGATTTGATTAGCTTCAACTTTGAAAAGCTTCTTTCTGCAGAGGCAACTGTAACATGTATATTAAAAATTGAGAACTAGAAAGAGGGACTAGAGTTTAAAAATTAACTTAAATATAATAGAGGAAGCTAGGTTATTGTTTAACAAAACACAATAGGAAAAATTATTTGGTTTGAATTAGGAAAAGTTATTTGGTTTGATTTAGGAAAAGAGAAAACAAAAGAAAAAGGAAAAGGAAAAGAAAGTATTGTGTTTAGGAAAATAAAAGGAAAACCGAAAGGAAAAAAAAGGTAAGGGAAACGAAAAGGAAAAAAAAAAAGAAAAAACTATTAAAAGAAGTTCCGTTGGGATTCGAACTGAGGACCTATTTGAAGGTAAACCCAAAGGAAAAAAAAAATGAGAAAATCTTAACAGAGGCCCCCACTAGGATTCAAACAGGGACCTCTTTGAAGGCAAAGAACAACCCAATCAACTCACCCAAGTAACATATTTTGATTATTACTAAAGTAAGATAATTATATATGAAATTAACATAACAACTATGTATAAAAAAAATTAAAATAATATGTATAATTCACTTTCTATATTACTGAAAAAGCAAAAACTCTTTTTATTGATATGATATCGAGCGAGAGAATTATATTATATACATTTAATCGACTTCGTCTATTACGAGAGCTAATATAAAACTTCGCAAATAACGTGTGTAGAGAAATATTACATCTCTTCTAATTTTATAAAAATGATTAAAAAAGAAGAAGGAAGATAATGTTATGCACGTGCCATGAAATACTTCAATTGATTTATCAAATAATAATCCCAGCCATTACATCCACGTGTTATTAATATTCCAATTTTGGGCTGGTGGACTATTCATCGAAGTTTAGCCAGAAGAAGCAATGAGGAGTGTGAAAAGTCGTCAAATGGTAACGAATGGCAAAAGATCATCCCCTGTAAAGTGGCGCCCGGCCATATCTCCTACCTTCTAACACAAAGCTGAAATTTGTGGCCCTAAATATAGACACCTCTTTACCTTTACTCACGTTCTCTAGTAGTTTCCAGACTTCCTGTAATTCATCTTTTTTGTGCACAATTTGAACTTCCTTCTTTTCTCAGTTATCAATTTTGATTTTGTTTCAAGCTTCTAGCAATAAAAGAACGAAAAAACCCCGTTATCTGATCTGGTATTTTCAGAGCAGAAACAGAAGAAGAAAGAAGAAAGGCAGAGGCCGAGGAAGAAGGGGAGGTATGCCAGGTTCACCTTCAAACACTACACAATTATTAGAGAGAGGTGGTGATGGAGATCAAAAAGGGGGTTGGTGGAATAAAATTTTGGACTTGGAGGAGGCCAAAGATCAGATTTTGTTTTCATTGCCCATGATTGTTACCAATGTCAGTTATTACTTGATAACTTTGATCTCTGTCATGTTTGCTGGTCATCTTGGCGAGCTTGAGCTTGCTGGCGCCACACTTGCCAATTCTTGGGCCACTGTCACCGGCATTGCTTTCATGTTAAGCCCTCTTTTGTATTTTACTTGCCCTTTTTTTTCTCTCTCAGTTAACTCTTTGTTAGTTCACTTGCTTTTGTACGTCAATTTTTCTTTGTGTAAGATTTTTGCCAATTCTTGGAACCCAGTTGCTACGGAAAACTAGTAGTTGAATTTGCTTTGTGAGAAACCATGGAATCCATTTCTACGGTTTAGGAAGCCAAGTGGAAGTTAGTTGGTTTGGAAGTGCTCTTGTTGCTAACGGGTCAGGGGTGGCGTCCCATTTTTGGCAATTGTAGATAATGAATGGGGTACCTAATGGAAAATCAAGTAGCTCATTCGGGCTTTAATGAAGTTTCATGAATGTCATGTCTTTTTGTAGTTGTGATTCATCTAGAAAGTGGTTTCATTTTTGTTTTTAGCAGTCTTTTAGCTGACGTTCATTCTAGTTGCGCTTGGGAAAAACCATTTAAAAGAACTGTTCATCTACCATACAAACTTTCAATTTCAGGAAATGATCACCAAAGTGAATTTCGCCAACATTTACCATATCCTCTTTTTTGACATTCTAGTGGCTGGAAATTTTTAAGCAGATACATATGGGATGACGTAAAATTTAATAAAATTGCAGGCCTTTCGTTTTAATTGTTGTTGTGTTTGTTATATTTTGGTTTAGGTTGGGTTAAGTGGATATCTAGAAACAGTAAGTGGTCAAGGATTTGGTGCAAAGTTATACAGAATGTTGGGGATTTATCTACAAGCCGCTTGCATCATATCTTTCCTGCTCTCTATCATCATATCCGTAGTCTGGTTCTATACAGAGCCCATACTTCTCTTTATTCGTCATGATCCTGCAATTGCCAATTCTGCTGCTATTTACATGAGATTTCTGATTCCAGGGTTATTTGCATATGGCTTCATGAATATCATATTGAGATTTCTTCAGACACAATCTGTTGTCATGCCGTTGGTCTACCTCTCAGTTATCCCAGTGGTTGTTCATGTTGTCATTGCATATGCTTTGGTACATTGGACATCTCCTGGTTTCCAGGGAGCTCCGCGAGCAGCTTCAATTTCGATGCTATTGTTGGCTATTTATGTTATGTTTGCAAAGAAGTTTGAGTGTACTTGGCAAGGTTTTTCAACAGAATCATTCCATTATATCCTCATTGACTTGAAACTTGCCCTTCCCTCTGCAGCAATGGTATGGTAAGTGTTATTCAATTTTTCATTATTTCTTTCTGTACGCAAGCATTGCAAAATGATGTATCAAGTTTAAATAAGAGAGACTGCTTTGCAGCTTAAATCAGTAAGCTAGATGTATCGAGTTCATAATGCTCAATTAAGAATTTTCGGAAAAGTTTTTAGCATCATTTTTGAGAACACATGTTAGAAAAATGCCCTACTGAATCCTTAATGGGCTATGGAAACCCAATCCGCTGATATGATCGATTACATGACCTTAACTGGACAAATAATACCAAGTCATCAACTGTGGATCTAAAGTATAAACTCAGATTCGGCATTACAGCTACAAGCCTTATACATTGCAGTATTTAAAGTCTTCACCTTTTGATCTTTCCAGTTTGGAGTACTGGGCTTTTGAGATTCTGGTGTTCATGGCAGGAGTGATGCCAAATGCGGAAGTAACAGCTTCCCTAATCGCGATGCTGTAAGCTCTCTGCCAGCTCTAAACTTGTTATTTTCACCTGACTCAAGTTGCCTACTTACTTATCTTACTTTTCAGTGTGAATACAGAAGCAATTGCATACATGATTACATATGGCCTCAGTGCTGCTGCCAGGTTGGTAGAACAGTAATTCCCATCTTCAAATTTTTAAATATTTGAATTGTGTTTCATACATTGAAATGAGACTACTGTTTTCGTAGCACGAGGGTGTCAAATGAATTGGGAGCAGGCAACATTGCCAAAGCCAAGAACGCAATGTCCGGGACTCTTAAGCTCTCCGTGGTTGTTGCTCTGGTTGATATTCTGGTTATAGCAGTTCTTAACAAGCAATGGGCCGGCTTATTCAGTTGCAGCGATGTAATAATCAGCGAATTTGATTCGATGGTGCCATTTATTTCACTTTCAATACTTTTTGATTCTTTTCAAGGGGTCTTATCAGGTTCGGTTTATCCACGTTTCTTGTAGGGATTGATTAGTCTGCTATTTTTCATTCCAACTTAGTTTTCTTCAGTGTATATATCAAATATTCAAATGTGATTCTTGGTATTTCAGGTGTGGCCAGAGGATGTGGTAATCAGCACTTGGCTGCGTATGTAAACTTGGCCACATTCTATTTAGTTGGAACGACGATTTCAGGTGTTCTTGGATTTAAGGCTAAACTATATGCTAAGGTGAGCCAACTAATCTGGTATCTATTAGCATCAATTCCAAGATTACCAGCTATATAGCCTGCAATATAAATTGGAATAATCGTTGATCTGTTTTGTTTATATTTCAAATTCAGTTCACATTTTTTCACTTCAATTGTTTCGTACAGGGCTTATGGATTGGTTTAATCTGTGGTCTTGTTACTCAAGCCGCACTACTTTTGGTGGTTACACTGCGCACAAAATGGACTCAAATGGATTTTCTTCTCATGATCGAGACGCAGTTTTGGTGTAAATGAAGGTCACTTGGACAAAGCATTAGACTATTATTAAAATTTTTAGCAATACATTTAGTTTTCATGGACAAATCTGCTCTGTATATTGGAGTTCTCTCACAAATATGTATTATCTAAACTTAGCCTCCATCAAGAGATTCTGGAGAAGCTACCGTGGGCAAGTTTTGCTGAGTCGCTCTAAACTTTAGGTGTTGTAAAACTCAAATGCAGAGAAGATAGGTGAACTTTACGTTTATTCTCTATTTCAAAATGAATAATAGTATCTCCTTTGTTAACCAATTTTTCCGCTTCATTTCTTAAAGATTCTGAACAGCATCAGGCACATTTGATGTAGGCACCAACATAAAAAAAAACCTAATTCAAAAATGGGTTGCAGTCCAAGCCTTTTAAGCCCGATATACCAACTAAAATGACCCATTAGGGAGGAGACCAACCTCATGTTAGTTTCCTAGTTTTTCTTATTTCTTATGTTTTTGGGGTTGTGTGGCTGGATACAAATTACAAGCTACGGATGTGACCAAGTTGATATCGCATCGGAAAAGTGGCACAACAAGCCTAATTTTTCTGCGTTGGAAACATGACATCACATAATAAACCTACAATACATAATTAAGTTGGAATAGTTGTGGAATCAGATCGAGACCTGATTAGATTCCCACTTCTCCAATTCCTACCGATGATCAGTTAGGAATGCCAACTACTACCCCGCTCGCGATCCGACTATGGATTTCGATTATGGTCAGGTCAGAATCATGCAATCGAATTTCAAATCCCCAAATTCAAAATCTAAATTCCTAATCCTATTACAAAGTGTGTTCAGTTTGAGATCCCAAGCTCACTTCCACTCTATTCGTACTCCAGGTCATGAGTAAAATCCCGCCAAGAATGCTCGCGATAATCAACACCCGCTCCCGCTTTATTGGTAGTTTGTGTCATGAGAGATAACGAGTTTAATTTTCTGTGAGGGCACAGAAACACCAGTTGATGGTGGGAGGAGGACTGGGTGGGGTGGGGTTTGGTGCGGTGTGGTGCGGTGCGGTGCGGTGCGGTGTGGTGTGGTGGGTGGAGGGTTTTTTTTTAATCGATTTATTTTCTTTTTTCCCAAATTTATTGATTTATTGAGAAGACAAATAAATAATGAAAAAAAAGTCCATGTGGCAAATTTATTTTTAGGAAATTTATTAAATTATGTGGTATGACACATATTTTGCCACATAAAGTGGTAAAAAATATGATCAATTTAGAGTGTTTAAATAATATTATTTTATTATCTCTATTATTATAAATGAAAGATGGTAGCTTGGTGAAACATTTTTCTTTTTGTATATACCCTTCACTTAACAATATAAAAAATATAATCAAATACAAATAATTAGGGTACAATAGTATTATAGTAATCTCACCTTTTTGTGGTTAACTCACACTTCCCGCTAATTCATGTTTTTTTATTTACTATTTATATATATATATATATATATATATATAAATACATGAACTTAGAAAATTATAATTTTCGACATATTTAATATAAAGGAATTTTAAACAGTGTGGCCAGGTTGGCCGAACTTCAAATATAATATCATAAGTATAATGCAGGTGTAAAAAGTCTAATTCTATTACTATTATAAAGCCAAGTGATGGAGTCGTTCGATGTTACGGATTTACCAAAATAATTCTGACGAAAATACCCTTAATTATAGAAATTTCTAAACAAAAATATTACTTAATCCAGATAAAAAAGTAAAAAAAAAAAAAAGGTTTTAAATTAAAATAATATTTTCAATCAAAAAATAATAATTAAAAGGATATTTTAGTGGAGGATGTGGTTAGTTACTTTTTTTTTTATCAAGAATGATATTATTGTATATCGTAAAGAACGGGTACAACCATACCATCAAAATCAAGTTATGACAGCAAGACTCACAAACCAATACGACAATACTTACGCGGACAAAGCCGCAATAATAGCTAACAAATCCACATAAATGAAATTATACAAAATTACAAATTAAGTCCACAAACTCCAAAACAACTAAAATCATAACATCGCCTATAATCCTAAACAAACTACCTCCACTAAAAGAAACAGCCACCATCGTCAAATCCATCACATCTGGTCTTGAAGAACATGTAGAGCATGACGGATCTAAAGAAAGCTTGATCTCCAACGATCCAATTGCGCATAAATGCGAATAAAGGACCAAAAGTCATAATCTAACTATTGTGACCAAAACCAATGAAAAATATTACAACAAACTCCTCCAACAACAAGGTAGAACAAGATTTAGGAAAAAAAAAGAAATTTTAAAGGAAGATTTTGTGTAAGGGGATAGTCTGAAAAAATAGCAAAATAACATGATGGGAAACTCAAATCTGAGCATGCTCAAACCATACAGTTACCGCTAAGGGACTCTTATTACTAACCTAACAGAAAAAGAGAAAAACGATGGAGCATGGCTCAAATCTTCTCCTCCTCCCCCTTAGTTTGCTTTTTCTTTGGAAGATGAGAGAAAACGGGGGCTAGGATTTTTCTAAAAGTGGGTACAAATTAATTATGTGGTTAGTTACTTTAGCATTCATTGTTTTTTATTTACATTTTTTTATTTTTTGACGCAATGATATTGGGGAAGTGTGATTATAATATACACATTGGCTATCGACCTCATCATTTATGAGAGTCGAACTCCATACTTCCCACATAACGTACGGAAAGGAACATCACCAAGCCATAACACTAAAGACACGTCTACTTTCCAAGAATGGGAATAGTAGGTAATGGGAGAAGCATACAATCAGAAAAGTGGATAATCGGAGAAAGGGGTAATCATTCTCATTGAGTTGTTTACTAACCATATAAAATTAAAACATGAATGAGATTGATTTTCATTGTTATTGTTTACTAACCGTTATGAATCGGAATAAAAATTAATTGATTACTAAAATGTCTTTTCTTTTTTTATCTGTTAGGATCATTCTTTGCCAAATGTTGCAGCAACAAATCTAAACCGGGGGGAGAGGGCTCGATCTGACCCAAAATCAGTGTCAGTATCATGATTCTCTCTTGTGGTGCTACTACTCATTTCCTCAATAAAACCGCTTTGGCAAAATGGGCATTTCATTTCTACTTCCATGATGGGATTCACCATTTAAAAAGACATGTAACACCAATACCTTGCTGCCATTGCTTCCTCCATTTTCCTTTTATCCTTTCTTGGGTCGCACAACGCAAGCAAATAACAGCAAGCCCAGAAAACCAACACCACATATTATATTAAATAATATGAATTCACAAAAATAAAGGTTGTAATTACTATATAAGTTGGAGGGCAATTTTGGTACATCAAAAAATTAAAATAGGTAATGGGAGTCATTAACACCTCCCCCTTAATTAATCCCATTACCCATTTTTTGACATGACCCCTCCCGAATTTTCCTTTGAAATCCATGAGAAACCATGCTCCCGTCTGACAACACCTGAAACCGCAAAATAATTCCTGAAATACCCTCACCAATTCAGGAAAGACTTTACGAGAATTCTATCAAAAATTTGGCAAAATCTCCCCTGCCATCGGTCAACCCGTCTATTACTTGTCAGACGAAGGATACAAAAGCAAATACACAAACCAAACAGTCTAGCTACGACTACAAGCTACCATAACCCATACTCGGTTAACAAGCCCTCGAATAATTTACAATACCCCAAAATAGAATAAGAGAAACTAGGTAACCTCAATTATAGAAACTAATGAAAGTCTTACGTGGAAGTAGCGCGGTGAAAGATGATGCCTCCTTCTAGTCTCGTCGCCTCGTTTCGCTACGACCTGAGAGCATCAAAACCAAACAACCGTGAGTGAACAATAAACCCTATCGAATCGTACACACGCTAATAACTTGACTATAAAGTAGTAAACAACATAAGGGTAAACTAGAAAACCCACCTCGTGGTTAATCAAATTATATTAAGACCCTCCATGCCGACATATATATACCCACAACTTACCGGAGAACCAATCAATTACATGGGTGGAACCCTCGCCAAAGCCAATTGTACCTACCATCGTAATAACCCGGCCAAATCTAAAAATAATTTTAACCACAAGTTCCGAGGGAATATTGTTCAATCATTATTTATGCATCATTTTGATGTCTTTATATGCCTCTCTTACATGTCTTTTGAATGATTACGTGCCAGCAATAGTAGAAAATGATCAATCTTGTGAGACTTGTGCAGATTTGGAAGGATAGGTAAATTCTGAGAAGAACGCAAAAAAAAATGACTCAAATCGGAGTTCAGATGAATGAGATGTCCTCATTTCAATATCAGGTCCTGAACTCGGTCCTGAGTGCGCCAGTGCGCCCTATTGTGGGTCCTTGGCCAAGTACCTCAGATCATGTCATCCGGGTCCCAGATGTTCAGTCATTATTTATGCATCATTTTGAAGTCTTTATATGCCTCTCTTACATGTCTTTTGAATGATTTCGTGCCATCAATAGTAGAAAATGATCAATCTTGTGAGAATTGTGCAAATTTGGAAAGATAGGTAAATTCTGAGAAGAATGCAAAAATAATGACTCAAATCGGAGTTCAGATGAAGGAGATGTCCTCATTTCAATATCAGGTCCTGAATTGGATCCTGAGTACGCCAATGCGCCAGTGCCCCTATTTTGGGTCCTTGGCCAAGTACCTCAGATCATGCCATTCGGGTCCCAAACCTGTGTCTCATGACATCAAGTTCATGTCCTAGAAGTGCCAAGGTCATGCCAGGACATGTCGAGTACATGTCCCAAGAACATCCCATCTACGCCTAGTCTCTCCACCTAGTTTCTGCGCCAGTTATGAACCTTACGCGTTTATCCCGAACCAAGAAGCGCTTCTACTATGCACATGGTGTGCCTCAAAAGAGCAGTCCCAGATCCCTATGACGAAAACATTCCAAGGGCCAAGTTCTAGGATTCCAGCGTCTGACCGCGGGCAGCCTGCTGTCTTCCCGCGGCCAGGTTGTGTTCCCTCTTATCAGCTTGCATTCACACTCCCAACTGTGTGTTGATTGGTTCTGATAGGTTTTAGGGACTTTGAAATTACTTAGAAGTATAATAACTGTTCTAGAACACTCTAGGCTAGGGTTTCTAATTCCAATCCTTGTAGGACAAGGTTTTCCCTTTGCCTCTAAAAAGGAGCCTTTGTTCAGTGTTTTAGGGACGAGAATTTACACACCATTTTTTGGGATTTGAGAACCCTAGCCGCATACATTCTTTGTAATTCAGTTTTAAATTCAAATAATTTTAATTTTTCCAAAGTTGAGAGTGTTGTGCGCAGAGCTTGGAGAGGAGGCTTTGCCGTGTTTCTGCTGTGCATCATTGTTCATCAGCGTTCTTTACTTTAAACTTATATTTTATTGCAATTTACTTATGATTTCAATTACAGTTATTTTAATTTTAGTTATGAGTGAGTAGTTCCTTTTAGGATGAGGACTGCTTGAAGCCCTAGCCATGTTAGTTCTTTGATTAGATTTCTGGCTCTTGATTATGATTGCTATGCATGCTGAATAAGTTAGATTACTTTGCTTAATGACCTTAATTTATGCTTTGCTTAATGACCTTAATGCACTTTAATTTACATTGTGTGCATATAATTATAGATGTAATTGCTTGACGGACCATCATATCATCTTGTGATTTGTAGCATCGAGGGTATTTGGGACACTTAACTGTAGTCTTAACTCATGATAATCTAGAATTGCATATCAATTTTCTAGGGATAGTGTAGTGTCATTAAATTCTCTTTATATTTCATGCATCATCTTAAACGGTAGGTGATAGACGTAAGAGTACACATCATTCTTAGAACATGCCAAGTAAGAGAGAATAACATATGTGGAGTGGGCCAACCATCGAGACCTTCGCATGGGCACTTAATTCAGAGAATGCATAAGTAATTAGGTCAAGGAAATCTGATTAGTAATTGTAATTGGTTACGATGGATAGTAAGCCTTAATTCGCCTTAGTTAAAAAACAATTAACCTTTCATTCTTGCATTCTTATTTTCTGCACTTTAATTTACTTGTCTTTAATTTTCAATTCTAAAATCATAAACCACCCCCCTTGGCGTTTGTGTGTGTGTTTTTCTTTAAGTTAACAAATATGAACTTAACTGGGTTAATCGTTGAACAAGTCCTTGAGTTATCGACTCTTGCTGTGCTACTATACTATTCTTATCGATTTGTGCACTTGCAAGGATTTTAGAACTGTTAAAATTAGATTGCATATTTCTTGTTCTTTAATTTTACCAACAAGTTTTTCGCGCCGTTGTCGGGGACTTGTCCCTCAACGGTGCCCATTTAAGTTTGGATTTTTAACTTAGTTTTTTCTTTTTTTTAGGTACCCGTGTATGTCATTCCAAGGCTCGGTGCACGGATCATCAAGTCGGCCATCTTTAAGAGAATCTTCTGTAAACGGCTCACCACCACCAAGTCCCGGGAGGATGGCGGATCACAGAGAAGAGCAAGGACAGAAACATGGCCTAGTACTGCAAGCCCCGCGGCTCCTTAAAGACTTCGCCATTCCCCATGTCTCGGAGGATCAATTTCCCATTGTTTTTCCTGAGTCAACGGTGGCAAATTTCGAGTTGAAGTTTGGGACGATTCACATGCTGCCCATATTCCACTGACTTTCCGGTGAGGACATGCACTTTCATATCAAGGAATTTGTTGAAGTCTGCTCAACGTTGCACATTAACGGCATGACAGAATATGAAATCCGCCTACGGCTTTTTCACTTCAGTCTCAAGGATCGCGCAAAGGCATGGTTTCATTCGCTGGCACCAGTTCCATTCATTCATGAAGGGACTTGACGTCCAAATTCTTGCCGCAATATTTTCCTGTGGAAATGATGAACGAATTGAAGTCGAAGATAATGAACCCACATCAATACATGGAAGAGTCTTTCCACGAATTTTGGGAACATTTCAACTAGATGCTAAGGGTGTGCCCCTACCCCCATATTGATGACCATCATCTTATGTTATACTTCTACGGAGGTTTGAAGACTAGTGATCGGACAATGGTAGACTCTCAATCCCAAGGGATTCTAGAAGGCACAACCGAGGAACCAAGGACTGCCTTTGAAAACATCGCTCAAAGGGAAAACAAATTTAGCTACCGTGGTCATTCCTCTAGGGCTACTAATGATGCATATCACAATGATGACATTGTTGGTCAACTCACGGCAATGGTGAAACAACTATGTAACGAGAAGGCAAAAGGAGTTCAAACCTGCGAAGTATGTTCAATTCAGGGCCACACGCTCCAAGACTGCGTAATGGTGGAAGACGCCAATTTTGCTGGAAGTTTCAATAACAATTCACGACCCTGGAATTACCCATATTCAAACACTTACAATTTGGGGTGGAAAAATCATCCGAACTTCCTCTGCAGCAACAATCAAACTGCCGCCAATCCTTTGCAGCCCCCTGGATTTCAGCAGCAAGCTGTAGCCCCTCACGGGAACTCCCATAGCCCTTCCTCAAATCAGACCAGCGGAAGCAAGTCTGTGGAGGATACCGTCAATACCATGGCTCAACAGAGCATCCAATTCATGCAAGACAACCGGAGTCTGATAGCAAACGCAAATAATGCAATTGTAAACTTGGATCGTCAATTGGGACAAATTGCAAATCAGTTAAATCACTGGGAACAAGGGAGGTTTCCAAGCCAAGTAATGGTGAATCCAAAGGGACTTCAACATCCAAGTGTAAATGCCATCACTTTGCATGGTGGAATGCAGATCCATGGACCTTACTATGATTCCTATGACGCTGAGACTGAAGAGAATGAGGAGTATAAGAGATTACCCGTGGCCCCTTAATGTCCAACTCTGCCATGACACCACCTGAGGTCACGCCACTACATTGGGCCAATATTTCACCTCAATCGCAGACCTGGACCCAGACGTTGCCATTGGGACCTCAGCAGGCCATGCCTTATGGCATGCCACAGACTTTGGAACAAACCACACGGCAAAATGTTCCGCTGTACCTGCCAAATACATTGCCGCAAAACAGTAAGCAGGGACCTAAACTTGCTGCAGAGACGAGAATAGGACCTGTGCCGAGAGCCTTGTTCGGCGAGCCACTGAGAATCATGCCTCATGTCTTATCGCAAGACATGCCATATGCTGCGCTAGGAGCCCTGCCGCAGGTGCATTCCAGCGCACCTGGGGACCCTATTCTGTACCAAACTGCGCACAACAGCGCAGACCTGCATCACACTGTACGTAACCACTAGGATCAGGCCACGACTGACATCCAGTTTGCTCCTAATGCCAAGACCACGGACTTGAGTCCCAAAGCCAATTCGCAGCACCCAAATAATTCTAACTCTAAAACTAAAAATTTAAATCTGAAAACAACTAGAAGAGTGACTTTTGAGTTAGAAAATGACATTGACTTACCTTTTCCTCGCTGGTTTCAAAACAAGAACAAGGAAAAGGAGGAGTTCGAGGGGGAGATGGAGCGCTTGTTGCAAAAGCTTGAGATCACATTGCCATTCCATAAACTCGTCAAGCATATGCCAATCTTTGCTAAACTTTTGAAGGACTTTGTTTCTAGAAAGCATGCAGCTGAGCCAAAAATCACCATTGACATCAATTCAGCCACTCTCAAAGCTTTACATGGCGTGCCACCCATGGTTGACGACCCAGGTCTCCATCACTCCCATGTATCATCAAAGAAAAACGATTTAACCATTGTCTGTGAGATACAGGGGCGGCAGTAAGCATTATGCCCTACCATGTGTTTAAATCTTTAAACTTAGGGAAATTAAAATCTAATGAGCTTTGCATTAAATTAGTTGATTCCTCTGTAACTAGTCTAATGGGTGTGATTGAGGATGTTAGTGTGCAGATAGGGGATGTTAGCATTGCAGCAGATTTCTATGTCCTAAGGATGGAGAAGCCCAGTCCAAGTGACGATCCACCACTGATTTTTGGTAGACCCCTTCTAGCCACCGTGGATTGTGACATCAATATCAAAAGGGGGACAATGGCTATCAATGTTTGGGAGAAGCTGCAAACTTTCAACAACCATGATAACATTCAATACCCTGCTGAACCCATTATTGATCTTTCCTTAGAACTAATGGATCATTTGTTTCATGAAACAATAGCAGGGTCATGCACTAAAGAGTTGCTCAACAAGAATACCATACGAACACCAGAAGAACCTGAGGGTCACGAGACGGCCAAGTCAAGCTTGCCCCAAGCCGTGTCCTATATAATCGATGATCCAAATGATGACCTTCCATTCTTGGGCAAGGAACCTCCACCATTTCCATGGAGTCTGCAGCTACCAAGGCAAGCTAGGGCTACCCACGCACTTCAATCACCAGATTACCGTGACATTCAACTGGCGCCAAACATCTAGCATGCCAGCCCCGTCTTGTCCAGACGATAAATAAAGCGCTTCTAGGAGACAGCCTAGCCTTGATTTGTATTCTTCTCTTCCTTTGTTGGTTCTTCCCTTTATATCTCTCAAATCGTTGTACAGTTGTCATGCTTATTACTTATCACATTGAGGACAATGTTCAGTTTAGGTTTGGGGGTGTGGATTGAATTTTTGCATACCGAAACAAGTAGGTTTAGGGGTGATACACGGCCAGGACTTTTGAATTTTAGTTTTAATTTTTTTTTCTGTTTAGTCAAGTAATAGTATTATAACTTGTTAATAGGGATGTATATGCTAAGTTAACTGTCTTTGCCTTACTAAGAGTCATGCCATGGTCAAGTAGTTCATAATATGCACTTCACAATGCCTTGTTTTAAGTGATTAAGTGAACAGAACAACTGAATTTGAGTGAACTTAAGAAAATTAGTAGAGACTACCCTGTGAGATCTTTGAGCCTAATTTCCGTTCTTTCTGAGGAATATACTTGTTTCTACTCTTAAACACTTTTCGCTTTTGTTCTTAATTGCTAATCTTATTACATCATTTTGCATTGAATTTTAAAGAACTAACATCACTTAGATACTCTTGATTTAATGTGTGGTTTGCCATATGAAGTGGTGTATGCTATGTGTGCTTTAACCTCTACAGGCTTTGTCCTACCCTATTGCATGCTTCCTAAGCCAACTTTGAAGCCAAACACTCTGCCTTTTCTTTCATCACCCAAAAGTATAACCTAACCGAAATACTTAGCCATTAATCACAGCCATGCCCTATAACCTCAATTTGTGCTAAGGTTGCCCTAAATGAGATTCATGGTGAGAATGAGAAGTGAAAGAAGATGCTGCCCAATTCCAAGGACATTGGCGTCAATTCAAAGTTCAAAAGTTTAAAGAAAAGCTTACAGACGACAAGCTGCAAGAAAGTTTGAGGGAATCATTGCATGATCTTGGTTCAATTCAAAGAAAAAGAAAAAAAAATCAAAAGAAAGAAAGAAACGTTGAAAAAGAAAAGAAAAGAGAAAAAAAAGAAGTGAAAAACAAAGTGAATCGAGCCAAGTGAGCCAAGAACCTCAAAATAAGCCATCAAGAAAGCACAATGTCGTGGGCCTTAAGCAAGGATTCAGTTCAAAAATTCCAAGTTCAAGTCATGACTTCTCATGCCTTGGCACATCTCAAGTTCTTTGAATCGCGTCCTTCCTTTCTAAACCCTCAAGCTTAGCCCCGTTACAACCAAAAATGGAAGACCTAACTGATCTTATGGAAAATCATGCTAAGGATTAAGGTACGTATCTATGTTCTTAAAATTCAATTCCTTTCATGAGATCTTTATTCCCATAAAGTGCTAGTCTTGGTTGATACTCATATGTGATTAAATTTGAATTTCATAACATAAACTCATCACATATGCTTGAAAAGAGTGACAACCTAGGATTCTTGTGTGAATTGAGAGTTGCCTAGTGAGGATTAGAGTCGAGGCGAAATCATTCTAAGGCACTAGGATGAAGTTGTTCTCAAACATGATCACTTGAAATATTGGTACTTATAAACCTACACCATCACATGACACTCATGGCTATGGCATTCCTTTTAGTTATGCAAAGCATGTTTACTTACTTTGATTCTTATAAGCTTGTTAACAATACTATCTCTAGCATCTTATTTGTCTAAGTAAAACGTTTGTGGGTATCGTGCTGTTATAACCCTCAGGAGACAAAACTCCTCCTACTAGGTGAACCTAGGGGTTTAAATGTTCTATCTTAATTAAGATAGAATCTTTTCATTTTGTTAAAGTTTGTTTTGCATAGGGACTAGGAAAAGATAGGTTTGGGGGTATTTTTTCAATCATTATTTATGCATCATTTTGATGTCTTTAAATGCCTCTCTTACATATCTTTTCAAAAATTTTGTACCATCAATAGTAGAAAATGATCAATCTTGTGAGGCTTGTGAATATTTGGAAAGAGAGGCAAATTCTGAGAAGAATGCAAAAAGAATGACTCAAATCGGAGTTAAGATGAAAGAGATGTCCTCTTTTCAATATCAGGTCCTGAATTGGGTCCTGAGTGCGCCAGTGCGCCAATGTGCCTATTTTAGGTCCTTGGCCAAGTACCTCAGATCATGCCATCTATGTCCCATCCCAAACCTGTGTTTCATGACATCAAGTTCATGTCCTAGAAGTGCCAAGGTCATGCCAGGACATGTCGAGTACATGTCCTAAGAACTTCTTATCTGCGCCTAGTCTCTGTGCCTAATTTCTGCGCCAATTTTGAACCATATGCGCTTAGCCTGAACCAAGATGCGCTTCTACTATGCTCATGGTGTGCCTCAAAAGCGTAGTCCCAGATACCTATGATGAAGACATTCCAAGGGCCAAGTTCTAGGTTTCCCGAGTCTGACCGCGAGAAAACCACGGGCAGCCCGCGGCCAGCTTGTGTTCCCACTTGCCAACTTGCATTCACAATCCCAACCATGTGCTGATTGGTTCTGATAGGTTTTAGGGAATTTGTAATTAATTAGAAGTATAATAATTGTTCTAGAACACTCTAGGCTAGGGTTTCTAATTCCAATCCTTGTAAGACAAGGTTTTCCCTTTGTCTATAAAAGGGAGCCTTTGTTCAGTGTTTTAGGGACAAGAATCTACACACCATTTTTGGGGATTTGAGAACCCTAGCCACATACATTCTTTGCAATTCAGTTTTAAATTCAAACAGTTTTTATTTTTCCAAAATTGAGAGTCATGTGCGTGGAGCTTGGAGAGGAGGCTTTGTCGTGTCTCGGCTGTGCATCATTGTTCATCAGCGTTCTTTACTTTAAAATTATATTTCAATGCAATTTGCTTATGATTTCAATTATAGTTATTTTAATTTCAGTTATGAGTGAGTAGCTCCTTTTAGGATTAGGGCTTCTTGAAGCCCTAGCCATGTTAGTTCATTGATTAGATTTCTGATAGATGTAATTGCTTGACGGACCATCATATCATCTTGTGATTTGTAGCATCGAGGGTATTTGGGACACATACCTGTAGTCTTAACTCATGACAATCTAGAATTGCATATCACTTTTCTAGGGATAGTGTAGTGTCATTAAATTCTCTTTATACTTCATGCATCATCTTAAACGGTAGGCGATAGATGTTCTAGAGTACACATCATGCTTAGAACATGTAAAGTAAGAGAGAATAACATATGTGGAGTGGGCCAACCATCGGGACCTTCTCATGGGAACTTAATTCAGAGAATGCAAAAGTAATTAGGTCAAGGAAATCTGATTTGTAACTATAATTGGTTATGATAGATAGTAAGCCTTAATTCGCCTTAGTTAACAAACAATCAACCTTTCATTCTTGCATTGTTATTTTCTGCACTTTAATTTACTTGTCTTTATTTTTCAATTCTATAATCATAAGACAACCAACCACCACTCCCAACCCCACACCCCTCGCCCCCACGCCACAATTTGTAACTATAATTGGTTAGGATGGATAGTAACCCTTAATTCACCTTAGTTAACAAACAACCAATCTACCATTCTTGCATTGTTATTTTCTGCATTTTTTCTTGTTCAAATTATGTTTTTAAAAATCATAAACCCACCCCCCCTTTTGTCATTTTCTTGGTTTGAGTCCTTAATTGAGTCTAGGTCTAGGTATGTTTTACTTGTTTTCTTTTATTGTTGATTGAGTCTTAATTTGAGTTAGTTGAGTCTAAATACTGAAGTGAACATAACATTGATACAAGTCCTCGAGGGATCGACTCTTGCTGTGCTACTATACTATTCTTATCAATTTGTGCACTTGCAAGGATTTTATAACTGTTAGAATTAGATTGCATATTTCTTGTTCTCTAATTTTACCAACACCAGACTTGTGTCTCATGACATCAAGTTCATGGCCGAGAAGTGCCAAGGTCATACCAGGTTGTGTCCTGTGAAATGCCCCAAGGACACCCTCTTGAGTCCCAGGCGTGTTCCTGCGAAGTCCCTGCCGAGCCCAGCGCATGTACCTAAACCCTGATTCCTATTTCGCCAGCGGTGGAACAAAGTTCCTCCTCTGCACTAAGCCTGACAACTTGTGCGCCTAGCCTCAGTCATGACGCGCTTCTACTACACGCATGGTGCTCCTCAAACGCGTAGTCCCAGGTTGTGCTGAAAATGCTTCCTTGGGCCTTTGTCCCAAAGAGATCCTTTGCGCCTTATTTTTGGGCCGGAAGCGAGGCAATGCCCAAAACTATACTAGATACATCATTTGTATGTGCTTGGAATGGTTTGTCTTGAGTGGATTGATCAATGACATTTTAAGTTATCAAAAGTCCAACTTTGAAGGTTTTGAGCCTAGAATATGGCCCAGCTATGTTCGAAATGCTTAGGCTTGGCTCAGCCTAGTTCTTGACATCCAAGCAACATCCAGAAAATTCCAGAAGTTGCCTTGGCGTGCAAGAAAGCTCATAAGACTTATTGTACTGTATTGCCGCAAATCCTAGTCCAAGTTCAAGAAGGATTTCTCTTTTAAGTCCTTTTTTTATATCTAATTAGAATAGGAGTTTTGAGTCAGTTTTTGATTAGGAATTTATCCAAAACTATCTCCTACATTATAAAGGTTTAGAGGCCAATTTAAAGGACCTTAGGGTTTACGGGTACAGAGATATGTCTAGACACCTTAGTCGCAATTTACATTGTAATTCAACTTTTAAATTTAAACAGTTTTTAGTTTCTGCATGTGAGAGAGTTGGACGTGAGCATTGGAGGACAAGCTCTGGTGTGGTCTTCTGTTGTGTCTCATCTTCAATAATCTCCTTTGTATCTTTACTTTTGTTTTTTTTACTGTAATGAATTCAATTATGTTTGTTTCAATTTTAATTATGTGTGAGTAGTTCTTTTTAGGATTAGGGTTGCTTGGAGCCCTAGCCATGTTAGTTCGTTAATTAGATTTTGGCTCTTGATTTTGATTGCTATGTATGCTGAATAATTCTGATTAATGCTTAAACTACCATTCTTTTGTGCCAATGAGATTAGCTACCTTGTTTGCATGAATTATTGATGGAATTGCTTAACGGACCACTATATCATCTTGTAATTCATTAGCATCAAGAGGTTGAGGTTAAGAAAAATAATCTTGTAGTCGGAATTCATGACAACCTAGGAATGCACATCACTTTTTTAGGCTAGTGTAGTGTCATTAAATTCTCTTTGTACTTCATGCGAAGTAAGAGAGGATAATATATGTGGCGTGTGCCGACCATCGAGACCTTTGCATGAGCACTTAATTCAGAAGTTGCATAGCAATTAGGTCAAGAAAATATAGTGAAGGACTATAATTGGTTAGGATGGATAGTAACCCTTAATTCACCTTAGTTAACAAACAACCAATCTACCATTCTTGCATTGTTATTTTCTGCATTTTTTCTTGTTCAAATTATGTTTTTAAAAATCATAAACCCACCCCCCCTTTTGTCATTTTCTTGGTTTGAGTCCTTAATTGAGTCTAGGTCTAGGTATGTTTTACTTGTTTTCTTTTATTGTTGATTGAGTCTTAATTTGAGTTAGTTGAGTCTAAATACTGAAGTGAACATAACATTGATACAAGTCCTCGAGGGATCGACTCTTGCTGTGCTACTATACTATTCTTATCAATTTGTGCACTTGCAAGGATTTTATAACTGTTAGAATTAGATTGCATATTTCTTGTTCTCTAATTTTACCAACAAGTTTTTGGCGCCGTTTCCGGGGACTTGTCCCTCAACGGTGTCCATTTAGTTTGGTTATGAACTTAATTTTTCTTTAGTCTTTTAGGTACTTTGTTTATGTCATCAGGAGGATCTGTCCAAGGATCTCTGCACGGATGAAGCACCCAGCCATTATCTAGAGGATCTTCTGTTCACGGCTCACCACCATCTAGCCCAAGAAAGATGGAGGATGCAAGGGATGAGCAGGGAAGAGACCGGGTCCTTGTGCCTAACCCTGCCCCCCGACTCCTCAGGGATTTTGCAATTCCTCATGTTTCAGAGGATCAATTTCCCATTGTGTTTCCAGAGTCCACAGTGGCCAATTTTGGGTTGAAGTCTGGAACCATTCACATGTTACCATCATTCCATGGACTTTCTAGAGAAGACCCATACTTACACATTAAGGAATTCGTTGAAGTCTGCTCAACTTTGCACATCAACGGCATGACAGAGGCTGAAATTCAACTAAGGCTCTTTCACTTTAGCCTTAAGGATCGTGCTAAGGCATGGTTTCACTCTTTGGCGCCAGCTTCCATCCACTCGTGGAGGGACTTGTCTTCGAAAGTTCTAACACAATATTACCCTGTGGCTAAGACAAATGAGTTGAAGGAAAAAATCATGGATCCATGGCAAGGGGTTGATGAACCATTCTATGAATTTTGGGAGCGCTTCAATAAGATGTTAAGGGCGTGCCCTCACCACAACATCGACGAGCATCACTTGATTTTGTACTTTTACGGAGGATTGAAAAACAGTGACCGCACCATGGTGAACTCTCAATCCCAAGGAATTCTAGATGGCACAGCCGCAGAGGCAAGGACGACCTTTGAGAACATAGCGCAAAGGGAGAAGCAATTTAACTACATAGGTCATTCCTCTAAGGCTACAAGCGAGGCGTACACAAATTACAAGGATGACACCATGGCTCAACTAACGGCAATGGTGAAGAAGCTCTGCAATGAGAAGGCTTGAGGAGTTCAAGTGTGTGACGTGGGCTCTATCTAGGGCCACACGTCCCAAGACATCCCAATGGTAGAAGATGCCAATTTTGCTGGAGGTTTCAATAATAATTCATGATCCCGGAATGACCTATATTCAAACACTTACAATCCGGGGTGGAAAAATCCTCAAAACTTCCGCTGGAGCAACAATCAAACTGCCGCCAATCCTTTACCGCCCCCTGGATTTCAGCAGCAAGCCGTAGCCCCTCAAGGGAACCCTCACGACCCTTCATCAAATAAGAGTGGCGAAAGCAAGTCTTTGGAGAATACCCTCAATACCATGGCTCAACAGCACATCCAATTCATGCAATTCATGCAAGACAGCCGGAGTCATATGGCAAAAATGGACAAAGAAATTGCAAACTTAGATCGTCAACTGGGACAGATTGCCAATCAATTGAATCAGCGGGAACAAGGGAGGTTGCCAAGCCAAGTAATGGTGAATCCAAAGGGACTTCAAAATCCAAGTGTAAATGCCATCACTTTGCGCAGTGGAACGCAGATCCAAGGACCTTACTATGATGCCTATGACGATGAGACTAAAAAGAATTAGGAGTGTAAGAGATTATTTGTGGCCCCCTCAAGGTCCAAATCTGCCATGACACCACATGAGGTCACGCTGCATCATTGGGCCAATATGTTACCTCAACTGCAGAACCCTCATGCATCTCAGCCCTAGCCTAATGTCACGCTGCAACACGAGGCCCACACCGCATCCCAGGACTCACCAAGAACCTTGCAGCAGACCTGGACCCAGACCCTGCCGCAAGCACCTCAACAGGCCATGCCTTATGGCATGCCACAGACTTTGGACCAAACCACGCAGCAGAATGTTCCGTTGCACCTGCCAAGCACACTGCCGCAAAACAGCAAGAGCAAGCAGAGACCTAAACTTGCTACAGACACGAGAAAAGGAACTGCGCCGAGAGCCTTGTCCAACGAGCCACCGAGAATCATGCCCCATGTCTTACCGCAAGACATGCCAGATGATGCACCAGGAACCCTGCCACAGGCGCATTCCAGTGCACCTGAAGACCTTATTCTACGCCAACCTGCGCACAACAGCGTAGACCTGCATCACACTATGCGTAACCACCAGGATCAGGCCACGGCTGACATCCAGTATGCTCCCAATGCCAAGACCACGGTCTTGAATCCTAAGGCCAATTCACAGCACCCACATAATTCTAACTCTAAAACTCAAAATTCAAATCTGAAAACAACTAAAAGAGTGATTTTTTGAGTTAGAAAATGACATTGACTTACCTTTTCTTTGCAGGTTTCAAAACAAGAACAAGGAAAAGGAGGAGTTCGAATAGGAGATGGAGCGCATGCTACAAAAGCTTGAGATCACATCGTCATTTCATAAACTCGACAAGCATATGTCGATCTTTGCTCAACTTTTGAAGGACTTAGTTTCTAGAAAGCGCGGGGCTGAGCCAAAAATAACCATAGACATCAATTCAGCCACTCTCAATGCTTTACATGGCGTGCCACCCAAGGTTGACGACCCAGGTCCTCCATCACTCCCCTGTATCGTCAAAGAAAAGCGATTTAACCATTGTCTTTGTGTTACAGGGGCAGCAGTAAGCATTATGCCCTACCATGTGTATAAATCTTTAAACTTAGGGTTATTAAAACCTACTGAGCTTTGCATTAAATTAGTCGATTCCTTTGTAACTAGTCTAATGGGTGTGATTGAGGATGTTAGTGTGCAGATAGGGGATGTTAGCATTGCAGCTGATTTCTATGGCCTAAAGATAGAGAAGCCCAATCCAAGTGACGATCCACCACTGATTTTTGCAGACCCCTTCTAGCCATCGTGGATTGTGACATCAATATCAAAAGAGGGACGGTGTCTATCAATGTTTGGGAGAAGCTGTGAACTTTCATCAACCCTGATATCATTCAGTACCCTGCTGAACCCATTATTGAATTTTCCTTAGAACTAATGGATCATTTGTTTCATGAAACAATACTAGGGTCATGCACTAAAGAGTTTATTGGTAGATTTAAAGAGCAAGAAATATGCAATTCAATTCTAACAGTTATAAAATCCTTGCAAGTGCACAAATCGATAAGTATAGTATAGTAGCACAGCAAGAGTCGATCCCTCGAGGACTTGTATCAACGTTATGACCAATTTAGTTCAGATTTGTTAACTTAAATAAAAACACACACACACACGCAAGAGGGGGGGTTTATGATGTGATAACTGAAATTTAAAGACAAGTAAATCAAAGTGCAGAAAATAACAATGCAAGAATGAAAGGTTGTTAACTAAGGCGAATTAAGGCTTACTATCCACTCTAACCAATTATAGCTCTTAACCAAATTTCCTTGACCTAATTACTACGCATTTTCTGAATTAGGTGCCCGTGCCTAGGACCTGGCGTTGGTTCACTAGACACATCTTATTCCCTCTTACTTAGCATGTTCTAAACAGGGCATATGCCTAGAACGTCTATCACCTACCTTTTAAGATGATGCATGAAGTTTAAAGAGAATTTAATGACACCACATTAGCCTAGCAAAGTGGCATGCAATCCTAGGTCGTCATGAGTTAAGATTACAAGTACGAATACTTTCGATGCTCCAAATCACAAGATGATATGACGGTTACTCAAGCAATTACATCTATAATTATATGCAAACAAGGTAGCTAATCTTATAGGCATAAATTAAGTTCATTAAGCATAGTAATCCAACTTATTCAGCATGCATAGCAATCATAATCAAGAGCCAGAAATCCAATTAACAAGCTAACATGGCTAGGGCTTCAAGCAGCCCTAATCCTAATGACTACTCACACATAACTGAAATAAACACAAGTATAATTGAATCCATAAGTAAATTGCAATAATGAAAATAAGGGTACAGAAGAGATTGTTAAGAACAGATGCAGCAGAAGACACGGCATGGCCTTCTTCTCCAAGCTCCACGTCCAATAATCTAAGTGAAAGATTATCTCCGAAAATATATGGTCCCTAATTCTCTAGAAAACCAAAACGGAACTCTGTGGCTTAGGTCTCTGTTTTTCCAGAAAACAAAAACGTCCAATATCCTCTATCTGATTCTCCTTTTTATAGACAAGGGAAAACCTTGTTCTATAAGGATTGGTATAACCTTGTTCTTTAAGGATTGGTATAACCTTGTTCTATACAGATTGGTATAACCATGTCCTATAGGAATAGGGAAAGTTATTTTACTTTTAATTAAATATAAAGTCTTTAAAATCTATTCGAACCAATCAGAGCATGGCCGGAAGTGTGAATGCAGGCTGGCAAGTGGGAACGCAAGCTGGCCAAACTTGGATTTTTGACTGTCTTCGTAATCAGGATATGGGACCGCGCTTTTGAAGTACTTTAGGAGTATAATAGAAGCGCATCGTCGTTCAGGCTTGGCACAAATGTTGTCAGGCTTGGCGCAGAGGGAGAACCTCTGATCCACCGCTGGCGGAACAGGGACCCCGGCTTAGGCGCACATCTGGGCTCGGATGGAAGTTCTTGGGACATGTCCTCGACCTGCCTTGGCGCGACCTTGGCACTTCTAGGACTTGACCTTGATGTCATGAAACACAGGTTTGAGACCCGGAGGGCCTGATATGAGGTACTTGGCCAGTGGCCCAAAATAGGCGCACTGGCGCACTGGCGCACTCAGGACTCCGTTCAGGACCTGATATTGAAATGAGGATATCTCCTTCATCTGGACTCCGATTTGAGTCATTCTTTTTGCGTTCTTTCCAGATTTTACCTATCTTTCTAACTCTGCACAAGTCTCACAAGATTGATCATTTTCTACTATTGATGGCACGAAATCATTCAAAAGACATGTAAGAGAGGCATATAAAGACCTCAAAATGATGCATAAATAACGACTGATCAAATGCCCCCAAACCTATCTTTTGCTAGTCCCTGAGCAAAACAAATGCTAACAAAATGAAAAGACTCGATTTTAGTTAAGATAGAACATTTAAACCCCTAGGTTCACCTAGTAGGAGGAGTTTTGTCTCCTGAGGCTTATAACAGTACGATACCCTCAAACGTTTTACTTAAACAAAAAGATGCTAGATATAGTACTCTTAACAAGCTAATAAGAATCAAAGTAAGTAGACATGCTTTGCAGAACTAAAAGGAATGCCATAGCCGTGAGTGTCATGTGAAGGGGTACGTGTATAAATGCCAATATTTTCAGGTGATCAAGTTTGAAAACAACTTCATCTAAGTGCCCTAAAAAGATTTCGCCTCGACTCTAATCCTCACTAGGCAACTCTCAATTCACACAAGTATCCTAGGCTTACACTCTTTTCAAGCATATGTGATGAGTTTATGTTATGAAATTCAAATTTAATCACATATGAGTAACAATGAAGAATAGCACTTTATGGAAATAAAGATCTCGTGAAAGGAATTGAACTTTAAGAACATAGATACGTACCTTAATCCTCAGCATGATTGTCCATAAGATCAGTTAGGTCTTCCTTTTTAGGTTGTATTGGGGCTAAGCTTTGGGGTTTAGCAAGGAAGGATGGGATTCAAAGAACCTGAGTTGTGCCAAGGCATGAGAAGTCATGAATTGAACTTGGAATTTCTGAACTGAATCCTTTCTTAAGGCCCACGACATTGTGCTTTCCTGATGACTTATTTTGTGGCTCTTGTGGCTTATTTTGAGGCTCTTGGCTCACTTGGCTCAATTCACTTTGTTTTTCACTTATTTTTTTCCTTCTTTTTCTCAACGTTTCTTTCTTTCTTTTGATTTGAACATTTTTTTGTTTCTGTTCGTCTTTGAATTGAATTGAACCAAGATCATGCAATGATGTCCTCAAATTTTCATGCAGCTTGCAACTTGTAAATCTTTTCTTTACTTTTGAACTTTCAATTGACGCCAATGTCCTTTGAATTGGGCATCATCTTCTTTCACCTCTCATTCTCACCATGAATCTCATTTGTGGCAACCTTAGCACAAACTGAGGTTATAGGGTATGGCTGTGATGAATGGCTAAGTATTTTGGGTTAGGTTATACTTTGGGTGATGAAAGAAAAGGTTGAGTGTTTGGCTTCAAAATTGGCTTAGGGAGCATGCAATAGGGTAGGATAAGGCCTTTAGAGGTTAAAGCACACATAGCCTACATCACTTCTTATGGCAAAACATACATTAAATCAAGAGTATCTAAATGATGTTAGTTCTTTAAAATTCAATGCAAATATGATGTAATGAGATCAACAATTAAGAACAAAATTGATGAGTATTTAAGAGTAGAAACAAGTATATCCCTCAGAAAGAATGGCAATTAGGCTCAAAGATCTCACAGGGTAGTCTCCACTAATTTTCTAAGGTTCACTCAAATTCAGTTATTTCGTTCACTTAATCACTTAAAAACATGGCATTGTGAAGTGCAGATTATGAACTACTTAACCATGGCATGACTCTTAGTAAAGAAAAGATAGTTAACTTAGCATATACATTCCTATTAACAAGTTATCATACCAATCACAAGCAGAAATTTAAATGTCCTGGCCGTGTATCACCCCCAAACCTACTTGTTTCTATATGTAAAATTTTAAATTCACACCCCCAAACCTAAACTGAACATTGTCCTCAATGTGATAAGCAATAAGCATGACAACAATAGAAAGGTTTGAGAGATATAACGGGCAGAAACAGAAAAGGAAGTGAGAAATACAAACCAGGGCTAGGCTGCCTCCTAGGAGCGCTTTATTTAACGTCTAGGCAAGACGGGGCTGGCATGCTAGGCATTTGATGGTGTGCCCAGGATTTCAGTGTCAACATGGAACCGATTATGAGCCTCTTGCTGTAGAATCTGCGCTGCAGCATGGAGAAAAAAGTTAGAGACACAAAAAGGAATCCATCGACGAGAACGTAACTTATCGGGAAAGAGATTGAGGAGTGATTTGAATGAGAGCAGTTGCTGTCCACTCTTGAATGTTTTCCTTGGACAATGCCCGTGGGGGAACAGCTTTCGTTGTGCCCTGTACGTTCTATACTTCATCCTTGGTCCCTTCCATTGATTTTTCCTTCGGAACTTGAAGAGGGGGACCAAGTTGAGTGCCTTTAGCATATTCTTGGTGTTTTTATGGTGGAACCTGCACGGGAAAAGTTCAACAGCATTAGGAGCTAAATCAGAATTCAAATCCAAGTTTGCCTTATTAAAATGAAAGTTAAATGTTTCAGGATTGAGTTGAGAAAGCGTATTGAATTTCAAAACCGGGTCCTTGTCCTTGGGCAGGGGCTGAGACACGGCTGTCAGCAGATTGAAAGGCTCGGGCTGATCCTTAGGTTCTGCCGTGGATGTGTCTTGAAGCGTGGCCGCAGCGCTGCGCGTCTCAGATGCGCGCTGGGAAGGTACTGGTGCAGCGGCTAAAGACTTGCCCTGCAGTGAATCAGTTGGCGCAGCTTGGCTCATTGAAGTCGTTCCCTGGACATGTCCAGGTTCTGTGGCGCTGGGCTGTGGCTGCGGCAGGGCATTTAGCAAGTCCTGGGACTCAGCAGGATCCTGGGTTTGCGGCAGGGCGGTAGGCAGAACGTGGTCATGGCTGTGGGACACAACTTGGGGCAGTGCGTTGCTGCTGGGCAGCACATAGGGCAGGGGTATTGGTTTGACCTGGATGTCCTTGTCACCATCATCCGTCCTATTCCCTTCCTCCCAACTTTCTTCCATTTTGCTTTCCAATCTGTTAGGGCAAGGCAAAGAAGTATAGTTAGACATGAAATCAGAATCAGAATCATTATAAAAGGAAGAGTATACTGGAGGGTATGAATTGGGTGCGTCCCACTGCTCAATTTGAGTAGAATCGGGAGACGCTGTCACGGCATGGCCTTGGGCGGAATTCATGGCATCCATGGCAAGCACTTGTCGAAGTGTTAGCTTGGTGGTGTCCTTATTATGCTCTTCATTCACGGCCTCACTTGGTGGGGGATGTGCCCTTTCTTCTGTTTGGCATACAATGAACTCAAACACCCTCTTGCTTTTTTCTAGTATCTCCTCCAAGCGATGTGTTTGCTCTCGTTGTTCTTCACAAAAAGCGGCCATGAATTGATTACAAGCCTCCATGCATTGCTCCAAGGCCCTCAGCGTAGGTAGGAGGTCAGGAGTGGGTTCGGAGTGAGGAACTGTTTGTGGGGAGTTCCATGTGAAATTAGGCTGCTGGCACCATCCTGGGTTGTATGGTTCTGAGTTGTCGTGATTGCTCCACCCCTGATTGAATGAAGTTGGGTATGGATTGTTCCAAGCTCCCGTCTCCATGTATGGATAATCCCATGGTCCCATATCCATGTATGAGTTGTTCATATGTACATGAGAAGGATGACAAACAAATTTAGTAAACAATCTAAATGAAATCTAAATAGGTACTATACAAAATTTAGTTAACTAAATCTGAATTAATGGGCACCGTTGAGGGACAAGTCCCCTGCAACGGCGCCAAAAACTTGTTGGTAGATTTAAAGAGCAAGAAATATGCAATTCAATTCTAACAGTTATAAAATCCTTGCAAGTGCACAAATAGATAAGTATAGTATAGTAGCACAGCAAGAGTCGATCCCTCGAGGACTTGTATCAACGTTATGACCAATTTAGTTCAGATTTGTTAACTTAAATAAAAACACACACACACACGCAAGAGGGGGGGTTTATGATGTGATAACTGAAATTTAAAGACAAGTAAATCAAAGTGCAGAAAATAACAATGCAAGAATGAAAGGTTGTTAACTAAGGCGAATTAAGGCTTACTATCCACTCTAACCAATTATAGCTCTTAACCAAATTTCCTTGACCTAATTACTACGCATTTTCTGAATTAGGTGCCCGTGCCTAGGACCTGGCGTTGGTTCACTAGACACATCTTATTCCCTCTTACTTAGCATGTTCTAAACAGGGCATATGCCTAGAACGTCTATCACCTACCTTTTAAGATGATGCATGAAGTTTAAAGAGAATTTAATGACACCACATTAGCCTAGCAAAGTGGCATGCAATCCTAGGTCGTCATGAGTTAAGATTACAAGTACGAATACTTTCGATGCTCCAAATCACAAGATGATATGACGGTCACTCAAGCAATTACATCTATAATTATATGCAAACAAGGTAGCTAATCTTATAGGCATAAATTAAGTTCATTAAGCATAGTAATCCAACTTATTCAGCATGCATAGCAATCATAATCAAGAGCCAGAAATCCAATTAACAAGCTAACATGGCTAGGGCTTCAAGCAGCCCTAATCCTAATGACTACTCACACATAACTGAAATAAACACAAGTATAATTGAATCCATAAGTAAATTGCAATAATGAAAATAAGGGTACAGAAGAGATTGTTAAGAACAGATGCAGCAGAAGACACGGCAGGGCCTTCTTCTCCAAGCTCCACGTCCAATAATCTAAGTGAAAGATTATCTCCGAAAATATATGGTCCCTAATTCTCTAGAAAACCAAAACGGAACTCTGTGGCTTAGGTCTCTGTTTTTCCAGAAAACAAAAACGTCCAATATCCTCTATCTGATTCTCCTTTTTATAGACAAGGGAAAACCTTGTTCTATAAGGATTGGTATAACCTTGTTCTTTAAGGATTGGTATAACCTTGTTCTATACATATTGGTATAACCATGTCCTATAGGAATAGGGAAAGTTATTTTACTTTTAATTAAATATAAAGTCTTTAAAATCTATTCGAACCAATCAGAGCATGGCCGGAAGTGTGAATGCAGGCTGGCAAGTGGGAACGCAAGCTGGCCAAACTTGGATTTTTGACTGTCTTCGTAATCAGGATATGGGACCGCGCTTTTGAAGTACTTTAGGAGTATAATAGAAGTGCATCGTCGTTCAGGCTTGGCGCAAATGTTGTCAGGATTGGCGCAGAGGGAGAACCTCTGATCCACCGCTGGCGGAACAGGGACCCCGGCTTAGGCGCACATCTGGGCTCGGATGGAAGTTCTTGGGACATGTCCTTGACCTGCCTTGGCGCGACCTTGGCACTTCTAGGACTTGACCTTGATGTCATGAAACACAGGTTTGAGACCCGGAGGGCCTGATATGAGGTACTTGGCCAGTGGCCCAAAATAGGCGCACTGGCGCACTAGCGCACTCAGGACTCCGTTCAGGACCTGATATTGAAATGAGGATATCTCCTTCATCTGGACTCCGATTTGAGTCATTCTTTTTGCGTTCTTTCCAGATTTTACCTATCTTTCTAACTCTGCACAAGTCTCACAAGATTGATCATTTTCTACTATTGATGGCACGAAATCATTCAAAAGACATGTAAGAGAGGCATATAAAGACCTCAAAATGATGCATAAATAACGACTGATCAGAGTTGTTGGACAAAAAATCCACACGGCCTCTAGAAGAACATGAGGGTCATGAGACGACCAGGTTAAGGTTGCCCCAAGCCGTGTCCTCTCTAACCGATGATCCAAATGATGATGTTCCACTCACGGCCAAGGACCCTTGGCCTTCCATCAAGAAACCTCCACCATTTCCATGGAGTCCGCAGCCACCATGGCATGCTAGGGCTGTCCACGCACTTCAATCACCAAATTTCCTTGACATTCAACTAGCGCCAAACATCTAGAATGCCAGCCCAGTCTTGCCCATACGTTAAATAAAGCGCTCCTAGGAGGCAACCTAGCCCTGGTTTGTATTTCTCTCTTCCTTTGTTGTATCTTCCCTTTATATCTCTCAAATCTTTGTTCTGTTGTCGTACTTACGTCTTATCACATTGAGGACAATTTTCAGTTTAGGTTTGGGAGTGATACTCGGCCAGAACTTTTGAATTTTCAGCCTTAGTTTTTTTTTTTTGTTAAGTTAGTTACTTAATTTTTTGCTTTTTATTAGTATTATAAGTTGTTAATAGGGATGTATATGCTAAGTTAACTATCTTTGCCTTACTGAGAGTCATGCCATGGTTAAGTAATTCATACTCTGCACTTCACAATGCCATGTTTTAAGTGATTAAGTGAACAAAACAACTGAATTTGACTGAACTTTAGAAAATTTGTGGAGACTTCCCTGTGAGATCTTTGATCCTAATTGCCACTCTTTCTTAGGGATATACTTGTTTCTACTCTTAAACACTCATCGCTTTTGTTCTTAATTGCTTATCTCATTACATCATTTTTCATTGAATTTTAAAGAACTAACATCATATAGATGCTCTTGATTTAATGTGTGGTTTTCCATAAGAAGTGATGTAGGCTATGTGTGCTTTAACCTCTAAAGGCCTTATCCTACCCAATTGCATGCTCCCTAAGCCAATTTTGAAGCCAAACACTCAGCCTTTTCTTTCATCACCCAAAAGTATAACCTAACCGAAATACTGAGCCATTCATCACAGCCATGCCCTATAACCTCAGTTTGTGTAAAGGTTGCCCTAAAAGAGATTGATGGTGAGAATAAGAAGTGAAAGAAGATGTTGCCCAATTCCAAAGGCTTTGGCGTTTTGAAAAGTTCAAAGTTCAAAAAAATGAGACAAACAGCATGAAAGATTGAGGAAATCATTGCATGATCTTGGTTCAATTCAATTCAAAAGAAAAAGAAAAATAATAATAATAGAGAAAAAATCAAGAACAGAAAAAATGTTGAAACGAAAAAGAAGAGAAAAAGTGAAAAACAAAGTGAATTGAGCCAAGTGAGCCAAGAGCCTCAAAATAAGCCATCAAGAAAGCACAAGGCCGTGTGCCTTAAGTAAGGATTCAGTTCAGAAATTCCAAGTTCAAGTCATGACTTCTCAAGCCTTGGCACAACTCAGGTTCTTTGAATCCTATCCTTCCTTTCTAAACCCCTAAGCTTAGTCCCATTACAGCCCAAAAAGGAAGACCTAACTGATCTTATGGACAATCATGCTTAGGATTAAGGTGCGTAGCTATGTTCTTAAAGTTCAAGTCCTGTCATGAGATCCTTATTTCCATAAAGTGCTATTCTCCAATGATACTCTTATGTGATTAAACTTGAATTCCATAACATAAACTCATCACATATGCTTGAAAGAGTGAAAGCCTAGGATTCTTGTGTGAATTGAGAGTTGTCTAGTAAGGATTAGAGTCAAGGCTAAATCTTTCTAGGGCACTTATATGAAGTTGTTTTCAAACATGATCCCTTGAAACTATGGCACATAAACACTACACCTGCACATGACACTCATGGCTTTGGCATCCCTTTTAGTTCTGCAAAGCATGTCTACTTACTTTGATTCTTATTAGCTTCTTAAAAGTACTATCTCTAGCATCTTATTTGTCTAAGTAAAACGTTTGTGGGCATCGTGCTGCTATAACCCTCAGGAGACAAAACTCCTCCTACTATGTGAACCTAGGGGTTTAAATGTTCTATTTTAATTAAGATCGAGTCTTTTCATTTTGTTAAATTTTGTTTTACTCAGGGAATAGCAAAAGATAGGTTTGGGGGTATTTGTTCAAACATTATTTATGCATCATTTTGATGTCTTTATATACCTCTCTTACATGTCTTTTGAATGATTTGGTGCCATCAATAGTAGAAAATGATCAATCTTATGAGACTTGTGTAGATTTATAAAGATAGGTAAATTCTGAGAAGAACGCAAAAAGAATGACACAAATCTGAGTTCAGATGAAAGAGATGTCCTCATTTCAATATCAGGTCCTGAACTGGGTCCTGAGAGCGCCAGTGCGCCCTATTGTGGGTCCTTGGCTAAGTACCTCAGATCATGCCTTCCGGGTCCCAGACATGTGTCTCATAACATCAAGTTCATTGTCATACCATGTTGTGTCCCGCAACATGCCCCAAGGACACCCTCTTGAGTCCCAGGCGTGTACCTGCCAAGTCCCTGTCGTGCCCAGCGCATGCGCCTAAACCCTGGTTCCTATTCCTCCAGCGGTGGAACCAAGTTCCTCCTCTGCGCTAAGCCTGACAACCTGTGCGCCTAGCTTGAGTTATGACGCGCTTCTACTACACCCATGGTGCGCCTCAAACGCGTAGTCCCAGGTTGTGCTGAAAATGCTTCCCTGGGCCCTTGTCCCAAAGAGATCCTTTGCTCCTTATTTTAGGGGAAGGTTCAGAAGAGGCCCTGACCTGCAATTCAATGGAACAAAGCCAGACAAAGCACATAACTATTCTAGATACATCATTTGTAAGTGCTTGAAATGGTTTGTCTCGAGTGGATAGATCAATGACATTTTGAGTTCTCAAAAGTCCAAGTTTGAAGGCTTTGATCCCAGAATATGTCCCAGCTATATTCGAAGTGCTTAGGCTTGGCTCAACCTAGTTCTTGACGTCCAAGCAACATCCGTAATATTCTAGAAGCTGCCTTGGCATGCAAGAAAGCTCAGAAGACTTATTGTACAATATTGCTGCAAATCCTAGTCCAATTTAAGTCCTTTTTGATATCTAATTAGAATAGGAGTTTTGAGGCAGTTTCTGAATAGGATTTTATCCAAAACTATCTCCTACATTGTGTAGGTTTAGAGGTCCATTTAAAGGACCTTAGGGTTTGCTGGTAAAGAGATATCTCTAGACACCTTAGCCGCAATTTACATTGTAATTCAGCTTTCAAATTCAAACAGTTTTTAGTTTCTGCGTGTGAGAGAGTTGGACGTGAGAATTGGAGGACAAGCTCTGGCGTGGTCTTCTGATGTGTCTCATCTTCAATAATCTCCTATGTATCTTTACTTTTATTGCTTTTACTTTAATGAATTCAATTATGTTTGTTTCAATTTCAATTATGTGTGAGTAGTTCTTTTTAGGATTGTGGCTGCTTGAAGCCCTAGCCATGTTAGTTCGTTAATTAGATTTTGGCTCTTGATTTTGATTGCTATGCATGCTGAATAATTCTGATTACTACTTAAACTACCATTCTTTTATGCCTATGAGATTAGCTACCTTGTTTGCATAAATTATTGATGGAATTGCTTGACGGATCACTATATCATCTTGTAATTCATTACCATCAAGAGGTTGAGGTTAAGAAATAATCTTGTAGTTGGAATTCATGACAACATAGGAATGCACATCACTTTTCTAGGCTAGTGTAGTGTCATTAATTTCTCTTTGTACTTCATACATCATCTTAAATGGTTGGTGATAGGCGTTCTAGAGTACACATCATGTTAGAACATGCCAAGTAAGAGAGGATAATATATGTGGAGGGGGCCAACCATCGGGACCTTTGCATGGGCACTTAATTAAGAAGTTGCATAGTAATTAGGTTAAGAAAATCTGGTTAAGACCTATAATTGGTTAGGATGGATAGTAAGCCTTAATTCACCTTAGTTAACAAACAATCAATCTATCATTCTTGCATTGTTATTTTATGCGATTTTACTTGTTCAAATTATGTTGTTCCAAATCATAACCCACCCCACCCCCCCACCCCCTTTTGCCATTTTCTTGGTTTGAGTCCTTAATTGAGTCTAGGCCTAGGTATGTTTTACTTGTTTTCTTTTATTGTTGATTGAGTCTTAATCTGAGTTAGTTGAGTCTAAATACTGAAGTGAACATAACGTTGATACAAGTCCTCGAGGGATCGACTCTTGCTGTACTACTATACTATTCTTATTGATTTGTGCACTTGCAAGGATTTTATAACTGTTAGAATTAGATTGCATATTTCTTGTTCTCTAATTTTACCAACAAGTTCTCCTAACCACTGCCGATAATACCTCAAGCAATGGCTAGAAACTGAGAGGTCCAACCCGGGGACCTACTCTCCACACATCTAATAATACCTCATGATATGCGGACATAACCATGTACTACGTGTAGACAGCCTCAACGATCGTATGGCGGAAAATAACTCACGGCACACGTAGGAGAAATAACCCTCAACGAGCACACGACTGATAATACCTCGAAGTCATGTGTTGCAAAAAAACCATGATACCCGGGGATGGTATACAAGTGAAAACTGTAACTTAAATCCAAAAATCCACTTTTGAAATCCTTATTACATGGTATCAACCAAAAACATAGAAAACCCAAGCCAAGAGCCCAAAATCCAATAAAACTGAAATCCCGAGTCTAAGCCCAAAATATAATTATTGAAAATCCACATCCAAAATCATTACCTTTAGTCATTAATAAACCAATTAACTCTAGTTCCCGAATCTCATAATTATAATAAATAATTCTTATTTCAGAAAATGCATACGATGTCAAGTGGGTCTAGCTCAGATGGTTCTAGCATTGACTTGTAGACTAATGGTCTCAGGTTTGAATCCTGACGGCTTATTGTGTGGTAAAATCCCCCCTCCCCTGTAAATAACAATGATTGGACTATTTTCAAAAAAAAAAATGCATACGATAAGAAAATTCAATAAATCTATTTAACCCTTAACCTTAGTTTTCAATCCTTAAAAGGATAATAGTACATATTTAATAATTCATCTCCATTCCCACTCTCCTAATCCATAATATTACATTTAAACATAGAATTACGCATGCTTTGCAATCAAGGAAACCAAGTCCACTCACCTCATTGTTTGTTCGAATTCAACTTCAAGCTATTTGTCCCCCGTGACACTCGGAGCCACCACGCCTGTCAAAAAACATTTCTTGGCATTATTGAACGATAATTATCAACCTAAAATCTGACCCCCTAAACCCCAGGAGTTCACATGCGCCATAAATGCGTACCAAGTAACTTTAAACACCAAAAATAGCTCCTAAATGAACTCCGATTGACCTAAAACCTGAGCCAACAAGTTCGAAACGTCGAAAACAAGTCGACACGAGTTGCCATGGGCCAAGGCTCGGTCCCACGCACCACCACGTGAGGGCTACAATGCCTACGCGCCCACACAAATGCTGACTGGGCGTTGACTTAGCGCGAACTGGATGCTGAATGGACGCTAACTAGGCTACCACGTGGCTCCACGTGGCTTCCAGGTGGCTCCATGTGGCTGCCACATCTACCTCTGTCAGACCCAGTCACCGGACGCCTCGCCAGATAAGACAATCGGTCTACCGTGAGCCGCCTTCCCCTGTCACCGGAAAACGCCATTGAAGGCTAAAATTCAAGCTTTTCCAATTTCTTCCAAACTCAACCAAAAATCACAAAATTATAGTCTAAATTCATCTACTCAATCCCGGGAATCCAAATTCGAGGTCAAAATTGAGAACCCTTACCTGTGGTGGCGTGAAATCAATAGAGAAGTTCAAAAACTTCTCATCCTCGGTTCTCCGTCCACGGTAGCTGTCTCTCTTGGTGGTTTGTATGGTGAAACTAGCGGCGAGGAGAGGAACTTGATGGTGGTTACAGCAAGGCTTGATTTGGTCGAGCTCAAATCGATGTGGTGTAAGTGTGTGTGTGTTTGCTTCGGTTCGTCGAGAGAGAGAGAAAGAGGGAGAGAGAGAGAGAGAGTGAGAAAATGCCAGATTGTTCCAGAAATAAAGAGGATAAGAGAATTTAAAATTTCTAACCTCTAAAATTACCAAAATGCCCCTGAAATTTCTAGACCCGAATGTACTCATGCGGTTCCTCCGATTTTTGCGTGCCACCTGTTTACGAACTCGTGAGTTCAAGGCCTACGCAACGGCGGCTCTTTACTCCCTCAGGACTTGCTTCTTATTTTTCTTTCACCCTGAACAAAAATTAACTTTCGAACCCCTCCTAAACCTGAGGGTATAATCGTCATTTTCTAATTAATTTTACAAATTTACTTTAAATTTAAATCCGGGTCGTTACATTTTGGGGTAATGTCATTGAGGATTTCAAGTCGGACCCAGCTGTTAAAAAAATCTAATTATGCAAGTAAACGTATGAGTACTCCGTAATAGGAAGCATTCTGTTTGATTTGATTCCCATTACCTCTAAATAAACACGCCCTTAAGTGACAAATTTGTTTTCAATTTAGTTTTAAAAATTAAAAAAACATAAAAAGAAAATTAATATAGAGGTGAATGGGTGCTAAGAGGCTAATCACTATAATATTAGCAAACTCTCTTTTAATGTTATCAAGAAAATCATCACTAATTGACCAATTGGGATAAATGGCATCGATCGGTTGTTTTTTTCTTCATAAAAAGCTTGGCTTCTAATGAAAGAACAATGGAAAATACTTTCCTCAAAGTATATGAAAGAGTCTTATACATTCCAATACGCAAGAATGCCTAAAAATTTTGAGTTTTTAATCTCATAATTAGTTATATCTCCAATCTTAACAACGGAGTCTGAAGAAATTAAAGGTATTTTTATACAAACACATAGTCACAAGTAATATTCAGTGGGTCTCGAACGATGTATGAAAGGTATTTTTATACAAACTCCTAGTCATGAGTAGCATCCTGTAGATCTTGAACTGCATACTTATCAATTAAGCACCAAATAAGTCAAGAACCACTGGGGTAATTCAATGACTTTTTTTTTTTGCATTTCAAGTAAAGAAATATATATTTTGACAAAGAAAAAAGAAAATAATAAAGTTGTTGGAGTACGTACGTATGATTTTCTGAATGGATAAGAAGGATGAGTCACATACACATGCATGAAGCCTACAAACAAAGAGCCTCCTATAGAAAAGAAAATAGATAAATAACCAAAGTGCCTTACAAATGACAAAAGTCTGCAAAAAAATTTTTTTTTTGGTATAAGTGCAATTAGTTGACGTATATGTATTGAAGCAACAATCTGGCCTTGGATCATAAATACTAGCTAGATGTATCAATCAATGAATGTAGAGTTATCTATGTTCATGTTTGAGTCTCTGTACCTAAACAGTTTGTTTTAGAAGTCCTCTACATTATTTTTAAATTTTTATCTTATTTATGGAGCGATGCATTCTATTATAAATATAATAATTTGTTATAGAAGTAATGAAATTGCTCTAATTAAATATCGAATTTATTAACAAAAAATAGCAAATTACATTTTACTACTCTTTGGTTTACATCTTGTAATAGATATATACTTGACCTTTCAAATGTTACAATTTGTAAGGACCCTTCTCGAATTTCCCCTCGAAACCCGGAAAGACCCTACACCCATCTGACAACCTAAGGAAATTCCCAAAATACCCTTAAATCCTTACAAATTTAATTATGAGAACTCTGCCAAAAGTTCGACAGAGTCTCCCTTTAGGGACTAGTTATTCATCTTCCACCAGTCAGACAAGGGATCAAAAAGCACTCCAAATTTCAATAGACAACAACCATCCAACGATGAAATCGAAAGTTTATAGTAAGACCAAAAATATTATCAGAGCATCTAGGAGGATAAATAATTACAGAATTAAATATTCTACTCAAAATTTAGGTAAAATGCGCAGCTGAAAATCTAATGCCTCCGCCTCTGGAAGTGCCCACGTCAACTCAATAACCTGGAAGAGATTTAAAACACAAAACTTGTGAGTGGACAAAAATAATCATTTAAAATCATTTTCCGAGGACATCTTACCTTTTCCCCCTCCACGAGTAAAACCATGCATGCAAAACATAAACATTTCTTTTTGCGTAAATATGATATTAAGATATATGAAAACCACCGGAATTTCATCTTTCTTTAAAAACAATTGGTTGGACCCACGAAATTTGTATAAAGAAAAATACACCGTGATCCAAAAATTGGTTTGACAATCCTCCTCAAGGGAGTTTCAAATCATGTAAAGTGACCTGGACAGAAAATACATTAACACATATCCCACTGTTCCCAACATACCCTCTACACACCCGATATACCTCGAGTTGTGCAGAACCCTGTGCTACGCGTAGACAGCCTCAACGACCCAGCGGAGAAAACCCTCAACACCAGCGTCGGAGAACCCTCAACGAACCAGCAGAGAAAAACCCTCAATGCCAGTCAGAGCAACCTTGACATCGGGGACAGAAAACCAATGAAAACCAAATCCGTGTTTTGAAATCTTTGTTTCTTGGCCTAAGCCCAAGTCATTGAAAAATCATTTATGGCCCAAAACCAGTAAATCGTCAAATACGGGTCTAACCCAAAAGCACGGACTCAATAATTATCACATCAAGACAACATATAAATAGAGTCCAAAAACCAGGCCATTTTCCCAAAACACATTTGCACTGAAATATGGAAAACTTGTGTCCAGTAATAAGTTCTAAATTCCGGAAATCATTACAACAATACATAACAACATTTAAGTCAAAGATACCTTTATGCATGTACTACAGTTTATAAAAAAAAACTCTACTCACCACACGTCCAAGCTAGCTCAATCCCGAGTCGTATGTTCCTCCGAAGTTCCTGAAGCAGTATCGCCTGTCAATATTAACAACCGGGATTACTGACCAATAACAAAAACCCTACATTTAAACTCCCTAAACCCCGGGAGGTTCGCTCGCGTCACCCTACAAATGCATCAACTTCGGACGCCTAAAACTACCCTTAGTCGACGTTCGATTAACCCGAAACCTACGCCAACAGATCCGAAATGTCGAAAACTAGCTGACTCACGTCGCCGTGACCTCAGAACCGGTCCCACACGCCACCACGCACCGACGAAAGGCTGGACCACGTGCCACGTGCCATCATGAGCCCCCACGCGCTGGTACTGTTCACGACAGAATATTTCGTCGCTTTGACGGATTATTCCGTCAAACCTGACGGAAAATTCTGACGGAATCGGAATATTTCATCTAGACTAACGACATTAGGGTTCGGTCCAACTCCGTTAACTTTTAACGAAATATGCTAACACCGTTACCATATTCCGTCAAACCCTGACGGCATCCGTTGACTGTGTGGCCAGGTGGCGCCCACGTGCCTCCACGTGGCTGCCATGTGGCATCCACGTGGTAGCCAGGTGGCATGCCACATCAGGACCATCTGACCGACCCAGTCATCGGCATCTTGCCGGAGATGACGACCGTGCGGCCGTCTGCCGTCGTCAGAGTCTAGTAGGAGAAGACATCCACGCCGCCGTCCGCCGTCGCCAGAAAGCCCAATTTCCGGCCGACGTTCGACTTTTCCTAACTTTTTCAAATCTCAACCATTTTTTCATGAATTTTACGTCTAAATCTATCTACTCGAACCCAGGAACTCAAATATGACCTCAAAAAACTAAACCCGTACCTGTGCTGGCTGGAAAATCGATTTGAACCTTCAGTTTTCTTTTCCTCGGTTCAGCGTCTCCTGTGGGTGTCTCCTCCGATGGTTTGTACGGTTGTGATTATGGGAATGAGGAGATTTCGATTAGTAACACTAGAATGGAAGACTTGGCCTTGAATCAAAGTTGAAAGTTTTGGGTTTTTGGCTGTTTGTGTCGCACGGGTTCGGCGGGGGGGGGGGGGGGGGGGGGGGGGGGGGGGGGGGGGGGGGGGGGGGGGTGGGGGGGGGGTGGGAAGGGGGAGGTTCGGAATGGGTGATCCCGCACACGAACTCTCTTTTCCGCGTGCCGCCTATCTACGAACTCTTGAGTTCGAGACCTACGCAACGGTACCCAAAACACAGTCCAAAGTGTTTCGAAACAAAATTTGACTTTCACGCCCACGCCCCTTAACAACCAACGGTAAATTCGTCTTCTTACAAAAATAATTTACGAAAATTTAATAATTACATTTCCGGGTTGTTACAATTCACCCCCCTTAAAGAAATTTCGTCCTCGAAATTCGCGTTTGTCAGTGTAACAAGTGTGGATGCTGAGCCCGCATTAGTGCCTCAGTTTCCTACGTGGCCTCCTCCACGTTATGATTCCTCCACAACACTTTAACCAGAGGAATAGTCTTTCTACACAACACTTTTTCCTTCCAATCCAGAATTTTCACTGGTTCCTCATCAGAAGTCAAATCATCTCTCATCTCAATTGGTTGTGTCTCCAACACATGAGACTCATCATATAGGTACTTTCAGAGCATGGACACATGGAAGACATCATGAACTGTTGACAATTCAGGGGGTAAAGCAAGTCTGTACGCCACTGGTCCTATCCTCTCCACAATCTCATACGGCCCAATGCAGCGAGGACTCAGTTTTCCTCGCCTACCAAAATGTACCACTCCTTTCCGGGGAGATAATTTCAAGAATACCCTGTCTCTGACCTCAAATTCAAGGTCTCCGGCCTGTTGGTCTGCATAGCTCTTCTGGCGATCATGAGCTGCCTTCAACCTTTCTCTGATGATTATATTGTTTTCCTCAATCATATCCACTAACTCTGGTATCAACGGTCTCCTCTCACCTACTTCATTCCAGCATATCGGTGTTCTGCACTGTCTCCCATACAGTGCCTCGAAAGAAGACATCCCAATACTCGACTGATAGCTATTGTTATATGCAAATTCCAACAGAGACAAGTGCGAATCCCAATTTCCTTTAAACTGCAGTACACAAGCTCTCATCATATCCTCCAAAGTCTGAATAGTCCTCTCAGATTGACCATCAGTCTGAGGATGAAAAGATGTACTGAAATGAAATGTAGTGCCAAAGGCCTTCCGCAAACTCCGCCAAAATCTGGAGGTAAACCTAGGATCCCTGTCAGATACAATCGACTCTGGAGTCCCATGCAGCCGTATGATCTCATCCACAAACAATTTGGCATACTGGCCGATCCGGAAATCTTCCCGTACTAGCAAGAAATGTGCCGACTTCGTGAGTCTATCAACAATTACCCAGATTTCATCATGTCCTTTCTGCATCCTTGGAAGTTTATACACAAAATCCATTGTAATGTGATCCCACTTCCATTCCGGAATAGGTAATGGTTGTAGTGCCCCGTATGGTTTATGCCTTTCTACTTTCACTTGCTGACACGTCAGGCATCTGCTCACAAACTCTGCAATTTCACTTTTCATCCTAGCCCACCAATAATGTTCTCTTAGGGTATGATACATCTTGGTACCTCCTAGATGCATAGTGTAAGCAGAACTATAAGCCTCCTCAAGAATTTCCCTTTTCAACTCTAGCTCATTTGGTACGCACAACCGGCCATCCTTAACCAAGGCCCTATCATCCCTAATTGCAAAGTCCTGCCTGTTCCCAACCTCCAACTCCATCAGAGTTCTCATAATTAAAATTTTAAGGCCTTAAGGGTATTTTGGGAATTTCCTTAGGTTGTCAAACGGGAGTACGGTTCTTCGGGTTTCGAAGGGAAATACGGGAAGGGTCCTTACAATTGGTATCAGAGCATCTAGGAGGATAATTAATTATAGAATTAAATATCCTACTCGAAATTTAGGTAAAATGCACAGCTGAAAATCTAATGCCTCCGCCTCTGGAAGTGCCTACGTCAACTCAATAGCCTGGAGGGGATTTAAAACAGAAAAGTTGTGAGTGGACAAAAATAATCATTTAAAATCATTTTCCGAGGAAATCTTACATTTTCCCCCTCCACGAGTAAAACCATGCATGCATAACATAAACATTTCTTTTTATGTAAATATGATATAAAGATATCTGAAAACCACCGGAATTTCATCTTTCTTTAAAAACACTTGGTTGGACCCACGAAATCTGTATATAGAAAAACATACCATGATCCAAAAATTGGTTTGACAATCTTCCTCAAAGGAGTTTAAAATCATGTCAAGTGACCTGGACACAAATTAATTAACACATATCCCATTGTTCCCGAATACCCTCCAGAAACCCGACATACCTCGAGTTGTGCATAACCCTGTGCTACCCGTAGACAGTCTCAACGACTCGGCGAAGAAAACCCTCGACACCAGCATCGGAGAACCCTCAACGAACCAACGGAGCAAAACCCTCAACGCCAGTCAGAGCAACCTTGACATCGGGGACAGAAAACTAGTGAAAACCAAATCCGTGTTTTGAAATATTTATTTCTTGGCCTAAGCCCAAGTCATTGAAAAATCATTTATGGCCCAAAACCAGTAAATCGTCAAATACGGGTTTAACCCAAAAGCACAGACTCAATAATTATCACATCAAGACAATATATAAATAGAGTCCAAAAACCAGGCCATTTTTCCAAAACACATTTTCATTGAAATATGGAAAACATGTGCCCAGTAATAAGTTCTAGATTTCAGAAATCATTACAACAATACATAACAACATTTAATTCAAAGATACCTTTATGCATGCACTACAGTTTATAAAACCAAAGTCCACTCACCACACGACCATGCTAACTCAATCCCGAGTCGTATGCTCCTCCGAAGTTCCTGGAGTAGTATCACCTGTCAATATTAACAATCGGGATTGCCGGCTAATAACAAAAACCCTATATTTAAACTCCCTAAACCCCAGGAGGTCCGCTCGCGTCACCCTAAAAATGCAACAACTTCGGACGCCTAAAACTACCCTTAGACGATGTCCGATTAACTCGAAACCTGCACCAACAGATCTGGAATGTCGAAAACTAGCTAACACGAGTCGCTGTGACCCCAGACCTTGTCCCACGCGCTGGCGGAAGGCTGGACTACGCGCCACGCGTCGACCAATCGCCCCCACGCACTGGTACTGTTCACGGCGGAATATTCTGTCGCTCTGATGGAATATTCCATCAAACCTGACGGAATCGAAATATTCCATCCAGACTAATGGCGTTAGGGTTCCGTCCAACTCCATTAACTTTTCACGGAATATGCCAAAATCGTCAGCATATTCCGTCAAACCCTGACAGCGTCAGTTGACTGTTAGGTCAACTGACTGCTGACTGTGTGGCCAGGTGGCACCCACGTGGCTACCAGGTGGCACCCACGTGGCTACCAGGTGGCACCCACGTGGCTACCAGGTGGCACCCACGTGGCTACCAGGTGGCACCCACGTGGCTCCACGTGGCTGCCATGTGGCATTCACGTGGCAGCCAGGTGGCATGCCACGTCAACACCATCTGACCGACCCAGTCATCGGAATCTCGTTGGAGAAGATGGCCGCGCCACCGTTCGCCGTCCTCGGAGTCTCACCATAAACTCATAGAAACCTCATCAGAGAAGACTGCCGCACCGTCGTGTGCTGTCGGAGGAAAACCTCATTTCCGGCTGACTTTGGACTTTTCCTAACTTCTCCAAATATCAACCATTTTTCACGAATTTTATGTCTAAATCCATCTACTCGAACCCAGGAACTCAAATATGATCTCAAAACACTAAACATGTACCTGTGCTGGCCGAAAAATTGATTTGAACCTTCGATTTTTCTTTTCCTCGGTCCGGCGTCTCCCGTGGGTGTCTCCTCCGATGGTTTGTACGGTTGTGATCGTGGGAAGGAGGAGATTTCGATTAGTAACACTAGAATGGAAGACTTGGCCTTGAATCAAAGTTGAAAATTTTTGGGTTTTTGGTGTTTTGTGTCGCACGGGTTCGGGGGCGAGGGTGGATTGGGTGGTCCAAAGAGAGAGAGTAAAAATGAAGATAAGGATAAGATGTAACAACCCGGAATTTCAATTATTGGATTTAAGTAAATTATTTATGTAAAATGACGATTTTACCCTTGGTCGATAAAGGGCATGGAAGTCAAATTTTGTTTCGAAACCTTTTCGATGGTGTTTTGGATACCGTTGCGTAGGTCTCGAACTCACGAGTTCGTAGACAGGTGGCACGCGGAAAACGGAGTTCGTGTACGGAAGTTATGGGTCTATATGTGCAAGGCCATTTTGGTAATTTGGTTTTGGGAGAAGATATTTTAACCCCCCCAAATCAGACTTATCTGATCCATATCATCTTCATTTCATCTTTATCACTCATTCACTCTCTCTGTAACAAAAACACAAACACACCCACCCGAAACCGTGCGAAAAACCAAGAGAAAAACCATAAAGTCAACGTTGGATTCAAGGCTTTAGCTTCCCATTTGGATCAACTAATCGTATTCTACTCTTTCCCACGATCACAACCGTACCAACCATCGAAGGAGAGGACCACGGTGGAAGCCGAACCGAGTAAAGGAAGTTTCGGATCTTTCGATCGATTTTCCGGCTTATACAGGTACGTGTTTGATGTTTTGAGGTTATATTTGGATTCCTGGGTTCGAGTAGATAGATTTAGACGTAAAATTTGTGAAAAATGGTTGAGTTTTGAGGAAGTTGGAAAGCTTGGAGTTTAGGCCGGAAATGGAGGATTCCGGCGAAACCAAACGGCGGCGACAGCGCTGCCGGTCATCTTCTCCGGCCAGCTTCCGGCGACGGCGACGGCATCCGGTCGTCTTTTCCGGCGAGTCGCCGGTGACCAGTCGGGTCGAGTTGAACCGGTCGGGTTGAGTGAACCGGTCGGGTCGAGTTGAACCAGTCGGGTCGAGTTGAACCGGTCGGGTCGAGTTGGACCGGGTCAGGTTGAGCCGAACCGGGTTGGACCGGTTCAGGCGCGTGAACACTGTAGCAGGCGAGTGGCCGGCGCGTGAGGGCGCGTGTTCCGACCTTCCGTCGGAGCGTGGCGGCGCGTGGGGCCGAGTCTGAGGTCACGGTGGCGCGTGACAAGTAGTTTTTGACGTTTCGGACCTGTTGGCGCAGGTTTTGAGTTGATCGGACATCGTTTAGGGGTTGTTTCGGACATTTTAAAGTTGCTGCGTTTTCTAGGCCAGCATAGTTAGACTCCCGGGGTTTAGGGGGTTTATATTTAAGGTTCTTATTATTAGCTGGTAATCCCGATTATTAATTTGGATAGGCGATACTGCTCCAGGAACTTCAGGGGAGCGTATAGTTCGGGATTGAGCTTGCTTGAACAGGTTTGTGAGTGGACTTTTGGTTTATAAACTATAATGCATGCATAAATGTATCTTGATTTAAATACGGTTATGTATGGGTGCAATGATTTCCTGGAATTTATAATTGATTGCTGGACATTTGTTTTTTCAATATTTTAGTGAAAGTGTGTTGTAAGAAATGATATGGTTGTTGGATTCGGTTTTGATATTGTTTTGACGTGGTGATTATTTGGGTCCATGATTTTGAGTTGAAACCGTATTTGTGATAAATGATAAACAAAATATATACTTGATTTAGGATACAATATCGTTTTGAGGGGGCCCAGGAGCCGGGCCTTGGTTCCGTGTTGGCGGACTCCCGGTGAACCCCCAATATAAACAAAACCGATTTGAGGGGGCCTAGGATCCGGGCCTTGGTTCCGTGTTGGCGGACTCCCGGTGAACCTCCAATATAAAAGGTGATTTTGCAGAGATTGTGGTCGAGTCCAAGTAATACAGATTTTAACACATCTCAAGGGATACCCTGGTGTGTTGTGGATATGTGGGGAATAGTGAATTTGAGATATTATGTGTCTAGATTGGATTAAATGATTTTTAACTCATTTGAAGAGAGTTTTCGAACCAAACTGTGAATCACGAGGTATTTTCTTTATACAGATTTTCTGTGATACCAACTAAGTAGCTTAAAGAGAAATGGAAATTTTGGTGATTTACATATGTTGTTTTTATATTATAAATTGTTTATGTGAAGCATGCATGATTTTATAAATGGAGGGGGGGGGGGGGGGGGGGGGGGGGGGGGGGGGGGATGTAATATTTCCTCGAAAAATGATTTAGAAATGATTATTTTTGTCCACTCACAACTTTTGTGTTTAAACCCCCTTCAGGCAGTTGAATAGAGTTGACGCGAATACTGATCTCGAGGCAGAGGCATTAGTACTTCGACTGCGCTGTGTAATTATATTTGAGTAGGATATCTAAATTTTACTCTTGATCATACTTAGACGCTCTGATATTATATTGTATTGTATTGGTCATTAATTACGGGAATTATTGAGTGCTTGAATCCCTTGTCTGACAAGTGGAAGTATTTATTATTATTATATTTTGTAAGGATTGAAGGGTATTTTGGGAACTTTTTCTTAGGTTGTCAGACGGGATCAGGGTTTTTCCCGGGTTTCGAGGGGAAATTCGGGACGGGTCCTGTCATAAGATCAATTGGGTTTAAAAATATCTACCCCTGCCAAAATTACCAAAATGCCCCTGATAATCTAGACCCGTAACTTTCGCACACGAACTCCGTTTTCCGCATGTCACCTGTCTTTGAACTCGTGAGTTCGAGACCTACGCACCGGTACCTGAAACATAGCCCAAAGTGTCTCGAAACAAAATTTGACTTTCACGCCCCTTAACAACCAAGGGTAAATTCGTCTTTTTACAAAAATAATTTACGAAAATTTAATAATTACGTTTCCGGGGTTTTACACAATTACCCCCCTGAAGCCTTCAAAATATGACTCTTTGGCCTGTCCGTTTAAATTTTTCGTCCCAACTTTCGTTAGATGCTGACGTAATGTCTTTGAGTCCCATTTTTCAACTGTTATCAACCTCAATTTACCCATTTTTGCTCCCAAAATTAAGAGAAGGGAAACGAAATTGGGAAAAAAAAACCAAATTAGGCGTCAAAATGGGCAAATTGACAGATATGCCCTTTTAATGAGGTTGTTAAAATACAGTTAGAAAATGGGATCCAAAAACACCAGGTTAGCAAATAACGGAATTTGGGATAGAAAATTTAACGGATTGGCCAAAGCGTCACATTTTGAAGAGTTCAGCGGGATAATTGCAACATTTGAAATGTCATGTATTTTTTTTTTGTCAGTGACACGCAATATCCCAAATCTTTCAACCAAGGACTAATCTGCGCCGAAGATCGGGAAGAATCACAGAAAAATTTCAGCCTCCCTGGCCACAAGTCAAATGCCAATTTCGTATCTCGAACCTAAGACCATGGAGTAAATATGACTTAGAAATAACATATATGAATCTGTTATAAGATGTAAATTAACCACAAGATAATAAAGTGTAATTTATCCAAAAATATAAATGATATTTGACATCGTCTACTATATTACAAAATAATAATATTAATAACCATTTTATAATAGAAGATCACTTAGATGAGCACCTTCAAATATTAAAAGGCACTGGTGGTGGTGAGTGGTGACTGGCAGCTCATCAGCTACTGTCTTGGTTCCCTAGACTTGATGCACCCTTATCACTTCTATTTATTCATCTAGGCTTGGTCCTTTCTAATTTTATCAAAGGGTAAAATTCAAATTTTAAATTTAAGTTTAAGGAACATTGTGTGGAAAATTTGATTGTGGTGTATTGTGTCATCACAAAAATGAAGAACAAAATTTTACAGAAGGGTAAAATCAAATTTCAAATTGAAATTCATTAATATAACTTGGGTGGAAATTTTGATTGAGTGTATTGTCATCACAAAAATGATGAACAAATTTTTCCTTTTTAAAAGATTATACTTTTAAATATTGTTGTTAAATTAAATTATTTAAGAAAAAGTCATTTTTAAATATCTTTTGTAGTTTCAAATATTTTTAAGAAAAAGTAATTTTTAAATATATTTTCTTTTTGAAATGGAATAAATAAATAAAATAAAATAAGTGATAGGATATATTAAAGTTAGTTTTAGTCTAATGTAATTATTGGGATGTGGAGTCATTAAAATTCATAAAATGCATCTAATGGTTAAAATTTATGTAAATGCACGTAAATACGCATATAATAAATACAGAGTTTCCCGATCTATATATATATATATATATATATTTCTTTATATTTATGCCAAAAAAAGTACACTGTGGGCAGCTGCGGCCACCACTCATGACTCATCTATATCAATTTTCAGATCAGATGGATGCATTTATATACTTCTGCCAACAGGAATAATGAATGCTACTACTAGTCTATTAAATCAATTTTCATGTTTCATGTTCCATCTACATAATATTAGATTTATTCGTGTATAAGGAAAACGAACAAAAGTTATTTATTTACTAAAACATAATTTAGGTTTAAGTCACTTAGTGTTATATATATGACTTAGTGATATTTCTCTCCACATTTTATGTGGGAGGTCTCGTGTTTGACTCTCCTCGGACGAGATCGATACTCAATATATATATAATGTACTCATCCTCCTCAAATACCATTTTATCCAAAAAAAAAATTAAGTTTAACAGGATAGTGATACAACATTGTTAATTTAAAAAAAAAAAAAAAAGGGAAAATTTTGAACATTGCTGCTACTTATTTCTGACAATTTGATTTACTATGGATGTCAGATATTGATACTGTATGGTGATTCAATTCATCTGTAATAACAATACAAAGGAAGCACCAAAGAATCAAATAAAATGTGGAAAGATTCAAGTTTTAATTATTAATGTTCATTTATTTAGTATTAACAATATTCTAATTGAAATTATGGTATAAGACGAGTGATTCAAATTCTGCTAATTTATAGAGTGGTGGATATATTTATATTTTATTTTTTATGAGAATTGTACTCGAAATATCCTCATACACAGTAGAGTAAGTAAAAGTAACTTTATTACAAGTAATATTAGCTATTGACAAAATAGTTACTAATAACTAGGAATTTGAAGTTCTTGCTTCTGGGATATGGTACCTTCTTATATAACTTCTCAACATTCATGAGCTTGGTCAAATTTTATTACACCATGATAATGCTAGAAACAATATTAATATACCTCCCTTGATTTGTATGTGTAATGTAAGTTTTTTTTTTTTTTTTTCTTAAGAATATTCCTTTTCTCAGAATTAGGCAAACCTTAATTTCACTGAGTTCAATAAAAGGGAAAATTTTCATTTAAAAAAGAAAAGAAAAGGGAAATCTGTTTGTAATCTAGGTTCGTACACAGTTAGTAATGGCACCCAATTGGAAACATACAAAAAGAAAACAATCAATATTGACGATTGCTGTAATATAAATTCAAACAGTTAGTAATTCCTAAATTTTAAGTAAAATGATAATATTTGCATCTCATCCTATTTATTTATGTCATTTTTTTGATTTATTAATTGAATATTTCTTTTATATATATATATATATATCATATAATCAGAATCATTTATCTTCTAAATTATCATTTTAAAAAAAACAAAAAGGACCCAATATATCGAAGTTATGAATAAAAACTACTACAAAACTTCGGTGAAACTAATTATATTTTCTTGTTCTTGGAAAAAGAATATTATATTTTGTTGTTCTTCAGGACCCCATTTCCACGTAGGTAGACAGTTGTTAATAAATTTGTACGTACTTTGTTTTTTGTCTGCGTTGTCATAAAAATATTTATTGTGTTATTGATTGCATGTGGCTACTGGCCGTAGTTTCTCAATTATTTCGTCTTCAGGTGAAGTCTTGTTTTTGGTAAGTATCCTTATTCCTCATGTGAGTTGTGAAGGTTTCTCACTAGTCACTTGTCACCCAACTGCAATATATCTTTTCACCATTTATTTTTACTTTTTTTGAATCAAACTTCAAATCTAAAATCGTATCTATCAGAATATTCCACCACATGCAAATTAAAATTGGATATACCTTGTCAAAAGAGTGATTCTATATGGATACATTAGATTGGCAATATTATTTAAAACACACATTTCATATGGGTAACATTTTCATTTGATATGTATTTTTTTTCTTAATTAAAAGGGGATTAGTTAGTGGCGAACCACGGTAGTCCAGTGTTCCGAGGAAAAGAAAAACTCATACACGAGTTTTAACGTATTTCTGACCACAATCAGAAGACGCATTAGCAAATTATCGAACTCCGAACATGCTGAAGGTTTTGTATCGGCCCTAGAAACACTCTAATCACTAGGCCAACCTGTTGTGATTATATGTGTGTTCAATCATCATTATACTTGTAAATCTAAATAAATAATGGCATATTAACTTTTTGGGACAAATTAAGATGCCTTCTCTCATCAATCAACTCTTCTTAGACCATCGATTATTTTGATACACACGTTGATTATTTTTTTTTTAGTACAAATTTTAAAATAGTATCAGCGATCGTGATAGTGGCAGCCATAGCAATGCACAACGATGCTGGCAGCCGGACGTGTTGTTGGGGTCCTGCCCCATCTTTGCCGCCACCTTGCACTAGTCCACCCATCTCTAGTTCCATGCCGGGTTGTGCCCGTGGCATGCTTCCACATTCATTTCTAGACCTTGGCAATGCGGTAAAAAAACATATGTTTTCCTTTTGTATCATGTACGTACTTTGTATTTATGAAATACATTTCTGAAAAACAAAAACGTTTTAAAAAAAGAGGTTTTTAGAGATAGGTCCAAATATTTAAGTTATCATTGAATTTAGTCCACTTATTAATTTAGGTATTTTTAACCAATTTTTTTATATCAATTTTACCCTCAAAATAAGTAATTGAAGCAAATTAAAATTCGTTATTTTTTTAATAAGGAAATTCCTTATTTTTGGATTCATTATTGATCCCAAATTTAAATTTTGAATATTGAACACTTTCTGTTTTATCAGGAATTTTTTTCTGACTACGATTATATGTATTAAACAAAAAACAATTATCGAAAACTAAGAAAAATATATTTTAAACCCAAATAATCATATGGAAACTACCTACAATATAGAAAAATAATAATTTATTGTACCTACAAAAGAGATGTAACTATATTTATTTTTTTATTAGAAAAGAGATGTAACTATTACACTCTCCCAAATATTTTATAATAACTATAGGCAAAAAACCATATATACTTTTATTTACTTACTATATGGGAGATAAATGTAGCGTACCTAAAAGATAGAAACAATTTCATTCTATTATATAACAACCCAGAAATTTTACATGAAGTGTAGGAAAAAAAACATATATACTTTTATTTACCTACTATATATAGGAAATAAACACAGTGTATCTAAAATATAGATATACATTTCATTCTAACCTATTATATAGGAGATAAACATAGTGCCCCTGCCTAGAAATTTTATCTGAACTATAGGTAAAAAAACATATATATTTTTTCTTTACCTACTATATAGTATATAAACACAATGTACCTAAATAGGGCACCATATTATCCATATACCAGAGCTAGCTTGTCAACATTGCCCGTGGCTACTGTTCACTCTCTCTTCTTCCAATTCTTCCTCAATTATCGGTCTTCATTTATCTTCTTATAGAGGATTAATTCAATCAGATTGATAATTTAAATTTCAAAAACTGATAATTTATCCAAAAAATTAGGTATATTTTAGTATTTTCTTTTTAAATATTATAATATGTGTTAAAAGGGTAAAAGAGGTAGCAAAAAAATAAAATAGGATAAAATGTTGATGTGAATTTACAATAATCAGTTTAGTGGACTATTTTAAATGTTGGTCATTAAAAATGGACTACAATATAATTAATTCTTAAAGAAAATGTTATACCAAAACCGGACTTTTAATTAATGTATGAAAATATGATCCGTATATTATTTCTAGGTGCAAAATGGACTTTTTATTTTTCCCACTTGATAAAAGGATAAAATACGAAGGATTAACACCAAAGATGAGAATGAAATAAAATATAAATGGACAGCTTTTGGTACATAGCTACGGTACTACCTTCTTAACACATTCAGGAAAGAAGATCAGAAAATAAGAAGAAGAAGATAGAAAAATAATGTTAGGAAACACAGCTTCAGAGATGAAAGATAATGAAGCTGCTACTAACAAAGTGGCCTTGTTAGGGGTTGAGGGTGGCCATGGAGATGAAAAACCCAGGTGGTGGAAGAAAGTGTTGGATTTGGAGGAAGCCAAGAAACAAGTCTTGTTTTCATTGCCAATGATTTTGACCAATCTTTTCTATTACCTCATTACTTTGGTTTCAGTCATGTTTGCTGGTCACCTTGGAAAGCTTGAGCTTGCTGGTGCAACACTTGCCAATTCATGGGCCACAGTCACTGGCTTTGCTTTCATGGTAACTTTACTTCATTTCTTTTTAAATTCGATCCATATATTTATTGGTCACATTACTCTTTAATTACCTTGGTATACATTTGAATTGTGCAGCAAGCAAACTTAATTACCAGGAGGGCTTTTATGTTTTTTGATTTTGTTTTCTCGTTGATGTTTTGTTGCTTTAGATTGGGCTAAGCGGAGCTCTTGAGACGCTATGCGGGCAAGGTTTTGGCGCAAAGTTGTACAAAATGTTGGGGATTTATCTGCAGGCATCTTGCGTCGTAACTTTCCTTTTCTGTGTCCTCGTATCTATAAGCTGGCTGTACACGGAGCCTATACTTATTTTTCTCCACCAAGATCCTCAAATCTCCAAATACGCTGCTGATTTTATGAAGTTTCTGATTCCGGGGCTGTTTGCGTTCGGATTCCTGCAAAACATGGTGAGATTTATCCAGACACAGTTTGTGGTTGTGCCATTAGCTTTCTCCCTTGTCCCTTGCATTGCCCATATCGGCATTGCTTACGGATTGGTACATTGCACAGCTCTTGGTTACAGGGGAGCTCCACTTGCAGCTTCGATTTCGCTATGGTTATCGGTCCTTATGTTGGCAATGTATGTCATCTTCTCAAAAAAATTTGATCAAACATGGGAAGGGTTTTCATTGCAATCACTCCACTATGTCCTTACTGATCTCAAACTCGCCCTCCCCTCAGCACTTATGGTGTGGTAAGTGTCAAAATTTCCTTACTTTTTCACTCAAGTTACAAAATTACATAAAAAATTGACATTTTCAACCTTTCTAGTTTGGAGGAATGGGCTTTCGAGATTCTGGTGTTGATGGGAGGACTCATGCCAAATTCGGAAGAAACCACTTCACTAATTGCAATGTGGTAGGCATCAAATATATATATGGTGTTTTTGTTTGTTGGTTTTTTTTTAAAACCAACTTTAAATAATTGGCTCAATGAATCTTTGTTTATGTGTTTTCAGTGTGAACACAGAATCGATTGCTTACATGATTATGTATGGACTCAGTGCTGCAGTAAGGTTGGTAGAATTAATAACCATTTCATATTTTCATTCCCTTGTATTTATTTTAATAAAATAAAGTTGAATGAGTTGTTAAATAATGTTGTGGTACGTGTGTAGCACAAGGGTGTCAAATGAATTGGGAGCTGGAAATCCCGAGAAAGCTAAGAATTCAATGGCAGTGACTCTGAAGCTGGCTCTGCTTCTCTCTCTCACTCTTGTTCTGGCTCTGGCGGCCGGCAGCAATATCTGGTCTGGATTATTCACTGAAAGCCATGAAATTGCAGATCAATTTACATCCATCGTGCCATTTCTAGCAATCTCAATCATTGTAGACTCTGTGCAAAGTGTCTTAGCAGGTTCACATCATTCATTCATTTTTCAATTAGTTGTAATTTCAAATGCAGGTTTTTAAAAAATAGAAAAAAAAAAGTGATTTGGTTTTGGTTTTTCAGGTGTGGCTAGAGGATGTGGGTGGCAGTATTTGACTGTGTACGTAAACTTCATCACATTCTATTTGATTGGGATGACAATTTCTAGCCTTCTTGGGTTTATGTTCCACCTATATGTCAAAGTAAGACAACTAGCTCGTAGCGAATCTAAATTACGGGAATTCAAACTCGAATACATGAGGTTTTAACGTTTGTTTTGTTACAGGGCTTGTGGATTGGTGTAATCTGTGGTCTGTCCTGCGAAGCAGGCACAATTTTGATTATTACAGTGCGGGCAAAATGGGATGTATTGGATTTATCTGAGAATGGAGAGAAAGAGGGGCCAGTTTTGGTGTAATGTAATCAAACAATTGTAAGGAAACAAGTCATAAAGGCATTTATGAATAAGAGACCCATTTGGGCCAACTGAATTGTACGCACTACTGCCTTATGCATTTAAGATGCAACATTTGAAATTAAATGCATGTTTGATTGGCGTTTTATGCATGAAAATATGTACACTAATCTCAATTTATTCAATTGCGATTGGGTGTATAATAAAGATATCGGTTTTATTTAATGTAACTACACCTATTTATGCAACTTGAATTTTATTTGAATCCACAAATTACCGTAATTAACATGGATCCCTATCTATCTTCATTTGGACTTTTCATCAATTGCTGCATGCATTTTTAAAATTTGTAGGGAATTTCTAGTGCTTAAAATGGACTGATTAGGTCAAAAATGTGAAGTTAAGTGCAAAGTTTATGAATGATTCAAGTGAGATTGTTTCTAGCATGTTAAAACTTCAGTTGTGGACGATTCCAAAGAAACACTAGCCATAACTGAAGCTATTATGATTAAGAAGACTGGAAAGATTTAATTAAGATCCAACTGGGAGATCATGGCTTGTTACCTTCCTTTGGACATTACAAGATGGTGACCAAAATGCTTTAAACAAAACCAGATTTCACATGCAAATTTTGGGCCTTAGATTTTGGGTTGTAGGCTTGTAGCTTAGATATATTTTAGGTTTTAGCTTTTGAGTTCAAAATCTAAACTCTAACCTCATACAATCCATATGCTTCTGCATCTTAAAGTACGTACTATGCAACCTTGTTAGCTAATGAGATTAGAAAATGGGAGAAATAAATAGACAAAAAATGGTTGCAAGTGGAATGAACTTGTTCCTAAAAAGAAAACCCCAATTCTAAATCGTAAATCATACTAACGCCCCAATATCGACAAACGAAATAAAAGCTCACCGAGTAGATCGATAACTTCCTAATAGTTTGTTTAATTTTTGTTTCTTTTTTATTTCTTTGCTTATTTTCAAGATTGAGCGTAAATTTAAGTGAGAAGTTAATAGTTATTACCTTGTTCACGATTTATATTATAGTTTAAAAAATCAATTAGGCTAGCCCTGAAGATAATCACAATCAAATATATTTAGTTAAACAGAAATATTTAAAATTGAACTTCTGGCTTTGCATTGAATTTGATTCACCAAGAGTTGGTTATGTAAAACAAATTTACTCAAGATTCACCAAGAGCCGATTATGCAAGGCTATGTGACAAGTACATGCATTGCCAAGTTTTCCATATTTGTTTTGACTCTTGGCATTTGTTTTGGGTCTCAAAAATTTACGCAAGATTAAAGGACTTCACACAAAAAGAGTCCGTAAAGAGTCAGTCACTAGAGTCTAGAAGAATTCAAAGAGACTGACACAATTTGGCCCTATGATTATTTCCCAAGCCAAAGTGAAACTTGCTAGGACACGATTTGGGTAAAAAAAATTGACTTAACCATTGAAACACAATAGGAAGCCTTCATCAATATGGATGGCGATAATATTATTACATCCACCAAATGAGGTAGTGGACCCAAATTTGAATAAATGATAAATTGTCATATAATTTTAGCCAACAAAGTTGAGGTACAAATGTTATGGTAACATGTAATCACATTGATTTTGTGTTTTTTGTTTTCTTGGATTACGTAATTAAATTGATTGAAGTTTATATATATTTTATTCGAACGATTTATATTAGTACGTACGAAGTAGAAAAATGCTTGAATAATGAAAAAGAAATTGATTGTATAAATAGAAAAACTCTTCGAAAAAAAAAAACAGAAAATCTCTTGTTTTGGATGAAAAATTGAAGGTGTGCAAGTCATTTGATCACTTTTGAGAAAGTAAAGAGGCATCCATGGAATTCAAATTTTCTTATACCAAATGGGTGCATATTACAAGTATATGTAATTATATATGTATATACATATATGGAATGAAATATTGAAAGAGAAACCTGCGATACAAAGAATCCTATGAGGTGGAGTACACATATAGATACATTGATGCTTGTGGGGATAAGTTTATTATTACCTTACTTTGTTCTTGTTTCTGAATGAATCGATTGCACAAAGTAGCACAAAACTAGTAAACTTCTCTTCTTGCATGTGGAGTACCCAACAGTAATGGGGTTCGATAGGGCCATTGGTTCTGGTATGTGAAGGTTGGTGAGGTCAACTTAAACCATGACGGATGAAGGCTGTCCAGAATTGATGGATTAAAATAACGATTTAAAACAAAACAAAAAAAAGAAAAAAGCAGACAGGGCTATTTTTTTAAAATAAAAAATTCCAGATATTACAATCCTAAATCTATAGTTCTAATATACCTAATTGTAAATTAACATAGTATTAATTATAATTTGTAAATCCCTAGCTGTAAACCGAATTCATATGGATTTTTTTTCTTGATTATTAATTTGTTTATTTAAATAATTGGCATATTATATGGACAAATTCAATCCATATGTGCAGTTCAAATTAAAGATAATTAAGTTTGTTGATGAACAAAGTGTGCCAACTTAAGGATAATACTTTGTCCAATCAATATTTGCCACGTGCTTTTCGGAAGACCTGTGAAAGGAAGAACAAATGGTTGTCGGTTAGGGATAAGCATCGGTGTGGTGCCGGCCTAAAGGGTCTCCGACGCCGAAGTCAGTATAGTGGTCTGTGTACGTAAGTAGTATGTGGTAAATACTAATTTTGATAGAGTAAGGGTGAATAGTGAATTCTAGTTACCTTTTTGGGAAATGTGTCTCCCTCCCTTTTGTATTGATGGTTGAGGGAGGCTTGATGAATAATTTCGATGTGGGATACATGCACTTCTGCTGTGGTGCTGACACGTGGCACCCAAATGGGTGGTTGATATGTGTCCACGTGTCATTATATTATTATCCCTTTGTTGGGCTTGTTTCCCTTGTTGGCTTGGTTCCACTTAGTATTTGGAGCTATTTGTTGGGATTGGGCTTGGTTTGTGTGCTCTACTGAGTCTGGTCCAATATTGTGTCAACAGAAGTCCACCACGTTCTTGACCGAGGTGGATTTCCTCGATTGGGGATTTGTTACTTTCCTAGACTCGGTGGGGTGATGTACCTCTAGTCCCCTAAGTCCCCTAAGTCCCCCAGGCGAGGGTGAGTATTGAGTGGCTAATCGGTGTTGTAGGCTTGAGTTAGAGAATTTGGGCCTGTGGTGTCTCGGTCCTTGTTAATAAGCCGACTGGTCTGTGTAAAGCGGAGAGCCGGTCGGCGTAGTTGAGTAAGCGTCCCTTCAATGAACCTGTTTGGTAGGTGTTATGTGTAGATAGGTCATGTACGGATGATATTGCTGCTCGGTAATGATGCGTAGTCCGACCGGTCTAGCAACTCTGGTAATGGTTATAACTGATCGGGTAGTGAATAGATGTATGGTGATAGGTGTTGTGAGAGATCGGTCGGTCATTGAACAGTCGGTGGGTCATGTTGCCAGATGAGGAGCTATTGTGCGCAATTAGGGCGAGTGGGGGTGCGTGTGCCCTCTACATGTTTGACACGTGTCGGATTTTGGTGCATTTTGTTGTAATCATGGTGACTCTTCGTCTGGCCGACCGTTTCCCCTCCATTGGCCTCTATAATAGTCGAGGTGTTTTCTTTGAATTTCACTTTTCACTTCGAGCAGAGCTGCTATCAAAGTGAATAGGAGATTTCCGGCATGATTTTTGCGGTGGTCGGTGTGGTTGTATGATTTCCATTCAGTCTCCTCCGCCGTGTAACAACAAGGTATGTTGCTGTTTCCTTTGTTTACTTGAATCAAAGTTACATTTTTCAAGAACTAGTGAAGAACTGGTGGTCGGATGGTGGTTGGACCCATGTAGGCATAGTGCTCGGTCGGTCATAGTTGTTTTCCTTTCCTTTCCTTTATAGATTTCAAGTATGTCAGAGTCAGATAGCCAGAATCTTGAGGTCCAAGATTATGAAGTGGATGCTGAGTTAGAAGCGGCGAGTGGATGGTCGGAGTTCGAGGATGGGGAGCCGATGCAATCGAAGGCTGCTCTGGGTGGTAAAGGGCAAAAGAATGGCAAGGTGGCTGAGCTAGTAGAAGAGGAGATTGAAAAGGAGAGAGCCATGAGGGCTCGATTTGAGGGTAGGATTGACCAACCTGAGGTAAGGCCGAGCGGTAGGGAGTTAGAGGAAGATGAAGCTGTATCTCCCCGTGCGATAAAGGTTAAGCACGGTCGGCAGAGTGGCAAAATTACAGTTGCTGAGAGGCCGATTGAGGATCTGCCTCCTGGGGCTGAAGAGGTGCTGAAGGCCGTGCCGATCAAGGAGGTCGAGTTCACGGTGGATGAAATGATCAACAGGGAGACCCAAGAGGGGTTGGATAGGGGGCATGCCAGTTGGAATGTGCCCAAGGACGTTAAGTTCAGCGTAGTAGGACTGGGTCAGACGCCGAGTGACCCTCCACTGGGCTATGCGCTCTTTACCCAGAGCTATATATGCACGATCTTAGGTTCCCCCTCTATCCGTGGTTGCGGATGATTGTGAAGAGGATGGGGGTGGCGCTCGGTCAGCTCAATACAAATGTATAGATTGTGTTGATCAGTCTGTATGCTGCCTTCAAGAAGGCAGGGAGCCATGAGCCGACCTATGAGCAGGTCATGTACTTGTATGAATTTAGCTAGCAACAGCAGAATCCGGGTTGGATACACGTTTGGTGTGTCGACAAGAAGGTCAGGGGTGAATTCATACATGTCGTGTCGTCTTCTCAGAAGTCGTACAAGACTCAATTTGTCTTTGTCGGTGGGCCATGGGGTGGGGAAGGTATTCCCTCAAAGTTCCAAAGGATCGACAACCCTGGTCGGTCTATGTATATATCTTTTGTTTTAATTTCTCTGGCCCAGGGTCGGTCTTGCAAGAGTACTTCCTGGCGTGTTGATCGGTGGAAAGAGTCGGCAGGCTTGTGGTGACGTGTGGAAGGCGTTGAATCCGACCCAGCACAATCGGTATATTCTCCGTCTGCCTACCATTCTTCATGACGTCGGTCTGATCTCTTCCAAAGGTAAGTCATTATGGTTCAGTGTGTTTTGTGTAGGCCGATCGATCAGCGTCAAACTTTGTTTTTGTTGGTTTTTTTTTAGTCATGCCTAAGGACGCCGAGAAGCGGATTTTGAAGAATGTTGAGGAGGTGAGGGTTGCCGTGGGATAGAAGGGGTCGGCGCCAGTTCTTTGTGGGTGTTCACCAGATCAAGGTGGGACTGCACCCAATGCTAGTGCGTCGATCTCTAGTCAGAAGAGGAATGAGGAACCGACGGGGGTTGGGTCATCCTCTGGGTCGAAGCGGAAGATTGAAAGGCTTGACCTAAGGGCTCAGCAGATGATAGCCCTTTTGGCTGAGAAGAAGAAAAAAACCAAGAGGACGCCGGCTGGTATTAAGACCGTGTCAGTGATTGACCTTGCTGATGAGACCGAGCAACCTTCCGTTGTTAGGTTGACCAAGAAAGGAAGCAAGTGGGCGCCCATGGATGAGGCTGACCAGAGGCTGAATGAGGTTAATCAGCAGATGGAGCCTAGGGAGGAGGCTGAGTTGAGGATGTTGGCTATTTAGCAGGCTGCTAAGAACGTGAAGGTGGCCCAAGCCTTGCTGAGTGATGGGGGTGGTCCCTTGTTCCCCCAACTAAGGTTTGAGAGGCCGCTCTCTCCTCCCCATCCGCCGACCCGGTGGTTAGCTGAGATGACTGACCACGATGGCATTGACCTGGGTCGGTTCACATATAGTAGGGTCAAGTGGCCTGATGTCTCTCTCAGTCTGCAGGAGAAGATGTTTCCCATCATCAATGGCGTCACCCTAGGGGTCGACCATGGAGCTATCAGAGTTGGCTGACTAGCCCGAGTGGAGTATGATTGAGCGGATGGAGAAGTCGCTCCTTATTGCTGCCCACATAAGTAGCTCTGTATTATTTGTGCTTGTGATTTTTTTGTTTTATGTTGCATTCAACTAATTTGTTTGCTCGTTGTGTAGTCATTCGGTGAAATGTTTATCAATTATATGCATGCTCAACAGCATCTGCAATCCACCGACCATGACAAGGCCAAGCTCAAAGAACAGCAGGCAACCTTAGCTTCCAAGCAACGGGAGGCCGAGCTGGCTCTGAAGGCGAAGGCTAATTTAGAGAGACAGCTTCAGGCCGAGTGGAGGAAAGTGCAGAAGCAAGCTGCTCAGTTGGCCATGTACCGTCATGAGGCTGAGGTGGCCATGGCAGCTGAAGCTGAGGCAGAGCGGCTGAAAGAGGAGCTGGCCAAGGTGGAGGCCGAGAAGGATGCCCAGGAGGCAGAGCTAGAGCAGCTGAAGGCCGAGAAGGTGACAGGCCTAGCAAAGGTGGAAAGGCTGAAGGCAAAGGTGGTAGATGCCAAGTCAGTTGGGGTGGCTGAATTCCTGAAGTCCAAGGACTATGAAAAATGTTTGGACGACTTCGCCTCGGAGTGTGAGTGGGCCATATACCGGAATATTTACAAGTATAATGAAGGTATTGTGTTCGACACCACTCCTTGGCTTTGGATGCAAGTGACCCCAAAGCTGCTCGATTCAATTGATGAGCTTGATCCGAAGCAGGAAGTTGATTCAGCTACTCCTGATGGGGAGGAGCAGACCAGCAAGGTCGACCCTCCTCCAGTTGATGATGCAAGCACTGGCGAAGCCAATCCTCCTCCTACCTAGGAGTTAAAGTGTTTTCCTTTTGTTTTCTTTTTTTGATGGCCGACCTTTGTGTCGGTCCTGTATTGATATTTTGTAAGACATTTTGGGCAGACTGAGGGGTCTGTTCCCTAATTATAAACGTATCTTTTTTTTGAAATTGATGTGTATATTTTTCCAAGTGTTTGGCTTAATGTGTACTCGAGGTGTATTGAGTAGATGCCTTAGTAAATTTGTTTCAATATCAATATTTGTCTACTCCGCCTGTAATTGTGTTTGCCATTGTTTGAGCTAATGTTTGCTTGGTATGAATGTTGCCAAGACTTGTTTGACCGAGTTGTTTGTTGGTGTATGTCAAGACATGTATGTCTTTGTTCAACATGCTTTTTGAAAGTTTGTATGTTGGACAATATTAAGTAGTCGGTCATAGTTGGTGTTGCACTGACTGGATAGATAGGTAGTCATGCCAGTGAGTTTGCATGTTTTGTACCGTAATGTGTTTGGTATTTCAAAATTTGTACAAGTTGTTTGACCATGAAGTGTGGTCTGTCTTAGGATTGTTTTATCAGTTGGTGTTTAAGCCGGATAGTGTGGTAGGCTTTGTCTAGCTCGGTTAGTTTTGAGCTTAGTTAAACACTGTTAGTTCTTGTTTTTAGGATTGATGTAATTGGCTTTCCCTCTCCCTTTGTAATTTGAATCATGCTCAAACTATAGGATTGTTAAATGTTGTTTATTTGCTCAAGTATTTATCAAAGAGGTATTTTCCAGAGACTGCAGTGAGTTTGATGATCTGATGACCTGTTACTATTTACTACTTCGGGTTTACGGAGTTCTTTCCACTTAAGGGTATTTTTGGAAATCCTTTATTCACAGCTGTTGAAGCTGTACGTTTGGAGTTTGGGGCTAACCGATTTTTCGATATGACAGCGAGCAGCCCAGCTCACAAAGTGTGTTTGTGAATTTTAGAGAAGATCATCCTTGAAAAAAAAAAATTTAATCGTGATTCAGAGATAGGTCTGAACTCTGAAATTGATTTTCTTTGGTGATTCATAAAATCGTTTTGATGAACTGTTTTCAGTTTCTGATTTGATCAACAAAACGTTTTCATCAAAATCATTTTGAATTTACTTTGAAGAAATTGAATTTCAAAATCAAATACTTCTATGAGTTTCTGAAATCATTTTGAATTTACTTTTGAAGAAATTGAATTTCAAAATAAAATACTTCTATGAGTTTCTGAAATCGTTTTGAATTTTGTTTCTTCAATATTATTTTATATTTGTTCCTTCATCTGGGTTCTTCAAGTATTATTGCTCGATGAACTCAGATTGTTGAATTGATCGAAATTACTTTTAAATTGAGTGAATCTGAGTGTTCTTCAAACAAGTCTGAAATTGGTTGAGCTGCTGCAAAGAGCAATGGACAAAGGAGTTTAGCGGGTTTGCATAATTTATGGGTTGCACAAGGTATGGCTGCATCTTTAGATTAGTCTAGAAGATTTGAGGATGATTTTACCTTGTATTTGAACACTGAAATTATTGGATTGCCTGGTCAACTGAGAGACCCCCAGTTTTACCTTGAGGAAGGTTTCTGGGTATCAAAGTTCTTTGTGTTTGGTTTGTTTATTTGAATTGATACTATTTGTGTTATCTGATAAGTATTTCTGTATACACACACTTTCACTTAGTACTAGCACAATGCTACCTACATTAACGGAGCCTCTGAGTGCTTAGGTTGTCACTGTGTGATTGTGATTCTTGCTGGGTGCATGTGATTGATGAGTGTGCTTATGATTTATGATAAGAATTGATTGCTTGATTATGTCTGGGTTGTTAGTTATGATTCAGTGACTAGTCACTTGGATCTTGAGTTATAATTGGTATCCAAATTTCAGTCAAATGGGTCTTCACTGGGAAGATAAAGTAAGTGTTAGACCATGTGTTGTGGTTTGTCAGTGTGCTCGGTTAGTGTTAAGCTTAAATGAAATGTAAGTTTGTAGGAAGAAAATTGTCATTGATAAATGTTAGGCTGAGTGGGACCTTTACAATGGGAGCCTAGATGCGGCTTTACAAAAATGTGTATCTATGGTCTTGCCGTTTGTTAGCCGGACCGGTCTATATGTAATAGCGTTTGAGGTGGCATGCATTCCATGGATGACCGAGTGGTCGGCCCTCAGAGTCTGATAGGTCATAAGTCCCCGATCGGCATATCCTTGTGATCTTGTAGGGACCTTCCCAGTTCCGTCCAAGTGTTCCGGCTGACTGGTCTTTGGTTGCCAGACTGGCTTTTCTCAAAATCTAGTCACCGACCTGGAAATTTCGAGGCTTGACCTTGGAGTCATGATATTGGCAGAGTCTTCACTTGTAAGAGATATTCCATAGGTTAGCCTGCTCTCGGTGTTCTTCAATGAGGTCCAGGCTGAGAGCAAGTTGGTCATCATTCTACTCGGTATCATAAGTCAGGACTCGGTATGAGGTTTCATGGATTTCAGCTGGGACGACCACCTAAGTTCCAAAGGCCATTGAGAAAGGTGTCTCGTTGGTGGCCGTTCGGTACGATGTCATGTATGACCAGAGCACATTTGGTAGGATGTCTGCCCATTTGCCCTTTGTTTCGTCGAGCTGAGTCTTCAGGGTGTGTTTGATGATTTTGTTGATAGCCTCCACCTGACCGTTTGATTGTGGATGTGTTGGGGAAGCAAAACATAGGTTGATGTTATGGCTCTCACAAAACGCTCTGAAGCGTTGGTTTTCAAATTGCTTGCCGTTGTCTGTGACGATGATGTGTGGACAAATGAAACGGCAGATGATGTTCTGGAAGATCAAATTTTTGATCTGAGCTGCTGTGATAGTGACCAAGGGTTTGGCTTCAACCCATTTGGTGAAGTAATCCACGGCGACCACGACATACTCGGTCTGTCCCTTGCCTGTTGGCATTTTACCAATCAAGTCTAGTCCCTATTAAGAGAATGGCCATGGGATGAGCATTGGTGTGAGGTTCTCTGGTGGTAGGTGTAGGAAGAGAGCAAAACGTTGGCATTTGTCACATCGCTGAGTGAAGACTGATGCGTCTGCATGCATGTTGGCCAATAAAACCCTTGGCGGAAAGCCTTGTGTGCCAATGAACGTGTGCCATAGTGGTTTCCATAAAGTCCTGCTTGTTTCTCCTCCAAAATTATTCTGCCAGCCTTCGGTGTTATGCACTTTATGAGAGGAAGAGTGAACCCCTGCTTGTAAAGTTGGCCATTGATGATAGTGTACCGAGAGGCTTGTCGGTGTATTTTCTTTACGGTGAGCTTGTTAGGAGAGTCCCGTCGGTGAGAAAACTGAGCAGAGGGGCCATCCAAGTTGGGCTGGTGTTAATTACATTGATAGAGGAAGACTTGGTGCTTGGTTGTTGGAGGATCTCTACAGGGACATTTCAGCTTGTTTTTTCGTCAAGGGAAGATGCTAGGCATGCAAGAGCATATGCATGGCTATTTTTTAACCTTGGTATCCTTGTAATGGTGTGTGCTTGGAAACCACCCAAGATATCTTTGGCCAATCCTCTGTATAAAGCCATGGAAGAATCTTTTGCCTCAAACTCATCGTTAATTTGATTGACGACGAGCTGGGAGTGGTTGTAGATTTGTATTTGCTTGGCTTCCATATGTTTGGCCAGATGAAGACTCGCAAGTAGTGCCTCGTACTCTGCCTGACTGTTTGAGGCCTTGAACATGAAGCGAAGAGCATATTCCAGGCGGACCTTGCCTAGATTTGTGAGTACAAGTGCTGCCCCAGAGCCACTATGGCACCCATAGCCACTATGGCACCCTTAGCCATCCACATGTAAGACCCATATGGGTTGTTGTGTGTCCAAGGTAGGTGTTTTGGAATCTGGGATGGTTTCTGGGGTTGTTTTCTCCTCTGGCTCAAGTGGTAGGTATGTGAACTCAGAGATGAAATCAGCGATGACTTGTTCGTTCTCGGCTAGTCTGGGTGCAAAAGTGATGTCGAACTCGCTAAGTTCAATTGCCCATTTGAGGAGGCAGCCTGAAGTTTCTGGTTTTTCAAGTACTTGGCGGAGTGGTTTGTTGGTCAAGACTATGATGCAATGAGCTTGGAAGTAAGGTCTGAGCTTCCTAGATGATACTATCAATGCAAAAGCAAGTTTCTCGAGGTATGTGTACCTTGTTTCAGTGTCTTGTATTGCTTTGCTCGCATAATAGACTGGGTGCTATGCTCCATCCTTCTTCTTGATGATTACTGAGATGACTGCTGATGTGGATACTAATAAGTACATTGTTAGTGGATCTCCTATTTCTGGTCTTGCAAGGAGAGGTGCCTTGCTCATGTACTCCTTGAGTTCTTTGAACGCTGTTGTTCACTCTTTCGTCTAGTAATGTGCTTGGACTTGCCTTTTAGGGCTTTGAAGAATGGGACACACTTGTCAGTAGCTTTGGAAATGAAGCGGGTAAGAGCTGCCACTCATCCAGCGAGGCTCTAGATGTCTTTCTGTGTGCGTGAAGGTTCCATGTCCACTAGTGCCTTGATTTTTTCAGGGTTGGCCTCAATGCCCTTCAGCCTGATCATGAACCCTAAGAATTTTCCTGAGCCCACTCCAAAGGCACACTTGGTTGGGTTCAAGCGCATCTTGTATTCCTTCAAGACTTCAAACATTTGCGCGAGGTTTGGGATGTGCTAGTCAGCGGTCTTGCTCTTGACTAGCATGTCATCAATGTACACCTCCATGGTTTTTCCAATTTGGCCTGCAAACATGAAGTTCACTAGGCATTGGTAAGTGGCGCCGGCATTCTTGAGGACAAAAGGCATAACGTTGTAGCAGTAGAGGCCCTGATCGGTTCTGAAAGTGGTATGTATTTGGTCAACTGGGTGCATGAAGATTTGGTTGTACCCTGAGTATGCATCCATAAAACTTAGGAGTTCATTACCGGTTGTGGCGTCGACCAGTTGGTCTATCTTTGGTAGAGGGAAGCTATCCTTTGGACAAGCCTTGTTCAGGTCTATGAAGTCTATGCACATGTGCCAGCGACGAAAGGTTTCTTCACCAAGACTACATTGGCGACCCATACTGCGTAGAATGCCTTACGCACGAAGTGTATGGTGCTAAGTTTGGTTCCACTGGTTTGAAAGATTGGTTGATGCTCAAGCGATGGCATATGACATCAGTCGATATGACATGCCTGTCAGCGTATGACCACGCAAAGACCTCATAGTTGTCTTGTAAGAATTTGATTAAGTCTGATCGCATGGTAGGGCTGAGGGTGGTTCTAATTTTTACCTTTCAGTCAGCGTATGTATAGGAGAGGATGACCTCTTCGACCTCCTCAATGGGCTGAGGGTGTGGTGTAGTCGAGTGATCCCTAGGATCCTCAATTGGTCCCTCCTTCATGTGTTGGGCCACCTGAGGGTCAACTGGGTTTGCCTCGAATGCTGACTCTGAGACTGTCATCGTTTCCTTAGGCTAGGTAGTGGTCTTCCCAGCAAGGGTTGTGGAATTGCAAGTTCTTGCAGTGATCTGATCTCCATGGACTTGGCCAATGCCCATAGGGGTAGGGAACTTGATCACAAGTAAGTGGGTGGATACCACTGCCTTGAGTTGGTTGATGTTGCCTCTGCCCAAGATGAAGAGTGGAAGAGTGACAGTGCCAATCTATTGAGTCCTCGGTGAAGCTGAATAATGGTGTGGGAGACCGATCGAGGTTGGAGTCTTGGATGCTTAGCTGCTTGTGTGCATCTATGAATAAAACGTTGACAAAGCTCCCGGTGTCGACCATGATTCTTCCTACATCAAAGTTTGCGATCTATGCTCGGAAGATAATTGGGTCATCATATGGGTATACTACTCACCGCTCTTCCTCCTCTGAGAATGTGATGGATTCCCAGCCGACCTTGTCTGTTTTCTTCGCTCGCCCTTCTTCAATGTTGAAGATTTGATGGTTGCTCTGTGAGGCACGAAGGAAGTTTTTCTTGGCCCTGTTGGAGGTTATAGGTGAAGAGACAGATGGTCCCCCTATAATTGTGTTAATATGGGGATGGCGAGGTGGAGGAGGTGCATGTTGCAAGAATTGGTTGATTTTTCCATCCCTGGCCAGAGCTTCCACAAGGTCCCTGAAGGCCACACATTGGCCAAGCCATTGTATTTGTTGTATTGGAAGTAGGTGTCAGTATTATTGGCAAGCTTCCCAGTAGCTGGAGCCCAACTTGACTTTGGGATCATGTGCTCGACATTCATCAGGACATTCTCATAAGAAGTGTTAAGGATGGTGTAGGTTTCAAACTTTGACCGAAGGGTAGTCGGTCGTTGTTGTGAGCTTTGTTGTCCTGGTGACCTTGGCCTTGATGAGAGTTGTAGCAATTGAGATTCTTGCCCTTCTTGCCTGGGTTGTATGAGTTATGGGAGTAGTCCTTCCTTTTCCCTCCATAAGACTGCTAGTTCTGGTTGGTGCGTTGTTGTGGAGAAACTTGTTAAGTGTTGGGGTTGCTCAGCTAATATGTGTTGGTCGAGTCGATGTTGTTAGGCTGGTAAGTGTTAGCTTGTGTAGTATCCCCCTTGTGGTTCAACATCTCTACCTTGGCATGTATTGCAGCTTGTTACATGATTTCATTATAGCTAGACCAACCATGTGTGTGTGCAGCATATATGAAGGGAGATACCCTGAGGTCGCCCTTGAAGGCTGTGAAGGCTGCTTTGTCGTCTGTTTCAGCACACTGAGAGTATTTGTGGCTGCACCGAGCTGCATATTTTTGTAAAGGCTCATTCTCTCCCTGCTTTAATAAGAAGAGGTCTTCCGCCGATAACAACTGGTCGGTTTGTATCATGAACTTGCTGAGGAAGACTGTTTACAGCTGTTGAAAAAATTCAATCTGTAAAACCAATTAATTGCTACCCCAGTCAAAGTCAAGCTGAATACAAGATACCGCGCTTCGTCCAAGAGGTTTTTGAAGGCTACGGCCGACTGGTAATTGTTCAGATGGGTGATTGGGTCTCCCTGGCCAGTGTTTAGTGGGATTTTCAAGGGTTTGACCTCTTTGTCGTCCTTGAATGAGTTGATTATTTCTGTGAAAGTTCCACAACTAGTTTTGCCACATGTTGGTAGGCATGACTTTTCTTTCTTGGCCTCCAAGCTCTTGACTCGATCGAGGAGCTGTTGTACGAGTGGGTCGGCCAGATGTGGTTTATGTTGGCTGTCATGATGACTGCTGCGAGCAGGCCGGTCGTCCTCCCGTCGAGTTGGTGATCCGTGGCGTGCCTCGCGGCGTTCATTGTGTGTAGGCAGGTCGGCCTTCTGCCGAGTGGGTGACCCACGGTGCCCCTCCAGGCGATTGTTACGTGGAGGCCAGTTAGTCTTCCTCGCACTCAGAGCTTCCTGAGAGGATCCTACACCTTTTGAAACAAGGATAGGCATCGGGGGATCGGTTTGTTGGACATATTATGGCTCAGTGTCCTTTCTTGACCGACCGGCCTATTCGTGTGTCGGCCGATCGGTCGTCCCCACATTGTCAGGAAAGGCCAGTCTAGTTGGCTCGAGAGAGGATCGGTCCTTATTTGATCCTTCGCTCAAAGTTTCCCTGGCGTCTCCGTATATCCTTGTCTCGGCCTGGCCCTTGCCAGGGACAATCAGTAACCGAGTGGCCTAGTTAGTGGGTTCAGCCTGTGCTTTCCCCTTGTCTTTGTCGGTGGCTCGACGGACATGCTCAGCCCATTCCGCGCAGTCCGCCACGACCTGCTTGGTCTCGGCCATTGTAGCCTTGGTTAGGTGAACCTCCAGCTCGGTCTAGGCGATTTTGAGTTGGGCCACCATGTCGGCGTACTGCTCGTTGAGCACCTGGTTTCTGTACTCGGCCTGAGTGCCGCTAGCCATAGCCTTGGCCATATCCTGTTGGAGTTTTTCCAATAATTGCATTACGTTAGGGGATTGTCCCTCTATGTTCTTGACCCCTGTGCGGGTGTTACTTCGACGTCTCTCTGGTCACTATGCAGGTTTAATGTTAGAGATTAGGGAGTAGTGTTCAACTCGGTAGAGTAATGGGGAAAATTAGTCATAATTCCCACAGACGGCGCCAAACTGTTGATGCACAAAATTTGCCTACTTAGAGATAATACTCTGTCCAATCAATATGTGCCACGTTATCTTCGGAAGACTTGTAAAAGGAAGAGCAGATGGTCATCGATTAGGGATAAGCACCGGTGTGGTGTCGGCCTAAAGGGTCTCCGACGCCCAAGTCTGTATAGTGGTCTGTGTACGTAAGCAATATGTGGTAAATAGTAATTTTGACAGAGTAAGTGTGAATAGTAAATTTTAGTTATTTTTTTGGGAAATGTGTCTCATTTTTGCATTGATGGTTGATGAATGCTTGATGAATAGTTTCGATGTGGGATAAATGCACTTTTGCTGTGGTGCTGACACGTGGCACCCAGATGGGTGGTGAATATGTGTCCACGTGTCAGTGTGTTATTGTCCCTTTGTTGGGATTGTTTGCCTTGTTGGCATAGTTCCACTTAGTATTTGAGCCTATTTATTGAGCTTGGGTTTAGTTTTTATAGCCCACTGAGTCTGGTCCTATATGGTGTCAACAAAGTTCAAAACTCTCTTTATCATAATAAAATGGAGAGTTTGAATTAAAGATAATTAAGTTCAAAACTCATCTTCATAATAAAATGGAGGGTTAGTGGTTGATTTATGTATTGGTTGTTTATATTAGAAGAGATCGATGTTTTTGCTCATATTAAAATCGAAATTAGATAGTTAGTACCATACTTTGCTCATATTACTTGAAATGAAAATTCCTTCTCAATAACTATAACCTATAATCTTTCGTAAGTTACAACAAATTCACAAAAAAATTATTGCATTTGTGAAAGCAGTCAATAGGACGATCGACTAGGGTTGGCATTTATGTTGGAGTGTGAAGTCTCTTATTTACAGTACGTACACATAACACATGCACGTGCCCATCAACGTAACATTCCAAATCCCAACGGGAAAGAGGACAAACAAATTAATAAAGACAAGAGAAGTGCACACACAAGGGTTAGCAAACTGCCTCTTCTTCTCCTTAAACTCTTCTTCACAGATGAAGATCGAACAGACAAAGGGCGGAGTACTCCAGATTTTCATCACTGATTGCACATATATAAGCTCCCTTAATTAATTTCTTCCCAATTCACCTCATCAACTACTCAGCCTCTCTCTAACTCAAGATCAAGATTTGCTCTACAAATGGTGCCACCCAGACCAGAGTTTTTCAAGCCCATTGTCAATGAAGAATTCTCCAAGAAATTGGTAAGTGAGATCCTGTAAATATATATTATCACAGATTTGTTAGCTAGATCTGTTTTGCTGGTTCAATTCTTTTCAAGTGCTTGGAATACTTATGTTAATTCACAAAATTTTGTAGAGTATACCACCTTCCTTCGTGGATCTCTTGTATGGAGTGTTGCCTAAGAAATGCTCCATGAGAGGTCCTAGAGGAAATAGATTGTGGAAAGTGGAAGTGGAAGAGATGGAAGATGGTCTGTTCTTCCACAAGGGCTGGTCGAGGTTCGTGAAGGAGCACTCCTTAGAGATAGGAGACTTTCTTGTTTTTGAGTACTATGGTGATCACTCTACGTTTGATGTCAATATCTATGTTTCTTTGGGCTGTGAGAAGGAGTTCCAAGAAGGAGAAGAAGAAGAAGAAGAAGAAGAAGAAGAAGAATCTTGTGTCCCAGCTAGCACAAGGAAAGGTAATTATAAGACGTCACACAAGTTTTTTATGTGCTACAATTTTAATTTTCATTTGCTCTCAATTAAGTCGATCGGGTTTCTTTCTTAATTTCTTTTAATTTTTTTTTTAAAAATTTTTCCTCATGAGTTTCAAGTTAATTTATGTGTAGGCAAGTCTGTGAGGTCATCTGCTGCAGCAGCTCATAAAGAAACATCAAGCGGCGTAACAGTTGTGTTCAAATCGCCGAACGCATGTTTCATAGGAGTTGTGGGGAAGAATCAGTACCGAATGGTGATTCATTTCTGGATATAATGATATATATATATATATTTATTAATTTGATTAATTATAATAGTACTCCATCTTGTGGGTTAATTACAAATTAATATATGTTGCAGAATATCCCAAAGAAGCTAGCTACAGGTTTAGGTCTGACTGGGAAGAAGAGGGTCAAGTTTATAGATCCATTTGGGAAAGAATGGAAGGTTAATCTGAGGTTTTGTAAGGAGCCCCAAAATCGGTTGCTGATGACCGAAGGGATGATTGCTTGCTGGAATGCCAACAATGTTTCAATTGGGGACACAGTCGTCTTCGAGATTGTGGATCCCAGGCGACTTAAAATGAAGACCCATATTTTCAAATCAGCTGGAGGAAGACGGTGTTCTGTTGTACTTGGTGGCTCTAAGTCTCCAACCTACAAAGTATAAGTGGAAAGCTACTATTCAAATAATCGTACAATTGTTCGGTTAATTAATTAATTTTCATTTTAAGTATTTCTTATTTGGATGTATTTAGTTATTATTGTAACAAATGGAACCTATGGTTCTTTTTATGTCAGATTGTGATGGATAATTAGATATCATGGATTGGAATGTGGTCGTATCCTAAGTGATATATATATTAAGAACATGTAGTGCAAGCTTGCTTGATGTATCATGCATGTGTTCAAGTATGCTTCGTTCAATATCATTCACGTATTTGACGTTACATATTTCTTTAGTCTATCTGGTTAATTTTAAGTGTTCGAAGTTATGGTGTTTGGACAAAAAAGAAGTTATGGTGTATGGTAATTGATATGGAGTCGGCCATACAATGATACGGAATTTATTTTGAAAATTGGAGTACAAGTACAATATGAATACAGTAACTTAAATAATAATATTGTGACTGTATCGAATGGTATCACTAACATATTAGAAATGTATCGTAGAGCCAATAATAATGAAAAATTAAATATATATATATATATATATATGTGTCACATGACGTATTAGATACATATCGATATATATATATATATATATATATATATATATATCAAACTTGTAGTGTATTGGCATATATAAGTATTTGATACTATTTTTAACCTAAAATGTGAGATAGGTTGAAAGTGACTATTTTGAAAAAGCATGAACGTATATCATTTTCTTTTCTTTCTCTCCAAAGCTGAGAAGTAGCCTACGCAAAGGAGTAGTACTCACCAAGGCCACCTACCAATATATGGAATGGGGAAAGGCCACTGGTATTTACTTATTTAGTATGTGATAGGTCCATTTACTTCAAATTGTGCACATGCTTGTCAATTTGGATTGCAAGTTATGTGGTGAAATTATAAAAATATAATTATGAGTGGTTGGTGAACTTTTATGATTAATAAAAATATGGAATGAAGAAATTCAAATGTGGATTGTAGAAATTAAAATGAGGCCAGAGGTAATTCATACCCCAATGTAAAAAGTTTAACTCTAGAGTATTGTTGTCATCCATAATGGAAGTGATCCTCAATGAGCAAGATATATAAGAGCTAGCGGTGTGACGCTTAAAGATGCATATGAAAGAAAGTATGGAAGCAAATTTAAGACGAGCAAAAAAAAAATTTAAGTAAAATATTTCTCTTCAGTCCACTGAAATCACTTGTTCTATGAATAATTTCAATTTGCTTCATTCCCTGTAATGAAAAGAATACTAAATTAATATCGATGATATATATAATTGGATTAAAGCATAAACTAGATTTTCCCCAAGTGGCCGGTTTGTGTTGCTACACTATATATTTACACTTTTGACTGTTACTTGGTGCTTAAGCTACACCAAAACTAGGTATTCCTTGAGTGGATTACTTGAAAAATGGCTGATGCTCAAATGGCTGGCCATGGGAATGTTGAGAATGAGGCTCTAATAGAGGAGCTCGGGTGCAGAGGTAATGAAGGACTCGGAAGCATAAACTCCAAATGGCAGCAATGAGGTAAACTTCCTAAACACTCTCCTTAGCTGAAAACGATTGAATCAGGGCTAGCATGTGATGTTCTCTTTTACTCTTTGCTATTTTTGGATTGTGTTGTTGGATTGAAAACGAGTGATGATCAATGTAATGATCAATGCACTCTAACTGTTTGTGAAAATGCTTTAGACGATTTTTGTATGAATTTTCTCAGCTGTGACTGAGTATATTTTCTTAATTAAATTGAAATGAGTAATTAAATGCATACATAGTCACACTCTCTCACATTCACTCACAATCGGTTAGTCTTGGATCCTATGACATCACAACATCTAATTACATTTTGGCACAAAGACTTTATGTTCTAACAGAAATTGCTTGCAGCCCACGCAAGAAACACACACACACTTAGGCACTCTTCCTAATCTGTTCTACACCTGCACGGCACCTCTTGATATTCTGCACACCTAGCTGCCATGTAGACTGTTCAGCTGGTAGCTTAATCAGCAACACTCCCTTCTAAGCTAGCTGCTGGTTTGACACCAAGTAAACCCCTTAGATAGTTTAGTCTTTCCTTAGGCAGAGCCTTAGTGAAGATGTCAGCTATCTGATATTCTGATCTGCAGAATATCAACCCAATCTGATTATCTTGTAGTGCATCTCTGATGAAATGAAACTTCCTGTTAATGTGTTTAGTTTTCTGATGAAACACTGGGTTTCTTGCCATTGCTATTGCTGACATATTGTCGTAAAACAAAGGTGTTGCCTCTCCTTGTTCTTCTCCAAAATCCTTAAGTACAAACCTAAGCCAAATAGCTTGAGATGTTGCCTCAGCAGCAGCAACATACTCAACTTCTGCTGTGGACAAAGCCAATGTGCTTTGCTTCACCGAGGCCCATGAAAATACCCCACTTCCTAGAGTAAATGCATAACCTGAAGTGCTCTTCATATCATCCTCAGAACCTCCCCAATCACTGTCACAGAAACCAATCAAGGTGGAAGCTTTTCCCTTAACATACTCAATGCCATAAGACAGAGTACCTTGAATGTATCTCAGGACCCTTTTGGCAGTTCCATAGTGCTTGCTTGTAGGACCATGCATGAATCTAGATAACAGGCTTGCATCATACATAATGTCAGGTCTTGTTGTTGTCAAGTAGAGTAGGCTTCCAACTATCTTTCTGTATAGTTGCTCATCAGCAGCTTCACATCCATCTTCCGTCATGAGTTTATCTCCTGGAACCAACGGTGTACTCACTAGTTTGCAATCCTTGAGACCAAACTTCTCAAGGAGTGTAGTTGCATACTTTCTTTGGTGTATAAAAATACTTCTGTCAGATTGTATCACTCACATTCCTAAGAAATGATGAAGTAGGCCCAAATCTGTCATCTCATACTTACTCATCATCACTTGCTTGAATTCCTTGATCAATACTAGTGAACTTCCAATGTAGATTATGCAATCCACATAGATAGATACAATTAGAACTTCACCAGCATCATCAAACATTATGTAAAGTGTGGCCTCACTTTTACTCCTTTTAAACTCACAGCTCAATAGATAGGAATCAATTTCTCCATACCAGGCTCTTGGGGCTTGCTTGAGTCCATAGAGAGCTTTCTTAAGCTTGTAGACTTTTTCTTCTTCATCTTGACACTTAAAACCCTCTGGCTGGTCAATGTACACTTCTTCTTCTAGTATTCTATTCAGGAATGTAGATTTTACATCCAGTTGGTATAGTTTCCAGTTCCTCTGAGCTGCTAGAGCAATGAGAGATCTAATGGTGTCTAACCTTGCTACTGGATCAAAGGTTTCATTGAAGTCCACACCAGGCTTCTGTGCATACCCCTTTGCTACAAGTCTGACCTTGTGTTTTTGTATAGAACCATCTAGGTTTAACTTTGTCTTGTAAACCCATTTGACCCCAATGACAGGTTTATTCATTGGTCTGTTCACTAACTCCCATGTCTCATTCTTTTGAATCATGTCAATTTCAGCGTCCATTGCTTTCTTCCAAGCTAGGTCTTTAGGTGCTTCTTGATAGGATTTAGGTTCCATGATGCACATGTGACATTGTGTATAAATATCTTGAATACTCCTGAGCTTAACAGGTGTTCCAGTAGTGGGTTTATCTGTAGATTGCACATCTCCTATCAGTATTTCATTCTGAGATGTAGGTTCTTGAAAAACTTAAGCTGCAGGTTCATGTGGGACCTCAGTTGCATTCTCAGGTTGAGAATTGGCATATTCAAAACCATAGTTCAATCTAAGAGTGCCACCAGTCTCAGCCTTTGTAGCATTCCAATCCCATTCTGCATTCTCATCAAAGACAACACTCCTGGATATTACAATCTTGTTGGTTTGCTGATTGAATAACCTGCAGCCTTTTTCACACTGTCCATGTCCTATGAACACACACTTTACCCCCTTTTCATCAAGTTTCTGTCTTAGTTGGTCAGGGATATGAGAATAGCAAATAGAACCAAAGATTCTTAGATGTTTGACCCCTGACCTTCTCCCACTAAACTGTTCAAATGGTGTTTTACCATTTAAAGCCTTTGTAGGACATCTATTCTGCAAATACACAACAGTATTCACAGCTTCATCCCAGAATTTGTAGGGTACACTCTTTCCATGCATTATGGCCTTAGCCATTTCAACAATGGTTCTATTCTTCCTTTCAGTAACACCATTTTGCTGAGGAGAATAAGCCATTGTCAGTTGTCTTGCTATTCCTGTCTCATCACAGAACATTTCAAACTCCTTTGAGAGGTACTCCCCACCTCTATCACTTCTGAGTCTCTTGATTTTATAACCACTTTGCAAATCAATCATGCTTTTAAACTTCTTAAACACATTTAGAACTCCAGACTTGTGTTTAAGAAAGTACAACCGGCACATTCTAGTGAAATCATCAATAAAGGTCAAGAAGTACGTGTTACCTCCAATGGTTTCTACTTGCATTGGACCAAACAAATCTGAGTGTATGAGTTCAAGAGGGAAAGTTGCCCTCCAAGCAGTTTCCTTGTCAAATTGCTCCACATGCTGCTTTCCAGCTACACAGCTCTCACAGACATTGGTAATACCCTGTAGGTTAGGCATGCCAACTACCATCTCCTTTTGCTGTAAACTCTTCAAACTAGTGTGATTTAGATGACCATATCTCTTGTGCCATAAGTCTGAATCTTCAGCAATAGTTGCTCTCATAGCAATAGGATTTACACACCCAAATGTCATAGGAAAACATCTATTCCGTGTCATAGGGATTTTAGCTACTTTGTGACATAGCTCCTTGTCTTCATAGATGTCCACAGTCTGTTCTCCAAATACCAGAAAGTAGCCATGTTGAATCATTTGTCCAACACTCTGCAGGTTTTCCTCCAATCCAGGTAAGAGCATAACATCTCTTATGTATCTTTTACCCTGCTTAGTTTGAATGACAAGAGTACCTTTTCCTTATACTTGAACTACCTCACCATTTCCCATCTTTACTTTAGCTTTAATGCTCCTATCAATGTCCACAAGTAGGGCTTCTTGTGCAGTCATGTGATTACTACACGCACTATCCACATACCACACATTCTCATCCTTCACAGAGGCTGTGTTACATGCATAGAACAAGTTCCCAAAAGTTTCAGTCACTTCTCTAGCCATATTCACAGTCTTCCCATTGCAATCTTTGGCATATTGACAAAACTTATTGAAATTGTAGCATTTAGGCTTACCCTTGAACCAACACTCACCATAGTGTAATTTGTCACACACTTTGCATTTTGTTCCACTGCTCTCTGCCTTGTTAGAACCTGCATTATGGTGATAATTGGATTTACCAGTGGCATTGGACTTTTGATTCCAATTTTTATTCTTGTAGAACTTCTTAAACTTGCCTTGAGGGTTACGTTGCTGGCCTTTAGGATTCACAGACAAACTAGCAAAGGCCTTGTCAACACTCCCTTCACTATGCATTTCTATTATCTGATCAAAAGCCCTAATTGAAGCAATGACACTTTCAACATTTACAGATTCCATGTCTCTGGTTTCTTCTATGATAGAAAGAATAGGATCATAGGGTTTGGTCAAGCTAATTAGGATCTTTTGATCTAATCTCTTTTCTGAAATGTCTTCTCCATAAGTTCTCATTTGGTTTACAACTCCATATAGTCTAGACATATATACAGACAATGATTCATCTTCTTTCATTCTTGTATATTCAAAATAACGTCTAAGAAATTGTAGTTTGACAGCTCTAACCTTTGAGTCTCCTCTGTATTCCCTTTTCAGCACATTCCAAGTTGCTTTTGCACTTTCTTCATTCTTGATCCTGGAAAAGATGTCATCGGCAACTACATTATGAAGCATGCTCAGTGTCTTAATATCTCTCACAAGATCAGTATGAGAAGGCTGGTTCAAAACAGCTCCAACTTCTCCTTCTACGACTATTGCCTCAGGTAATCCCACATCTACATACTTCCATAGATCATAGCCCTTCAGCACAGTCATCATTTTGATACTCCACACATCATAGTTAGAACCTGTGAAGATCGGAGTCCTTAGCTCACATCCACCGTGTGTTTCTGTCATTGCAGATCACACACCTTCTTGATGCTATATCCTTGCACAGATCTACGCCCAGATGATGATCAGAATCTAATGCTCTGATACCATGTTGAGAATGAGGCTCTGATAGAGGAGCTCGGGTGCAGAGGCAATGAAGGACTCGGAAGCAGAAACTCCAAATGGCAGCAATGAGGTAAACTTCCTAAATACTCTCCTTAGTTGAAAATGATTGAATCAGGGCTAGCCTGTGATGTTCTCTTTTACTCTTTTCTATTTCTGGATTGTGTTGTTGGATTGAAAAGGAGTGATGATCACTGTTGGTAGATTTAAAGAGCAAGAAATATGCAATTCAATTCTAACAGTTATAAAATCCTTGCAAGTGCACAAATCGATAAGTATAGTATAGTAGCACAGCAAGAGTCGATCCCTCGAGGACTTGTATCAACGTTATGACCAATTTAGTTCAGATTTGTTAACTTAAATAAAAACACACACACACACACACACACACACACACAGGGGGGGGGGGGGGGGGGTTTATGATGTGATAACTGAAATTTAAAGACAAGTAAATCAAAGTGCAGAAAATAACAATGCAAGAATGAAAGGTTGTTAACTAAGGCGAATTAAGGCTTACTATCCACTCTAACCAATTATAGCTCTTAACCAAATTTCCTTGACCTAATTACTATGCATTTTCTGAATTAGGTGCCCGTGCCTAGGACCTGGCGTTGGTTCACTAGACACATCTTATTCCCTCTTACTCTTAGCATGTTCTAAACAGGGCATATGCCTAGAACGTCTATCACCTACCTTTTAAGATGATGCATGAAGTTTAAAGAGAATTTAATGACACCACATTAGCCTAGCAAAGTGGCATGCAATCCTAGGTCGTCATGAGTTAAGATTACAAATACGAATACTTTCGATGCTCCAAATCACAAGATGATATGACGGTCACTCAAGCAATTACATCTATAATTATATGCAAACAAGGTAGCTAATCTTATAGGCATAAATTAAGTTCATTAAGCATAGTAATCCAACTTATTCAGCATGCATAGCAATCATAATCAAGAGCCAGAAATCCAATCAACAAGCTAACATGGCTAGGGCTTCAAGCAGCCCTAATCCTAATGACTACTCACACATAACTGAAATAAACACAAGTATAATTGAATTCATAAGTAAATTGCAATAATGAAAATAAGGGTACATAAGAGATTGTTAAGAACAGGTGCAGCAGAAGACACGGCAAAGCCTTCTTCTCCAAGCTCCACGTCCAATAATCTATGTGAAAGATTATCTCCCAAAATATGGTCCCTAATTCTCTAGAAAACCAAAACGGAACTCTCTGTGGCTCAGGTCTCTGTTTTCCCAGAAACAAAAACGCCCCGAATCCTCTATCTGATTCTCCTTTTTATAGACAAGGGAAAACCTTGTTCTATAAGAATTGGTATAACCTTGTTCTATAAGGATTGGTATAACCTTGTTCTCTACAGATTGGTAAAACCATGTCCTATAGGAATAGGGAAATTTATTTTACTTTTAATTAATTACAAAGTCTTTAAAATCTATTCGAACCAATCAGAGCACAGCCGGGAGTGTGAATGCAGGCTGGCAAGTGGGAACGCAAGCTGGCCAAACTTGGATTTTTGACTGTCTTCGTAATCAGGATCTGGGACCGCGCTTTTGAAGTACGTTATGAGTATAATAGAAGCCCATCGTCGTTCAGGCTTGGCGCAAATGTTGTCAGGCTTAGCGCAGAGGGAGAACCTCTGATCCACCGCTGGCGGAACAGGGACCCCGGGCTTAGGCGCACATCTGGGCTCGGATGGGAGTTCTTGGGACATGTCCTCGACCTGCCTCGGCGCGACCTTGGCACTTCTAGGACCTGACCCTGATGTCATGAAACACAAGTTCGGGACCCGGAGGGCCTGATATGAGGTACTTGGCCAGTGGCCCAAAATAGGCGCACTGGCGCACTGGCGCACTCAGGACCCCGTTGAGGACCTGATATTGAAATGAGGACATCTCCTTCATCTGGACTCCGATTTGAGTCATTCTTTTTGCGTTCTTTCCAGATTTTACCTATCTTTCTAACTCTGCACAAGTCTCACAAGATTGATCATTTTCTACTATTGATGGCACGAAATCATTCAAAAGACATGTAAGAGAGGCATATAAAGACCTCAAAATGATGCATAAATAACGACTGATCAATCACTGTGATGATCAATGCACTCTAACTGTTTGTGAAAATGCTTTAGACGATTTTTGTATGAATTTTCTCAGCTGTGACTGAGTACATTTTCTTAATTAAATTGAAATGAGTAATTGAATGCATACATAGTCACACTCTCTCACATTCACTCACAATCGGTTAGTCTTGGATGCTATGACATCACAAGAGCTAATTACATTTTGACACCTAGAATTTCTGTTCTAACAGAATTTGCTTGCAGCCCACGCAAGACACACACACACTTAGGCACTCTTCCTAATCTGTTCTACACCTGCACGGCACCTCTTGGTATTCTGCACACCTAGCTGCCATGTAGATTGTCCAGCTGGTAGCTTAATCAGCAACAGAGAGCCAACTAAACCTTCATCATTTTACAAACTCCTAGTTGACAGTTGACGATGACTTCTCCAAGAATTGGGTAACTTCCTTTAATTTCTTCGAGTTTAATACAATACCCCCGAAAAGAAAAAAGAAAGTTAATCAATATACTAGATCCTGAGCGTTTCCCATGATTTCCCAGTTATATATTTTTAGTGTTATGTATTTGTTGTCTTGGTATTTGCATAGCGCTAGGCGCAAACTTATTGTCAGTCTTGATTTTGGGCAAGTCTGACTAGGCACCGAATTATAGGCTAGATCCAAATATATTTTATCCTTTTTTAATCTTTTCTATTTTCATTTTTATCGCAAAATTACAAAATTTTAGTTTTAAGTTTTACATCAAATTCCTGCGTCTCATTTTTCCATTTGCACATATATGTTTCTAAAATTTTACATTTTTCATAACCATTATTATGTGTTTGCAAGTACTAATTATTCTAGAATTATTTGGAAATGTTCATTATTTTATTAATTTTATTTTTTAATTGAAAGGAAAAAAAAACAGCTTCGGTACCCATCTAAGCACGTAGGAGCTAGGACTCACCCACTATGCCCGGTTACCGCCTAACGATATTTATAACATTTTTTGTTATATACACACTCTGTCTTACAAGGTCAAACCAAGTTTTTTGTTATGTCAAAACAAAGAGTTTCCAGGGATTATAGATAGATGCATCAGCATATATATATATATATATATATATGAGCAGTAAAAGAAAGTAATTTTGTGTCAATTTCTTAAAATTTTGCTTCATTTAGGATGTATTTTTACATGCATGCTTGGCATCCAATTGTTTGATCAGCTTAATTATGTTTATCAAATTTTGTAGAGTATGTCTGCGAGTGCATTTATGGAATTTGTCAATGGACGTCTGCAACTGTTCTTAGAGGCCCCAGTGGCAAATGGTGGACTGGGGATTGGAACAGATGGAGGATCGCGTGTTCTTTCACAATGGCTGGAAGCAGTTTGTGAAGGATCATTCTTTAGATCTATGGTTAATTATTGAATGTTGGAAGTTTGGTGTATGGGTATATATTGATATGCAGTCGGCCATACGATGATACGGAAAAATTTTAAAATTTGGGAGAAAGGTATAATATGAATATGGTAACTTAAATAATATTATTGTGATCATATTGGGAACATATCAAATTGGTATCATTAACATATTAGAAATGTATCGTACAATCAACAAGATTGAAAAGTCAACGATATGTCACATGAAGTATCATATACGTACATATCAATATGTATCAAACTCGTAGTGTATTGACATATATAAGTATAAGTATTTGATACTATTCTTAACCCAAAATTTGAGATATAGAATGTGTTTTAGGTTGGAAGTGACTATTTTGAAAAAACACGAGCGTATATCATTTTCGGTTCTTTCTCTCAAAAGCTGAGAAGAATCCTAAGCAAAGGAGTATTCAGCAACACCACCTACTAATATATGGCGTGGGGAAGGCCACTGGTATTTACTTATTTAGTATGTGATAGATCCATTTAATTCAAAATGTGCACATGCTTGTCAATTTGGATTTGCTTCATTCCTTGTTATTAAAAGAAAACTAATATGGATGATATATATGATCCGATTTACGCAAAAACGCGATTTTTCCAAGTGGTTTGTGTTGCTACACTATATTTATACTTTTGACTGGTACTTGGTGCTTAAGCTACACCAAAACTAGGTTTTCCTCGTGTGGATTACTTGAAAAATTCGATTGTCTCCATTTCTTGAGAAAATGTAATCAGCACAAGTGTGCTAGCTTGACAGGAGAGACCACAGATTATACCATATGCATACTGCAGCATAAGGTGCACTGCTGTCAACGAAGAAGCCAACCCAAGTTTCATGACCAAGCGCAAGAGCCAGATGATCGCGAAAGAAATAAACACAGAGAGCTTGAAAGTAACAACCATGCATGGCATTTTTAGCTCTCCCAGGATGCCGGCTCCTAATTGATTCGACACCCTTGTGCTGCAAGTAACATGCAATCTTAATTTGTTTGATGAATGTGCGTGTGGAAATAGAGCGAACGTACGTGATGAAAAGTTGAAGGAATTTGAAGAACTTATTAGCCTGGCAGCAACACTGGCCATATATAATCATGTAACCAATTTCTTGTGTGTTTACACTGCACAAGATACAACTGAACAAAGACTACTTGAAAAATGGAGAAATCATAATATGTTTGTGAATCACATCTGAGTAATCAAATTAGTTTTTAGTTCACTTCATAAGATCGAGAGTAAAAAATAACAATGAAAATTAACTTCGGTTAATATTCTAATTCTATAATGTTAGTATTTAATAATTTAATGAGAATGATTACCACTTCTCCGATTTCTCACTTCCCCCATTATTGGTAAGTTAACGAGCGCTAGATGTTTGGATCTCCTCCAGCCTTAGAGGTATACTTTCGCACCTAAGTACCTAACCATATACAGAAACAAAGCCAAACTTAGAGGAAAAATAGTGAGAGTGCATCCGTACGTAAGTGATAGTCTTCCTCTTTTCTCCTCCAGCCTTGATGGTTAGAGGGTTAAAATTGAGAACTGTCTTGGCTTTCTCTGTGTTGCAGTTGAGACTTGAGAGACTAGCTTTTAACTTGTGTATTCGTGATTTCATTTTAAGATATTTGTGATTATTGTGTACTTTTTACATTACCTTCTAAGACCAGTCTTTCAATGCAATTTTGGTTCAGGTACTTATTCTTAATTATACATGTATTTTGATAAAAAAAAAATTATATATGTATTGATGACTAGTTAATTGGCTAGTTTTTTTCGAGATGATGTTTTTATTGGGATGACCAAATGATTTTTTTTAAGGGTCGGAGCATGTAGTTGGCCCTTGGGTATGAGTATTGGGTATGAGCATACTCAAACCCAACAAGGATATAGTTGGGCCAATACCTATTTTTCACATACAATTCATTTTCAATTTTAAAAGGTATATCCATATTCTACACAATGGGTAATGGAGAAAGTCTTGTGTCCGTCCGCCTCATAAAATCAATAGTCCGGCGTCCAATCAAATGCTAACAGTTGGAACCCAGTCAGCAAAAAAAAAAAGTAAAAAAAAAAGAAAGAAGACAAAAAATAAGTGGCCCGTAAAAACACATGGAAGATAAGAAATATTGGGAAAAAACTATTCCAATTATTGATGAAAAAGACTCCAAGTTCCCATCCTATAAGAAAAAGATTGGAGACAATATGAAGGTAGCTCTTCTTAACAAATCCTCTCTGCAACTCGTCCTCAACTCTTCTCCACACAGCTCCTCTATTCCTCTTCCTATTCTTCTGAGAAACAAAACTCATACTCCAACTCCAAGTTAGATAAAAACCTCTGCCTTTTTTCATCCATCTCTACTGCTTGTAAGTTATTTTCGTTCTTTAGTATCCTTAGGAGCTCATGTGTTGAGCAACTCGTAAAATATAGTAGTAAGTTTGTTTGTAAGATCCTGTGTTTGTGGAAGTGGTATCAAAGCTAGAACAAACTAGTTTGTAGCTGTAATCAAGGCTAGAACAAACTAGCTTGTAGTTTGTGTATCAGAGGCTTGAAGAAGCAAGTCATCACTGTAAGTACTTATGCTTTTATGAAAAATGTTTGTTATATATGCCTTATGATAATAAAAAATAGTTAAAAGAAGTGGACTAAGTCTCTCGAAAGGAGTGTTTATGTTTCTGCTAGGGTTTCGGCGCCGGCACTAGTTACAGCCGCCAAGGGGGCCGCCGGGTTCTTTGCATTGGTAGCGGTTCAGTCGGTGGACCGTGACTGGAGGCCTGTGCTAATTGTGGACGTTTTGGACAGGCGTCGAGAGTGATCGTCTGCTTGTGGGAGTTCGGCTACGGCGCTAGGGTTGGGCGTTCTTGGCTTCGGGCTGACCACTTCGTGGCTGGGTTGTTGGCGACTAGTGAGCGGGTGCTCGCGGGGTGGTTTGTGGCTTGTGGTTCGGCGGCAGGCCTGCGTTGGTGGTGGTCGTAGAGGGCAGGCGGCGGGTGTGGTTGGCTGTTTGTGGTGGGTTGGCTGGGGCACCAGGCTTGGGGTGGTTTCTGGTATGTGCCAGTCTCTCCGTGACTAAGGTACGGTGACTGTTAACAGTGATGGACATGGTTGACCTAGAAAAACGTTTTGGTTCTCATCTCCGCCTCTCGGAGAAAGAGAGGTTGGGGATATGGGTGCTGCAAGAGGAAGTCGAGGACCTTCCATTAGGGTTTTGATTTCACCTTGTTGCAGAAGTCTTCACCGACAAGGGTATATGCAGTGATGCCTTTGTGCGGCTATTCTCGGGCCTATCAAAAGGGAGGGAGGGAGTCTCCATACGGGTGATTGGGGAGAAAAGGTTTTTGGCGTGCTTTGTTGTTCAATAGGACTTGCAACGGGTTCTGGATATGGAACTATGGAACTTTATAGAGGCCTTGGTGGTTCTGGCCGAGGGTTCTGGTACTAGGAATCCTAGGAGTCTGAGGTTGAACCACTCATCTTTTTGGGTGCAGCTTCATGGTATTCCCCCTTTTAGCATGACGGTCGCAGTCGCCAAGAAGGTTGGCGGACTTGTTTGGGTTGTGCTGGAGGTCGACACGTCTTGAGGTAAGGAGTGTATCGGCCGGTTTGTCCATGTCCGTGTCAGAAGGAGGGTGGATGATCCGCTGATGCGTGGAACTTGTGTGGAATTCCCTGTAGAGGACTAGCAATGGATTGACTTCAAATATGAGTTGTTGTCGGTATATTGCTTTTTGTGTGGCTCGTTGGGGCACAATACACGGCGTTGTGGTGGCCCTGATCAGGCGGGGGTATGGGTGGCCTGTGGCTTGACGTTTGGGGGTCTGGAGGTAGAGACTGATCTTAGGGGTCGACCGGGGAAGTGGGGTGGAGACTAGCGGCCGGGGAGGTACCCGAGGGGATGGGATTGCCTCTGGTCTAGCTGAGAGCATCCGAGTGCAGAAGGAGGAGGAGGTGCGGCGTACTAGGGTCTTGAAGGCCGCTTTTGATGCTGGTCTGATCGGTAGAGGAGCTGCGTTGAACGTGGAGGGTCCTAGGGTTGCTCGGATGGAATTTGAGGAAGAAGGCTTGAGCGACCGAGCACAGGGCCCTTTGGTGCTAAATGAGGGTGGAGAAACTTCGGGTCAGGCTCCTCCTATCCAGACCCCTATTGGGCAGCTCACTGTTGAGAGGGATGTCGTGGCTTCGGGGGAGTTTCATGACGAGGAATCTACTCATGATCGGGGCTCGTTGCCGAGTATGGTGGTAGGGGAGGGGGGCAACACCGGGATGGAAGTTCCTATGTCCCAGCAATCTGACCCTTTTCAACTCATGCCTATCATTCTGGGTGGGCGAGCCGGGAGTTCTGGTCTGGGTAAACGGCGTCGGTTGGTGATGGAGGGAGAGGGAGTCTCACCTCTGTTGCGGGAAGGTGTGGCTAGGCGGAGACAGTTGGAGTATGGAGTAGAGGTTTGTATTTCTCAGGTGGTCGGGACCGACCTTAATGGGTCTCTTGAGCGAAGGGGTGTGTGTTCCACCTCTTCCCAGTCGCCATGAGTCTTCTATGCTGGAACTGTCAGGGTATCGGAGGTACGCTGACCATTCATACCTTGGTGGAGCAAACTCAGCTTCATCAACCTGATTTTGTGCTTTTATTGGAAACGAAGAATAATAGTAGAAGGTTTGAGTATCTTAAAATTAAGTTGAGAATGCCCTTCATGCATGCGGTTGAGCCACGGGTTTGAGTGGTGGCCTATGTATTTTCTGGAAAGATGTCCAACAAGTAATGTTAGTTAAATATGGTGATTTTCTTACTGAAGTTTTAATAAAGGATGCTATTTTTTGTTACACTTGGCAATTTTCCTCTATTTATGCGAGCACATATGATAGGATCCGAACGGATCAATGGAAGAGCCTGGGGGCTTGTATTTCCAGGTGTGGAGACCCTTGCCTTTTGATCGGAGATTTTAACGATGTGATGTCAGTTACTGAAAAGGAAGGGGGCCTTATTCGGTCCTAAAATTCAATGATTACCTTTCGGGAGTTTGTGGCTGACAATTGTTTGCTTGATGTAGGATATCAAGGGCATCCGTTTACTTGGAGGAATAAAAGGGAAACGGGGTTCATTCAGGCTCGTTTGGACCGTGGCTTTGCCACATCGGAGTGGGTGGAGATGTATCCTGCATCGAATCTACACCACATCCTTGTGGAAGGATCCGACCACCTGATGCTGCTCTTATGTCTTGCACCGCCTTTGCGCCAGCCGAAGTGGAGGTTTGTTTTTTATCCTCGATGGGGAAATGATCAGGATTGCCGACAAGTGATTACAGAGTGTGGGCATCAGGAGACTCGGGGATCAAAGGCTTTCCAAGTCTGCGAGAAACTGAAGGGGATGCGTTCAGGTCTTCTAGGGTGGCGGAAGAGAAACCAGTGCAACAGTAAGGTACTTATTGCGGAGGTACAACAGCAATTGCGTAATTCTTATATGCAACCCTCCTTTGATGGTGTGTGGGTACGGCACAAGGAGGTGGAGCTGAAGCGCCTGGTTCGTGAAGAGGAGTGTTATTGGAAACAAAAGGCTCGGGTTCAGTGGCTATAGCAGGGGGATAAAAACACTAAATTTTTTCCACTCTGCCACAGTCAAGCGCCGGCGGTTTAATAGACTGCGGGGCCTTGAAAATCGGGATGGGGCTTGGGTAGAGGAGGGCCCTCAGATGAATCAAGTGGTGGTGGAATATTTTGAACAACTGTTCACGACTACTAATCCTTCTTCATGTTCGGCTATTTTAGAGTGTATCGGGGAGCGGGTTACGCAGGAGGAAAACGAGGGACTTCTGGCACCATTAACTTGGGAAGAAGTACAGGCGGTGATGTTTCAGATTAATCCATCTAAGGCCCCAGGGCGGATGGGTTCACTAGTAGTTTTTTCCAGAACAATTGGGCGGTGGTGGAGGAGGATATCTTTGAGATGGTGGCGCACTTTTGGAGGACTGGGCGGTTACTTCGGAAAATTAACTACACTCATCTCTGTTTGATTCCCAAGGTCCCTAGCCCTGTCAAGATGTCTTAGCTGCGGCCTATTGCATTGTGCAATGTAATCTATAAGGTCATCTCGAAACTCCTTACTAACCGTTTAAAGTTGATTTTGAATCGGATTATCAGTGTCAATCAGTCAGCCTTCGTGTCGGGCTGGCAAATACAGGATAATATTCTCGTTGTCCATGAACTTCTTCACTCGATGAAGCTTCGTGGTAAACGGGAAGAAAGGGATTTGGCTCTGAAGCTGGATATGGCAAAGGTCTATAATAGGGTGGAATGGAGTTTTGTGGTGGATATGCTTAAGGGCCTTGGGGTTGCTGACCGGTTTTGTGGTTTGATTCTCGAATGCATGTCTTCGGTCTCTTACAGTGTTCTGGTCAACGAAGAGGAAACATGTTACTTTTCTCCTACCAGGGGCCTCATACAGGGTGATCTCATGTCGTCGTTTCTGTTCTTGGTCTGTACAGAAGGGTTGTCTGCATTCGCCGGTGGGAGGAGGAGGTGGTCATCCATGGTTTTCGGCTACTGGAGTCCAGTGCTTTGCGCATCACCCACCTTTTCTTTGATGACGATGCGGTTGTATTTTGCCGGGCTACGGCCAGGGAAATTGACGCAGTCAAGGGTATCCTTAATTGTTATGCTGAAGCTTCTGGGCAGCTGGTTAACTTGGAGAAAAGTTCCTTGTTCTTTGGGGGGAATTGCTCCAAACGTCTACGGGGGAGATTGTCTCGGAGATGCCATATTCAGATACGGGACGGGTTTGGGAAGTACCTTGGTCTTCCGATAGATTTTGGTATGTCGAAGAAGGTTGTTTTTGATGAAGTGAGGAATAGGATTGGCAGTAGGGTGCAAGGGTGGTCGGAGTAGTTCCTTTCACAGGCTGGTAAGGAGATATTGATAAAGGCGGTGGCCATGGCCATGCCTAATTATGCTATGTCGTGTTTTAAACTGTCGTTGGGTGTATGCAGAGATATTGAGCGGCTTGTTACCAACTATTGGTGGGGAAAACAGCATAGCCAACGTGGTGTGCATTGGGTTGCTTGGAAGAAGGTGTCATAGGTGAAGAAGGTGGAAGGGCTAGGCTTCCGAGACTTGAAATGTTTCAACTTGGAAATGCTTGGCAAGATTGGTTGGTGTATCGTTCATGATCCTTCATTGCTCCTGTCCCAGGTATTGCGGGACAAGTACTACCTCGATAGGTCCTTCCTCCAGGCACAGGCCGGCCGCCGGTCTTCCTGGGGGTGGAAGGGCCTTCTCCATGGTCGAAAAATCCTTGAGGCAGGCTTGAGGTGGAGGATTGGTGATAGTGCATAGGTGCGAGCCCGTTCTGATTCATGGCTGCCGACTCCCTATACCTTCAAGGTGACCTCTTCACATCCTGATATTTCGCCATTTGTCAAAGACTTGATTGACCAGGATACCCACACTTGGAAGGCAGAGCTATTAACTCGGTGTTTTCAAAAGGAGGAGGCTCATGTTATCCTTTGGCTGCCCCTTAGCCGATAGGGCCTGGGAGATAGGTGGACGTGGCATTTCAATACAACTGGAGGTTATTCGGTGAGGTCGGCTTATGGTGTTGCGTTGTATTTGCACAGAAATGGGGAGTTAGGTAGACGAGGGGAGGGGGAGTCCAGTTCCTCTCTTGCTCTGGGCCTGAAATGGGGTCAACTTTGGTCTATGCAGGTTCCACCGAAGCTGAAGCAATTTATGTGGAGGGGTTGTAATAACGCCCTTGCAGTACGAGCTATTTTGGTTCGGTGTCGACTAGTGGTGGATCCTATTTGCCCGGTGTGTGGTCTTGCTGAGGAGACAGAGGTCCATTTATTCTTCCATTGCCAGTTTGCCAGAGTCTTCTGGTTTGGGAGCCCTTTTATGCTGGACGTCTATGCACTAGAGGGAGTTGATTTTGCTGGTATTTGGCAGGGCCTGTTGACTAAATTCAAACAATTCCCACATAGGGTGGAGCTGGCTCAGACACTTACGTTTGGGCTCTGGAGGATTTGGAAGTGCCGAAACCGGAAAGTGTTTGAGGGTATCGCTATGTCACCGGAGGAGGCCGTAGTGAACCTACTAAAGTGTGTGACTGAATTCCATGAATTAGGGGTCCTGGCATTGGTGAGCCAGTTCTCGCAACCTAGGCCGCTGGAGCTGGGGGTTGATGAGGGGGTACATTTTTGGAGGAAGCCCGTCATGGGCACTCTAAAGGTAAACTGTGATGGTGCTTGGAGCCGGGAGACGACATGTGCTGGCATTGGCTGGGTTATCCGGGACTGCTTCGGGCTGATAGTGTTTGCGGGAGGTAAAAGGGACCTATGTCTGATATCGAGTTTAGTGGCTGAAGCAAAGGCGGTGCGTAGTGCCCTCTCCTATTGTTTGCTGGTCGGCCACGATCAGGTGGTGATTGAGTCAGATGCTTTGGGGCTTATTAAGGCCCTCCTTGGTCAGAGTCAGGTGATGCTGATCTAGACTGTCTTCTTTTTGAAATCCATGCACTAGCTTTGAGGGTGGGGAATGTTCAATTTATGTATGCATCAAGGCAAGCTAATACAGCTGCGCACCTTGTTGCTAGATTTGTTTCTAGGGTTGGTGGTTATCATTGTTGGGATGAATTAGGGACTGACTGGTTGTTTGATACCTTAGCCACTGATGCTGGTGTCTCTGTTCATTATTAATGAAGTTTTTTGATCTTTTGGTAAAAAAAAAAAAATACATGCCTTATTATAGAAGCAATTAATGATAATATTCAGCTTGGACAAGGTTATTTAGATCTTCTCTCTCGTGCTTAATTAAATAGTTTACTTTCTATTTTATTTTGTGCAATTTTATTTGTTGGGAAAGAAAACCCATACGCTATTAAGATTTCAAAGCCCATAAGTGTCCCTATTAAACCTCATAGCCACTGTGTGCGTGGAGGTATTGTGGGAACAACTGGTTTTAGGCACCAGAAATCTTAGTAAATGGCCTTAGGTAACGCTGAACCAACAAATCAATGAAGCACATAATAAAATAGAGTGTGTAGAAGATTATAATCTTAAGTTGTAAATTAATAAAAGATCTGAAGATATTATGACCTTTAAAACAGAGAAGGTTGAGTCATCATTTAATTATGAAGAGTATAAAAATATACTTGACATACTTGATTACGGGAAAACTCTTTAAGAAGATCCGAAATTAACTGTTGAGGAAAGAAATAAAATTCTAGAAAATATTCAAGTAACATCCCTCGAATATGAGCCACTTTTATCTCATTTTAACCATGAGATAAATGTTGTATTTGAAGAAGAAACTTAAGAAGAATCAGCTGACTCTTCATCAGACTTAGAGTCAGATCTAGAAGAAGAAAACCTTAAAGAAAAAGGTAAAAGAAAAGCGGAACAACCGTTAAAAGAATTTAAATACACAGATGAATTTGAAGAATACATGAGAAAAACTCAAGATAAAGCATTCTTAAAAGTAAAAGAAGAAGACCCTTCTGCATCAAATCCATCCCCATCTTATATCAGGAAAGATGATATGAATAAACAAACAATAGCTCAAAATGGAACCTATCAGGATCTAACAAATGTATCCTTCAAAGATCAAGAAAAAAAAATTGATGATTGGGCACAATCCCTGTCCATCTTAGTTTTAAATTACAAAGATAGTTGGACTAAAGAAAAATTCCTAGATTATGTTGCAGCTACTCTCCAAGGAGAAGTATTTGGTTAAAACAATGGGAAAAGTCTGACGAAGGTAAAAACCAAAAAGCTGGTTTATTATCAAGTTTCCAATCTAAGGAAGATATATTAAAAAATTTTGCACAAATAATTAAAGAACATTTTTGTGGAACAGCTGGAGAAACCATAATCCAGGAAGATGCAAATTTTATACTCTCTATGTCAGGACCCGTCCCGAATTTCCCCTCGAAACCCGGGAAGAACCCTGATCCCGTCTGACAACCTAAGGAAAGGTTCCCAAATACCCTTCAATCCTTAGCATAATATAATAACAATAAATAATTTCTCTTGTCAGACAAGGGATTTAAGCACTTAAAATTCCCGTAAGTAAATACCAACCAAATACAAGAATATCAGAGCGTCTAAGTAGGATCAATGTACAAATTAGATATCCTACTCAAGTACAACTACACAGCGTAGCGGAAGTGCTAATGCCTCTGCCTCGAGATACTGTCCTCGTCAACTCTACGGCCTGAAGGGGGTTTAAACACAAAAGTTGTGAGTGGACAAAAATAATCGTTTATAAAACGCTTTCTAAGGAATATTACCTTTTCCCCCCTCCATTTATAAAACCATGCATGCATCACATAAACAATTCATGTTATAAAAACATCATCTTTAAATCACCGGCATTTTCATGTTCAAATCATTTATTTCCACCTAGACACATAACATCTCAAATCCACTGTCATCGACACATCCACTAGCCACCAGGGTATCCCTTGGGGTGTGCTAGTACTGTATCACAATTCTCTGTACTATGCTATCACATCAGTCGGCCTATCTCTCGACTAGCATATCATATCAGTCGGCATATCTCGACTATCATATCATATCAGTCGGCATATCTCGACTATCATATCATATCAGTCGGTATATCTCGACTATCATATCATATCAGTCGGCATATCTCGACTATCATATCATATCAGTCGGCATATCTCGACTATCATATCATATCAGTCGGCATATCTCGACTATCATATCATATCAGTCGGCATATCTCGACTATCTTATCATATCAGTCGGCATATCTCGACTATCATATCATATCAGTCGGCATATCTCGACTATCTTATCATATCAGTCGGCATATCTCGACTATCTCATTATATCAGTCGGCATATCTCGACTAGCATACTTTAACTGAAATAGTGGAAACATATGTCTAGAAATCATTTCTAACATTCAGAATTTCAATGCCACAATACATAACCGTATTTAACCAAGATATTTTGATGCATGCAATTCAGTTTATAAAACAAAGTCCACTCACAAACCTGTTCAAGCTAGCTCAATCCCGTCTCGCTCGTTCCTCTGAGGTTCCCGGAACGATATCGCCTGTCAAAAACAATAATCGGGATTACCGGCTAGTAATAAGACTCGTATATAACAACTTCCTAAACCTCGGGAAGTCTATACATGCTGTTCCTAAAATCAAAGCAACTTCGGGCACTTAAAACGACCTCTAAACGATGTCCGATCAACCTGAAACCTGTACCAACAGATTCAGAACGTCCGAAACTAGTTACCACGCGCCGCCGTGACGTCAGCCTCGACCCCACGCGCCGCCACGCGCCGCCGGAAGGTCGGCACACGCGCCCACGCGCCCTCACGCGCCGGTCACGCGCCTGCTACAGTAACCACGCGCCTGAACCGGTCCAACTCGGTTCGGCTCAACCTGACCCGGTCCAACTCGACCCGACCGGTTCACTCAACTCGACCCGACCGGTTCACTCAACTCGACCGGTTCAACTCGACCCGACCGGTCACCGGTGACTCGCCGGAGAAGATGACCGGACGCCGTCACCGTCGCCGGAGGCTGGCCGGAGAAGATGACCGGACCGCCACCTCCGCCGCCGTCTGGTTCGTCGGAATCCGCCATTTCCGACCGAAATTCCAAGCTTTACAACTTCCTCAAAACTCAACCGTTTTACACAAATTTTACGTCTAAATCTATCTACTCAAACCCAGGAATCCAAATATAACCTCAAAACATCAAACACGTACCTGTATAAGCCGGAAAATCGATCCAAAGATCCGAAACTTCCTTTACTCGGCTCGGCTTCCACCGTGGTCCTCTTCTTCGATGGTTGGTACGGTTGTGATCGTGGGAAATAGTAGAATACGATTAGTTGATCCAAATGGGAAGTTAAAGCCTTGAATCCGTCGTTGACTTTTGGTTTTCTCTTGGTTTTTCTTCGGTTTCGGTTCAAAGTAATGGGTTGTGTTTGTTTTTCTATTTTGTTACAGAGAGAGAGAAGGAGATAAGGAGATACTGATGAAATGATGATGTAAAATAATTTAGGTAAAATATCTCCCATCCATGGCAAATTACCAAAATGCCCTTACACATCTAGACCCACAACTTCCGTATACGAACTCCGTTTTCTGCGTGCCGCCTGTCTACGAACTCGTGAGTTCGAGACCTACGCAACGGTACCCGAAACAACACCAAAAGTGTCTCAAAATAAAACTTGATTTCCAAACCCTTTACCGACCAAGGGTAAAATCGTCATTTAATAAAAATAATTGCATAAAATCAATTATGAAAAGTCCGGGTTGTTACACTCTAAACTAGAGTTGTGTAACATTTGTCAATTTGAAGATTATACAAGAGTCTTCAAAAAATACTATTTTATGTTAGAACCTTCAACTAGCAAACACTGGTTAGATAAGTTCTTTCTTAAACTTCCCTCACCATGGGATGAATTATCAATCAAAGGTTATCCTGATTGGTTAATAAAAGTCAATAGAACAAATACTTTGGGATTTAGAAAAAATTAAATCCTAAGACTAATAAATGATCATAGCTTATCTTTAAAAACAAAGAAGCTAGTTAAAAATCAAAATAAAATTTTTTGACAAAATTGTTGTGACAAAATTCTAAAAGAAAATTGGAAAATAGGTTGTCACACGCCTAGAAAATCTTTTAAGAAGAAAGGATTTAAATGGATACCGAAAAAACAAAACAAGGATTCAAAAAATAAAAGATATGTAAGGAAGAAAAAATTTAACAAAATTTCTACTTCCAAAAATTTTAAGAAAAAATGCAGATGCTATTTCTGTAATGAAGAATGTTACATAGCACCTGAATGCCCAAAAAAGGGAAAGAGTGCTAAGAAGATGATTAAAACTCTTGAAGAACATGGGTTAGAAATTCTATTCGGAGAAGAAATCTCTGATATATAGGACATAATTTATGAAGTTTCTAGTGAGGAAGAAAGTTCAGATGAAGACGAACAAATCTTCATGATGAACGAATTACAAACTTTTGCGATACAACAAAGTACTGAAGAAGAAAATCAAAATGTAACACTTAGAGATGTAATAGGTGAAAGCGTAACCTATTCAGAAGAAAAAATTGAAGCCTTAGAAAAAACTAAGCAATTAACCAAAAAAGATGACATTTATAAACGATCAAGGTTTAGAATGTTTTCAGCAAGAGTCTTTGAACAATTTAGTGTTAATAGCACCGCTAAATGCATTGAAGAAGGAACAGCGGAAATACCTCTATTCAGTAAAGAAAAAAAAATAAGGAAATGGAAAAAGAAATATCCAGAAATAAAATATGTTCATATAGGATTAATCCAAATTTCTATAACAGCTTTATTCAGATAAGGATTGGACACACCAATACTTGTTGTAGTATTTGATAATAGGCTGAACAACCCACTTCAGGGTATTATTGGAGGAATACAATCAAATCTGGTAAATGGAGTTATTTGGTTTAATGTCATGGAAATTTTTGAACCAAAACCTTATGAAGCTGAAAATTTTATTTATTTCTTTCATGGAAGTGTTAGGGAATTTTGTTAATTCATGGATTGTTCGCCATTGAATTGAACAATCTTGAGATTGATGATTCATGCTTATATTTTTAAGTTGAATCTTTATTTGTACTGAATTTTCAATGTTTTCATTAGTAATGGAAACGCAATAATTTAGTTTGACATTAAACTAAATAACTCCATTTACCATATTTTATTTTACTGCTCCAATAATAGCCTGAAGTGGGTCGTTCAGCCTATTATCAAATACTACAACATGTATTGGTGTGTCCAATCCTTATCTGAATAAAGCTGTTATAGAAATTTGGATTAATCCTATATGAACATATTTTATTTCTGGATATTTCTTTTTCCATTTCCTTATGTTTTCTTTACTGAACAGGGATATTTCTGTTGTTCCTTCTTCAGTGCATTTAGCAGTGCTATTGCCACTAAATTGTAGAAAGACTCTTGCTGAAAACATTCTTAACCTTGATAGTTTATAAATGTCATCTTTTTTTTATTAATTGCTTAGTTTTTTCTAAGGCTTCAATTTGTTCTTCTGAAAAGGTTAGGCTTTCACCTATTACATCTCTAAGTGTTATATTTTGATTTTCTTCTTCGGTACATTGTTGTACAGCAAAAGTTTGTAATTCCTTCATCATCAAGATTTGTTCGTCTTCATCTGAACTTTCTTCCTCACTAGAAACTTCATAAATTATGGCTTCTATATAAGAGATTTCTTCTCCGAATAGAAATTCCAACCCTAGTTCTTCAAGAGTTTTAATCATCTTTTTAGCACTCTTTCCCTTTTTTGGGCATTCAGGTGCTATGTGACTTTCTTCATTACATATATAGCATCTTCATTGTTTCTTAAACTTTTTTGAAGTAGAATTTTTGTTAAATTTCTTCTTCCTTACATATCTTTTATTTTTTGAAAACTTGTTTTGTTTTTTCGGTCTCCATTTAAATCTTTTCTTCTTAAAAGATTTTCTAGGCGTGTGACAACCTATTTTCCAATGTTCTTTTAGAATTTTGTCAAAGCATTTTTGTCCAAAATTTTTATTATGATTTTTAACTTGCTTCTTTGCTTTAAAGATACACAATGATCGGTTATTTGTCGTAGGACATTACTGATCTAACCAGTGTTTTCCAGTTGAAGGTTCTAACATAAAATAGTATTTTTTTGGACTCTTGTATAATCTTCAAATTGACAAATGTTACACAACTCTAGTTTAGAGATTACAAAATTTGCATCTTCCTAGATTATGGTTTCTCTAGTTGTTCCACAGAAATGTTCTTTAATTATCTGTTCAAATTTTTTTAATATATCTTCCTTAGATTGGAAACTTGATAATAAACCAGTTTTTTGGTTTTTACCATCGTCAGACTTTTCCCATTGTTTTAACCATTGCAATACTTCTCCTTGGAGAGTAGCTGCAACATAATCTAGGAATTTTTCTTTAGTCCAACTATCTTTGTAATTTAAAACTATGATGGATAGGGATTGTGCCCCATCATCAATTGTTTTTTCTTGATCTTTGAAGGATACATTTGTTAGATCCAGATAGGTTCCATTTTGAGCTATTGTTTGTTTATTCATATCATCTCTCATAGCATAGGATGGAGATGGATTGGATGGGGATGGATCTTCATCCTTGACTTTTATAAATTCTTCGTCTTGAGGATTTCTCAAGTATTCTTCAAATTCTTAAATATTTTGAAATTCTTTTAACAGTTGTTCCTCTTTTCTTTTACCTTTAAGGTTTTCTTCTTCTAGATCTGATGAAGAGTCAGATGATTCTTCTGAAGTTTCTTCTTCAGATACAACATTTATCTCATTGTTAAAATGAGATAAAAGTGGCTCATATTCGAGGGATGTTACTCGAATATTTTCTAGAATTTTATTTCTTTCCTCAACAGTTAATTGAGGATCTTCATAAAGATTTTTCCAATAATCAAGTATGTCAAGTATATTTTTATACTCTTTATAATTAAATGATGACTCAACCTTTTCTGTTTTAAAGGTCATAATATCTTCAGATCTTTTATTAATTTGCAACTTATGATTATAATCGTCTTCACTTTTTCCTAACGAAGTAGCTACACACTCTATTTTATTATGTGCTTCATTCATTTGTTGGTTCAACAGTACCTAAGACCATCTACTAAGATTTACGGTGCCTAAAACTAGTTGTTCCCACAATACCCCCACGCACATAGTGGCTATGAGGTTTGATAGGGACATTTATGGGCTTTGAAATCTTAATAGCGTATGGGTTTTCTTTCCGAAAAAATAAAATTGAAGAAAATAAAATAGAAAGTAAACTATTTAATTAAGCTCGAGAGAGAATATCTAAATAACCTTGTCTAAGCTGAATATTATATTTAACAGCTTCTATAATAAGGCACATATAACAAACATATTTCATAAAAGCATAAGTACTTACAATGATGACTTGCTTCTTCAAGCCTTTAATACACAAGCTATAAGCTAGTTGTTCTAGCTCTGATTACAGCTACAAGCTAGTATGTTCTAGCTCTGATACCCCTTACACATACACAGGATCTTACAAACAATCTTACTACTATATTTTACAAGTTTCTCAACACATGAGCTCCTAAGGATACTAAAGAAAGAAAATAATTTACAAGTAGTGGAGATGGATGAAGAAAGGTAGAGGTTTTTCTCTGACTTAGAGTTGGTGTCTGAGTTTTGTTTCTCAGAAGAAGAGGAAGAGAGGAACTGTGTGGAGAAGAGTTGAGAACGAATTGCGGAGAGGAGTTGCTAAGAAGAGCTACCTTCAAATTGTCTCCGATCTCTCTCTTATAAGATGGGAACTTGGAGTGTTTTTCATCAATAATGGGAATAGTTTTTTCCCACTATCTCCTGTCTTCCAAGTGTTTTCACGGGCCACTTCTCTTTTGACTTTTTTATTTTGTTGACTGGGTTCTAGCTGGCTGCATTTGATTGGACGGCCGGACCATTGGTTTGATGAGGCGGACGGACACAAGACTTTCTTTGAGTAATAGGTACCCAACATGTATGGGACCCAGGGCTATTATACTATTTGGGTTTCATTTTTTGGCTTTTCATTTGTTTTCTGCTCCATTATAAAAAAATAATAAAAAAATAATAAAAAAACAAGCACACTTAAAATTCTCGTTCCCTAATACATGTATAAAATTTGTGGATAATACAAAATTACAAGTTCAAATCTTATAAAATTAAAACACAATAGTAAGGATATTTGTGTGAATTAATCATCATCGACATCATCATCCTCAACAACTTCAATCAACATCATTATCAAATGTGCCACAATCAACATTTATAAAAGCTAATTCGAATGATAATAACGGACGATTTTTTGACTTCATGGGTATTGGGAATAGGGATGGCAATGGGAGGGTCTTGTTTGGATACTAGTACATCAATACCCATACCCGCTACAGTTTTTAACTCCCATATCCGTATCCATACCCAGTTATTCCAATCGGGTATTACCCATACTCGCATCCATTGGGTAGTAGCACCCCATACCCTACCCAAAATCAGCTTTATAATTATTTTTTTTCTTAATATAAGTTTAAATTTAGATTAAAATCCTAAAATAACTAGGAAGGTGTCCGAACCTTCTTTTCCGTCCTATATATACCTCAAACCACACATTATAATAAAAACTTGTAACTTCATAGTAATGGTTGTTCAATTCACAATAAAAAATTAAAGGAGATACTATATTAATATTAAATGGGGGACAGTAATACCATACCCAACCCATACCCGACCATACGAGTATTTTTAAGAATGACCATACGAGTATTTTTAAGAATGACCATACGAGTATTTTTAAGAATAAACATACCCGACCCATACCCATGTCCTCACCTCCATACCCGCCAATAGGATAGGGTATCCGCGGGTACCCATATCCACGGTTTTTATCGCCATCCTTAATACCCAAGTGTATACCTAGATCCCACATTAAATGATGAATAATTTATACACATCTAAATTTCATTCCATTTAGAAAAAAACTATGGGTACTCAAGGCCATGGATATGTATGCGCATCTCTATGCATTTGTACCAATAATTTTATAGCCTGTATCGCATAAAAACAAGTTTTTTAGCATGATGTTTCCCTTTTTTCGGCCGGATGGCTGTTGGTGAAGGAATTTTGGTCCTTTTTTTGTAAAGTGCACAGGCGTGCCACCACCAAGCCACGAATTAGGTTCAATGGAATGTGAATGAGTGAAAATTTGGGGTACTGTTAGGTCATAATTCTTACATATATTTCACGTCATTTCATGCCTCTTTGTTTGTCTTTTGCTTAATTTCTGGCCATCCACAGTAGAAAGTGATGTTTTTGTGAGACATGTGCAGAACTTAGAAAGATAGCTCAATTCTAAGATACTGGAAAAAGAATGGCGCAAATCGGAGTTCAAATGAAGGAGATGTCCTCGGTTCAATATCAGGTCCTAAAATAGGCACTGGAAGTGCCAGTGCGCCCTCTTTAGGGCGAATGTCAAGGACCTCGAATCAAGCCATCTGGGACCAAGAACTGTGTTTGTGGACCAGCAGATCAAGCCATTTGTAAGCCAAGGTTCATGCACGGACGTGTTCCTGATGTGTCTCAAGTTCCCCAAAATCGTGTCCAAGACTAGCAAAGGAGCCTGACCGCGGGCCAGGTGCAAGGCACGCCCATATCAGGTCACAAAGTGAGTCAAACGGAAAAAATGAATGTTAAATGATATTTTGAAGCCAAAGACATGGCAAGGCGCGCCTAGCCTCACCCGAGACACATCCAAGACATGCCACCGACTTGCCAGCGCCTGACCGCGGGCTAACGGTCAATTTCAAGATAATTTCATAATCATCCCAAATCATTCCAAAGTCATTTCAAGAACATTCCTGAATTCTTCAAGACCGCGGGCCAGCCAGGCCATCTTGTGTTCCCACTTGCCAATTGGAATTTCTCAATTCCAGCTGTGTTCTGCTTAGTTCTCCAGCAGTTTTAGGACTACTTATCTAGTTAGGATTGTAATAACCATTCTAGAACATTCTAGGATAGGATTTCTAATTCCAGTCCTTGTAGAACAAGGTATTCCCTTGTCTATATAAGGGGCCCTCTGTTCAGTGCTTTGGACACGCCATCTTAGACACTTTATTTTATTATTTTCAGCTATTAACGTGAGGCTTGTTCACGGAGACTTGATTGTGTTCTTGGAGGAGTGCTTGAAGCCGTGCTTGGAGTCTGCCTTTGAGAGTATTATTTGGTTTAATCTTTCACTTTCATATTCAATACAATTTATGTTTTTTCTTTTCATAATGCGTAGTGAGTAGTTTACATTAAGTTAGGGCTAATCTTGAAGCCCCAGCCATCGCAACTTCGTGACTTGGTTTTGGCGTTTGGTTTTGATTATTGTGTTCATCTTGGTGTGTTGAATTGTTGCTTAAACTGCTATTTTATTGTGTTGTTAGAATTAGGTACTTTAATAACATCATTCACATATGACTTTGCATCAAAAGGTTACATTAAGCAATGATCTTGTAATTCAACCCATGACATTCCTAGAATGCACATCACTTTCTAGGGTTAGTGTAGTGGCTCAGGTTTCATTTTGTTCTTAATGCTTCCTTTCGAGCCCAATTGGATAGAAGTTTGTGTTCACATCATGCACTTAACATACAAACTAAGAAGGAAATAAAATATGTGATAGAGCCTTAGTCGGACTTTTGCATCGGCACTAGGCCAAGTAATGAACAAGAAAATTGAATCTTGCAAACCAAGTTGGAAACCATTGGGGTTAAGTGTGGATAGGGACTGTCTTAACTTGCCCTTTACATTGTTTACAACCTTTGTTTATTTACTGTTTTCTTGCATTACAAGTTACTTTATTTTGATAGCATCTTTCAAAGCACTAAAACCCCCTTTTTCCGTGTCTTATATTTTGAGTCTTAGTAGCCTTTTTTTTTAGTCTTTTATTCAAGTGTCAAAAGCATATCTAATTAGTGTGTGTCTTTTTTTTTTTTTTTTTTAAGAGTCTAAGTATCTTCAATCTGTGATAACTTGAGAATTAAGATACGTATTCAATTGGAACATCATCGTTGAGTCAAGTCTTCGTGGGATCGACCCTTGCTTGTACTACTATTCTATCTATTGACCAGTGAACTTACTAGGTTATAATTGTTAAGATTGGTATTACTTTATTGTTGTACTTTTATACCAACAAGTTTTTGGCGCTGTTACTGGGGACTTGTCCCTCAGCGGTGTCCATTGCTTGGATTGTTTTAACTTAGTTCCTTTTTGTTTTTGTTTAAGGTACTTTTATGTCGTCACAAGGTTCTGCTAGGGGATCTGTGCATGGATTTTCAATTCCAACATCTGCTTCATCTTCTGTCCAAGGTTCTCCTCATCCAAGTCCACCACCAAGCCCTGAGAGAATGGATGATCAACGTGTCTTAGCTAACCCACCATCACGGCTGCTTAAGGACTATGCCACTCCTCATGTTAGTGAGGACCAATTCCCTATTGTCTCCATCCACAGTGGAAAACTTTGAGCTCAAATCAGGCACAATCCACATGATGCGTAAGTACCATGCCCTCTCGGGTGAGGATCCCCATTTACACATCAAGGAGTTTGTGGAAGTCTGTTCCAGATTAAGGATCAATGGCATGACTGAAGCTGAGATCAAATTGAGATTGTTCCATTTTAGCCTTAAGGAAAAGGCTAAGGCATGGTTCCATTCACTAGCACCAGCATCCATCACTTCGTGGAAGGACTTGTCCTCTAAGTTCCTCAGTCAGTACTACCCTGTGTCCAAAACCAATAAGCTCAAGGCATAAATCTGAGCACTTCAACAAGCTAAGGAAGAATCTTTCTAGGAGTTTTGGAAAGGTTCAATGGAATGATTCAAGAGTGCCCACACCACAACATTGATGAGTGCCACTTAATGTTATACTTCTATGGTGGCTTGAAGACTAGTGATAGGGTAATGGTGAACTCTCAATCCAAGGGAGTCTTGGAGAGCACGGATGAGGAAGCAAGGGCATCATTTGAGAGCATTGCTCAGAGAGAAAAGCAGTTTAGCTATAGGGGACAACAAGCTAGGACCCTTAGTAGCGTGAGTAGGGACAAGGACGACACTATAGCCCAACTCACGGCTATGGTGAAACAACTATCTGATGCTAAGGCCAAGCCGACTATGAGATGTGACGTATGCTCAGTCCAAGGCCATGACTTTCAGACATGTCCTACGGTAGAGGATGCAAACTACATTGGAAGGTACAATGATGGCATGAGGCCTCGTAATGACCCTTATTCCAACACCTACAATCCTGGATGGAGGAACCATCCAAACTTCAAGTGGAACAAGAATCAGAATGTTCAAAACCCCACAGCACCCTCTGGATTCCAATGGCATGTCGTGGCCCCTCAAGTTCCTACTCAAGTCCTTCAACATCCTCAAGGTAACCCTACCCTAGCAAGGAGATCTTTGGAAGAAACGATGGCTAACTTAATTCAACACACCACAGCCAATTAGTAGAGGACAAACCATGCCATCACAACCATAGAGACCCAAATTGGCCAAATGACCAGCCAACTCAATAGATTAGATCCTGGCCCTTAACTCCCTAGCCAAACCCAAAGTAATCCCAAAAACTCCATCCACAAGGCCACTGCCAATACTATTCAGCTTAGGAGGAGAAAAGAACTTCAAAGCTCAACTGATACCAAAAATGCCGCAGAAGACCCTGAAAACCAAGTCCAGACCCCTGCCGCAAAACCTGCCCATGCGCCAGATTTAGGGCGCAGTTCCAGCCAAGGACATGATTTAGGGCGCAGTTTGGCCGTAGGACCAGAACCTGGCCAACCTAAGACACCTCAGGACATACTTGACCAGGAAACGGTAGCAACTCATAATGATCCCTCTACCCCTATTTTTCCTTTAAATGTTAAGTCTAAAGTTAGTTTTAGTAATCCTTTAGTAACTAATGATGTTAATGTGCCTTTTCCTCATAGGTTCAAAAAGAAGGACAAGAATGCTCAATTTGAGCAAGAGATCACAAGCATGCTTCACAAGCTTCAAATCTCATTTCCATTCTCTAAGCTTGTGAGGACCATGCCTATCTTTGCTAAGCTTCTCAAGGACCTAGTAGCTGGAAAACATAGCTTTGACCCTAACAATAACCTAGACATTAGTGCAGCCACTTTGAATGAGTTCCAAAGTTTACCATGAAAGGCAGTGACCCAGGCCCTCTTGCCCTGCCATGTGTAATCCAATCCAAAAGGTTTGAGCATTGTCTTTGTGACACAGGAGCCTCTATATGTATCATGCCTTTTCATGTCTATAATTCACTTCCATTAGGAGACTTATAACCTACTCAATTATATGTTAGACTTGCTAATTCCTCTGTGACATAACTTATGGGTATGATAGAAGATGTGATAGTACAAATAGGAGACACATGCATATTAGCTGATTTTTACATCTTAAAAATGGAAAAGACAATTGAAAGTGAGGATCCTCCCTTGATCTTTGGAAGACCTCTCTTGGCCACCATAAACTGTGAAATCAACTTGAACCAAGGCCAAATATATATCAAAGTGTTAGATACGACTAGGACCTTTTCCATACATGATACTACGCAATATCCTCAAGAGCCTATCATTGATTTCCCTTTGAATACCATGGAGTCTTTATTGCATCAAACTATTCTAAATACTTGTATAGATGATCCTCTTGAGAAGGCCATCACTTTGCCTTCTCATGGTGACAATGGCCTAGATGGCCATGTCATTGAGAAATTACACATGCTTGAGGCCGTGCGTCCACACACTTTCTCAAAACCACCCTTGTTTGAGGCCCTACCCGTGAAGGAAGAACAGATTCTTCCTTCCATCATTCAGGCTCCAAAGCTTAAACTCAAGCCTTTGCCTGAGCACTTGAATTATGCATTCCCAGGTCAGAATCAAACTTTACCTGTCATTATTGCTTCTAATCTAACATCTTTGCAAGAAAGTCAATTAGTGCAGGTTCTAAAGAACAACATACATGCTATTGGATGGAGCATAGTTGATATCAAGGGAATTAGCCCCTCCAAGTGTATGCATAGAATCATCCTCGAAGAGGATGCCAAGCCTAAAGGGAAGCTCAGAGGCGCCTAAATCCTCCCATGAAGGAAGTAGTCAAGAAGGAGGTTCTCAAGCTTTTGGACGTGGGGATCATCTTCCCCATCTCATATTCAAATGGGTCAACCCGGTTCAAGTTGTGCATAAGAAGAGTGGCATCAAAGTCATCAAGAATGAACAACATGAGCTTGTTCCTCAAAGGGTCCAAACTGGATGGAGAGTATGTATAGATTATAGGAAACTTAATTCTACTACTTGCAAAGATCACTTTCCATTACTTTTTATTGGCCAAATGCTTGAAAGACTTGCAGGACATTCTCACTTTTGTTTCCTAGATGGCTATTTAGGATACAACCAGATTTCCATTGCACCGGAGGACCAAGAGAAGACAGCCTTCACATGTCCCTATAACATGTTTGCTTATAGGAGGATGCCATTTGGCCTTTGCAATTCCCCTGCCACCTTTCAAAAATGCATGATGAGCATATTTTCATACTTGGTAGAGGACATCATTGATGTATTCATGGATGACTTTTTAGTTTTTGGTAATTCCTTTGATTTTTGTCTTACAAACTTGTCAAGTGTACTTGAGAGATGCAGGGAATCCAATTTACTTCTTAATTGGGAAAAGTTTCACTTCATGGTCCAGCAAGGTATTGTGCTTGGCCATGTCATATCCAGTCGTGGCATAGAAGTTGACAAGGCCAAGATTGATGTCATAAGTGGCCTGCCCTATCCCACTTCAGTCAAGGAAGTCAGATCCTTCTTAGGACATGCTGGATTCTATAGGAAGTTTATCAAGGACTTCTCCAAAATCACCAGGCCCTTGTGTTATCTGCTTGCCAAGGATGCACTATTTGACTTGACCAAGGAATGTCATGAGTCTTTGAGGCCCTTAAGTAAAAGCTCACGGCTGCACCAATCATCATGCCGCCTAGATGGGACTTGCCCTTCGAGCTTATGTGTGATGCCTCAGACTATGCCATTGGGGCAGTCTTGGGACAAAGAATAGATAAGTTGCCACATGTTATTTACTATGCAAGTAGGACTTTAAATGATGCTCAACTTAACTATTCTACTACTAAGAAAGAACTCTTGGCTGTTATATTTGCTTTAGAGAAGTTTAGGTCATATTTGCTTGAAACAAAGGTTATTATCTAGATTGACCATGCATCTCTTAAGTATTTGCTTAACAAGAAGGATGCCAAGCCAAGGCTCATTAGGTGGATGTTATTGCTTCAACAGTTTGTTCTTGTGATCAAGGATAAGAAAGGAAGTGAGAATGTGGTAGCTGACCAATTGTGCAGACTCATCCACATGTCCAATGAGGAAATGGACCAACTACCTCTTCATGAGAGCTTTCCTGATGAGAAGCTCTTCCACCTCAAGGCTTTTGACCCATGCTATGCTGACATTATCAATTATTTGGCTACTAACTTGATTCCTTCTCATTTGCCTAGGTTTCAAAGGGACAAGCTTGTCAAGTAAGCCAAATACTACATTTGGGATGAACCCTATCTATGGAAGTACTGACCTGATCAACTTATCAGAAGATGCATCCCTGAAAATGAAGTTAAGTCCATCTTGGACTTCTGCCACAACCAGGCTTGTGGAGGACCCTTTGGCGCAAAAAAGACAGCCGTAAAAGTCCTTCAATGCGGCTTCTATTGGCCCACCATCTTCAAGGACGCACATGAGCACATCCTCATGTGTGACAAATGCCAAAGACAAGGTAATATTGGTCCTAGGGATCAAATGCCCCTAAATCCCATTCTAGTTGTAGAACTCTTTGATGTTTGGGGCATTGATTTCATGGGACCATTCCCTAGCTCCTTTGGTTTTCTTTACATTTTACTTAAAGTTGATTATGTTTCTAAATGGGTGGAAGCAATTCCAACCAAGACTAATGATTCTAGAGTAGTGTGTAGCTTCATTCAATCCCATATATTGTCAAGGTTTGGCACACAACGAGCCATCATTAGTGATGGTGGCTCACACTTTTGCAATAGGTCCTCTGAGCCTTCATGAGAAAATGTGGAGTAACACATAGGATTTCGACCCCATATCATCCCCAAACTAGTGGACAAGCCGAGACATAGAGAAGTCAAGGCCATCCTTGAGAAAACCGTGGGACCATCAAGGAAGGATTTGTCCAACAGACTCAATGATGCCCTTTGGGCATATAGGACAACATACAAGACACCAACTGGCATGTCTCCATTTTCAAAATTGCCTTTCTTTCATACTATTTCATATGTGATTATATTTGATTACTTTACATAAACTCATCACATATGCTTGAGAGAGTGAAACCTTATGATTCATGAGAGAAACTGAGAGTTGCCTAGTGATGTTAGAGTCAAGGCAAAATCTTTCTAAGGCATTTGAACTTCGTTGAAATTGGCATATCTTCAGTTTGGCATGACATGATCTATTTGCTATGTTTCTTATTAACTTCTTAAGTATTTAGTTTTTGCTTTAGTTGTTAAGTAAAACGAGACAAAACTCCTCATACTAGGTGAACCTAGGGGTTTAAATGATCTATCCCTAATTAGATTGAATCTTTTAGTTTTTACTTCAGTTTTATTCTTTGTTTTGCTCGCAGACTAGCAAAAGCTAGGTTTGGGGGTATTTGTTAGGTCATAATTCTTACATATATTTCATGTCATTTCATGCCTCTTTGCTTGTCTTTTGCTTAATTTCTAGCCATCTATAGTAGAATGTGATGCTTTTGTGAGACATGTGCAGAACTTAGAAAGATAGCTCAATTCTAAGAATAATGGGAAAATAATGGCCTAAATCGGAGTTCAAATGAAGGAGATGCCCTCAATTCAATATCAAGTCATAAACTAGGTCTTAGAAGTGCCAGTGCACCCTATTTAGGGTGCAGGTCAAGGACCTCGAATCAAGTCATCCGGGTCCAAGAACTGTGTTTGAGGACCAGCAGATCAAGTCCTTGGTAAGGCAGGTTTCATGCCAAGACGTGTTCCTGACGTGTCTCAAGTTCCCCAAAATCGTGTCCAAGACTGGCACAGGAGCCTGGCCGCGGGCTAGGTGCAAGGCACGCATAGATCATGTCACCAACTCCTATTGAGGATCAAAACAAGAACAAAGCCGGACAAAGGGAGTCAAGCAGCAGAAATGAATGTTAAACGATATTTTGAAGCCAAAACATGGCAGGGGGCACCTAGCCTTGCCTTAGACACATCCAAGGCATGCCACCGACTTGCCAGCACCTAATCGCGGGCTAACGGTCAACTTAAAGATAATTTCATAATCATCCCAAATCATTCCAAAGTCATTTCCAGAACATTCCAGAATTCTTCAAGACCGTGGGCCAGCCAGGCCAACTTGTGTTCCCACTTGCCAACTGGCATTTCTCAATTCCAGCCGTATTCTGCTTAGTTCTCCATCAGTTTTAGGACTACTTATCTAGTTAGGATTGTAATAACCATTCTAGAACATTCTAGGATAGAATTTCTAATTCCAGTCCTTCTAAGACAAGGTTTTCCCTTCTCTACATAAGGGGCCCTCTGTTCAGTGTTTTGGACACACCATCTTAGACACTTTATTTTTTTTTTATTGAGCTATTAACGTGAGGCTTGTTCACTAAGACTTGATTGTGTTCTAGGAGGAGTGCTTGGAGTCTGCCTTTGAGAGTATTATTGGGTTTAATCTTTCACTTTCATATTCAATACAATTTATGTTTTTTCTTTTCATAATGCGTAGTGAGTAGTTTCCTTTAAGTTAAGGGTGATCTTGAAGCCCTAGCCATGGCAACTTCGTGACTTGGTTTTGGCGCTTGGTTTTGATTATTGTGTTCATCTTGGTGTGTTGAATTACTGCTTAAATTGCTATTTTATTGTGTTGTTAAAATTAGGTACTTTAATAACATGATTCACATACGACTTTGCATCAAAAGGTTACATTAAGCAATGATCTTGTAATTCAACTCATGACATTCCTAGAATGCACATCACTTTCTAGGGTTAGTGTAGTGCCTTAGATTTCCTTTTGTTCTTAATGCTTCCTTTCGGACCCAATTGGATAGAAGTTGGTGTACACATCATGCACTTAACATAAAAATTAAGAAGGAAATAAAATATGTGATATAGCCTTAGTCGGACTTTTGCATGGGCACTAGGACAAGTAATGAACATGATAATTGAACCTTGCAAACCGAGTTGGAAACCATTGTGGTTAGGTATAGATAGGGACTGATAGGATTTTTCCCACCTGCAAAACAAGGGTTAAAATCACACAAATAATACCTGCAATAGTACAGGGTTGTTGTAGTATAGCACTGAGCAGAGTCGATTTCCTCAGTGACTGATATGGATATTTCTTATTGTAGAATTCATGCTTAATTAATAATAAAGTAAATTGCAAGAATTTCGGTAACTGAATTAAAATTAATTAAACAATTAAACAAGTACTAAGGTTCAACCTTCACCATTAACAATCATATGTGACTTAGAAAAGAATCTATGAATCAATACATGCAACTTTGAAGGTTAGATTTTCCGAAAGCATATTTTCCTCGTGGGCATTCAAGTGAAAATGTTTACCTAACATGCGACTAGTCTATAGCATTTAGATCTAATTCTATATGCAAGATTCTTCAAGTCCATGAAAATCTTTTATAACCATGCAATCTCTAAGTTATGGCATTTAACCTAGATGTATTACAATCCTCAATCACAAGAAGCTAATCCCAATTTTTAGGTGGGCATTCCTATAAAATTGCATCAAATTACTTATCTAAATATCCTAAGGTTGATCAAGCATTAAGATATAAAGATAGTATTAAACAGTGATTGAAAATTCAAAGCATGCATAAACGACAACATAGGAAAAAGATAAATCACATATTCATGTTAAGGCTTAGGTCTAACCCTAGTGAGAAATTTAGCCACTCATGCTCATAATGAATAGAAATAACTCCATTAAAATTAAAGTTCAGAGAACAAATAGTTTTGTAGAACGATGGTGAGCCAAAAATCCCAGCTTGCCGTGCACTAGATGGAGGAATTATAATCGGAATCTCTTCTCCTTAAAACCTAGGCCAAGCTTGGGTATTTATAAGGAAAGATTCCTAATCCTAATTTGAAAAGGAGTAAAATAAAATAATAAGAAAATCTAATTCCTATTTTGAACAGAACTTGGCAATCACATGCCTTCTCCTACTTGAATTGGGAATTCACTGATGCAGCCCTAGAATCAAGGCTACTACCTTCATTAAAAACGTCTCCTTTGTGGTTTGGGATTCCTTAACATACTTCCTTCTTTTGCTCCACCTACTCATTCTAGAATAAATTTGTCAATTTAATAAATTCGAGTATCAATTCCTCCCAAAATAATAATAATAACTAATTAAATATATGGGGAAATACAAGTATATTTTCGGCTCATCAAATACCCCCAAACTTGAATTTTTACTTGTCCTCAAGTAGGTAAAACAAAACTAAGAAAACTAAAATAAAAATAAAATGCCACTTTCGCAGTGAACTCGATAGCGTTGAGCAAGCACTACACGCCTTTAAACCCCTATGTATCCCTAGTAGGAGGAGTTGTGTCTCCTGAGGGTTTACCAGTTACGATACCCTCAAACTCTCTAAAAATGTTAAACTTAATTTAACCTTCCTTCCATTGAATATAAAGTAACACTCATAAAAAAAAAAATCAAAATTCTCAAGTCATAAGCAAGGCTAAAAGAGAGCAAATCCACACTTTCAAAACAGAAGATTACCAGATTCTAGTGAGCAATCCATAAACCATATTCGTGTAATGTGAATCTCAACAAAATTGTAAGTGTTAAACCAGTCCCTCACTTGCATTAAATATGTACCCACCAATTGTAAAATCACGTAACCTACTACCATCCAAAGCATTCTTGCCTGAAATGTTTATATATATATATATATATATATATTTTTTGTTATATATAACAAATGATGGAAATTTTATTTAACATTAAGCAAGCTTTCTATCCAACCCATGTAACGAGCTTTAGATCGATGACTCCCAAATCAGATGATTTTAGGGCACCAGACAACAAATGTCCCAAAGGATTTATTTACTCGAATTGGAAAGGCTAGCATGTTATTGATGGATAAAAATAAATGCACACCCTATTTTAGGGCTCGGACTCACCTCCGATTTATTTATGGCTTTCACTTTTTCGAACCCTGGATGGTAACAAACTAAATGACCCACAATCTTAGGATAAGAAAAAGTAGCATGTTTGAAACAAATTTAATTCCCACGAATAAGTTGATGTGCATGTGCAAAATTGAATATGGTAACAATTGTGTGCAAAAATCAACTATATGTTCTTGGTGGTCATGCTCTAATATTTAATCTCACTTATGAAGTTTCAAATTTCGATCATAGCAAATAGAGTGCATTAAAAATAATTTAGGAAGGAAAAAATCAAATTAAATCTAAACAAAAATCTTTGTTATTTATTTATTTTTGTTTTGTTTTGTATTTTTACTAATAATTTTTGATAAAACAGACAAACAAAATGATAGTTTCCTACCCCCAAACTTATCATGCAACATGTCCCCAGGGTGCAAAAGAAGAAAAGACAAAGAAATATGAAAGAAAAGAAGAAAGAAAAACAAAAAAAAAAAGAACTAAGACAAAAAGAAAAAAAAATAAAAGTGAAAGAAAGAATAGCACCTGGGTTCGAACCATAGACCTGAGCTGTGCCCCCTGCTCTTAAAACGACAGCAAGTAGGAGCAGCCAAGAAAACGACATCGTTGCATTGTTGTGGAAAAAGTGGCGTCGTCTCATTTGATGGTGGTCTAAAACGCCACCGTTTGGACGCACCTTATAAAAACCTCATGTTCAGACTTAGGGTTTCATTTCTCACACCCAGCCGTCCCTATGCTTAGGAAATCGGGAGACAATTTTCCCAATATCTCTGAAAATACCCACCGACGCCGCACGCCGATCTGCTTCTCCGGTCGTTCCTGGAGAAGAGGCTCCATCATCGTGAAGGCGAGTGAGAATTTTTTGAATAATTGATGGTGAACACCACGACTGGGACCGTGTCTTCCTTGTGGGGTACATAAATACGCGAGGATGGTCATGGCACCGATCATCGTCATGATGCGCCAGCGGCCGAGGGGGAACCAGCATCAGCGACCGGCAGTGGACACGAGGTAAGGTCTTTGCGCTTGGTCCGATCGGGGCGCTTTGGCCATTTCTATTTCATGTATTTATGTTTTATTGTTTTTGTGTTTCGGGTTTGTAGTGGTTTATATATGTGTTCACTGCGCATAGGGGGTGGAGGTGTGTTCGGTTGCGGGAATGCAGGTGGGAGAAATGACAGTGGGATGGAGGAGAGAACTTGAGCGAGCAGGGGAAGCGGAGAAGTGCCCCTTGAAAGGTAACCGACTTCTTTTCTTTAAATCTGTCAAGCATATGGTTTTGGATTCGTTCGTTTGGAATGCTATAATGCTCTGTAATCTGTGAATGGTTGTTGGTGAGGGAACAATTTAACTGCCCTGTGATGTGTCATTAGGGGCCATCACCGGCCGTCGGAGACGATGGCGGGGATGGTGTTGTGTAGGTGCTGACTAGAGATCGGGGGTCCGCGCCACCGTGCCTTGGTCCGGTGTGGTTATGGGCTGGGGGCCGAAAGTGAGCGGATTGAGAGGCCCACTAGTAAGCTGTAGGGCCGTGACCGTATTGGGCCAAAGGGCGGGCATGAGCCCACTCTAATGGGTGGGAACACCCGGGGCATATGGCAAGGGGTACCCGGCTAAGAAAGTGTGCCTGATGGGCTCATAAGTAAGGGCAGAGAGGACCAGGCAGTAAGCTTCGGGCTAGTACCGTCGATTGGGCTTGGGCCCATGAGTAAGCAGTTCATCGGAGGAGGAGGTGAAGGGGGCAAGCCACCATAGGCCCGGTCCATTATCAGCTAAGGTCCTCAAAATTGGGCCTGATTTGATCGCAGGCCTAAGAGTAGGGCCTGAGTTGACCGCGGGTCGGGGCTCAGTCGTTTTTGGGCTGGTAGTCTTATGGGTCTGGGTCTAGGCAGGCAGGGATGCATCGTGGGCTGCCCAACTAGTGTGGACCTGCTCAGAACCTAGGCCCAAGTTGGGACTGGGCCCAGTAGTAAGGTGCAGGAGGGCCAGGTTGGATACCCACGTGTCCGTCGCTTGAGTGGGCTTGGACGACTTCGGCTCCTTGACTTGGGTCTGGATGCAGCTCATGTGCTTGGTTGGGCTGGCAGCTAAACTCACGCTCCGAAATGGGCCTTATTGTTGACCGGTTTAGTTTTTTTTTTTTTTTTTTTTTTTATAATTGAAACCTGACCCTGACTGGTATGTGTGCAGATCCAACCCCCAAACTTAGATTAGGTTGTAGACTCCTAGGTTATTCAATTTATTTGATGTAAAAGTGTTGTAATAACAGACCTAGGATCACGATCGTCATCAGCCCAGGTATGACTCCTCCATCCTTGGTATTTATATTCGGAAACATGTCTACATTTTGTTGTATGATTATACCGGACTGCTAGTGGATAGGGCGCACCAATCAAATCAACCATGTATGCCTGCAATCATACATTTTGCTAGGTAACAACAGAAAACGGTCATTGCATGTTAGTTAAGTAGAGGGTAGAAAAGAAAGGTAAAAGAAAAACAAAAACACTATCGAAAAGGATATAGGTGGGTTACCTCCCATTAAGCGCTTTAGTTAATGTCTAGAGCTTGACGTAGGGCCGCTAGGATCACTGAGTAGGAATTTGTAGAGTCACGACATCCTTAGCTAGGTCGTAGGGTGACTCCAAATAAGGCTTCAAATGGTCCATACCAGCGGGACTTAAGCTTCCCTGGAAAGAGTTTGAGTCTGGAGTTAAATAAGGGTTCCTTCTGTCCTGGATGAAATTCCTTTCTTAAAATCTGTCGATCATGAAAAAGCTTGGTCTTCTCTTTATATATCTTCACATTTTCGTAAGCGTCATTACAAATTTCTTCCAACTCACTATGCTTCAGTTTACGCTGCTCTCTTACCTCATCATAGGCAAGATTGAGTTGATTTACTGCCCATAACGCTTTGTTTTCTAACTCGATGGGTAAATGACATGCTTTGCCGTAAACCAGTCGAAATGGGGACATCCCAATAGGTGTCTTATAAGCTGTTCCGTACGCCCATAGTGCATTGTTAAGCTTTGTACTCCAATCCTTCCCTGTAGAAGACACTGTCTTTTCTAGAATTCGCTTAAGCTCGCGATTAGAAACTTCAGCTTGCCCAGATTTTTAGGGGTGGTATGGTGTTGCCACCCGATGAGTGATGCCATACTTTGCAAGTATTGTGGCAAACGGCTTATTCAAGAAGTGCTTGCCTCCGTCACTTATGATTGCTCTGGGGACTCCAAATCTAGGGAAGATCGTACCTTGTAGAAATTTGAGAACCACCGATCCTTGATTTGTTGGACTGGCAACAGCTTCCACCCATTTATACACATAGTCTACAGCCACCAGGATATAGAGGTTGCCGTGAGATGAGGGAAGAGGACCCATAAAGTCAATGCCGCAAACGTTAAAAATTTCAACAACCAAAATGCTTTGCTGGGGCATCTCATTTCGTTTGGACTGGTTTCCAACACGCAGGCAGTGATCACATGCTTGACACCATGTGTAAGCATCTTTTAACAAAAATGGTCAATAGAATCCGCTTTGTAAAATTTTGGTTGCGGTTCGTTTTGGACCGAAACACGCAGAGTGATGTGCAAATCGTAGGACACTTTCCTGCTCTTCACTAGGCACACACCTTCGAATAAGTTGGTTTGCACAGTGCTTGAATAGGTAGGGTTCATCCCAGAAATAATATTTGACAGTGGATAGAAACTTCTTTCGGTGTTGGGATGTAATATCAATTAGGAGTTTGGCACTAACAAGAAAATTCACAATATTTGCATACGAGGGAGTGTGTTGAATAAGAGCGAAGAGCTGCTCGTCAGGAAAAGTTTCATGGAGTGGCAGTGATTCGGACTCTGCTGTTGTGGTGTTCACTAGCCGAGATAAGTGGTCAGCCACCACATTCTCACCCCCCTTTTTGTCGAGAATTTCTGTGTCAAACTCTTGTAGCAGGAGAATTCATCGTATGAGTCGAGGTTTTGAATCCTTCTTGGCAAAAAGGTATTTCAATGCTGCATGGTCAGTGAAGATAATTACCTTAGCTCCAATTAGATATGATCGTAACTTTTCCAATGCAAAAATCACTACTAAGAACTCCTTTTCTGTTGTTGAATAATTGAGTTGTGAATCGTTTAAAGTTCAACTAGTGTAGTATATCACTCTGATGCGTCACACATGACTTCAAAAGGTTGGTTCCTATTAGGTGATGTGATAATTGGGGTCGTGGTTAAAAGAGTCTTCTGGGTTGCGAATGATTCGAGGCACTTGTCATCGAATATGAAGTCTGAGTCCTTGGCCAATAAATTGCACAGAGGTCGGCTAACCTTAGAAAAATCCTTGATAAATCTTCTATAGAACCCAGCCTGGCCAAGAAAGCATCGGATATCCTTGACTGACGTGGGGGGTGGTAGGTTGCTGATGACATCAATCTTGGCTTTCTCCACTTCGATTCCAGTCTGAAATCAGGTGCTCTAACACGATACCGTGCTTCACCATAAAGTGGCACTTCTCCTAGTCTAATACCAAATGCGTATCTTTGTATCTTTCCAAAACAGTGGCCAAGTTGTCTAAACAGTGGTCAAAGGAATCTCCATATACTCCATATTCGATGCACCATGTCCGAGAATATGCTCATCATGCATCGCTGAAAAGTGGCAGGTGCATTACACAATCCAAATGGCATACGTCGATAGGCAAAAGTGTTGAATGGCCAAGTGAACGTAGTTTTGTCTTAATCTTCAGGTGCAATAGGAATCTGTTTATACCCTGAATAGCCATCTAAAAAACAATAGAACGCCTTACTCGCTAATCGCTCCACCATTTGATCAATGAATGGGAGTGGAAAGTGATCCTTTCGTGTGGCTGAATTCAGCTTGCGATAATCAATACACACCCTCCACCCCGTAGTCATCCTTGTAGGAACTTGCTCCCCTTTTTCATTTGTAATAATAGTAATTCCTGATTTCTTAGGAACAACTTGTGTTGGGCTTATCCAAGGGTTGTCTGAAATTGGGTAGATAACGCCAGAATCTAGGAGTTTTAGGACCTCAAAACGAACAACGTCTTTCATGATTGGGTTCAATCGCCTTTGAGCATCTACTGTGGGCTTGCTGTCATCTTCTAGTAGGATCCGATGCATGCAGATTGAAGGGCTAAGGCCTATGATGTCGGCTATAGTCCACACAATAGCTTCCTTGTATTTTCGTAAGATTCGGAGTAGTTTGTCTTCCTCTAGTTTTGTGAGGTCTGCTGCAATGATCACGGGCAGAGTCTCTTGATCAGCAAGATGCGCATATTTGAGGTGGCCTGGAATAGGTTTCTTTTCCAACTGAGAGGCCTTCTTAATAGAAGGTTGTTGTGGTGTCTGTGGTGGCCCAAGGGCTTCAATCGGAGGTCGCCACAGTGGATATGGTCGTCGGTTGCTATCTAGTGCTGCCATTATTTCAGCAATATCGTCCTCATTTTGGCTAAGGATGGGGCCAATGAGGGCTGCCTCTATAGGGTTGTTATAGAGCAACTGTCTTTGTTCCATGCAGTTTACATCCTCCAATACTTCAATTTGTGAACACTCTGAAATTTTAGCGGGTCTTTTAGCTATGTCAAACAGCTTTAAGACTATTGTTTGGTCTTGTACACGGAATGTAAAAGTTCCAGTTTATACATCAATTAGTGTACGGGTTGTGGCCATGAAGGGTCGGCCAAGGATTAGTGGCGTCTCTTTGTCTTCCACCATGTCGAGTACCACAAAGTCGATGGGTAGATATAGTTTATCCACCTTGATGATGAGATCTTCAATGATACCCTAGGCATGCAGGCCGACATATGGACCAAAAAGCCCACATGACGAAGCCCTAAATAATGTAGGAAGTGTACCACAATCCATACTAATGACATATATTGTTAAATATGTATATATATATATATATATATATATCACGATTAACATCATGAGTGGTACAGAGTATGTCCAAAGCAAAAACGTGCATGATGATCCAAAATAAGCACCAAAACTGATGAATACAACATAAGGTTAAAAACCCATATTCAAACTCATGAAGTCAGGCTGCCACTAGTAATATCTTCCTCGAACTTTTAACTCAACGCTCATTAACTCCTGAGGGGCGAAAAACAAAGGTGAGTGAATTGAAAAATAAAGTTAGTGAAAAATTGTGGTAAAAGGTATATACTAACCCCTCAATTAGAAAATCGAGATTTGCAAGCATATTAATACACATATATACTTATATACGTATAACCACGTAGGTAATAAGAGTCATAATCCTACTACAAGCTTTCTCAGTACAGCCAATGGAGTTTCCTACATACACACTTCCAATCCATAATATAACCATGACCTTAATATACAATATAATGTTTACATGTAATCCAAACCATTCAGGTTATCTCACCAACAAATAATCATCCAAGATCATCACATAAGACTCCATATCATACTCAAAATATACTCGGTACCCCTTTTTGGTATTCATCATTCAGATCATCATATATAAGTACCTACTTCATTTCATATTCGACATCACAATCAAAAATCACACTCCAACATAATATGTACCCTCAATGTTACTTTCACAATCAAGTCCTCCCATGGGACCATATAAAATCAACAATATAATCAATATGCCATCGATACAATAGTCGCACGAGTCACGCTCACATGACAGGACTGGGTATCTTTGCTCTGTACCACGATCACGTGAAGGACTGGGTGCATTGCACCATCACCACATGTCTCTTTAGGGCCCCGGGACAAGACTGGCGCTATTTAAATAGTATAGAGCAAGCGTAGTTGAAGATCATGTGGAGCACTGGTCTGTGGTCTACAGACAGGTACAATACCAGTGACTACCGAATGGTCCATATCTCATCAACCATCATAATAGCTCGGCATACTCATCGAGCTTACACAAACATATTTTCCGTAATTATCATAACTCATTACTTGTACTGACATGACTAGTGGCCAGTAATTCAAATTTCAATACTTCACAACCAAGTTCGGTTCTCAATGACTCACTTATAATAGCACATGTAGCAAAATTCCCATCAATCAACAAAACATGTACTCTTTTCATCAATATTCACACATTGGGCTTAAAACTTATCATAGCCGCAACGAATTAAAGGGAATCAAACTCGATTATTCCAAACTCAATCAAGTCATATCCAAAACACCATAGTCAAAATATACTCATTCTAAGTTCATCCTGACACCACCAAGCCATTATAACCAATTCTATTGATTCAACTCAAGTATGTCGTATAACAAACATATAGTAATATGTTATCCATATAAGTCTTAATACAAGATATATAGTAGTATGTCACCTATGTTGAAATTCCTTATTCAAGTAACCATCAAGCAATCCACACACATTCATGCACATATATATATATATATATATATATATATTTACAAAAAACAAATGGGTCCACTCACAGTACGATCCTGAGAAGTAGTAGCTCCCCCGGCTGTAACATGCCTAAAACAATTAGGCAACTAGTTTAATAATCATAACCAGGAAAAACAGTAACAAATCCCATTTTTGAACATTACCCAATAGGATTACTGTTAATTCAACTTTCTAAATGAACAAAACACGTCTAGGAGACCCTTGGGAACAACACACGCGCTGCTAGGAGCTAGAACTAGGCTCCACGCGCCCCCACCCGCCGGCCGGAGGTCGAAAACCTCTCTCACACACCGCCACGCGCCGGGGGTGGTGCTGTACACCTGCCACCGTGGGTGATGGCAAGTCACTAGAGAGAAAAGATGAAGAAACAGCGGCTCTACCGTGACCTCCGTCGTGGCCGCCGCCGTGGACGGCGACGCACCGGCTAGAGACGGCCAACACTAGCCGAAAATCTACCTTGATTTCTCAAAAGTTGATTGGGAAGCTTCAAATACCTTCAGACATCGACCCTCAATCCGTATGATTCAGACACCGGCGATGGTAAAGGAAGGCAGGGCTAGGCTCGCATGTTGGGTCGACGGAGAACGCCATGAAAGACGGCGAGGATTTCCTGGGTTCGCAGCTCCAATTCACTCCATCCAGCGAGCGTTGAAGGTGAATGAAGGCAGGGATGGCTTCGTCTTGCCCAGAAGTAGCTGTTGAGGTTGGTTTGGCGACCTGGGTCGGCGACGATGGCGTTCTCTGGGTTTCTTGGCGGTGGTGCTCCCTCCACAATGAACTTCACAGCAACGGTGGCAGGGACAAGGTCGTCTCGAGAAGGGGAGTTGTTTGGGCTTGGTAGCTGGGCTGACTGTGGCTGCGGCTGTGCACGGTAGTGGCTGGTGATTTCGTGTTCACTAGTTGCAGAGAGGGAGGAAGAAGACGAAGTTATCGGGGAGCGAGGAAAATGAAAAATGAAGGTGTGGGTTTTGATTGGTGGACAGTTTTAGGAAAAGAATTAGAAATAAAATAAAATAAATAATTAATGACTCAATTACATAATACTAATATTTCCAAATATCCCGAAAAATTATTTACGAATAATTCTAATGAATTCGTTTTCTTGTTTTGAATTTCGTTTTCAACTTTCTACCCAACTTTCAATTTAAGCTACAAAGATTCGGAGTCTAACTCCTGAATTGGTTATTTTTGTTCACTTAGTAAATTTCACAGAAATTCGGTAATTAACATAGTAACGTAATTCGGTAATTTAATAATTCCGATTTTGTAATTTTGGGACGGGTTGTAACAATCTACCCCCGTAAAGAAGATTTTGTCCTCGAAATTAAATACTTACATACCAGGAAAAACTACGTCCTCGGGTAGCAGTAGACGAGCTTTTATCTCTCTCTCTCTTAGTTCATCCTCAGGTTCCCAAACCGCCTCTTCTACGTTTTGTTTTCTCCATAGTACTTTAACCAAAGGTATCATCTTATTCCTCAACATCTTATCCTTCCGGTCCATTCTCGTGACTAGTAGTTCTTTATGGGTAAGATCTTCATCCACTTCAAGAGGCTTCGAATATGACAATACATGGTATGGATCCAGTACCTGATGTCGTATCAATGACACATAAAACACAAAGGTATTCGTGACAGTTGCGGCTGTAACTCCAAACGATAGACTACTACTCCTACTTCCTCAATAATCGGATGAGGACGAATATAGCGAGGGTTTAGCTTCCCTCATTTGACACAGTGTACACCCTCTTCCATGGTGAGAATTTTAGGTACACTAGATCTCCCAGGTCATAAGATCGATCCCTAGAATTTCCTTCTGCTACCTTTTTATGTCTGCGTTGTGCATCCTTGAGATTACTAGTGATTTCTTGTACTTGGCCTTTGACTTGATCTACTAATTCTGGACCATCAATAGCTCGTTCTTCAACTTCTTACCAATACTCTAGTGTCTTGCACGCTTTCCCATACAAAGCTGCAAAATGTGTTATACCTAGACTCGAGTAATAACCATTATTATAGGCGAACTTCACAAAAGGAAGATGTTGATCCTAGCTACCCCGAACTGTAATACGGAGGCTCTGAGAATGTCTTCCAACGTCCGAATCGTCCTCTCATACTGTCCAATTGTCTGAGGATGGAATACAGTACTGTAGGCCAGCGAGTACCCATTGCAGTTTACAACGCCTCCTAGAATTTGAAACTAAATCGAGGATCCTGATCCGAAATGATAGAAGCTGGAATCCCATGAAGTCTAACAATCTCGTCTATAAATAGCTTCACCATTTGACTCTATGAGCATTCTTTCTCACTTGCTAAACGTATGCACATTTTCTCAAATGCTCAACAACTATCCATATACCATTTGAACCAGAACTTGTCTGAGGTAGTTTATACACCGGATCCATGGTAACATGTTTCTACTTCCAAACAAAAATAGGTAAGGATTGAGATAACCTGCGAGTCTCTGTCTTTTTACTTCGACTTGCTGACCATTCGGCGCATCTTTACAAACCGTGCCAACTCCCTTTTCAATCCAGAATTGCCTTCTTTAAATCTCTATCGCTTGTTACAAGCATACGGTTACTCAAGCGTAGCATCCCATCTAGGATACTCATAGATCTTGTCGTTCCCCATTATTAACCTTCTAAATAAGTTCACAGCACCCATGATCTTTTATTTTGTTTTCCAACACTTGGTCAATCATAACTGATCTAACTTGTAAATGAGTAATCAAACCTCCTTCAGGATCAGGTCCTACTGTGGCACCTGTTTCCTTTAATTGGAAAAATTAACTATGGATTCATGATCTTTATTGCTTGCACTCTACCATAGGACTTCCGGCTTAGGGCATCTTCCATCAAGTTAGCATGACTGGGGTGGTATTCAATGGTACAAGTATAATCACTCAAAAACTCCATCCAACCAAAACTGGCACTTTTCGAGCATCACAAATAGTTGCTCATGTCTCAATCTTTTCAAAACACGTCTGAGGTGCTTGGCATGTTCCTCCGAGTTCTTCGATTATATCAATATGTCATCAACGAAAATGATAACAAAATGGTCCAAATATGGTCAGAACAATCAGTTCATCGAGTCCATGAGTGTTGTTGAGGCATTACTCAACCCAATGGCATCACCCGGAATCCATAATGACCATAACGAGTATGGAAAAACCGTCTTTGGAATTTCTTCATTCATGATCCGCAATTGATGATGTCCAAGTTTCAGATCAATCTTGAAGAATAGTTCAGCTCCCTTTTACTTGATCAAAAAAATCATCCATCCGAGATAATGGATAGCGAATTTCAACGGTCACATGATTCAACCGCCAGTAGTCGACACCCAATCACAAGGAACTATCTTTCTTCTTAACAAATAAAACTGGGTCTCCCCAAGGCGAAGTACAGAGCTGGATAAAGCCTTTTTCAGCAATTCTTGCAACTGTGCAGAAAATAACAATGCAAGAATGAAAGGTTGATTGTTTGTTAACTAAGGCAAATTAAGGCTTACTATCCATCCTAACCAATTATAGTTACTAATCAGATTTCCTTGACCTAATTACTTATGCATTCTCTGAATTAAGTGCCCATGCGAAGGTCCCGATGGTTGGCCCATTCCACATATGTTATTCTCTATTACTTGGCATGTTCTAAGCATGATGTGTACTCTAAAACGTCTATCACCTACCGTTTAAGATGATGCATGAATTATAAAGAGAATTTAATGACACTACACTATCCCTAGAAAAGTAATATGCAATTCTAGATTGTCATGAGTTAAGACTATAGGTAAGTGTCCCAAATACCCTCGATGCTAAAAATCACATGATGATATGATGGTCTGTTAAACAATTACATCTATAATTATATGCAAACAAGGTGATCAATCTTATAGGCATAAATTAAGGTCATTGAACAAAATAATCTAACTTATTCAGTATGCATAGCAATCATAATCAAGAGCCAGAAATCTAATCAATGAACTAACATGGCTAGGACTTCAAGCAGTCCTAATCCTAAAAGGAATTATTCACTCATAATTGAAATTAAAATAACTATAATTGAAATCATAAGTAAATTGCAATGAAATAAAAGTTTAAAGTAAAGAACACTGATGAACAATGATGCACAACAGAGACACGGCAAGGCCTTCCTCTCCAAGCTCCATGCACAACACTCTCCACTTTGGAAAAAATAAAGACTGTTTGAATTTAAAACTAAATTGCAAAGAATGTATGTGGCTAGGGTTCTCAAATCCCCAAAAATGGTGTGTAAAAATCTCGTCCCTAAAACACTGAACAAAGACTCCCTTTTATAGACAAAGGGAAAACCTTGTCCTACAAGGATTGGAATTAGAAACCCTAGCCTAGAGTGTTCTAGAACAGTTATTATACTTCCAAGTAATTACAAAGTCCCGAAAACCTATCAGAACCAATCAGCACACGGTTGGGAGTGTGAATGCAAGCTGGCAAGTGGGAACACAAGCTGGCCGCAAGCAGCCTGCGGTTAGACGTTGGAAACCTAGAACTTGGCCCTTGGAATGTCTTCGTCATAGGGATCTGGGACTACGCTTTTGAGGCACACCATGAGCATAGTAGAAGCGCATCTTGGTTAAGGCTAAGCGCATAAGGTTCAGAATTAGCGCAGAAACTAGGCGCATATGAGAAGTTCTTGGGACATGTACTTGACATGTCCTGGCATGACTTTGGCACTTCTAGGACATGAACTTGATGTCATGGGACACAGGTTTGGGACTCGGATGACATGATCTGAGGTACTTGTCCAAGGACCCAAAATAGGCGCACTAGCGCACTCTAGATCCAATTCAAGGCCTAATATTGAAATGAAGACATCTCTTTCATCTGAACTCCAATTTGAGTCGTTCTTTTTGCATTCTTCTTAGAATTTACATATCTTTCCAAATCTGCATAAGTCTCACAAGATTGATCATTTTCTACCATTGATGGCACGATATCATTTAAAAGACATGTAAGAGAGGCATATATAGACATCAAAATGATGCATAAATACTGATTGAACAAATACCCCCAAACCTATCTTTTGCTAGTCCCTGAGCAAAACAAACTTTAACAAAATGAAAAGACTCGATCTTAGTTAAGATAGAAAATTTAAACCCTTAGGTTCACCTAATAGGAGGAGTTTTGTCTCCTGAGGGTTATAGCATCACGATACCGACAAACGTTTTACTTAGACAAATAAGATGCTAGAGATAGTACTTTTAACAAGCTAATAAGAATCAAAGTAAGTAAACTTGCTTTGCATAACTAAAAGGAATGCCATAGCCATGAGTGTCATGTGAAGGTGTGTGTTTATAAGTACCAATATTTCAAGTGATCATGTTTGAGAACAACTTCATCCTTGTGCCTTAGAATGATTTCGCCTCGATTCTAATCCTCACTAGGCAACTCTCAATTCACACAAGAATCCTAGGATGTCACTCTTTTCAAGCATATGTGATGAGTTTATGTTATGAAATTCAAATTTAATCACATATGAGTATCAACGAAGAATAGCACTTTATGGAAATAAAGATCTCATGAAAGGAATTGAATTTGAAGTACATAGATACGTACCTCAATCCTTAGCATGATTGTCCATAAGATCAGGTAGGTCTTCCATTTTTAGTTGTAATGGGGCTAAGCTTCAAGGTTTAGAAAGGAAGGATGGGATTCAAAGAACCTGAGCTATGTCAAGGCATGAGAAGTCATGACTTGAACTTGGAATTTCTAAACTGAATCCCTACTTAAGGCCCATGACATTTGTGCTTTCTTGATGGCTTATTTTGAGGCTCTTGGCTCACTTGGCTCAATTCACTTTGTTTTTCACTTTTTTTTTTCTTTTCTTTTCTTTTTCAAAGTTTCTATCTTTCTTTTGATTTCTTTCTTTTATTTGTTTTTCTTTGAATTGAATTGAACTAAGATCATGCAATGATTCCCACAAACTTTCTTGTAGCTTGTCATCTGTAAGCTTTTCTTTAAACTTTTGAACTTTGAATTGACGCCAATGTCCTTGGAATTGGGCAACATCTTCTTTCACTTCTCATTTTCACCATGAATCTCATTTAGGGCAACCTTAGTACAAACTGAGGTTATAGGGCATGACTGTGATTAATGGCTAAGTATGTCGGTTAGGTTATACTTTTGGGTGATGAAAGAAAAGGCAGAGTGTTTGGCTTCAAAGTTGGCTAAGGGAGCATGCAATAGGTTAGGATAAAGCCTTTAGAGGTTAAAGCACACATAGCCTACATCACTTCTTATGGAAAACCACACATTAAATCAAGAGTATCTAAATGATGTTAGTTCTTTAAAATTCAATGCAAAACGATGTAATGAGATTAGCAATTAAGAACAAAAGCGAAGAGTGTTTAAGAGTAGAAACAAGTATATTCCTCATAAAGAATGGCAATTAGGCTCAAAGATCTCACAAGGTAGTCCCCACTAATTTTCTAAAGTTCACTCAAATAAAGTTATTTTGTTCACTTAATCACTTAAAACGAGGCATTGGGTAGTGCAGATCATGAACTACTTGACCATGGCATGACTCTTAGTAAGGCAAAGACAATTAACTTAGCATATACATCCATATTAAAAAGTTATCATACTATTACTTAACTAAACAGAAAAACAAAAAAAAAACTAAAGCTGAAATTCAAAAGTCCTGGCCATGTATCACTCCCAAACCTACTTGTTTCGATATGCAAAAATTCAATCCACACCCCCAAACCTAAACTGAACATTGTTCTCAATGTGATAAGCAATAAGCATGACAACAGTACAACGGTTTGAGAGATATAAAGGGCAGAAACAGCGAAGGAAGAGAAAAATACAAACCAGGGTTAGGTTGCCTCCTAGGAGCACTTTATTTAACTTCTGGGCAAGATGGGGCTAGCATGCTAGATGTTTGGCGCTAGTTGAATGTCACGGTAATTTGGTAATTGAAGTGCGTCGGCAGCCTTATCATGCCATGGTGGCTACGGACTCCATGGAAATGGTGGAGGTTCCTTGATGGAAGGCCAAGGGTCCTTGGCCGGGAGTGGAAGGTCATCATTTGGATCATCGGTTAGAGAGGACACGGCTTGGGGTAAGCTTGACCTGGCCGTCTTGTGACCCTCATGTTCTTCTAGAGGCCATGTGGTATTCTTGTCGAGCAACTCTTTAGTGCATGACCCTGCTATTGTTTCATGAAACAAATGATCCATTAGTTCTAAGGAAAAATCAATATTGGGTTCAGCAGGGTACTAAATGATATCATGGTTGTTGAAAGTTCGCAGCTTCTCTCAAACATTGATAGCCACCGTCCCCCTTTTGATATTGATGTCACAATCAACGGTGGCTAGAAGGGGTCTGCCAAAAATCAGTGGCAGATCGTCACTTGGACCGGGCTTCTCCATCCTTAGGACATAGAAATCTGCTGCAATGCTAACATCCCCTATCTACACCATTCGACTAGTTATAGAGGAATCAGCTAATTTAATGCAAAGCTCAGTAGATTTTAATTTCCCTAAGTTTAAAGATTTAAACACATGGTAGGGTATAATGCTTACTACCGCCCCTGTATCACAAAGACAATGGTTAAATCGTTTTTCTTTGATGATACAGGGGAGTGATGGAGGACTAGGTCGTCATCCTTGGGTGGCACGCCATGTAAAGCATTGAGAGTGGCTGAATTGATGTCTATGGTGATTTTTGGCTCAGCTCTACGCTTTCCAAAAACGAAGTCCTTCAAAAGTTTAGCAAAGATTGGCATATGCTTGACGAGTTTATGGAATGGCAATGTGATCTCAAGCTTTTGCAGCATGAGCTCCATCTCCCCCTCAAACTCCTCCTTCTCCTTGTTCTTGTTTTGAAACCTACGAGGAAAAGGTAAATCAATGTCATTTTCTAACTCAAAAGTCACTCTTGTAGTTGTTTTCATATTTGAATTTTTAGTTTTAGAGTTAGAATTAATTGGGTGCTGCAAATTGGCCTTGGGTCTCAAGACCGTGGTCTTGGCATTGGGAGCAGACTGGATGTCAGTCATGGCCTGATCCTGGTGGTTTCGCGCAGTGTGATGCAGGTATAGGCTGTTGTGCGCAGGTTGGCGCAGAATAGGGTCCTCAGGTGCACTGGAAGGCGCCTGCAGTAGGGCTCCTGGCGCAGCATCTGGCATGTGTTGCGGTAAGACATGGGGCATGATTCTCGGTGGCTCGCCGGACAAGGCTCTCGGCACAGGTCCTATTCTCGTCTCTGCAGCAAGTTTAGGTCCCTACTTGCTGTTTTGCGGCAGTGTGCTTGGCAGGTGCAGCGGAACATTCTGATGCGTGGTTTGGTCCAAAGTCTGTGGCATGCTATAAGGCATGCCTGCTGAGGTCCCAGCGGCGGGGTTTGGGTTCAAGTCTGCAGTTGAGGTGAAATATGGGCCCAATGCTGTGGCGTGACCTCAGGTGGTGTCACGGCAGAGTTGGACCTTGAGGGGGCCACGGGGAATCTCTTATACTCCTCATTCTCTTCAGTCTCAACGTCATAGGCATCAAAGTAAGGTCCATGGATATGCGTTCCACTGTGCAAAGTGATGGCATTTACACTTGGATGTTAAAGTCCCTTTGGATTCACCATTACATGGCTTGGCAACCGCCCTTATTCCCGCTGATTCAATTGATTTGCAATTTGTCCCAATTGACGATCCAAATTTGCAATTGCATGAATTGGATACTCTGTTGAGCCAAGGTATTGACGGTAACCTCCATAGACTTGCTTCCGCTGGTCTAATTCGAGGAAAGGCCTTGAGAGTTCCCGTGAGGGGCTGCAGCTTGCTGCTGAAATCCAGGGGGCTGCAAAGGATTGGCGGCAGTTTGATTGTTGCTCCAGCGGAAGTTCAGATTGTGTTTCCACCTCGGATTGTAAGAGTTTGAATATGGGTCATTACGGGGTAGTGAATTGTTATTGAAACCTCCAGCAAAAATTGGCGCCTTCCACCATTGGGCAGTCTTGGGACGTGTGGCCCTGAATTGAACATACTTCGTAGGTTTAAACTCCTTTTGCCTTCTCGTTACACAGTTGTTTCACCATTTCCGTGAGTTGAGCAATGGCGTCATCATTGTGATTGGTGTACGCATCACCAGTAGCCCTAGAGGAATGACCACGGTAGCTAAATTGTTTTTCCCTTTGAGCTATGTTCTCAAAGGCAGTCCTTGCTTCCTCGGCTGTGCCTTATAGAATTCCTTGGGATTGAGAGTCTACCATTGTTCGATCACTAGTCTTCAAACCTCCGTAGAAGTATAACATAAGATGATGGTCTTCGATATGGTGGTGGGGGCACACCCTTAGCATCTGGTTGAAACGTTCCCAAAATTAATGGAAAGGCACCTCCATGTCTTGTCGTGGGTTCATTATCTTGGACTTCAATTCGTTCGTCTTTTCCAAGGGAAAATATTGCGTAAAGAATTTGGACGTGTGTCCCTCCATGAGTGAATGGAAGTTGGCGCCAGCGAATGAAACCATGCCTTTGCACGATCCTTGAGACTGAAGTGAAAAAGTCGTAGGCGGATTTCAGATTCCGTCATGCCGTTAATGTGCATCGTTGAGCAGACTTCAACAAATTCCTTGATATGAAAGTGCGAATCCTCGCCTGAAAGTCCGTGGAATGTGGGCAACATCTGAATTGTCCCAGACTTTAACTCTAAATTTGCCACCGTTGACTCGAGAAAAACAATCGGAAATTGATCCTCCGAGACTTGATGAATGTCAAAGTCTTTAAGGAGCCGTGGGGCATGCGGTACTAGGCCATGTTCCCGTCCTTGCTCTTCTCTGTGATCCGCCATCCTCCCGGGACTTGGTGGTGGTGAGCCGTTTTCTGAAGATTCTCTTGAAGATGGCCCACTTGACGATCCGTGCACCGAGCCTTGGAATGACATACATGGGTACCTAACAAAAAGAAAAAACTAAGTTAAAAATCCAAATTTCAAATGGGAACCGTTGAGGGACAAGTCCCCCGCAACGGCACCAAAAACCTATTGGTAAAATTAGAGAACAAGAAATATGCAATCTAATTCTAACCACTTATAGTTAACTAAGGTTGATTGTTTGTTAACTAAGGCGAATTAAGGCTTACTATCCATCCTAACCAATTATAGTTACTAATCAGATTTCCTTGACCTAATTACATATGCATTCTCTGAATTAAGTGCCCATGCGAAGGTCCCGATGGTTGGCCCACTCCACATATGTTGTTCTCTCTTACTTGGCATGTTCTAAGCATGATGTATACTCTAGAACGTCTATCACCTACCATTTAAGATGATGGTTGAAGTATAAAGAGAATTTAATGACACTACACTATCCCTAGAAAAGTGATATTCAATTCTAGATTGTCATGAGTTAAGACTACAGGTAAGTGTCCCAAATACCCTCGATGCTACAAATCACAAGATGATATGATGGTCCGTCAAGCAATTACATCTATAATTATATGCAAACAAGGTGATCAATCTTATAGGCATAAATTAAGGTCATTAAGCAAAGTAATCTAACTTATTCAAGATGCATAGAAATCATAATCAAGAGCAAGAAATCTAATCAATGTACTAGCATGGCTAGGGCTTCAAGCAACCCTAATCCTAAAAGGAACTACTCACTCATAACTGAAATTAAAATAACTATAATTGAAATCATAAGTAAATTGCAATGAAATAAAAGTTTAAAGTAAAGAATGCTGATGGACAATGATGCACAACAGAGACACGGCAAAGCCTTCCTCTCCAAGCTCCACGCACAACACTCTCCACTTTGGAAAAAATAAAGCTTGTTTGAATTAAAACTGAAATACAAAGAATGTATGCGGCTAGGGTTCTCAAATCCCCAACAATGGTGTGTAAAAATCTTTCCCCTAAAACACTGAACAAAGGCTCCCTTTTATAGACAAAGGGAAAACCTTGTACTACAAGGATTAGAATTAGAAACCCTAGCCTAGAGTGTTCTAGAACTGTTATTATACTTCTAAGTAATTACAAAGTCCCTAAAACCTATCAGAACCAATCAGCACACGGTTGGGAGTGTGAATGCAAGCTGGCAAGTGGGAACACAAGCTGGCCGCGGGCAGCCCGCGGTCTTCCCGCGGTCAGATGCTAGAAACCTAGAACTTAGCCCTTGGAATGTCTTCGTCATAGGGATCTGGGACTGCGCTTTTGAGGCACACCATGAGCATAGTAGAAGCACATCTTGGTTCAGGCTAAGCGCATAAGCTTCAGAATTGGTGCAGAAACTAGGCGCAGATGGGAAGTTCTTGGGACATGTACTCGACATGTCCTGGCATGACCTTGGCACTTCTAGGACTTGACCTTGATATCATGAGACACATGTTTGAGACCCGGATGACATGATCTGAGGTACTTGGCCAAGGACCCAAAATAGGCGCACCAGCGCACTCTGTACCCAATTCAAGACCTGATATTGAAATGAGGACATCTCTTTCATCTGAACTCCGATTTGAGTAATTCTTTTTGCATTCTTCTCATAATTTACCTATCTTTCCAAATCTACACAAGTCTCACAAGATTGATCATTTTCTACTATTGATGGCACGAAATCATTCAAAAGGCCTGTAAGAGATGCATATAAAGACATCAAAATGATGCATAAATAATGACTGAACAAAGGTTCATTACCTATAGGAACTTCCTGAACCTTTCAAGAGGTTCCATTAATGGATACATCGTGGGCCGAGTAACCTTGACATCCTTTCTTCAACAGCTTTTCTTTCTTAAATGAAAAAATCCACCCAACTCGAGTCCCTCTTTCTTCACTAGTGAAGGTCAATACTACATACCCAAGGCTGTTGAAAGTAATTGTTTTTACTCTCTAGTCAAGATTAACATGATATTGGGATCACCAATCCATGCCTAATATCACATCGAAGTTCAAAATTTCTAAGAGTATGAGTTAGTCATTAGCACCTCATTATCAACTAAAACCGAGCAATTTCGGTATTACACCACCTCAACTTTATTCCAGTAATATCCATAAAGTCTATACCCTCGATGATACTTTATCACTTAACTCATCATCGGAAGCAGCATTTTCATATCCCTTCTCCCTGTACAGCTGCAGTAAACACCTCCCAATGACTTTCGAAAGTCCTGGCAGTCACTACGGAACGGTGGTTCGTTCATCGACATTTCCCAAATCAATCACTTCCATGCAGCTTTAGTCCCATCTTGTAACACTGATGATGTAAAGAATGGTATTGATCTTCCACCTTGTAGCCGTCCCAAGGAGCCCGTGGAAAAAGCACTTGATACTGCCATCATATTCATTTGGAGCCTCCCACAAGGTAGAAGTATAAGAATACAATGAAACTCACTTGCCACATTTGCTCATATTTAGGCATTACATGCTCAGATGTTCCTAGAAAATGCTGACATTTGGAAAATAACACAGGGACCAGTGGGTACTGTTGAAACAGACACTCAAATATGAATTTCCAGATATTCAACAAGGTATAAGCATCCCAACTTTGTAATTCTTTTCTTGCAACTGTATGCACATTTGGTTGAGTAAAACTGTGAGCAGCTTACTATCCATGGTAGAAATAGTCGATCAGTCCACCACATTTGGGACCTCTCCATATCCAGAAACTCATGAAACTTAGAAGCTTTCCATTGCATACAAAAAAGTAAACTTGATTTTTGCAATCCATATCTCACTTAGTTTCTTTCACAATAAACTTAAGCATCATATAAATTTCTTCAGACTCAAGATAGGATCTATCATGAGCTATAAATTTGTGAAGGGTTCCAAGTATCTCCACAAAACTTAACCCAAGGATTTTCTTCACCCCTCTCCTCTCCTTTACTTCTCTCAGGTTCCTTGCATCACCCCAGCGTTTGGAAACAACATAAACATTGGACAAACCAACATATCTACCATCATGATCTGGATCTTTCTCTATAAGCTTCCTTCCAACAATTTCTGCAAGATCTAATTTTCCATGGTTCATGCACCCACTAATTAGAACACCTAGCATTGGAGCTTTTGGCTCCATGGGCATTTGACAGATAAATTGGTAAGCCTCTGCTACCCTGGCCTCTACGTGATAAAACATCCATTTTCCAGGTGAAATATCCCGAACCTCATTAGTTGCTTCAACTATAACAATCCCCCAATCAACCACGGGGCAATCCTCATGACCGAAGAATTTGATGACCCCATTTCAGTACGGGTGAGTTCTACTAAAGTACGCCCTGAGCCACACCCAGCTAAAAAGTTGGCATACACATGTCCCAACTGTGTAAAATTAATGGTACCACCATGATCCTCCGGACCTTGGTCATCGGTGGGAGGTTGTCCCCTTTATGGGCACGTCGAGGAGGCATAATATTGTCATAAAAGGGTAACAATCAATGGTCATCATGCAACGACATAGACACCCTGGTGTTAGCACTTCCTAACCTGCTATGATACCAAATTGACACACCCTAACCTAGATAATATAATAAATACACGATAATCGAGGCATACGGGCCGACATATAGATCAAAAACCCCATGTGACGAAGCCCTAAATAATGTAGGAAGTGTACCACAATCCATACTAATGACATATATAGTTAAATATGTATATATATCATGATTAACATCGTGAGTGGTACAGAGCATGTCCAAAGTAAAAACGTGCACGATGATCCAAAATAAGCACCAAAACTGGTGAATACAACATAGGGTTAAAAACCCATCTTCAAACTCATGAAGCCAGGCTGCCACTAGTAATATCCTCCTCGAACTTTTGACCCAACGCTCCGTAACTCCTGTGGGGCGAAAAACAAAGGTGAGTGAACCCAAAAATAAAGTCAGTAAAAAACAATAGTAAAAGTATATACTAACCCCTCAGTTAGAAAATGGAGATTTGCAAGCATATTTATACACACATACTTATATACGTATAAGCATGTAGGTAATAAGAGTCATAATCCTACTACAAGCTTTCTCAGTACAGCTAATGGAATTTCCTACATGCACACTTGCAATCCATAATATAACCATGAACTTAATATACCATATAATTTTCACATGTGATCCAAAACAATTCAAGTTATCTCACCAACAAATAACCATCGAAGATCATCACATGAGCGAGCGTAGGTGAATGATTACGTGGAGGACTAGTATGTGGCCTACAGACAGGTACGATACCAGCGACTACCGAATGATCCATATCTCATAAACCATTATAATAGCTCAGCATACTCATCGAGCTCACACATACATATTTTTCATAATTATCATAACTCATTACTTGTACTGACATGACTAGTGGCCACTAATTCACATTTCAAGACTTCATAACCGAACTCGGTTTTCAATGACTCACTTATAACACATATAGCCAAATTCCCATCAATCAACAAACCATGTAATCTTTTCATCAATATTCACACATAGGACTTAAAACTTATTATAGCCCATAACCAATTAAAGGGAATCAAACTCCATTATTCCAGACTCAATCAAGTCATATCCAAGACCACAGAGTCAAAATATACTCATTCTAAGTTCATCCTGACACTACCATGCCATTATAACCAACTCTATTGATTCAACTCAAGTATGTCGTATACCAAACATATAGTAATATGTTGTCCATATAAGTCTTATACCAAGATATATAATAGTATGTCACCTACGTTGAATTTACTTATTCAAGTAATCATCAAGCAATCCACACACATTCATGCATATATATATATATATATATATATATATATATATATATATATATATATATATATATATTTACGTAAAACAAATGGGTCCACTCACAATACTCGGGGTCAAAGTCACCCTACGACCCTGAGACCTAGTAGCTCCCCCGCTGTCACATTCCTGAATCAATTAGGCAACTAGTTTAATAATCGTAACCAGGCTAAAAGGTAACAAATCCCATTTTTGAACATTCCCCAATAGGATTACCGTGAATTCAACTTTCTAAATGAACAAAACAGGTACAGGAGACCCTAAGGAACAACACATGCGCTGCCAGGAGCTAGAACTAGGCTCCACGCACCGGCCGGACGTCAGAAACCTCTCTCACGTGTTGCCACGCACCGCCACGCGCCTCCACGCGCCGGCGGTGGTGCTGTACACTTGCCAGCGTGAGTTGTGGCAAGCCACCAGAGAGAAACGACGAAGAAACAGCGGCGTTGCCGTGACCTTCATCATGGCCGCCGTCCGCGGCGGCGAATCGGCTAGAGACGGCCAACACTTGCCGGATACCTAGTTTCGTCCAAACTCCACGAAAACTAACAATCCAACCGCCAAAACTTATCTACGAATTTGGACTTGGATTCATGAAACCTTACTTGGATTTCTCAGAAGTCGACTAGGAAGCTTCAAACAGCTTTGGACTTCGACCCTCAATCTGGACGATTCAGACAGGGATGGCTTCGTCTTGGCCGAAGGAAGCTGTTGAGGCTGGTCTCGCGAGCTGGGTCAGCCAGAAACGCCATCGACGATGATGACGTTCTCTGGGCTTCTCGGCGGTGGTGCTCCCTCCACGACAAACTTCACAGCGACGGTGGCAGGGACAAGGTCGTCTCGAGGAGGGGAGTTGTTTGGGCTTGGTGGCGGGGCTGATCGTGGCTAGGGTTGAGTACGGTGGTGGCTGGTGGTTTCTCGGTCACTAGTCGCAGTGAGAGAGGAAAAAGATGAAGTTATCAGGGAGAGAGGAAAATGAAAAATGAAGATGTGGGTTTTGATTGGTAGATAGTTTTAGGAAAAGAATTAGAAATAAAATAAAATAAATAATTAATGACTCAATTACTTAATACTAATTGTTCAATCATTATTTAAACATCATTTTGATGTCTTGAAGTACCTCTCTTACTTGTCTTTTGAATGATTTCGTGCCATCAATAGTAAAAAATAATCAATCTTGTGAGACTTGTGTAGATTTGGGAAGATAGGTGAATTCTGAGAAGAACGCAAAAAGAATAGCTCAAGTGAGCGAAATGAACTAATTCAAGAATTAGACTCCGAATCTTTGTTGCTTAAATTGAAAGTAGGGTAGGATGTTGAAAACGAAATTCAAAACGAGAAAACGAATTCGCTAGAATTATTTGTAACTAATTTTTTGAGAGATTGGAAATATTAGTGATAGTAAAAATACTGACCACAATAATTATGAACTTTATTTCCACTAGTTATAACTTTGCAAGTGCACAAAATCGATTAAGATTGTATTACGGCAAGCAAAGGTCGATCCCTCGAGGATGATCAATCTTGTGGATTAATCGTTAAACCGTAATACTATCTTAATCGATTTTGTGCACTTGGAAAGTTATAACTAGTGCAAATAAAGTTCATAATTATTGTAGTCGGTACTTTTACTATCACTAATATTTCCAATCTCTCGAAAAATTATTTACAAATAATTCTAGCGAATTCATTTCCTCGTTTTGAATTTCGTTTTCAACTTCCTACCCTACTTTCAATTTAAGCTACAAAGATTCGGAGTCTAACTCCTGAATTAGTTCCTTTTGCTCACTTAGTAAATTTCACGGAAATTTGGTAATTAAAATAGGAGGGTAATTCGGTAATTTAATAATTCCGATTTTGAAATTTCGGGACTGGTTGTAACATAAAATATAAAATATAAATATCAGTTTCCCGACAAACTTGCATACTTCGTTGGGTAATGGTGTCCTATTTTCGGCGTGCGTCCATTGAATATAGGACATCTTGGCCTTACGAATTTGTGTACTTCGTCTGGCAAAGACGTAACACCTTTTTTCCGGCGAAGTACGCAAGTTCGTCGAGCAAGATGTAACATATATTTTCACTTTGACTCACTAAACAACAATTTTAAATACATTGTGAAATGAATCAACCGATTTTAGGCGTCCACATTTATTGTACAATCTAATAGATCGCTTACGCAACCAATGTCTCTTGTTTAGGAGAGTTTAGGGTTTTTTTTTGGTCTGCTAGGGTTTGAACGGAGGGGAACGGGCAACCGGCATATATTGACGTTTGCAGTCGGGCTTGGTTATCACTGGGAGCACCGACGAGGTAGTGCGGTGTGGCTGTGGATTGTACGCCGGACTGTCGTCAAGCCTTCCGACGTCGGTGTGTAAGGCCAGGGGCCGTGTGATCGTATCTGTGAGGGTATCGTGACTGCAGCAGATAGATAGTGGAGTTTGGGCACTTGTGCGGCTAGGACCATGTGGCCTTTCAAGGCGTTTGTGGTGTGGCTGGGAAGGGCGTTGTTCGCATCAGGTGCGGGTCGAACGGAGGGGCAGCATACTGGTTTGGGGAGGGGCAGCGGACTGGTTTGGCGGAATTGGAACACCAGTTCGAGTCCAATCTCCGACTCTCAAAGAAGGAAAAGGTAGGGGTTCGAGTACTCCAGGTGGAGGTAGAGGACCTCCCTCTTGGCTTCCGGTTTTGTTTGGTGGCGGAGGTGTTTACGGATAAAGGGATCAACGGGGAGGAATTTGTGCGACTGTTCTCAGGTTTGTGGAAGGGATGCAATGGGGTCTCCATCCGCGTGATTGGGGAGAAAAAATTTCTAGCGTGCTTTGTGACCCAACATGATATGCAGAGAGTGTTTGATATGGAACCTTGGAATTTCATGGAGGCGTTGGTCATCTTGGAGGAGGGGTCTAGTACCCGAAACCCCCGTAATTTGAGGATGAGCCACTCCTTGTTTTGGGTGCAATTGCATGGTATCCCGACCCTCAATATGACTGTGGCTGTGGCAAAGAAGATATGCGGACTTATGAGGGTGGTCCTAGAGGTTGACACGTCATGGGGGAAGGATTGTATAGGCCGGTTTGTGCGTATTCGGGTTCGAATGCGGGTGGATGACCCCCTAATGCGTGGGACATTTTTGGAGTTCCCGGCGGAAGGACAACAATGGGTGGGTTTCAAGTATAAGATGCTACCAGTGTACTGTTTGGTGTGTGGTTCCTTGGGCCACAACACCCGAAGGAATGCCTTTTCGTTGATGGAGGGTGAGGGGGAGACTCGGGATCATGGATTTCGGGGTTTGGAGGCAGAGATGGACCTCCGAGATCGACCATTGCGGAGTGTTGTCTACCGCCCGGGCAGTGGCAGGGAGAATTACGGGCTAGGAGGCCGGGGGTGAGGCCGAGGTGATGGGGTGGCCTCGGGCTTGGCTACGTCGATCAGCAAGCAACGTGAGGAAGAGGATCGAAGGACACGGGTCCTTGCGGTTGTAAGGACCCTTCCCGAATTTTCCCTCGAAACCCGGAAAGAACCCTTATCCCGTCTGACAGCCCTTTTACCTCAAAATTTAAATACCAGAAATATCCTTTGTTCTTAAATAATTTTTATTAAACCTTACAAGGTTCCCAACAGAACCTCTGAACTTACTACCCACTCCTACTATCAGACGCAGGATAATATACAGGTCAAAGCCAAGACCTCGGAATAGTGGTGATTCAAATAGAAATACTCTCTGACACCAAATGTCAGTAGGTCAGACATTGCTGACATCTCTACTGGAAAACCACAAGACAACAGACTAGTCAGATACTGGTGAATCAACAATAATTCGTCCCTCTAGGTCATCGCCCACACCAACCCACTGACCCGGATAACGAAGTATTTCCATAGGTTGATTAAGCCCATGATAATTGTCGTCTAGTTCATATTAGAGCCGGAAATATCCTCGGCTATCATATCGTATCATCAGCCGGTATAACATTCGGCTATAATATCACATCAGTCGGCATATCTCTCGATTATCATATCCCTAGCCACCAGGGTATCCCTTGGGGTGTGCTAGTCCAGTATCACAACTCTCTGTACTATGATATCTCATCATCCGGCATATCTCTCGACTGGCATATCATATCAGTCGGCATATCTCTCGACTATCATATCATATCAGTAGGCATATCTCTCGACTATCATATCATATCCGTCGGCATATCTCTCGACTATCATATCATATCCCTAGCCACCAGGGTATCCCTTGGGGCGTGCTAGAATATGTACTACTTGGACTCGACCACAATCTCTGCAAAATCACCTTTTATATTGGAGGTTCACCAGGAGTCCGCCAACACGGAACCAAGGCCTGGATCCTAGGCCCCCTCAAATCGGTTTTGTTTATATTGGGGGTTCACCGGGAGTCCGCCAACATGGAACCAAGGCCCGGCTCCTAGGCCCCTTCAAATCGGTTTTGTTTATATTGGGGGTTCACCGGGAGTCCGCCAACACGGAACCAAGGCCCGGCTCCTAGGCCCCATCAAATCGGTTTTGTTTATATTGGGGGTTCACCGGGAGTCCGCCAACACGGAACCAAGGCCCGGCTCCTAGGCCCCATCAAATCGGTTTTTGTTTATATTGGGGGTTCACCGGGAGTCCGCCAACACGGAACCAAGGCCCGGCTCCTAGGCCCCCTCAAAACGATATTGTATCCAAAAATCAAGTATATATATTTTGTTTATCATTTATCACAAATACGGTTTCAACTCCAAATCACAGACCCAAATAATTGCCACGTCAAAACAATATCAAAACCGAATCCAACAACCATATCATTTCTCACAACACCCTTCCACTGAAATATTGGAAAAACAAATATCCAGCAATCATTTATAAATTCTAGGTAATCATTGCGATCATACACAACAATATTTAAATCGAGGATATTAATACATGCATTACAATTTATAAATACAACCATACACAACAGTATTTAAATCAAAGATATTTATACATGCATTACAATTTATAAATCAAAAGTCTACTCACAAACATCATCCAACCTATAATTCATGGACACTCTAGCCCAAGAAACACATGCACAATAATGACCCGACTACCTTGATTTTTCCGAGCTCATAACCCGCTAATAAGGTCAACCATTACCGCTGGGATTGCCCAAAATGACCTCTAAACGACGTCCGATCAACCTGAAACCTGTACCAACAGATTCGGAACGTCGAAACTAGTTACCACGCGTCGCCGGGACCTCAGACTCGGCCCCACGCGCCGCCACGCGCCGCCGGAAGGTCGGCACACGCACCCACGTGCCCTCACGCGTCGTTCACGCGCCTGCTACAGTGTTCACGCGCCTGGACCTGTCCAACCCGATCCAACTCGACTCGACCTGACCGGTTCACTCAACTCGACTGATTTACTCAACCCGACCGGTTCAACTCGACCCGACCGGTCCAACTCGACCCGATCGGTCACCGGTTACTCGCCGGAGAAGACGACCGGACGGCCCTCACCGTCGCCGGAGGCTGGCCGGAGAAGATGACCGGACCGCCACCTCCGCCGTCGTTTGGTTCGCCGGAATCCCCCATTTCCGGCCAAACTTCAAGGTTTTCTAATTTCTTCATTTCTTAACCGTTTTTCACGATCTACACATGGAAATTCATCTACTTTTCACTAGGATTCCAAATATGAGGTCAAAGTTCCAAGATCGTACCTGGTTTGGCCAGAAAACGGCCGAGATGGTTCGGTTCACCTCCCTCCTCCGTCCGTCGCCCACGGCGGTGCTCCCACTCTGATGATTACACCAAAAGACTCGTGGGGTCGCGGGGAAGATCCTCCCGACCTTGGTTTTGTTCGAATCGGATCGAAACCCATCCGATCAAAATGGGTCTTCGGTGTTCACACGGGGAGGTCTTCGGGTGGAGCGAGATTGAACGGACCAATCTCCCAAGGAGAGAGAAAAATATCTTCTATATAATTCCAACTTTTCCAAAATTACCAAACTGCCCCTGAAGCTTCTAGACCCGTAACGAACTCATCGGGTCTCCGTTTTCCGCGTGCCGCCTGTCTACGAACTCGTGAGTTCGAGACCTACGCAACAACCCAAGAAAATTTCCCAAAAGTACTCCCAGTCAAAAAGTGACTCTCGAACCCGTCCAAAACTGAGGGTAAAATGGTCCAATTCTCAAAAGAATTTAAATTCTGGTCCGGGTCGTTACAGCGGTAGCATTTGATGCTGGCTTGATTGGCAGGGTGGGTGTCTTACTGGTGGTACAGAGAACCCTCGACGGGTTAGTGATCGGGGAGGGGTGACCGGCCAAGTGGATGATGCACTGGGGCAGATGGAAGGCGGAGACACATCGGGGCAGGGGCCGGAGGTTGGAGGCCCTACTACACAGCCTAGTGCTGGAGGTACCACTGTAGTCTCAAGGGAAGGTGCGGACGAGGTGTCAAGTTTTGTGCAGGAGGTGTTGCTGTTACCGAGGAGAATAGAGGAAGATGGTGCAGATAATGAGGTCTATGCTTCCCAACAGTCGGATCCCTTTCACCTTATTCCTTTTATCATGAGCTGAAAAGTGGAAGGTCTGGGCAGGGGGAAGCGCCGTCGGGAGATATTGGAAGGTATGGGGGCCTCTTCGAGTGGGAGGGCTGGGGTGGCTAGACGGAGATGGCTGGAGTGTGGGGTGGAAGTATGTGTTTCTCAGGTGGTCGGGACCAACCTAAATGGGTCTCTTGAGCAAAGGGGGGCAGGGTCCACCTCTTCCCAATCGCCATGAATGTTTTATGCTGGAACTGTCAGGGTATCGGAGGTACGTTGACAGTTCATAACCTAGTGGAGCAAACTTTGCTTCACCAACCTGATATGGTGGTTCTATTGGAGACGAAGAATAATAGTCGACGATTTGAGTACCTGAAAAATAAGTTGCGAATGCCTTTCATGTATGCGGTTGAGCCACGAGGTTTGAGTGGTGGCCTATGCATTTTCTGGAAGGATGTTCAACAAGTTATGTTAGTTAAATTTGGGGAATTTATTATTGAAGTTTTAATAAAGGATGTTATCTCTGGTTATACTTGGCGTTTTTTCTCTATATATGAAAGTACAGATGACAGGATCAGAGCGGATCAGTGGAAAAGTTTGGGGACTCGTATTGCCAGATGTGGGGACCCTTGCCTCCTGCTAGGCAATTTTAACGATGTGTTATCTGTCACTGAAAAAGAGGGGGGGCTTATTCGGACATAAAATTCAATGCATTATTTTAGGGAGTTTGTGGCGGACAACCGATTACTCGATTTGGGGTACCAAGGGCACCCGTTTACATGGAGGAATAAGAGTGACACGAGATTTATCTAGGCTCGATTGGACCGTGGTTTGGCCACAGCGGAGTGGGTAGAGTTATACCTTGCTGCGACTCTTCATCATATCCTTGTGGAAGGGTCTGACCATTTGATGATGCACCTATGTCTTACTCTGTCTTTGCGTCAGCCGAAAGGGCAGTTTGTGTTTGATCCTAGATGGGGGAATGACCAGGAGTGCAAGCGGATGATGGAGAAGTGCTGGCACCGGGAGACCCGAGGCTCAAAAGCGTTTCAGGTCTGTGAGAAATTGAAGGGGGTGCGCTCGGGTCTTCTTGGGTGGAGAAAGAGGAATCAGCGAAACAGCAAGGTGCTTATTGAGGAAGTACAGAGGCAGTTACGTAGTGCTTATGTCCAACCTTCCTTTGATGGTGTTTGGGTTCGGCATAAAGAGGTTGAGCTGAAACGGTTAATCCGTGAAGAAGAGTGCTACTGGAAACAAAAGGCTCAGGTCCATTGGTTACAGGAGGGGGATAAAAATATGAAATTCTTCCACTCTTCCACAGTTAAACGTTGGAGGTTCAATAGACTACGTGGTCTTGAAAACCGAGAGGGGAAGTGGGTAGAGGAGGGACCCCAGATGAATCACGTAGTGGCGGAGTATTTTGAAAAACTTTTCACTACTACTTATCCCCCTCCATGTCCGGCCATCTTAGACTCTCTTGGGAGGCAGGTCACACAGGAGGAAAATGAGGCTCTTGTGGCCCCTATCACTTGAGGAGAGGTGCAGAGTGCGATGTTTCAGATCAACCCATCTAAGGCCCCAGGACCAGATGGATTCACTAGAGGCTTCTTCCAAAAAAATTGGGAGGTGGTAGGGGAGGATATTTTTGAAATGGTGGCGCATTTTTGGAGGTCCGGGCGGTTGTTGAGGAAAATCAATTACATCTTTGTTTGATTCCCAAAGCTCCTAGCCCAACCAAGATGTCCCAGCTGCGACCGATTGCTATGTGCAATGTCATATATAAGGTCATTTCGAAACTCCTTACTAATCGTTTTAAATTGGTGTTGAATCAGATTATCAGTGTCAATCAATTAGCCTTCGTGGCAGGTCGACAAATACAGGATAATATTCTTGTTGTCCATGAGCTTCTTCACTGGATGAAGATTCGTGGGCAACGGGAAGACAAGGATGTGGCTCTTAAGTTGGATATGGCAAAGGCCTATGACAGGGTGGAGTGGAAATTTGTAATTGATATGCTTAAGGGACTTGGGGTGCATGACCGGTTTTGTGGCTTTGTGTATGAATGCATGTCTTCGGTCTCATATAGTGTATTGGTCAACGGGGAAGAAACGGGTTATTTCTCACCTAGCCGGGGACTTAGACAGGGTGATCCCTTGTCACCGTTCCTTTTTATTGGTTTGTGCGGAAGGGCTAACCGCCCTCTTCCGCCGCCGGGAGGAGGAGGGGGCCATTCACGGATTTCGGCTTCTTGAGTCCAGTACTGTGCGCATCTCCCACCTCTTCTTTGCTGATGATGCGGTTGTCTTTTGTCGGGCTACGGCCAGGGAGATTTATGCAGTAAAGAATATCCTGGATTGTTATGCTATGGCCTCCGGTCAGGTAGTTAATTTGGAGAAAAGTTCATTATTCTTCGGGTGGAATTGCCCTAGACGCCTACGGGGGAGGCTGGCTCGGAGATGCCAGATTACGGCACGGGATGGGTTTGGGAAATATCTTGGACTCCAAGCGGATTTTGGTTTGTCAAAGACGGTTATGTTTGATGAAGTCCGGAACAGAATCGCCAATAGAGTCCAAGGGTGGTCAGAGCAATTTCTATCCCCGGCGAGAAAAGAGATTTTGATCAAGGCGATGGCCATGGCCATGCCTAACTATGCCATGTCTTGTTTCAAGCTTCCAATGGGGGTGTGCTGGGATATTGAGAGGTTAATTGCCAATTATTGGTGGGGAAAACAGCATGGGCAACGAGGTATCCACTGGGTTGCTTGGAAGAAAGTGTCACGAGTGAAAAAGTGGGTGGACTTGGTTTCCGGAACTTGGAGTGCTTCAACTTGGCAATGCTGGGAAAGATTGGCTGGCACATTATTCATGATCTAGCATTGCTCCTATCCCAGGTGTTGAGAGATAAGTACAACCCTAATGGCTCTTTTCTCCGGGCACAGGTAGGCCGTAGGTCCTCCTGTGGGTGGAAAGGTCTTCTTCAAGGCCAGAAGGTACTGGAGGCGGGCTTGCGATGGAGGATTGGGGATGGTGCACAAGTACATACCCCATCTGACCTGTGGGTGCCAATTCCATATACATTCAAGGTGACCTCTTCCCATCCTGATATTCCTCATTCTGTGAAAGATTTAATTGATTAGGATACCCACACTTGGAAGGCTGAGCTGATAACTCGATGTTTTCGACAAGAGGAGGCCTATGCTATACTTCGGTTACCTATTAGCCGTTGGGGCTTAGGTGATAGATGGATGTGGCATTTTAACACCACTGGAGGCTATTCGGTGAAGTCGGCGTATAGGGTTGCATTGTATCTCCATAGAAATGTGGAGTTAGGTAGACGTGGGGAGGGGGAGTCCAGCTCTTTTTCGGATGAGGGCCTGAAGTGGAGTCACATCTGGGCTATGCAGGTGCCACCGAAGCTTAAACAATTTATTTGGAGGGGATGCAGTAGCGCATTGGCGGTTCGAGCCAACTTGGTGCGGCGACGGTTGATGGTGGATCCGGTTTGCCCGGTTTGTGGTCTTGATGAGGAAACCAAGGTCCACCTATTTTTTCATTGCCCCTTCGCCAAGGTTTTCTAGTTTGGGAGCCCCCTTATGCTTGATGCATGCCTTGGAGGGAGCTGATTTTCAGGGTATTTGGCAGTGCTTGATTACTAAATTTCACCGGTTTCCCCATAAGGTGGAACTGATTCAGACACTCACATTTGGACTCTGGAGAATATGGAAATGTCGGAATCGAATGGTGCTTGATGGGAGTCCTATCCATCCGGAGGAGGCCATTGCCGGACTCCTCAAGGGTGCGTTGGAATTCCGGGAACTTGGAGCCCCGACGTTGGGCAGACACTTCTCACAGCCTAGACCGCCAGAATTAAGTAATGATGCGACAATGCATATTTGGAAGAAACCGGCCATGGGCCTCCTGAAGGTTAATTGTGATGGTGCTTGGTGTTGGGAAACGGCAAGTGGAGGTGTTGGTTGGGTTATCCGGGATAGTTTTGGATTACTAGTGTTTGCAGGTGGAAAAGGGGGTATTTGTCTGAAGTCGAGTTTGGTGGCTGGAGCTGAGGCAATGCGCAATGCCCTTTCCCATTGTGTGCGGGTTGGCCACGAGAGGGTGGTGATGGAGTCTGACGCTTTGGGGCTGGTTAAGATCCTTCTTGGCCAGAACCAGGGTGATGCTGATCTTGACTGTATTTTTTTTTATATCCATACAATGGCCTCGAGACTGGAGAGGGTCCAATTTATATATGTTTCCAGGCAGGCTAATAAGGCTGCTCACCTTGTGGCCGTTTTTGTTTCTAAGACTGGTGGGTACCACTATTGGGATGAGTTAGGGACGGATTGGTTGTTTGACACCTTAGCATCTGATGCTAGTGTCTGTATTCGTTATTAATAAAAATTTTGATCTTCTGGTAAAAAAAAAATAGATCGTTTACGCCAAAAATTAGCCAATTTCAAAATCCCTAGAGTAGGTAACTGTGCACCCCGATTCGACAGTTACATAACGTTTTTTTGAGGATCATACGACTTTAATTCCTCAAAACCCGATAATTTTTTAAGGGCAAGGTCCTGGCACGTAAAACCACAAACTGAACATCCACGATCATGAAATTTGATCGTTTGGATATCTGTTGAACCATAACCTTCTAAAGACATGTTGAAATATACTTAAGTGTTTGATGAATATATAAGCTGATTTTACGCGTTTACATACTTTGGGAAATGAATTGACCGATCTTAACCATCCACATTTATTGTACATACTCATAGATCGCCTACGCCAAAAATTAGTCAATTTCGAAATACCGGGATTAGGTAACGGTGCACAATGATTCGATGGTTACATAATATTTTTTGACGATCAGACGACCTTAACTCCTCAAAACCTGAAGATTTTCGACGGGCGAGTTCCTGGCACGTAAAACCACTAAATAAACAACCACGATCTTGAAATTTGATCTTTTGGATATCCGTTGAACCATAACCTTCCAAAGACATATTGAAATATGCTTAAATGTTTTTTTATGAATAAGCTGATTCTATGTGTTTACATACTTTGCGAAATGAATAGACTGATCTTAACTGTACATATTTATTGTACATACTCATATATCGCCTATGCCAAAAATTAGCCAATTTCGAAATCCCGGAATTAGGTAATGTGCGCGATGATTCGACGGTTACGTAATGTTTTTTGGCGATTAGATGGCTTTAACTCCGCAAAACCTTATGATTTTTTACGGTGGAGCTCCAGGCATATATAACCACAAACTGAACTGCCACGATCTTCAAATTCGATTGTTTGGATATTCGTTGAACCATAACCTTCCAATAAAATATTGAAATGCAAAAGTGGCTACTTCATCGGACAAACTCAATATTTCGTCGGGCAATTTATTTTTCATGTTTTCCCGACGAATGTAGAAGTACGTTGGGCAAGGTTAAAAAAATCCGCGAATCCAATTTCGTAAAAAATAAAAATTTACACCAAAATTTCGCGAAAAAGCAAAATTCCAGCTTGCCTTTGCCCGACGAAGTTTAGCCTCGTGCCTTTGCCCGATGAATTCATCAAACCTTGCCCGGGTCTCAAGTTCATTAAAACACACGATGCCCTTTTCTTCTTCCTTTTTCCCCTCGTTTCATTCACTGCCCCAGTAACTTCTCTGCCAAACCAGTAGCCTCCATCTCCCTCAGCCTCATCCTCTCTCTTTCTCATACTCCCTATCTCTCATACTCCTACTCTCTCTCATGCACTCCCTCAGCCTTAGCGTCTCTCCCTCAGACTCTCTCTCTCTTGGACTCCCTTTCTCTCTCTCTCTCTCTCTCTCTCTCTGACTCTCGCTTTCACTATAAGTCTCTCTCTCAGAGTCTTATTTTTTCATTGGTTTAATGATTTGTCAATTTAGGATTGGTTTAATTTGTTTGTGAATTTGATTCTTATTTTGGATTGGTTTAATTTGTTTGTGAATTTAGGGTAGAAATCTTGATTTAGTAATTTTTTTTTTAATACGGTAGCAATTGGATTTGAAATTGGATTTCGAATTTGAATTGAAATTGGTATTGGAGTTGATTTAGTAATATATTTTGAATTTTTTTATTTTTGGTTATATTGTTTGAGTTTAATTTTTTTTTAGAAGGCTCGGGCTACCAGATCCCGATAGGTTCCTAGAGATCCTGGAAAAAAGGCTTAGGAGGCATCCGGGGAAGATAATTCGGGAGATGGGAACCACATGAGTGCGGGATCTCGGGAGCGGCACTTCGAGTTCTTCTCGGGGAGCCAACGAGGCTAACCTCGCCGTGGAGGTCACAGTGCTCAAGAGCAACTTCAACTTGCTCCTTTAGGCATTACAGCAGGCGGGGTTGCCAATTTCACCGGGTCTCCAGCCTCCGACTCAGCCCGAGCAACAGCCTGACCGGCCTCCGAGTAGGCACAGGAAGTAAATTATTTTTGGAGACATTGGAATATTCCATTATCTATTTCTTTAACTAATTAACAATTTTTATTAAATTATTATTTTGTTTCCTAAAATATCTAAACCCATCTCACTATTTGCCCTCGCTCTTTCTTTCTCCTTTTCTCTCCCCGGGACTCATTTTCGTCATCTTCATCTCTCTCTCTGTGCGACAACGAACACCACCAGCCAAAGCCGCCACACTTCAGACCCATATCAGTAGAACCATCGCAACGAAACCTTTCCCCTCAGCGAGACGAACCCCTTCCTACCCTTAGGGCCGTCGACTCTCGCCGTGGGAGACTAAACATAGCAGAGGAAGCCAGACACCTAGCCATCGTAGTGCCCAGATTCCGGCCATGATTGGCCTCGCCACCGTACCCAGATGACTCCTCTCAACGAGACGAATCTCTCCCTGCCTTCATCCGCAGTCGATGCTCGTCAGAAGAGACGAATCGAAGTCGATAGCCCAGGAACCCTCGCCGTCTTCCATGGTGCTTTCAGTCAACCCAGGACACGAGATCATCCTCAACAGCTTCGCATGAGGAAGGAAAACCTAGTTCTGCCGTCTTTCATGGTCGTCAAGGACTATAGCTTGTGAATCGAGCGACTGAAGCTCGACGGCGATCGAAGCTTCCCAGCCGCTTGCTACTCGACTCAGGTAAGGTCTCGAGAATCCACGCCCATATTTGAGTTCCTGGGAGTTCATAGATGCAGTTAGGTGGTTGAATTGTAGTTTTTGACAAGGGTTGGACGAAGCTAAGTTTCCGGAGAATTTTGACCGTCTTCGGTCGGGGTGCCTCCGTGGACAGCGGCGGCCACGGCGGAGATCATGGAAGCGCGTGTGTTATTTCTTAGGGTCTCCTAGACGTGCTTTTGTTTATTTGGCAGGTTGAACTCGCTGTAATCCTATTATGGAAATGTACGAAAATAGGATTTGTTGCTGTTTTGCTTGGTTGTGATTATTAAACTCGTTGCCTATCTGTTCCAGGCATTTAACATCATGGGAGCTACTACGGTTCAGGATCTTCGGGTGCCGTTGACCTCGAGTACTGTGAGTGGATCCGTTTGTTTTCTTATATATATATATATAATGTATGCATGAATGTATGTGATTGTTAATGATGGTCTTGAATGATGAATTGGCAATGAGCATAGGAAATTGATTATGTGGGTCTGATTAGGACATGATTGAGTCTGAATTTCATGGATTGGTTATAATTGCTTGGTGGTGTAATGGTGAACTGAGAATGAGTATATTTTGACTTTGTCGTCTTGGATATGACTTGATGGAGTCTAGAATAGTCGAGTTGGATTTCCGTTTAATTGTTTAAGGGTTATGATAAGCTTCAAGCCCAATGTGTTAATATTGATGAAAGGAGTACATGGTTTGTGGATTGATGGGAATTTTGCTTTATGTGTTATGAGTGAGTCATTGAGAACCGAGTCTGGTTGTGAAGTCTTGAAATGTGAATTAGTGTCCACAAGTCATGTCAGTAAAGAATATTGAGTTATGTTGGAGTATGAAAATATGTTATGTGTAAGCTTGAGGAGAATGCCGAGCTAATTTGATGATTGATGAGATATGGGCCATTCGGTAGTCGCTGGTATCGTACATGTATGCAGGCCACATACCAGTCCTCCACGTGATCGTTCACCTGCGCTCGCTCTATACTAGTTAAATAGCGCCAGTCTTGTCTCGAGGCGCTAAAAGGGACATGTGGTGATGGTGCAATGCACCCAATCCTTCACGTGGTCGTGATACAGAGCGAAGACACCCAATGCTGTCACGTGAGCGTGACTCATGCGACTATGGTACTGATGTTATACTGATTAAAATTTGTTTTTGGATTGTCCCAAGCGAGGGCTTAATTGAGAAAGTACGAATGAATGTACAGTTTATGATGATTTTGATGTTAAAGTACCATAGGAGTACTAAGTAGCTTGTGAATATGCTTTGGAGTCATACGTGATGAATTGGAATGATTATTTCATTGCTGTGATTACATAGTTTGGTTTATGGATTTTGTGAAAGTTATAAATTATAGGTAAGGCTATGACATATATTGATATTTTATGATTACATACAGGGGAGATCTTGAGTATTATAAAGGTGAAATCTTTTGGTATGAAGATTATTTCAATTTCTCCATGTTTATGGTCTTCTTGATTTCTATATATAAATGTGTGTATATAACATATGCTTGCAAAAATCTCGGTTTTCTAAACTCGAGTGGTTATGTATACATATATATATATATATATATATATATATATGAATGTTATAAATTGACTTTATTTTTTTGGTTCACTCACCTTTATTTTTCGCCCCTCAGGAGTTAAGGAGCGTTGAGTCAAAAGTTCGAGGGGGATATTACTAGTGGCAGCTGGATTTCTTAAGTGTATGGGTTTTTAACCCTATGTTGTTTTCACCAACTTTGGTGTTGAATTTTGAATCATCATGCACGTTTTTGCTATAGAAATGCTCTGTACTACTGACGATGTTATTCGTGGTGTTTTTGACCTTTTATGTCATGAGTTTGGTTATAGTGTACTTCCTATATTGTCTTTAGGGCTTCGCCACGTAGACTTTTTGGTCCATGTGCCGGCCTGCATGTCTCGATTATTATATATTTATTTTATTATCTGGGTCGGGGTGTGTCAATTTGGTATCAGAGCAGGTTAGGAAGTATTGACACCAATGTGTCCGAGTTGTTGCATGATGATCGTTGATTGTTGTACTTTTTGTGGTAGTATTATGCCTCCTTCACGTACCTTATTGAGGGGATTGTTGTAGTAGAAGAAACTAGTGAGGTTATGGACATTAGACGTGAAAAATGGATGGTTATAGTAGCCCCTTTTTCTTCCGTGTTACTACTAAGGTTTTGCTGGAGAGTTGAAAGGCATTTGCTATCTCTTGAAAACTGTAATAGCTTGGAAGCTTTTAAATAGAGGTTTCAAGATAAGTTCATAACTCCAGGTTATGTGAGTAGAATACGGGATGACTTCTTGCATATTAAACAGGGAAGTCGGTTAGTTACGGGGTATGATAGACCGTTCAAGAAACTGGTCCGTTACTTCCCAGTTGTTAGTGACAATACAAAGAATCGAAGAAGCACTTCTTTAATGAAATGTGAAAGAAACCCTTCCTATAGTGACTACTAGGGGATTCAGAAGTTGTTGGGAAGTGTTTAATACAGTTTTTCAAGCAAAAGGAGGTCTGAAACTGCCGCTTCCAATAATGAGTTAAGTAATAAAGTATTATCAAGGATACAAACTTTATGGATATTACTGAAATAAAGTCGATGTGGTAGAAATATTTGGAGTTTGATTGTTATGGGTACAATGATGTTGAAGTAAGTTATATGGTGAAGTATGAGTACATCCTGAGTAAGCTAAGTTGTCATTGGTGATGGACTTGATTGTTGGATGTTTTGGTGATACAGTATTGATGGTTTGGATTAGTTATATAAATTGATGTTTTAAAACTATAAATTGAATGTGAAGTGTTAATGACTAACTTCGTACCTTGGAAATTGTGGATTTTGGTGTGATATTAGGCATAGAGTTTGTATTCTAACATTATGCTAATCGCGATTGTTGTTCAGTCATTATTTATGCTAATTGCGATTGTTATTCAGTCATTATTCATGCTAATCGTGAGTATGTATCATTCTTACATGTCTTTTGAATGATTTTGTGCCATCAATAGTAGAAAAATGATCAATCATGTGAGACTTGTGCAGATTTGGAAAGATAGTTAAATTCTAAGAAGAACGCAAAAAGAATCACTCAAATTGGAGTTCAGATGAAGGAGATGTCCTCATTTCAATATCGGGTCATGAATTGGGTCATGAGTGCGCCAGTGCGCCCTATTTTGGGTCCCTGGCCAAGTACCTCAGATCAGGCCATCCGGGTTCCAAATTAGTGTCTCATGACATCAAGTCCATGTTCTATAAGTGACAAGGTCATGCCAGGTCATGTCTCGCGACATATCCCCAGGACACCCTATCGAGTTCCAGCCGAGAACCTCAAGCCATGCACTAAATTCGGGACAGGCGCCAAGATCCTACCCTAGTCACACCACAACTGGACATGTCCCGTGACATGTCCCTGCTCCGCCAAGCTGCGCCATTAAGGAACTCATGCGCCAATTCACGCCATGCCAGGACGTATCCTATGCCACGCCCCTAGTCCCTCAAGGATGCGCCAGCGGTAGAACAGAGTTCATGCCCTGCTCCAATTCTACATCCTATGCGCGTAGCAAGGCCAAGTCGCGTCTTTAACAAGCCTATGGTGCGCCTCAAAGGCGCGGTCCCAGATCCCTATAAGGACACTTCCTCATGATCCGCCTAGGTGCGCACTAAAGACACGTCTACGCCATAATTAAGGCGCAGTTTTGCGATCTATGGGTTCTGCCAGCTTCTGAGTGAGCCAAAGCCCATAATCCATCAAGTCACATCATATGCTAGCCCAAGACGTGGTTTCGCTCAGTCACATTGGTCCAAGGCATGTCAAGTTTTCAATAAATCCTTAAGAGGCTTAAAAGTGCTAATTTAGGGCCCTGTTGTGTAACGTATGTCCAGGAGGAGGCACAACCCAATTCTTGTCGTCCACGCAACATCTAGAAGATTCTAGACGTTACCTTGGCGTGCAAGAAAGCTCAGAAGACTTAGTTCACAGTATCGCCGCAAATCCTACTCCAAATCCAACAAGGATTGCTTTTTCTAGTTCCTTTTTAATTCAAACTAGGATAGGAGGTTTAAGTCAGTTTTTAATTAAGATTTTGTTCTAAACTATCTCCTACATTGTAAAGGTTTAGAGGCTTGTATAAAGGACCTTAGGGTTCTCGGGTGAGGACCTCTAGACACCCTAGCCGCAATTTACATTGTAATCCAGTTTTAAATTAAAACAGTTTTTAGTTTATGCGTGTGAGAGAGTTGGACGTGAGCATTGGAGGACAAGCTCTGGCATGGTCTTCTATTGTGTATCATCTTCAATAATCTCCTTCATATCTCTACTCTTATTGCTTTTACTTTAATGAATTCAATTATGTTTGTTTCAATTTCAATTATGTGTGAGTAGTCTTTTTAGGATTAGGGTTGCTTGAAGCCCTAGCCATGTTAGTTCGTTAATTAGATTTTGGCTCTTGATTTTGATTGTTGTGCATGCTGAATAATTCTGATTACTGCTTAAATTACCATTCTTTTATGCCTATGAGTTTAGCTACCTTGTTTGCATAAATTATTGACTGAATTGCGTGACGGACCACTATATCATCTTGTAATTCATTAGCATCAAGAGGTTGAGGTAAAGAAACAATCTTGTAGTCGGAATTCATGACAACCGAGGAATGCACATCATTTTTCTAGGCTAGTGTGGTGTCATTAAATTCTTTTTGTACTTCATGCATCATCTTAAACGGTAGGTGATAGACGTTCTAGAGTATACATCATGCTTAGAACATGCCAAGTAAGAGGATAATATATGTGGAGTGGGCCAACCATCGGGACTTTCGCATGGGCACTTAATTAAGAAGTTGCATAGTAATTAGGTCAAGGAAATCTAATTAATGACTATAATTGGTTAGAGTGGATAGTAAGTCTTAATTCGTCTTAGTTAACAAACAATCAATTTATCATTGGTTCATTGTTATTTCCTCCACTTTAATTTGCTTGTCTTTAATTTCCTACAACCATAGTTACCACTCTAGTCTAGGCATGGCATCTTTTGCAGCTTGTATGGGAAGTGTACATGATGCCAGAGTATTGGCCAGAAGTTGACGAACGAGCTATTGATGGTTCAGAATTAGCAGATCAAGTCAAAGGCCAAATACAAGAATTCACTAGTAACCACAAGGCTGCAAATCACATACATAAAAAAAAAATAGTAGTAGATGGAATTTCTAAGGATCGATCTTATGAAGTGGAAGATCTAGTGTACCGGAAATTCCCACCTTGGAAGGGGTTGGTACATTGTGTCAAAGGAGGGAAGCGAAACCGTCGCTATATTGGTCCTCACCTAGTTATTGAGGAAGTAGGAGTAGTAGCCTATCGTTCAGAGTTACCGCCGCATCTGTTTTGAATACCCATGTGCCTTATGTGTCATTGATGCGACATCAGGTACTGGATCCATACCATGTATTGTCATCTTCGATGCCTCTTAAAGTGAATAACGATCTTACTTATAAGAACTACCAATCACGACAATGGACCGAGAGGATAAGTTGTTGAGGAATAAGATGATACATTGGTTGAAGCACTATGGAGAAATCATACCGATGGGGGCGACTTGGAAACCAGAGGATCGAGTGAGAGAGATGAACCCTCACTAGCTACTACCCGAGGAATTAACACCAGATGGTACATAAGTATTCAATTACGAGGACGAAATTTTCTTGAAGGGGGGTAGATTGTTACAAACGATCCTGAAATTTCAAATCGGAATTATTAAATTACCAAACTACCTTTCTATTTCAATTATCGAAGTACCGTGAAATTACCAAGTTAGGGAAGGATTTAATTTAGGAGTTAGACTCCAAATATTTTAGCTTAATAAGAAAGTTGGGTAGGAGTTTTCAAAATTAGAAAATCGAATTCGTGGAAGCTTTTTGAAAGTAAATTATTTTTGGAGAAATTGGAATTTTCCATTATCTATTTCTTTAACTAATTAACTATTTTTATTAAATTATTATTTTGTTTCCTAAAATATCTAAACCCACCTCATTATTTGCCCTCACTCTTTCTTTCTCCTCTTCTCTCCCAGAGACTTATCTTCACCATCTTCATCTCGCTCTCTCTGCGACGACGAACACCATCAGCCATAGTGATCAGTCATTATTTATGCATCATTTTGATGTCTTTATATGCCTCTCTTACATGTCTTTTGAATGATTTCGTGCCATAAATAGTAGAAAATGATCAATCTTGTGAGACTTGTGCATATTTGGAAAGATAGGTAAATTCTGAGAAGAATGCAAAAGAATGACTCAAATCGGAGTTCAGATCAAGGAGATGTCCTCATTTCAATATCAGGTCCTGAACTAGGTGCTGAGTGCGCCAGTGCGCCTATTTTGAGTCCTTAGCCAAGTACCTCAGATCATGCCATCCGGGTCCCAAACTTGTGTCTCATGACATCAAGTTCATGTCCTAGAAGTGCCAAGGTCATGCTAGGACATGTCGAGTACATGTCCCAATAACTTCCCATCCGAGCCCAGCCTCTGCGCCTAAACCCTAGTTCATGTTCCGCTAGCGGTGGATCAAAGTTCCTTATGTGCGCCTAGCCTGAACGTAGATGCGCTTCTACTATGCTCATGGTGTGCCTCAAAAGCGCAGTCCCAGATTCCTATGACGAAGACATGCGAAGGGCCAAGTTCTAAGTTACAGCGTCTAACCGCGGGAAGACCGCGGGCTGCCTGCGGCCAGCTTGTGTTCCCACTTGCCAGCTTGCATTCACACTCCCAACTATGTTCTGATTGGTTCTAATAAATTTTAGGGATTTTGTAATTAATTAGAAGTACAATAAATATTCTAGAACATTCTAGGCTAGGGTTTTTAATTACAATCCTTATAGGACAAGGTTTTCCCTTTGTCCATAAAAGGGAGCCTTTGTTCAGTGTTTTAGGAGACCAGATTTTTAAAAGGATATTTTTACAGACATTATTAGGAGAGCATTATTTCGGAGATCTAGACACCCTAGCCTCAATTTACATTGTAATTCAGTTCAAAGTAAACAGTTTCTTATTTTCTGCACTTTTTGGGCGTGAAGCTTGGAGAGGAAGGCCTAGCCGAGTCTCTGTTGTGCACCATTGTTCATCAGCGTTCTTTACTCTGAACTTTTATTTCATTACAATTTACTTATGAATTCAATTATATTTGTTTTAATTTCAGTTATGAGTGAGTAGTTCCTTTCAGAATTAGGGATGTTTGAAGCCCTAGCCATATTAGCTCGTTAAGTAGATTTTTATTCTTGTTCTTAATTGCTTTGCATGCTGAATAACTCTGATTACTGCTTTAACTACTATTCTTTTATGTTTATGAGATTAGCTACCTTGTTTGCATAAATTATTGTTGGAATTGCTTGAGTGACCGTCATATTATCCTGTGGTTCATTAGCATCAAGAGGTTGAGGTTAAGAAACAATCTTGTAATCAGAATTCATGACAACCTAGGAATGCATCTCACTTTTCTAGGCTAGTGTGGTGTCATTAAATTCTCTTAGTACTTCATGCGTCATCTTAACTGGTAGGTGATAGACATTCTAGGAATATGCCCTATTTAGGACATGCTAAGTAAGAGAGAATGATATATGTTTAGTGTACCAATGCCAGGACGTAGGCATGGGCACCTAATTCAGAATTGCATAGTAATTAGGTCAAGATGATATGGTTAAGAGCTATAATTGGTTAGAGTGGATAGTAAGCCTTAATTCGCCTTAGTTAACAAACAATCAACCTTTCATTCTTGCATTGTTATTTTCTGCACTTTGATTTAGTTGTTTTTAAGTTTCACTTCTCAATCATAAACCCGCCTGTGTGTTTTTCTATAAGTTAACAAATCTGAACTTAATTAGGTTAATCGTTGAACAAGTCCTTGAGGGATCGACTTTTGCTTGTCATTATACTATCTCCATCGATTTTGTGCACTTGCAAAGTTATACTAAGTAGAAATAAAGTTCATAATTATTGTGTTCAGTATTTCTTCCATCACATAGCTGCCCCACTTCCGACCAATATCTGTCGAACCATCGCAACCGAACCTTTCCCCTCAGCGAGACTAACCCCTCCCTGCCCTTACGGCCATCAACTCTCGACGTGGGAGACTAAACACAACAGAGGAAGCCAGACACCCAGCTATCGCAGTGCCCAGATTCCGGCCACGATTGGCCTCGCCACCGCACCCAGACAACTCCCTCAACGAGACGAATATCTCCATGCCTTCATCCGTCGTCGACTCTCGTCAGAAGAGACGAATCGAAGTCAAGAGTCCATGAACCCTCGTCGTCTTCCATGGCGTTTTCCGTCAACCCAGGACTCGAGACCATCCTCAACAGCTTCGCTTGAGTAAGACAACCCTAGTTCTACCCTCTTTCACGGTCATCAAGGCATGTAGCTCGTGAATCGACGCCCATATTCGACTCAGGTAAGTTCTCGAGAATCCACGCCCATATTTGAGTTATTGGGAGTTCATAGAAGCAGTTAGTAGGTTGAATTGTAGTTTTTGACAAGGGTTTGGCGAAGTTAGGTTTCAGGCGAGTTTTGGTCATCCTCGGTCGGTGCGCCGCCGTCCACGGCGGAGATCATGGCAGTGCGTGTGTTGTTCCTTAGGGTATCCTAGACCTGCTTTTGTTTATTTAGTAGGTTGAACTCGCTGTAATGCTATTATGGAAATGTACGAAAATAGGATATGTTTATGTTTTGTTTGGTTGTGATTATTAAACTTGTTGCCTATCTGTTCCAGGCATTCGACATCATGGGAGCTACTACGACTCAGGATCGTCAGGTGAGAGTGGACCCGTTTGTTTTCTTATATATATAATATATGCATGTATGTGTGTGATTGTTAATGATGGTCTTGAATGATGAATTGGGAATGAGCATGTGAAATTGATTATGTGGGTCCGATTAGGACATGATTGAGTCTGAATTTCATGGATTGGTTATAATTGCTTGGTGGTGTCATGGTGAATTGAGAATGAGTATATTTTGACTTTGTGGTATGGGATATGACTTGATGGAGTCTGGAATAATCAAGTTTGATTTCCCTTTAATTGGTTACGGGCTATGATAAGCTTCAAGCCCTATGTGTGAATAGGGATGAAAGGAGTACATGGTTTGTTGATTGATGGGAATTTTGCTTTCTGTTATAAGTGAGTCGTTGAGAACCGAGTCTGGTTGTGAAGTTTTGAAATGTGAAGTGGCCACTAGTCATGTCAGTAAAGAATATTGAGTTATTTGAGTATGAAAAGTATGTTATGTGTAAGCTCGAGGAGAATGCCGAGCTAATATGATGATTGATGAGATATGGACCATTCGGTAGTCGCTGGTATCTTGTCTGCGGGCTGCAGACCAGTCCTCCACGTGATCGTTCACCTGCGCTCACTCTATACTTGTTAAATAGCGCCAGTCTTGTTCCGCGGTCCTAAATGGGACATGTGGTGATGGTGCAATGCACCCAGTCCTTCACGTGGTCGTGGTATAGAGCGAAGATACACAGTCCTTCACGTGGTCGTGGTATAGAGCGAAGATACACAGGTACTTATTATAATGTATTTTTTGATTGTTTCAAGGGAGGGCTTAATTGAGAAAGTACCAATAAGGGTACAGTTTATGATGATTTTGATGTTAAAGTACCATAGGAGTACTAAGTACCTTGTGAGTATGCTTTGGAGTCATACGTGATGAATTGAAATGATTATTTCATTGGTGTGATTTCATTGTTTGGTTTATGGATTTTGTGAAAGTTATAAATTATAGGTTAGGCTATGACATATATTGATGGATTATGATTATATACAGGGGAGATCTTGATGATTGTAAAGGTGAAATCTTTTAGTATGAGGATTATTTCAATTTCTTCCTATTTTTGGTCTTCTTGATTTCTATATATAAATGTGTGTATATAACATATGCTTGCAAAAATATCAATTTTCTAAACTCGAGGGGTTATATATACAGATTTATAAATGTTTTTACATTGATTTTATTTTTGGGTTCACTCACCTTTGTTTTTCGCCCATCAGGAGTTAAGCAGCATTGAGTCGAAAGTTCGGGGAGGATATTACTAGTGGCTGCTGGATTTCGTAAGTGTATGAGTTTTTAACCCAATTTTGTATTCACCAACTTTAGTGTTGAATTTTGAGTCATTATGCACGTTTTTGCTATAGAAATGTTTTGTACTAGTCATGATGTTGTTTGTGGTGTTTTTGACCTTGTATATCATGAGTTTGTTTATATTGTACTTCGTATATTGTGTTTAGGGCTTCGCCACGTAGACGTTTTGGTCCATGTGTCGGCCCGCATGTCTCGATTATTATATATTTATTCTATTTTTGGGTCGAGGTGCATCAATGAGAGTCATATACTCATGATCTTAATTCCAATAAAACAATAACTTAAGAAAGTTCATAAGTTCCACTATTACGGTAAACATTCATAAATGAAAAAATATAAGTAGGGAAATAGAAATAAAAAATAGAATCCTTTGGAAATATGGAGTAAATACATTTTAGGAATATTTGTTGTTAGAAAAGAAAATAAATAAATTAACAAAAGAGGCACATAAGGTAAAGAACAGTTAAAATTTAGGAATTTTAAATGTATATATAGTAAATTCGTGTAGTATCATATATAAAATAATTATTTTTTAAATACGTAAAAAATTTAGTGCAAAGTTACTTGAGAAAGTAAGAAGGTTATGCATTGTAGATAAAAAGATCTCAATATATTTATTGTTCTATTGTAAATTATCTAAATTAAAACTTAATTATTATCTATTATATTATCAAATAAAGGAAATAAAAAAATTGGAGTGGAGGCCCAGGCTCCCCCTGGCCCCTCACCACCCAATAGGAACCTCCACCTTCTCAATAAGAGGAGCACAATCACGGAAACTAAGCTTTGAAGAGACCAAAGGAACTCCAAGATACCTGAAGGGGAGCACACCGAGACCAAACCCGAAGCAATACAGAAGACTAGCCTTAACATTGGGATCAATGCAGGCAATGTAAAGATTACTGTTGACTCGATAAGGAATTAAGCCAGAAGCCCCAAATTGATCAAGAGAAGACTTGAGAATACCAGTAGCGAAAGAGTACCCATCGCAAAACATCATGAGATCATCGAAGAAGGTCTTAGCACTAAACCTCCAATAGTGATGGAAGCAAGGATTGGCAACAACATTCACATTGGTAATAAGCTAGAGTAAAGACTTCTATTGCAATCATAAAGTTAGAAGTCGGCCTAAGGGACGCAGTCAATAATCATCATTCCATTCAGGCCATTTGATGGCCTGGTGGTGGCACACCTACGCAATTATTCTAAAAAGAACCAAAATCCCTTAGCTGACGGTCATCTGGCTGAAAAGAGGGAAACACAATCTATAGACGTTTTAGTATTATTCTATTTATATTTCATTGACAATTTATTCAACTTTATTCAAGAGTTCCAACAGTGTACGTACCCTTCTTTTTTCTCTTGATGGTCTTAAAAAGTGAAGAAAGATTTAGAGAAGTTAGTTTAAACAATTTCATGTTGTCGTTAGAACTAGAGTGATTGCAGTTAGATTTTAACGCTCTGTTTCAGTGAAATCTCCACTTTGGTGGCTGATGCAATTCTTATCACCAATATAGTGCGCTAGTGGTCTTAATTTCAGTGACCTCTGTTGGAAGCGATCAGATTCTGATACCCTATGCAGTAGTTGGAGATGATGGTTTTTAGCAGTTGAGGGTGGTTTTTCCGACAACTGATAAGGAAATTTTTATTTTTATCCAAACTATAAATTCAAGATCAAATTCTTAAAAGTTTATTTTTTAAAGCAAAAAAAAAACACTTTATTTTATTTTTAAAACCAATTTCAAATTTACAGTTTGGGTCTTTTGTTTGATCATAAAGTTTGTGCTGGCTCTTATTTTTTCCTATTCGTATTTATCTTTTCAGATGTAGGTCACACAAACTCCTGGCAGTCATTATAGGCAATTTACTTCTCTTTTATTCTAGATATTAATGTTCTCTATTATTCTCATTTTGCAGACTCCTCCCATTCCTACCGGGTCTCCCTTTGAGGAGGTCCAGTCTCTCCATATCTTATCAATCGATGTTGTACAAATAGCAACCTATTAATTACGCAACTATATGCACGTTTTAACTCGCAAGTGCACAAGATCAGACAAATAGTATAGAAAGCAAATACGAGATCATTCCCACGAGGACTGGATTAATATATGTTTAAAATTGATTTTAAGATGATTTTGAAAACTGAAAATTTCGAAACAAAAAATTAAAAAAAAACAGCGTTTTAAAAATAAAATTGGATTGAGGTTAAAATAATGTGAGAAAACCAGTTAAGGATTCGATGTTCACCGCTAATTTTCTTCCTTAAGCAAACGATATGCACAATGCTACAAAACAGATTTTAGATGCTCATGTTTGTCAACCTAAAGGCATGATATATACTCTTTAAATTATTGATTTCCCTAAGCAACAAGTTATGCATGAGTATCCACGCTAACTCTTTTCATTCATAAAGTGTTTAGCATAGTATCTACTAAGTTGTACTTTAAGAACGCATAACACAATGGAAATCGACAAACACACAACTCCTAGAACATGGTATCTATTCTAGTTATTCATGATGATTAATTTCAAAAACTTATAACTAGTTTTTTTGTTACTTTCACAGGCACAAGATTCGGTCATCTAAATTTACCTATGTAACAAACTCAATACACATCATGCATATGGTGATCAAGCATAACATAACGTATGTAAAGAGTAAAATATAATCTGAAATTAATCAATCAAGCATTACAAAAGTGGTTTACAGCAAAGGCATATCGAAATCCTTAAAGAAACATGATTAGGGCTTCAATCGAGCCCTAACTAAAGTACTTAGTTACCCATAATTTAAATAGACATTAAGAACATACAAAACAGAAAATAAAAAGAGGAAGAAGATAGCTCTTTGATGATGTGTTGGTCATCCAGAGTGATTGGATGACGCCTTGACGTTCCTCCTTGCTTCCTAAGCCTTTTAGACCTTGGAACCTTGAAGGATGGAGCAGAATGGGATGGTGTGGCTGAGTCCTTGTGTGAGAGCTTCCAACGTTTCTACAGTTTTTCTCGGGCGAAAAAGAGTTGTTTCTTCAAAAAAGTGTCATAGAGAGAGAGACGTTTTTGCCTTTTTGTGTGGGAGAATGACTCTTTGCTGGCTGCCTTTTTGTCTTCCCTGTGTGCTTTCCTCTTGCCCCATGTATGTGTCTGCCCCTTTGCTGCCCAAAATTGATGTGGGTGTTAATTTCTTTAATGAGGGAGAGAGACGTTACTGTTTGCATTCGCTGCTCAATCAATCCTCACGCTGTGGCTGCTCCTCTCCCTTTATTTTTTTATTTTTTTATCTTCCTTTTTCTGATTAAAATGGTTCCTCCTGTAACCCTAATAAACTAGGCCCCTAGTAGTTCAAGCCCGATAAGGATTAGAAAACTTGAAATAGAAGGAATGCTGAATTCCAGCTCAACATGACCTTGCTGTACTAAAACGGCCATAACTCATTCTAGAAAACTCCAATTCACAAACCTTAAAATTCTCTAGAAACTAGACTTCCGTATCTTTCCAACGATATATGGTCCATCTGCTAGTTCTTCCCATGCAGGTGCAGTTAATTTCGAGAAGTTGACACATCTGCTGAAGTCTGTTTCAAAGTTTCCTCCTTAGATTTCCAAAACAGCACTCATTAACTCCTTTTGTAACTTTGCTTCCAAAAATCCTACAAAACACGAAAACAAACTAAGTATTAAGAAAACATAAGAAACATGCTAAGAAAAACATAAGAAAACAAGATAAAACGTCGCATAAATATGCGCTTATCAAATTCCTCCACACTTAAGCTTTTGCTAGTCCTCGAGCAAAACAGAAACAAAGAATGAAAGAAAAACAAAGACTCAATGATTCAATGTAAACCTTCCAACATTTGTCTCGGAGATTTTCAATGGATCATGACATATTAAGATTCATCATAAGCATAAGAATTGGTCCACATGATTCGAGAGTTAATACACCTTCATAGAAATCATACACATACTCACAATTAAATTAATCAAAGTAAAAGTACAAAGAGAGATACATGCTGAAAGAATTAGCTCAAAATCTCACCGAATAAGCTCTGATTTTACCTAATATTTTCTGGTTAATAACAAGAAAGAAAGGCACTTTAAAAAATTTTCTTTTGAATGTGATCCCATGAAATGAATGCTACTACTTGAATGCAAGAACAAGTGACACCAAATGCTCATACTTCATTCAAATCTCCACATATCGATATAAACACAACAAACAAGATCAAAAGGTCTTTATGAAGATTGTAATGGGGCCAAGGGGTTAGGGGTTAGAGAAAGAATGGATATGGATAACACAAGGTTCTTGAAGAAATAGTAGAAGCATGCAATGATGTCAGAGACATAAGAACTTGTATCACCATCAAGGATTAAAAATCATATAAGTACCGAGCAATTACATACACTCAATGGCCAATTTGAACATTATTGACCATACTTCAACAATCAATACATGAACGGTCAGGGCATTAAGAATTCAAACACAATGCCGATTTTTTTATTTTTCTCTTTTTTTTTCTTTTTTCTTTTCTGGTGCACACTTCGAATCGTGTACAATTCTTATCTTTTTTTTTTTTTTTCTTTTGAACATTCCCCCAAACTTGCTCTTTTAACACCTCTTGATTCACAATTAAGTCTTTACAAATTATGCTTCACTAATCTTTAAGAAACTGGGTAAGGATGAAAGTGTTTAGGCTAGGTGACGAAAATGAGGGTTACGAAACAAAAAGGCTTAAAAAAAGGCTCAACAAGGGTTTACCTAGAGGAAAGTATATCATGGGTCAAAGGCCATTTTGGCAATGGTGGTAATCTAGGTGCCTTCATCATCTCAAGTATGTCATGCAAATCAATTCAATGCCTCGAAAAGAAATTAGTACCAGTTCTAGCATTTAGTTCCAATGATGATAAGCAATTCAAGTAGCAACCAAGCAAAGAAAGATAAGATCATACAACAACTTAATTGACAAGAAAGTGATGGATTAAACAAATACAACTCTCTCAAACAAAGGATAAAGGCTCAAAAGCTCACAAAACGGTTGTATTGAGCTTCATTCAATTAAGCATGTTATGGGTACCACTTACTCGGGTGATTACGTACATGTGATTTTGCATATGATAACCATGAATAATTGAGTATTAACCAAAGAATAATTTCAGACCTTGAGTCATTCTTAGAAGTCATCTGAAAGTCATGCGATTAAAAACCAAATCTCATCATTGTGTTGGAAAGAAACCTAAGACACAAACAAACACAAAGACTACCCAAAGAACACTACTAAACCGACACAAACTAAAGCTAAAAACAAAGCTGTAATTAATTTTTTTTTTTTTTGAATTTTATTTTGGACCGACACAAAAATCAATGGAAAACACAAGTGTTTCCCCAGCCCCACCACACTTAAATCTAACATTGTCCTCAATGTTTGAAAGTTAAAGTATAAACAATGAAGCATTTAAGGAAGGAGAAACAAGCGACGACACACACAAAGAAAATAAAATAAAATAAAACAAAACAAAACAAACGAAGGCAAAGTTAACGACAAAGAAGGATAGGGTGAGAGAAAGCAAATCTAATTGTCAGTGGTTGTAGAGTGCCAAAACTGTCATCATCCTCTTCACATGGGTTGCCTCCCAACTTCCCTTTGGGTTACCTCCCAACTTCCCTTTGGGTTACCTCCCAAGTAGTGCTAAGTTTATAGTCTTCAGCCAGACTGTTAGACTCTCATGCAATTTACTGAACAGGTTGGAGAGTCACATCCTCCTCTCTAGGCTCAAAGCTCATCTCAATATACGGCTTTACTATGTGCCCATTCACCATGAATGTCTGATTCTTCTCTTTGCTATGAACCTCCAAAGCTCCATGAGGGAAAACTTTTGCAACAACATAAGGACCATACCACCTAGATTTGAGCTTACCAGGGAAAAGTCTCAATTTTGAATTGTAGATCAACACCTTCTGTCCCACATGAAACTCCTTCCTAACTATCATGATACGCCTTGGTCCGTTTCTTATACAACTTAGCATTCTCATATGCATCATACCTCAACTCTTCAAGCTCATTCAGCTGCAACTTTCTCTTGTCACTTGTTTGTTGCATATCATAGTTGAATTTCTTAATAGCCCAATATGCTCTATGCTCCAACTCCACTGGTAGGTGACATGCCTTCCCAAAGACTAGACGATATGGGGACATGCCAATGGAGCTTTTCTACGCAGTTCGATATGCCCACAATGCATCATTCAGGCGTAGAGACCAATTCTTCCTTCTTGTATTCATTGTCTTCTCTAGGATGCCTTTGATCTCTCTATTGCTTATCTCCACTTGACCACTGGTGTGAGGATGATATGGAGTGCCAACCATATGTGTGATCCCATATTTTTTCATTAAGGAAGCAAAAGCCAGGTTGTTGAAGTGGCTACCTCCATCACTAATTATTGCCCTTGGTGTCCCGAACCTAGTAAAGATGTTATCCTGCAAGAACTTCACAACAACTTTGGGATCATTAGTTTTTGAGGGGACATCCTCGACCCATTTAGATACATAATCCACACCCACAAGAATATATAAATAACTAAATGAGTTAGGAAATGGACCCATGGAGTCGATACCCCACACATCAAAGAGCTCCACCACTTGGATGTTTTGCAATGGCATCTGATTTCTAGAAGAGATGTTCCCAGTTCGTTGGCATCTGTCACAAGAGCTGCAAAACCAAAAAACATCTTTAAACACATTAGGCCAATAGAACCCAGATTGTAATACCTTAAGTGCTGTTCTCTTCGCTCCAAAGTGTCCTCCACATGCAAACTGATGACAATGTTGGAGAATGCTCATATGCTCCTCCTCAAGAACACACCTTCTGATAATTTGATCTGGACAAAATTTGAACAAGTAGGGCTCGTCCCAATAGTAGTGCCTAGACATAGACACTAATCGCTTCCTTTCTTGGCTCGACATACCTGGAGGAAAACCTTACTAGTTATATAATTAACAATCTCTGCATACCATGGAAGTTGTAAATCAATAGCAAATAATTGCTCATCTGGAAATTTTTCACTCAAGGGAAGCTTGTTCCCTTCTTCATCATGAAGTAACATGGACAAGTGATCTGCAGCCACATTCTCACTACCCTTCTTGTCCTTAATCTCAAGATAAAATTCTTGCAGTAAGAGCACCCATCTAATCAACCTAGGCTTAGCATCTTTCTTATCAAACAAAAATCTCAAAGCAGCATGATCAGTAAAAACAATAACTTTAGAACCAATCAAGTAGGACCTAAACTTCTCCAAAGCAAATATAACAGCTAACAATTCTTTTTCAGTAGTAGAATAATTAAGTTGAGCATCATTCAAAGTTCTAGAGGCATAATAAATAGCATGAGGTACCTTGTTAACTCTCTTACCTAGAATAGCTCCAAAGCATTATCACTGGCGTCACACATGAGCTCGAATGGGAGGTTCCAATCAGGTGCCATCATAATGGGTGCAGATGTGAGTAGATCTTTCAATGTGTAAAGGCATTCATGCACTCTTCTGTCCACACAAACTCAACATCTTTAGACAATAACGCACAAAGAGGTCTAGGAATTTTAGAGAAATCTTTTATGAATCTTCTGTAAAACCCTACATGCCCTAGAAAACTTCTCACACCCTTCACAGATATAGGAAGAGGTAATATTGATATGATGTCAATCTTTGCCTTGTCCACCTCAATGCCCCTGCTAGATATTACATGACCTAAAACAAGACCTTGTTGTACCATGAAATGGCACTTCTCCCAATTCAGCACTAGGTTGCATTCCTCACATCTCTTCAGAACAAGCTGCAAATGGTTAACACAATCATCAAAGTTAGAACCAAAAACACTGAAATTATCCATAAATACCTCTATAAATCTCTCTACCATGTCTGAAAATACGCTCATCATGCACCTCTGTAATGTGGCAGGTGCATTGCACAAACCGAATGGCATCCTTCTGTATGCAAATGTGCCAAAGGGGCATGTGAACGTGGTATTCTCTTGGTCCTCTGGTGCTATAGCAATCTGATTATAACCACTATAACCATCTAGAAAACAGTAATGACTATGACCTGCTAACCTTTCACTTCTGATCAATAAAGGGAAGAGGAAAATGATCTTTCATGGTTTCATTATTGAGCTTTCTGTAATCAATGCAGACTCTCCAACCTATGGTGAACCTAGTAGGAACAAGCTCATTCTCTTCATTCTTCATCACTGTGATTCCAATCTTCTTAGGCACAACATGAACTGGACTTACCCATTTGCTATCTGAGATGGGGTAGATGATGCCAACATCCAAGAGCTTAAGAACATCTGCTCTCACTACTTCCTTCATGTGCGGGTTAAGCCGTCTCTGAGCATCCCTGTTATGCTTTGCATTATCTTCAACGAGGATTATGTGCATGCACTTGGATTGACTTATGCCTTTGATGTCGGCAATGGTCCACCCTAATGCAGTCTTGTGCTCCCTAAGAACTCTCAACAACTTCTCTTGCTCCACCAAACTCAAGTTCGCAGCAACTATCACTGGTAATGTCCGGTTCTCTCCCAAGTAAGCATACTTCAATTGTTCAGGTAGTTGCTTCAATTCTAGTTCTGGTGCGCTGAAAATGGAAGGGACAAGAGCAGTATTAGTAGACGCAGGAGTTTCAAAGGAAGGTACGTACTTACTTGGATAAAGCTTAGAAGCCTCAAGAGAATGCACAGCTTCATGGAGGTATATCTCTGTAACATCACATCCACGTTCATAATTCAGCCTTGTGAGGTTGTGGGCTATGCATGCCTCCAAAGGGTCAAGGCTATGTACCTGAAACACTTGCTCAACAACACTTCCTACCACATCAATCTAGAAACAATCATGGTTATCATGTGGCAATTTGATAGTGTCAGACAATATGAATTCTATCTTCTTACCATTAACTTTCATGCGTATAGTACCCTTTTCCACACTTATCTTTGTATCAGTAGTTACTGATCAGTCGTTATTTATGCATCATTTTGATGTCTTTATATGCCTCTCTTACATGTCTTTTGAATGATTTCGTGCCATCAATAGTAGAAAATGATCAATCTTGTGAGACTTGTGCAGAGTTAGAAAGATAGGTAAAATCTGGAAAGAACGCAAAAAGAATGACTCAAATCGGAGTCCAGATGAAGGAGATATCCTCATTTCAATATCAGGTCCTGAACGGAGTCCTGAGTGCGCCAGTGCGCCAGTGCGCCATTGCGCCAGTGCGCCAGTGCGCCTATTTTGGGCCACTGGCCAAGTACCTCATATCAGGCCCTCTGGGTCCCAAACTTGTGTTTCATGACATCAAGGCCAAGTCCTAGAAGTGCCAAGGTCGCGCCAAGGCAGGTCGAGGACATGTCCCAAGAACTCCCATCCGAGCCCAGATGTGCGCCTAAGCCGGGGTCCCTGTTCCGCCAGCAGTGGAGCAGAGGTTCTCCCTCTGCGCCAAGCCTGACAACATTTGCGCCAAGCCTGAACGACGATGCGCTTCTATTATACTCCTAACGTACTTCAAAAGCGCGGTCCCAGATCCTGATTACGAAGACAGTCAAAAATCCAAGTTTGGCCAGCTTGCGTTCCCACTTGCCAGCTTGCATTCACACTTCCGGCCATGCTCTGATTGGTTCGAATAGATTTTAAAGACTTTATAATTAATTAAAAGTAAAATAACTTTCCCTATTCCTATAGGACATGGTTTTACCAATCTGTATAGAACAAGGTTATACCAATCCTTATAGAACAAGGTTTTCCCTTTCTCTATAAAAGGGAGCCTTTGTTCAGTGTTTTAGGGGGAGATAATTAGCTAGGGACGTTTTTGGTTTCTGGGAAAACAGAGACCTGAGCCACAGAGTTCCGTTTTGGTTTTCTAGAGAATTAGGGACCCTATACTTTCGGAGATAATCTTTCACTTAGATTATTGGACGTGGAGCTTGGAGAAGAAGGCCCTGCCGTGTCTTCTGCTGCATCTGTTCTTAACAATCTCTTCTGTACCCTTATTTTCATTATTGCAATTTACTTATGGATTCAATTATACTTGTGTTTATTTCAGTTATGTGTGAGTAGTCATTAGGATTAGGGCTGCTTGAAGCCCTAGCCATGTTAGCTTATTGATTGGATTTCTGGCTCTTGATTATGATTGCTATGCATGCTGAATAAGTTGGATTACTATGCTTAATGAACTTAATTTATGCCTATAAGATTAGCTACCTTGTTTGCATATAATTATAGATGTAATTGCTTGAGTGACCGTCATATCATCTTGTGATTTGGAGCATCGAAAGTATTCATACTTGTAATCTTAACTCATGACGACCTAGGATTGCATGCCACTTTGCTAGGCTAATGTGGTGTCATTAAATTCTCTTTAAACTTCATGCATCATCTTAAAAGGTAGGTGATAGACGTTCTAGGCATATGCCCTGTTTAGAACATGCTAAGTAAGAGGGAATAAGATGTGTCTAGTGAACCAACGCCAGGTCCTAGGCACGGGCACCTAATTCAGAAAATGCATAGTAATTAGGTCAAGGAAATTTGGTTAAGAGCTGTAATTGGTTAGAGTGGATAGTAAGCCTTAATTCGCCTTAGTTAACAACTTTTCATTCTTGCATTGTTATTTTCTGTACTTTGATTTTCTTGTCTTTAAATTTCAGTTATCACATCATAAACCCCCCCCCCCCCCCCCCCCCCCCCCCCCCCTGTGTGTGTGTGTGTGTGTTTTTGCCTAAGTTAACAAATCTGAACTAAATTGGTCATCACGTTGATACAAGTCCTCGAGGGATCGACTCTTGCTGTGCTACTATACTATACTTATCGATTTGTGCACTTGCAAGGATTTTATAACTGTTAGAATTGAATTGCATATTTCTTGCTCTTTAAATCTACCAACAGTTACCATAAAGGGTCTACAAAGAATAATAGGTAATGAAGATGGCATAGGGGAATCTTCCATATCCAGAACAACAAAATCAGCAGGCAAAATAAATTCATTTACTTGAACCAAAACATCCTCTAATATACCTCTAGGTCTTCTGATGCTTCAATCTGCCAATTGCAATATAATTGAGGTTGGTTTGAGCTCCCCGAACCTCAATTCCTCATAAACGGTATAAGGCATCAAGTTAATGCTTGCTCCTAAATGCAAAGCACGTTCAAACAGACGGTCACCAACCCTGCAAGGAATAGTAAAACTACCTGGATCTTTTAGTTTAGGTGGTAGCTTTCTCAATAAAACCGCACTTACCTCCTCAGTCATTGCAACTTTCTCATGTTCCTGAAACTGTCTTTTGTGTGTACAACAATCCTTTAAAAACTTAGCATAAGATGGAATCTGTTTAATTGCAACAAGTAAAGGAATGTTGATTTCTACTTTTCTGAAAGTTTCAAAAATATCAAGAAGATGTTTTTCTTTCTTTTGCTTAACTAACCTTTGAGGGAAGGGTGGCAATATCACCTTCTCCTTCTCACCTACCTTTGTGGCTAGAGGTGGTTCAACATTTTCTGGTTCATTCTCATATGTCCCCACCATGTTGTTAACTACCTTGCCACTTCTAAGGATTGTCACAGCCTTGAGCTGCTCCTGGCCTCTCGAATTAGGTATGGTTTGTGATGGAAACTCTCCTTTCTTCCTCTCACTTAACTCCCTTGCCATTTGCCCTACTTGTGCCTCCAATCTCTGAACAGCTTGGCTAGTTGTTGCTTCTAGTTTCTGAATGTTCTGACTAGTTAGAGCATTTGTCTGTTGATGTGCAGTCAAGAATTGGAGTATGGTACCTTCAAGATTATTCTTCTTCTGGTCAGTATTTGGTTGTGCCACCAGTGATGAAGCATGATAATTACTTCCCTGCTGGAAATTCTTCTGATGCCCTTATGGATTAAGCACATTCTGACTGTTGCTCCAAGAGAAATTTGGGTGGTCTTTCCATCCTCGATTATAGGACAAGTCTCAGTAGTATGATTAGAATGAGAACATATACCACATACCTCGACTTTAGCAACTTGTTGAACTTGAGAGATGTTCTTAGCAGAGATTGCTTTCACCAGCATATCTAACTTCTTCTCCATTGCTGCCATTTGACTCTAGACTCCACCATTTGTTCTAACTTCATAAACACCTTTACTTTTTACTCCTTGTCTCCCTCTTGATGAGAATTGCTGAGAATTTTCAATTAGGGTCTCAAAGAGCTCGATGGCTTCATCACTGCTCTTTTCCATAAGCACACCTCCACAATCTGAATCAACAAGACTTTTGTTAATATCATTTAAACCTTCATAAAAAGCTTGTACCTGATCGTCTTGAGATAGATTGTGGTGTGGACACTTGAGAAGCAACTCCTTGAAATGCTCCCATGCCTCAAAGAAAAGATTTCCATCCTTCTGTTGAAAGGCTTGAATCTCCCTTTTAAGTTGTCTTGTCTTTTGGGATGGGAAAAACTTCTTCAAGAATATAGTAGCCAATTATTCCCAAGTATTAATGGAACCTGCAGCCAGAGAATTCAACCACAACTTAGCATTATCTTTTAAGGAGAAAGGAAAGAGAATTAACCTGATTCCTTATGGAGTTAAGCCCTGGATGTTCTGAGTCTTGCAGAGATCGAATAAATCCCTAATGTGCAAGTATGGATCCTCAGAAGGTGTGCCTCTGTAGTGCGGCACCATGTTAAGAAATTGAGGTGATAAATTGAAGTTGCCTTGTGCAGTTGGTTGGTAGGCAATGCATGATGGTTGATTAAGGTTTTGAGGGACAAAGGAGCCCTTCATTGGCCTTCGAACATGTTCATCCCCCATTTCGTTCTCTGATTCTGATCTTTCTCCTTCTTCAAAATCTTCTCTTTGTTTGTTAAATTTTGCCCTCTCAACTTGCTTTCGAAGACGTCAAAGAGTTCATTCAATCTCAGGATTGTAGGCAACAACCGCTAAATTTTGGGAACAACGACCTTGCAAAAACGAAATTCAACCTGTAAAAGAAAACCAAAGATCAATTTCAGCACCAACTAATTACAAAATCCCCGGCAACGGCGCCAAAATCTTGTTGTACAAATACCAACCTAAAAATTACGCAACTATATGCACGTTTTAACTCGCAAGTGCACAAGATCAGAAAAATAGTATAGAAAGCAAATACGAGATCCTTCCCATGAGGACTGGATTAATATGTGTTTAAAATTGATTTTAAGATGATTTTGAAAACTGAAAATTTCGAAACAAAATAATAAAAAAAAACCAGCGTTTTACAAATAGAATTGGATTGAGGTTAAAACAATGTGAGAAAACCAGTTATGGATTCGATGTTCACCGCTAATCTTCTTCCTTAAGCAAACGATATGCACAATGCTACAAAACAGATTTTAGATGCTCATGTTTGTCAACCTAAAGGCATGATATCTACTCATTAAATTATTGATTTCCCTAAGCAACAAGTTAGGCATGGGTATCTACGCTAACTCTTTTCATTCATAAAGTGTTTAGCATGGTATCTACTAAGTTGTACTTTAAGAACGCATAACACAATGGAATCGACAAACACACAACTCCTAGAACATGGTATCTATTATAGTTATTCATGATGATTAATTTCAAGAACTTATAACTAGTTCTTTTGTTACTTTCACAGGCACAAGATTCGGTCATCTAAATTTACCTATGTAACAAACTCAATACACATCATGCATATGGTGATCAAGCATAACATAACGTATGTAAAGAGTAAAATATAATCTGAAATTAATCAATCAAGCATCACAAAAGTAGTTTACAGCAAAGGCATATCGAAATCCTTAAAGAAACATGATTAGGGCTTCAATCGAGCCCTAACTAAAGTACTTAGTTACCCATAATTTAAATAGACAGCAAGAACATACAAAACAGAAAATAAAAAGAGGAAGAAGATAGCTCTTTGATGATGTGTTGGTCAGCCAGAGTGATTGGATGACGCCTTGACGTTCCTCCTTGCTTCCTAAGCCTTTTAGACCTTGGAACCTTGAAGGATGGAGCAGAATGGGATGGTGTGGCTGAGTCCTTGTGTGAGAGCTTCCAACGTTTCTGCAGTTTTTCTCGGGCGAAAAAGAGTTGTTTCTTCAAAAAAGTGTCATAGAGAGAGAGACGTTTTTGCCTTTTTTTGTGGGAGAATGACTCTTTGCTGGCTGCCTTTTTGTCTTCCCTGTGTGCTTTCCTCTTGCCCCATGTATGTGTTTGCCCCTTTGCTGCCCAAAATTGATGTGGGTGTTAATTTCCTTAATGAGGGAGAGAGACGTTACTGTTTGCATTCGCTGCTCAATCAATCCTCACGCTGTGGCTGCTCCTCTCCCTTTATTTTTTTATTTTTTTATCTTCCTTTTTCTGATTAAAATGGTTCCTCCTGTAACCCTAATAAACTAGGCCTCTAGTAGTTCAAGCCCAATAAGGATTAGAAAACTTGAAATAGAAGGAATGCTGAATTCCAGCTCAGCCTGACCTTGCTGTACTAAAACGGCCATAACTCATTCTAGAAAACTCCAATTCACAAACCTTAAAATTCACTAGAAACTAGACTTCCGTATCTTTCCAACGATATATGGACCATCTGCTAGTTCTTCCCGTGCAGGTGCAGTTAATTTCGAGAAGTTGATACATCTGCTGAAGTCTGTTTCAAAGTTTCCTCCTTAGATTTCCAAAACAGCACTCATTAATTCCTTTTGTAACTTTGCTTCCAAAAATCCTACAAAACACGAAAACAAGCTAAGTATTAAGAAAACATAGGAAACATACTAACAAAAGCATAAGAAAACAAGATAAAAAGTCACATAAATATGCTCCTATCAATCGCGCTAGCTGCACTCTTTTCTCCTTTGCCTTGGTTTTTTCGCATTGGATTTTTCTGGGAAGGCTTTTTAACGAGGCATGATTATGCACACTTAAGAAGTTTCACTTGGGTGTTGAACTCTATGCCGATGTTTTCTTTGTAGTTACATTATAGTTGGAACGTAATTGTATTTTTTTTACTTTTTTTAGTTTTCTTTTACTTCCTTGTGAACCTAATCAGCCTGCAAATCTTTTACAGATTGTTATTGACCCTGATGTTCATGATTGAGTTCTTGATGGACTTAGTGTCTAACCATGTACTATCGTAAGGTGTTTTTGAATAAAACATCAATCTCTTCTAACAAAACAAAAAACACCATTAATATGTAACGCTAATACGCACAAGACGATAAGGAATACCATGATCTATTGATCAGTAGTTAACTATATCGCATGTTCTGGGTGGGTAATATATCTTTAGAAACTTATTCATCAGTGCAATTGACATATTTGTTGTCAATGATCTTGGAGTCCCGATGATCCACGTAGTGCTGATACACATATGAAACAAATCCCCAAATGGCCAAAACCATGGACACAATCTTAATCCCGTCCATTTTGTTATGGAAGAAGATCACAGCGAAAACCGGAACAATAGGCAAACCCAAAGCACTTACCACGTTGGAGAAAAGTGAAGATGCCTCAAAAATCAAATCAACTCCACCAATGTTAAATAGCTGCCATAGAATACCAGTCCATGTTAGATTCATCACATAACCCAATTTCCCTGATTTAAACTCCTCCATCTCTTCCCTCAAACCCTTCCACTCGCCGCTCGCGAAAAGTCCCACCAAGATCTCACCGCTAGCCACCATTGCTTGATAGACAATCATGTCCATGACTGCTCTAAATGTTTCCCTTTTTCTGAATTTTCTGAAGGCGAGTTGAGTTAGTGAAAGAGTCGAGCCATATGAAGCTGATGCGCCCACCGTGCAGAGGAACCCTATTGCATACTTAGTCTTGGAGATGGAGACTACTAATGAGTCAGAGTCGCCTTGGAACACGAGGAGGGTGGAGGAGACGGTGAGCACAATAAGTGAATTGACAATGTACGGAGTGAATTTTTGTGAGTTGAGGAAGAAGGAGAAAAATGCATTGAAGGCTAATGGGGATGTACAAATGAGAGAATAGGTAGATACTGGAAGGTAAGACATATCAGATTGGGTGAGAATTCTTTTGTATTATATGATTCAATAGGAAAGGTATATATATATATATATATATATATATATATATATATACACAGATACTAGGAATATTACTATGAGCCTAATTAGTGGACTGAGTTTTACTTAGGAATATACAGCTTCCCCCTCAAGTTGGAGCATGTATGTCGTCAATGCCCAACTTGCTAAGTGAGTTGTGGAATACTCTGCCGGTGACTGCTTTAGTGAGGACATCTGCAAGTTGATCTTCAGATTTAACAAATGATACCTCAATGATCTTTGCCTCTAGTTTCTCCTTGATGAAATGTCTGTCAACTTCAACATGCTTGGTTCTATCATGTTGCACTGGATTATGTGCGATGTCTATTGCTGCTTTGTTGTTACAATTCAGTTGCATGGCATGATTGAGTTTTAACCCCAATTCCCCCAACAAATTCCTTATCCAAAGTAGCTCACATACTCCTTGTGCCATACCTCGATATTCTGCTTCAGCACTTGATCTTGACACTACTTTCTGTTTTTTACTTCGCCAAGTCACTAGATTGCCTCCCACAAAGGTAAAGTATTCAGATGTTGATCTCATGTTAGTAACAGAACCCGCCCAGTCTACATCAGTGTGACCCACAACATCTAGATGACCATGGCGTGAGAACATCAATCCTCTTCCAGGAGCTGACTTTAAGTATCTCAGGATTTGGTTTACCGGATCCATGTGGGCTTCACTTGGTGCATGCATGAACTGACTCACCACACTTACGGCATATGTGATATCAGGTCTAGTGTGTCCTAGATAGATTAACTTACCCACCAGGCGTTGATATCTTTCTTTATTGGTGGGTACCTGATCCGGATATTCACCAAGCTGATGATTCAACTCCATTGGCATATCTGCTGGTTTGCTGGCTAGCATTCTAGTGTCAGTTAAAATGTCAAGGATATATTTCCGTTGCGATAGAAATATTCCTTGGTTTGAACGTGCCACTTCGATGCCTAAGAAATATTTCATAGCACCAAGATCTTTCATTTCAAACTCACTTGCCAAGTGGTGCTGCAACGCTGCCTTTTCCTCTGGGTCATTCTCGGTAACTACCTTGTGATCAACATATACAATAAGGGCAGTGACTTTACCTTTCTTATGTTTCAAGAAAAGAGTGTGATCTGAGTTACTTTGTTTGTATCCGAAGTCCGTCATTGATTGGCTGAACTTTCCAAACCATGCTCTGGGTGATTGCTTCAATCCATAAAGGGACTTCCTCAGTTTACAAACCATGTTGCCCTTATTGGGCCCCATCTTGCATCCTGGAGGAGAATCCATATCGACTTCTTGTTCTAAGTCACCATGCAGGAAGGTATTTTTGACATCAAATTGGTGTAATGGCCAGTCTAGGTTGGCTGCCAGAGAAATAAGTACCCGAATTGTGTTGATCTTGGCTACAGGGGCAAATGTCTCCCCATAATCAATCCCATAAGTCTGAGTGTAACCTTTCGCCACCAGTCTTGCTTTGTATCGTTCAATGGTGTCATCTGCCGTGAACTTTACTGTATATATCCATCTACAACCCACTGTTCTCTTCCCTGGCGGAAGGGTAGTCATCTCCCAAGTGGAGTTCTTCTGGAGAGCCTCCATTTCATCATTCATCGCTTGTGTCCACTTGGGACCTTTCAGAGCCTCCTGCACATTACTTGGAATAGATACAGTGGATAATTGACACACAAATGATGCACATGACAGAGACAACCTATGTAGGGACACATGATTAGCAATAGGGTATTTAACGTTTGCTTTAGGGTCAGGGTCATACTGTTGTCTAGGAATCCCTCTAGTCGTGTGTGGGGGTAACTGATAACTTGTGTTTCCTGTATAACTTGACGCATGTAAGGTGCTTGAGATAGAGTTTGAATGTTCAGTTACCTGTGCGGAATCTTCAGGACCGGATTGGATGAGTGGTGATGGTACTGTAGGAGTTGTAGAGGGGGAATTATCTGAACCAGTATCAGGAATATCGAGGGACTCTTGAGCTTGTTGCACCACGGACACTGACTGCTCGGATGACTGGTGTTGAATTTGGACTATCTGAGTATCTTCGGCAAAGATAGAGCTCTCCCCCTACAGAGGATGCTCAGTGACTCCCCCTGAGTAATAGAACTCACTCTCGTTGAAGGTCACATCGGCGGTAACGTGCATGGTCTGAGTGGGAGGATGGAAACACTTATAGCCCTTCTAAGTGGCAGAATAACCCACAAAGACACAACGTCGTGCACACGGATCAAGCTTGCCACGCTGATGTGGATACACCTGAACATACGCAACACAACCAAAGAGACGTGGTTCGAGATTTAGTGTTGATGGCATGTTGAGGAGAGTAGTCAATGTCTGGAATGGAGTTTGATACTGAAGAGTGCTGGAAGGTGTTCGATTGATGAGGTAAGCCGCAGAACAAAGGGCCTCCCCCCAAAAATGATGCGGCATGTGGGCCTCAAATAAAGAGGCACGAAGAACCTCCAAGAGATGTCGTTTCTTGCGCTCCGCGACACCATTCTGTTGTGGTGTATAAGCGCATGTGGTTTGACGAACAATACCATGGTGTCCGAAAAACTGATGTAGGTCATGGTTGATGTACTCACCTCCATTGTCAGATCGGAGGGTCATGATTTTCTTGTCAAACTGAGTAGTAACGTATTGATAAAAGAGCTTGAATTTGGCGGTGACGTCACTTTTCTGGTGTAGGGGAAAGACCCAGGTCATCCGGGTTCAATCATCAATAAACGTCACAAACCACTTAAAACCACTAACAGTGGGAACTCGTGATGGTCCCCAAACATCATAATGGACAATCATGAAGGGCATGGAGCTTTTATTCAATCTTAATGGGTAAGAAATACGATGACTTTTCTCCAAAATGCAAGTTTCACAATGAAAGTCTGATTCATGAAACTGGGAAAATAAATCTGAAAATATAAGTTTCAGATAACCAAAAGAAGCATGCCTTAACCGTGGATGCCATAGCCAAATTTTCTTCATCCTGATGGACTCATCGCCTTTCACATGATGTGCGTGACTCAATCGCTTACTGATGTCGGCTGTCAAGTCCAGATAATACAACCTTCCCCTCCTAGTACCACATCCAATCATGACCCTGGTGAGAAGATCCTGAAAGAGACAATACGATGGCCAAAAACACACAGTACAATTAAGGGAATCAATGATCTGAGGAATAGATAACAAGTCATAGTCGAGAGAAGGGACAACTAAGACATGGTCAAGGCTTAATGAGGGTGTAAGAGATCAGGACCCCTCGCCCATGACTGGGGAGGTGGTTCCGTTGGCACTGGTAATCTGTGTTTGGCTTGAGGGTTTGGTAGAGTGCAACCCAGTGAAACTAGATGTCATGTGATCATTAGCGCCAGTATCAATAATCCATGATCTATTATAAGTAAGTGAAGATGTGCAAGAGGTACCTGAGGTGGCCAAGGCCGTGGAGCCATATGTACCTGATGGAGGTCCGGATGCAGTCCCCTAGGATGACTTAGCGGATGCCAATGAGGCTCTGTTCGAATCCTTCGTGCGCCCTTGGTGGACCCATTCGTCCGGATAACCAATGATCGCATAACAGCCCTTAATTGTGTGGTTATCTAAACCACATTTGGTACACTGCATTGGAGGTCAGTGACGAGTAGGGACGACACTATAGGTGTTCGGCCGAGATTGTTTGGACCTGGCAGCAGCCATCTTTTTTTTTTTTTCCTTTTTTCCTTTTTTTTTTTTTTAACTCTAAAACTTCAAATGGGCCAGAAAAATAGAGCTGGTCTGGGATGGGTCGGGTGGTTGAGGAAACCCGAACGAGAGCAGACTCGAGGATGATGAATGGTGGGGTCGGTGAGGTCGATGCGGTCGTGGAGTCTCAGGTTGAGTCTCAGTCTGGTCCGGTCGGTGTGTGGTCTGGGACGGAACGGTGTATTGTTGCTTTGCTACGGCGTCCAAGCCAGTCGAACATGGGACCCAGTGACTGTGGGGTTGCACTAGGCTGCTAAGAACGACCGGCCGAATGATGGTCACAGTGCGAGGAACCCGAACCCGAACTTGATGATGATGACGAACCCGAACCCGAACGGAATGGTGTTTTATGCGCAGTGGATGACGAACCCGAACAGAAGGGTGTTTTCTGCGCAGTGGATGACGAGAGGGAACGATGGGGTTCGGTGACTGGTGGCATCTGTGGGTTTGGGCTCAGTCCGATCGGTGGCGTCTGTGGGAGATGGTGATCGGAGGCGGTTATGCGGGAAGGTTTCGTGTTTTCTGCGAAGTGAGTTTGAGTCTGGTAAGGTCGTGGTCTCGGACGAGGTGGTGCTGTATTTGGTGATGGTGATGGTGAGGTGGTGCTGGCCGGCTATGGTTATGGATTCGGGTATGGCTGCTGTTATGTGGTTATGGCTGCGGGTATGGCTGTTGTTGGGTCAGACCGAAGTGGTGGTGCGGCGTGATGCTGTCTGTGGGAAGGTGGTGGTGCGGCGTAAGTCTGGTGCGGCGTCTAGGGTTTATGCTGAAATGTTTATGCGGCTGAATGTAATGGTGCGGCTAGGGCACAGTAATGAGTTTTAGGGTTAATGCAAGAGTCAGTCATGATCGATTGCTCTGATACCATATCAGATTTGGTGAGAATTCTCTTGTATTATATGATTCAATAGGAAAGGTATATATATATATATATATATATATATATATACAGATATTAGGAATATTACTATGGGCCTAATTAGTGGACTGAGTTTTACTTAGGAATATACAGCTCTCATTGACAAGACAGCCCTATAGAATATAAGAAACAGCCTGCGGCTACTAGGAGGCCGAGAGTGACATAGACGGATGCTAGGGTTAATAAGGAAGGAGATTTGTGTGATTTAACTGCGGTGAGAGTTTGATTATTGGATCTGGTTGCAATTGGGATTATGCAATAGTATGGAAGCAGGATAGGAAATCCAGCTAGGTTTACAAGTGCTGTCAGCCATTTGCTATGCCCTCCTTTTTCGAAGTATAATCTTCCCAAGAGTGTTGCAATTGCCTGGCCTGAGAGCACAAGGATTGTGTAAATGGCAACTCTAAGCCACCAGTTGTAACTTCTGCCCACTGATCCATCGCAGTCGGGAACATCAGGACAGCCTGCTCCTTGTGATTTTGGTTCATCTGCGCTCGATGAACTTGTTAATTATCAAGAAAAGGAGACGTGTAAGAGAATCAAGGAAAAAAAATAAACCAGTAATTTAGTCAATGAACTAGTGAAATGAATACCTATGATGTTGAGTTGCAGTTCGGGTAGGATATGAGCTTCCCCCATGTCAAACAGCTGAGAAAAGATGGTGCCAAAGTTGAAAGAAGACTAGGGTTTTGCTTGGTTTGATGTGTTTATCATCAAACCATGGAAATATATGCTTTGGTCGTTAAATCAAGGCTTTGGCCCCCATAATTGGTGTAATTGATCTTGTTTAAATTATGCTCCAAATAGCACCACCAACGGGCCGGGTATATGATGAATCATGGCTTAAAGTAGTAGCATATGTAGATAGTGCACGTATCGAGACCACTTTCAAGCCATTATTCCTCATATTTCAAATCGAGTAATTTAAGAAAGGTATCATATATAGTTTTTCAAAGAGGTTAGTAATTTAGAGCAATAATTACATCCGTACTAGGCTGGATGTGCACGGGTCTATTTATGATTGATTAACGAATGTAAAAAATCTAAATATAATCAATAATTGGAAACATTGACTTTTAAGCATGATGTAATATATTTACTATGAACCTTATTGTACGTGGTTGCTTGATGTGATAAATCAAATTTATCGAACCTTTATGAGTGAATAAATATAATATATTTACTGCTAATTAAGCCAAAAATATGCTTCTAAGTTAAAGCGAGATATCCAAAGATTAATGAATAATCAGAAATAATGAGAGTTATAAGCCAAAGTAAAAAGTAATAAGGGCAAGTTTACTTATCAAGAATGGGAATAGTGGGTGTTGATGCAGAAATCATTCAGGTAGGAATTGACCGTTGAGTTGTGTAGTGGGTGTTGATGCAGAAATTGTCCATGTAGGAATTGACCGTTGAGTTTCTATACACACAGGAAATACCTGAGGTTATGGTTGAATCCCTGAAACACGAGGTGGGGGATTCAACTAAGAATGCTTCGATGCTTAAGTCAGCTTAATCAAGGGAATAAACTGAAAAGCTGATTATGAGAATAATTATGAGGTACATGAGTTGTAAGGAGATGTCCTCTATTTATAGTGGAGACCTGGGGGCCTTTGGAGCTTCTGATTGGTTGAAGGAGTTTGAAATCAATAAGTATTCCTAATTTGGTAATACTTAGGATGAAGTTATTTATTAGGAGTAAGAAAAGAAGTTATATTTAATTAAGTAATCATTTTAGGAAATGAAGTTTACTCATTAATTGAATCCTACTTGGAAAAGGATCTCAAGGAGATGTCTTTTTTTATATGATACAATTCCTATTAATTAAAATATATAGGTGGTAAATATATTTAATTGATACACAGTAATTATATCCCAATAATGATTCCACCAAGGGCAAAATTGTCATTATATAATTTATGGGCCACGTGGCACCTCAACAATTTTTGGACAAATTATGCTCCCACAAATGCCCCCACATCCCTTAGGAATTCAGGGAATCCTAAGGGAAGTAATTTTTTGCAGTTCCGATAATCCATCACCTTTTGATGCTTCTATGTAAGAAGGCTCAACTGCTTCCATGGAAGAAGGCTTAATTGCTTCTATGGTAGAAGGCTTTGATGCTTTCGTAAAGGAAGGCTTGAATGCTTCGCAAGGCGAAGTTTTGGTGCTTCCATAGTGGAAGGCTTGGGTGTTTCGCAGGGCGAAGTCTTTGATGATTCCGTGGAGGAAGGCTTGAATGCCTCGCAAGGCGAAGACTTGATTTGTTGCTTCCACGCATGAAGACTTGAATGCTTCGCAATGCGAAGGCTTGATTTGTTGCTTCCACGCAGGAAGACTTGAATGCTTCGCAATGCGAAGGCTTTGATGCTTCCGTGGAGGAAGGCTTGAATTGCTTCGCAGGGCGAAGGCTTTTATGCTTCTACGGGAGAAGGCTTGAATGCTCAGTAGGGCGAAGGTTTTGATGCTTCTACGGGAGAAGGCTTGGTTTGATAATGGCTCATACCAGGTCACCTGTCACAACTCGGGAAGCTGGCGGTAAGGTAGCCATGGCAAAGGTGAGGAGCATCGGTGTGGTTCCCGAGGGTGGCAAGGTTGCCGCACCCTTCGCGGCCCTGAGGCTGGTTGCCCCCATTCCTACTCCGAGCGCTTCAGATAGCGTTCCTCGTACTGATTTTGATAAAATTCAAGGAGAATTGGTAGCTCTTCAGACTCGGTTGGCGGAAAGTAGCTTGAATCTCAAAACATTGTTAATTTGCAGCACAATGCATAGGAATGTTTGGGTTTAGCCTTTAAGTTTTTGTGAACTTTTCTTTTTTACTTAGAAGTAGCTTCTTTTTCAAAAAATAGTTGAGCCTTCAATTTGTGAATTGCCCACTTGTTTGTTGATTTTTTAAATAAAAGAATTCCTAAGGTTTGAAGCAATTCACAGTTTTCGCAGCTTCTGGCAGACTTGACGTTTGTGCGGTAATTTAGCTCCACCGGGCTCAAGTTAAGTCGGAGTCGAGTCATTCCAGCGGGGCTGGAAAAATGACTTCCATACCTTCCTAAATCAGTTGGCCTTTCTCAAAAAGGTTGAGAATTGATATTTTTTACGAATTTTTGAAGTTGGGTCATGTGCGAAGCTTCACAGACTTGACCCTTACCCAGTAATTTGTCAATTAATAATTCGTTGCTTGTTAGAATTTGTTGATTCTTGTGGGGTTAGAAAGATAACGCCCACATCTTTCCAACTACATTAAGCCGTCTGGAAAAGGTTAAGAATTAAAGTTATGGTGAATTTCGGAAGTGGGTAGTGCGTGCAGGCGCGCGAGTTTTTCCCTTTTTTGCTATTTTGCCCATATATAATTCATTCTTTCTCCTATTTAGCTTTTCTTTATAGTGTTAAAAAGGTAACATCTATACCTTTCCAATGGAATTGGGCTTGTTTGAAAAGGTTGAGAATTGAATTCTCAAGTCAGCTCGCATGACATGCCTTTGTGCAGGATTGCGTTTTCAACCTTGTCTCAATGAAATGGACATTCCGGATTCGTTACGTCTTCGATTGGGGTGCCGTGGATAGTGTTGGAAAGCTAATCCTTGTAGCTTTTCAATGCCACCTTTCCCATTCCATTGGTATGAGTGATGAATCCAGAATTTTGCCTTTCAAGTGACGTTTTTTGCACAGAAAAATTCTGGCTTGGATGTTTGTCTCAACTTAGATATCCTTGGGATTTTTTCTAAGTGTTTGGACTTTAAATTTTGCTTCTTTGAAGAAGGCTTGGGTACTTTGCAGTGCAAAGGTTTTAGTACTTCTTTTAGAAGGACGTTTTTAATGCTTCTAAAAAAGAAGGCTTGATTGCTTATATGGAAGAAGGCTTGATTGCTTATATGGAAGAAGGCTTGAATGCTTCGCATGGCGAAGGCTTTGATGCTTCCGTAGAGGAAGGTTTGAATGTTTTGCAAGGAAAATGCTTTGATGCTTCCGTAGAGGAAGGCTTGAGTGCTTCGTAGGGTGAAGGCTTTGATGCTTCCGTAGAGGAAGGCTTGAATGCTTCGCAAGGCGAAGACTTTGATGCTTCCGTAGAGGAAGGCTTGAGTGCTTTGCAGGACGAAGGCTTTTACGCTTCCGTAGAAGAAGGTTTGAGTGCTTGGCAGGGTGAAGGCTTTTATGCTCCCGTAGAGGAAGGCTTGAGTGCTTTGCAGGGCGAAGGCTTGAGTGCTTTGCAGGGCGAAGGCTTTTACGCTTCCATAGATGAAGGTTTGAGTGCTTGGCAGGGCGAAGGCTTTTATGCTCCCGTAGAAGAAGGCCTGAGTGCTTCGCAGGGCGAAGGCTTTGATGCTTCCGTAGAGGAAGGCTTGAATGCTTCGCAAGGCGAAGACTTTGATGCTTCCGTAGAGGAAGGCTTGAGTGCTTCGCAGGGCGAAGGCTTTTACCCTTCCGTAGATGAAGGTTTGAGTGCTTCGCCGGGTGAAGGCTTTTATGCTCCCATAGAGGAAGGCTTGAGTGCTTCGCAGGGCGAAGGCTTTGATGCTTCCGTAGAGGAAGGCTTGAATGCTTCGCAAGGCGAAGACTTTGATGCTTTTGTAGAGGAAGGCTTGAGTGCTTCGGCAGGCGAAGGCTTAATTGGTGTCTCAAGCTTATGCAAACCTATCTAAATAAAATTGCAAATGAATAACTTTATTGAAGATTTAAATGAAAAATGCATAAAGCTTGAGACAAAAAATAAAAGTTGGCCCGGGCCCAATGTCTTCAAGGCATGGCGCCAATTTTGGTGGGTAAGGCATGGCCTAGACTCACACGTAGTACCTTTGGAGTGGTGAGCGTTCATGGAACTACTCACCGATTTTCCATCCCTAGTCCCCAAAACATAACTTCCTTTACCACCTAGCTGGTAGACGCGGTAAGGACCTTCCCATGGGGATTTTAGTTTTTGGGACCCATATTGGTGGCTTTTTGGGAGGCGAAACGGAAGTTTTGCCCCCAGTGTTGATGCCAGCCTGGGGGACGAATTATGTCTGTTTGACCTCTTTTAGCCCTTCGGTGAGGCACCGTTGGGCCATGGCTTGATCTCCCTTTATCTCTCCAATTCCTCCTTCGAGGATTGGGAATTGGATTTTTTTATAGAGACTAGAGGAGCTAGCAAAAAAATTTTGCATCCACGACCGTTCCAAGATGCCGTTGTAGGGTGAGTATTCATCCACTACGTAGATCATCTGTGATGAGATGATGGGTGGTGAATGGACTTCAAGCTGGAGAGTTTTGGCGGTCATGCTGGTGGAGCCTTTGAAACCCCACAACGGGATTGCTTTCTTCGTAATGAAGTTTTCTAACCCCACCTTGCTCACTATTTCCAAGTTGAGGAGATTTGCAGCGCTTCCTTCGTCCACGTGAATTCAATCAACGTGTGCATGGGCAATCTAGATTGAAATGACGAGTGCATCGTCGTGCGGCCAGTCGAAGCCGGCTTTGTCTTTGAGGGAGAACCCAATGGAGATGTCGTAGGCGATCCCGGAGGTGGCGGCGGCGTGGGAGACTTGGGCGATGGCCAAACCATCATGAACTTTCCTTTTTTTTTTTGCTTGCAATTGGTTCCAAGTAGCATCAATTCGGCGATGATAGTGTGTATGCGAATCGTCATAGAGGGTGGCTCCTTAGGGATCTTGTCCCCAACACGTTCTGCAACTTTTTCGATGGCGTACTCAGTGTAGTGTCCCTCCTTTATGAGATTTTGGAGGTATTTCTCGAAATTTTTACAAGTGCTAATGGACACGACCATAGCAATCATGGTAGGAACACCACCTCGTCTTGTCAGCCTTTTCATGGTCCCTCTTGATGGGTGCCGGCTTTTTAAACCAATGTTTGTCTTTGATATGGATGTAGATCTAACTGGTGGGCACTCCGAAGTACGAGTTTCACCTTCCGATGAAAGAGGAGTCGGAAGATCGATCAGCCTTTTGCTTGTTGGATTTTCTGGAAGGCGATTCGTGAGTGGCATCATCCATGGGTGGCGTCGAGCTTTCAGTGGGCTTTTCGTCCATCCTGGTGTCCTCCGCGGTGCGTGCCAGCCGCTTTCCTCTCGACCTCCTAGGAAGCATGTCACTCAGCTAGGGAGATCATTTTGGTAAGAGTGCGGGCATTGTTCATTACAATGTCTCCGTAGAGTTGGCTATCTAGGGGTTGCCCCTGTTTGAAAGCCATTGCAGCGACAAGGTCACTACAGCCTACGATGCGAGACTTTTCTTTGCAGAATCTTCGGATGTATTGGTGAAGAGACTCCTTGGGTCTCTTTCTCACGGAGAAGAGGTGCTCATCTTTTACTTCGACAATGCGAAGTTGTGAATACTCCTTCACAAATGCAAGTGCTAGTTCCTCGAATGAGGCAATGGATCTTCGTGGGTGTTGGTTAAACCAAGTCATTGCCCGACCTTGAAGCGAAGCTAGAAACACTTTGCACAAGAGAGCCTCGTTGTACCGGTGTGGCACCATTACGCCGCGATAGTAGTCGATGTGTTTCACCGGGTCCGAAGTTCCTTTAAACTGAGTAAAGTTCAGAGTCGAGAAACGTTGCGCGAATGGTTCGTTCTTGATTCATGGTAAGAATGGAGAGGTTGAAGAAGTTCTAAGCTGACGGCGTAGATCTTCTTCCAATTTTCTGTCACGTTGGATCCCCTGAAGTTGTTGGTCCAACATTCTTCTCACATCGTTGGCGTGAAGTTGATTTCGACGAGGGAGAGGATCTCGGCGGCCATGGTGGCGTCGACTCCCCTGCGGCATGGAATCTGAGGCGGAGTGTGATGGAGTGTATGTCCTATCTGTGCTACCTTGGTCCGTCACTTCCCCGAAGTTAGTGTCAATTCGTCCGTTCGAACGAGTTTGTATACTCCGTGAGGTTGCTCATCGAGAAGAGTTTCGATGGGGAATTATAATTTGAGAATGGTCCCCAGCTCGTCCTCCCAATCGATCGCAGACTGATTGCCTCCGATTTTGGCCATAACTTCTGCCAGGAAAATGACTTTCGTCGGTGGAATCGCCAAGGGTGACGCCTCGCAACCAGGGTGGCTTCGGACAGGGTCCTTGTCGTGTCTTCGAGGGGCATTTCCTTGAGGATTCTATGAATTAGCACGTCTCCCTACCGTTTGCGAAGTGCTTCCTCCGCTCAAGTATTCCTGCAGAAGTTCTGCCTAAATTTGAACTTGGTTGCAAAGTCGGGCCACCTACCGCGACAAACTGGCTAGTGAAGGTGATCCATGCGAAGTACGACGAGCATTATGTCGTGATTCCCTTACCGAGCGGCGTGTGGGTTCCCTTCCTTCGTGATTATTTTGATTTCTGGTGATGCGGAACTCGTCCAGAAACAATCTTAAATCCTCGCTAGCATGATGAGACGCCTCTCCCGCAAATCAACCGTCGGTATGCTTAAATTGGGCGTGAACTCTTGGCTCCAGAGTTAGTGCACCAAACCCAGACATTGCCAAAAACAGATGTCCTTGGGTGTCAACTTGCGCCGATTGTTCACAATGGGTCGTGGGCCCCGCCAAGTTTGTCCCAGCTCCTCCGTGAGTTGCGGCAAAGCTGCCGTGTTCGGCGGCCAGCCCATGCCTTGGGATGCAGCAAGTCCTCCACCTGGGACATGCGTGTCCCCCCGTGCTTGGCCAGTGGTGAGTGCTCCTCCTGGGCCATGTGTGTCCCCCCGTGCTTGGCCGGCGGTGCTGCCGACGAGACCGGCGATGAGCGGCAACAGCAAGGTTGCTCCAGCGGCGGCGTGGGGGTCTTGCACTACAGGTCCTGCGGCCATGCGACCGGTGCGACTTCCGGTCTATGACATAATTCCTATTAATTAATATATTTAGCTGGTAATTAATATATTGAATTAATACACAGTAATTATATCCCAATAATGATTCCACCAATGGCAGAATTGTCATTATATAAATTATGGGCCACGTGGCAGCTACACAATTTTTGGATGAATTATGCTCCCTTAGTGGGTAATAGAAGAAGTAGGCAATCGGAAAAGTGGGTAATCATTCCTATTGAGTTGTTTACTAATTATATAGAATTAGAACATTAATGAGATTGATTTTCATTATTATTGTTTACCAACTATTATGAATCGGAATAAAAATTGATTGATTACTAAAATGCCCTTTCTTTTTCCCAACTTTTTCAGCACCTCGTTCTCTTGTCTAATAACTCTCAAAACCCATTTTCTGACAGCAATAAATTAAAAGTTAAATTTAGTAACACTAATAAATTAGGGTACGCGTAAATTATAAATTTATTGTGGCTAAACGCTGAAATTTCTTTAAAAATTGTAGGGCAATTTTGGTACATCAATAAATTAAAATGGGTAATGGGAATCATTAACACCCCTTTCTTAGTTAATGGGATTACCCCCAAAATGGGTAATGGGATTACCTATTTTGAATGGGTAATGATTACCTAGTTGCAAATAAATATAGGAGAAGTAAGTAATGGGAATCATTACCTTTGATTTTATTCTCATTACTGGTAAGTAAACATGCCCTAAAAGTAATAAAACGATGTTTTAGGAAGGGATTGAAATGAAAAACCTTAAAAAGGGAGAAGATCGAGCTATTAAAGGGGAAAAAAAATGTAAACACGTATAGCATAATTCCTCTTAATTAATTTCTTTTGCACCTCATTTTGTTTGACTGGAATGTTAAAACATAAAAAGATGGAATTGTATAATACATAGCTTCCTATAAAATAATTATTGGCTAGCTCTAGAATACAAATAGAGAAGCAACATTTATAGAGAATGGTATGTCGGGTGTGTATATATAGAAATATGATCATTTTTTTTTGTTAAACCAATCAAATAAAAGGGAGCAAAAACAACCCAACAAAGAGCCCAGGGGCTCAACAGACTAAGACCTTACAGCCTCAAAACACGCCCACAATATAGGCAAGGAAGAACACCTAAACAGGAATGTTCCAGTTATCAGCAGCAATGGAGTTATCCATGCAATGCTTAAACTTAATTATACAAAACTTACTACGAATCATCGAAATAATAAGATTAAAGACCACATCCTGCAGTCTTCTAGACTGAGCGAATAACCTATTATCCCTTTCTTGTCAAATGAAATAGACAGACACAGCAAGAACCAACCTTCTAGCCACCTGAGCCAACTTCTTACTCTTCCACTGAAATGCAGCAACCAACACCGAGTCAGGCCATGCCAAAGTACCCCACGCTGCTCCAGCAATACTCAAAACCCTCTACAAAATGTTGGCACTAAAGGAACAACGAAAAAAGAGGTGTTCATGCGACTCCGTCGCTGCATTGCAAAGATAGCAGAGATGCGTAGGCTGATTAGTGTAGGCTCAAATGCGGTCCAAAGTCAAAAGCCTAACCTTTGCAGCAAGCCACAATATAAAACTCGCACAAGGGATTGATCAGTCATTATTTATGCATCATTTTGATGTCTTTATATGCCTCTCTTACATGTCTTTTGAATGATTTCGTGCCATCAATAGTGGAAAATGATCAATCTTGTGAGACTTGTGCAGAGTTAGAAAGATAGGTAAAATATGGAAAGAACGCAAAAAGAATGACTCAAATCGGAGTCCAGATGAAGGAGATATCCTCATTTCAATATCAGGTCCTGAACGGAGTCCTGAGTGCGCCAGTGCGCCTATTTTGGGCCACTGGCCAAGTACTTCATATCAGGCCCTCTGGGTCTCAAACCTGTGTTTCATGACATCAAGGTCAAGTCCTAGAAGTGCCAAGGTCGCGCCAAGGCAGGTCGAGGACATGTCCCAAGAACTCCCATCCGAGCCCAGATGTGCGCCTAAGCCGGGGTCCCTGTTCCGCCAGCAGTAGATCAGAGGTTCTCCCTCTGCGCTAAGCCTGACAACATTTGTGCCAAGCCTGAAAGAAGATACGCTTCTAATGTACTCATGACTTGCTTCAAAAGCGCAGTCCCAGATCCTGATTACGAAGACAGTCCAAAATCCAAGTTTGGCCAGCTTGTGTTCCCACTTGCCAGCTTGCATTCACACTCCCAGCCGTGTTTTGATTGGTTCTAATAGATTTAAGGACTTTGTAATTAATTAAAAGTACAATAACTTTCCCTATCCTTATAGGACATGGTTTTACCAATCCTTATAGAATAAGGTTTTACCAATCCTTATTGAACAAGGTTTTCCCTTTGTCTATAAAAGGGAGCCTTTGTTCAGTGTTTTGGGGAGGAGATAATTAGCTAGAGCCGTTTTTGGGAGATGCAGAGACACCTTAGCCGTAGATAGTATTTTGGTTTTTTTAGAGTTTTACGTTAAAGCTTGGTTCTTCCCGAAGTAGAGTGTGTTGGACGTGGAGCTTGGAGAAGAAGGCTCTGCCGTGTCTTCTGCTGCACCTGTTCTTCACAATATCTTCTGTACCCTTATTTTCATTATTGCAATTTACTTATGAATTCAATTATATTTGTTTCAATTTCAGTTATGTGTGAGTAGTCATTAGGATTAGGGCTGCTTGAAGCCCTAGCCATGTTAGCTTATTGATTGGATTTCTGGCTCTTGATTATGATTGCTATGCATGCTGAATAAGTTGGATTACTATGCTTAATGACCTTAATTTATGCCTATAAGATTAGCTACCTTGTTTGCATATAATTATAGATGTAATTGCTTGAGTGACCGTCATATCATCTTGTGATTTGGAGCATCGAAAGTATTCTTACTTGTAATCTTAACTCATAACGACCTAGGATTGCATGTCACTTTGCTAGGCTAATGTGGTGTCATTAAATTCTCTTTAAACTTCATGCATCATCTTAAAAGGTAGGTGATAGACGTTCTAGGCATATGCCCTATTTAGAACATGCTAAGTAAGAGGGAATAAGATGTGTCTAGTGAACCAACGCCAGGTCCTAGGCACGGGCACCTAATTCAGAAAATGCATAGTAATTTGGTCAAGGAAATCTGGTTAAGAGCTATAATTGGTTAGAGTGGATAGTAAGCCTTAATTCGCCTTAGTTAATAATCAATCAACCGTTAATTCTTGCATTGTTATTTTCTGCATTTTATTTTACTTGTCTTTAAATTTCAGTTCTCACATCATAAACCCCCATGCGTGTGTGTGTGTGTGTGTTTTCACTAAGTTAATAAATCTGAACTAAAGTGGTCATAACGTTGATACAAGTCCTCGAGGGATCAACTCTTGCTGTGCTACTATACTATTCTTATCGATTTGTGCACTTGCAAGGATTTTATAACTGTTAGAATTGAATTGCATATTTCTTGCTCTTTAATTCCACCAACAGGGATAGCCCCGACAAACCAAACCAGATGAGATCAAGGACAGAGAGGACCCTCACCCCTAATTTTATCCCACACCGAAGCAGAGGAAAATAGCTCATTAGCTTAAGCATTCCAAGCAAAATAATCAGGGATAGAAGGATCTACCGGGAAGGAAAAGCTAGCCAATTGAATACGCCGAAAATCCCCATTGGTCGTGAAGGGCCACTCCCACCGCCTATTCACAACCACCGAAGAGAGCCGGGCTTTGACATGAATACCCGAAACTTGCACCATGTCACTGCCAAAACGATCAAGAAGGTATCCCATATGGCACCAATTATCATACCACAAGAAAATCCTCTCTCCATTTCCAATCCTCGCAACAATGAAAGGCTTAACTAGCCATCTAATCTTCAGGATCTCCTTCCAATTCCAAGAACAACAATTAGGAGCCTTAACTTCCTAAAAACAAGGGGGAAGATTCAATATTCTACTGCACCAGTCTAGAAAAAACCTCCATAACAATCACAAAGAGGTAAGGAGACATAGGGTCTCCTTGCCTCAAACCTCTACACCCCTGAAAAAAAATCCGCCAAGATACCATTCACAACGACCGAGAATCTAGCGGAAGAGATACACGCCTTAATCCATCCCACCACATGCAGAGGGAATTTAAAAGCAATGAGAACGTCCAAAAGAAAGTCCCAAGAAACCGAGTCATAGGCTTTGAGGATATCCACCTTAATAGCACAATGACGAGCTCCAGAATTAAGGTGATAACCTCTAAGCAGCTCCTGCACCAACATAATATTGTCACCAATACACCAACCGCTCACGAAGCCCGACTGATTATGACTAATAATGGCCGGTAATACCACCTTCATCCTATTTGCAATAATCTTCGTAATTATCTTCTAAGTAGTATTGCATCAAGAGATAGGACGAAAATCTCTCAGGTGAGTCAAATTGGCTACCTTGGGAATCAAGGCAATAATAGTTGAGTTAGTTTCACCTAACAGCTTCGACGAACTGAAGAACTCCTTAACTGCACGAGTAACATGAGGCCCCACAATAGACCACGCCTTCTGGAAAAACAAAGCATTGAAACCATCAGGCCCCGGGGCCTTGTCTGCTTTCAACCCAAAACACACTTTCTTAATTTCCAAAACTGTTACAGGCGCAGATAACCCATCACAATGACCCGGGGATAACACAGACGGCAACAAATTAGCAAAATCCAACCGCTGAACATTAAGATCCCACCCAAACAAATTCGGGTAGTAGCTGACAGCCACATCCCGTACCAACGCCGGGTCCTCCACCACCAAGCCATCATCATTAACTATGGAAGCTAAATTATAAATTTATTGTGGCTAAATGCTGAAATTACTTTAAAATTTGTAAGGCAATTTTGGTACATTAATAAATTAAAAAGGGCAATGAAAATCAATAACACCCCTTTCTTAGTTAATAGGATTACCCCAAAATGGGTAATGGGTAATGATTACCTAGTTGCAAGTAAACATATAAGAAGTAAGTAATGGGAATCATTACCTAATAGGATCATTTGATGATGGTCTCTGATTTGGTATTGATCGAGTCTAATTAATGACACTGCATTTATGTACCATGCATTATTGTTTTAGGTCTAGTATTAGTATTTACTATTTAGTATTTGATTAACTCTGAAAGGTACGGCGTAGTTTTCTATCTTGTAATTTTTTTTTTTAACAATGATATTGGGGAAGGTGAGTACATTATCTATGCATTGGGTATCGACCTCGCCCACAAATGTCGAACTCGAGACTGTATGAAGAGGAATATCACTAGGTCATAGCAGTCTTAAACAAACTCACAGTTTTGCACAGACGCACAATATATATCAGAAGAAAAAAAAATCAATAGACAATATATATAGGGAGCTGGGAGGAGGCAAACAAAGCTCAAAAAGAAAACCTAAGAATAAAACAGATCGAAGGAAGATAGAGGTGTTAACAAACACAGGTAATTCAGATACAAATGTTACTACTACACCATTGTTGGAGGCAGGTTGCCATGGAGAAGAAGGAACAAAAAGAAACAGGTGGTCATGGAGGAAAGTATACTTCGGCTTTGAGGAGGCAAAGAAAAGGGTATTATTTATTTTCGTTTCAAATTTATTATTTTTTTGCTTGATGAAATAATATTCAATAATTTTCTGTCAATTTCAAATTCGTACATCCAAAATCTTATTTAGCATAATATTGATTCATAAAATACAGTCTCATGGACGGTTGCATTATTTTTATTTTGGTTGAATATTAGAGTACGTAGGAAGATATATATGATCACCAATCATAATCTTAACTCTCTTTTTGAGTTAGAAACTTTGGCAAACAACAATTAAGGATCGGTACTCGATACCAAATTTATTTGTAAAGAAATTCAAAGTATGATTCAATTATATATAATACCGAAAATAAGGATTAACTCTGGTTAAAGTCTTGGTCAGAAAACAAATTGAAGTGTGTTGTTGTAGGACCTCTTTATATATATATATCTCATGTGTGCCATGTGAATTTCCAGGACCTCTTTAGTTTCTTTCCCCTTAATTCCCAGCTCTACTATTTTCCTTTAGTTTTATATCCTCTTTATTTGTTATTACCACTCACAACGTACACGACTATTTCGTTTATAATTTGAAGTTAATTTTTTTTCTTATAACTTCTATTGTTAATCTTCCAGGTTGTGGAGAAAATGATTGCTGAAGGTGAGAGAGATTCAACCTTTCTTTGTTATTATTTACTTTTTTTTTTCCATTTTTTTTCATTTTTACAATTCTCTTGAGAGTATTATTCAACAATAAAAAAAATCTCTTGAGTAGGGAGATTAGATGTATTGGATATCGACCTCAAGCATGTTGTATAAGAGTCAAATCCAAAACCTCTCATTATTTAGTAATACTTGTGGCAACTATGGGACTTGCTTTACGAGCCCAAAGATGTGATAAGCACAATTTATAACTATAGCTCAAATAAATTCTGAGAAATCTAATAGGTGGCACAAAAATTTCATATTTAAGACATTACTTTTTTCTTTTGGTCTCTTTTAAGACATTACTAATGCACCCATATTATAGCTAGGCAGGTGGCCATGGTGAAGAAGGATCAAAAGCAAGGTGGTGGAACAAACTGTTAGACTTGGAGGAGGCCAGAAAACAGGTCTTGTTTTCTTTGCCAACAATTCTCACCAATGTCTTCTTTTCCTTGCTCATTATTTCTTGGTTTATTAGGTTGGGTTAAGTGGAGCTCTTGAGACACTTTGTGGGCAAGGCTTTGGAGCAAAGTTATATAGAATGTTGGGGATTTAACTACAAGCCTCATGCATCGTATCATTAATTTTCTGTGTCATAATATCAATAATGTGGATCTACACAGAACCTATACTAATCTTATTACACCAAGATCCTCAAAACTCAAAATTTGCCGCTCTATTTTTGAAATTTCTGATCCCCGGATTATTTTATGTTTGGAATCCTGCAAAACATTTTGAGGTTTCTTCAGACACAATCTGCATATGTCATGCCAATGGTCTTCTCAGTGGTTGCCATTGTTATTCATATTGGCCTCACATATGGTTTGGTACATTGGACAACTCTTGGTTTCAAGGGAGCTCCACTAGCAGCTTCAATTTCTCTATGGATATCTGTTCTTAAGTTGGCCTTCAATGTTACTTTTACAAAGAGTTTTGAGCGTACATGGGATGGATTTTCATCCGAATCTTTCGGTTACATTGTCACTGGCTTGAAACTTGCCCTCCCCTCTGCAACAATGGAATGCTAAGTGTACAATCCTTATAAATTTCTCCACTTTTGTTCAAACAATGTACGTACTCTTGTCAAATATCACATGTTATGGTGCTAAATTGCGACATACAATGAGACAAAAGTCCTATGTAGATCAATAGTTTAACAACATAACATATAAACCGAGTGACACAAGAATATTTTATTTCTTTGTTTTTAGTTGGAGGAATGGGCTTTTGAGATTCTAGTGTTTATGGTAGGGTTGATGCCAAACTCAGCAAAAACCACTTCACTACTTGCAATGTGGTAAGCTTCAAAATACTTCATCCTTGAGTTCGTTTCGTGGTTAAAATTGGATTGGATTTGATTAGATTGAAATGAATTGAATTGTATTGGATAACTTATCAAAGTAGGATTATGAGATCGAGGTAAGTTTCCTGAATGTCAAAGCCTTCTAATCCCACCAAAATGAGAAATCGTTCATTTCCACCTTCAAAAACACCTTCAAAATTGTTCATTATCCATCAAATCCAATCCTTGCCAGCAAACATTTAGGTTTTATGATTTTATCTGTTCTAATAATTAATTACTTGTCACTTTTGCTTCTTTACTCAAGGAGGCTTGCTTTGTTGAATTATATCTTGTGCAGTGTGAACACACAAGAAATTGGTTACATGGTTACATATGGCCTCAGTGCTGCTGCCAGGTTAATAATTAAGTTCTTCAAATCTTCCCTCAAGTTTTGTACCTGAAATAAATCAAGATTGTGTGTTACTTGCAGCACAAGGGTGTCGAATGAAGTAGGAGCCGGCAATCCTGAGAGAGCTAAGAATGCAATGGTCGTGACTCTAAAGCTGTCTATGTTTCTTTCTTTGGCGATTATTCTGGCTCTTGCGTTTGGTCATAAAACTTGGGCTGGCTTCTTCGTTGACACCAATGCACATTATGCAGTATTGAAAAAGGACTTTGCTTCGATGACACCATTGCTTGCAATTTCCATCGTTGTTGATTCTGTTCAAGGCGTCTTTTCAGGTAGAGATCACTCACTCACTCACATTTTAACTCTCAATTTGTTCTTTCTATTTTCTTGTGTTTTTCGTTTGTGTCACTTATAAACTTGGTATTCGGTTTTTCAGGCGTGGCTAGAGGATGTGGATGGCAGCACTTGGCTGTGTACGTAAACTTGGGAACATTTTATTTGATTGGAACAACAGTTGCAGGTCTTCTTGGATTCAAGTTCAAACTATATGCCAAGGTCAGACCCCAATAACCTTGTAGATCTTGATTAAATTATGTACCAAAATAGATTAGTAGTAATTTAAGTTGATTTGTTTTGTTACAAGTTAAATTAATTCACAATTTGTGCTTTATTATTTTGGTGCAGGGCTTGTGGATTGGTATAATTTGTGGTCTTTCCTGCCAAGCTAGCACACTGCTGCTGATTACACTGCTCAAGAAATGGACAATCGAATTTTTCGAGTAATCCACCGGAGAAAAACCCAGTTTTTGTGTAGCTTAGACACCAAGTAATAGTTAAAAACGACATGCAGCAGCACAGAGCACTTGGGAAAATCTAGGCTGTCATTTAATCCAATTATATATATCATAATAGTACATGCACTACTAAAAATTTGGCTTTAGACAACGGAGAAAATCCGTTGTCTATTTCCCCAAAATACCGTAATATTACTTGGTGATGTCTATTGGGGGTCTTTAGACAATGAATTTTCTCCATTGTCTAAAGCTGTTTTTCGCATTGATTTTTATATAATACCGTTGTCTTTTCATCCTTCCTTAAACCATACTATAGTAAAAATCAATGCCTAAAACTGCTTTACACAACGGCATATTATAAAAAGTGATGCCTAAAACCACTTTACGCAACGGTACGTAAGTAAAAACCGATATCTAAAGCTACTTTATGCAACAGTATGTAAGTAAAACCCGATGTCTAAAGCTATTTTACACAATGGTTCGTAATTAAAAATCGATGTCTAAAGTTACTTTACGCATTAGTCTGTTTTAATTAATGTTGCAAAAAGGGATAAATAGCTACATTACATTTCAAACATCCGTCTCTATTTCCCTGTTTTAACATCAGTCTATAACAAAAATCAGTTGCATTCATAAACATTTGCAAGAATAGTACAACAAAATAGTTAGAAAACACACGAAAAGTAAACTTCATTGATAATGGAAAAATTACAAATGTTAAAATGAACAATATATTCCATAAAATCTGGAAGTATACAATTTAGCCTATATATATATATATATATATATATAACCTATACTACCTTGAATGTCATGTATATTCAAATTTTTTATCCTCACTATCTTTCCTCATCTTTCTTCATAAAATGTAGAATTAGTATTACAATTTTATAGAATGAAAGAATAACAAAGAAGTAAAAACTAATAGCTTGATCATGTAAGACTAAGAATTGGCAGGGACTAAGAGTTCTCATTTATACCGCTCGCTATATATATATATATATATATATATGTTTATCAATGACAGCTCTGTATAGAATTAGTAACTGACTCAACTATCAAATTATGGCAACAATACTAAATCCACTACAATCATTTTCCTTGAAAACAGGTGAGACTATCAACCTACTTTATTTTTCCCTAAGCAACACAAACATCTTCCAAAAATCAAACTAAGTTATGCAACAATAAGGCAAATACTTAGCCCTGAGCAATCTGATTGAGAACCAAAAGAAACCTAGATAAATACTCAGCAACTGCACCAGTATAAGCCCGAGGAATAATCATCTTCAACAGAAAAGGCCAAAGTATATGCTGCAGAAAAATTAAAAGCTCAAAAACTCAGTAACAGTACCATTTATACTCGTACACAGAAACACCCAAGAAGCTCAAAAAAAATCAGAACAAAAAATGTGGCATACCTCCATTTCAGGGATTGTGATAGTCAGCAGGAGAAGGCCTTTTTCACAGATTGCCCTTAACTCCGTTGGACAAAGTGTCCCAATTTTCACCTAAGAAGAACAAACTAGTATCAAATTCTATAAGCATCTGAGATTTATGCTTAGGCAACAAGCATTACTTTTCCTATAAACATCAAAATCTCCTCCGTAAATCTGACCCTTAAAAAGCGCCATGCCTTTAATACTGCATACAATGTTTACCAAACAAAATTGGCGTTTTCCTTGTACTGACATCAGAAATATCTGGAACCTCATATCATCAGATTTCATCGTCTTTCTTTCTTGGTAAATGTTGAAAAATCAAAATACAAATTTCTTTTTTGGCAGTTAAATAAGATAAGTAGCAGCAATAGAATTTCCGAATCAACAGAACCAGATGCAAACCTCCACTCTCTTGTATGGCAAAGGAATATAGGGGTTGCCTGGTGCATCCTTAGACCTCTCAAGATCACTGCTATCCTTATCTGTTAAAGCACAATGACGAACAAGATATTCTACAAACAGCTCACCAGATGGACCAATTAAGTAACAATGGATGAAACCCTATGGGTCTGTTTGGTTGGAAACTAAAATTAATCGAATAAGCAATAGAATAAACTAAAATCTTGAGATTCAAAAAGTGAAACCCTATGGGTCTGTTTGGTTGGAAAGAAAACAAAGTTGAAAAGAAAATTACCTGTCCAGAATTTGAGAGCCGTAAATTCCGATAGCGAAAGGAGCAATGAAGCAGGAGAGAGACTGAGACAGAGACTTGACGACTTGGATGAGAGAAAGGGGGGCGGAGTCTGTCTTCAAGTCCCACACCCATGACCGCATGGCTGCGCCCGATTCAGGAGCTAGCCTCGGCTAGTCGTGGTGGTGAAGAATCGAAGATGGAACTGATGAACAATCGAAGATGGGGGATCGAAGGTCGTGCTTAAGAATCGAAGATGGAGGTGATGAACAATCGAAGGTGAAGATCGGTAGTCGCGCTTCAGAATCGAAGATGGAGGTGATGGAGATCGAAGATGGAGATGGAGGTTTCGGAAAGGAAAAAACTGATTGTGCGGCTGTGTGTTTTACGTTTCCATTAAGTTAGAGTTTGACTTTCATTTTGACACCTTGTGTATTCGAAGTGGGACCTAATACAACTTCAGAGGAATAGACAACGGTTTTACTGTAGTTAAAAAAAAAATAGAAGCTGCATCAATAGTATATATTTACTGATGCTAAAAGGTACAAAAGACAACAGTATGTTATTGCTGATGTTATATTCTAAGATTAGACAACACTAGTTTATTTTTACTGATGTTATATAATACATTAGACAACAGCAACTTATAAAATTGATGTCTAAACTACACATTGCATCAGTTTTTAATTTGCTGTTGTTTATGGGGTGTATGCTATTGTCATATTTCTTGTAGTGATGGATTGGTTTACCTTTAAATAACAAGGAATGAAGCAATTGAAATATGCTGATTAATCAAAACATCTGTTCACAAATATATGCAAGGAAACTTTTGAATTTATTCTGGCTACACTTGCATATTAGGGATTGTATGGGAGGATAAAGCAGAACGATAGATAGGAATGGCCAAATGAGTAAACTCTTACTCAACATGGGTACAAATGGGTATTATACCCATTTATACTCATTCTCAATTTTTAAGGGTTTATCCAAACCTTGGGTACCAAGATCATTTTACCTTTTTTTTTCCCTTTCAATTTTTTTTCCTTGCTTTTCATTTTTTTTTCTTTTCCATTATAATAAATAACATATTATTCGATAAAAAATATAATAAATAACATGCTCTCTCAAGATTTTTAAACTAAACATTAGTTTCTTTTGGTCCTAGTACATGCATAAAAGTTCACACTATTACAAATTTAAGTTCACAACATGGGTACAGAGAACTAAAGCAAATGAAAAAAACCTCACAAGGATTCAATCCATATATACCGCCAAAAATCAAATATTGTACCAAAAATAAAAAATGGAATTTATAAATAACAACAGTAAACCCACATCATAATTAAAATCAACAACAACCCAACATCAAGAAAACACATATATACATATGTCTGAAAAAACTCGTAGACGGAGTTGAAGAGAATGAGCACCTCTTGAGCTATGGTTTGAGCCAGGAAATCCTAGGGTTGTTGATAAATCATCATCGTCGTTGTTCGGAGTCTGTCGAGAAGGAGATTCGATGAGGTAGCAAGAACACCAAGTCGCCGAGAAGGAGAGTCGAAAACTCGAAGTCTCAAAGCGAGAAGGCTGTTTTGTTGAACGGGTAAGGGTACCGGGTGGGTTTACCCTTGCCCTACAATAATAGGTGATGGGTAATTTTTACCCGTTAATACTTATGCTCATATAGCTAATACCTATGGGTTTTTTTGCCCATCCCTAAATTGGCGGGTACATGTATATGTTTACATTACTTAATTAGTATCTGGTGATGTCTTAAGGTATTGTTCCCTAGCGTAGCGCTGTTATGACCATACCATTCATTTCATGTCTAAGCTTTCATGGGCCATGTAGGAATCCCAGCTCTAGCATTACCATTTCTTTTTACATGATGAATAGTTTTAGTTATGTTATTTCCTATATCACTAGCTTATGGATAACCTAATCATTTGGTTCGTCTTCACTAATATTTATTCACTATCGTATAGGAGGCATTTTGATTCACTAATTAATTACCAAATTCACGCATGAAATGAGTGAAGCATCAAAATTAGGTAACTTTAACAAATTAGTAGGCCGCCAAAATTTATATACATAAATTTTGAAGTTGTGGTAAATATATGTCAGTTTTAGTGTTATGGTTTTTAATTTTAGCTCAGGAACTGGAAAGTGTTGAATGCGAATCTCCACATCAATTCCTGAGCAACGAGAAATTAAGATGAAAACTAATAAACCTTACCTTTGAGTTTGTTTTCCCATTTTCTCTCTGGAGACTTCAGTTTGAGATTTGGCTTGCTTAACTTGAAGTGAGCTATATACATTTGATTTGGTTTCTACAGCTTGATATATGGTTATGTCTTTACATGTAGTGTTTCTTTGGGCTTGCTCTGTAGTCTCTACTGTACCATCTCTTCTCATGAAAATGATTCTCAATACTACAATGTTGCCATTGGGTAAATCCATTCCAAATTCTGATGGTTTGACACATATCCAAATTCCAATCTTGTGCTTGAGCATTGAGAATAGTTTTAGCGTTCAAATAGTTATTTTTCCAGAAATATAAGCATATCGATCCGCATAAGAAATTGGCATGCTTTATGCGTGACCAAAAGATATTCTGGGGATTTTCTATGGACTGCATTTTGGGTGCTTTATAACAATGGTGGTTGAAATGCTAATAGTGTGAATTAAATGGATGCCAATTGGGTTGGGTGGTTAAACTCATTTCTTAAATGTACATACCTTGGTGTTCTAAGATTGTGAGATTGGCTTTAATGCTCCCATGTATGTGCTAGATGGCGATGAAGTGTAATTCCATTTAGTACAAAATTGATAAGCAATCCTTATCATGTGATTTGGGTGTTACTTCGAAGCTTGCCTGCAGATATGATATATATTTGACAATTTAACAGGCTACACCTTTACATGTGATTTGGGTGACAACATTGCAGCACCGTGGCCGGCCTTTGTCTTCCTCGATTTCATCGATGTCCCTTTGTGCACCTGGTAACTGATTTGTCTAAAATTACAGAGTACAGTACAGTACTTGAAGCTCTAGCTCTGTCCTAATTGCCTAATTGTAAGTAGTGTCATCATCCCTTAATCCTCCACTTTTTGATTAGTGCCATGAAAAGTATTATGGAGACTTGGCTGGAGATGCCACAAGTGAGTCCAGTCCATAAACCCTGAAAGCAGCCAAAAATATAAGCCTTAAAGAAGCAAGTACCATTTGTAAATGAACTTTCTGCTAATTGGTTTGGTATCTCAAATTCTAAATAAAATATTTCTAACATTTGCGTGTAATTTGGCCTTAAAGCCAAGCATGCAAGACATGGTGATGCCAATAAGGAAATTGGCGGAAGTGACGTAAAACATCAGCTTTTGCCATCCACATCCTGTGGCGACACCGGAACAGAAGGTCAATGAGTTGTATATTCCTAATTAAACTCCGTTTATTAATTAGGCCCATAGTAACATTCATGGTCTATATATATATATATAGATAACTTCCTTATTTTTATACAATTAATAATATAATAGAATTCTCACCAAATCTAAGATGGTATCGGAGCAGTCGATCTTTACTGTCTCTTGCCCTAACCCTAGAAATTACTTCCGCAACCTCTAGCCGTCGTACAATCCTAGAAACCAACCACCACTTCGCCGCACCACCACCAGCCGTCCACTTCCTTCCCGCAACACCTCCTTCCCGCATGGTATCAGTTACCCCCACCGCATCATAACCTTCCCGTCAGTGTCCCACACAAGAGAAAAAAAAAACACTCCCTCACTTTGACAGCAACGTCTCCCTTTCTCCCTCAATCTGCAGTAACGTCTCTTTCTCCCTCAATCTGCAGAAAAGTCTCTCACTCTCCCTCAAAAAAAAAAAAAAAGGAAAAGACGCAGCGGCAAGTAACTCTCGTTCCCCTCACCTTGGAGACGACGCAGCCACACTTTGCAGCAACCCAGCCAGCGACGTCTCCCTCCCTTCCTCATGTTGCAGCAACCCAGGCACGCAGAAACCTCCCTCAATTCCCAGCCAAGCCAACAACCACATCCACCACCTACCATCGTTCCAACCATCATGGCCAATGTTGAGGGGCCGACAAACAACAATCAATCCTTGGTGTTGGTAGGCTCCAACACTACTACACAAATTGTCACGTTGCAGAGTGACACCTCCAACTTCTCCGCTGCAATGCTGCATGTTCCTCATATCATTGATTCCCTTAATTGCACCGTGTGTTTTTGGCCATTGTATTGTCTCTTTCAGGATCTTCTCACCAGGGCCGTGATTAGATGTGGTACTAGGAGGGGAAAGTTGTATTATCTAGACTTGACAGCCGACAACAGTAAGAGATTGAGTCACGCACATCATGTGAGAGGCGATGAGTCCATCAGGATGAAGAAACTTTGGCTATGGCATAGACCATTAGGGCATGCTTCTTTTGGTTATCTGAAACTTCTATTTCCATATTTGTTTTCCCAGTCTCATGAATCAGACTTTCATTGTGAAACTTGCATTTTGGCGAAAAAGCCGTCGTATTTCTTACCCATTAAGATTGAATAAAAGTTCTATGCTCTTCATGATTGTCCATTCTGATGTTTGGGGACCATCATGAGTTCCCACTATTAGTGGTATTAAGTGGTTTGTGACGTTTATTGATGATTGCACCCGGATGACCTGGGTCTTTCCCCTAAAACAGAAAAGTGACGTCAGTGCCAAATTCAAGCTATTTTATCAATATGTTGCTACTCAGTTTGACAAGAAAATCACGACACTTCGGTCTGACAATGGAGGTGAGTACCTCAACCATGACCTACATTCAGTGAAAATGTGTTTTGGGGAAATGGCCTGGTTTTTGGGACTCGGTTTTGGTGTCGTTTTGACGTGTTAATTATTGAGTCCATGATTTTGAGTTTAGACCCGTAGTTATGATTTTACAGGATTTGACCATAAATGATTTTACAATGATTTTGGCTCAAGCCAAGAAACAAAGATTTCAAAACACGGATTTTGGTTTTCACTGAATTTCTGTCCCGATGGTCAAGGTTTCTCCGACTGGCATTGAGGGGTTTTGCTCCGCTGGTTGTTGAGGGTTCTCCGACGTCAGTATTGAGGGTTTTCTCCGACGGGCCGTTGAGGCTGTCTACGCGTAGCACAGGTTTCAGCACACCTCGAAGTATATCGGGTGTGTGGTGGGTATGTCGGGGACAGTGGGTTTGATATATTGTGTGTCCAGGTCGAATTAAATGATTTTAAACTCCGTTGAGGAGGATTTTCAAACCAAACTGTGGACCACGATGTGTTTTCATTATACAGATTTTGCGTGGGTCCAAACAAGTGGTTTTAAAGAGAAATTAATTTCCGGGGATTTTCAGATGATGTTTTTATTATAATGAAATTTTTATGTTATGCATGCATGATTTTACTCGTGGAGGGGAAAATGTAAGATTTCCTCGGAAAACGATTTCCAATGATTATTTTGTCCACTCACAACTTTTGTGTTTTAAATTCCCTCCAGATTGTTGAGTTGACGTGGGCACTTTCAGAGGCAGAGGCATTAGTATTTTTATTGCGCATTGTACCTAATCTTCGAGCAGGATATTTAATTATGTATTATTTATCCTTCCTAGATGCTCTGATAATATTTTTTTTTTGGATGGTTGTTGTCTGTTGGAATTTGCAGTGTTTTTTTATCCCTTGTCTGATAGGTGGAAGATGGTTAATTAATCCCTAAGGGGAGACTCTGCCGAACTTTTAGTAGATATCTCATAATTAATTTGTAAGGACTTAAGGGTATTTATTTGATTTTTCCTTAGATTGTCAGACAGGAGCAGGGTTCTTCTCGGGTTTCGAGGGGAAATTCGGGAAGGGTCCTGGTAGGTTACATGGGACTCCAGAGTCAATTGTATCAGACAGGGATCCTAAGTTTACCTCGAGGTTTTGGCGGAGTTTGTAGAAAGCCTTTGGAATTACCTTGCATTTTAGTACAGCTTTTCATCCTCAGACTGACATTCAGTCTGACAGGACAATTCAAATTTGGGAAGATATGATGACAGCTTGTGTACTAAAGTTTAACGGAAACTGGGATTCAAACCTGACAAATGGAGTTTGCATACATCAACATCTATCAGTCTAGTATTGGGATGGCACATTTTGAAGCACTGTATGGAAGACAATGCATGACACCGATATGCTGGACAGACGTAGGTGAGAAAAGACTATTGACACTAGAGGTTGTGGAAATGACAGAGGAAAAGATTCGGATAATCAGGGAAAGGCTTAAGGCAGCTCAGGACCGCCAAAAAATTATGCGGACCTACGAATCAGAGACCTTGAATTTGAGGTCGAAGATTGGGTTTTCTTGAAGTTATCCCCTTGGAAGGGAGTTGTACGTTTTGGTAGACGAGGGAAACTGAATCCTCGTTACATCAGACCTTGTGAGATTATCGAGAAGATAGGGCAAGTGGCTTACAAACTTGTTTTACCTCCAGAACTGCCAAAGGTTCACGTTGTACTACATGTATCCATGCTCCGGAAGTACCTATTCGATGAATCTCATGTATGGGAGGCGGAACCAATTGAGCTGAGAGATGATTTGACTTTTGAGGAGCAACCAGTGCAACTTCTAGATTGGAAGGAAAAAGTATTGGGCAGAAAAACTATTCCTCTAGTTAAAGTTCTGTGGAGGAATCAGAACGTGGAGGCGGCCACGTGGGAAACTGAAGCACTTATGCGGGCACAGCATCCACATTTGTTCCAGTGATAGGTATGAATTTCGAGGACGAAATTTCTTTAAGGGGGGGGGGGGGGGGGGGGTGAGTTGTAACGACCTAGAAATTTAATTCGTAAATCTTTGTTAATTAATTTGGGAAATGACGAAATTACCCTTAGTTTTATAAGGGGCTCGAAAGGCAACCTTGACCTAGTTGGTTAAATCCATCAGCTTCTACTCCTTCTCGCAATCAAAACCATACCCACCATCAAAGGAGGCAGCCGCGGGAGAAACCGAACCGAGGAAAGGAAAATCGAAACCTTTCGATTGATTTTTTTGCCAACACAGGTATGGGTTTCGTGTTTAGAGTTCATTTCTGAGTTCCTGGGTTCGAGTAGATGAATTTAGACATAAAATTCGTGAAAAACGATTGAGTTTTGCGGAAGTTAGGAAAAAATTCAGCATCGGCCGGCAATGTAGTTTTTCGACGACTGCAGCGCACGGCGGTGCGGTCGTCTTCTCCAGTGAGACTCCGACGACTAAGTCGGTCATAGGTGTTGATGTGGCAAGCCACGCGGATGCCACCTGGCAACCACGTGGATGCCACCTCGTGGCTGAGTCAGCAGGCGCGCGAGGTACTGTGCAGACGAAATTTTTTTAAGGGGGGTGAGTTGTAACGACCCAGAAATTTAATTCGTAAATCTTTGTAAATTAATTTGGGAAATGACGAAATTACCCTTGGTTTTATAAGGGGCTCGGAAGTCAATTTTCTATGGAGACACATTTCACAGTTTTTCGAGTACCGTTGTGTAGGTCTCGGACTCACGAGTTCGTAGACAGGCGGCACGCAGAAAATGGAGTACGTACGAGCGAGTTACAGGTCTAGATTATTCAGGGGTATTTTGGTAATTTTCCTGGGTATATGTATTTAAACCCAGATTGCACGAGGAGGTTCTTATTTCTTCCTTTCTCACAGACCCGTGACCGACCGAACCCACACCGAACCGAAAACCATAAAAATCGAAGTCCAAATCAAGGCAACCTTGACCTAGTTGGTTAAATCCATCAGCTTCTACTCCTTCCCGTGATCAAAACCATACCCACCATCAAAGGAGGCAGCCGCGGGAGACACCGAACTGAGGAAAGGAAAATCAAAACCTTTCGATCGATTTTTTTGCCAACACAGGTATGGGTTTCGTGTTTAGAGTTCATTTCTGAGTTCCTGGGTTCGAGTAGATGGATTTAGACATAAAATTCGTGAAAAACGATTGAGTTTTGCGGAAGTTAGGAAAAAAATTCAGCATCGGCCGGCAATGTAGTTTTCCGGCGACTGCAGCGCACGGCGGCGCGGTCGTCTTCTCTAGTGAGACTCTGAAGACTGAGTCGGTCATAGGTGTTGACGTGGCAAGCCACGCAGATGCCACCTGGCAGCCACGTGGATGCCACCTGGCGGTTGAGTAAGCAGGCGCGCGAGGTACTGTGCAGGCACGCGAGGTACTGTGCAAACGAAATTTCTTTAAGGGGGGGGGGAGGGTGACTTGTAACGACCCAGAAATTTAATTCGTAAATCTTTGTAAATTAATTTGGGAAATGACGAAATTACCCTTGATTTTATAAGGGGCTCGGAAGTCAATTTTCTGTGGAGACACATTTCACAGTTTTTCGAGTACCGTTGTGTAGGTCTCGGACTCACGAGTTCGTAGACAGGCGGCACGCAGAAAACGGAGTACGTACGAGCGAGTTACAGGTCTAGATTATTCAGGGGCTTTTTTGGTAATTTGCCTGGGTATATGTATTTAAACCCAGATTGCACGAGGAGGTTCTTATTTCTTCCTTTCTCACAGACCCATGACCGACCGAACCCACACCGAACTGAAAACCATAAAAATTGAAGTCCAAATCAAGGCAACCTTGACCTAGTTGGTTAAATCCATCAGCTTCTACTCCTTCCCACGATCAAAACCATACCTACCATCAAAGGAGGCAGCCGCGGGAGACACCGAATTGAGAAAAGGAAAATCGAAACCTTTCGATCGATTTTTTGGCCAACACATGTATGGGTTTCGTGTTTATAGTTCATATCTGAGTTCCTGGGTTCGAGTAGATGGATTTAGACATAAAATTCGTGAAAAACGATTGAGTTTTGCGGAAGTTAGGAAAAAATTCAGCATCGGCCGGCAATGTAGTTTTTCGGCGACTGCGGCGCACGGCGGTTCGGTCGTCTTCTCCAGTGAGACTCCGATGACTAAGTCGGTCATAGGTGTTGACGTGGAAAGCCACGCGGATGCCACCTGGCGGCTGAGTCAACAGGCGCGCGAGGTACTGTGCAGGCGCATGAGGCACTGTAGCTGGCGTGTGGCTGAGCTACCGGTCTTCTGCCGACGCATGGCGGCGCGTGGGACCGGTTCTTGGGTCACAGCAACACGCGTCAATAAGGTTCCGACGTTCCGAACCTTTTGGCCCAGGTTTCGGGTTAATCGGACGTCGTTTAGGGGTAGTTTTGGGCGTCCGAAGTGGCTGCGTTTTTAGTGTAACGCGAGCAGACTTCGCGGGGTTTAGGGAGTTTACATGGAGGGTGTTTAATTATCGTTAGTAATCCCGATTGTTACTTTTGACAGGCGATACTGCTCCGGGAAGTTCAGAGGAGCGTACGACTCGGGATTGAGCTATCGGTGAGTGGACTTTGGTTTATAAATTATAATGCATGCCTAAAGGTATATTTGAATTAAATTTTGTTACGTATTGTTTTGGTAAATTTATGGAATTTAGAAATTGTGCTAATAAATTATTACTGGACACGGGTTTTCAATATTACAGTGGAAATGATGTTTTGGGATGTGGCCTGGTTTTATGGACTCTGTTATTAAATGGTTTTAACTTGATAGATTTTGAGTCCATGATTTTTGGGTATAGACTCGGATTTGTGATTTCCTTGGAAAGGCATAGACCCGATTTTTCAATGAATTTGGCTTAGGCCAGGAAATAAGGATTTCAAAACGTGGATTTTAGTTTTCACTGATTTACTGTGCCCGAGGATAAAAGTTTTCTCCGACTAGAGTCGAGGGATTTTTCTCCTTCAGATCGTTGAGGGTTCTCCGACGCTGGTGTCGAGGGGTATTTTCTCCACCAGGTCGTTAAGGCTGTCTATGCATAGTACAGGGTTCTGCACAACTCGAGGTATATCGGGTGTGTGGAGGGTATTGAGCTACGGCTCGGGATTTTATTCGGGAGCAGTGGGATATGTTTTGATATATTTTGTGTCTAGGTTGATTTCATGATTTTAAACTCCTTTGAGGAGGGTTTTCAAACCAAGGTTGTGGACCACGGGATGTTTTCATTATTCGAATTTTTGTGGGTCCCACCGGGTGTTTTAAGTCAAATGCATTTTTCGATAAGTTTTCGGTTTATCCTTATGGATTTGTTGAAAAGGAATGTCATGCATACATTGTTTTATTCTTGGAGGGGAAAAGGTATGTTTTCCTCGGAAATGGTTTTGAAAGATTATTTTTATCCACTCACATTTTTCGTGTTTTAAATCCCTTCTAGGCTGTTGAATTGACGTGGGCATATCCAGAGGCGGAGGCATTACATTTCAACTGCGCGTTTACCTAGAGTAGGATATTTATTTCTGTATTTACTTATCCTACCTAGATGCTCTGATATGTCTTTTGGACTGAGTGTAAAATTGTGGTTACAACGGTGGATGATTGTGTTGTTGGAATTTGGAGTGTTATATGATCCTTCGTCTGACAGGTGGAAGACGGTTAACCAGTTCTTAAGGGGAGATTTTGCTGGATTTTTGGCAGAATTCTCATAATTATTTGCAAGGGCTTACGGGTATTTTGGGAATTTTTTTGAAGTTGTTAGACGGGAGCAGGGTTTTTCCTGGGTTTCGAGGGGAAATTCGAGGTCACCCCGACCCAGATAAAATAATAAATATACAATAATCGAGGCATACGAGCCTACACATGGAGCATAAAGTCCACGTGACGAAGCCCTAAAGACAAGTATAGGAAGTATACTACAATCCATACTAACAACATATTGGATATATATATATAGCACGATTGACATCGTGGGTGGTACATAACATGTTTACATAAAAAATGTGCATGATGATTCAAAATTTAGTACCAAAGTTGGTGAATACAACATAGGGTTAAAACCCCATACATAAACTTATGAAGTCAGGCTGCCACTAGTAATATCATCCTCGAAATTTCGACCCAACTCTCCTTAACTCCTGAGGGGCGAAAAACAAAGGTGAGTGAACCCAAAAATAAAGACAGTGAAAAACAGTGGTAAAATATACGCTAACCCCTCAATTGAAAAATCAAGATTTTCGTGCATATTTATACACACATGTATTTATATACATAACTAGGTACTTTAACACCTCACATAAGTAATATAACCAAAACTCCAATTCAACCATTTCACATGAAATTTGTTCAAAGTCTCACATGTACACAAATAATCCACAACATAGCCATATGCTTGTACATCTAATATTATCACATGGAATCCATAAAACCAACCATGTAATCATACCAATGCAATGATCATTCAAATTCATTTCATATAGCTCCAAATCATACTCAAAATGTACTTGGAACCCTTATGGTCCCTTAACCTTAAAACCATCACATATAACCACATACAATATTCTATACCCTCAATGGTACTTTCTCAATCAAGTCCTCCCTTGGGGCAGTATAACGTCAACAATATAATCAATATACCATCGGTACCATAGTCACACGAGTCACGCTCACGTGACAGGACTAGGTATCTTATTGGATAAAATAGACAGCACAAATATGAAACCTATTCTATTCAGTTTAACCTTACAAGTGCACAAATCGTATAGATAGTATAGCAAATAAGCAAGGGTCGAATCTCACAAGGATTTGTCTTAACGTTTAAATCCATTTTATTACTTTGATTGATTAATTAACTCATAGACTTAACTCAAAATAAAAATAGAAAATAAAAGCAAACAAATAAACACGTTTGGGGGGTTTTAAACTTAATTAAAAATAAACAAATAAAATAACTAACATAAAGCAAATAATAAAAATAATAGGCTAGGGCATTCAATTACTATGAATTATCTGAATATGATGTTCATGCAAAGGTACACGTTAGGGCCCACTCCGCATATATTATCTCTTTCTTAGTTTGTATGTTGCAGGTTTTTTCGACTCACTACCACATCTATTCAATCATGCAATAGTTCTCTTAAGATAATGTCACATCTCTTAAAAGATTATAACACAAAAGAAAGCATTAAGTACAAAAGGAAATTTAATGACATTACATTATCCCTAGAGAATATTCCATCATCTAAGTTGTCATGAATTCCAATTACAAAATTGTTTCTTAACTTCAACCTCACAATACAATCTCATCAACAATTTATATAAACAAGGTGATCAAGCTCATAAATATAAACAAATAGCATTAAAAACAGTTATCAGAATTTATTCAGCATTCATAATAATATAAATCAATAGTCAAAATCATATTAAATAATAACCATTACTAGGACTTCAAGAAGCCCTAACCTAAAAAGAAATTACAACATAAAAGACAAGTATTTTCACTCTTTGTTTTATTTGAATATTTTTCGGACCAATCTCTCTGAATCTCTCTTTTACATAAACCCTAGGACCTCTATTTATAGGAGAATTATTAGTCTTCAAATAAATAAAAATTTACATTTAATTCTACAAAGAAAAGATTTCCTAAATATTTAAGAAATCTAATTAAGAACCTTTTCTAAACATCAAATGAGTAGAAATAATATTCCCTAAATAAATATGCTTGAAATCCCAATTAAACATGAAGAACAAGTGTGAAAACAACTTGGAAAAATCCCAAAATAAGGCACCAAATCCGGAAGGCAGCTGGCAAAGGCTCCACCTGGAATTCGGTGGTCAACCGCCGAAATTAGGTGGTCAAAGCACGCAGTCAACGCTGGTCAAAGGCGCAAATCAGCTGGGCAGTGTCTTTGGTAGGCACCGGTCGAAATGGGCATTGAACTTCAATGCGTGCGTTCTGAAAGGGAGAAGGTGAGTTCGGTAGGCTTGCGCCGAATGGATCCTCCTCTGCTGCATCAGCGAATTTTGTCTTCTTCTGGTCTGGGCTTTTGGATTCGGTGGGCACCCATCGAATTGCTTCTCTCTTCTTAGTGACCTCACTTATTTCTTTCATAACTTCTTCGTTATAACTTCAATTGAGGTGATTCTTTCGCTCAAATTCTCAGAATTCCAAGTTCTATCTAATTCTGCACACTTATAAAAAATATATTATTTTCTCCAATTGCATAGAACAAAATACTAACAAAACATAAATAAAATGATATTAAATTATGGATAAAACATGCATTAATTATGACCTAACATATCTTCACTTTGTACCACGACTACATGAAGGACTTGGTGCATTGCACCATCACCAAATGTCCCTTTAGGGCCCCAGGACAAGACTGACGCTATTTAACTAGTATAGAGCGAGCGCAGGTGAACGATCACGTAGAGGACTGGTCTCTGACCTACAGACAAGTACGATACCAGCGACTAACGAATGGTCCATATCTCAACAATCATCATATTAGCTCAACATACTCCTCGAACTCACACATAACATACTTTCCACAATTACCATAACTCAATACTTGTACAGACATTACTAGTTGCCACTAACTCACATTTCAAGACTTTATCACATACTCGATTCTCAATGACTCACTTATAACACATAAAACAAAATTCCCATCAATCAACACAAATATACCCTTTTCATCAATATTCACACATAAAGGCTTTAAAACTCATCATGATCCTTAACCAATCAAAGAGGATCAACTCGACTATTTCAAACTCAATCATGTCCCATCCAAAACCACATATTCATAATATAACCATTTTAAGTTCATCATTCAAAGCTATCCATCAAGCATTCACACACATTCATGCATATAATATATATATATAGGAAAACAAACGGGTCCACTCATAGTACTCGAGGTCGACTTCGCCCTACAATCCCGAACCGTAGTAGCTCCCACGCCATCAAATGCCTGAGACAATTAGGCAACTAATTTTAATATCAACCTTAGTAATTAAAGCTATAACACCTCCCCTTTTTAAGAAGTTTCCCAAAAAGGTTTTAAGGTGGAATCAACCACCCCATTACACACAACAGGTCTAAGAGACCTTAAAGAATAACCCAAGCGCTGCCATAGCCGCCGTGACAGCTGCCGTGAACGGCGGCGCACTCACCGAAGACAGCCACAGCTCATCGCAAACCAAGCTTCGCCAAGACTTCACCAAAATTAACAATCCGGTCACCTAAGCGCATATACGAGACCCCAGGGTGCAAATTTGGACTTGGATTCATGAAACCTTACCTGGATTCTCAGAAGTCGACTGGGAAGCTTCGAACCCCACTAGGCGTTGACCCTCGATTCGCGAGCCACGAGCACCAGCGACGGTGGAGGAAGGCAAGGTTCTCTTCGCGTTGCCCAGACAAGTTTATCGGAGGTAGTCTCGCAGCCTGGGTCCACCGGAATCGCCATGAAAGACGGCGAGGGTCGCCTGGGTTCGCTTCCAGCGAGCGTTGAAGGTGGACGAAGGCAGGGACAGCTTCGCCTTGCCCAGACGAAGCATTTGAGGCTGGTCTCACAGCCCAATTTGGCCGGAAACATCGCCAGCAACGGTGGCATTGTCTGGGTTTCACGGCTTCGTTTCTTCCTCTAGGGCGGTCGCGACGGTGCTGGTTGATAGGAGTGAGGTCGTCTCAACGAGGGAATGGACTTGACGTCGTTTTCGAGGGTTGGGTTGGTCGGATGTGAGAGCAGCGACGGTTGGTGTGTTCGTGGTCTCTCTTGCAGGGAGAAGGGGAGGGAGGTGAAGGTCGGGGAGAGAGAATGAGATAGGAGAGAGAGTGTGAGTGAAAATGGAGAGATTGGATTGGTGGGTTTAGATATTTTAGGATTAAAATTATAAATTAATAAAAATAATTAATTAAAATAAAAAGAAATAGATAATGAAATCTCTAATTCCCCTTAAAAATACTTTATTTATGAATTCCTAATCAAATTCGGTTTCCTTATTTCGAACTCTCTCTTAGAAAATTTCTTTTCACATTCTTAATATACGTTAAAAATTCGGACTCTAACTCTCGAATTAGTCCCTTTTTTCCTAACTTGGTAAATATACGGAAATTAGATAATTAACATAGAAAGGTAATTTGGTCATTTAATAATTTCGATTTTGAAATTTCGGGACGGGTTGTAATATATATATATATATATATATATGTTTCTCTTTTATGTCAGATTGTGATGGATATAATTTGATATCATGCATTGGAATGTGTTCGTATATATAGATGTAATTTAATTAGTGATTATTGTAACAAACGTAATTTTTACTGTACTCTAAACTCTACTTATATAAAATGGATTATCTTATTAATAAAGACAATTCTTCTCTCTGCCTTCAAAATTCTCTCCATCTTATTATACGTATTATTATTCACAACAAAAAAAATGATTGTATAAATGGAAAAACTCTTTGACAAAAAAAAAACTATTGTTTTGGATGAAAAAATGAAGGTGTGGAAGTCATTTGATCGCTTTGAGAAATCAAAGAGGCATCCATGGAATTCAAAATTTCTTTAACCAAATGGGTGCATATTACAAGTATATGTAATTATATATGTATATACAAATATGGAATGAAATATTGAAAGAGGAGGGTGTGATATACCAGATCGATATAAAGAATCCTATGAGGGGGAGTACATATATATTAATGATGCTAGTGGGGGTAAGTTCATTACCTTATTTTGTTCTTGTTTCTAAATGGATCAAAGCTCCAGGTAATTTGGACAAAATTAGTTAAAAGTGAAGAACTTAAAAATTATACAAGGTAAGGTATATAGACGAGATTTGTAAGTTCCACATATGGAGTTGTTATTTTGGAAAGTCCCTTGTATAGTAGTTTGTTATGCTCATGTGGTGCATGTGCTTCCTTACAATGGCCATATTTTTGTTTTTTAGTGCTCAAACACCTATTTAAAATGCTCATATTTTTTTTTGTTTTTAGTGCATATCTTAGTAATATAGTATAAGTTCCATGAAACTTTGAAGTTCTTCATCCAAATGCACTTTCAATAATATAGTATAAGTTTCATGGAACTTTGAAATTCTTCATCCAAATGCACCCTCAGTTTTGATAGGTCATTGGTTCTGGTATGTGAAGGTTGGTGTGGTCAGCTAAGACCATGATGGGTGAAGGTGGTCCAGAGTTGATGGATTAAAATAACGATTTAAAATAAAAAAAGTAGACTACGGCTATTTTTTAAAATTAAAAATTCCAGATATTACAATCCTAACTTAGGTCTCTACCCCTTGGGTTTCAAGCAAAGAAAACTGCCATTGAAGAGGTTAGAGATCTAAATACTTTAAAGCTAGAACAACTGATTGGATCACTCAAAACTTTTGAGATGGAACTTCCTAAATTAAAGAAATCCAAAAACATGGCTCTAAAAGTGAGTAGTGATAGTGATGAAGAAAACATAGATGATGATTTCAATGATGATGAGTTTGCCCTCCTTGCCAAACACTTCAGAAAATTTCTCAAAAGTAGGAAGAATAAGAATCAAGAATCAAAGGGTAACTCTGGGTCTAGCTCAAGAAAATTCAAAAACAATGATTTTAACTCTGAAAAAATTTAATGGCCTTCTAGGTCAGGAGATAAGAAATCAATAAATGATAGGACCAAGTGTTTTGCATGTGAGGTTTCCGGGCATATTGCATCAGAGTGTTTGCACACTCTGAAGAAACAGAAAAATGAAAAGGGCAAGGCTCTGCGTGTAACTTGGAGTGACAGTGAGTCAGATTCTGACTCCGAAAGCAAAGTAGTTGCACTAGTTGCAACCACCTATGAAAGTTAGTGAAGTTAAACCACCTGGTTTGAACTCTGATGAGCTTGAACTAGATGAGGTTCTAGTTCTTTATGATAAACTGTATCAAGCCTCTAAAAAGGTAAGAAAGAAAAATCAGGAATTGACTGAAAAAATCATAGCTCTAAGGATGAAAACTTTAGAATTGATTCTGAATTTAAGTCAGAATTAAAAAATGTTAAGGAACAAAGTGCTGCCTTAATTGATAAGCTGCAAATTCTCCATCAATAGAACACTGATCAGAAAAAGCAATTTGAGTCTCTCAAAAAAGAAAATAGTTCCCTAAAAGCAGAATTACAGCAATCAAAAGAAAAAATTCGGAAGCTGACTTTACGTGCTGAAAAGTTAGATAACATGCTTAACATGGGAAAATTGTTTAGTGACAAGAGTGGTATGTGTTTCAGACTAGAAAGTGTTAGCACTAACACCACCACAAGGTTTGCGAGGCCCTCTGGTGCACCCGCACCAGAGTTGCTCGTTAAACCTGTAAATTATGTGCATGTTTGTCATTTTTGTGGAATTTCTAGTCATGTTCAGTCTAGGTGTGATATCTTTAGCAGGATGATGGTCAACCACAAATGGCGTATAGGAACCAAAAGAGAGAACTCCTCTCGGTCAAGATTATCATCTATGTCCGATGAGATCTGCAGACTATCTAAACTCACCACCATTCCTTCCTCTGTTGTGTCTAAGTTAAACCTTAAATGGAGAAGGAAAGAAAATCATGTTTGTCTATATGCTCATAACTCATCTACATCTCTTCATCACTCACATGACTCAAACATACTTTGTTTTGTTGCACTTACTGCACAATCTGCATATAGGATAGATATTTGGTACTTTGACAGTGGATGTTCTAGATGACAGGTGACAGGTCATGGTTCACTTCCATCTCTGATGAAGGAGTAAGCGGGACAGTCACGTTTAGAGATGGTCGGAAATCAAAGATCCTAGGAAAAGGTAATGTGACTGCTCCTGGAATATCTAGTCTGAATAATGTACTGTTGGTTGATAATCTTCATGCCAATCTCATTAGTATAAGTCAATTATGTGATGAGGTTGGTGATGTGTCTCTTACTAAATTGAACTGCAAAGTAAGTGGTGCAAATGGAAATGATGTTATGAATGGTGTAAGGTCTGAGGATAATTGCTATTGTGTGCATGCAAATGATCCTAGTAACTCATAGATTTGTTATAGAACACAAGATAATCTTCTAAACCTTTGGCACCATCGATTAGGTTAGATGAATTATAGGGATCTCTTGAAACTATCTGAGAAAAAAACCGAGTCAGAGGGCTACCAAAATTAGGAGGAAATCATGAGGGAGTTTGTGAGTCTTATCAAATTGGAAAACAAACTAAAGACTCTCATTCTGCTATGCATTTCATATCCACATCAAAACCATTAGAGTTGATGCATATGGACTTAGTAGGACCTTTCGATCCAACAAGTCTCGGTGGAAGAAATTATGCTGTAGTGTTAGTTTATGATACTCACGATTTACTAGGGTGGCTTTCTTGCATAGCAAATCAGATGCATTTAATTCTTTTCGTTCAGTTTACAAGAGAATTAAAACAGAAAAAATTGAATTTTCTGAATGCATTGTGAGGCTTAGAACAGACCATGGAACTGAATTTGAGAATACATCATTTACTGCATTTGTGATGAGTATGCCATTCACCATGAATTTTCTGCTCCTATCACACCTCAAAAAAAATGGGGTGGTTGAAAGGAAAAATGGAGTTTTTCTTGATATGTCTCATGTTTTACTAACTAAATCTCAAGTTGCACCACATTTTGGGCTGAAGCTTTTAGCACGGCATGCTACACAGCAAATCGTGTATATCTAAGACCAGGTACACACTCAACTCCTTATGAAATTTGGAAAGGAAAGAAACCTAATGTGAAACACTTACAAACTTTTGGGAGTAAATGTTATATTTACAAAGACAGAGATTATCTTACAAAACTTGATACTAGAAGTGACATTGGCATTTTTCTTGGTTATTCCTTAACTAGTAAGGCTTATCGTGTGTACAATTTGCGTACTAAAACAGTTATGGAATCAATTAATGTGGTTGTCAATGAGTCTCTTGTACATATAGATCAGCCGGTCACCCTCAATGATGACATTCTTGAAGTTTGTGAACCAGCCATGGCAGCAGACAACACCAGTTTAGAGAGATCATAACTGCCTCGTGATTATAGAACCGGTGCTGGCCCGTTTCGTAGAGACCACTCTACCACATACATCATCGGCAACTTACAAGACATCATACGCACCAGGAAGCATGCTACTGAAGAGCTCAGCTCCACTTGCTATATGTCTGCTTGAACAGCTCCACTTGCTACGTGTCTGCTATTGAATCAAAAAACGTACAAGTTGTTTTAGAAAATGCTGATTGGATCATCACAATGCAGGATGAACTTAATCAGTTCACTCGCAATGATGTCTGGTATCTCGTGCCCCGTCCATCAAACTTCAATATCATTGGCACAAAGTGGATATTTCGAAACAAGAATGATGAAAAGGGCACTATCACAAGGAACAAGGCTCGACTTGTAGCACAAGGATATACACAGGTTGAGGGATTGGATTTTGATGAGACCTTTGCACTTGTGGCCAAACTTGAATCTGTTAGACTCTTTCTCTCCATAGCTTGTCATCTCAAATTCAAGCTTCACCAAATGAATGTCAAGAGTGCATTTCTTAGATGGAGGAATTAACGAAAACATTAGGTAATGTTCAGGGACGGGAGACACTAATATTGAAGTATATAGACGGTTGCTAAAATTATAGTAAAGTCCATGAACGAATGCAACCATTTAACATTTTTCTTTACATCGTTATTCAATATATGTAATTTTAAGCAAATTCATTGTTTAAAACTTTTAAAGAATCATTTTTAAAAATGAAAAATAAATAAAAATAATAAAAGGGATGACAGACTCTAACATTGGAGTTTAGGGATGGTTGGTAAAATTTGAGTAAAGTTCAAGGACGTTAACAATCATTTATTGGAGAGATTTAACAAATAAACGTGAAATGACATCTCTCTACCCTTAAATTTAACATTAATTTAACATAAACGTAAAATGACCAACAATGCACATTTTTGTAAAGTTCAGGGACGACAGACTCTAACATTTCTTGTTTAGAAGACTTTTTAGTTCAAATGTCCCTGAAACCGTGCAATAAGTCTCTCTTAACCACATGAACCGTGCATTGTCTCACTTTGCTCCAGGAACTCACATTCAGTACACTAAGTTGCCTCACTTTGCCCCTAATCCATCAACTCTAATTGTGTTTTGTTAAATTTGGAGTAAAGTGAGGCAATTTATCACGGTTCATGGGGTTAAGTGAGATCCATCTACCCCTAAAAAAATTCTCCAAAATTCCAACTTTACCCATCATGTTTGAAGCCACACCCCACTTTAACAGCTTGATGGTTTGTTAGTCACTCAGCTTGCATCTTGCACCTTCCTTTCCTTGTGACCTCGTCTTGGGCCTTTCCCGTGACTGGCAAAACAAAAATTAGACACACTTTTGATAAGAGAGCTGATTTTCACATTTTATTTGACAAAGATCTTAATATTTGTATAAATGTGTTTTGCAGTTTGACACATGAGCTATCTCGTTCTTTACAAGATTGACACCATTGATTATGTAATCATAATTCAACACTAGCATTTTTTTAGGTAAAAAGTTCGTGTAACATTAACATGCATCCAACACCTAATTCAATATTACCATCCCCGCCATGTTCAATCTTACCTTAACCCCCCAAATACAAAATTCATAAAACCAACCATCTTCAACTAATACCCATCCAAAAGGAAAAGTGACATGATGAGAACTTACTAAACAAAACAAAATATAAGTGACATGGGGATGAATGAGAAAAGGAGTCATACATCAGTTATTTTTTGTGGTTATATTTTTATGCAAAGATGATTTGAGGGTTACTTATACCCTCTTTAGCACCGTGACAAAATAGAAACAACAAACAAAAAAATAAAGGAAAAAGCACTTCTTAAAATATTCAAGATGTGGGTACACCAGTTATAAAAAGTTAAAAATAATAAAAACATTCAAAAAATAAAAAATTAAAATATTCTACTTTCAATCGTACATTATAACATATCACATTTTTAACTTTTAAGTACGTCCAAATGAAATATAACATGAGACATACATAACCAAATTTATTTAACATCCATGTTTCGTTGGCATCACCAATATTGCCCCATGGTTGGTTTATCTAGAGTTCGATTTCTAATCTCAAGCAAGCAAACATTTACTACATCCATGAAATCAATTGCATTACCTCTAATTTTAGACTTACAAAATAATCCACATAACCTCTACAAAATATGTCAATATTTATTATTATTTTTATAATAATTTTTTTTTAATAAAACACACCCTTGCATCTTACAAATATCCAAAATGTCTTTTCACGTTTCAAATTTTTTTTCTTTTTCGAAACATATATCTGGAATTCTCTAAAACATTTTACATATGTCTTAAATTTCAAAATGCGATATGCTAGCCAATTAAAATTTCATGCTTCATATACAATACATCGTCTCGTCTTTTATAAAAAGTAAATTCCATATCATTTTTTAAATATTGAAGATTTAGGAAAAATACAAGTAAATCATAGTAAGGGTTGCATATTACAAAGTATTTTTTTTCCCTAGCATATTACGAAGTTAATAACTCAATATCTTTTGGAGGAAAACAAAATGGAGACTTTCTTTTTGTTTGTTGTTTTCCTGCTTTCTCCTCTATACGTGTAGAGAGTAGAGAGGAAAGGACCAACAGAGGCACAGAAAGGAGAAAAAAAATGCGGTGTCATTGTTGAGCAACCATGAACAACAACAGCAATCAGAGCTCCGACACAGAAGAAAATTACTCCAACAAAGAAAGTTCTACCTCAACCCCTGATTCAAGATTCAGTCAAACCCTCAGAAATGTTCAAGGGTACCAATCCACTTCCCAACACATATAACTTTTGTGTATTTCTTATTCCTTGTTGATTTACGCTTATGATTTTTCTCAGATTTGAAATCCCATTGAGGAAAAGCTTCTGTCTTGCATATTAACTATTAAACTGGCGTAATTAGAATGCCTTTTCTCACTCGTTGATGGCTTAATTCATTGCATTGGGGATTGGAATTGGTCCCAACCTTTAAAGTATAGCTTTTGATATTCCAGATTCTGAGAGTTGGTTGAGAAAATAAATGGGGGTTTGTTGTTTTGGATGTATTGGAAAAAAAAATCAGTGAGAGAATTAGTTGGATTTAGGAGATCTCTGTGCTTTGATTGGACAAATTTGACTACAGCTCTCTTCTTTTTGGTTGATCGGATAATGTGGGATAACAGAAGCCATCAGATTATTTGAATTTAGAGTGAATATGTGATTCTTAGTCACTCCGCCACCGATTTTGATAACTGTATGCCAAATTGATGTCATTTAGCTGGAAATGGGTGACCAAAGATTTGAATTTTGCTGGATTTATTATTTTGACTAACAAGCATGTACTTAGGTATATCAGATTTAACTGGTGCTGCCATGATTCAAATTGTAAGATAGTTTGATTTATTAGATGTAATAATCATATGGTGAAAATTTAGGTATACTTGACTATTTTATTGTCCCAGTTTTACACTTGCCAATTGTAGATATACTTACATTTGGTATTAAAATGCCCTTGCTATTATTTTAAGCACCTAGCTATCCAATTGATAAGATCCACATTGCATTAGATTGTCTAAGCCTTCTGGTGATATCACTCCTTTCTATCTGATATCTATAGTTGTGCAGTTTTAGCATGAAAGCTCAATGTCAATACCTCTGATAAATCTTGGTGTGTGTTAATTAAGGTCGTAAAGCTTCTGGTAGCATATCATACATTCTTTAGCTTTGTTTGTGTGCTTCAGTTCCCCTCTACACGTAGCCTGGGATCACTTTAGATATATTTGTGTGCTTCTGTAACAATATTTAACTTATGTTTTGTTATACTTTCTGTGATATCTAGGTTACTCAAAGGTCGCAGTATGCCTGGTAAAGTACTAATCACCAGGAGATCAAGTGTGCAAGATCATTCAAAATTACAAGAACCCTCTCAAAATTATGGGAGGGGCTTCTCATTCAATGATGCTAAGACAAGTGACCACACAGCCAAGGAGTTAGAGGTTTATTTCAATAACCTTTTTGTCTAGTAAAGTTGAAAGAACATAGCATTTGCAGTAATTGGTTAACTGAATATGTAATTATTGGTACTTTTACTTCTAAACTAGGAAGAAGTCGAGAGCGTAAGCAAACCCAGAAATAATACAAATTCAAATAAGTTAAGATCATCGACCTTGGATATTGATAATACTTCCAAAGGAGCTCAGAAATCTACCATGGGAGCTAGAGCTACTGATTCTGCCAGAGTTATGAAGTTCACAAAGGTCCTTTCTGGGACAACAGTCATATTAGGTATAAGGACTTTCTCTTTAAACTTCCCTCTCCACCCTGCTCTTCTTCTCTCCCTCTGCTCGATTCATTTAAGTATGCTTATGTGAAGGTAAATGTTTTGTTTCTGACTATTTTCTGGACGGTGATTGGGTTACATGTTGGAATCTGTTATCTTAATTTTTAATTATTTATTTTTTATAATTAAAAAAAAAGTATTGTGTAATACAATTTAACCATAACACAGTGACAAGAAATTTACCATAAATGCATAGAAGATCTCTAGAGAATGTAAACCATCTAGGAACATCATGCAATGTAGCATCTCAATTAACATTTCAAAATATGCAAACAATACATAAACTTAAGAAACAGCTGTATGTTGATCACATGCATAAAACAGAAAGGTGCATCCCAAAATTCAGAGGAAATCAAAACCCAGAACAACGCACAAAAGCAAATTTCATCCTTCACAGATGCCAGCTGCCTCTTTATCTTATAGCCGTATACCACAACTTCATAAGAGTTTTTCTTTTTCCCCCCTTGAAAAGGATAATGATTCCCTCACTAGACAATTCAGGAGATGAGAGAAAGAAATGATGCTGTGAGGTATTTTTTGCTGCTATTCGGTTTCTACAGTTCTATCATCATGATTAGTGGGCATCCTTGATGCGAAATCTAATTTTTCACACTCGTTACTGGTATGAAAAAGAATTTCATTCTGGTAGCCTAGGTCACTCTTTTGATCAATCTGTTGCCTCCAAAAATGTCGTTTTAGCGCTAATGAGCATTGGCTTTTTTGTTTCTTATGCTTTTCAAATTTAATCTTTGATTGTTTATGTAGAGAAATTGCGTGAGCTGGCTTGGAGTGGTATACCACCATATATGCGGCCCGATGTATGGAGGCTTCTTTTGGTAAGCTAAATGCTTTGATTCTTCTAGACTATGTAAACTTTTGGATTTGTATCAAATGTTGTCTAATGATAACTAAAGCAATTTATCTTTCTTAGATGCCTGAAATATTGAATTATTGCCCAAGTAGCTGCTAGATAAATGAGACATTTTGAGTGGCTCAGCTCAGCACTCAGTAGTCAATTCTATATAGTAAAGTATCCCTGTATATGGCTTGAAGATAGTATATTGTAAGTGTATAATATTTTTGTGAAAGACCTGAAGGCAATTGTTTTCAAAGTTCCCTAAAGCCGTTGGTTCTGTACTGAACTTGTGAGAGAGATCATGAAAGACATTGGTGTTTAAGGTTTCTCCTTGTGGCCCACTAGAGTTTACCTTGTGATATTTTTGCACTCTTTATTGTTCATGGCAAGTTTGAACTGTTGATGCTGTAGCTGTGTCATTGGTGTCTTGTTCATTCAGTGGTGTCCAATGCTCAGACCATGTTTTGAACTTGAGGTTTTATGCATCTGTTACTTTGTTATTTCACTTTTCGTAAACTTTTTGCCTTTTGATTTATGAATTTTTTTTCCTGTAATTGAAATGGAATTTGTAAAGCATGTATTTGAAGAAAGCATCCTGTCTTAGAAAAGGGGTTCATTCTATTTGCCTTTTCGTTAACCTGGGTTGCCTTTACCTAGTAAATGTTGTGGCTTGTTTGAAATTAAAATATGAACTGACAACAGGGATATGCACCATCTAATTCAGATAGAAGGGAGGGAGTTCTAAGAAGGAAGCGTCTTGAGTATCTTGAATGTGTTTCTCAGTACTATGACATTCCAGATACTGAGCGTTCAGATGATGAGATAAACATGCTTCGCCAGGTATTTTAAACGTTAAAAGATTTCCCCAACTTTCTTAGTGTTAATATGTTGCTCCTGGTTTTGACATTTACCTTTGCTCTCCGTCAGATTTCTGTTGATTGCCCAAGAACTGTGCCAGATGTATCCTTTTTTCAGCAAGAGCAAGTCCAGAAATCCTTGGAGCGCATCCTTTACACATGGTTAAATTCTATATTTTGCCTTATATCCTTGGTCATTGTCGGATTTTTTGTGACATCAAATGTGTCCATCAAGGGAAAAGAGAAATACTTGCATTTACTGCAATTGTCACTTAACTATACATATTTGCTACATCTGACTGTTATTCATTTTGGTCATAATTTTTAAAAGCGTCTAGGTTTATTTCATGGGTTTTCATGGTAGTTTTCTATGTAGATGTCAACCATGCGTGGTGAAGTAGTGAGTAATGACAAAGCGATCTTCGATACCGATAACTGCTGCAATTATTTGAACCATCTTTTTTTCCTTGTTTTTCCTCTAATTGAGAAGTTTAGGCTACCAAAAGCAGATAACAACTCCTGGTACCTGATAAGTTGAATTGTTTCTGTGTTATTTGCTATTTTCTGAGCAGTTTTTGGAATCCAGCAGTTTAGTTAAATTAAAAAATGGTCTAGATATGGAGTATGGTTTCAACATGCCATCATTTTATTATCCATTTTTTTTATTAAATTATTTAATTCTTATGTTACTTATGTCTTTTGAACTTGCTTCTACTTATGTCTTTCAGGGCCATTCGACATCCTGCAAGTGGATATGTTCAGGGAATAAATGATCTTGTTACTCCCTTTCTAGTTGTTTTCTTGTCTGAATACTTAGATGGGAGTGTGGATAAATGGTCAATATCCGATCTGTCACCTGATAAAATATCAAATATAGAGGCTGATTGCTATTGGTGCCTATCAAATTTACTTGAAGGTATGCAAGACCATTACACTTTTGCTCAGCCAGGAATCCAGAGGCTTGTATTTAAGCTAAAGGAATTGGTCAGGCGGATTGATGGTAACCCCCATATATATGCTTCTATTTTCTGCTTCTCTTGCATTCTTCTTCCTGGATGAATTGAATCAACAGTTGTTTCTATATATACACAAACTTCATTTTAGTTTGTTTTGCTAGACATTTTGAATACTTTTGGAAGTCTCCTTGCTTGTATGTATATTTGGGCTGATGAATATAATAAACCTAGAGATGTGTAGGGCATGACTTGCTTATCGAGGCTTTGGCCCGGCAAAAAAGTTTCTTCTGTTTTTCATTTTTATACAACGATATTGGGGGAGGGGGTTTATACACATTGGTTATCAAACTCACCCTTTGCGAGAGTCGAAGCCGAGAACCCATTACACGGTGGACTAGAATACCACTAGACCGTAGTACTAGTGACAGCTCAGCCGAGAACCCATTACACGGTGGACTGGAATACCACTAGACCGTAGTACTAGTGACAGCTCAGCCAAAGAATTGAATGTTCTAAGTATGTAGAAACATAGCAAAGGAAGTTTATATATATATATATATAAATATTATGTTATATTGAACAAACCTTAGAAATTTACTAAATTATAAAGTAGGTTGTTCTTCGTAAGCTCTCTTTGGCGCAAGGGCCAAGGGTGGGTTGTCGTATGTTATAAAACTATGAAGAAGGTGATGAGCTTGTTGCAGTTAAATATTTGAGCATTTCTGTATCATATTATAGCAAGAGATTGTTAAATTTGAATTCTGGAGAGCACATTGTTGGTTTTGTTGAAGGAAAGGCCAGATTGCTCTGGAATGCAAGAATAGGTCAAAGTTCTGCTATCAACTTTGATGTATTTACTGATTTTTTTTTCTCTACTGCACCAGAACCTGTCTCTAGACATGTGGAGGAGCAAGGGCTGGAATTTCTTCAATTTGCTTTCCGGTGGTTCAACTGCCTTTTAATACGCGAGGTTTGCTTCTACATATCTCTTCTCTGTCGTTTCATCTTTTTAAATATGTACAGTGCAGAGAATGACCCTAGATGTAATCTCGTGGTGTACCGTTTTGCTCATTTAGCTGGTTCCAAAACAAGGTAGTCTTCTTGTTAAGCCAGCTATCGAGAGCAAGGCCTCGTCTTCCATAGGCGAGTAGCTATATTTACTGGATTGAATCTTTAGTGTTTCACACTAGGTCGATATCTTCTTTATCTTTTTTTGGGGCCTGGCAAGACGTGAATTGTGGTAGAATATTTATAACTGACATGCCCAGGACCTTTATTTTTCATTATTTACCATTTATTGCAAAGCTAATGGAATTGTTTCCTGTTTCCTTCTTAGATTCCTTTTGATCTTATCTCCCGTCTGTGGGATACGTATCTTGCTGAAGGAGATGAATTGCCAGATTTCCTTGTGTATATATTTGCCAGTTTTCTTTTAACGGTAAGAAACTATTGCCTTCGCAAAGATATAGGCTCCTTGGTTAAATGCGTCTTTTAATTTATAATTCCATCAATAAATCCTCTGTCCATCTGCTATGTGATGGTGGGTCAAAAGGCTCGCATGTTTAAAAGCTTGGGTTTTGGGAAAGAAAAAAAAATCATCCTTTATACTACTTTTTACTTTCTATAAGGCTTTTAAACCTTTCGAATTGCATTATGGCATGCAACATGTTCAGTACTGAAGAAATACACTAAATTGCTTTCCATTTGCACAAATTGTGGAAATAAACGCATTCTCGCTCACCATTTAAGTACCACGGTGAACTTACCATGTGAATGATCTTTTTTTGTTGTTCTTTGCTAAACCATCTGTCATATATTGGAATTAGGGAATGGTGTAATTTTTCATCTCATTAACAAACAAACAAGAAAATTGGTGGATTGTTTGGATACTGGGTTATCTCTTGGTCATAACAGATGGATGATCTGAACAGCTAATTTCTGTATCATTTGGCTATCTTTGGTACCCAAGTATATGCGAATAACTTAAAATCCGCTATATTTGATTGTCAGTGGTCAGGTGAGCTTCAAAAGCTTGATTTCCAAGAGTTGGTTATGTTTCTTCAACACCTTCCGACGAATACCTGGACTCACCAAGAGCTGGAATTGGTGCTTTCAAGAGCTTTCATGTGGCACAGTATGTTCAAAAGCTCTCCTAGACATTTGGCCAGCTAAAAAAGTAATTGTAATATTCATCACCTATCAATAATCATCTCTGAATTTTGTGTTTTTATTTATAATTTCCATTTTCCGTTATTCTTGCTGTGTGTTTCCTAAATTTTTTTCTCGTATTGTGGAGGCTTTTGCCAGTATTATGATGTACCAGGTGTCTGTAATTTTTGTATTTTCAAGCCGTTTCTTTGTATATTTGACTTTGAGCAATGGAGGAGATAAAAGGAAAAAATAAAATCCATCTCCCCAAACCCGACCCCCCTCTGCTCTCGCTCTCCCCTTTCTTGTCCATCTTAGTTCTCCATTTTTCTCACAAGCCAAACTCTCTTTCCTCTAACATGGCTTTAACAATGTTTTGATTTTTGATATGAGAATATTTGGAATAAGGGTTATACATATGTGGTATTAATTTGCTCTTTTTGAGAATCGAATCCGAGATTATTAATAAGTGGGTAAGAATATGATTATATCAGTAGGATTAGTGACATAATTTTGAAAATGGTGAATTTCTTTTTTCTTATTTTTCTACTAATAATCGAAAAACCATCTGAATTTTTCTCACAGGATGACCAATAAAGAAATTTTCAACTAATGAATTAGAATAAAAAATATATAAAAATATATATAAAGGTCAAAAATCACTTTTGGTTCCTGTAGCTGACTCAATTTTTCATCTTAATTATAAAGATTTAATCGATTTTAACCTTATAGTTTTATACTTATAGCAATTTAAGAATACATCCAAATTTTCATCTAATTATTTAATAAAATAAGGACATGCTCTTCACATAAAGGGGTATTTTTGTCATCTAGATTAAGAGTTATACATGGTTTTTTTTTTTCATCGTGCTTCACAATTTTTCAATTTTCGAGGGTTTAGGGTTTTGAATGATATTTTTATTTTTAATCAAATTATAACAATGGCTAAGAGGAGAGTTGGATAGAATGGATGCCTGAAAAATCTAGGCAGTTCAGATTCTTTACTGTTTCCATGGAGTTTTTGAAGTTCTTTTAGGGTTTTTTTTTTTATGCCTTTGTGAAAAATTTGTTAGTTTTTTTTTTTCTTTATAATAAAAGACAGTTTGTGTATGAAATTTTGGTTTCTTATTAAATATATAATCTAGTTGTTAGTGAGTTGGGGAGAATGATTTCATGAGTGGGTTTTGTCTAATGTATGGGCCGGTTGTTGGAAGCTTTTGATTTGCACTTGCAGTATACGTATGTAAAGACTCTTAATTTTGACTGATTTTAAATTATGTTTTGTAATTTAAAAAATTTGTTAGTTTGTTTTTTCTTTATGATAAAAGACAGTTTGAGTATGAATTTTTGGTTTCTTATTAAATATATAATCTAGTTGTTAGTGAGTTGGGGAGAATGATTTCATGAGTGGGGTTTGTCTAATGTATGGGCTGGTTGTTGGAAGCTTTTGATTTGCATTTGCAATATACGTATGTAAAGACTCTTGATTTTGACTGATTTTAAATTATGTTTTGTAAATTAAAAAATTTGTTAGTTTGTTTTTTCTTTCTGATAAAAAATAGTTTGTGTATGAATTTTTGGTTTCTTATTAAATATATAATCTAGTTGTTAGTGAGTTGGGGAGAATGATTTCATGAGTGGGGTTTGTCTAATGTATGGGCTGGTTGTTGGAAGCTTTTGATTTGCACTTGTAGTATACGTATGTAAAGACTCTTGATTTTGATTGATTTTAAATTATGTTTTGTAATTTAAAAAATTTGTTAGTTTGTTTTTTCTTTATGATAAAAGAAAGTTTGAGTATGAATTTTTGGTTTCTTATTAAATATATAATCTAGTTGTTAGTTAGTTGGGGAGAATGATTTCATGAGTGGGGTTTGTCTAATGTATGGGCTGGTTGTTGGAAGCTTTTGATTTGCACTTGCAGTATACGTATGTAAAGACTCTTAATTTTGACTGATTTTAAATTATATTTTGTAATTTAAAAAATTTGTTAGTTTGTTTTTTCTTTCTGATAAAAGACAGTTTGTGTATGAAGTTTTGGTTTCTTATTAAATATATAATCTAGTTGTTCGTGAGTTGGGGAGAATGATTTCATGAGTGGGGTTTATCTAATGTATGGGATAGTTGTTGGAAGCTTTTGATTTGCACTTGCAGTATACGTATGTAAAGACTTTTAATTTTGACTGATTTTAAATTATGTTTTGTAATTTAAAAAATTTGTTAGATTGTTTTTTCTTTCTGATAAAAGACAATTTGTGTATGAATTTTTGGTTTCTTATTAAATATATAATCTAGTTGTTAGTGAGTTGGGGAGAATGATTTCATGAGTGGGGTTTGTCTAATGTATGGGCTAGTTGTTGGAAGCTTTTGATTTGCACTTGCAATATACGTATGTAAAGACTCTTAATTTTGAGTGATTTTAAATTATGTTTTGTAATTTAAAAAATTTGTTAGTTTGTTTTTTCTTTCTGATAAAAGACAGTTTGTGTATGAATTTTTGGTTTCTTATTAAATATATAATCTAGTTGTTAGTGAGTTGGGGAGAATGATTTCATGAGTGGGGTTTGTCTAATGTATGGGCTGGTTGTTGGAAGCTTTTGATTTGCACTTGCAGTATACGTATGTAAAGACTCTTAATTTTGACTGATTTTAAATTATGTTTTGTAATTTAAAAAAATTGTTAGTTTATTTTTTCTTTCTGATAAAAAACCATTTGTGTATGAATTTTTGGTTTCTTATTAAATATATAATCTAGTTGTTAGTCAGTTGGAGAGAATGATTTTATGAGTGGGGTTTGTCTAATGTATGGGCTGGTTGTTGGAAGCTTTTGATTTGCACTCTTAATTTTGACTGATTTTAAATTATGTTTTGTAATTTAAAAAATTGCATTATGGTTTGATGTATGTTTGATGAAGTATCAATTTGGGAGGGAGGTCTTTGATTAGTTTCTGCAAGCATAAAATGATTAGATTGAAATTTGTTATTCTTGTGAGGAAACAACTACAATATTTTTAATGAGTTTGGATTAGTTTTACAAATAATACGTTATCCTGCACAGCGTAAATTACAAAATGGTTTTCAAGCATCAAGTAGTAGGAAAATTAAAAAATAAATATATATAATTTTATTCTAACAAAAAAATAAAGATATATGACTATAATATGACGAAAATATCATTTTCAAAGTGGAGTATAAGAATATTCTGTTAAATAATTGGATGAAAATTTGGATGTGTCCTTAAGTTGCTATAAGTATGAAACTATAAGGTTAAGATCGGTTAAATTTAAACTACAGGGACTAAAGTGGAAATTTAGTAAATTATAGGGATCAAAAGTGACTTTTGGCCTAAAAAAAAGTAAATGGCCAATGGCATATTTACGGCCATTTGGTATTTTTGTGCTTTTTAAAAATGTTTTTTCTACTAGGCGTTTTAGAAAAGTTATGTTTATTGTTCTTTCATAATAAATAGTTGTACACCAAAATAATTTTAGTAAAAACAGCTTTTAAAAGCAATATGCAGTTTGCTTTTAAAAGTTGTTGTCAAAAGTCCATTGTTTTTCAAAAAAACAAGATTTCTCATTTTTACCAAATACTATTGTACTTCTTCACTTTCAAATAAAGCAGTTTTTTAAGAAAAAAACAATATCAAACAGGGCCTTAAAGGGTTTGAAATCCTCTCAAAACTGTACGAGTAGTTTTTGGTAGGTTCTTTGTGGGCTACTTGGTTGTCCATTGAAACAAAGTTAGATTTTTTTTTAATTAACTTCTTGAAATAATACATTTTGTTTTTTAGACAAAAAAAATACAAAAATTTAGTTTAACACAGAGAAAACAGTGAACGACGAGGTTAGCGTGGAATGCTTCGACGACATAGAAGCTGCCGGTGACTGCTATTGGAAGAGTTCAGTAAGTTGGTGTGGGTTGACCTGGAGTTTTCTTTATTTTCTTTTATTTTAAAAAAGTGAGGTCGATATCAAATATATATTTGATGCAAGAATATTGGAGAGAAGATTATATACATTGAGTATCGACATCCTTTTTACAAGAGTTGAAGCCAAATCTCATAATATAGTGGAACTCTAGTGGCAATTATATCATAGATATAGTATGGGTAAATTTAGAAGTTTGAAGAAAAAAGATGGATTAATGTCTCAAATGGTCCATGAACTTTACCTTAAGTGCTATTTTGGCTCCTGAATTATACCTTGAGTGCTATTTTAGTTCATTAACTAAATTATTAAATCTTTTTGTCCTCAAACTCTATCTTTAAGTTAAATCTTTAACTAAATTATTAAATTTTAGTTTACTACTTAGGAGTTCTATTTATTGATAGTTCAAAAAGTAAGGGGCCGCAAAAGAAAGGTATATTAGTGGACGCAATTGGAACCAGGAGGCATTTTTTTATACTTCTTAAAATAGGAGTGAAATAGTCAAAATTGACTAAAAATGATCAATTTGGCACATTTGTTAGAGTTCAAGGACTACAAATGTAATAATTTAGTTCATGAACTAAAATGACACTTCAGGTATAGTTTAAAGACTATTTGAGATATTAATCCTAAAAAAATTAAGTGGAGGATTTTTATTTTTTTATTTTTAACAAATAAACAATTTTTTCAACAAACAAACAAACAGGTGTCAATAAAATCACAAAACATATGATAAGATTAAAATTTTCAACCTGTGTGATGCAAATTAAGGAAAGATAGAATTCCACAATTAATTTTAAATAAAATGATAATAAATGTTTCATTGTACCACCTGTCATATTTAACTTGCTAGAGTGCTAATTTAGGTCAATAGTGAATAATTGTTTTTTACTTAATTAACATAATCAACCTTTAGCAAAAAAAAAAAAAAAAAGTGCCAAGAATACGACATAACTGTGGTATAAGGAATTCAAAAAATTTGATGGTAAATTTCAACAGAGATAAAGAAAGTCTTTTTATTTTTTTGATAAATACCTACATTAAAGAGTGGGTTTAATCCCCGCTCGAACTGCAATAAAAAGAAAGTCTAAATTTCATAGTTATTTGTTAGAGATCTATTCCTATTGAAAGTGGAATCTTGAATTTAGGATTTAATAAAACATAATAAAAGGAGTTAGTGGTGTGTAATTGCCACAACAACAATGAGAAACAAGGAAAGCAAATAAACACTTGCAATGAAAAAGAACAACAGGTAGCATATATATTTTTCAAAGCGTACACATACGTATTGTATTTCTCATAATTCTGTCGACACGTGATACAAATCAAATGAAATTGTAATCCTCATCACCTTTGAGCGAGCCTGGCCAAACCATACTTCACACGTACACCACAATTAATTTCCCCAAATACAACCGTTAGGTCGGTAGGATGGTGCCACGAGTAACATACAAATCCAATATGGCAGAAAATCAACGACAGCCAAACACATTAAACGTACGTAGCTATTATGCAATCGCTATATGATATTGCCACGCATAAAGAGCCCCGCTCCTGCAACGCTAACAAAATAAGGAAAGCTCCAATATTTTCTTTATAACTTCAGTTTCCATATCCTCCCTTCGTTTATTTCTGTGTCTCAGATCCTAATTGCTGCTTGCCATTCTGGAATCTCCATCGCTCTCTCGATCCTCGCCAATTCGCCACCACCTATATATAAACTTGAAAGCACATATATAATTAAGTAATAACCCCCCCGTTAATTATAATTGTTTTGTGTGATGGAGGTTGGGAGATTTGTCTGGGTTTTCTTGTTGGTTTGGCTTCGCTTGTGTTTGTGTCCCACACATGGATACAGTTACTCTGTCGGTGGGAGAGATGGGTGGGTCGCCACCCCCGCCAAGGATTACAATCACTGGGCTGAGAGGACCAGGTTCCAGGTCAATGACACTCTATGTAAGATCCATGCCCAAATCTCTCTAAATATCTCGACTTTTTTTTTTTTTCGAGTGATCAACAGAGCTCAGCTCATCCACTGATAATTTGTTGATCACTCGCAAGAACGTTGTTTTTTGGTAAACACAAAACAATATTTTGTCTTATTCTTCGTGTACGATTTTCTGTACTGAATAATTTTAGCAACAATTCGGAAAAAGAATTAAACATTTAGTAAGAGATCCTATATTTCTGATTCATTTTTGTGCTAATTCATTTGGCAATTTCCGGGTATTTTCCAATTTTTTTTTTGGTTTGCTTCAATAATGCATAGTGTGATATTTTGAACAGTTTTCAAGTACCCAAAAGGATCGGATTCAGTGCTGTTGGTGAGCAAGGACGATTATTTCAAGTGCAACACCCAAAACCCAATTGTGAGATTGGACGGTGGTGATTCTGAGTTCACTTTGGATAGGTCTGGACCTTTCTATTTCATCAGTGGGCAAAATGGTAATTGTGGAAAGGGCCAGAAACTATTGGTAGTTGTCTTGGCCACGAAGCACCGTCCTCCCCCAATCCCTACACCCACCCCCACCACTCCCAGCCCTAGTCCCGCCTCACCTCCCTCTTCCCCACAATTTCCGTCTCCTCAGCCCCCTGCCGGCCCAGTCTCACCGTCACCATCAACATCCCCAGTTCCAGCTCCCTCCCCCGGAGCCCCCACATCTCCGGCGCCAGCTCCATCCACCGGAACCCCAACAGCATCTCCGGTGCCAGCTCCATCCACCGACACCGGAGCCCCGACATCATCTCCGGGGCCAGCTCCATCCACCGGCACGGGAGCCCCGACATCATCTCCGGTTCCAGCTCCATCCACCGGCGCCGGATCCCCGACATCATCTCCGGTTCCAGCTCCATCCACCGGCGCCGGAGCCCCGACATCATCTCCGGTTCCAGCTCCATCCAACGGCGCCGGAGCCCCGACATCATCTCCGGGGCCAGCTCCATCCACCGTCGCCGGAGCCCCAGAAACATCTCCAGGGCCAGCTCCATCATCAGGCGGCGGAAACTCTCCAAGTTATTCTCCACCTGCACCACCTCAGGAGGGGCCCACACCGGCGTCTGTGGCCCCAACACCAGGGTCAGGAGGAGGCGCTGCTTCTCCTCCCCCGGGATCGTCAGGAGGTAATGAATCGACGGCTCCTAGGCCGTCAGGAAACGGAGGATCACGCCGCGTGACGGCTCCTTCGAGTGTGTTGGTATCTGGGCTTGTTTTGGTCAGTGTGGCTCTCATGAACTGCTTTGTGCAGGGTGCTGCTTTTTGAATAAATTAATTAATTTAGTGTGGGATTTTTTTTTCTTCTTAAAATCTTAAGAATTTTATTAGGGGTTGTTTGTTAATTAATTTTTAATTTTACCTTAGAACGTAAAAGAGAATTTGTATCGGTGGGGTTAAATTCTATTTGTTTATTTAGTTCAATAATGATAATAATAAAAATGAGAGGTAGTGATTTTCTTCGATCTTATAATTATCTCATATATGATTTCTTCATTTGATATATATATATATATATATATATATATATATATATATCTCACATTACCTTTCATATTGTTTATATTCCTTCATTTTCTTGATTTTCTTTGACTCTCAACTGCTGTGATTTCAATCGGAAAAGGGCTGCAACATAATTACTTAAAAGATAATATTTGCATCATACTTTTGTCGGTGATATTTTTTTGCACCGTTCATTTGATACGTGGAATAATTTATATATATATATATATATATATATATATATATATATCACAATCAGAATCGTTCATCTTCTAAATAATTATTTCAAGATTATTTTCGTAAAAAAATTAACAACTTTGAAGTTCGTTTAATCGTTTATATTTATCAAACAATTCAACGGTATTGTTAATATGAAATATTCTTACGGTGAATCATCTATTTAGTTTATATATATGAAAGGTTAAATGATTTTCAATTTAATGAATTTTTTATATAAATGATCTTGAAACGATGATTGAGGAGTTGAACGGTTCTGATTATGAATTATATATACACGAATTATTCGATAAATTAAAAGGATCATACGAGGAAGGAAAGTAAGTATTATCCATTAATTAATATTAGATACAAATGAATTATAAATAAGAATTAGCGATGATTTCATGGAATCTTTCACACACACAATGTTGTCGAAGTTTAAATTTTAAAATCACAAGTTCTGCAAATCATGAACCTTATCAATTAAGTTCAACCCTTTTGATAAAGAATATTCCAACTTGAATTCAATTTGACCATTGCGGTTGATTGTTTCTTATTTTATTTGTCTTAGTGTTTATTATTTATGATTTTGTGGAAAAAAGAAGATATTTGATTGAAATCTAATCAATAGTAGGTTTAATTGTAGAGTAAGAGGTCCTCAAACAAATGAGATAGGTTACTCAAATCAAAGTCAAACCGAGCAATGCGTGGTAGCCAAGAACCCTGAAAAGTACATGCAACTTCCATATTTGGAGTTGGTAATTATCTGAAGAATTCATTTTCTTTGGGTCTATATATATAATCGCAAATTTCCCGCAACACATACATAAAATCGCGGTAAAAATTTTGTTTGCTGATGAAAAATGGATCACATTTGTTTTACCACATTTGAAATGTAAATTTATTACACAAACAATATATGTGGTCAAACTGTTATTATTATAGCTATTTAAGAGTAAATTATATCTAAAAAACAATAGTTATCAATTATGCCAATTTTAGTAATTGAAATTTACTTTTCTTTCCTCAATCAGATGTTATCTAAAAAACAAAGAATATATCATGCATGTATTATTGTACATTATACGTACCATTTTTCCTATTTGTCATCGGAATAGTCACACCGACCTAATCCATTCCTAATTGAAATTAAAAAAAAAAAAAAAAAAAGACAAGGGTGTACAACACACAAGAAATGCTATAGCAACCGCATGTTAAGTTTTGCCAAGGAAAAAAAACATTCTTAAATAGCTAATGGGCATAATTACAGTTTGACCACCTCTAGGGTTCGAACTTAAGAGTAAATAATATATTTGAACCGTTCATTTAATTTACACATATGAAAGATTAAATAATCTCTAATTTGGTTTATTTTTTGTATAAATGATCTTGAAATGATAATTTAGGAGTTAAACGATTTCGATTATGATATATATATATATATATATATAGATTTTTTAATATATCAAAAAGGTGGTACGAAGAGGGTACCACCAAGAGTGGAATGTAAGTATTATTCTTAAAATTTTAGTGAAAATAGGGTTATTAAACCTCAGGATTAAAATCTAGAATAAAATTCAGAATTCAGATTTAATATGGGATTATAAAATTTTTATTGTTATAATCACTCTAATTTAGAATAAAAATCAGATTTTAAAATGGGATTTTAATAACTCAAATCCAGAATATCACTCAAATTTAGAATAAAATTCAGATTTTAAAATGGGATTTTAAAGTTATAATCCCATTTTAAAGTTATAATCACTCAAATTTAGAATAAAATTCAGATTTGGAAAAAAACAATTGAACATTTTTTTAGGAAAAATTGGAGCAATAGTCCCTGAACTTTACCATAATGTTAGAAATCGTCCCTAAATCCTAGCCTCCATTTTCTCTCCTCCTAGTCCCAAAGAAAAATCAAACGAAGGTGGAGGAGGGAGAAGATCACCTTCTTCCATCCTCCCTTAATCGTTTTTCCTCTCTTTTGTTTTGGGTTAATAATAAGAGTTCTTTTGTGGTGACTGTATGGTCTGAGCCATGCTCAGATTTGAGTTCCCCCATCATATTATTTTGTTCTTTTTTCAATCCATCCCCTTTCCCAAAATCTTCCTTTAAAATTTCTTATTTTCCCTAAATCTTGTTCTACCTTGTTGTTAGAGGAGTTTGTCGTAATATCTCCCATTGGATTTGGTCACAGTATTAGATTAGGACTTTTTATCCTCTATTCGCTGTTATGCGTGATTGGATCGCTGGAGATCAAGCCTTCCTTAGATCCGTCATCATCTACAAGTTCTTCAAGACCATATGTGATGAGTTTGACGACGGTGATTGTTTCTTTAGTGGATGTAGTTTGTTTAGGGTTATATGCGTTATTAGGGTTTTAGTTGGTTTTGGGCCTTGTGGGCTTGATTTGTAATTTTGCATAATTTAAGTGATGTGGGTTGTTAGTGCGGCATTGTCCGCGTTAGTATTGTCATATTGGCTTGTGGGTCTTGCTGTCATAGCTTGATTTTGATTGTATGGTTGTACCTTTTCTTTATGATATACAATGATATCGTTCTTGATAAAAACAAATGTTAGAAATCGTCCATAAACTTCAATATTAGTTTTTTCCGTCCCCGAACTTTACCATAATAGTTGATTTAGCCATTCCGTCAAAAATTCGAACGGAATCCGTTAAAAATTAAGGGTAAAATCGTCAATTCATGGTAAATGCTTTTTTTAAGTTTAATAAAAAGGAAAATTTAGAGCAATAGTCTTTGAATTTTACTATAATGTTAGAAATCGTCCCTAAACTTCAATATTTGTTTTTTCCGTCCCTAAACTTTGCCATAATAGTTGATCTAGTCCCTCCGTAAAAAATTCGAACGGAATCTGTTAAAAATGAAGGACAAAATCGTCCATTCATGTTAGTCCCTCACCTCCTTCTTCTCCCTTCTCACGCAGACTCTCCTCTCTAGCATATCCTTCACGCGACCAATCTCCCAAGAACAGAGCCACAAGCCAAGACCCACCAACGCCACCTTCTCGAAGCCAGCAAGCCACTGACACTAGTAGGCTCTTTTGATTACCCTCACACTCTTATTATTATCATATACTTTAACAATAAGGAATGTGATCAACCTATATTACATTTATAAACTAAATACTAGATATATCACATAATCAATTACCCTTTGTAATTCTTATCCATTATCATTAACTACAATTTTTTCTTAAAAAAAGTTATTAAAATTAAGAATAGTACTACATGTAGCATTATTCTAAAATTAAATAAGTATTTTTTTTTATCAATGAAACGCAGTATTTCAAAGTTTACTATGTAGGGCAAATTAAATAGGTATTGATGTGACTCTTGTTTTATATCATCTGATACATGTTGCATAGATAGCTGACGTGGACAGTAAAATTAAGACATGTTGAACGTCAATAATTAGACTATCCGAATGAGGAGGCAGATGGAAATGAAAGGCTGTACGTAAGGCATTGAATGTACATAGCTTCCAGCAGTACGTATCAGACTAAGACAAATAGGGAGGGGCATGCAGGTGGGCTTTCATACTAAGACAAGGAGAGACGGGCGTTCAAACTCAAACCATTGACTGCAACCAACTGCAAGTTTTGCTTACACAATCCATGCATGGACTTTTCAATGTGAGGGGACATTGCAACTTAATACGTCGTACATGTAGATTACTATATATAATAATGGAGCAGGAAAAAGCAAATTCTACAACATTAATGTTCTAACAAAATTATAATTAAGCACAAAAATCCCAAACAAGCCAACTCATCCTCAACGACAAAATTCATTGTCGTATAAACGTGGTAAATTTTACAAGACGTTTGATAATATTCTCATATGAGTAAGGATCTTCATATATTGTTCACTAATACTTAGATGGTATCTTCTCGTATCATCTTTAAATTTATATAGCAAATCAACTAAACTATATATCATTTAATTATTTATATGTATAAACTAAATGAACGTTTCACTATGAGGATCTTCATATATTGTCTCAAGTACTTTTGATTTATAATACATATATATATATATATATATATATATATATATATATATATGAATGACTAATTGACCTTCAATTTGAAAGATAATATTGAAATGATGATTTATGAGTTGAACGGTTTCAATTTGATATATATATATATATATATATATATATATATATATATAAGGATTATTCAATAAATTAAAAATGTGGTATGAAAAGGTATCCTCCAAAAATATTAGGATCCAAGTATTATCCTTATTATATTTTAAATATTTCACCATATGAAATCGAAGCTTCGTAAAAACGTCTTTATTATAAACGTATTAAAATTTTCTTTAGGAGCATGACACTCTTTTTCTTTCGTCAAGTTAAAAATTCCGATAATGTTTTCGCGAGGTCGCATTATTTCACCCCCTAATATTTTTCTTGATTCATAAATGAGAATTGCATTTCATCAAAAAAATAAATAAATAAAAAGTGTAAATGAATTTTTAAAAAGTATATAACAGATGTTTCTCCATAAAGTGCTTTTAAATTTTTTTAACTTTATTAGAAAAATTTATAGGTGTCAGGAATCGTTTCTAGTCTTTCTAAAAGCATATTCCCAATTAGGCTCCAAATCATATATAGGTCAAATAGTTGCTCATTTATAATTGAAATTAATAATTTAAAAAAATATAAGCATATATATATATATTCTTTTTTTTATTGGAATATATTATATATATCTTTGTGCCAAGAGCATTATCTTAAGTAGCTAGCTAGGCTAGCTTTCATTTTCATGAAAGTGACGAGTTTGATAAATTTGTGGCAGGAAAATTCGTGCGTGATTCATTTGCTTTTACTAAGCCTATGTACGTGTCGGCAAGAACTAATTAGTCCTTAGAAATATATGTGTGTGTGTTTGTCGGCTATATGTCCATCGTCCAAATGGTCTATGTATACAGATGGCATCCAATGCCATGTTCTCAATCCATATGACACCTGTGAGGCTGGGACACACCGACGGTCAAATTAGAATGAGTAACGAGAAGTTGATAATTAATTAAACTTATATTTTTTGTGAGAGCTTGACCTGTAGTAACGGTAGCCGTGGATTCCATTTATATGGATTTTGAACGAGGAATATGTGTTTGAATTTGATAATTAATTAAACTTATATTTTTTTTGTCTTCGGTTGTTTATTATTAGCTCAGTGCATACACAAGTTAATTCAATCTATCATAGAAAATTAAGCCTATCAGAAAAGCCTTATTTGCATTCCTTGTTTTTTACTTGCGGTTTTTTTTTTCTTAAGTTTTTTCTTCTTCCATCAAATTTTTATTTATTTATAGAGATATGTTTAAAGGGTAATACTCATTATATCTCCTTAATTATATGTATATTTTTTATATTTATTAATAAAATTCACTTGTATTATCGATTTTTTTTGTATGTATGTTTAGTCAACCCACTCAAAATGTAGATTAAGAACCACGACTAGTTATAATAACATTGTATTTGATGTAGTTTAATCTGTATATGCTTTTGTTGGAATTTGATAAATAATTCCTACAACATAAAGAACAGAAGCATGATGTTGAGAGATTACACAAATGAAGAGCAGGCTGCTATGTAATATGTATATGTGAAATATTAATATTAATAATCCATAATTCTTGTCTTTGGGATATTGGACTCACTAATTCTCGTCTTTGGGATGTTGGACTCACTAATTCTTGTCTTTGGGATATTGGACTCACTAATTCTTGTCTTTGGGATATTGGACTGACTGGATAGTCCACCACTTTGCGTGACTTAGTTAGGTCTCCAACTTGTAATAAACGTAAAAGATAATATTATTATTGTAAAAATAGGAATTCTATTAAAGATGGGTCATTTCATCTTAGTCTTAGAATAAGATATTGACTTTGTATTTGATTGGGAATTGGTCTCCAAGTCTTGTGTTCATGGTCATAGTATGGCGAGCCGAATTTACCAGACACTGGCAAACAATTGCTGACAAGATCTCCTCGGAACTCACTAAAAGCAAACCCTATGGCCCATCAAGGGGACCTACCGTCAGTTCAAGCTCACAAGGTCCGCCCTAAGCCCAAGCCTAAGAATGCTGGACATGGCCCAAGGAGTGCCTAGGTAGCGCTGCCACTCATACGGGTACCACTCAGTCGCCTACCTGGGTAGCGCTCGACCTCCTACCCTAGGAGCGCCTAGCCAACGGTACCAGGCTACCACAGACAGCATCTGACACCTTTCTGTACACAGCTGTAAATCATGGACACTTGTTTCTAATCCCTTGGTAGAGAAAGCCTCACTTAGGGAGCTCCGCTCACACTTCCTCATGTGACCTTGGGCAGAGATATTCTAACTTCCAAGACCCTAGGCGTCAGCCTAAGACGACATGTGTTGCCCTCTTGGTGGCTGCCCACATAAGACAGAATGGCACAAGGCCCATACTAGGCGGTACCTGGTGTGTGTGTGTGTGTGTGTGTGTGGGGGGGGGGGGGGGGGGGGGGGGGGGGGGGGGGGGGGGGGGCGGCGGGTGGGGGGCGGGTTACCAGGTCCTCACAACACCGACTCAGCTGTACCGACCAGCCTATAAGAAGCCTCCACGTGGACGCCACTAAGGAAGGCGACTTGACTTTATGCTTGGATGGGAGGAGGCCACGTCACCTTCCATTTTGGACCACATGTTGGAGACTTCCACATGAAGTTTCGTAGTTTATATATAGTGGATCTTAGCCACCAAGAAATGAGTTGGGACCTTGGCCCTCACACTCTCTTTACTATATCTCATATATAAATATATATATATATATATGAGTATATATATATACACATATATATACTCACTCATACTCATATATATGTATATATATATATATATATATATATATATATATATATATATATATATATATATATATGACTCGTGCGATTGTCATCATAAGAGATCATGACATAAACCAAGAATTAAAAAACTTAAAGTTAAAAGGTGTCCAAATTAAGTCTCAAGTTAGCTACGGTACTTATAAAGAACCAACTTCACCAACCCAGTCAGACTTTGAAGTCCATTCTCAATTGTTAACAATGACGAAACCATTTCAAATTAATTGGAGAATACTAAATCAGGATATTGAGTCAATTAACAATATTGAACGAATAAATGTTTTCCGACAAAAATTTAATTCACAAGAAAAAAAATATATATTTCAACATTGGGAACATTTCATGAAACAAACTCAAACTACTATATTTTTCCTCGATTTTATTGATAACCATTACCCAGAAGTTCATAACTTAAACGTCATTACCCAAGAACATTGGATTAAGCCAGATTCAACCCAAGTAACGTCTAGCCATCCTCCTCCTGAAACAATCATACTTAATGTCAATCAAGCCAAAGTTGTTGCATCACCGTTTAAAGTTGCCACACAGGAAACAGGTCAAGATTTTAAGAAATTAATTGAACAAAACAACTATACAAACCAAAGTCTCATAACCCTAGGAAAACAGTTAGATAAAATTGAAACAAAAATTGATAAATCAGTAATTGAAGAAAAAAAACCCTAAACCCAAACAAGGTGATGATTCTGAAGATAATAAAAGCCCTTCACAGTCATCCTCTTCAAGCAGTCACAAATCAACCTCTTCCTCCCCCCTGGGAAATCAAGCTGCTGCTGATCGCCCATCATCCAGTAAAAAGTCACTATCCAGTAAATAGTCAATTCCCTTAAATGATAAGAAGAAGATTCTTTGGTCCGACTTTCAAGATAGTCAAGATCCTTACGAGCCTTACGATCTCAATGAACTCTGAGGTCACTGTCCCAATCTCGTGAAGCTACAGTCAACAAAGTCACTATTCACCAACAGTACCAGTCTCGTGAAGCTACAGTATTCCGACAATACACTATTCATAAATAGTGTCGCCGCGTGCTACTTTCTGACAATTTGGCAACATGCCACAGTAAACGCCAAAGTTAATTTCGGTCACAGTATTTTACAATAATTCATGTTATGATGCCTCTGCCTATATAAAGAGAGCTCATTCCCAGTTACAAAGGACTAGAACTTCATTCTCTTTTCACTTCTTAGTTTTCATATCTGTTTTGAAATTTCTAAGTTTTCAGAAGATCTCCAGTAAAGCTCTTCTTAGTTATTTCTTATGTAAGATTTCAAAGTTTAAAATTAGTAAAATAAATTTATTTCAGTCATTCATGATCTTAAGCATAATCAATTTACAAATCATTTTCTTATTCATATTTATAATTATTCTGCACATCATTTACATTCTTTCATGCTATTTAAATTATTACCTTATTCCTCAAATTCTTGAGATAATTTGTTCCCATACTCTGGACCTAGTTGACATTTGGAATCACTCACACCAATAACTGCTTCCGTCCCCCGTCCCCTTTTGGTATCAAAGCCATAAGTGTTGAGATCTTATTTCTGTTTGGTTTACTCATCCGCCCAAGTGGCTGGTTATCTCTGTCTATCTTAATTCTGCTAGTATCGTTTATTTCTGTTTATTCATATTGACCTCATAATCTATTGTTCTATCTTTTCTCCAAATAGTAGGTCCGGGCCCAAACAATAAGTCCTAGGGAGAGGCATGAGCGGGTGGTGCATGAGCGGAGATGAGTGAGCATCAGTAGGTTCTAAGGTAATTATGAATTTAATAGATAAGCGTTGTTAGTTTAATTCTTGGTTTATGATCTTGGTGCGACATAAACCAGTTCTATTTTTATCATGACATAAACCAGTTCTAGTCCAGAGGTGAATAGATGCAGTCCCAAATGTCTGTTCTAATGAAGAAAGAATCTTTCAAAACCAATTCAAGGTATCTGCTGATAAACTCTATGAATGGAATATAGATGGTTTATCTGAACAAGAAATATTAAATAAATTACAACATATGACAATGGTTGCTAACAGCTATGCTACCAACCATAACCTCAGTCAACCAGAGATCCTTGATCTCTTCATTACCGGGTTTTCCGGCACCCTTCGTGCTTGGTGGGAAAAACATCTCACTGAACATTTCAGACAGGAAATTATACATTCTGTCCTTCACGATGAGGAAGGCCTCCCTGTCTTTGATGAAAGAATTGGAGTAGGAGTTCCTGATGCAGTTAACAATTTACTTCTCACGATAATTGAACATTTCATAGGAACCCTAAGTAATGTCACTACAAGAATTCACGATCAACTTAGTAACCTAAGATGTCCAACATTAAGTGACTTTAGGTGGTATAAAGATGTCTTTATATCTAGAGTAATGCTAAGAGAAGATAGTAATCAATCATTTTGGAAAGAGAAATTTATTAATGGTCTACCAAATCTATTTGCCCACAAAATTAGGCAAGTCCTAAGTAATGAACAAGGTCACTTTGATTATGATAAACTCACCTATGGAAACATAGTAAGTGTCATCCAGAAAGAAGGCTTAAAAATGTGCATTGACATGAAAATAAGTAGGCAAATTAATAATGATAAAAGAAAAGCAAATTATGAACTAGGAAATTTTTGTGAACAATATGGTCTACCTCCTATTCCTCCCTCACGAAAAAATAAACATATTTCTGAAAAGAAACATAAATACAGTAATAAGAAATATTTTAAAACTTACAAACCATATCATAAAAACAAATTCCAGACTGATAAATTTTATGAAAAGAAAAGGCCCAGAAGATATTGGCCAAACAAGTCAAAAAATTGGATACCGAAATCACGCACAGACAAACATACAGCTAAATGCTATAAGTGTCAAAAGCCTGGTCATTTTGCAAATATATGCCCAGTAAAAAACAAGATTAACCAGTTAAAAATTACTGCAGAAGAAAAAGAAGACTTAATAAGAGTATTAGAATTACGAAATACTGACTCTAGTGAAGAAGTCTTTTTTGATTCAGCATCTAGTAATCATACATCTACTGATGATGAAATGTCTAGTTCCCCAGGCATAAAAATAGGTTGCCAAGATACTTGTTGTAAAACAATCAATGTCCTTACTAAACAAGAAGAACAAGAAGAGTTACTGATAGATCTAATTGGGAAAATTGAGAACCCAGAATTAAAGTCAGAATACTTAAAAAAGTTAAGAAGAGTCATCTCATAAATGAGCAAGAACAAGATCCGGTTAAAAAACCGTCCGGCACAATAAGTCTTACAACAACATTAGCACGATTTCATAAAGTTAAAAAAGAAGTAACCATCCAAGATTTACATTCTGAAGTCAACAAGATTAAAGAAGATATCAAACAGTTAAGACTTACAAGTCAAGAGTTAAGAATTGAAAATCAAGAAATCAAAACTCAGTTAATCAATACCACTAATTTAGAGGCAGAACAATCCTACCATGAAGACGAAAGAGACCAAAGTCATGATAATATTTTAAATCTTATACAACATATTCATATTAGAAAATGGTATATCACAGTCCGATTGGTAATTCAAGATTTTGAATTAACGACTGTTGCCCTAGTTGATTCCGGTGCAGATTTGAACTGCCTTCAGGAAGGGTCAGTTCCAACAAATTATTATATTAAATCAACCCAATCTTTAAAGTCTGCGAATGGTAGTAAAATGGAGCTAAAATATGAAATCCCAAAAGCCCATATTTGCCAAGATAATGTCTGTTTTAACACAAGCAGTTCCAGTTACAAAGTCGGGTGACTGTCCAGGCATGAGGATTGCTCTGGAGACGATCAAATAAAGGCTTACATTGTTTTCGCAGATCTTGATAAAAATCAGAGACATAATTGAGGGAACCTAGAAATCTTTGGAGTTGACTTTTATCGAGAATTTCATCTGGAAATTTATCAGCGAATTCAATGACACGGTTAATTGGTTTGACTGTGGATTGAAATATATCAAAACCAAGGAATCTAATTTTGGTTTGGAATAACTTGACTTTTGTTGCTGAGACAACTAAACCATTCTTCTGGACAATTTCTAAGAATTTACTGAGATGTTTCCAATGCTGTTCGATGGACTGGGAGAAGATAAGAACATCATCAATGTAGACTATGGAAAATTCACTGTATGAGGTCAATAAACCAGTTCCCATACTCTGGAAAGCAGTTCCAGTTATGATCCTTTTCAATCTCTAGTAAAACCCCAATCAAGCCCAGCCACTGCTTCTCTTTTCCCTTTTTGGTATCAGAGCCATAAGTGTTGAGATCTTATTTCTGTTTGGTTTACTCATCCGCCCAAGTGGCTGGTTATCTCTGTTTATCTTAATTCTGCTAGTATCGTTTATTTCTGTTTATTCATATTGGCCTCATAATATATTGTTCTATCTTTTCTCCAAACAGTAGGTTCGGGCCCAAACAATAAGTCCCAGGGAGAGGAATGAGCTGGTGGTGCATGAGCGGAGATGAGTGAACATCAGTAGGTTCTAAGGTCAATATGAATAAACAGAAATAAACGATACTAGCAGAATTAAGATAGACAGAGATAACCAGCCACTTGGGCGGATGAGTAAACCAAACAGAAATAAGATCTCAACACTTATGACTCTGATACCAAAAGGGGAAAGGAGAATAAGTGACTGGGCTTGACTGGGGTTTTACTAGAGATTGAAAAGGATCATAACTGGAAACCAGGGCTGACTGATAATTAGGCATGATTTGGCCCAAGGTAGAACCAAGGACAGTGTATTGGTTTCTGATGGGAATTGAAATACCAGGGTAAGGGACCAGGGGGAAGGAGTGAATGAATCCTGTTTGACTGGTGCTAAGGAGGCGGGGAGCCTCCGGGTTGACTGCTTGTCAGGGGCCTTGTTAGACATGTTGACTCTGCAAGAATTCTCTAGTTAAGAAATCTGGAATACAATTATCACTCCCTCTCAAATATTCTATTTCAAAATAAAAAATACTTAAAATAGCTTGCCATCTTGCAAAAATTTGTTTAGATGCAATATTTTGAACATCTTTTTCAAGAACATGCTTGGCGCTTTTGCAATCGACTCTGACTAAAAAGTTTTGGTTTAACAAATCATCTTGAAATTTTGAGATGCATAATACTATAGATAAAATTTCTTTTTTAATAGTACTATAATTTTTTTTGGATTGGTTCCAAATACCGGAATGGAAGCGAACAATTTGTTCTGATTGACTCTGAGTGGTTCTTTGTTTGAGAATACCGCCATAACCAATGTCAGAAGCATCAGTTTCGACAATTTTGAAAGAATTGGGTGAAGGAATACCAAGACAAGGAAGAGTCTTGACATGCAATTTGATTTGTTTGACTATGTTGGTATGAGTGACTGTCCAGGCAGGAGGATTTCTCTGGAGACGATCAAATAAAGGCTTACACTGTTTTCGCAGATCTTGATAAAAATCAGAGACATAATTGAGGGAACCTAGAAATCTTTGGAGTTGACTTTTATCGAGAATTTCATCTGGAAATTTATCAGCGAATTCAATGACACGGTTAATTGGTTTGACTGTGGATTGAAATATATCAAAACCAAGGAATCTAATTTTGGTTTGGAATAACTTGACTTTTGATGCTGAGACAACTAAACCATTCTTCTGGACAATTTCTAAGAATTTACTGAGATGTTTCCAATGCTGTTCGATGGACTGGGAGAAGATAAGAACATCATCAATGTAGACTATGGAAAATTCACTGTATGGGTTGAATATTTCATTCATTATGTTTTGGAATTCACTAGGTGCATTCTTAAGACCAAATGGCATTACATTCCATTCGTAATGGCCAAATGGGGTGACAAAGGCAGTTTTGTACCTATCACTCTCATGAATCTGGATTTGCCAAAATCCACTTTTCATATCGAATTTTGAAAAGACTACGGCATTTCCTAGACGGTTGACTAGATCTCTTTTATTAGGAATTGGGTATCGAATCCATTCAAGAACTGAGTTAAGCAGTTTATAATTAATGACTAACCTGGGGACTCCTCTTTCTAATTCGGCTTGCTTTTGGACATAGAATGCAGCGCATGACCATGGGAATTTACTTTTCCTAATTATTCCTTTACTGAGTAATTCATTTATTTCTGTCTTGCAGAACTCCATTATTTCTTGACTCATTTGGATTGGTCTTGCTTTTGTAGGTATTTTACTTTCACTGAAATCTTTAACATAGGGAAGACGCACTAAATGTTTCTTCCTATGCCAGAAAGCATTGGGAAGGTCAGCACAGATTTTACTTTTGATACTTGCTTCAAACGATTGTATTTTAGATTGAAGTGTTTCTTGTTTTAACTGTTCTTCAATTCTTTTAAATTTGATTTCTTCCTTAAGATAAGATAACTGTTGGGTTTTACAATTAATTAGATTAATTGTTTGTGATATGGAATCTTTTTGAAAGGCTTTGATTGTTTGAAGTGCAGGATTAACTAGAAATTTGAATGTGACTTTTTGATGCATTGGGTAAGTGGTTATTGACTCATAATCTATTGTGAAAGGATATAATAACGTGATGAATGGGAGACCTAGAATCATTTGATCACTTATATTTTTTTATTAAGACAAAGGGTGTTTTAAAACATACATTATCTTGGCAAATATGGGCTTTTGGGATTTCATATTTTAGCTCCATTTTACTACCATTCGCAGACTTTAAAGATTGGGTTGATTTAATATAATACTTTGTTGGAACTAACCCTTCCTGAAGGCAGTTCAAATATGCACCGGAATCAACTAGGGCAACAGTCGTTAATTCAAAATCTTGAATTACCAATCGGACTGTGATATACCATTTTTTAATATGAATATGTTGTATAAGATTTAAAATATTATCATGACTTTGGTCTCTTTCGTCTTCATGGTAGGATTGTTCTGCCTCTAAATTAGTGGTATTGATTAACTGAGTTTTGATTTCTTGATTTTCAATTCTTAACTCTTGACTTGTAAGTCTTAACTGTTTGATATCTTCTTTAATCTTGTTGACTTCAGAATGTAAATCTTGGATGGTTACTTCTTTTTTAACTTTATGAAATCGTGCTAATGTTGTTGTAAGACTTATTGTGTCGGACGGTTTTTTAACCGGATCTTGTTCTTGCTCATTTCTGAGAATGACTCTTCTTAACTTTTTTAAGTATTCTGACTTTAATTCTGGGTTCTCAATTTTCCCAGTTAGATCTATCAGTAACTCTTCTTGTTCTTCTTGTTTAGTAAGGACATTGATTGTTTTACAACAAGTATCTTGGCAACCTATTTTTATGCCTGGGGAACTGGACATTTCATCATCAGTAGATGTATGATTACTAGATGCTGAATCAGAAAGGACTTCTTCACTAGAGTCAGTATTTCGTAATTCTAATACTCTTATTAAGTCTTCTTTTTCTTCTGCAGTAATTTTTAACTGGTTAATCTTGTTTTTTACTGGGCATATATTTGCAAAATGGCCAGGCTTTTGACACTTATAGCATTTAGCTGTATGTTTGTCTGTGCGTGATTTGGGTATCCAATTTTTTGACTTGTTTGGCCAATGTCTTCTGGGCCTTTTCTTTTCATAAAATTTATCAGTCTGGAATTTGTTTTTATGATATGGTTTGTAAGTTTTAAAATATTTCTTATTACTGTATTTATGTTTCTTTTCAGAAATATGTTTATTTTTTCGTGAGGGAGGAATAGGAGGTAGACCATATTGTTCACAAAAAGTTCCTAGTTCATATTTTGCTTTTCTTTTATCATTATTAATTTGCCTACTTATTTTCATGTCAATGCACATTTTTAAGCCTTCTTTCTGGATGACACTTACTATGTTTCCATAGGTGAGTTTATCATAATCAATGTGACCTTGTTCATTACTTAGGACTTGTCTAATTTTGTGGGCAAATAGATTTGGTAGACCATTAATAAATTTCTCTTTCCAAAATGATTGATTACTATCTTCTCTTAGCATTACTCTAGATATAAAGACATCTTTATACCACCTAAAGTCACTTAATGTTGGACATCTTAGGTTACTAAGTTGATCGTGAATTCTTGTAGTGACATTACTTGGGGTTCCTATGAAATGTTCAATTATCGTGAGAAGTAAAGTGTTAACTGCATCAGGAACTCCTGCTCCAATTCTTTCATCAAAGACAGGGAGGCCTTCCTCATCGTGAAGGACATAATGTATAATTTCCTGTCTGGAATGTTCAGTGAGATGTTTTTCCCACCAAGCACGAAGAGTGCCAGAAAACCCGGTCATGAAGAGATCAAGGATCTCTGGTTGACTGAGGTTATGGTTGGTAGCATAGTTGTTAGCAACCATTGTCATATGTTGTAATTTATTTAATATTTCTTGTTCAGATAAACCATCTATATTCCATTCATAGAGTTTATCAGCAGATACCGTGAATTGGTTTTGAAAGATTCTTTCTTCATGTTGAATGTCTGGGGGTGTTGGCCTATTATACCAATTTTTAGTTAAACTTGTTGGGTTTACTTTGTGAGATAGTCTTTTTAATTCAAGGTTTTTAAATGCATTTTCAGTTTTACTGATATTACTTGAATCAGACTCATGGGAACTCGAACTCTCAGATTCTTGACTGTAAAGGTCAATTACTTGTAAACTTTTCGGGGGATCTTTTGACTGATGTAAAGTTAAGTCTTTTATCATTCGTTCTATTTTTATTATAGACGATGAAGGTTTGGATGGTAATCCTTTTTTACGACCAGAGAATGTTAATAAAGGTGATTCTTGTCTGGGTTTAGGGTTTTTTTCTTCAAGTACTGATTTATCAATTTTTGTTTCAATTTTATTTAACTGTTTTCCTAGGGTTATGAGACTTTGGTTTGTGTAGTTGTTTTGTTCAATTAATTTCTTAAAATCTTGACCTGTTTCCTGTGTGGCAATTTTAAACGGTGATGCAACAACTTTGGCTTGATTGACATTAAGTATGATTGTTTCAGGAGGAGGATGGCTAGACATTACTTGGGTTGAATCTGGCTTAATCCAATGTTCTTGGGTAATGACTTTTAAGTTATGAACTTCTGGGTAATGGTTATCAATAAAATCGAGGAAAAATATAGTAGTTTGAGTTTGTTTCATGAAATGTTCCCAATGTTGAAATATATTTTCTTTTTCTTGTGAATTAAATCTTTGTCGGAAAACATTTCTTCGTTCAATATTGTTAATTGACTCAATATCCTGATTTAGTATTCTCCAATTAATTTGAAATGGTTTCGTCATTGTTAACAATTGAGAATGGACTTCAAAGTCTGACTGGGTTGGTGAAGTTGGTTCTTTATAAGTACCGTAGCTAACTTGAGACTTAATTTGGACACCTTTTAACTTTAAGTTTTTTAATTCTTGATTTATGTCATGATCTCTTATGGACTCAGTCATGGTAGAAGTAGACCCAGCAAAAGAATGCCTGGAAGGGTCAACTTTTGTAGAAGAGGAAGTATCTTCGATGTTTCTAAGTTGGACACTAGACCTGGGTCTTTGACTATCAAATTTTATTTTTACTGTACCATCTAAGTATTGTTGAATATCATCAAAATTTGTAAAGTTTCGTTGTATATTAAGCGGCTGATTTTCATTGACTAATGACCATTTAGATGAGAGATTGACATCCGACCAACTAATTGTCTGGGGGACTCGAATTCTTGAGTTTCCTTGGTTACTTTGTGTTAGCAAGGTTTGATCTTTTGGGCTTTTATTAAGAGCTTGGAAATTCATGTTTGTGCCTGTGGTTTTGTAATAAATTCGGAATATTAGGGCTAAGGGTTGACTACCTTCAAATATATGATATCCTGAGGTTTTAATATTTAATGTTAAAGCTTTTAAGACATGGGGATCAGAGAGACTTATTGTGAAATCTGGATAACAATCAAAGTGGATTGGTCCATTACACAAGCTTGACTCAATCATTCCAAGAGTGCTATCACCAAAATCAGTGAATCTTGCATCTCGGAGACATAATAACACTGAAGCATTAAGACCTAATCTTGTTAGGGGTTTAACTGCGACTTGGACTAAGCCGATATGTAAGAAGTTATGACCATCTTTTCTGTGTTTTCGTAAGGACTCAGCATTAAACAATTGACAAGTTCATGTTCTTTACTAAAAGCATAAACATGTTCTACTATCTTAACATGATGTTCACTTTTAAATGAGGAAATTGACCATTTTTTCTTATAAATTTCACTAGTTGGAATTTTGGGTATATTCCAGTCATGAAAGTTTACTTCTTCACTAGCATTATAAGTTACTTATTCTTCATTGACTATATCTGGAATTTTCGTTAAATTAGACATACTAGATCTAGAGCTAGTTGAAGAATTAGATATGAATAATCAACTCATATTTCCAAAGTTTCAGGTATCCTAAATACCTTAATTAAACTAACAACGCTTATCTATTAAATTCATAATTACCTTAGAACCTACTGCTGTTCACTCATCTCCGCTCATGCACCACCCGCTCATGCCTCTCCCTGGGACTTATTGTTTGGGCCCGGACCTACTGTTTGGAGAAAAGATAGAACAATAGATTATGAGGTCAATATGAATAAACAGATATAAACGATACTAGCAGAATTAAGATAGACAGAGATAACCAGCCACTTGGGCGGATGAGTAAACCAAACAGAAATAAGATCTCAACACTTATGGCTTTGATACCAAAAGGGGACGGGGGACGGAAGCAGTTACTGGTGTGAGTGATTCCAAATGTCAACTAAGTCCAGAGTATGGGAACGAATTATCTCAAGAATTTGAGGAATAAGGTAATAATTTAAATAACATGAAAGAATGTAAATGATGTGCATAATGATTATAAATATGAATAAGAAAATGATTTGCAAATTGATTATGCTTAAGATCATGAATAACTTATATATATATATATATATATATATATATATATATATACTCATATATATATATATATATAAGACAAACACTACATTGGACGTAGCCCTCTTTTAGGGTGAACCACTATAAGCCTTGGTGTTCGATGATTGATTTAGATTAGACGTTCTTACCTCGATCTATCTCACCCGTCAACACATTGTATATTTGCACTCAGTGGTCATGAATATCATAACAAATATTTAGCCAAATACTTATCGTTCTTGACATGGTCTCAACAAGGGTGGAGCCACTTAAGCACCAGAGGGGTCCCGGACCCCTTCTGTGATGTTTTCGTTATATTTTTTTATATGTATATGCAAATCACACAAATATTGTTAAAATTCTTTAAGAGCATGTTTTTTCTTTTGCTTATTTCTTTCTAATTTTCTATTAATATATCACTTTCATCTAATAAGTATTGAAAAATTGAGTGGATGAGTATTTATTTTACGTACTTTTGAGTACTCAAAATAGATGATGCCACATTTACTTTTGGAAATGGATAACATATATGCCTATAAAATTCTCTCAACCATTTGTATTACCATTATAATAATTTTTTGTTTTTTATGCCATGAATTATGATTGTCTATAAAAAAAATACATTTTTTAACTTTAATTTCTTAATTTAGAATGAAATTAAATATTGCTTTCCTTTCGACTAAAAAAAATCTATGTATTTATCTATATAAAGTGCCCTTCTTGACTTAAATTTCTAACTACGTCATTGGTCTCATAGCACCAATCATGTGCCTAATTTTTCTCTTAAAAAAAAACTTAGCAAACTATTGGAGATTCCAAAGAATCTAGTTACATGCAATCATAACAGTCACAGCTAGTAGGCCCACAGCAGCCGAAAATATCAGCAGCCCAAGTCCCATTATAATCGGCTCCACGCACCACATCTTACAGCCCACAGAGCTGACAGCCACGCTCTCGAATCATGCGGCTAGTCCAATCAACAATCAGCAGTTGTCCTTTCAACAATCCATTTAGCATTCCAATCCATCCTTGTAGCCACTCAACCCACACCAATTTCACCAATACCATGTCAGCTATGAATTCCAACAATTTTCTAGGTACAAGCAATGTTTATGCAAATGCTACAAGTCTGTCTCAAATTCGCAGTGCCTCCATTAATTTGTATTCACTTAACCTTGGATTTGGATTTTAGATAGCAAGGAGCCACTAATCACATTACTTCGGATCCCACAATTTTCACTAAAATTGAACCCTCACCAATGCCTCTTATGAATTTACCCACTAGCTCTTCAGTGTCAATCACTTCTGCTGGCAACGTACCATTCAATTCAGATATCACCTTAGACAGTTTTATGCATATGTTCGTTCCGCTTAAATCTCATATCTTGTAGCAAAGTTACTAATTCACTCAATTGCTGTGTCATTTTTTTCCTAATTTTCGTGTCTTCCAGGACTTGGCTACGGAGAAGACAATTGGCTCGGGTAAACAACATAGTAGTCTTTATTACATGTCTCCGTTGCAAATAACACCTACCTCCATTCAAGTCTCTCATCAACCCAACCTAGGACATATGCATCTTGGCTATCCATCTATCTCCCGTCTTCAATTAATATCTTTTCGTTTACCTTCCAATGATGTTTCATTCGATAATAACTGTAGTGTCTGTCCTATGGCTAAACAAACCAAACTTCCTTTTCCTTCCAGTTTCATATCAACTCATGCACCTTTTGATTTGATACACTGTGATATTTGGGATCCTCATAAAGTACCGACACATTTTGGAGCTCGTTTCTTTCTTACCATTGTTGATGATTGCACTAGATGCACATGACTCTACTTAATGCAACATAAATATGAAACTCAATCAATTTTACAATCATTTGTAGCATTTACTCATACTCAATTTCATGTCACTATGAAAGCCATATGAGTCGATAACGATTTTGAATTATTTTCTATGCGAGCTTTCTTTCAAACTGATGGCATTAAGTATCAACGTACATTTGTCTACACTTCCCCAACAAAACGAGGTTGTCAAATGCAAACATTTTCACATCCTCACTGTCACTCGTGCCCTACTTTTTTAGTCCACCTTACCTCTTTCCTTTTAGGGTGAATGTGTTTTGACCGTCGTCTATCTCATCAATAGCCTTCCATCTCCATTATTATTTAACAAATCACCTTTGAATTGTTATACCATCGTGCACCATCATTTGCTCACTTGAAAGTTTTTGGTTGTTTATGTTATGCAACTGTTGTTTCTCCCACTCAAAAAGTTGATCCACGTGCCAAACATTGTGTTTTTATTGGCAACCCTACTAGTAAAAAAGGTTATAAATTGTTTGATGTAGCCACTAAGAATTTTTTCGTTAGTCGTGATGTCCAATTTCGTGAACACATTTTTCCTTTTTCTCATCATCCCTTTACTTTTTCTAACGGCAGCCCAGTCCACTTTATCCCATCTCATTCTATCCCATCCCCTCATACCTACCTGGCCCACCCGTATCCACCCCGCACATCCCACTTGGGCGGATGAATAAACGAAATAGATGGAAATGATGTAGATAATTAACTGATAATAAATGGATGACTCAACTCTTACGGCTCTGATACCAGAGGGGAACTATAATGAGGAACTAAATAAGCATAATAATTCTTCAGTAAGAGAGCGAATAATTTCTATAATTTGAGGAATTAGATAATAACTTAAATAACATGATAAAATATAAATAATATGAAAAATAATTAAAAATATGAATAAAAAGATAATTGGAATGAAAGATAAAAATATGTTGTTTAAAATCATGATATTTAAAAGAAATAATTGGAATAAGATTGACCAATTACATTCACATTGGTTGTATCCAAGTAGCAGTAAAACCTTTAACAAGAAGAGGTCTTAATGCCTCTATTCTTTTGTCTCTTCTGGATGCTCGATTTACTAATTTCAATGATAGTATTCTCTGCATCTTCAAATCAAGCCTATGTAACGGTCCGGTTCATTTCGACTGTTTTCCAAATCTCATAATAAGTTTAAGTGATCCCCATATGTTAAAAATAATAACCTTAAACATCAAAACTTCTGGATATCAAGTATTAGAAGCTGTCCAACCTTTGGCCTTGATATACCGAATTTACTACAAATGTATTAGTACCAACATGAATTTCCAGGCCATTTGTAAAAAGTCCAAGAGATCAAACTTTATTAATCCAAAGTAGTGAAGATGCAAACATTAAAGTGCCACACACCATAAAATGGTCAGACATTTATCTACCCTCTAATTGGTTATTAACTAACGAAAATCAGCCAAAAAAAATAAAAAACGATTCAAGCAATCTTAATTACATACAACAATATCTTGATGGTACGGTTAAAATTAATTTTGGAAACCACCCTAGGCCACCTTCCTTCTGAGTTACAGAACATCTTTGTCAATCCTCCAAACCTCCTAGACATTCCTTCACATGATCAATTGCCACTGAAGAAACTAATCAAAGAGACTATGATTTAGAAAATGAACTAACTAAATTAAAATTAAAAGGAATTAAAACATCTTCACAAATCAGCCATCCTTGCTACACCCACTCTAGTAAAACTAATAAAGAAAATGAGGAAGAAGAAAAACAACCTTCTCCCACGACCATTGACTTTGAAGTAAACCCACCACTCGATTCATAATTATTGGCCATCTCTCGACCCTTTGAAATTAATTAGAAACACCTCACCAAAGATATTAATGCTGAAAACAACATTGAAAGAAGAAATCAATACCGACAAATTTACACTCAAGAACAAAGAAAAATACTATGGTTTGCTTGAAAAAATTAATGTTACAAATTCAATCAGAAGTATACTTCTTCGATTTTGTAGAACAACACTATCCAGGAGAGAAGATGATTCAAATAGTAACTAAAAAAATTGGAAAAAACCAGATAATACCACATCCACTTCTAGTCACCCCCTGTAGAAACCATAGTTATTCAACACTTAAATACCCAAGTAAAAGCCACACCTTTTAAAATCTCTTAAGAAAATGAAATTAAGAAAGTAGTAGAACAAAATAATTACACTAACCAATGCCTAATCACGATAGGAAAACAATTAGACAAAATTGAAACCAAAATCGATACTATCCCAAGCCAACAATCCCCACAACAACCCTTAACTAAACTTCCAGAAATCAAGCTAGGATCCAGTCTTAAAACACCAACCCTCCACAAAATTGAACAAATGTTAAAAGATATAAAAAAAGAATCCACTTCAGTCAACGTAGTAAGCGCTCATACTAGTAATCCCAGCATAGAGTCTGATTCTAATTCAATAAACTCAGAACAAATAACTCAAATCGAAAAAGCCTTTCGAAATCTTCAGGTAAACAGAATCACAAAAAAAAAAAGTAAACCCAACCAATTTAACAAAAAATTGGTATCCTAGGCCAACTCCTCCTGATCTCCAGTATGAGGAAAATGGTACCCAAAATCAATTTTCAGTTTCTTCTGATAAAATCTATGAATGGAACCTATATGGCTTATCAGAACAAGAAATATTAAACAAAATGCAACACATGTCGATGGTTGCTAACAATTATCTTACCAACCACAATCTCAGCCAAACCGAAATTGTTGACCTTTTCGTAATAGGATTTACGGGAATGTTAAAAAATTGGTGGGATAAATATCTCACAGAAGAATTAAGATCACAAATCAGACAAGCAGTAAAACATGATGAAGAAGGCATTCCCTTATTCGATGAAACCGTTGGATTAGGAATACCAAATGCAGTTAACACATTATTTTCCACAATAATTGAACATTGCATTGGTACACCCAGTAACATTGCGTCTAGGCTCCATGATCAACTCAGTAACCTAAGATGTCCTACTTTAACTGATTTCCGCTGGTATAAAGAAGTCTTCATATCAAGAGTCATGTTAAGGGAAGATTGTAATCAACCATTATGGAAAGAAAAATTTATTAAAGGATTACCAAATTTATTTGCCCATAAAATTAGACACGTTTTAAGTAATGGAAATAATATATTAAGTTTTGACCGACTTACTTATGGCAATATAGTAAGTGTCATTCAACAAGAAGGCATAAAAATGTGTATTGATATGAAAATAAATAAACAAATAAAAAATTAAAAGAAAACAGCAAAATACGAAATGGGAAACTTTTGTGAACAATATGGGCTACCTCCAATCGCACCATCACAAAGGCATACAAAGAAAGAAATTTATCATAGAAAAAATAAGTACCATAATTACAAAACCAATAATCAATTCAAACCCAATAAATTCTATCAAAAAAAGAAATATAAATCTACAAAACCTTATCGACCCAATAAACAATTTAAAGATAAAAGAGAAATTACTTGCTATAAATGTAATAAAAAGGACACTATGCAAGAGATTGCAAAGTAAAAAAGACTATCAATCAATTACAAATTCATGATCAAGACATGGAAAATCTAATCATAATTCTTGAAATATAAAACACTGACTCTAGTGAAAATGAAGAAGACAATGACAATTGGAGTTCACCCTCTACCACAGATACTGATAATCAATCATCTGATTCTCCAGACATAAATTTTAGTTGCAAAGATAATTGTTGTAAAACAATCAATGTCCTAACTAGTAACACAATTAATGTTCTTACTAACCAAGAACAACAAGAACAACTTTTAATTGAATTAATTAACCAAATAAATGATCCAGAAATTAAAACTCAGTATTTAACTAAATTAAAAGATCTCCTTAACAATTCTAGTAGTTCAACAACACCAAAAACTACTAGCATCAATCTCAGCGCAACTCTTGAAAAGTTCAACAAAGTTAAACGAACAGTTACGCTTTAAGATCTTCAAACCGAAGTAAATACTTTAAAAATGAGATAAAAACATTAAAACAACAAAATAGAGAAATAGTACAAGATGTTGAAACTCTAAAATCAACCCTTCCAGTTCAGCCAATCACTGACGAAGAATTTCAAATCCATGAAGCTTCTCTCCTCTATATTAGTCGATTAAAAATCCGAAAATGGTACTCTAAATTAACCATTAACGTCAAAGATTTTGAATTAGTCACCAACGCATTAATTGACACATGAGCAGATTTAAACTGCATCCAAGAAGGATTAATTCCAGGTAAATACTTTGAAAAAAACATTTGAAAATCTAAGCACCGCCACCGGTAGTAAAATGGAACTTATTTACGAAATCCCGAAAACACATGTTTGTCAAAATAATGTTTGTTTCAAAACTTATTTTGTCTTAGTTAAAAACTTAACTAATGAAGTAATTCTTGGTCTACCCTTCATTGCCTTGTTGTACCCTTTTACAACAGAACATGATGGTCTAGTTACTTACCCCATGGAAGAAAGAGTCAAATTCTCTTTTATAGAAAACCCTTCAATAAATGTTATTAACACTTTGAAAGAAAATGCCGTTTCAAAATCAATAAACATGATCAATTGCAAGAACTCTCAAATTAATTATTTATTAGAGGAATTAAGCATCACTGAATTACACAACAATTAACCAATAAAACTCTTCAACTGAAAATCTGTAATTTTGAAGAAAGATTAAAAAATGAACTATGTTCTGATCTTCCCACGACCTTTTGGCATAGAAAGAAACACACAGTCAGACTTCCCTATATTAAAAACTTCAGTGAAACAAATATTCCAACAAAGGCACGCCCAATTCAAACGAGTCAAGAAATTATTGAATTTTGCAAAAAAGAAATAACTGAATTACTCAGTAAAGGAATCATCCGCCATAGTAAATATCCTTGGTCTTGTGCAGCCTTCTATGTTCAAAAAAATGCTGAATTAGAAAGAGGCACTCCTCGATTAGTAATTAATTACAAACCTTTGAATACCGTCCTAGAGTGGGTTAGGTATCCAATCCCAAATAAAAATGACTTAATTAACCGATTATGCCAAGCCGTAATCCTTTCAAAATTTGACATGAAAAGTGGATTTTGGTAAATCCAAATTCATGAAAGTGATAAATATAAAAAGCCTTCGCCACCCCTTTTGGTCATTATGAATGGAATGTAATGCCATTCGGATTAAAAAACGCCCCTAGTGAATTTCAAATTATAATGAATGACATATTTAATTCCCTTAGTCACTTCTCAATTGTCTACATTGATGATGTCCTCATATTCTCACCCTCTATTGACGAACACTGGAAGCATCTTAATATATTCTTCCAAACAATCAAACACAATGGTCTAGTAATTTCTGCTCCAAAAATTAAACTGTTTCAAACCAAAGTTAGGTTTCTTGGATACAATATTCATCAATCCACAATCACCCCTATTGACAGAGTCATACAATTTATTGATAAATTTCCTGATAAAATCCTTGATAAAAATCAACTTCAACGATTCCTTGGGTCACTAAATTATGTTGCTGAATTCTATCAAAATCTTCGCCAAAAATGTAAACCATTATTTGAGCGACTCCAGAGTAATCCTCCTCTGTGGACTGATGCACTTCTATACTCAAAGAAATCAAAAAACATGTTATTACTCTTCCATGTCTTGGCATTCCAACAATCAATTCTTTCAAAATCGTTGAAACTGATGCCTCTGAACTTGGTTACGGAGGTATTCTTAAACAGAAAAGTCATCTAAATAGTCCTGAGTTAATTGTTCGTTTCCATTCAGGTATTTGGAATCAAACTCAAAATAATTATAGTACTATTAAAAAAGAGATTTTATCTATAGTTTTATGTATTTGCAAATTCCAAGAAGATTTATTAAATCAAAAGTTTTTAATTCGTGTTGATTGTAAAAGCGCTAAATATGTTTTAGAAAAAGATGTTAAAAACATTGCATCAAAACAGATTTTTGCCCGATGGCAATCAATATTAAGAATTTTTGATTTTGACATAGAATACATTCAAGGCAGTCAAAATTGCATTCCTGATTTCCTTACCAGGGAATTTTTATAGGGAAATATAGATGGAGTCTAGACGGCTCTCTAATCAATCAACTGCTGGCAAAACTCCAGCAGCACCAGTCAAACAAGAAGTTAAAGAAGAAAGCCCTTCTTCCCAAGGGCTTGTTCCTTAGAGGGCACTCCCATCTACTCTCACCAACAAATTCACAACACTTGGATCTACATGTGGCCGGTCACGACCCCAATTATCATTCAGCTTTAGTTTCAGCTTATGACCCATACCAATCAGTTCAGGCCATTGGTCAACCAATTACCCATTATAGGCGCCAATCATCACCTCATTTTCCAAAAAATTCCAGCCATGCACTCTTTTACATTGAAGAGTGTTTCAGTCATCTTAAATCATCCTCACAGTTAGCTAAAACCTATTTTTCACCTAATTATCATTATGCCCCCAGTCATCCTTCAAAAAATCTCCAATATTACACAACCATCCTTTTCCGCACAGACTTAATCAGTATTAAGCCCATTTATGACAAGAATGACCTGCCAAAATTGCTTTACCGCTCCATTTACATCCTCCAAGTTATTAACCAGCAAGATTGGGGCACCAAACCTCACAACCTCAAATACTTCCCCAGAGCAAATGAAGAGATTCCATACAGTTACTTTGATTACATTGATGCATGGTACAAAGTGTTCTTGCACCAAAATGGCAATTTTACTCACTCATGGTTTGTTACTTTTGATAGAAAGTTCAAAAGCCGCTTCCCAGCTTGGTTCTAGAAATGGTGGACTACGCATGGCCCCACCTGGGAAGTCATCCCCAATCAACTACATGACACAATCAAACATTTCAGCAAAAATTACCCCAAGAATAATACTCATGCAGTCCTGTTACAGTTCATGGCAAAGAACAAAGTGCCATGGATAATCAAATGGGAATACAAGATTGAATCAAACATAGTGGTCAGACAGTTCCACACAAAATGGTGGGATAAGCTTGATCTCGACAGAATTATTCAAATGGTTAACAAAGAATTTCCATCAGGTAAAAAGGAAGTTAAACCCGCAGTTTCAGAAATATCTTCATCATTTCTCTCAATTGAGGGAAAAACTAAATCAGAAATCCAGGAGTTAGCCAGACAACTCTTGGAACAAGCAAGTCAAATGAAGAACGAAGAAGAACAGATTTCGGACAATTCGGACTCTCCCAACTCATCAACAACATCTTCATCCAGTCAGCCGAAGTTATCTCCATTACGAAAGCAAAGATGGGAAGATTTCGAAGATTCTCAAGATCCATATGATTTGGGTTTTGATGATTGAAAAAATCATTCCATCAGACAAGTTATTAATCATGAATAGTGACTTTTTACTATTCATCAGTAAAAGTTAAAAACAGTAAAATCCGTGAATCATGGCATCCAATAATGTCGGTTTGAAGACAAATTTCCTCAATCAGCTCCGCAATCATCTCCGCAAATCACGCTGCAATCAAATTCACATTAGACAGCTGGAGACCAATCCCATCTCCGCAATCTTCTCGGCCTTGTTGGCCTCCCCCTGTCTATTTAAGCTAGTTCATTTCCTTCAATCGGACAAGTAGAATTCAGAGCATGTTTTAGAGCATAGTTCTCTAGCATCCAGTTTTTAGCATTCATTTCTCAATTCATCTCAGTTAAAAGAGACTTCAAAAGATCGACTTAGTATACTTGAGATATCAATAATTGTGATATTCATGTATCCTACTTCTTTCAATAAGTCTCTCCAGTTTTAATCACTTGCATTCAAGTAAGATTTCAAATAAAGTCTTATTCCAGTTATTTCTTTTGAATATCATGATTTTAAACAACATATTTTTATCTTTCATTCCAATTATATTTTTATTCATATTTTTAATTATCTTTCATATTATTTATATTTTATCTTGTTATATATATATTTATATATAAAAGATTGGTAATTGGTAGGGAGATGATAGTGAGATGAATTAGAAGGTCAGGGATGAGATGATATAAACAGCAATAGAAATTTAAATATTGAATAATATGAAGAATGATAAATAATATCAATAAGAAAATAATTGATGCTTGACCTTGAGGATGAAAAATAAATGATAAATATATGTTGTTTAAAACCATGATATGCAATTTAAATATATAAATAACTAGAATAAGATTTTAATTGAAATCTTATTTGAATGCAAGTGATTACACTGGAGAGACCAATTGAAAGAAATATGATACATGAATATCACAATGATTGATATCTCAAGTATGCTAAATCAATCTTTTGAAGCCTCTATTAACTGAGAGAATTAAGAGAGTTTGAAATGAAAATTGAATGCTGAAAATATGCTCTGTTGTGAATGGGTATATTTTGCGGTTTTCTTTTCATTTTTTATTTGCTTATTTATTTTCATATCAATCCACATTTTTAGACATTCTTATTGAATGACAATTACTATATTGCCATAAGTAAGTTGGTCAAAATTTATTATACTGTTTCCATTACTTAAAACTTGTCTAATTTTATGGGTAAATAAATTTGGTAAACCATTAATAAATTTTTCTTTCCAAAATGGTTGATTACAATCTTCCCTTAACATGACTTTTGATATAAATACATCTTTATACCAACGGAAATCACTTAAGGTAGGACATCTTAGGTTACTGAGTTGATCATGAAGTCTAGAAGCAATGCTACTAGGTGTACCAATGAAGTGTTCAATTATTGTAAGGAATAATGTGTTAACTACATTGGGTATTGCTAATCCGATAGTTTCATCGAATAAGGGCATACCTTCTTCATCATGTTTTACTGCTTGTCGGATTTGAAATCTTAAATCTTCTGTGAGATATTTGTCCCACCCGTTTTTTAACATTCCCATAAACCCTGTTACGAAAAGGTCAACAATTTTTGTTTGACTAAGATTGTGATTGGTGAGGTAACTGTTAGCAACCATCGACATGTGTTGCATTTTATTTAATATTTCTTGTTCTGATAAACCATCTATATTCCATTCATAGATTTTATCAGAGGAAATAGAAAATTGACTTTGGGTACCTCTTTCTTCATATTGAAGATCAGGAGCAGTTGGACTAGGATATCAGTTTTTGGTGAGACTGGTTGGGCTAACTTTTTTATGTGTGATTATGTTGACTTGAAGATTTTGAAAAGCTTTTTCAATTTGAGTTATTTGATATGAGTTTATTGAATCAGATTCAGACTCAGTGTTGGGATTACTAGTATGAGTACTTACTACATTGACTGAAGTGGATTCCTTCTTTATTGATGATAATTCTTTTAACATTTGTTCAATTTTTTGAAGAGTTGGAGTTTTAAGACTTGTTCTTGATTTGATTTCTGGAAGTTTAATTAAAGGTTGTTGTGGGGATTGTTGGCTCGGGATAGTATCAATTTTGGTTTCAATTTTGTCCAATTGATTTCCTATTGTGATTAAACATTGATTAGTGAGTTACTTTAAATATTAAAACTTCTGGTTATCAAGTCTTAAAAGGTGTCCAACATTTGGCCTTGATATATCAGATTTACTACAAATGCACTGGAATCAACATGAATTTTCAGGCCACTTATAAAAGTCCAAAAGATCAAACTTTATTAATCCAAAGCAGTCAAGATACCAATATTAAAGTCCCGCACACCATAAAATGGTCAGATGTTAATTTACCCTCTAATTGGTTATTAACTAATGAAAATCAGCCAAAACAAATAAAAAATGATTCAAACAATCTTAATTACATACAACAATATCTTGATGGTACAATTAAAATTAATTTTGGAAACCACCCTAGGCCACCATCCCTTCGAGTCATAGAACACCTTAGTCAATCCTCCAAACCTGCCAGACATTTCTTCACAGGATCAATTTCCACTGAAGAAACTCATCAAAGAGACTTTGATTTAGAAAATGAATTAACCAAATTAAAATTAAAAGGAAGTAAAATATCTTCGCAAATAAGCCATCCTTGTTACACCCTATCTAGTAACACTAATAAATAAATAGAAGAGGAAGAAAAAGCAACCTTCCCCCACAGCCACTGACTTTGAAGTAAACCCACCATTTGATTCACAATTATTAGTCATCTCACGACCTTTTGAAATTAATTGGAAACACCTCACCGAAGACATTAATGCTGAAAACAGGATTGAAAGAAGAAATCAATATCGACAAAAATACACTCCAGAACAAAGGAAACCAATATGGTTTGCTTGGAAAAAATTTATGCTACAAATTCAGTTAGAAATATACTTATTTGATTTTGTAGAACAACACTATCAAGAAGAAAATATGATACAAATAGTAACTAAAGAAATTTGGCAAAAACCAGACAATACCACAACCTCTTCCAGTCATCCCCCTGTAGAAACCATAATTAATCATCATTTAAATTCTCAAACCATTAGAGTTAAAGATTTTGAATTAGTCACCAACGCACTAATTGACACAGGAGCAAATCTAAACTGAATCCAAGAAGGATTTATTCCAAGCAAATACTTTGAAAAAACATTTGAAAATCTAAGCACCACCACCGGTAGTAAAATGGAGCTTAATTACGAAATCCCTAAAGCACTTGTCTGTCAAAATAATGTTTGTTTTTGTTTCTTGATCACGACCGGCTAAGGCTAAAGTTCCATGGGGTAGAACCTTCTCAGGGAATATAAGGTTTTCATGAGGCTGATCTTGAGCCGCCATCCAAGAAGTTTGGTTTCAAACTCCGGTTCGAACATGGGGGGTACCCGGCCTTCACAGCGGTACCTGACTCAGCTGTACCGACCAGACTATAAGAAGCCTCCACATGGACTCCACTCAGGAAGACGACTTGATTTTATGTTTGGATGAGAGGAGGCCACGTCACCCTCCATTATGGACCACATGTTGGAGACTTCCACATGAAGTTTCCTAGTCTATATATAGTGAGTCTTAGCAACCAGGAATGGGTTGGGACCTTGGCCCTCACACTCTCTTTACTATATCTCATGTAAACACTAATGTATTCTCATATATATATATATATATAAAAGACAAACACTACATTGGACGTAGCTCTCTTTTAGGGTGAACCACTATAAACCTTGGTGTTCGATGATTGATTTAGATTAGACGTTCTTACCTCGATCTATCTCACTCGTCAACACATTGTATATTTGCACTCAGTGGTAATGAATATCATAACAAATATTTAGCCAAATACTTATCGTTCTTGACATGGTCTCAACAAGGGTGGAGCCACTTAGGCACCAGAGGGGTCCCGGACCCCTTCTGTGATGTTTTCGTTATATATTTTTATATGTATATGCAAATCACAAAAATATTGTTAAAATTCTTTAAGAGCATGTTTTTTCTTTTGCTTATTTCTTTCTAATTTTCTATTAATATATCACTTTCACCTAATAAGTATTGAAAATTTTAGTGGATGAGTATTTATTTTACGTACTTTTGAGTATTCAAAATAGATGATGCCACATTTACTTTTGAAAATGGATAACATATATGCCTATAAAATTATCTCAACCTTTTGTATTACCATTATAATAATTTTGTGTTTTTTATGCCATGAATTATGATTGTCTATAAAAAAAATACATTTTTTAACTTTAATTTCTTAATTTAGAATGAAATTAAATATTGCTTTCCTTTCGACTAAAAAAAATCTATGTATTTATCTATATAAAGTGCCCTCTTGACTTAAATTCCTAGCTACGTCATTGGTCTCAGAGCACCAATCATGTGCCTAATTTTTCTCTTAAAAAAAACCTTAGCAAACTATTGGAGATTCCAAAGAATCTAGTTACATGCAACAAGAAGCCAATCATAACAGTCACAGCTAGTAGCCCACAGCAGCCGAAAATATCAGCAGCCCAAGTCCCATTATAATCGGCTCCACGCACCACATCTTACAACCCACAGAGCTGACAGCCACGCTCTCGAATCATGCGGCTAGTCCAATCAACAATCAGCAGTTGTCCTTTCAACAATCCATTTAGCATTCCAATCCATCCTTGTAGCCACTCAACCCACACCAATTTCACCAATACCATGTCAGCTATGAATTCCAACAATTTTCTAGGTACAAGCAATGTTTATGCAAATGCTACAAGTCTGTCTCAAATTCGCAGTGCCTCCATTAATTTGTATTCACTTAACCTTGGATTTGGATTTTAGATAGCAAGGAGCCACTAATCACATTTCTTCGGATCCCACAATTTTCACTAAAATTGAACCCTCACCAATGCCTCTTATGAATTTACCCACTAGCTCTTCAGTGCCAATCACTTCTGCTGGCAACGTACCATTCAATTCAGATATCACCTTAGACAGTTTTATGCACATGTTCTTTCCGCTTAAATCTCATATCTGTTAGAAAAGTTACTAATTCACTCAATTGCTGTGTCATTTTTTTTCCTAGTTTTCGTGTCTTCCAGAACTTGGCTACGGGGAAGACAATTGGCTCAGGTAAACAACATAGTGGTCTTTATTACATGTCTCCATTGCAAATAACACCTACCTCCATTCAAGTCTCTCATCAACCCAACCTAGGACATATGTATCTTGGCTATCCATCTATCTCCCGTCTTCAATTAATATCTTTTCGTTTACCTTCCAATGATGTTTCATTCGATAATAACTGTACTGTCTGTCCTATGGCTAAACAAACCAAACTTCCTTTTCCTTCCAGTTTCATATAAACTCATGCACCTTTTGATTTGATACATTGTGATATTTGGGGTCCTCATAAAGTACCGACACATTTTGGAGCTCGTTTCTTTCTTACTATTGTTGATGATTGCACTAGATGCACATGACTCTACTTAATGCAACATAAATATGAACATCTTGATGGTGCGGTTAAAATTAATTTTGGAAACCACCTTAGGCCACCTTCCTTCCGAGTTACAGAGCTTCTTAGTCAATCCTCCAAACCTCCAAGATATTCCTTCACAGGATCAATTGCCACTGAAGAAACTAATCAAAGAGACTTTGATTTAGAAAATGAACTAACTAAATTAAAATTAAAAGGAATTAAAACATCTTGACAAATCAGCCATCCTTGCTACGCCCACTTTAGTAAAACTAATAAAGAAAATGAGGAAGAAGAAAAACAACCTTCTCCCACGGCCACTGACTTTGAAGTAAACCCACCATTCGATTCACAATTATTGGTCATCTCTCGACCCTTTGAAATTAATTAGAAACACCTCACCGAAGATATTAATGCTGAAAACAACATTGAAAGAAGAAATCAATACCGACAAATTTACACTCAAGAAAAAAGAAAAATACTATGGTTTGCTTGGAAAAAGTTAATGTTACAAATTCAATCAGAAGTATACTTCTTCGATTTTGGAGAACAACACTATCCAGGAGAGAAGATGATTCAAACAGTAACTAAAAAAATTTGGAAAAAACCAGATAATACCACATCCACTTCTAGTCATCCCCCTGTAGAAACTATAGTTATTCAACATTTAAATGCCCAAGTAAAAGACACACCTTTGAAAATCTCTTAATCAACTTGAATTTTCAGGCCATTTATAAAAGTCCAAAAGATCAAACTTTATTAATCCAAAGCAGTGAAGATGCCAATATTAAAGTCCCGCACACCATAAAATGGTCATATGCTAATTTACCCTCTAATTGGTTATTAACTAATGAAAATCAGCCAAAACAAATAAAAAATGATTCAAACAATCTTAATTACATACAACAATATCTTGATGGTACAATTAAAATTAATTTTGGAAACCACCCTAGGCCACCATCCCTTCGAGTCATAGAACACCTTAGTCAATCCTCCAAACCTGCCAGACATTTCTTCACAGGATCAATTTCCACTGAAGAAACTCATCAAAGAGACTCTGATTTAGAAAATGAATTAACCAAATTAAAATTAAAAGGAAGTAAAATATCTTCGCAAATAAGTCATCCTTGTTACACCCATATCTAGTAACACTAATAAAGAAATAGAAGAGGAAGAAAAACAACCTTCCCCCACAACCACTGACTTTGAAGTAAACCCACCATTTGATTCACAATTATTAGTCATCTCATGACCTTTTGAAATTAATTGGAAACACCTCACCGAAGACATTAATGCTGAAAGCACCATTGAAAGAAGAAATCAATATCGACAAAAATACACTCCAGAACAAAGGAAACCAATATGGTTTGCTTGGAAAAAATTTATGCTACAAATTCAGTCAGAAATATACTTCTTTGATTTTGTAGAACAAAACTATCAAAAAGAAAAAAATGATACAAATAGTAACTAAAGAAATTTGGAAAAAACCAGACAATACCACAGCCTCTTATAGTCATTCCCCTGTAGAAACCATAATTATTCATCATTTAAATTCTCAAACCATTAGAGTTAAAGATTTTGAATTAGTCACCAACACACCAATTGACATAGGAGCAGATCTAAACTGCATCCAAGAAGGATTTATTCCAAGCAAATACTTTGAAAAAACATTTGAAAATCTAGGCACCACCACCGGTTGTAAAATTGAACTTAATTACGAAATCCCTAAAGCACTTGTCTGTCAAATTAATTTTTGTTTTGGTTTCTTGATCACGACTGGCTAAAGCTAAAGTTCCATTAAAGAGCGTTTCCATGGGGTAGAACCTTCTTAGGGAATATAAGGTTTTCATGAGGCTGATCTTGAGCCACCATCCAAGAAGTTTGGTTTCAAACCCCGGTTCAAACATGAGAAGTACGCCATGTTAATGTGCCTTGGATGGTCCACATCTCAGGGTCAGGCGCTGATGAGCACATTGAACTATCCATGTGGCTGAGAGTCCTCACAACCCAGGCACAACGACGCAATTATCAGGGGCTAATTCTAGGTCAGACGGTTTATACATAGGAGAGAGGCTTCATGGTTTTGACGTTCTTCCTCAGTGATTTGATGGACTGGAAGGTTTGATTTTAGTATTTCAACATTTTGTGTTATTTCTTGATTTTGTTGTTTTAATGTTTTTATCTCATTTTTCAAAATATTTACTTCTGTTTGAAGATCTTGAAGTGTGACTGTTCTTTTAACTTTGTTGAATTTTTCAAGGGTTGTGCTGAGGTTAATATTGTTAGTTTTTGGAGTTGTTGAACTACTGGGATTATTAAGGAGGTCTTTTAATTTAGTTAAATATTGAGTCTTAACTTCCTGTTTAGGAAATTAATTGTTTTACAACAATTATCATTACAACCAAAATTTATGTATGGAGAATCAGACGGTTGATTATCAGTATATGTGGTAGAGTGTGAGCTCAAATTATTATTGCTTTCTTCTTCATTTTCACTACAATCAATATTTTTTATTTCAAGATTTCAGATTAATTTTTCCTTTTCTTTGTCAGGAATTTGTAATTGGTTGATAGTCTTTTTTACTTTGCAATTTCTTGCATAATGTCCTTTCTTATTACATTTATAGCAAGTAATTTCACTTTTATTTTTGAATTGTTTATGAGGTCGAAAGGGTTTTGTGGATTTGTATTTTTTATGATTATTTTGATAGAATTTATTGGGTTTAAATTGGTTTTTAGTTTTGTAATTATGATATTTATTTTTTCTATGATAAATTTCCTTTTGTTTATGTTTTTGTGATTGTGCAATAGGAGGTAGCCCATATTGTTCACAAAAATTACCCATTTCATATTTTGAGGGTTATTTTGAGGTTACCTTGACCAGAAGGGTACAAAGTGTAGAAACACCCATTGGGAGAAAAAGTCAAATTTTCATTCATTGCCAATCATTCAATAGAAGATATCAGCACTTTGCAAGAACGTGCTATTTCAAAATCAATAAACATGATCAATTGCAAAAACTTTCAAAATCAATAAACATGATCAATTGCAAAAACTCCCAAATTAATTACCTACTAGATGAAATTAAACATCACAAAATTGCACAACAATTAACCAATGAAACTCTTCAACAAAAAATCAATAATTTTGAAGAAAAATAAAAAAATGAACTCTGTTCTGATCTCCCCACTGCCTTCTAGCACATGAAGAAACACACAGTTAGACTTCCCTATAATAAGAATTTCAATGAAACACATATTCCAACAAAAGCACGCTCAATTCAGATGAGCCAAGAAATTATGGAATTTTGTAAAAAAGAAATAACAGAAGTACTCAATAATGGAATTATCTGTCATAGTAAATCTCCATGGTCTTGTCCAGCCTTTTATGTTCAGAAAAATACTGAATTAGAAAGAGGCACTCCTCGACTAGTAATTAATTATAAACCATTAAAGACCGTCCTAGAATGGGTAAGGTATCCAATCCCAAATAAGAAAGACTTAATTAACCGGTTAAGGCAAGCCGTAATATTTTCAAATTTGAAATGAAAAGTGGATTTTGGCAAAAAATGCCCCTAGTGAATTTCAAAATATCATGAATGACATATTTAATCCCCTTAGTTATTTCTCCATTGTTTACATTGATGACGTCCTCATATTTTTGTCATCCATTGAAGAACACTGGAAACACCTTAATACATTCTTCCAAACAATTAAACACAATGGTCTTGTAATATCTGCCCCAAAAATTAAATTATTCCATACCAAAGTTAGATTCCTTGGATATAATATTCACCAATCCACAATTACCCCTATTGACAGAGTCATCCAATTCGCTGATAAATTTCCTGATAAAATCTTTGATAAAAATCAACTTCAGTGATTCCTTGGATCCCTAAATTATGTTGCTGAATTCTATGAAAATCTCCGCCAAAAATGCAAAACATTATTTGAGCGACTCCAAAGTAACCCACCTCCATGGACATATATCCACACTTCTATAATCAAAGAAATAAAAAAACATGTCATTACCCTTCCATGTCTTGGAATTCCAACAATTAATTCCTTCAAAATTGTTGAAATTGATGCCTTTGAACTTGGCTACGGAGGTATTGTCAAACAGAAAAGTCATCCAAACAGTCCTGAGTTAATCGTTCGTTTTCATTCAGGTGCCTGGAATTCTACTCAAAATAATTATAGTACTATTAAAAAAGAAATTTTATCTATAGTATTACGCATATGCAAATTTCAAGAAGATTTATTAAATCAAAAATTTTTAGTCCGTGTTGATTGTAAAAGTGCAAAATATGTTTTTAGAAAAAGATGTTAAAAATATTGCATCATAACAGATTTTTACCCGATTGCAATCCTTATTAAGCTTTTTTGATTTTGATATTGAATACATTCAATGCAGTCAAAATTGCATTCCTGATTTCCTTACCAGGGAATTCCTGCAGGGAAATACAGATGGAGTCTAGTTGGCTTTCTAATCAATCAACTGCTGGCAAAACTACAAGTGGACAATTACGCCGCAATTATCAATCAGCCTTAGTTACTGCCTATGATCCCTACCAATCAATTCAAGCCATTGGCCAACCAGTTACTCATTATAAACCCAAATCATCTCCTTATTTTCCCAAGAATACCAGCCATGCACTCGTTTACATCGAAGTGTGTTTCAATCACCTTAAATCACCCTCACAATTAGCCAAAGCCTATTTTTCACCCAATTTCCATTATGCCCCCAGTCATCCTACCAAGAACGTCCAATATTACACAACTATCTTTTTCCACACAGAATCCATCAGTATTAAACCCATTTATGACAAAAATGACCCCCCAAAATTACTTTACCATTCCATTTACATCCTACAAGTCATCAATCAACAAGAATGGGGAACCAACCCCTACAACTTCAAATACTTCCCCAAATCAAGTGAAGAGATCCTATACAGTTACTACGATTACATCGATGCATGGTACAAAGTGTTCCTGCATAAAAATGACACTTTTACTCACTCTTGGTTCGTCAATTTTGACAGAAAATTCAAAAGCAGCTTTCCAGTTTGGTTCCAAAAATGGTGGACCACTCATGGCCCCACATGGGAAGTCATCTCCAATCAACTTCATGACACAATCAAGTATTTCAGCATAGTTTACCCAAGGAACAATACTCATGCAGTCCTGTTACAACTCATGATGAAGTACAAAGTGCCGTGGATAGTTAAGTGGGAATACAAAATCGAATCAGACATTGTGGTTAGATTATTCCACACAAAATGGTGGGATAAGATTGACACCGATTGAATTGTCCAGATGGTTAACAAAGAATTTCCTCCAGTTAAAAAATCAGGAAATCTGACAGTTTCAGGAGCATCTTCATCATCTCTCTCAATAGAGGGAAAATCCAAATCAGAAATTCAGGAGCTAGCTAGACAACTCATGTTACAAGCAAGTCAAATGAAAATTGAAGAGGAATAGATTCCAGATGAACTGGCCTTTCCCAACTCCTCAGCAGCGTCTTCATCCAGTCAGCCAAAATTATCCCCTTTGCAAAAGTTACGATGGGAAGATTTCCAAGATTCTCAATATCCATACGATTTGGGTTTTGACGGATGATTAATCATCCCATCAGACATGGTAGTATTCATGAATAGTGATTTTTACTATTCATCAGCAAAAGTCAAAACAGTAAAATCCGTGAATCAACTCGGCATCCAATAATGCCAGACAGCTCATCTCCGCAATCAACTCAGCATCCAATAATGGCAGCGTCAAGAAAAATCTTCTTTGCAGTTAACTCTGTAATCAGCTCGGTCATGTCGACCCGCTAAGTCTATTTAAGGATGCTTCTCCTTCAGATAAGGCAGGGGCATATTTTTCAGCATTCAATTTTCCATTTCAAACTCTCTCAATTCTCTCAGTTAATAGAGGCTTCAAAAGATTGATTTAGCATACATGAGATATCAATCATTGTGATATTTATGTATCCTATTTCCATCAATTGGTCTCTCCAGTTGTAATCACTTGCATTCAAGTAAGATTTCAAATAAAATCTTATTCCATTTATTTCAATACTTAAATTGCATATCATGGTTTTAAACATTATATATTTATCATTTATTTTTCATCCTCAAAGTCAAGCACCAATTATTTTCTTATTAATATTTTTTATCATTCTTCATATTGTTTAGTATTTAAATTTCTATTGTTGTTTATATCATCTCATCCCTAACCTTCTATTTCATCTCATTATCATCTCACCCTTATGGTCAAGGTAACCCCTATACATACATATATATATATATATATATATATATATATATATGCAAGTGTTATTTCACAAGTTTGGTGCAAGTCTTACCTCCTTAGCTACTTGTACTAAAAAACTAGGGCGCTATACGGAAGTTCATGCCTGCTTATCCCGGCTACAATAACTATCAAACATCGATCCATCTGAAGAATGGCGCTCTTATATCCCTAGGCATAGGTCTGTACTTTCCCATATTAGAGAAGGGCGAGGTTTGGAACCCTCAAGTAAGAAATGATCCACATAATAAGACATCATAGCGCCTAGAGATACAGGTGCGGTTCATCGCGTTACTTATCCAAGCGTGTTGCCGGATAGTCGGATATGCCGTACTCTGATTTTTATGAGGTTAGGAACCATTTACTGTTACCAACATTGCTCATTATTAGGTAACACATTCCCGTTTATCGATTTTAAGGTTAGGGTGACACGTTGTCGCTTTCGCTGTAATCTTTAATAATGAATGATATGGAGTCTTGCATGGAGCGTGTTTTACTAATATAATAGAAAAGGGCTTTCACCATCTATTTATGCACGAACTCTTTCTGAGTTTCCCTCCAAGGGAACAGGGAAAGCTTATCCCTCACTCGCATTATCCTAATCGAGTAGAACACCACTCGGTGCTCATCCTACAATAGGTCCCACCTATAGTTATAGTGTCGAACACACATAATTATAAGTTTTGTTGTCCCTACGACGACTGTCAAAGACCAGCTCTTTGCACTTTGCGACCTTATTTGAGTATGTGCTTAGTGCAATGCCCCATAGAATAATGAAGTAATGTATCCATACGTCTCGAAAAAAAACATGTTCATTTATGTTACCTGTTGTGGACCTTCGACGTTTAACCCTTCATACATATGGGAAAGGCGTTTTTGGTTTGGGAAGTGACGTTGAGACTGGGCGCGTACGATAAGTGATAAAGAAAGCAAAGGTTAGAGGAGTTAGAGAAGGGAACAATGGGCATCCTTGCTTGGAAAACTAACAGTAGAGTGGCACGGAAGACGTCTAGCATCTCTACTATCGCCTTTCCCACCAAAAAGCTAACCCAACCGAAGGAAATTACATAAGGTCTGGAAGAGACTGTAAAAAATCTAATTGCTTCCTCCTTTTCAGAACCTTTGACCACCGGGTCCTCGAACCAACCTATCCTCCCCCTCAGTAAGTGGTTTCTTTTCATTCATTCATTCATTGATTGATTCAAGGTAGCTGTAGCTTGCTTCCAAGTCCAACTGCTAGTGGTAGAAGCTAGTCGCTAGAAGCGAACTTCCGGGCCGGGAAGGAGCAAAAAAATGTGAGCGGCCCTGCAATCTTTCTAAAAAAGCAACAAGCGAGAAACTTGAATTTGAGAAAGAAGCGCCTTCTATTATAATATTAGTAAAGGCGCCTTAGCCTATCTATGGTAAGGGGCCTTTTCTTGCTCGTTAGCGCTTTTGTTTTCAATATAAGGGCACTCGAGCCAACCTAGGATAGCTTAGTTCGTAAAGCGCATGGCTTCTCGTCTGTAAGATTTACTGGTTGATGGTTCGACTCCATCTCCTGAATAAAGGCTAGAAAGAGTTGGACGAAAAGAATGACTTAGTTTGACAAACATAGGGCAACCCACCACATTCCTGGTCCATATATCATTCACTAAATGAAGGAAATCAGGGTGCTCAGTCCAAGCTTGCATAAAGCGAAAAGGTCTAGGACCAAAATCCGTAGATTTAGAGCATGAGAATAGAATTGGGCAATGATCAGAAGCCAAATGAGGAAGAGCATGGCATGAAGTGTTAGGCCAATCATAAAGCAACTGAGAATTACAAAGACTACGACCCCATTTCAACATGTCTAGTGGTACCCCTACCATTAGACCAAGTATAGAAACTTGATAAGGCAAGTGGTGCAGTTCATAATCATCTGACATTCTTGTAAAGTCTAATGTGTAGGATAGGTGGGAGGTGGTCAATCTTGTGAGACTTGTGCAGAGTTATTTATGCATCATTTTGAGGTCTTTATATGCCTCTATTACATGTCTTTTGAATGATTTCGTGCCCTCAATAGTAGAAAATGATCAATCTTGTGATACTTGTGCAGAGTTAGAAAGATAGGTAAAATCTGGAAAGAACGCAAAATGAATGACTCAAATCAGAGTCCAGATGAAGGAGATGTCCTCATTTCAATATCAGGTCCTCAACGGGGTCCTGAGTGCGCCAGTGCACCAGTGCGCCTATTTTGGGCCACTGGCCAAGTACCTCATATCAGGCCCTTCGGGTCCCGAACTTGTGTTTCATGACATCAGGGTCAGGTCCTAGAAGTGCCAAGGTCGCGCCGAGGCAGGTCAAGGACATGTCCCAAGAACTCCCGTCCGAGCCCAGATGTGCGCCTAAGCCCAGGGTCCCTGTTCCGCCAGCGGTGGATCAGAGGTTCTCCCTCTGCGCCAAGCCTGACAACATTTGCGCTAAGCCTGAACGACGATGCGCTTCTATTATACTCCTAACGTACTTTAAAGCGCGGTCCCAGATCCTGATTACGAAGACAGTCAAAAATCCAAGTTTGGCCAGCTTGCGTTCCCACTTGCCAGCCTGCATTCACACTCCCGGCCGTGCTCTGATTGGTTCGAATAGATTTTAAAGACTTTGTAATTAATTAAAAGCAAAATAACTTTCCCTATTCCTATAGGACATGGTTTTACCAATCCTTATAGAACAAGGTTTTCCCTTGTCTATAAAAAGGAGAATCAGATAGAGGAAATAATTAGCTAGAGGCGTTTTTGTTTATGGGAAAACAGAGACCTGAGCCACTGAGAGTTCCGTTTTGGTTTTCTAGAGAATTAGGGACCATATTTTGGGCGATAATCTTTCACATAGATTATTGGACGTGGAGCTTGGAGAAGAAGGCTCTGCCGTGTCTTCTGCTGCACCTGTTCTTAACAATCTCTTCTGTACCCTTATTTTCATTATTGCAATTTACTTATGAATTCAATTATACTTGTGTTTATTTCAGTTATGTGTGAGTAGTCATTAGGATTAGGGCTGCTTGAAGCCCTAGCCATGTTAGCTTGTTGATTGGATTTCTGGCTCTTGATTATGATTGCTATGCATGCTGAATAAGTTGGATTACTATGCTTAATGAACTTAATTTATGCCTATAAGATTAGCTACCTTGTTTGCATATAATTATAGATGTAATTGCTTGAGTGACCGTCATATCATCTTGTATTTGGAGCATCGAAAGTATTCGTACTTGTAATCTTAACTCATGACGACCTAGGATTGCATGCCACTTTGCTAGGCTAATTTGGTGTCATTAAATTCTCTTTAAACTTCATGCATCATCTTAAAAGGTACGTGATAGACGTTCTAGGCATATGCCCTGTTTAGAACATGCTAAGTAAGAGGGAATAATATGTGTCTAGTGAACCAACGCCAGGTCCTAGGCACGGGCACCTAATTCAGAAAATGCATAGTAATTAGGTCAAGGAAATTTGGTTAAGAGCTATAATTGGTTAGAGTGGATAGTAAGCCTTAATTCACCTTAGTTAACAACCTTTCATTCTTGCATTGTTATTTTCTGCACTTTGATTTACTTGTCTTTAAATTTCAGTTATCACATCATAAACCACCCCCCCCCCCCCTGTGTGTGTGTGTGTGTTTTTATTTAAGTTAACAAATCTGAACTAAATTGGTCATAACGTTGATACAAGTCCTCGAGGGATCGACTCTTGCTGTGCTACTATACTATACTTATCGATTTGTGCACTTGCAAGGATTTTATAACTGTTAGAATTGAATTGCATATTTCTTGCTCTTTAAATTTTACCAACAAGTTTTTGGCGCCGTTGCTGGGGACTTGTCCCTCAATGGTGCCCATTCAAGTTTAGATTTGTAACTTAGTTTTTCTTTTTGTTAGGTACCTGCGTATGTCATTCCAAGGTTCAGTGCACGGGTCATCAAGTGGACCATCATCGCAAGCATCTTCAGTCCACGGCTCCCCGCCACCAAGCCCAAGGAGGATGGCGGACCACAAAGAAGAGCAGGGCCTGGAACGTGGCCTAGTACCGCAAGCCCCATGGCGCCTTAAGGATTTTACCATGCCCCATGTCTCGGAGGATCAATTTCCAATTGTTTTTCCCGAGTCAACAGTGGCAAACGTCGAATTAAAGTCGGGGACAATTCACATGCTGCCTACATTCCACGGCCTTGCTGGCGAGGACCCGCACTTTCATATCAAGGAATTTGTTGAGGTTTGTTCAACACTGCGCATCAATGGTATGACAGAATCTGAAATCCGCCTGCGGCTCTTTCACTTCAGTCTCAAGGATCGCGCCAAGACATGGTTTCATTCACTGGCCCCGGCTTCCATTCACTCTTGGAGGGACTTGACGTCCAAATTCTTAACACAGTACTTTCCCGTGGAAAAGACAAATGAGTTAAAGTCCAAGATCATGAACCCACGGCAAGACATGGAGGAGTCTTTCTACGAGTTTTGGGAGCGGTTCAATCAGATGCTACGGGCGTGCCCCCACCACCATATTGATGCCCATCATCTTATGCTATACTTATATGGAGGCTTGAAGACTAGCGATCGGACAATGGTGGACTCTCAATCCCAAGGGATTCTAGAAGGCACAGCCGAGGAAGCAAGGACCGCCTTTGAGAACATTTCTCAAAGGGAAAAACAGTTCAGCTACAGGGGTCCCTCCTCTAGAGCTACGGGTGATGCATCCGCCAAATACAAAGATGACGCCATTGCTCAGCTCACGGAAATGGTGAAACAGTTGTGTAGCAAGAAAGCCAAAGAAGTTCACATCTGCGAGGTATGTTCAATTCAGGGCCACAAATCCCAGGACTGCCTAGTTGTGGAAGATGCCAACTTTGCTGGAGGGTTCAATAGAAATTCTCGACCGCGGAATGACCCATATTCCAACACTTACAATCCGGGGTGGAAAAATCATCCAAATTTCCGTTGGAGCAACAATCAAGCAGCCGCAAATCCCTTGCCACCTCCTGGATTTGAGCAGCAAGCTGCAGGCCCTCAGGGGAACTATCACGGTCCTTCCTCAAATCAGAATGGTGGAAGCAAGTCTCTTGAGGACTCCCTTCATATCCTGACTCAACAGCATGCTCAATTCATAAAATTCATGCAAGATAGCCAGAGTCAGACGGGAGACATAAAAAATGCAATTGCAAACTTGGAGCGTCAAATGGGACAGGTGGCGAACCAACTAAATAAGTGAGAGCAGGGCAAGCTACCGAGTCAAGTCCTGGTAAATCCGAAAGGATTTCACAATCCTACGGCTAATGCCATCACGCTGGAGAGGGAAACACCACTTCAAGACCCCACATATGCCACCCTCGCAGGACCTGAAACCGAGCCTCAACCTACTCTGCCAAGGATCACCGACCAGGGCGCGCCGCAAAACATGCCACGGCCAACACCTCTGGCGCAGAACCAGTCCAATGAGTCACCAAGTGCCCTACCGCAAGGAGGACCTGACACTGCGCCTACTTCGGCCACGGCTGGCATGCAGCCTGCTCCTAAGCCCAAGTCGCAGCACTCGAATACTTCTAACTCTAAACCTCAGAATTCCAATTCTAAAAAAGTCTCTTTTGAGTTAGCTAATAATGTTGATTATCCATTTCCTCGCAGGTTCCAAAACAGGAATAAGCAAAGGGAGGACTTTGAGGAAGAGATCATCAGCATGTTGCAGAAGCTTCAGATCACACTGCCTTCCCATAAAATTGTCAAGCACATGCCTATCTTTGCAAAGCTGATCAAAGACTTAGTTGCAGGAAAGCGTGGTTTTAGCTCCACGGACACCATTGACATCCCTAAGGCCTGCTAGGCTGCCCTTTTGCGCATGCCCCTTAAGGCCAATGATCTTGGGCCGCCATCCCTTCCATGTGTCATTCAGTCAAAAAGATTCGAACATTGCCTTTGCGACATGGGAGCATCAGTGAACATCATGCCATTCCACATTTACAGGTCACTCAACCTAGGCGCACTCAAACCCACGCACCTATGTGTTAGGTTGGCTAACGCTTCTGTAACCAACCTAATGGGGGTTCTTGAGGACGTACTGGTACAAATCGGAGATACATGCATCCCTGCAGACTTCTACGTACTAAGAATGGACAGAATTGACAAAAGTGAGGAACCTCCCCTCATCTTCGGAAGGCCCTTACTAGCCACAGCCGAGTGCCTCATCGATGTCAGAAAGGGCCAGGTCTCCATCAAGGTCCTGGACTAGCTTCGGACATTCTCCATCCATGACACCATCCAGTACCCTGCCGAGCCTATTGTAGATTTTCCGTTAAACACAATGGACTTACTGCTACGGGAGACAATTGCTCAGTCTTGCATGAAGGATGACCTTGAGAAGGCCATTACAAGTAACCCACACACTGTGGATTCACTTACAGATAGTGTGATCGAAGAGGTACGAGCCCTTGACATCATGCCAGCCCTCCCATTCCACAGGCCTCCCTTCGAAGCGTTACCATTCACAAGTCAGAAAACCCTGCCGTCCATCATAAAGGCTCCTGAACTCGAGCTGAAGCCCTTGCCCGAGCACTTAAAGTATGCATATTTGGGCGACAATCAAACCCTTCCAGTCATCATTGCATCTAACCTAAGTACGAAAGAGGAAAAGGCATTGGTTCACGTCCTTAAGGTCAATCAAACGGCAATTGGATGGACAATAGCTGACATCAAAGGGATAAGTCCCACAAAATGCATGCATCAGATACTGCTGGAGGAAGACTCCAAACCATCACGGGAGGCGCAGAGGCGATTGCATCCACCTATGAAGGAGGTCGTGAAGAAAGAAGTCCTAAAGCTTTTGGACGTTGGAATCATCTATCCAATTAGTGACTCCAAGTGGGTGAGCCCAGTCCAGGTCGTGCCAAAGAAAAGTGGGATCACATTGGTTCAAAACGAGCAGGATGAGCTTGTACCTCAACGGATTCAAACAGGATGGAGAGTGTGCATTGACTATCGAAAGCTAAATATAACCACACGCAAGGACCACTTTCCTTTGCCCTTCATTGATCAAATGCTCGAGCGCCTGGCTGGACACTCCCACTATTGCTTCTGGGACGGCTACTCAGGATACAATCAGATTGCTATTGCACCCGAAGATCAAGAAAAGACAACATTCACATGCCCATATGGCACTTTTGCATACAGAAGAATGCCGTTTGGATTGTGCAATGCCCCAGCTACCTTTCAGCGTTGCATGATGAGCATCTTCTCCGATATGGTGGAAGATATAATTGAAGTATTCATGGACGACTTCTCGGTGTTTGTACATTCATTCGAATTGTGCTTAGTTAACCTAACTCGAGTACTGGAACGGTGCAGAGAAAGCAATTTAGTGCTGAACTGGGAAAAGTGCCATTTCATGGTACAACAGGGAATTGTCTTGGGTCATGTGATCTCTAGCCGAGGCATAGAAGTGGACAAAGCAAAGTTAGACATAGTAGAGAGGCTGCCGTACCCCACTACAGTCAAAGAGGTTCGATCGTTCTTAGGGCATGTTGGCTTTTATCGTAGATTCATCAAAAATTTCTCGAAAATCACAAGACCTTTGTGTGATCTTCTAGCCAAGGACGCCACATTTGAGTTCACTAAGGGATGCCGTGAGGCATTCAACATACTCAAGGCAAAGCTCACGGCATCACCCATCATCATGCCACCGAATTGGGACTTATCATTTGAACTAATGTGTGATGCCTCAGACTTCGCCATAGGAACGGTTTTGGGACAGCGTGTTGACAAGCTCCCTCATGTCATTTACTACGCAAGTCGAACCCTGAATGATGCCCAGCTGAACTACTCCACCACCGAGAAGGAGCTCCTTGCTGTTATCTTTGCCCTTGAGAAGTTCCGCTCATATCTAATTCAAACCAAGGTCATAGTATACATGGATCATGCTGCCTTGAAGTATCTGCTCACTAAAAAGGACGCCAAGCCAAGGTTGCTACTTTGGTTGCTACTGCTTCAGGAATTCGACCTTGAAATCAGAGACAAGAAGGGCAGCGAAAACGTGGTCGCTGACCATATGAGCCGATTGCTTCACAGTTCCAATGAAGAGGCCGATTAGTTGCCCCTCCTCGAGACCTTTCCTGACAAACAGCTCTTCGCAATTCAAGCTATTGATCCATGGTATGCCGATCTCATTAATTACCTTGTCACTAAGCAAATTCCTTCATCTTTAAACATGTACCAAAAGGACAAGCTGGCTAAACAAGCTAAGTACTTCATATGGGATGAGCCGTACCTATGGAAGCATTGTCCAGACCAAATCATTCGGCGCTGCATCCCAGAAGACGAGATGAAATCCGTCTTGACATTTGGCCATAGTTTGGCATGTGGAGGCCATTTTGGAGCTAAGAAGACAACCCTCAAGGTACTACAAAGTGGACTCTACTGGCCCACACTTTTCAAGGATGCACACGAATTTGTACTCACCTGTGACCGCCGCCAACGCCTAGGTAACATCGGCCCTCGCAATCAAATGCCATTACACCCTATTCTTGTGGTCGAAATCTTCGACGTATGGGGCATTGATTTTATGGGGCCTTTTCCGAATTCCTTTGGCAATCTTTATATTCTGCTTGCAGTTGATTATGTCTCCAAATGGGTGGAAGCAATTCCCACCAAAACTAACGACGCCAAAGTAGTGGTGCGTTTTTTACAGAGTCACATCTTAGCCAGATTCGGCGCACCTAGGGCAATCATTATTGATGGGGGGGGGGGGGGGTGGGCGGCACACTTCTGCAATCATTCATTTGCAGCCCTAATGAAGAAGTATGGCGTCACCCACAAGGTCTCAACACCGTATCACCCTCAAACGAGTGGCCAAGCGGAAGTGTCCAATCGGGAAGTAAAGGCCATATTGGAAAAAACGGTAAATCCTAACTGCAAAGATTGGTCCAGCAAATTGAATGATGCGCTGTGGGCCTATCGGACTGCATACAAGACCCCGATTGGCATGTCTCCCTTCCGGCTTGTTTTTGGAAAAGGCTGCCACCTACCAGTGGAATTGGAGCATAAAGCATTCTGGGCTATTAAGCAGATGAACCTGAACTTCGATGATGCTGGAATACATAGGAAGCTTCAGCTTAGTGAATTAGAGGAGTTGCGAAATGAGGCATTTGACAGTGCTCGTATCTACAAGGAAAAGACCAAAGCTTTCCACGACAAACGCATTCAGCCCAAGGACTTTCACATCGGACAGGAAGTCCTCCTCTTTGATTCCCGGCTCTGACTAATGCCAGGTAAGTTGCGTTCAAGATGGACTGGACCATTTATTATTACTAACATCATTTAGATACTCTTGATTTAATGTGTGCTTTGCCATAAGAAGTGATGTAGGCTATGTATGCTTTAACCTCTAAAGGCTTTATCCTACCCTATTGCATGCTCCCTAAGCCAATTTTGAAGCCAAACACTCAGCCTTTTCTTTCATCACCCAAAGTATAACCTAACCCAAAATACTTAGCCATTCATCACAGCTATACCCTATAACCTCAGTTTGTGCTAAGGTTGCCGTAAATGAGATTCAAGGTGAGAATGAGAGGTGAAAGAAGATGCTGCCCAATTCAAAGGACTTTGGCGTAAATCCAAAGTTCAAAAGTAAAGAAAAGCTTTACAAGTTGCAAGCTGCACAAAAGTTTGAGGAAATCATTGCATGATCTTGGTTCAAACTCAATTCAAAGAACAGAAAAAAAAACGTTCAAATCAAAAGAAAGAAAGAAACATTGAGAAAAAGAAGGAAAAAAATAAGTGAAAAACAAAGTAAATTCAGCCAAGTGAGCCAAGAGCCTCAAAATAAGCCACAAGAGCCTCAAAATAAGTCATCAAGAAAGCACAATGCCGTGGGCCTTAAGAAAGGATTCAGTTCAGAAATTCCAAGTTCAAGTCATGACTTCTCATGCCTTAGCACAGCTCAGGTTCTTTGAATCCCATCCTTCTTGCTAAACCCCAAAGCTTAGCCCCATTACAACCTAAAAAGGAAGACCTAACTGATCTTATGAACAGTCATGCTGAGGATTAAGGTACGTATCTATGTTCTTAAAGTTCCATTCCTTTCATGAGATCTTTATTTCCATAAAGTGCTATTCTTCATTGTTACTCATATGTGATTAAATTTGAATTTCATAACATAAACTCATCACAGATGCTTGAAAAGAGTGTAAGCCTAGGATTCTTGTGCGAATTGAGAGTTGCCTAGTGAGGATTAGAGTCGAGGCGAAATCTTTCTAGGGCACTTAGATGAAGTTGTTTTCAAACTTGATCACCTGAAAATATTGGCATTTATACACGTACACCTTCACATGACACTCACGGCTATGGCATTCCTTTTAGTTCTGCAAAGCATGTCTACTTACTTTGATTCTTATTAGCTTGTTAAGAGTACTATATCTAGCATCTTTTTGTTTAAGTAAAACGTTTGTGGGTATCGTGCTGTTATAAACCTCAGGAGACAAAACTCCTCCTACTAGGTGAACCTAGGGGTATAAATGTTCTATCTTAACTAAAATTGAGTCTTTTCATTTTGTTAGCATTTGTTTTGCTCAGGGACTAGCAAAAGATAGGTTTGGGGGTATTTGATCAGTCGTTATTTATGCATCATTTTGAGGTCTTTATATGCCTCTCTTACATGTCTTTTGAATGATTTCATGCCATCAATAGTAGAAAATGATCAATCTTGTGAGACTTGTGCATAGTTAGAAAGATAGGTAAAATCTGGAAAGAACGCAAAAATAATGACTCAAATCGGAGTCCAGATGAAGGAGATGTCCTCATTTCAATATCAGGTCCTCAACGTGGTCCTGAGTGCGCCAGTGCGCCTATTTTGGGCCACTGGCCAAGTACCTCATTTCAGGCCCTCCGGGTCCCGAACTTGTGTTTCATGACATCAGGGTCAGGTCCTAGAAGTGCCAAGGTCGCGCCGAGGCAGGTCAAGGACATGTCCCAAGAACTCCCATCCGAGCCCAGATGTGCGCCTAAGCCCGGGGTCCCTGTTCCGCCAGCGGTGGATCAGAGGTTCTCCCTCTGCGCTAAGCCTGAAAACATTTGCGCCAAGCCTGAACGACGATGCGCTTCTATTATACACCTAACGTACTTCAAAAGCGCGGTCCCATATCCTGATTACGAAGACAGTCAAAAATCCAAGTTTGGCCAGCTTGCGTTCCCACTTGCCAGCCTGCATTCACAATCTCGGCCGTGCTCTGATTGGTTCGAATAGATTTTAAAGACTTTGTAATTAATTAAAAGTAAAATAACTTTCCCTATTCCTATAGGACATGGTTTTACCAATCCTTATAGAACAAGGTTTTCCCTTGTCTATAAAAAGGAGAATCAGATAGAGGAAATAATTAGCTAGAGGCGTTTTTGTTTATGGGAAAACAGAGACCTGAGCCACAGAGAGTTCCGTTTTGGTTTTCTAGAGAATTAGGGACCATATTTTGGGCGATAATCTTTCACATAGATTATTGGACGTGGAGCTTGGAGAAGAAGGCTCTGCCGTGTCTTCTGCTGCACCTGTTCTTAACAATCTCTTCTGTACCCTTATTTTCATTATTGCAATTTACTTATGAATTCAATTATACTTGTGTTTATTTCAGTTATGTGTGAGTAGTCATTAGGATTAGGGCTGCTTGAAGCCCTAGCCATGTTAGCTTGTTGATTGGATTTCTGGCTCTTGATTATGATTGCTATGCATGCTGAATAAGTTGGATTACTATGCTTAATGAACTTAATTTATGCCTATAAGATTAGCTACCTTGTTTGCATATAATTATAGATGTAATTGCTTGAGTGACCGTCATATCATCTTGTATTTGGAGCATCGAAAGTATTCGTACTTGTAATCTTAACTCATGACGACCTAGGATTGCATGCCACTTTGCTAGGCTAATTTGGTGTCATTAAATTCTCTTTAAACTTCATGCATCATCTTAAAAGGTACGTGATAGACGTTCTAGGCATATGCCCTGTTTAGAACATGCTAAGTAAGAGGGAATAAGATGTGTCTAGTGAACCAACGCCAGGTCCTAGGCACAGGCACCTAATTCAGAAAATGCATAGTAATTAGGTCAAGGAAATTTGGTTAAGAGCTATAATTGGTCAGAGTGGATAGTAAGCCTTAATTCACCTTAGTTAACAACCTTTCATTCTTGCATTGTTATTTTCTGCACTTTGATTTACTTGTCTTTAAATTTCAGTTATCACATCATAAACCACCCCCCCCCCCTGTGTGTGTGTGTGTGTTTTTATTTAAGTTAACAAATCTGAACTAAATTGGTCATAACGTTGATACAAGTCCTCGAGGGATCGACTCTTGCTGTGCTACTATACTATACTTATCGATTTGTGCACTTGCAAGGATTTTATAACTGTTAGAATTGAATTGCATATTTCTTGCTCTTTAAATTTTACCAACAGTGACACACAATGACCAATCCTGAAAGACTACTCTTTCATCTAAGGAAGCCTAACCGCCTCACAGTAACCTCAATATGGTAAGTTTGAGCGACGAAATTTTGAAATTTTGAAATCTGAAAAGATTTTGGAAGTTACTTTTCCTATTTGGTTAAAAGATTCAATGTTTTGGTGTTCGTGTAACAAAGGCTTTGAGATTAGAAAGTTTTTGAATTGTGTGTTAAACATTTTGGCATTTAGTATTGAATATGGTTGGTGGCTTTATAATATGTGATTGTTGGCTGGAAAGTTGTGCTTTTGATAGTGCGTTTAGGGTTTAAGGTTGAGCACTTTGGATTAGAGTTAAGGGTTTAGGGTTGGGCTGTTTGGAATAGAGTTTAGGGTTTAGGGTTGGGGTGTTTGGAATAGAGTTTAGGATTTAGGGTAAGGTATTTTGGATTAGAGTTGTTTATGTGATAGTGCCTTGAGATGTGATGTTGGTTATGAATGTGAGTGTTGATGTAAGAAGTAATTAACAATAATCTTACATACTAACTCAACTCAATCTCAAAGATCACAAAACAATCAAATAAGAAGATGAAGAAAACAAGATCACTAGTCACATACTCAGATCTGCCATAGTGAATTCCTCAGCCACAAGTTCGTCCTCTCCTCTCTGCCAAAAGCTGATTGTCCTTAGCTAATGAATAGGTCTTAGCACTGAATTAAGGTCAGACTAAAGGTGAGAGCAAAGACCAAACATATATACTACCCTTGTTCTAAAAGAATTCCTATTATAGTCACATTAGAACCCTAATGGGTCAATTGGTAACAAGTCCACTGTTTTAATGAAACATAATCCATATATAACAAGGAGTCCATCAATATGATTTAATTACCACGAATCTATTATTTTCAAGTCATGACTCTCATGTAACACTATGCACTTAAGTGATTATATTGTACTCAAATTCTAACATTTGGGAGTGAGGTTTGAGTGGTGATATTGTCATTGAGGTGTGGAGTTGGCTGTCATTTTGGATTAGGGTTTTGGTTTAGGTTTAGGGTTTGAATTTAGGTTGCCATTTAGGGTTTAGGTTTTGGTTTAGGGTTTAGGTTTGGTATTGATTTACAGTTAGGACTTGTGTGATTAGGCATTATATGTGAAGTGTGTGTTGACTGTGGTGTTGGATGTGGTTTAGGGTTAGGGTTTAGGGTTTAGGTTTAGGTTTAGGGTTTAGGTTTAGGTTTAGGGTTTAGGGTTTTTGTTTCGGGTTTGAGTTTAGGGTTTTGGTTTCGGTTTTGGGTTTATGTTTAGGTTTGGGGGTTTGGTTTCGGGTTTGGGTTTAGATTTAGGTTTAGGTTTTGGATGTGATATTGGATGTGATTATGCTTTATATGTGAAGTGTGTGTTGGCTATGGATTGTGTATGCTGATTATGAATTATATTTCTTTGCTTGGTGTAGGGGACTCCGATGACGTAGTGTCCATTGCATTACATCACGGTGGAAAGATAATACATAAAGGGGGATAGTGGACATATGATTCTGGGGCATTGAAATTGTTTGACTGGTGTTGTTGGACACTTCACTGCATGATTTGAATGCACTGGTGAAGAATGAAGGCTGAATTGAGGGTAAGGTAGACTTCTTGACAGGACCCTTCCCGAATTTCCCCTCGAAACCCGGAAGAAGCCCTGCTCCCGTCTGACAAAATTTGAAATCTCAAAATAATTACTGAAATACCCTCACTAGTCCAACAAAGTTTTTACGAGAATTCTACCGGAAATTTAGCAGAATCTCCCCTGTAATTTGATCAAAAAATCGTCCACTTGTCAGACGAAGGATTCAAATACTAAACTAATATCTAAACAGTACAGATCAAATCACAACTAACCCCCAACACCAAGTTCGAACAACCCTTCTACGTAATAATTACAAGTAATCTCAAATGGTTAATCAGAGAAACTAGGTTGGCAAGTAATATTTACAAGTCTAACAAACCCTACTCGGAGCTAGCACGGTAATAGTGCAGCAAGAAAGTGATGCCTCCGCCTTGGAAAGTACCCTCGTCGTACTCAACGGCCTGGAGGGGACGCAACACAAAGAAATGTGTGAGTGGATAAAAATAACCATTTAAAACTATAATTTCCGACGAAAACATAACCTTCTGTTGTACAAATAGCAACATAAAAATTACGCAACTATATACACGTTTTAACTCGCAAGTGCACAAGATAAGACAAATAGTATAGAAAGCAAATACGAGATCATTCCCACGAGGACTGGATTAATATGTGTTTAAAATTGATTTTAATATGATTTTGAATACTGAAAATTTAGAAACTAAATATTAAAAAAAACAGCGTTTGATTAAAAATAGAATTGGATTGAGGTTAAAACAATGAGAAAACCAGTTAGGGATTCGATGTTCACCGCTAATCTTCTTCCTTAAGCAAACGACATGCACAATGCTACAAAACAGATTTTAGATGCTCATGTTTGTCAACCTAAAGGCATGATATCTACTCTTTAAATTATTGATTTCCATAAGCAACAAGTTAGGCATGGGTATCTACACTAACTCTTTTCATTCTTAAAGTATTTAGCATGGTATCTACTAAGTTGCACTTTAGGAACGCATAACACAATGGAAATCGACAAACACACAACTCCTAGAACATGGTATCTATTCTAGTTATTCATGATGATTAATTTCAAGAAATTATAACTAGTTCTTTTGTTACTCTCATAGGCACAAGATTCGGTCATCTAAATTTACCTATGTAACAAACTCAATACACAGCATGCGTATGGTGATCAAGCATAACATAACGTATGTAAAGAGTAAAATATAATATGAAATTAATCAATTAAGCATCACAAAAGTAGTTTGCAGCAAAGGCATATCGAAATCCTTAAAGAAACATGATTAGGGCTTCAATCGAGCCCTAACTAAAGTACTTAGTTAGCCATAATTTACATAGACATCAAGAACATAAAAAAAAAACAGAAAATAAAAAGAGGAAGAAGATAGCTCTTTGATGATGTGTTGGTCAGCCATAATGATTGGATGACGCCTTGACGTTCCTCCTTGCTTCCTAAGCCTTTTAGACCTTGGAACCTTGAAGGATGGAGCAGAATGAGATGGTGTGGCTGAGTCCTTGTGTGAGAGCTTCCAACGTTTCTGCAGTTTTCTTTTTGGGAGAAAAAGAGACGTTCCAAAGTATGAGATAGAGAGAGACGTTTCTGACTTTTTGTGTGGGAGAAGGACTCTTTGCTGGCTGCCTTTTTGTCTTCCTTGTGCGTTTTCCCCTTGTCCCATGTATGTGTCTGCCCCTTTTCTTCCCAGAATTGATGTGGGTGTTAATTTCCTTAATGAGGGAGAGAGACGTTACCGTTTGCATTCGCTGCTCAATCAATCCTCACGTTGTGGCTGCTCCTCTCCCTTTATTATTTGTTTATCTTCCTTTTTCTGATTAAAACGTTTCCTCCCGTAACCTTAATAAACTAGGCCTCTAGTCGTCCAAGCCCGATAAGGATTAGAAAACTTGAAATAGAAGGAATGCTGAATTCCAGCTCAGCCTGACCTTGCTGTACTAAAACGGCCATAACTCATTCTAGACAACTCCAATTCACAAACCGTGAAGTTCTCTAGAAACTAGACTTCCGTATCTTTCCAACGATATATGGCCCATCAGCTAGTTCTTCCCGAGCAGATGCAGTTAATTTCGAGAAGTTGACACATCTGCTGAAGTCTGTTTCAAAGTTTCCTCCTTAGATTTCCAAAACAGCACTCATTAACTCCTTTTGTAACTTTTCTTCCAAAAATCCAACAAAACACGAAAATAAGTTTAGTATTAAGAAAACATAGGAAACATGCTAAGAAAAGCATAAGAAAACAAGGTAAAACGTCGCATAAATATGCTCCTATCACCTTCCCCTCCATAAGTAAAACCATGCATGCATAATGCAAAATCTTTTTTAAGTAGTTAACTAAAGAAAAATAATCGCAAAAGAACTTACCGGAAATCCATTTATTAATTTAAAACCCGGCGGGACCCAAGAAAAATTCACACACTATAAAACACCTCGTGGTCCACAACCATGCTTTGAAAATCCTCCTAGAAGGAGCTTAAAATCATAAGAAACCTGGATATAATATCATATAAAAATATCTCACCATCCTCTAAAATAATCGGGTGCCGGAGCTCAATATCCAGCGCAGTCTAACCCGGGGACATGCCCTCCTAACCACTGCCGAAAATACCTCAAAGCAATGGCTAGCAACCGGGAGGTCTAACCCGAGCACCTACTCGCCACATATTCGAAAATACCCCAAATATATGTGGCAGAAATCATGTACTACGCGCGTAGGTAACCTCGACGAGCACATGACCGAAAATACCTCAAAGTCTTGTGCCGAAGATGAACACGCATGACTGAAAATACCTCAAATTCATGTGTCAGAAATGCCTCAACGAATACATTTGGGGAAATACCATAATAACCGAGAATGATAAACATAGTGAAAACTGTAACGTAAATCCAAAATCCAATTTGAAATCCCTTTTCCTGGCCTAAACCAAAATGATAGAAAAGCAGGGCCGAAAGCCCAAAAATCATAAGCTAGGCCGAAGCCAAAATCCATAATCCAAAATCCATAGAACTATACTCCATAAAACTGAAATCCATAAAATCGGCCATAGGCCAAAATCACATATCCGAGCTTAATGCTCAAAATCATTTTCAAAGTCGTTATTAAAAACTCATCTTCAATAACAAGCAAGTAGAAATTATTCTAAAATTTTGAAATTCATAAAGATAATAAATCATTTTAGAATAATTATTATAATTTACGAAAATTCACATTTAATAGAAATTTATTCAAAAACACAATTTATGCTTGCATTATGATTTGAAAATCAAATCCACTTACCGGAAGCTCAAACAAGCTCAACTCTAAGCCATGAGCTCCTCTGCAGTCCCCGATGCAGTATCACCTGTCAAAAGTGACAATCAAAATTAATAAACGAAAATTCTATGCTCTAAACCTGGGAACCTAACTCCCGTAGGCTCTCTCATGCCCTCAACGGTCCTAATCTAGCTTAAATAATCGTAAAACGAAACTAAATCCACAATGACCAATCGAAGGTCAATTGGTCGGTTTAGGTTACAATAATAACCAATTGTGATCCAAAAATAGGAGAGTTGACTAAAAGTAAACACCTATTCAACTCGGCCCGATTTTGGATCAAATCACTAGAAAGCAATTCAGGACTACAGACCTCAGATTTCCAATCCGAAAATTCCAGCAAGTCAATAATAATTTCACAATCATACTACTGAAATTTAAAAGCAATCTAACAGTCGGATTTTCATTATTAGGGGAAAACACTTGCTAGTCAACATAGACTAAAATACACAATTTTCAACTATCACGCAAATCCAAATTACCTATACTACTGCGTAGAGTTCAATGAGTAAATGAACTTTCATACTTGGATCAAAGGCCAAAAGTGATATGAAGTTATCGAAAAACGTGAAAAACGGTTCAAAAACTTGAAATTCTCGGGTTAAATCAGCGAAAACAAGTAACTATTTCAAAAAACCGAAACAAATGGATTATTGGGTTCGTCGAGATGAACATAAAGGTACCAACCTTGTCACTTGAGGTGGCTGGAATCAGCAGAAATCGTTGGCATTGGAATTTTTGTTCGTGCTGGTATGTCGAGGGGTTTCCTCTTTTATTTTTGTTTCATTTTTTCTGTTTTGTTTTGGGCGGTGGTCCATATGAATTCATGAAATGGGCTTCATTAAAGCCACAAGGCAGGCGGTGCTGCTTTTTATTTTATTTTTTATTAGAAATGGGATATCATTGATATTGAAATGAGAACAATGATTATTAGGGCAACAAAAGTTATTTGGGGTCTCATTAAAACCTCACCTTAAAATCCAACTAGCCCGGGATAAATCCACTGAGGAAAAGAGTACCCCATCCCAAGAAACAACATTACATAGCAACATCTTTTCTCCAATAGTGCTTATATCCAAGGTGGAACCTCAGAGAGCCATTCCTTCATTGTCTGAGAGTGAAGGCCTTCCCTAGCCAAGCCGTGAGCCACCCTGTTGGCTTCCCTTGGATTAAAGCGCAAGCTAGAAAGTGGAGTCCTTAGCCGTACCATCAAGTCTCTGACCTCCAACGCCAGCAAGCATATCAAGTTCCAATTGATTCCAGCGTTCTTGATAGCATTGAGAGCTTCCATAGAGTGCCTTTCAACAAGAACCTCCTTCAAATCCATCCTTAAAGCCAGCAGCAGACCTGCCTTCATCGCCTCCAACTCCACAGCAAGTATTGAGATATGATCTCAGAGCTCTGATACCATGTTGGACAGCCAGACTCAAAAGGGAATCACAGAGGATGATGATCGATTGGAGCCGATTCCCCGAAGAGGATGATGATCTCTTCAAGGATCGAAGTCGATTCACTTCTCAGCAGGAAATTGCCTCATGCAAGGTATGAATCTTAAACCCTAATCTCTAGCTGAACCTTTGAATCGAGACTAGCTTGTGATGCATTCAATTTTTCTGTTAGGTTTTATGAAATCGGATTGAAGATTATCGCTAGAATTTAGGTGATGATTAGTATAATGATCTTATGCAGCCTAAGTGTTGTTAATATGCTTTAGAGAGTTTTCAGGTTTGAGGGAGGTCAGCTATGACTGACTTTCTCCCGTGAGTACTTCTATTGATTCTCTTCAATGAGTTTGTTCAAATTATACAACATATACACTCACTCACTCTCTCTACAAATCGGTTAGAGATGATGACACTATGATGTCATAACACACACACATTTGCTCACTCCTTGATTTGCTCACACACACACAGCAATGCTAACTGTTTTTAACACACTCACACAGCTAACATGCATGCTCCCATTTCGTGCCTTTAGTTAGTGACACATCCTTCTTGAGTCAGTAGCTGGTATGCTGCCAAGTCAGCTGCCAATGATGCATCTTAGTCACCAATAACCCCTCCTAAGCTAGTCACTGGAACCACTCCAAATAGACCCCTTAGATAGCTGAACCTTTCTCTAGGTAGAGCTTTGGTGAATATGTCTGCAAGTTGCTCTTCAGACTTGCAATAGTGTAGGGTAATTTCTTCATTTTGAATTGCATCTCTGATGTAATGAAACCGTCTGTTTATGTGCTTGGTCTTCTGATGGAAGACTGGATTTTTAGCCATGGCAATGGCTGACATGGTGTCACACAGTAGAGGAGTAGCCTCTAATTGTTCCTCTCCCAAGTCTCCCTATACAAACTTTGGCTAGACTGCTTGAGTTGTTGCCTCAGAGGCACTTACATACTCAGCATCTGCTGTTGAAAGAACAACACTGCTCTGTTTGATAGATGCCCAAGAAAATATCCCTCTACCAAATGAATAAGCATAACCAGATGTGCTTTTCATGTCATCCTCAGACCCTCCCCAATCATTGTCACAGAAACCCACCAAAGTAGCTGCTTTTCCTTTCTTGTATTCAATTCCATAGGTCAATGTACCTTGGACATACCTTAGGACTCTCTTAGCAGCTCCTAAGTGCTTCTTGGTAGGATTGTGCATGAATCTAGACAGTAGGCTTGAGGCATACATTATGTATGGTCTGGTAGCAATAAGATAGAGCATACTTCCCACAATCTGCCTATAGAGTTGCTCATCTGCAGCTTCACTACCATCATTTCTTTGCAGCTTGTCTACAGTTACTAGGGGAGTACTCACTGGCTTACAGTCTTTGAGTCCAAATTTTTCTAGAAATGTAGTAGCATACTTCCTTTGGTGAATGAAGATACCATTGCTTGACTGTAGAACACCTATCCCTAGGAAATGATGCAATAATCCCAGGTCTGTCATCTCATATATGTTCATCATGTCTTGCTTGAACTCAGCCATCATAGCAGCACTGTCACCTATGTAGATGATGTCATCTACATAGATTGACACAATTAGTGTTCCTCCCTTTTGCTTACACTTTAAATACAGAGTTGCTTCACTTGAACTTCTCTCAAAACCACAACCTAGTAAGTAAGAATCAATCTCCCCATACTAGGCCCTTGGTGCTTGCTTAAGTCCATAGAGTGCCTTGTTTAGCTTGTAGACACTGGCTTCATTTCCTTGAACTTCAAAACCTTCAGGCTGATCCACATACACCTCTTCTTCTAGAACACTATTTAGGAATGCTGACTTCACATCAAGCTGAAACAATTTCCATTCTTTCTGTGTAACTAAAGCAATTAGGGTTCTGATAGTGTCAAGCCTTGCAACTGGTGCAAAGGTCTCATTGAAATCAATTCCTGGTTTCTGAGCTTATCCCTTAGCTACCAATCTGGCCTTATGTTTCTGAACACATCCATCCAGGTTGAGTTTAGTTTTGTACACCCACTTGACACCAATCACTGGTTTGTTAGTAGGTCTCTCTGTTAGTTCCCATGTATCATTTTTTCAATCATCTGTATCTCATCTTCCATAGTTTTCTTCCAAGCTGAATCCCTGATTGCTTCACTGAACTTTCAGGTTCTATTATGAACATGTGACACCTAGCATTAACATCACTTAGACTTCTTAGTCTTATAGGTGTATCACCTGAACTTGAGCTGGGTGAATCACAGGAACTAGAACTAGGATTTGTACTAGGATCAGAATCAGGGGTTGAGTTGGAGCTTGAACTGGTGCTAGTAGTTTGAGGACCCTGAGTTGCTGGTGTAGCATCATCAGTTCCATTTTCAAATCTTACTAGTATGAACTCCTGTACTTCTGCATGCTTCTTCCAATCCCAGCTTCCTTCTTCATTAAATATTACACTTCTAGACACCACAATCTTTCCAGTTTCCATATTATAGATTTTGTAGCCCTTCTCACAGCTACCATAGCCTACTAGAACACCTTTCACACTTGAATAATCTAGTTTCTGTCTCTTCTGAGATGGAATATGCATGTAGCATATAGAGCCAAGTACCCTTAGGTGTGACACCCCTGGTTTTCTACCAGAGAACTTCTCAAATGGAGTCTTACTTTGCATAGCCTTGGTAGGACATCTATTGAGGATGTATACTACAGTGTTAACTGCTTCCCCCCAGAACTCATAGGGTAGTTGCTTACCATGTAACATAGACTTAGCCATCTCTACTATAGTCCTGTTTTTCCTCTCAGCAACCCCATTCTGCTGAGGAGAGTAAGCCACTGTCAGCTGTCTCTCAATTCCATGCTCTTCACAGAGTCTCTGGAATTCATTTGAGGTGTACTCTCCACCTCTATCACTTTTTAACTTCTTCACCTTGCACCCACTTTGTAGTTCAACCATAGCTTTGAATTTTTTGAACACATTCAACACGCTTGACTTGTGTCTTAGGAAATACAACCAACACATTCTAGGGTGATCAACAATGAAGGTAAGGAAATACAGGTTACCTCCCATTGTTTCTGTTTGCATAGGACCACACACATCTGAGTGTATTAACTCAAGAGGTGTAGTTGCCCTCCAAGCCTCTTCTGTGTCAAAAGGACTCACATGGTGTTTCCTTGAAATACATCCTTCACAGAGTTCTTTGTCACCTTCTAGACTAGGTAGGCGAACCAATATGTCCTTCTATCTTAGCAATTTTAGGCTTGAATAGTACGAATGCCCAAATCTCATGTGCCATAGTTCTATGCTTTCCTTTGCTTCGGCTCTTCTAGCCAGAGAAAGCTCGAAACATCTGCTGCCTGTCATAGGAGCCTTGGCAACCCTTTGTTTCATGGTCTTATCTTCATAGACCTCAGCTGTACTGCCCCCAAACACAAGGCAATATCCATGTTCCATCATCTGACCTACACTTAGTAGGTTCTCATCCAAACGAGGTACAAGCATCACTTCCTTGATGTACTTGTCACCTTGGTCAGTATGGACCAACAAGGAACATTTCCCTGCAGCTTGAACTAACTCACCAATACCCATATTCACTTTTACATTAAGATGTCGATCAATGTTGGTTAGTAAGGACTCATGTCCAGTCATATGGTTACTACAACCACTATCCAAGTACCACACACCCACATCCTTCTCAATGGAGGCTGAATGGAAAGTATAGAACATGTTGCCTTCAACTTCATTCACTTTCTGAGCTAGATCAGCAACCTGGTTTTCAGAACAGTCTTTGGCAATATGGCCAAACTTAGACCACTTGAAACATTTCACTTTTCCTTTGAACCAGCATTCACCCCAGTGAAGTTTGTTGCAATTCTTGCAAGCATCCTTAGAACCACTGGTTTCTCCTTTCTGATTCCCAGAGAACTTGTTCTCATACTTAGCATTTCCTTTGAATTTTCTATTAGTCCAACCTTTGTTTCCACTTTTGAACTGCTGCTTCTTGAACATACCCTGATTATAACCTGTGTGTGCCTGTGACTTGTTATTCACAGTCATACTTGAGAATGCTTTCTCAACTTCACTCTCAGTATGCATCTCCAAACGTTGATCAAATGCCCTGATTAATGCAGAGATACTTTCAACACTGATATGTTCTAAGTCTCTAGTTTCTTCAAGTATGGACACAATTGAATCATAGGGTTTAGTCAAGCTTATCAGAATTTTCTGTGCTAATCTCTTTTCAGTTACTTCTTCACCATATGTTTTCATTAGATTAACAACACCAAACAGTCTAGTCATATATGTAGAAAAGGATTCATCATTCTTCATACGTGTATACTCAAAATCTCTTCTAAGACTTTGTAATTTAACTGCTCTCACCTTAGGATCTCCTCGGTATTCCTTTTTCAGAATCTCCCAAGCACTCTTGGCTATCTCCTCATTCGAGATTCTTGGGAAGATTTCTTCAGAAACTGCATTCTGAATCAGATTCAAAGCCTTGGCATTCTTAATCTGATCAACATAGCTTGCTGCTGTCTCAAGCTCTTCATCTGCACTGTCATACTCAGGATTAGGTAAACCTTGAGTGACAATTGTCCATAGATCACATGATTTTAGTGTTGTTTTCATTTTTATATTCCAGAAGTCATAATTCACTCCTGTGAATACAGGAATCTTCGGTTCTCCTCCTCCAGTACCAACCATGACTTGGCAGTGAAGAAAACTCATGCTTTAACTCCTGCTCGGCTTCACCATAGACAGACGCCCCAGAGATATGATCTCAGAGCTCTGATACCAGGTTGGACAGCCAGACTCGAAAGGGAATCGCAGAGGATGATGATCGATTGGAGCCGATTCGCGGAAGAGGATGATGATCTCTTCAAGGATCAAAGTCGATTCACTTCTCAGCAGGAAAATGCCGCATGCAAGGTATGAATCTTAAACCCTAATCTCTAGCTGAACCTTTGAATCGAGACTAGCTCGTGACACATTCAATTTCTCTATTAGGTTTTGTGAAATCGGATTGAAGATTATTGCTAGAATTTAGGTGATGATCAGTATAATGTTCTTATGCAGCCTAGGTGTTTGTTAATATGCTTTAGAGAGTTTTCAGGTTTGAGGGAGGTCATCTATGACTGACTTTCTCCCGTGAGTACTTCTATTGATTCTCTTCAATGAGTTTGTTCAAATTACACAACATATACACTCACTCACTCTCTCTACAAATCGGTTAGAGATGATGACACTATGATGTCATAACACACACACATTTGCTCACTCCTTGATTTGCTCTCACACACACAACAATGCTAACTGTTTTTCACACACTCACACAGCTAACATCCATGCTCCCATTTCGTTCCTTTAGTTAGTGACACATCCTTCTTGAGTCAACAACTGGTATGCTGCCAAGTCAGCTGGCAGTGATGCGGCTTAGTCACCAACAAGTCTGGCATATCCCGCCACGAACATCCCATTATGATCACGGATCACCCCCATGGCAGTTTGCCAGGTTTCCTGCCGTTTGTAGTAGCAAATTTTGCATAGATGGCATTAGTCAACTCCACCAACTCTCGACTAGCCGGGAAAGATAACTGATGTAGGGCCTTATTCCTGCTGTTCCACACCTACCAACACATATACATGAAGAAATCTAACTCACATGGAGCAAGGACACTTACAACCACATCAAAAAGGTCCATAAACGGCCTTCACTTGGAAACTTGTCCACCATAGTGGTATTCTCACGTCAAATTTTCTGACTAATTTTGCAGCTCCATACCGCATGGAAAACATCCTCAATAGTGGTATTCTCACGTCAAATTTTCTGACTAATTTTGCAGCTCCATACCGCATGGAAAACATCCTCAACCTCCTTCCCATAGCGAGTACAAATGGCAGAAGCTATCACATGTCTCTTATAAAGATTATATGAGGTGGGAAGGATCTCAAGACAAGCCTTCCGCCGAAAGAGTTTTAGCTTACTAGGAACAATGAGACCCCATAAGAATTTCCAATATTTGTTCACATTAGCCATTGAGGACCGTTCTCGATTGTCTCCACTTTCAAGAACGACTTGAGCCAAGGCTAGATGATAATCGGACTTCACCGAGTACCTCCCATTCTTTTTGTAAAACTAGAATTTTCCATCCATAAACCGCATTGTAGAACTCAATCAAATACTGTAAATGGAAGCAACATCCTCATGACAGAACATATGTCAGAGTAGACTTACATTCCAATGACAAATTAGAAACCTTTACATTTAAGGCCAAACCCATGTTGAGAATTGGCTAAAAAGTGCAAGGTTTAGGCACCCATTTTTCCGAAAACATAACAGTCGATTCCTATTCAGTCGTTATTTATACATCATTTTGATGTCATTTAGTGCCCTTTTTCATGTCATTTGCTTAATTTTGTGCCAGCCACAATAGCAAGTGATGCTCTTGTGAGACATGTGCAGGCTTTAGAAAGGTAGCTCAATTATAAGAATACATGAAAAAGAATGGCTCAAATGGGAGTTCAAATGAATAAGATGTCCTCAATTCAATATAAGGTCCTGAGAAAGGCCCTAGTGCACCCTTGCGCCCTATTTAGGGTGTCGGATCAAGAACCTCGAATCAAGCCATGCGGGTCCTAATTCCATGTCTGAGGACCAATAGATCAAGCCCATGATGAGCCAAGGTGCATGCCAAGATGTGACCCTGACATGTCTCAAGGATACTCCATATGTGCCTTAATCCAAGACAAGCCCTGACGAGCCATGGAGCGTCTTCAGAGATCTCAGCCAAGTCCCAAACGTGCCCCCTGACACGCCTCAAGTTCAAGGTTCCAGGCGTGTTTCTCCGAGATACCAGGGACGAGACAGCCAGTGGTAGTGCTTGGTCTGCCAGAAGACATGTCCCGTGACATGCTAGTTTAGGCCAAATTGGGCCATCGACTTTCTGCTAGTCTTTGAGCGGGACAAAGGCCAGAACTGTACTAGCAACATCATATGGAAGTGAAGCAAATGGTTTGTCCCAGCTGCATTTGTCAATGACTTGCTGAGTTCTTAGCAAGTCCTATATTGGAGCCGTGGAGCCAAGAAATGCGCCAGCCGTGTCAAGAAAAGCTAAGAAGTGTGCCAGCTAGGCTTTGCTATCCAAGAACGCCTCAGAACCTTCTAGATTCAGCCTTGCTGCACAAGAAAGATCTTGTCTTGCATCACAAGCCCGCGGCCCAGATTACGATTCAGCCCGCGGCCCAAACCACTACCCGGCCCATGGCCCAGATCGCGACCCAGCCCGCGGCCCAGACCGCGACCCAACACGCGGCCTAGCCTATGTCCCTGCCAAACTAGCAGACTTGTTTTAGCGTTTAATTAAGGGTCTTTTTGGTGTTTTGTTGTCAGTTTTAATTCCTAGTTTTTAGGGTAAGCCCTAGGGCCATTTAAACAAGGTTTTCACGCTGATTAAGAGCTATAATTGGTTAGGGTGGATAGTGAGCCTCAATTCGACTTAGTTAATTCATTCAATCATCATCTTTAATTCTGTTTTTGTTATCTCTTGTGTTTCTATTATTTGTCTTTAATTTTGGAATCCAATTCATCAAACACCAACCACCCCCCACCCCGCCCAGATCGCGACCCAGCCCGCGGACCAGACCGCGACCCAGCACGCTGCCTAGCCTATGTCCCTGCCAAACTAGGAGACATGTTTTAGCGTTTAATTAAGGGTCTTTTTGGTCTTTTGTTATCAGTTTTAATTCCTAGTTTTTAGGGGAAGCCCTAGGGCTATTTAAACAAGGTTTTCACGTTGAAATAGGTTCCACCCTTTTAGTCGCATAACTCTTTTTACAGTTTTTACATTTTTTTGTTTTTGTTTGTGTTTGGAAGAAAGCTGAGCGTAGGGAGTAAAGGAGTGTGCTTGGCTGTGTCCTTTGCTCACCCTTGATCTCAGTATTTTATCTTCTTTTCTTTACTTTTGCCTTGAAATAATGAAATTCTTTATCGTTTTACTCAACACCATGCGTGAGTAGTCTCTTTTAGGATTACGGCTGCTTGAAGCCCTATCCATGTTAGTTCGTTAATTAGATTTTGGCTCTCGATTTTGGTTGCTATGCATGCTGAATAAATATGATTACTGCTTAAACTACCATTCTTTTATGTTTATGAGATTAGCTACCTTGTTTGCATAAATTATTGATGGAATTGCTTGATTGACCGTCATATCATCCTATAATTCATTAGCATCAAAAGGTTAAGGGTAAGAAACAATCTTGTAATTGGAATTCTTGACAACCTAGGATTGCATGCCACTTTTTTAGGCTAGTGTGGTATCATTAAATTCTCTTGGTACTTCTTGCATCATCTTAACTGGTAGGTGATAGACGTTCTAGGCATATGCCCTATTTAGAGCATGCTAAGTAAGAGAGAATAATATATGTTTAGTGTACCAACGCTAGGACCTAGGCATGGGCACCTAATTCAGAGGTTGCATAGTAATTAGGTCAAGAAAATCTGGTTATGAGCTATAATTGGTTAGGATGGATAGTGAGCCTCAATTCGACTTAGTTAATTCATTCAATCATCATCTTTAATTCTGTTTTTGTTATCTCTTGTGTTTCTATTATTTTGTCATTAATTTTGGAATCCAATTCTGAAACACCAATCACCCCCCTCCCCACCCCCCCTCCCCTTTGCCGTGTGTCATGTTTGTGTGTTTGTTAGAGTCTTTTGTGTTTCCTTGCGTCATAAGTTGTGTCTAGGTGTCTTGCGTATTTAAATAGTGTGAGTATTAGTTTAGTTGTTTACTACATTCTTTTATAGTTTTGTTGAGTCTTAACTGAGTTTATTAAATCTAACTTGAATTGGACATAACGTTGATACATAGTCTATGTGGGATCGACCCTTGCTTTGTTGCTACACTATCTTCTGATTTGTACACTTGTAAGGTTTTAACTGTTAAGAATAGATTGCATTATCTTGTCTTCTATTTTTACCAACATGTTTTTGGCGCCGTTTCCGGGGACTTGTCCCTCAACGGTGTCCATTGCTTTAGGTTACTAATTCAAGTTTGTTACTCTTTCAAGGTCTATGTCCAACTCGTTCTCTGTTGAACAGCTTGCATACATCGAACGACAATTGGAGCTGGATTCTCCCCAACCATCCCCTTCCTACAATGCACCGAGGATCACCTTCTATTCTTTTTAAACTTCACCACAATTCCCATCTCCACAAGCATCCCCGCCATCATCACCTCCAATGGCTAAGGAACATGTCCTTGCCAACCCTGCACCACGGCTTCTGAAGGAGTATCCTACTCCTCGTGTCTCTAAGGATCAGTTTTCTATTGTTTTTCCACCATCCATCTATCACATCCTGGAGAGACTTGTCTTCCAAGTTTCTCACCCAGTACTATCCCGTGGCCAAGACAAACAAACTGAAAAGTGAGATTATAGACCCACGACAAGCAAAGGATGAGTCCTTTTATGAATTCTGAGAGAAGTTTAACCAACTCATTTAGTCATGTCCACACCATAACATCGATGACTGCCACCTCATGTTGTATTTTTATGGGGGACTAAAAAACAGTGATAGAGCAATGGTGAACTCCCAATCTAAGGGTGTTCTAGTGAGCACAGTTGAGGAGGCTAGGGTAGCGTTTGAAAGTATTGCTCAACGGGAGAAGCAATTCAGTTATAGGGGACATCAACCCAAAACTCTTGGAGGAGTAAGCAGGGACAAGGATGATGCCATTGCCCAACTCACAACAATGGTGATGCAGATGTATAATGAAAAATCAAAGGGTGTCCATATATGTGATGTATGTTCTATTTAGGGGCACAGCTCTCAAGAGTGCCCAATGGTTGAAGAAACCAACTTGGTGGGAGGCTTCAATGGAAGCCCACGGCCTAGGAATGATCCCTATTCCAATACATACAACCCGGGGTGGAGGAACCATCCTAACTTTCGATGGAGTACCAATCAAAACATTTAGAATCCGCCACCAGGATTACATAATCAAGCCGTGGCTGCCCCAACCCCAAACAAAGCACCATAGTAGCCCTAAGCTCCTCACACTCAAGGGAGTGAACCATGGGCAGATGCCATGCTGAAAACCCAAAACATGCTCCAAACCTTGACTCAGCAAACCACGACTCATCAACACCAAACCACAGCTCATCAACAGAAGACTGACAAGGCCATTGCCAACTTGGATCGTCAGATGGGCCAACTTGCAACCCAACTAAGTTAGAGAGAACAAGGCCAGTTACCAAGCCAAGTAATGGTCAACCCTAGGGGATTCCAGAACCCCATGACCAATGCTATCACACTAAGGAGTGGCACTAAGCTCCAAGGCTTCCAATCTATCCCCTATACAGCTGAGAGTGACATATCAAATGACGAAGAAGCCTATGTTGAGCCTTTGCCGCAAGGCATGTCAAAAACTGCACCGCAGGTTAGCCCTATGGCCCAGCCCACGATATAGCACCGTGACCCTACCACATGAGCAAATTAGGGCCAAAATGAGCCCTTGGACTTACCGCTTCTTGACCCGGTTCCTCAGCCGCACTCAAGCAACGCCTCTGCTAGTCCAGGTAGGACACGACCACTTCAGTCGCAGGTCACGCTGCGCTAAGGCACATGACACATCCTGGGACATGTCGCAGGACACATCATGGGACATGTCCCAGCCAAGCCACGATCAACCACTGCAGGGCACCAGGCCGCGCCTTAAAACGAGGACACCGCCCATGTCTCAGGAAAAGGGTCCAGTTTTGGAACAACCTAAACTTTCTAACTCTGTCGCTCCAAATTCAATTAAGAAAGTTCATTTTGATTCCAATGATGATGTTGTAATACCTTTTCCTGTAGGTTTCAGAATAAAAAGAATGAGGAATTTGAAGAAGCAATCATTAGCATGCTGCAGAAATTGCAAATCACTTTGCCATTCCACAAGTTGGTCAAGCACATGCCAATCTTTGCCAAGCTTATCAAAGACATGGTAGCTGGGAAATGGGGTTTTAGCTCAAATGACATCATAGAAATTCCCAAGGCTTGCTCTACTGTCATATTGCGCAGGCCCCTCAAAATCAAATACCCCGGTCCTCCAACACTTCCATGTGTATCAATTCCCAAAGGTTTGATAATTACTTATGTGACACAGGTGCATCAGTGAGTATAATGCCTTTTCATATCTATAAATCTCTCAATTTAGGAGAACTGAAACCCACTCACCTATGTGTTAGATTAGTTAATGCTTCTGTTACTACTCTAATGGGAGTTCTTGACGATGTGCTTGTACAAATAGGGGACACTTGCATCCCAGTAGATTTTTACATTCTGAAGATGGATAGGATGGATCAAAACGAGGAGCCACCACTGATTTTTGGCCGGCCCCTATTGGCCACGGCTGAATGCATGATAGACGTGAAGAATGACCATGTGTCCATCAAAGTGTTGGATCAATTAAGAACTTTCTCTATCCATGATGCAATTCAATATCCTACTGAACCTATTGTTGATTTTCCTTTTTAAACACGATGGATATCTTATTTTCAGAAAACTATTGCTAACTCATGCCTTGCATATCCATTAAAGAAGGCCCTCATGGACACAACACCCATAAAAGAACATCATGATAAGCGCGTGACAGAACAACTTCTGCACCTCAATGTCGTGCCTGTGCACCAATGGACCAAACAACCTATCTTTGACGATCTACCCTTCACGGCCAAATAGACCCTACCCTCAATAATTCAGGCTCCTGAGCTTGAATTGAAGCCCCTGCTTGAATTCCTGAAATACGTATACTTGGATAAGAATCAAACTCTTCCGGTTATTATTTCTGCTAACCTTAATGCTATGGAAGAGGATAAGTTGGTGCAGGTTTTGAAGGCCAATCAAACTACAATTGGATGGACCATTGCAGACATCAAAGGAATTAGCCCCTCAAAGTGCATGCACATGATTCTACTTGAAGAGGATGCCAAGCCATCACGAGAGGGACAAAGAAGGCTCAACCCACCAATGAAGGAAGTGGTGAAGAAAGAGGTACTCAAGCTTTTAGATGTTGGAGTCATCTATCCAATTTCTGACTCAAATTCGGTAAGCCATGTTTAGGTGGTTCCTAAGAAAAGTGGAATCACAGTGGTTAAAAATGAACATGATGAGTTAGTGCCCCAGCGGGTTCAAACAAGGTGGAGAGTATGTATTGACTATAGGAAGTTAAACTCCTCAACTAGAAAATATCACTTTCCTCTTCCATTTATTAACCAAATGATTGAGCGTCTTGTAGGACATTCTCATATTTGGTTGAGGACATTATTGAAGTTTTTATGGATGATTTTTCTGTATTTGGTCGTTCGTTTAAGCTTTGTTTATCTAATCTATCTCGAGTGTTGGAAAGGTGTAGGGAAAGAAATCTGGTGCTCAATTGGGAGAAGTGCCATTTCGTGGTACAACAAGGGATTGCCTTGGGCCATGTGATTTCAGCACGTGGCATTGAAGTGGACAAAGCCAAGCTTGACATTGTAGACCGGTTACCATACCCTACATCAGTCAAAGAGGTAAGATCGTTCTTGGGACATGCTGGATTCTACAGGAGGTTCATCAAGGACTTTTCAAAAATCACAAGACCACTATGTAACCTCCTAACCAAGGATACCGTGTTTGATTTCAACAAGGAATGCCATGAGGCATTCAATTTCCTCAAGGCTAAGCTCACAGCCTCACCCATTATCATGCCTCCCAATTGGGACCTGCCATTCGACTATGTAGTAGGAGCTGTACTGGGCCAAAGGGTGAACAAGTTGCCTCATGTCATCTACTATAAGCAGGACCCTCAATGATGCTCAACTGAATTACTCCACCACAGAGAAGGAGATCTTAGCTGTTATTTTCGCTTTAGAAAAGTTTAGATCTTATTTAATTCAAACTAAAGTGATTGTTTACACTGATCATGCAGCTTTGAAGTATATGCTCACCAAGAAGGACGCAAAGTCGAGGCTATTGCGTTGGATACTGCTCCTGTATGAATTTGACTTGGAAATCAAGGATAAGAAACGGAGTGAAAATGTTGTGGCAGACCATTTGAGCATGATGATCCATAGCTCTACTGAGGAAGCTGATCAACTGCCATTCTCTGAGACATTCCTTGATGAACAACTCTTTGCCTTGCGTGTCATTGATCCATGGTATGCTGACATAATTAACTATCTTGTCACTAAGTGTGTGCCCTCTTCCTTGAACAGATTTCTAAAGGAAAAACTTGTCAAACAAGGAAAATACTATGTTTAGGTTGAGCCATACCTCTGGAAACATTGTTTTGACCTGATTATTCGAAGATGTATTCCTAAAGATGAGATGAGGTCAGTTCTAAATTTCTGCCATGGTTTGGCATGTGGAGGACACTTTGGTGCCAAGAAGACTGCGCTTAAGGTACTAAAATCTGGATTCTATTGGCTTACCTTATTTAAAGATGCTCATGAGTTCGTGCTCACCTGTGATAAGTGCAAAAAGCAAGGTAATATAGGCCCTAGGAATCAAATGTCGTTGCACCCGATTCTTGTTGTTGACATATTTTATGTGTGGGACATTGATTTCATGGGCCGATTTCCCAATTCCCATGGTTTTCTTTAAATATTGCTTGCTGTTTACTATGTCTCAAAGTGGGTGGAAGCCATCCCCACTCGTACTAATGATTCCATAGTAGTGGTGAGTTTCATACAGGAACACATCTTAGCACGGTTTGGCACACCTAGAGCCATCATCAGTGATAGGGGCACTCACTTATGCAATTGTTCTTTTGATGCCCTGCAGCGGAAGTATGGGGTTACTCACATAGTTGCCACACCATAGCACCCTCAAACTAATGGTCAGGCTGAAATCTCAAACCGTGAGGTGAAAGCCATCTTGGAGAAAACTGTGAGCCTTACGAGGAAAGACTGGTCTCAACGGTTAAATGATGCTTTGTGGGCTTATAGGACGACATACAAAATATCCATTGACATGTCTCCATTCTGATTTGTCTACGGGAAGGGTTGTCATTTACCGGTCGAGTTGGAGCTTAAAGCCTTTTTGGCCATTAAGAAGATGAACATGAATGAAGATGATGCTGGAATTCATAGAAAGCTTCAGCTAAGTGAATTAGATGAGCGAAGGAATGAGGCATATGATAGTGCATGAATTTACAAAGAAAAGACCAAAGCTTTTCACGACAAGCACATCCAGCCCAAGGAATTTCAAATTGAACAGAAAGTCCTCTTTGATTCTCGGCTCAAACTATTCCCAGGTAAGTTGTGTTCACGATGGACTGGACCATTTATTGTTACTAACATTTTCCCTCATGGTGCGGTTGAAATCCAGCACCCGGTTAGACAGGATCCGTTCAAGGTGAATGGCCATCGCCTCAAGCATTACTATGAGGCCCTCACCAACCCAACTCCTGATGTTCTTGCTACTTAGCCTGCACCAACTGCATAGCTTGCCTAGACGCTAAATAAAGCGGTCCTAGGAGGCAACCTAGCCCTGGTTTGTGTTTCTCTCTTCCTTTACTGTTTCTGCCCTTTCTATCCCTCAAAACCTTTATTCTGTTGTCACACTCTTGTTTATCACATTGAGGATAATGTTCATTTTAGGTTTGGGGGTGTGGATTTAAAATTTTTCATATAGAAACATCTAGGTTTGGGGGTAATACACGGCCAGGAAGTTTTAAGTTCAGTTTCAAGTTAAGTGTTAGTTTAAGTATTGCTAGTGATAGTATTATAACTTGTTAATAGGGATGTACATGCTAAGTTAACTATCATTGTTTTACTAAGAGTCATGCCATAGTCAGTAAGTCATAAACTACACTTCACAATGCCATGTTTTAAGTGATTAAGTGAACAAAACGATTGAATTTGAGGGGACCTTAGAAAATTAGTGGAGACTACCTTGTGAGATTTTTGAGCCCAATTTCCATTCTTTTTTAGGGATATACTTGTTTCTACTCCTAAACACTCTTCACTTTTGTTCATAATTGTTGATCATATTACATCATATTTGCATTGGATTTTAAAGAACTAACATCATGTAGATACTCTTGATTTAATGTGTGGTATGCCATAAGAAGTGATGTAGGCTATGTGTGCTTAACCTCTAAAGGCCTTATTCTACCCTATTGCATGCTCCCTAAGCCAACTTCAGAGCCAAACACTCAGCCTTTTCTTTCATCACCCAAGGTATAACCTAACCAAAATACTTAGCCATTCATCAAAGCCATGCCCTATAACCTAAGTTTGTGCTAAGGTTTCCCTAAATGAGATTCATGGTGAGAATGAGAAATGAAAGAAACTACTGCCCAATTCCATAGATATTGGCGTTTTTATCAGAAGACAGAAGTTCAAAGTTCAAAGGTTTCAAGGAGTGAAAAGCTCTACAAGTGACATGCTACATGAAAGTGTGAGGAAATCATTGCATGATCTTGGTTCAATTCAATTCAAAAGAAAAAGGAAAAAAAATAAAGAAAACCAAAGAAGGTAGAAAAGACGTTGAAAATAGAAAGAAAGAAAAAACGAGATAAACAAAGCGAATTGAGCCAAGTGAGCCAAAGACCTCAAAATAAGTCATCAAGAAGGTACAATGTCGTGGGCCCTATGCAAGGGTTTAGTTCAAAAAGTTCTAAGTTCAAGTCATGACTTCTCATGCCTTGGCACAACTCAGGTTCTTTGAATCCCAATCCTTCCTTTCTAACCCCTAAGCTTAGCCCCATTACAACCTGAAATGGAAGACCTAACTGATCTTATGGACAATCATGTTGAGGATTAAGGTACGTATCTATGTTCTTAAAATTAAATTCCTTTCATGAGATCCTTACTTCCATAAAGTGCTATTCTTCATTAATACTCATATGTGATTAAACTTGAATTCCATAACATAAACTCATCACATATGCTTGAAAAGAGTGAAAGCCTAGGATTCTTGTGTGAATTGAGAGTTGCCTAGTGAGGATTAGAGTCGAGGCGAAATCTTTCCGAGGCACTTAGATGAAGTTGTTTTAAGCACGATCACTTGAAATGTTGGCACTCATACACTTAGCACATGACACTCACGGCTATGGCATCTCTGTTAGTTCTGCAAAGCTGGTATACTTACTTTGATTCCTATTAGCATATTAAAGGTAATGTCTTTAACTTCTTAGTTGTCTAAGTAAAACATTTGCGGGTGTTGTAACTGGTAAACCCTCAAGGGACAAAACTTCTCCTACTAGGGACACCTAGGGGTTCAAATGAGTTATCCTTAACTAAGATCGAGTATTTTCAATTTTGTTTAGTCTATTTTCCTATGTTTTTCTCAGAGACTAGCAAAAGATAGGTTTGGGGGTAATTGTTCAGTCATTATTTATACATCATTTGGATGTCATTTAGTGCCCATTTTCATGTCTTTTGCTTACTTTTGTGCCAACCATAGTAGAAAGTGATGCTCTTGTGAGTCATGTACAGGCTTTAGAAATATAGCTTAATTATGAGAATACATGAAAAAGAATGGCACAAATCGGAGTTCAAATGAAGGAGATGCCCTCAATTCAATATCGGGTCTTGAGAAAGGCCCTAGCGCACCCTTGCACCCTATTTAGGGCGCATGACCAAGAACCTCGAATCAAGCCATGAGGGTCCTAAGTCTATATCTGGGGACAAACAGATCAAGCCCATGATGGACCAAGGTCCATGCCAAGACGTGTCCCTGACATGTCTCTAGGATACTCCATCTGCGCCTTAATCCAAGACAAGCCCAGACGAGCCATGGCACGTCTACAGAGCTCTCAGCCAAGTCCTAATCGTATCCCCTGACACGCCTCAAGTTCTAGCTTCCAGGCGTGTTGCTCCGAGGTGCCAGAGATGAGATAGCCAATGGTAGAGACTGGTCAGCAAGAAGGCATGTCCCGTGACATGCTGGCTTGGCCAAATTGGGCGATCGAATTTTCTGCGAGTCTTTGAGCAGGACAAAGCACAGAACTATACTAGAAACATCATATGGAAGTGAAGTGCATGGTTTGTCCCAGCTGCATTTGTCAATGACTCGCTGAGTACTTAACAAGTCCTATATTGGAGCCGTGGCGCTGAGAAATGTGCCAACTGTGTCAAGAAGAGCCAAGAAGTGTGCCAGCCAGGCTTTGCTGTCCAAGAACGCCTCATAACCTTCTAGAATCAGCCTTGTCGCACAAGAAAGACTTTGTCTTGCATCAAAAGCCCGCGGCCTAGCCTATGTCCCTACCAAACTAGGAGACATGTTTTAGCAATTAATTTAGGGTCTTTATGGTATTTTGTTGTCAGTTTAAATTCCTAGTTTTGAGGGAAGCCCTAGGGGTATTTAAACAAGGTTTTCAAGCTGAAATAGGTTCCACCACTTTAGCCGTATACCTCTTTTTACAGTTTTTACGTTTTTGAGTTTTTGTTCGTGTTTGGAAGAAAGCTGAATGCAGGGAGTAAAATAGAGTGCTTGGGCGTGTCCTTTGCTCACCATTGATCTCAGTGTTTTGTCTTCTTCTCTTTACTTTTACCTTGGAATAATGAAATTCTTTATCGTTTTACTCAATACCACGCGTGAGTAGTCTCTTTTAGGATTAGGGATGCTTGAAGCCCTAGCCATGTTAGTTCGTTAATTAGATTTTGGCTCTTGATTTTGGTTTCTATGCATGCTGAATAATTCTGATTACTGCTTAAACTACCATTCTTTTATGTTTATGAGATTAGCTACCTTGTTTGCATAAATTATTGATGGAATTGCTTGAGTGACCGTCATATCATCCTGTAATTCATTAGCATCAAGTGGTTGAGGGTAATAAACAATCTTATAATCGGAATTCATGACAACCTAGGATTGCATGCCACTTTTCTAGGCTAGTGTGGTGTCATTAAATTATCTTGGTACTTCGTGCATCATATTAACTGGTAGGTGATAGACGTTCATACATATGCCCTGTTTAGGACATGCTAAGTAAAAGAGACTAATGTATGTTTAGTGTACCAACGCTAGGACCTAGGCATGGGCACCTAATTCAGAGGTTGCATAGTAATTAGGATAAGAAAATCTTGTTAAGAGCTATAATTGGTTAGGGTGGATAGTGAGCCTTAATTCAACTTAGTTAATTCATTCAATCATCATCTTTAATTCTGTTTTTGTTATCTCTTGCGTTTCTATTATTTGTCTTTAATTTTAGAATCCAATTCATCAAAGAACACCCATCTTATTGAAAGCTTTGAAATTCTGAAAGCCGAGCCCCCCACGTGATTTAGGCCTGCACAGACTCTTCCATTTCATCCAGTGTACACTTCTCTTACTAGCCTTTCCCTACCAGAATTTAGCAATCTGAGCAGACATGTCATGACATAGTGACCGGGAAGTTGGAAGACACTCATATAATTGGTTGGAAGGGCTTGAGCAACAGCTTTGACCAGGACTTCTTTCCTAGCAGCCGAGAGGACTTATGCATTCCAAGAGGTCCGTCTAGAGCGCAACACTTCCCTGGATTTCTCAAACTTGCATCTTTTGTTTCGATGAGTCACCGTTGGCAGACCTAGATAGCTCTCATGGAAGTCTACCGTCCGAATTGTAAGGAGATTAGAAATCAATCTCTGCAGAATGGGATCAGTGTTGGGGTTGAAACAGGCCGCAGATTTCTCAAAATTAATAAGTTGGCCTGACACCAGCTCATATTCTCTGAGAACTGCCAATAACTGGCAGACTTCCGACAATTAGGCATTACAAAATAGGAGGCTATCATGTGCAAAAAATAAGTGAGAAATTGCCAGGGCCCCGGACCCCACAGAAACTCCTTGAATTAATTTCCGTTGTTGAGCTTGGGACATTAGAGCAGAAAAACCTTCAGCACAAAATAAAAATAGATAAGGTGAGAGAGGATCTCCCTGTCTTAAACCTCGAGTGGGCTCAATGTGCCCAGTAGCCATTCCTAAAATCTGGATAGAGTAACTCACTATAGTAACACAGTTCATAATTAAACGAATCACCTGATTAGCAAATCCCAACTTACGCATCATCCCTTCCAAGTGATACCACTCAACCAGATCATAGGCTTTTGACATATCCAATTTAAGAATCACTAAACCCGATCATAGGCTTTTGACATATCCAATTTAAGAATCATTTTCTTTAAAGCACTGTTTCCTCTCCTCCGGATGGCATGGATACATTCAAACGCAGCGATAATGTTATTAGTAATTAGTCTGGAAGCCATGATTGGTTTCAAATGGTTTACAATGGCCTTGGAGATAATCTTATAAATGACCCGGCATAAAGCAATAGGCCTAAATTCCGTCACCTTTGTTGGGCTATCCACTTTCGGGATGAGGGAAATGAGGGTGTGATTGTTCTCCCAGACACTCACCCCATCATTTAAGATGGCCAGACAATAAGAAACTACATCATTCCCCACCACACCCTAGTACTTTTGAAAAAATAAAGCTGGCATACCAATCCCCGGCGCCTTGGTTGGAAACATTTGAAAGAGGGCTGTTTCAATGTCATCACGCTCATAAGGTCGACAAAGCTCATCATTATGGGCCCTTGTCACTCTAGTTTCGGTGGCTGCCAGCACTGACCCAATATTCTCGCCACCTGATGTGCCAAAGAGTTGCTGAAAGTAGTTCACAAAAACCTGGCCAACACCTTCATCTGTTGACTGCCAATAATTATTAGTATCGTAGACCCCACGTATCAAATTTCGCCTACCTTGTTCTTTTGCAGATTGGTGAAAAAAATTTGTATTACGATCGCCTGCACGAAGCCAAGAAACCCGTGACCTCTGAAGCCAAATGAGCTCCTCCTTGGCCTTCAACGAGTCAAGCTCCCGGTCCAACTGCTGTTGCAACTACAACTCACAGTTGGAGGGGGAAACTACACTTAAATTATCAAGTTTGCCCTGGAGCTGTCTGATCCGTGTAGGCATTTTCCCAATGGTATCCCTACTGCACCATGAATGAGACTTCTTACACTGCTCCAGCTTTTTCATCACTGAATTTGGCTCTCCCTCCCAGACATCAGCAATAACCTCCTCGCAGCCCTCATTTTGAGTCCACAGCTATTCAAAAAAGAATCTTTGACGAAGAGCTGAAGAAGAGCTTCATTAACCACCACCCTATACAAATGGACTCTTATTAGCCCATCCCCATTCCATCGATTAGACCATGTATACTTGTGCCCCTAAAAGGCACAGACATCAAACTACAATCATCCAAAGCTCCACAAAACTCCTGCATCTGAGCAAGAGGTCGAATTCTTCTCCCCAAATGTTCATTCGCTGATTCCACCTCGTTGAAATCCCCGCCCACCATCCATGGACAGCCAGCATCATAGTTCAAACGCCGAAGCAGGTTCCGCGAACAATGTCTCATTTGAACTTCAGAATTACCATAGAAGCCAGTGGACCTAAAAGACCGGTCACCAGCACCCCTAACAAAAACATCAATGTGTTCAATAGAATAGGACCTCATCGTAAACTCCACACTATGGTTCCAAAAAAGTGCAAGCCCTCCTGAAAAACCTACACGACCCACAAAAAATCCTTCCTGCAACTCCGAGTTGGTATTTAATCACATCCCTCGCCTCCCAATTCTTCTCTCTCAATGCAATTTTCGTCCCAGCGCGAAAAACGCCAATCTCTCTTGCGCCTCCGCCCTGTCACTGGTTCTTCTCTCTGCGCCTCCCTCTCACAGGTTCATCTCTCTTGCGCCTCCCTCTCACTGCTTCTTCTCTCTCGTCACCCATTCATTACGAAGACGACATTGACAACAGACAAGGAGCTGCACAACTCTTGGCGTTTGAACCCACAGCCGCAGTTGTCGCCGCCTGAACTCAACCCATAATCCTCGCCATCTGAACACAACTGACCATCCCGACGCCTGAACTCAACTCAACTGGACCGTTGGTGACGAGCACCACGACCAAGTTTTGAAACGGGCCAGACCTGATTAAGCCTTCGGATCTCCTCAAATTGAGTTTCGATTTCAGAATTGCAGACAATGGATCTCAAAAGTCGTCTTCTCTCCGAACTCGATCAGATTCGTGTTTGATGTGATAAATTTCATTTAATTTCTGCGTTGTATGCAGGATATCATTGTGCCTTAAGATGTTCTTTCAATTTCTTGATAGTTGAGTAGTTTGTCTTATAGCTATCCCGCCCCAATCCTGATTAGAGTTATGAGTTGTATTAGTTTTGAAGTACATTGCAAGAGAAAACTTGTCCTGGGAAGTTTAAGAAGTATTCTTTTAGAAGTTAGGCACTTGTCTGGTGCAATTACTTTATCCCTACAGATATCTTGTTTCCCATGCTCATTTTTTAACCTAGTTTGGCCATTTTCAATAAGTTAGATGGAGGGGTTTGAACTAGGGACAATATATTTAGATGAGCACTCTGACTGCCAATTGGCTAACTGTCATCTATGACCTTATTTGAACTAGTGAGGCCACATTATATTAAAAATTGATTGTCCTGCATTTTCCTGTTTTAATAGATGACAATTTTTAACAACTTATGCAGATCATTTCCCAGCACCTGCAGGTTACCATTTTTGCAGACGAGTTTGGTAATAGTATAAAACTCTCCAAATGGTTTTAATTTTTCTCAAGGGGAACTTATGAATGCAAATGACTTAGTTGGAGGGAGTATAGTGATCAGTCGTTATTTATGCATCATTTTGATGTCTTTATATGCCTCTTTTACATGTCTTTTGAATGATTTCGTGCCATCAATAGTAGAAAATGATCAATATAGTGAGACTTGTGCAGAGTTAGAAAGATAGGTAAAATCTGGAAAGAACGCAAAAAGAATGACTCAAATCGGAGTCCAGATGAAGGAGATGTCCTCATTTCAATATTAGGTCCTGAACGGAGTCCTGAGTGCGCCAGTGCGCCTATTTTGGGTCACTGGCCAAGTACCTCATATCAGGCCCTCCGGGTCTCAAACCTGTTGTAAGGACCCTTCCCGAATTTTTCCTCGAAACCCGGAAAGAACCCTTATCCTGTCTGACAGCTCTTTTATCTCAAACTTTAAATACCAGAAATACCCTTTATTCTTAAATAATTTTTAGTAAACCTTATCGGTTTCCCGACAGAACCTCTGTACTTACTGACCACTCCTACCTGTCAGACGCAGGATAGTATACAGGTCAAAGCCAAGACCTTGGAATAGTGGTGGTCCAAATAGGAACACCCTCTGACACCAAATGTCAGTAGGTCAGACACTGCTGACATCTCTACTGGAATACCACAAGACAACTGACTAGTCAGATACTTGTGAACCAACAATAATTCGTCACTCTGGGTCACCGCCCACACCAACCCACAGACTCGGATGACGAAGTATTTCCATAGGCTGATTTATCACATGACAATCGTCGTCAAACCATATTAGAGCTGGAAATATCCTCAGCTATCATATTACATCAGTCGGCATATCCCTAGCCACCAGGGTATCCCTTGGGGTGTGCTAGTCCTGTATCACAACTCTATGTACTATGCATAAATAGCCTCGCGACACGGCGGAGCCAAAACTCCTCGATGCCAGAGTCGGAGCACTCAACGAACCAACGGAGTAAAACTCTCAATGCTATTCAAAGAAAGAGTAACCAATTATAAAATGTTTATCTCGGCCCAGATCCTAGCCTATCTCAATCAATGTTTATCTCGGAGTTTCACTGGGTTCACCGCCAATAGCGGATCCTGGCCCAGATCCTAGCCTCCCTCAATCAATGTTTATCTCGGAGGTTCACCGGGTTCACCGCCTATAGCAGATCCTAGCCCGGATCCTGGCCCCCTCAAATCGGTATTGTTTATTTTGGAGGTTCACCGGGTTCACCGTCTCAGCGGATCCTAGCCCGGATCCTGGCCCCCTCAAATCGGTATTGTTTATTTTGGAGGTTCACCGGGTTCACCGTCTCAGCGGATCCTAGCCCGGATCCTGGCCCTCTCAAAACAGTATTGGATCCAAAATCAAGTATTTTATATTCACAAATACGGCTTCAACTCAAAATCATGGACTCAAATAATTACCACGTCAAAACTATATCTCGCTGTGACTCATGTATTTCACCGAATGTATCATACCTCACGACTTGATATCGTGATATGTATCTCTGAATTGACCCTCGAGATACCCAAATCTAGTGGTAGTTTATACTCATTCCAGAGTACCTACTTCTCATCGATATTCTAATTTAAATCTCGGAATCTATCTTTGAAATGTACCACTAAAGTATTAGTTTATACTCGTTTCAAAGTACCTACATCTCATAATTAACAATGCTGGGTCCCCTAAAGCTAACCCTGGCATAGTCTAGATTTCCTATCATCATCTTGCATTATTCTCATTCCATAAATATATTATTAGTGAACCAAACATTCATCATCATACCCATAATTACATCAAATACTACTAACACAATTAAATCAATCTTCATTCAATTGAAATTCCAGACATCACATAAGCTATCACATAACAGTACATAAGTCATATAGGTATGAGTTCAGGAAAGGATTCCACTCACAAACATCATCCAACCCAAAATTCATGGATGCTCTAGCCCAAGGAATACATGCACAATAATAACCCAACTACCATGACTTTCCGATCTCAAAATCCATTTCAAGGTCAACCATTACCGCTGGAATTGCCCAAATCGGGCCTTAAACGGACTCCTATGGCCTCGGAACCAATATAATCTGATCCGAAACATCCCAAAATCCTAGTCACGCGCCGCCGTGACATCGGGAAAAGTCCCACGCGCCACCGGAAGTACGACACACGCGCCACGCGCTGGTCACGCGTCGTCACGCGCCTGGACCGGTCCAACCCGGCCCAGCTCGACCTGACCCGGTCCAACTCGACTCAACCCGATTGGTTCACTCAACTCGACCGGTTCACTCAACCCGACTGGTTCACTCAACCCAATCGGTTCACTCGACCCGACCCGATCTGACCCGACTCGACCGGTCGCCGGAGAAGAAGATCGACTGCCGACGCGGTTGCCAAAATTCAGCCGGAGAAGATGACCGGAAGTCGCCGTCGTCGCCGTCTGGTTTCGCCGGAATCCTCCATTTCCGGCCGAAACTTCAATCTTTCATAACTTCCTCAAAACTCAACCATTATTCACAAATTTTATGTCTAAATCTATCTACTCAAACCCAGGAATCCAAATAAGACCTCAAAACATCAAACACGTACCTGTGCTAGCCGAAAAATCGATCGAAATATCCGAAACTTCTTATACTCGGTTCGGCTTCCCCCGTGGTCCTCTCCTTCGATGGTTGGTACGGTTGTGATCGTGGGAAGGAGTAGAATACGATTTGTGGAATAGAAATGGAAGTCTTGGCCTTGAATCAAATTTGGAATTTGTGGGTTTTGGGTGTGAAAGTCGCACACGGGTTCGATGGTTTTGGGATAAAAATGGGCGGTTCCAAGACAGAGATCCGAATGACATCCTCCTCCCAGATATAACAATGATTTGGGTTAAAAATATCTACCCCAAGTCAAAAATTACCAAAATTCCCTTACACGTCTAGACCCATAACTTTCGTCCACGAACTCCGTTTTCTGTGTGCCGCCTGTCTACGAACTCGTAAGTTCGAGACATACGCAACGGTACTCGAAACACCACCTAATGAGTTTCGAAACAAAACTTGATTTTCATGCCCTTTACCGACCAAGGGTAAAATCATCATATTCTCAAAATAATTAAATTTCTGGTCCGAGTCGTTACACCTGTGTTTCATGACATCAAGGTCCTGTCCTAGAAGTGCCAAGGTCGCGCCAAGGCAGGTCGAGGACATGTCCCAAGAACTCCCATCCTTGCCTAGATGTGCGCCTAAGCCCGGGGTCCCCGTTCCGCTAGCGGTGGATCAGAGGTTCTCCCTCTGCGCTAAGCCTGAAAACATTTGCGCCAAGCCTGAACGAAGATGCACTTATACTATACTCATGATGTGCTTCAAAAGCGCAGTCCCAGATCCTGATTACGAAGAAAGTCCAAAAGCCAAGTTCGGAGCCCTAGCCTCTACCACTGCCAGCTTGTGTTCCCACTGGCCAGCTTGCGTTCCTACTTGCCAGCTTGTGTTCCCACTTGCCAGCTTGCGTTCCCACTTGTCAGCTTGCATTCACACTCACAGCCGTATTCTGATTGGTCTGAGAGATTTTAGGGACGCTGTTATTATCTAGAAGGATTAGGGTTGTCTTAGTACACGTTAGGATAGGGTTTTGATTTTACTCAAATTCTAGTTGAACAAGGATTCCCTTTTCTTGACAAAGAAGGAACCGTGTTCAGTAAAAAAGGAAAAAAAAAGATATATACGGTTGGTTGGAGAGAGCTAGGACCGTTTTTGGAGATAGAGACACCTTAGCCGCAGATAGTAATTTGGTTTTTTGGAGTTTTACGTTAAAGCTTTGTTCTTCCCGAAGTTGAGTGTGTTGGACGTGGAGCTTGGAGAAGAAGGCTCTGTCGTGTCTTCTGCTACACCTGTTCTTTACAATATCTTTTGTAACCTTATTTTTATTGCAATTTAATTATGAATTCAATTACGCTTGTATTTATTTCAGTTATGTGTGAGTAGTCGTTAGGATTAGGGCTGCTTGAAGCCTTAGCCATGTTAGTTTGTTGATTGGATTTCTGGCTCTTGATTATGATTGCTATGCATGCTGAATAAGTTGGATTACTGTGCTTAATGACCTTAATTTATGCTTATAAGATTAGCTACCTTGTTTGCATATAATTATTGATGTAATTGCTTGAGTGACCGTCATATCATCTTATGATTTGGAGCATCGAAAGTATTCTTACTTGTAATATTAAATCATAACGACCTAGGATTGCATGTCACTTTGCTAGGCTAATGTGGTGTCATTAAATTCTCTTTGAACTCCATGCATCATCTTAAAAGGTAGGTGATAGATGTTCTAGGCATATGCCCTGTTTAGAACATGCTAAGTAAGAGGGAATAAGATGTGTCTAGTGAACCAACGCCAGGTCCTAGGCACGGGCACCTAATTAAGAAAATGCATAGTAATTAGGTCAAGGAAATCTAATTAGTAACTATAATTGGCTAGAGTGGATAGTAAGCCTTAATTCGCCTTAGTTAATAATCAATCAACCGTTAATTCTTGCATTGTTATTTTCTGCATTTTATTTTACTTGTCTATAAATTTCAGTTCTCACTTCATACCCCCCCACCCCACCCCACCCCACCCCCCCCCCCCCCCCCCCTGTGTGTGTGTGTGTTTTCACTAAGTTAATAAATATGAACTAAAGTGGTCATAACGTTGATACAAGTACTCGAGAGATCGACTCTTGCTGTGCTACTATACTATTTTTATCGATTTGTGCACTTGCAAGGATTTGATAGCTGTTAGAATTGAATTGCATATTTCTTGGTCGTTAATTCCGCCAACAAGTTTTTGACACCGTCGCCGGGGACTTGTCCCTCAACGGTTCCCATTCAAGTTTAGATTTGTAACTTAGTTTTTCTTTTTGTTTGGTACCCATGTATGTCATTCCAAGGTTCAGTGCACGGGTCATCAAGTGGACCATCATCATGAGCATCTTCAGTCCACGGCTCCCCGCCACCAAGCCCATTGGCGGACCACAGAGATGAGCAGGGACGGGAACGTGGCCTAGTACCGCAAGCCCCACGGCGCCTTAAGGATTTTGCCATGCCCCATGTCTCGGAGGATCAATTTGCAATTGTTTTTCCTGAGTTAATAGTGGCAAACTTCGAATTGAAGTCGGGGACAATTCACATGCTGCCCACATTCCACGACCTAGCTGGCGAGGACCCGCACTTTCATATAAAGGAATTTGTTGAGATTTGTTCAACACTGCGCATAAATGGTATGACAGAATCTGAAATCCGCCTACGGCTGTTTCACTTCAGTCTCAAGGATCGCGCCAAGACATGGTTTCATTCACTGGCGCCGGCTTCCATTCACTCTTGGAGGGACTTGACGTCCAAATTCTTAACACAATACTTTCGCGTGGAAAAGACAAATGAGTTAAAGTCCAAGATCATGAACCCACGGCAAGACATGGAGGAGTCTTTCTACGAGTTTTGGGAGCGGTTTAATCAGATGCTACGGGCGTGCCCCCACCACCATATTAATGACCATCATCTTATGCTATACTTCTATGGAGGCTTGAAGACTAGCGATTGGACAATGGTGGACTCTCAATCCCAAGAGATTCTAGAAGGCACAGCTGAGGAAGCAAGGACCGCCTTTGAGAACATTGCTCAAAGGGAAAAACAGTTCAGCTACAGGGGCCTCTCCTCTAGAGCCACGGGTGCATCCCCAAATACAAAGATGACGACATTGCTCAGCTCACGGTAATGGTGAAACAGTTGTGTAGCGAGAAAGCCAAAGGAGTTCACATCTGCGAGGTATGTTCAATTCAGGGCCACACATCACGGTCCTTCCTCAAATCAGAATGGTAGAAGCAAGACTGTTGAGGACTCCCTCCATATCCTGACTCAACATCATGCCCAATTCATAAAATTCATGCAAGATAGCCAGAGTCAGATGGGAGACATGAAAAATACAATTGCAAACTTGGATCGTCAAATGGGACAAGTAGCAAACCAACTAAATCAGCGAGAGCAGGGCAAGCTACTGGGTCAAGTCCTGTTAAATCCGAAAGGATTTCATAATCCTACGGCTAATGCCATCACGCTGCAGAGGGAAACACCACTTCAAGACCCCACATATGCCACCCTCGGAGGACCTGAAACCGAGCCTCAACCTACTCTGCCAAGGATCGTTAACCAGGGCGCGCCGCAAAAACTACCATAGCCAACACCTCTGGTGCAGAACCAGCCCAAAGAGTCACCCAGTGCCCTACCGTAAGGAGGACCTGAAATTGTGCCTACTTCGGCCACAGCTGGCATGCAACCTGCTCCTAAGCCCAAGTCGTAGCACTCGAATAATTTTAACTCTAAACCTCAGAATTCCAATTCTAAAAAAGTAACTTTTGAGTTAGCTAATAATGTTGATTATCCATTTACTCGCAGGTTCCAAAACAGGAATAAGCAAAGGGAGGACTTTGAGGAAGAGATCATCAGCATGTTGCAGAAACTTCAGATCACACTGCCTTTCCATAAAATTGTCAAGCACATGCCTATCTTTGCGAAGCTGATCAAGGACTTAGTTGCAGGAAAGCGTGGTTTCAGCTCCACCGACACCATTAACATCCCTAAGACATGCTCAGCTGCCCTTTTGCGCATGCCCCTTAAGGCCAACGATCCTGGGCCTCCAACCCTTCCATGTGTCATTCAGTCAACAAGATTCGAACATTGCCTTTGCCACACGAGAGCATCAGTGAACATCATTCCATTCCACATTTACAGGTCACTCAACCTAGGCGCACTCAAACCCACGCACCTATGTGTCAGATTGGCTAACGCTTCTGTAACCAACCTAATGGGGGTTCTTGAGGACGTACTGGTACAAATCGGAGACACATGCATCCCTGCAGACTTCTACGTACTAAGAATGGATAGAATTGACAAAAGTGAGGAACCTCCCCTCATCTTCAGAAGGCCTTTACTAGCCACAACCGAGTGCCTCATCGACGTCAAAAAGGGACAAGTCTCCATCAAGGTCCTGGACCAGCTTCGGACATTCTCCATCCATGACACCATCCAGTATCCTGTCGAGCCTATTGTAGATTTTTCGTTAAACACAATGGACTTACTGCTACGGGAGAGTCTTGCATGACAGATGACCTTGAGAAGGTCGTTACTAGTAACCCACACATTTTGGATTCACTTGCAGATAACGTGATCAAAGAGGTACGAGCCGTTGACATCATGCCAGCCCTCCCATTCCATAGGCCTCCCTTCAAAGCATTACCACTCACAAGTCAGAAAACCCTGCCATCCATCACAAAAAGGCTCCTGAACTCGAGCTGAAGCCCTTGCCCGAGCACTTAAAGTATGCATATTTGGGCGACAATCAAACCCTTCCAGTCATCATTGCGTCTACCCTAAGTACGAAAGAGGAAGAGGCAATGGTTCACGTCCTTAAGGTCAATCAAACGGCAATTGGATGGACAATAGCTGACATGAAAGGCATAAGTCCCACAAAATGCATGCATCAGATACTGCTGGAGGAAGACTCCAAACCATCACGGGAGGCGCATAGGTGATTGCATCCACCTATGAAGGAGGTCGTGAAGAAAGAAGTCCTAAAGCTTCTGGACGTTGGAATGATCTATCCAATTAGTGACTCCAAATGGGCGATCCTAGTCCAGGTCATGCCAAAGAAAAGTGGGATCACAGTGGTTAAAAACGAGCATGATGAACTTGTACCTCAACGGATTCAAACAGGATGAAGAGTGTGCATTGACTATCAAAAGCTAAATAAAACGACACGCAAGGACCACTTTCCTTTGCCCTTCATTGATCAAATGCTCGAGTGCCTGGCTGGACACTCCCACTATTTCTTCTTGGACGGCTACTCAGGATACAATCAAATTGCTAATGCACCCGATGATCAAGAAAAAACAACATTCACATGCCCATATGGCACTTTTGCATACAGACGAATGCCGTTTGGATTGTGCAATGCCCCAGCTACCTTTCAGCGTTGTATGATGATCATCTTCTCTGATATGGTGGAAGATATAATTGAAGTATTCATGGACGACTTCTCAGTGTTTGGACATTCATTCGAACTGTACTTAGTTAACCTAACCCGAGTACTGGAACGGTGCAGAGAAAGCAACTTAGTGCTGAACTGGGAAAAGTGCCATTTCATGGTACAACAGGGAATTATCTTGGGTCATGTGATCTCTAGCCGAGGCATAGAAGTGGACAAAGCAAAATTAGACATAGTGGAAAGGCTGGTACCCCACTACAGTCAAAGAGGTTCGATTGTTCTTAGGGCATGCTGGCTTTTACCACAAATTCAATAAAGATTTCTCGAAAATCACAAGACCTTTGTGTGATCTTCTAGCCAAGGACGCCACATTTGAGTTTACTAAGGGATGTCGTGAGGCATTCAACACACTCAAGGCAAAGCTCACGGCATCACCCATCATCATGCCACCGAATTGGGACTTACCATTCGAACTAATGTGTGATGCCTTGGACTTCGCCATAGGAGCTATTTTGGGACAGCGTGTCGACAACCTCCCTCATGTCATTTACTATGCAAGTCGAACCCTGAATGATGCCCAGCTGAACTACTCCACCACCGAGAAGGAGCTCCTTACTGTTATCTTTGCCCTTGAGAAGTTCCGCTCATAGCTAAATCAAACCAAGGTCATAGTATACACGGATCATGCTGCCTTGAAGTATTTGCTCACTAAAAAGGATGCTAAGCCAAGGTTGCTACGTTGGATGATACTTCTCCAGGAATTCAACCTTGAAATCAGAGACAAGAAGGGCAGCGAAAACGTGGTCGCTGACCATATGAGTCGATTGCTTCACATTTCCAATGAAGAGGCCGATCAGTTGCCCCTCCTCGAGACCTTTCCTGACGAACAGCTCTTCGCACTCCAAGCTATTGATCCATGGTACGTCCATCTCATTAATTACCTTGTCACTAAGAAAATTCCTTCATCTTTAAACATGTATCAAAAGGAAAAGCTGGCTAAACAAGCTAAGTACTTCATATGGGATGAGCTGTACCTATGGAAGCATTGTCTAGACCAAATCATTCGACGTTGCATCCCCGAAGACGAGATGGAATCCGTCTTGACATTTTGCCATAGCTTGGCATGTGGGGGCCATTTTGGAGCTAAGAAGACATCCCTCAAGGTACTACAAAGTGGACTCTACTGGCCCACACTTTCAAGGATGCACACGAATTTGTACTCACTTGTGACCGCTGCCAACGCCTAGGTAAAATCGGCCCTCGAAATCAAATGCCATTACACCCCATTCATTTGGTCGAAATCTTTGACGTATGGGGCATTGATTTTATGGGGCCTTTTCCGAATTCCTTTGGAAATCTTTATATTCTGCTTGTAGTTGATTATGTCTCCAAATGGGTGGAAGCAATTCCCACCAAAACTAACGACGCCAAAGTAGTGGTGCGTTTTTTGCAGAGTCACATCTTAGCCAGATTCGGCGCACCTAGGGCAATCATCAGTGATGGGGGCACACTTCTGCAATCATTCGTTTGCAGCCCTAATGAAGAAGTATGGCGTCACCCACAAGGTCTCAACACCGTATCATTCTTCTGCTGCACCTGTTCTTCACAATATCTTTTGTAACCTTATTTTTATTGCAATTTAATTATGAATTCAATTATGCTTGTGTTTATTTCAGTTATGTGTGAGTAGTCGTTAGGATTAGGGCTGCTTGAAGCCTTAGCCATGTTAGCTTGTTGATTGGATTTCTGGCTCTTGGTTATGATTGCTATGCATGCTGAATATGTTGGATTACTGTGCTTAATGACCTTAATTTATGCCGATAAGATTAGCTACCTTGTTTTCATATAGTTATTGATGTAATTGCTTGAGTGACCGTCATATCATCTTGTGATTTGGAGCATCGAAAGTATTCGTACTTGTAATCTTAACTCATAACGACCTAGGATTGCATATCACTTTGCTAGGCTAATGTGGTGTTATTAAATTCTCTTTGAACTTCATGCATCATCTTAAAAGGTAGGTGATAGACGTTCTAGGCATATGCCCTGTTTAGAACATGCTAAGTAAGAGGGAATAAGATGTGTCTAGTGAACCAACGCCAGGTCCTAGGCACGGGCACCTAATTAAGAAAATGCATAGTAATTAGGTCAAGGAAATCTGATTAGTAACTATAATTGGTTAGAGTGGATAGTAAGCCTTAATTCGCCTTAGTTAATAATCAATCAACCGTTAATTCTTGCATTGTTATTTTCTGCATTTTATTTTACTTGTCTATAAATTTCAGTTCTCACATCATAAACCACTCCCCCCCCTCCCCCCCCCCCCCCCCCCCCCCCCCCCGCCATCCATCTGTGTGTGTTCTAATTAGTGTATCACAGTCCTTTTTAAACCTCAAATTGAATTGGAGTATCGTTTCTCTTGTATGATGTAGTCTTATTGTTCTTATTTTGTTGTAACATATAGTATGAAAAATGTTCTATATGTACAAAATCGCACCTTAGGAATTTCATTATTAGTAGGAATTTATTGATTATTCTCAGTAGACATATGCTGTAGTTTGTTTGAATGGTATCAAGGTAATGTATGTCTTCTATCTTTCCAAGAACTTCTAAAATAATCTGGTTCTCTTATTTTTTTTCCTTTTATAATGTGCATGAATATTCTTGTTCCTTCAGTTTTTCGCTCCCCTTTGAGCCCATTTTACATTACAAACATCCATATGTGCACGTGCAAACAGGACTCCCATGAGTTACAATATAATATTGGGATTTTGGTTATCATATATCCTGATGTCACAGGTTATCTTTTCTTTTAATTACAGGTGAAAGGTTTGATGAAGCAAAGAGCGCTGGAGCAGATTTGGTTAGTGGAGAGGATTTGATACAACAGATTAACGAAGAATTATATGCCCAAGGAGCATGAAACATTATATGAGCAGCCCTCACTTGGAATTGATAGGTTAGATTTGATAATTATTTCTAGTTCCATGGAATTGTAAGCACATTGGTATTTGTTAATGACATGAATCAAAGTTTGCTCTTGCAATGACAACCATGCATATTTATATAATTAGTGATGCCTTTTCCGTCTTCTAAAGTCAGGGAATAAGTAAAAGGTGATGCTTAATACACATAAAGCCTACAAAAATTCTAAAGAACTGATGTCAATAGTTTATAATAACATAAGGTTTTCTATTAAATAGTGAAGTTGTAACAATAATATAGCATCAGTTTTTTATAATAAGATAAGTTTTTTTATTAGATAGTGAAGTTGTAACAATAATATAGCATCAGTTTTTTGAGCTATTGTGTACATAAAGCATCGGTTTTTAAGAAGAGACTGATGCTATTGTGTACATAAGGCATCAGAAGTCAACGCTTTTAGTGCGTCTAGAGGGGTCATAAACAGCGGATATTTTGAAATACCGATGCTTTAGATGGAATGCACTTCAGTGAAAAACCGAAGTCTATTCCTATAGAAAAGGCGACAGTCACCAATACATTAGTGTTTATACCCAATAGACTTGGGGTTTTCATGGAAGTCTTTCATGAAATTTGGCATAGTGTAAGCACATATTCTCATATGTTGACCCAAATTCGAAGGGCTGCAAAGACATCAGAAAAGGCATTGCATTTGTACTGCTGCCATGCTGTGGACCAAGTGGCAGATGAAGATCTGGTATATACTATAGAATGTGGGCCAAGCACAGATCCAATGGAATATGGTGTTCATGAAGGTAATGTGCCTGAAGTAGATGTAGTTGAAGTGGAAGAAGAAGAAGACGAACTTGAACTGCAAGCCAATGATGTTGAATGTAGTAAAAAACCAGGGAAACAAAAGGTGAATGAGGACAAAGAGCACGATAAGGGCAACCCTGAGAGTGGTGATGATAGGGAAGATGAGGAACTTGAGTGGTATAAAGATGATGGTTATGCTCAAGGGGGTGAGGATACAATCTTTCTAAGGGATGTTAACGATGATATATTTCAGACCAATGTTGATTAGGGTGGTTTTAGTGGCCCACACGATGAGGAAGATTTTAAAGAAAGAGACATTCCTTTGTCACTAAGGATTGGTGATATTAGTGGAGACTCAGATGAGGAAGTGCCCCAGAAGAGGAGTAAGAAGAAACCTCTTCCAAAGACAAGAGATTTTATTCCTGATATGGAGATGAAAGATCCTCATTTTGAGCTAGGGCTGAAGTTTAAATCAACTGCCATATTTAGAGAAGCTGTGAGGATTTTCTCAGTGAACAATGGAAGACAGCTTACTTTTAAGAGGAATCAATCTAACCATATTAAGGTGGTTTGTGTGAGTGGTTGTAGCTTTATGATATATGATGCATCAATAGGAGGCAGCAAGTCTTTGCAAATTAAAGAGTTTAAAATTGAGCACAATTGTGGTGTAGGGAATAAAAACAGAAATGCCAATGTTAAGTGGCTGTCATGGAAGTATAGGAGGCAGCTGGCAACCAACAAATGGGATTGGGTTGAATTTCAAGATTTGGTTAATGCAGAAACGGGTTATTGACCCTCAAGGGCATCATGCTATCGGGCAAGGGCCATTGTATCAGATGTAGTGGAAGGGTCCTACAAGAGGCGGTATGAGGTTTTGGGGGAATACTGCTTGCAATTGCTAAAGACTAATCATGGTTCTACAGTGATAATTAAGTCTAAATTGCAAGCTTATGATTGCCCTAGATTTGAGAGAGCGTATGTGTGTTTCCAAGCTTGAAAATAAGGTTGGATGAAAGGATGCATACCATTCATTGGGTTAGATGCATGCCACATTAAGGAAATTCACCCGGGTCAATTGTTGGCAGTTGTAGGAGTGGATCCCAACAATGGGATGTTTCCCATAGCTTATGTTGTGTGTGAGTTGAAAACTACAGTTGTTGGAGGTGGTTTTTGAAGTTGTTGAAGGAGGACCTGTAGATTGAAAACTCATACGGGGTAGCGATAATGACTGATAAGCAGAAGGGACTACTAGATGCAGTGACCCAACAATTCCCTAATGCAGAACACATGCATTGCTTGAGGCATCTCTACGGAAACCTTAATGGGGCACATAAAGGATTAGTTGTGAAATTGTAAATGGATAAAACTTCAAGGGCCACTACAATACCTTGGTACAGTGAAGAAATGAAGAAAATGCAAGTTCTCAGTCAGGGTGCTCACAATTGGCTGAAAGAAAGGGATGCAAGACAGTGGTCCATATCTCATTTCAAGACTCACTTTAAGTGCGACATCCTGATGAACAATCTCTCGGAGGCCTTCAACAAAGCCATTCTCCCCTAAAGGCCGAAGCCTGCGATGTCTATGTGACAAAATAAGGCAATACCTAAGTGCATTGATGACTAAGAGAAGAGATGTTGGTAGTCAATAGGGGGAGCATTTGGTTGGTAAAAGAATCCAGCTGATTTTGGAGGTTAATATGAAGGCACGGCAGAGCTTCATACCTACTCATTGTGGTGGGAACATCTTCGAGGTCAAGCATTCACATAAAAGAAAATTCTCGGTTGATTTGAATGTTTACACATGCTCATGCTAAAGATATCAACTTTCTAGGATTCCCTACCTACATGCTTGCTATGCCATTAGTCGATTCAATGGCAACTCTGAGAAGTATGTGCATGAATGCAACTCCCATGTTGCATATACTAGGACATATGAAGGGATTATCAAACCAGTGCCTAGTGAAGATTTGTGGGAGAAGATTGGTGCATTAGCCCTAAAGCCACCAAAGTATCGTAAGCAGCCCGGGAGACCAAGGATGAAGAGAAAGAAAAGTTAGAATGAGCCTCCTCCTCCTCCTCTAAATCCTACCAAGTTCCCTCGATACCATTCTACCCTTAAGTGTGGTAATTGTGGTGCTGATGGCCACAAACGTAATGCTTGCACACAACCCGTTGACCCTAACGCTGAAGCTAAGGTTAAACGTAAGCAAGAAAGGAGGCAATAACGTGAAGCAGCTAAAGTTAGGTTGGACAAGCTACCGGTTCTTGCAATTCAAGTTATAGTGTCAATCTTACGCTAGGTTGGACAAGCTGCCAGTTCTCGCAATTCAAGTTATAGTGTCAGTCTTACTTATCTCTTATATGAACATAGATTTATAGTCTTACCTCTTATATGCAATTCATATGGTTGGGTTCAAACTGGCCTTAGCAGAACCTGTGCTGAGTTCTGAACATAGATTTATGGATTTAGTTTGCACCATGAACTATCATTTAAGTATCACTTAATACCCTGATTATGTAATATCTTATCACTTAACACCTAGAATATATCTTTGTAGTCTCAATTTGCACCCGTATTACAAATGTGATTGTGATTGTGATTGAAATGAATTGTGATTGTGATTGAACTAAATTCTGATTGTGATTGAACTAGATTGTCATTGTGCATGGACTAGGTGTTTATTATGCCTTTGTATGTGATTAGGTCCGAAGACAAACAAGGAGCACTACCCGTGGAAATGAAGAAGGCATAACTGCCCCTACACAAGCTTCTTGCCCAGATCTTGTGCCAGCAACTACCAGCACTACCCCCAAGCAAGCTTCTTGCCCAAATCATGTGCCAGCAACTTAAAGCATTGCCCCCACGCTAACTTCTTGCCCTAATGATGTGCTAGCAACTACCAGCACTGCCCTAACGCAAGCTTCTTGCCCAATTCCTGTGCAACCAACACCTTGCACAACCTCTTCTCGAGTACAAGTGCCAAGGAGGGTTAAAAGGGTTGCAAAGAAACCTAAATCAACCACCCCACTTGTTGCCCAACCTGTAACTACCCCACCCACTACTCAACCAACTGTCAGTTCAAAACATCAATCACCCGTATCAAGTGCAAGGAGGATTAGACTCAAGTCGCTTGCAAAGCGAGTCAAGAAATAGTTGTTCAACAAACCACATTGGAAGGACTTGTTTTTTTTCACTTTTCCGAATATTGTGAACCCTATTTTTCTTAGTATTCAGTATGCACCTAATTGCCTTAGTGGTGCTCCTTTTGTTTGAAGGACAAGATGGTTTGTGAGGGTCCAAATTTGGTTTGTTATTATCAAAGTTTGATTTATGAATTCCTATGCCAATTTCTCATTCTTAATTGTTCAACTTGCATTCTTACTAGATATAAAATGCATTGCATAAACATCTTACATAATTCCACTATCCACCAATAACTTTTACATAATACAAAGCCCTAAACATAACTAATAGTGCCATCCAAGTATACATAACCTAATACATAAATAAAGTGAAGGATTGAAGATGATTCCAACCACTAAGACCCAAGTAACCAATAGTGCAATCCAAAGCTTAGTCACCTTCCTCTTCTCATTCAACAATTGCTCTACAATTCTATCAAGCTTCTTTAACAACCCTGGAATTATTGTCGTTGACCTTTTGCACATTTTCGGATCAAATCACTCCCAAAACTCACAACCTTTCTCTCTATCTCTACCTCTTCCTTGTCCCTTCATCTGCAAAACTGATTGCAAATTTAAACCACAAATCAACAATTAATCAAAACAACAACAACCAAAACAACAATTTCCTTTTTATTATCACTTACCCAATCAAACCCACACAAATATTCATCTTATTGACCCAACCAGCAATAAAAAAAATAGCTTCCTTTTCATTATCACTTACCCAATCAAACTCAGACAACTATTAATACCACAACCCATAAACCAAAATCTCATTCAAATGCAATTTTTTCTAAACAAACCCATAATCAAACCAGATTTTAAATTCCATTATCACTTACCCTAGCATCTGGACAGACAACAAACCTCCTGCCTGGGTTTTCATCCCTCCATGACGTTTTCATTTCATCTTCCCACAAATGCATCTTCTCAGTTGGAAATTCATTACACTCTCCTCCATATCTGAATCTCCTTTTTAACTGGGAACTGATTGATGATGTTGGTGGTGGTTCACAAACCTTTATAAAGGCCCAATTCGCAAGTTTTTGGTGGGATTACTGTTGAATTTTTCGAATTTTCCCCCCTATGGTTGCGATTTCAGATGCATTGGGGTTGATTTTGGCGCCCTTATTTCGTCCCAACACCATCCCAACCCGTCCCTACAAATTGTCTTAAATGCCCACTCAATTCTTACCACATAGGTGCCACATAATCACTCTAACTGTTGTTAATAACAGAGGGTAACTTTTTTGTGCAACAACGCTAACAGAACACCTCTTCTGAGTACAAAGTGGCACAAATTCTTGTTCTTGGTGCAAAATGAGATTTCGCGCCATATGGTAGGTGCATTTCAAGTAATAAGCCATAAAAAATAGAAAGAAAAAAAAGCTACATTCCAATATGTAAAAAGTGTTAAGAGAATCGATATAAAAAACTGCATAACTTTACAAAATCACCTTTCGCCACGTCTAATGTATACCATGGACGACTCGATCGTCTAGCCTGAGGTATCCCTCCAATAAAGTGAGAATTGGCCACTGATTTCTGTGTCTAACATAACATTAGCCAGAATCGAATAGTGGCAAGTTTTTAAACTGTGGCTAATAATATAAAAATGACCACAATTAACTTTCCATAGCCACATCAACAGTAACTTTTGCCCCATTTTCTAATAGTGATCAAACTCCTATACAATCCATGGTAATTATAACGGAAGGATTCGAATTTCAATAGCTTTCAACGTTACGAAAAAAAAAAGTACTCGCAATAAGTCAATTGGCGATGAAGATGTTTAGACTTGAGTAAATTCTCATTCTCCAAGCACAATAAATAATAGTCATCCTAGTTTGTTGCATTTGATGTTGGCAGCTCATATTTCTAATCCAAGTTTGAGTCCTTTTGGTTAACCAGCTATTTCTACATACCTTATGGTATAAAGGTATTCATGCCTCTCACTAATAAGTGAGAAATCTTAGGTTCAATTTTTATGAATATTTGTTTGGAACTTGATACCTTATAGCCGATTTCCACCTAAAAACCAACAGCAAAGTCCTCAGCACCAAGTCCCAACCCGGAAAACTTCAGCCCTCCTTTAAACAACGATGACTACAGCCAACAACCTCCCTAGCCTCCGACCACCACTTACTTCTTTTTTACAAAATCTCAAAATTTTCTCACCTTCAAGCCATATGTTAGGACACGATTTGATGTGTTTCAGTTGCTTGTACACTAAGGAAACTATCATCTAAGAGAGTCTGAAGGCATTGGCCTAAAAAGAAAACATGAAAAAGTCAAGACGCCTAATACACACGACATGTGGACGTGTGGACACTGACCTCTTCTGCACTTGAAAATAGTAAAGGAAGACCCACAATCACACAAGTTATTGCTAAAGCCTCAAACATGCATATCCATTACTTTCAACTCAATCATATGTAATTAAATTATATTAATAAAATAAATATTAATTTGTACGGAAATATCGATAGTTAAATTTGTGAAAATGTCGACAGATATTTTGATATTGATATCGATATTAATGACGGATGGCGAAAAAATATCGAAAATGTGTATAAATACTTGTTTTAACTATTTTGTTTGAACGTTATCATATTTGAATTTATAATATTTAATATTTGAACTTATAATTTTGTAATTTTTCTAATTTCATTCACGTATTAAAAAACTAATGTTATTATAAAGAATTTTGAGATTGTTTATTTTTTTTAATAGTAGAAAGAAAATGAAAAAAAACAAACAAACAAACAGTAATAGCTTCGTTTCCCATGCGCTCGTGCGCTATGGGTGGCAGTAAGAAGATTTTGGAAAGATTAATGGTTTCTAGGTTGACGGCTATAAACTTGAGACCTATTGAGTCTCTTCGATTTATGGAATGGATTTTCCGTGAGATGCAAGGTATGGGATCCTATTGGTTCTGTTTGTGGGATAATATTTTCTGGTTCTGTTGCAGTAAGAATGTAAATTGGAGCATTCCTCTGGTGTTCTTCAGTGGCATCTCCGTTCTCTCTGGTGTGCTAGTTAATACCTTTTATCAAATTCTTTTATTTTTCCGCTTCATTCTCATGGAATCTTCTCAGAAAACATTTGCTAGCAAAAACCCTTTCCCCAAACCTTCTCCCAACCAAGACCCGTTCGTTACCACCAAGGGGGATGTTGTGTTTACAGTTGATAAGAATGAAACCACAGTGAAAATGCCGGTTGTCCCTACCGAGCTTGTCAATCGATTTACTCGATTTTGCCTAGTTTGTAAAATCTTTGGAGATGCTATTGACATCAGAATTCTTCGAGCTCGCTGCAGAACCAATTGGGTTGGAGTTGAATGGAATCTCAAGATTGATCACATGGGGAGCCAATGGTATAAGATTGAGTTCGCTAAACACTGCCCAGATCACCAAGCTGCTAGCATGGGTAAGATTTCCCTTCCTACCATTGCATCTGTGGGATGAGAGTATTTTGGAAGCAGTTGTCTCTGTTGTTGGAAAATTTGTTAGGATGGATTACGATCTTGCTGGTACCAAATGCCTTTTTGCGAGGGTTTGTGTGGAGCTGGATCTGAGGTTCCCCCAGAAAAGGTGTTCGGTGTTGGAGTGGGAGTAGGATGCTTCCAGGATCTACCTCAATTATGAGAGGTTGTTTGATTGCTGCTTTCACTGTGGCAATAAAAAGCATGCCTTCAATCAGTGCCCTTTGAAGTCTCACGAGCTCCATTATCTGCTGGTTGAACGAATGAGTGGGGAGCCGCCTGTCCTCCCTGAGGGCACACCCATAACTAAGAGTTGCAAGAGTTGGTGCATGAGGATGTGATAATGGTTTCGCCCAAAGCCCATAGTGGGCCTATTGAGGAACAGAAAGGTGTTAGTACTGATGGCATGGAGGACGGTGCTGAGGAGGAGGGATGGACGAGGGTCACAAGACGTGGTGGGCGTCGTGGTGGCCTTACTGCTCAGAGAGGTGGTAGAGGATCATTCAGTGAAGTTCGTGATGGAAGGAGTTATCTGGAGGCCTTGAAAGGAAAGAATAAGGTTGGTGAATCAAATGGCACTAAGGAGAAAGCTAAGGAGATTATTGTTATACCTTCGGATGATGAAGATGCAGACCAGTTTGTGGATGCTCAAGCCATTTCTGCTGCTACAGGAACTCTGCAGGATATAACTGGTTACCTTGGCAATGGGTTTGAGAGCCCTGGTTCCATGACGAGGATGATGTTTAATGAAGATGTGGGGAGGACCCAAAGAAAGAGATCCAGAGAGGACGTGGAGGTCTCTGATGGGACCAGTGCAACCACCCATCCATGAAGCTGCTAAGTTGGAACTACCGTGGAGTGTCCCAGCAAAGCTTTTTTGAGCCAAGCATTTACTTTTATTAGAATAATGACGCTAGATTTCTTTTTTTTATTGGACACTAGAGGCAATCTAGATAAGGCTAAGAAAATTGCATGTAAATTTCCTTTTGATGAACACTATGCTATGCCTTCTAGGGGTCAATGTGGAGGCTTGTTGATTATGTGGAATTTTAGTACTATTTCTGTTAGTAACCTTGTTGCTCATCCTAGATTATTTCACTGCAGAATTATTCATAACTCTATTGGTAATAGTTGGTTGGCTACATGTGTTTATATGGTTCCTCAAAAAGAGCAACAAGCTGCCATTTGGAATGCCATTTCCCTTCTCAATCCTAGCAATGACCCTTGGATAGTCTTAGGAGACTTGAGCAATATTTTACATCCAGATGAGAAAGTTGGTGGAAGACAAACTACTTCAGTCTACATGAACAGATTTGCTGATTTTATCAATAGAAATAACCTACATTCTTTGCCTGCAACTGGAAATCCATTCACTTGGACCAATGGTCACAAAGATAACTCAGTTGTGTTTGAGAGACATGACAAAGTGCTTGCCAATGCTAATTGGATTTCTTTATATCCCAACTGTAACCTACATAACCTTCCTATTCAAGGCTCAGACCATGGAGCTATTTGCCTATCCCCAAGGCCTCCTCTGTCCAAGAAGTAGAAGGCCTTTAGAATGGAAGCTATTTGGTTTGATCAGCCAGGGTTTGAGGCTTTAGTGAGGAAAGCCTGTAGTAATTCTGTAATGGGTAACTCGTGCCAACAATTCTCGACAATGTGTATGAGCATCGCTCACTTAGCCAAAATGTGGAGTAAATCTGAATTTGGCAGTTTACTGAAAAGGGTGAAAGATCTTCAGTTGGAATTAGAGGAGACCCAATGCCAGCTTTTGGCTCATCCAAAGCTCCCAATTCCTTATTTCTAAGGAATCAAAATGACAAGATGATTTTCAAAAGCTCCATTGTGATGAGGAAACTTTCTGGGCCCAGAGAGCTAGAGCAAATTGGCTCCAACTTGGTGATAGGAATACAAAGTTTTTCCATACCAAGCCTCTTTTCAAAGGAAAAGAAACTTTATTGCTAAAATTCGAGATGACTATGGTTTGTGGCATACCTGTGAAGAAAACTTGAATCATGTCTTTGTTTCAGAATTCAAAAAAAGATTCACTCAATCAAACCCTCATGCGAGAAGCTCTATTGAAAGTTTTATTCCTATCTTAGAACCTTGTATTACTAACGACCAAAATGTTTTGTTGATGGACCAGGTTTCTATGGCAGAAGTAGAAGATGCTACCAGAAGTATTGGAGCTCTCAAAGCTCCAGGCCCTGATGGAATACATGAGGGATTCTATCACAAATATTGGCATGAAGTCAAACATCATATTCTAAGGTATGTTAATGATGTTTTTATGAATGGAGCCTCTCTGATGCACCTAAGTCACACTAACATTGCTTTGATTCCGAAAGTGGAAAATCCAGAGGCTACTAATCATTTTAGGCCTATTAGCCTTTGTAATGTTTCGTACAAAATAGTGACAAAAATTATCATTAATAGACTTAGACCAATCTTGAAACAGTGTATTTCCCCTAATCAAGGTGCCTTTGCTCCTGGACGCTCCATTTTTTATAACATTCTTATAGCTCATGAACTTTTCAGTGATTTTCAAAGGAAAAAGGTAGGACTGGTAATATGGCAGTTAAAATTGATTTGGAAAAAGCCTATGACTTTTAGGCTGGACTTATATTGAGAGTTGTTTAGCTAGATTTGGGTTCTCAACCAGTTGGATTAAACTTGTAATGAATTGTAGTTCATCACCTTCTTTTTCTATGTTGATTAATGGTTCTCTAGAAGGTTATTTCACCCCAACTAGGGGAATTAGACAAGGAGATCCTTTATCTCCCTACATTTTTATCTTATGCATGGAGCCCTTTATCAGACACCAGAATAAGATAGCTCAGATTCCTAAGAATCAGGTTGGACTTCTATCTTCTCCTCATGGTATGCGTGTTTCTAATCTAGTTTTTGCTGATGATTCTTTGATCTTTGGAAAAGCCACTAATTCAGCAGCAAGAAATATTTTGAGAGTTCTGGATAACTTTGCTAAGGCTTCAAGACAACATGTAAACTTTCATAAATCCTCTTTATGTTTCTCTCCTATTTTTTCCTTGCAGGTTAAAACTGCTATTGTTAATGTGCTTAACATCCAACATAACGCAACTATTGGAAAGTATCTAGGGATTCATAATATAGTGTTTTGGAAAGACCCTATTAATTCAAGGGAATTAATCTTGAAAATCCAACAAAAACTAGCAGGTTGGAAAATGAATACATTATTAAGAGCAGGTAAGTTGACCCTACTGAAATTGAAATCAAGCATCTCAATGCTTCAACCCAGTTGCTTGGAATGATGTATTTAAGCCTATAGACAAAGGTGGCCTTGGCATAAGGTTGGTGGAGCACTTTAATTGTGCTGCTCTTACCAAATTTGGCTGGAGAATTTTGACTGAAGAAAATAACTAGTGGGTGAAGATCATGAGAGCTAAATATCTGCGTCATAAGCCTATGTTCCTCTGTAGCAAAAGGACTTATCATTCTATGGCTTGGAATTGAATTTTAGATGTGAAAGAGTATCTCTACAAAGGCATTAGGTGGATTGTTGGAGATGGCAAAAGTATTAGCTTCTAGGCGTGTAATTGGGTATTACCTTTTCCTTTGGCTAATCTGATTTCGCCTCAGGAGCGCAGCAACCTAGATTGGGGTCTAACTGTGGACAAGTGCATAAGAGATAACATGTGGGATATTCCAACTCTGGTGAACCTTATCCCAATGGAAATTGTTCAGCTTATTAAGGTTATTCCTTTGCCTTCTTTGGGTGAGAGGGTTAGTAATCAGATGATTTGGGGCCCTGATCCCAAAGGAAATTTCTCGATCAGGTCTACCATGAAGATAGATGTTGAATGAAAATGTTTTGCCTCATCCTCAGACTAAGCTTCTAAAGAAAGTGTGGAAGCTAAAGATTCCGTCTAAGGTTAAGATTTTTGGCTGGCTACTTATTAGACAAAGACTTAACACGAGACACGGGCTTAGCAATTTCTTGCCAAGCTCTGATTGCAATTGTTGTTTATGTGGTGCGCATGTTGAGACTCTGGAGCACCTTTCTTGCAATTGTTTGTTTGCGCAGCAGGTTTGGGCAGTCTCTAACCGAGTAATGAGACCTTTAAATGGTTCTTTGATCGACTGGTTGTCATCCTTGAGCCATCGAGAGAATGATGGTCTCTCCCATCTCAGCATTTGCCTAATGACTTGTTGGCAAATTTGGGAAGCCAGGAATAAGTCTATTTTCTCTAATGTGAGACTGCACTACTCTAGAATTGTAATGGTTGCTAATATTGTTGGCTCCAGGTTTTTTGAAGCCTAGCGTGGAGAATAGGAATCATTCTATCATTAGGTGGATTCCTCCAGATTCTGGTTGGTTCAAACTCAACTTTGATGGTTTTGTCAAAGCTAATCTTGATGCAATTGTTGGCTTTGTTGTTAGGGATACTCACGGTTTACCAATTGTTGTTGGGGTCAAGAATGTGGGTAAAACTAATAGCTTATTCGCTGAAGGTTTAGCGTTGCTGGAAGGGCTTAAGGCAGCTTTCGATTTTGGTTGTCAAAATCTGCTTGTGGAAGGAGACTCTAAGATCCTTATTAACTCTATTCTTTCCAAGCTTGATCCCCCTTAGAGAATTAAGGGCATCGTTGGAACAGTGAGAAAGTTGCGAAGCTGTTTCAAAGATATCAGATTCTCTCTTTCTTTAAGAGAAACTAACTTTGTTGCTGATGCGTTGGCTAATTTGGGGCAGCTGGATGACTTAGATCATATTTGAAGTAGTGGTGTTCCTCCTTCTGCAGTTACGGCCTGGAAGTTTGACTTTTCTGGTTGTGGTTGCCCGAGGGGTTGTTTGCTTGTCTAAAACGGTTTATTTGTTCTTCAAAACAAAAAAAAAAAGTAAAAGAATCATGAGTACCCAATACGATTGGGTAGGGTATGGTTATACCTTTTAAAATTGAAAATGGATTGTACAAGGGTAATGGGTATAAGCCCATTTATAATCTTATGGGTAATGGGCAATACTCATACCCTTAAATCCCATTTGACTATCTCTAATATAAAGTGATAAAAAAGTAATATACAAAATATGGATCTCAGACCTACGTAATATATGCCCTAACTTTCATAATTATACTCTTTTGACATGAATCGTGTGCCCACTTGTAATCTATCAATACCCGACATATGGCATGCGCTCACTTACATTTTCTGCTCTTGAAAAAGAGATTCATAATAAAAGCGCATCCGTTCTAACTTAATATATTTACAACCCTCCGTTTAAAATGAGTGAACACCGAGCAAGTCTGACATCTAGGGAAGCTCCGAGTGGAAAAGAAATAAGGGCTTGACCACTGAACCGCCACTTATCCTTGTAATTGTCAAGCCTCAAGCTATTGCATATAAGCTTTCCTGGTCTCAATGCCATTTGATGGGACAATTTTCCATCTTTCACTATTCTCTGATCCTTTCATTTGCATGGCAGAGGAAAAACAAATCTGAGAATAAATTTGTTGTGCCTTTCATTTCATCATCATCATCATGATTGTCATCATCTAGTGTTCTTAATCTTATCAAATATTCAAATCTCACAAGAAGCAAGTCATTTGCTCCTAATTTACATCAATCAATGTCCCAATAGCCTCAAAAGGGGAATTAATTAAGCTAAGAACACACAATGCAGTGTAGCCAAAAAAAATCATATCCAAACAACAGACAATGCAGTGTAGTAAAAAAATCATACATAACGAAGATAACAAGAGGCGGTCCAGGGTGTGCTTTCAGGGTACAAAAATAGCTGAAACCATCATCAGAAGAACCACCATCTCCGTTGCCGGGTCCTCTGCAACAATTTCTCCACAAGATTAAACCTCAATTGTTAAAACTAATATACAAGATTTTTGTGGATCAGGGGCCCAAAACAGCATGAAAACAAAATGTTGGAAGTAAAAGATGTGGGTTCAGCTCAGCACCCGTGAACTAAAATTTGCAAAAGCTAATCTCTAGATGGCACTTTCTTGAAATTGTATAGAAATTCAACAGTATCTTAGTAACTCTATACAGATACGATACAAAAGTACTTGATTGTAGACACCTTCTGCAATTAGTTGAAGCCAAATAACTGTGCAAACACTACTTAAATTTTAAGCAGACTGCCGAACCATAAAATTCTAGAATAAGCTCTCGGTTGGACGTTCAAGAATATAAAGAGAAGCCTATAACTTTTAGCATACAATGAAAGCATTATCTAAATAATATGAAAATTGGACGTACAAGCATTTCTTACACTTAGTTACAATTTCAATACTACATATCAAGTCTGATCCCGAATATTAAAATCCAAAGTCAAATTTGATGTTTGTTTGAGAGCCGGATATAACGGAACTATAATGAAAAATGAAATATAAGACACAATCATTCACTAAATTGTAGTACAATAATGGGCAGGCTTATATATAGACCAAATATGTTAAAGATGGTGAGCCAGTACTGAAATAGCACAAAGTTGAGCACGATAAGAAATGACAAGTAGCTAAAACGCAAGTATCCTGGACAGGAACTGGAAGTAATAGGATTATTTTTCCTTTTTTGGTCGAGTAATAGGATTCATCAAATAAGCATTTTATCAACTTATACTCGGGATAAATTAGTACCCATTAAGAGTTAATAAAAGCGTGAAAAGGGAAATATGGTAAAACCTTCTGATTCTGATCTTGTGATTGTAATACAATAGGCTGGGAGAGGGTCCCACTGTCAATGTTCTGCATGTATGGCCGTACCTTCTCCTCCAACATCTCATTCAACTGAGCATCAAAATGATATGTAATGTCAGTGCACTGAAACACAGCAGTTCATAGCTAAAATAAATACAGGAGAATATGAAAATTGTAAATTTGTAATTGGAAACATCAGTCTCCATGGAAGTCTTTTCTTATGAGAAGGGAGCAAGTAACAGTAGGCCAAAAGGCCGTCGATTATTGGCTGGCACTTGAACTCCCCTTAGGGGTCGTTCGTAGAGGGTTGAGTCAAAACAAAATGGGATTGAGCTCAGCAAGTTTCTAAATATAAGGACAAAGTTTCTACATCGGTTGTTGGGAACCACAAGATGGAATGAGGAAAAAGCTACTTGTAGAAACAAAACATTTGTGTAATTGTGTTGTGTGCCTCATAAAAAAGTTTAGCCTTCTAATAGGAAATTCTCTCCAATTAACTCATCACATTCTATGTGTGCAAATACAAGTCTTTGAGATTGTTATATTGATGCACAATTTTTGCTTCATTTCCTATGGATTTCTTAAGTTCATCAGGGAAGCAAAAGGGGAAGCAACTCATTTCATTTCCATAGCTACATTAAATTATAAACAACTAACCCTTTCTTGACGCCATCTAGTTTCCCACTGTGCATCCAAAATTTTGTCAGCAATTTCTCTTTGAGCATTTAGAAGAACAGTCATCTCATAAAACTTTTCAGGAACTTTGAGATCCTCTTTACTCCAAGAAGATGCATTCAATGGAAGGTCCAGCTCCTGCCAATGCTCTATAGTTAGTTCATAACTATCCAAACTACGGGTGAACATCTTCCTTTTTTTCCTGACTGATACATACAAAGAGGTATATTTTTGGCCAATAAAATCTGGCCTATAGATTGAAGATAGATTACGTACACCCCAATTTTGTGGCCTTGGTGGAGGATCAAGTTTCATGACTTCTGCTTCCAGTGCCTTCTTTGCTTTATAGTATGGGACATTTTTTACAATAACAGGATCTTCCCTGGCTCGAGCAGGATCTATGGAGATCAAGGCCTATTAATGATAAAAAAAATTCATATCAAAGAACTATATCAAGAAAACAAATTATAGGAAATTGCAGAATATATGAACTCGTAAAATGTATGGGTTCAATTTCAACATATGACTCCAATTTTTGAACAAATGAAAAGAGTATGAAGCAATGACGTTAAGATATTGCCTCAGTCAGACCACATTATACAAGAGGCTGATCATTTGTACATGGCACTAAGATCTGAAGCTTAAATTACAGAAAAACCTTCTAAAAATAAGAATGAAAGACTTTATAAAGAGAGGCAGAGGCCAACAGAAGAGTCGGACATCTCATAAGTATTTTAAGACAAAATCTTTCAAACAAAGTTTTCATCTGAACCATGATAGCATTTTCAGCACTTGAGCAGTGTATTTGTTTCTGCCAAACAATAAAGAAAACAGAAAAGCCAAGCTCAGTTAGTGAATGTTTTGATTATTATAAGCAAAATTTCTTACTTCCTGCAGGTTCTCCCAGCCAGGTTTTCGCTTGGCCACCACATCACGAAGTTGATCATAGCGCATAGATTCCTAACCCAAGAAGAATATATAAACAAGGAAATATAAATAGATAATTAGAGTAAGGCACTATTTCAGTCTTGCTTTAATGAACTATTGTAAAAATAATAAAGGTCAATGCAAATGAGATATTGAGCAATAAGGTAATAAGGATGTGTAGCTTCTTAAGAACAAGACATTCACCAAACCAAGGAAAAACTCACATTTTCCTTATATTGTTGCCATCAAAATATGATGAGAAACAACATAAAATTAATGCAGTGTATACTTTTTTGAGATACAATAAATTGTAAACCTTGTATTGCCACCAAATTTTCTGCTTGACATCATCATCGAAGTCAAATCCACCCATAACCTGAGGCAAGGTAAACAGCCAAAATGCAGCGATGCTGGGATCTTTCATGCTGTGAACTATATGCTGAAACAGTTAACAAGATCATTAGTAGAAAATGAGATAAGAATTCATCAAAAATGATATCGAATGTTAGCCCTATAAATTGGATATGTACATAGAATGAAATTAAGGCAAGTTATTCACTCTTGTACAAAGCATGTTCAAAACAAATTTGTAGTCTAGAAAATAAAACAAGCAATAGTAACTGGATGATTACACAAATATCAATCTTTAATAAAAATCACTTCTCGAATTTGTATGAACATATACTTTCTTAATAGTGCTAAGAGTACAACTATAACAAGAAAATGAATAGCCCTTCTTCAGATAGGGTATCCATGCTAGATGATATGGAGCACTTATTACTCGCTATTGAGCCCACTATCCTTAACAATTTTTGCCTAGTAAAAGATCCACTACGAGACTGACTATCTTCGTTCACATAGCATCCTCATTAGCAACGCTAAAACCAAAATAATCACCAAATTTGACTCTTGTGACAGTTAAGGATCTTTAACCAGAGTTACGCTGGTCAAAGCAACTTTTAATACTGCAGCTATCGAGCCTATTTCTTAAAAAGTTTGACTCTCTTGACTGTAGTCAGAGTCATAAAAATATCCCTATGATCAGTTTGACCAAAAATAATTAAGGAAAACGAGATACCCAGGTAAAATAATCACAATCTGTCTTCAATATCGAGAATAAATAAACTCATATTGTATTCATCATTGGACTCTTTTGTGGGATTGTGGTGCGTTGCAGAAGGGAAAAGGCCCTTTTGTTCAAGAAAATGTGGGTTAGATCTTGGTCTTTCAGGTAGGTGGGATCTTCTAGTAATTATACTCATCAAAACAACAATATTCTCAATAAACACAGTAGCAGAGAGCATATGACAACAATTGATACTAGCCTCATAAGGGTAGTCCATCTTCCTCAAAACATTGTATGCTTTCCATGGAGGCTCCATGATCTGCAAGCAAAAAAATAAAAGCCTATAAGGATGGAAACATTATTAAGATGCCTCGATGAAGAAGAAAACTTGATTATATAACATCAATGAATTTAGAAATTCTGAAATACATATGAGGATGATATTTCCTTAAACTGAAGGGAAGAAAACAAACGAATGAATCAACCTTCAACCTAACAGGAAGAAAATGTAAGACCGGGCTTTTAGGAATATCTAGAAACCAAATTACCAAACAACAATATACATAATAAATAAGAATAAAAATAAAAAGTGGAAACCATTCGAAATCTTTAGTGATAGAAGCCAAAAGAGAAGCTAAAAAGGTAGCTTTATCCCAAATCCCATCCAGCTTTTGGCTCCTTTGAAGAAAAAAATTTAAATGATATGTCCCCGGTTCTATCTAAAATCAATAAGAATAAAACTTTGAAGGTGGCCCAGTTTACAACTTTACGTAGGTTCAGTATCAGTAATCATTGACAGAATAAAGTGTGAAGGCCATTCCCCCCTGTATATCATCTTTATTTACTCAAGCAACATGGTTACAAGCTTTTTGACATAATCAGATGCCAAAGAAGTATATATTTATGAAAATGGTTTTCATCCTTAACCAGTTGAATGGTTATGGAGTTCTAGACTTGTGAAACAAGAGGTAAAGTCCCATACTAGAGTTGACTTATGCATCTTAGAGAAAGTGATGATCAAGTTGGAACATTCAGAATTTCAGATCAATGCAATCAAAAACAACATACTTTCAAGCAATTAAAAAAATCTGAAATAGCTCACATCATCTGCAGAAATTCTGACTTGTAATTTGTCCTTGCATTCAGGACAACCCATCACACCCTGAAACATAGTAAATATTTCATGTCACCTATAATTGTAAAAAAAATGCGCAGAAAATGACTGCAGGGAAGTAGGAAAATATGAAGAAATAAGCATTCACTACTGTGTCATGCTTACAACTAGAATTTAAAAAAAAAAAAAACCAGTTGTAATTCATATATTAAGTTGATAACATAAGAGTTACATAGTTAAGGGCGTTCCTCAATTAAAAAAGAAGAGAAAAAAGCCTCATAGTCTCTCTCTCTCTCATAAATATCTCAAGTCTTACAAAGGAGGATATATTTATCAGTGCAGATCCTCAGTTTGTGAGATAGTAACTTCTTAGTTTGGATAAATTACTGATTAGAAGTTTATAATAGTGTGAAATATATGTACTAAGACTAAGTCAACTGTACTAGGGACCAAATGGTTTACCGTGCCATCACAGGTTGGGCACTCTTTAGATGGCAATGGTGTTTGAAAATTTATGGCAGATGGAAGGTGAACCAACTCAGCCCGATTATCAGCAATGGCATCTGAAACACATTCAGCCGTTGCCTTCTCTCCACTGCATGCCGAAGATGATTCATATGAGAAAAAAAATACAATCAAATGAACAGCATTTCGGTATGGTTAACTAAAGGATTCATTAAGGCTGATGATGATAATAAATAATAAAAAAGATGAACAGGCCAGACAGTAACGAAATATACTACGCCATGAAAACCATAGAAAAAAAACAAATACTTAACGACCTTGAATGTCTGAAACTATAGTAACAATGACAAACAGTGCAGCATAGCTATATTTAGTTTGAGAAACCACATTGCAACATCTAGTTTATAAAATGCTAGTAGCCTCCTCGTCTAGTCAAATAAAAAGATCATTTGAAGAAATACTTTCCTGGAATTCGAATAACTTCAAGCAACCCAGGGGACTTCCATTTTGAGAATGACAGTCATAGTTTGGTTTCAAGGAAAGAAGGTCATGACAGAGTCAAATTTTCTTAATTGAATTCATATTCTCGATGCAGATTTTAGCAAGAGACTGGATATTTTCTTCCCCATTTGTTGGGCTCAAAACACATGCTATTCACACTACCAGAATTTTAGAATTTGGTTTGGTCTCTTATTGGGAACAATTACCAGTTATTCCAAACTGCACAATGATTACAATACACAATAAAGAAAATCAGCATGACTGACACAGCTGAGGATTTTAAGATGCCAATTATAACAGTACATTACTAGAAGAATTCTCAGAGATGGATTTTATTAGCCATATGCGTCTATGCAAAAGTGAAAAATGTCCATACAATTACGTGCTCAACTGTTCAAGACAGAGCATATATTATCAATACCCTAAAAATTTGGCCAATCTATCTCCAAGTTGGCATAAAAATTTCCCTCATATAGTTAACATGTTCTGCATACTTGGAACTCAAAATCTAATTGGAGGGAAGTCTACCTTTTTAAGGTGTAATTCTTCACTTGGTAGTGCACCCTCCCTGATCCTCTGCACATGGTACACCGCAATGCCTGCCATCCATTGCAGGTTCCACAGTTCCTGCACTAAAAGACTGCAGTTAAGAAATCACCCAACTTCAATAAAATATATACCTAGTAACATCATCAAGCTTACCATGGAAAACATTCACATTAAGAATCTTTATAGACCTAATTTGGCAGCCTAGAGAGCAGCCATGAATACCATGGTTTTGAAGAATTAACACATAAACCGCTCTATATTTTAGTGTGTCAATTACTTCTGAATGATGGAGTGAAAAGTAGGGTGACTAGTACATTAATATTCATACAACACAAATAATAGAACAGCAGCACCTTTAAGCAATTACAGTATACCGACAGTAATGTTCTTTTACTAGATAGTTTTTTATGTAATGCTGTTAAATGATCAATCTACACACACATAGATAAATATATATAACCATATAGTACAACGGCAATGTTAGATATTATAGTATCAAGCAGAGGATAAAACATAATGAAAGATAAGGCCACCATGACCATTGAAAGGATAATGAAAATTACCTTTGACATATCACCTTCTTTCCCAGCTCAAATGCTATGTCATAAGTTCCTAAAGTAGCAACTGCCTGAATCCCATGAAGAAAACCAAGAAAGAAGAAAGCACTGAGAATTATGCAAGCTCTCAAGAGTATTAACAGCTCATAACTCACTTGACTAAGCTACAATTAAAATCAACTTCCCCAAAAAGCTATACATACACCAATTTATACCGCGTTCATTTCCACAAAAATTCACACAAACCGCCAATGAACAAAATTCCTCCACTCAATTAGCCAAAGGGCAAAAGCCTCCCGATACAACAGTTAATTTCTCAGAAGTGTATACCAAAATCCATTATTTACCCCAAAACTCACAAAAAACACCTTTAGCCCATTTACAGGCAAATGATAACCCATAGAGCCTATGAAAAATTCCACTAAAAAGTTAAATATCAGGCTAAATTCTCAAAGTGTGCAGAGACAAAAAACTGCCCAGATGATAAAAGTTGGTTTTTTTACAAGAACTCACAAAGATTGACATGTAAGAGAGCTTGGAAACCAACTCGGGCACGCCAAACCCACGCGGAGCAGAGCCGGCAATGTCAAAAGCAAGAGTGAAAGGAGAGAACACAAGCTTAACAGGGAACTCGAAAATGTCAATGAGCTGCTGCCCATATCGAGCTGTGAAGATTTTGTATTGAAAATCAGCAAACTTCTTCAAGCTCTTCAGCAAACGGTCTCTTCCTGTTGACATGGTTGGAAGAGCGAGGAACTGAAATATAGACAGATTGCTTTTGTAATTTGTAGAGGTGAATTTTTGCTTGGATAATGTACTGGCCTAGAAAGAAAGAGTGGGATGTTATCCTGGATAATTTACAATCTGATGCACTGGAGTTAATATCTTCGCGACCAAACAATCCAATTTATTTTTTTTTTTAAACATATTGGTAATGTTTAAAGATGTTTTTTACAATTTTTTTTTTAATCCAAGTCAACAAAACCACAGACACCCGCGCGGAGGGCTTCGCCACCTTCCATTTGTTCCGGCCAATTTCGACCTCCTCAGACAACAAGGTTAGTACCTTTGTGTTCGTCTCGATGAACCCAACAATCTACTAGTTTCGGTTATGTGAAATAGTTACTCATTTTTGCAGTTTTAATCCAAGAAGTTTCGAGTTTTCAGACATTTTTCAATAACTTCGAATCCCTTTTGGCCCTCGGGCCCCAATGCCCAAACTCACTTTAAGTTTTTCTCTTTATTTTTAAAGTAATTGTACATTGTAAAATAAAATGTACATTTATAGCTTTATAATAAATTTGGATTATAAATATAAAGTGATTAAACACGAAATAATACAACTCATAGAGCATGATGCTCACAATATTTTTTTCTAAAATCATCTAGGAGCATCAAACGCTATTATAGCCCTAACATACAACGTTTTCACCTTCACCTTTCTAAGCTTCTTTAAACTCCAAAATTGTAAACAAATCATGGAATCCAAACTCGTAAAAGTACAAGGAAAATTTGTACTTGAACAAATGTCAATTGAAACTAGGCGTTCCAATAATAGTTTGATTATGTCAAATGATGCATGGGTGAGGGGCATCACCATTTCCAAGTAGATATTTACTATTAAATTAATATGGGCCTAACCGGGTCAATAAACTACCTTACATTAGTATTATTCCTCATTTGTAAGTGAGAGGTTTTAAGTTTAATTTTCATGAATGGAGAGGACTTTGTATATTTGCGTGAAGTTTGATCCCTAGTGCCTAACTCATTATTTTATTTTTTTCAAAATCCTAGCCTCCGTTTTCTCTCCTCTTAGTCCCAAAGAAAAAAGCACACCAAGGGAGAAGAGTTATCTTCCTCCCTCCTGCCCTCTACTGTTTTTCTCTTTTCTTTTGGGTTAGTAGTAAGAGTCCCTTGTGGTGACTAACTGGTCTGAGCCATGTTCAGATTTAGTTTCCCCATCATTGTTATTTTGCTATTTTTTCAATCCATCCCATTACCCAAAATTTTCCTTTAAAAATTATTCTTTTTCCCCAAATCTTGTTCTACCCTATTGTTGGAGGAGTTTGCCGTAATATTCCCCATTGATTTTGGTCATAGTAGTTATGTTACACCCTGCCCCCGAATATACAGCCAGATATCGGGAATATCGGGTGCTGGCTGACACCTGGACGCTGAGTCCAGGTGACGAAAGGCCAACTAAAACGATGCGTTTTAGGAAGTTTAATGAAAGGTAGAGTAGTAAACACTAAATTACCGTTTCACCCCGACAGCGGACAACTCATAGCTTAATTAAAGTAAATGATGATCATAATTAAAGCATCAATGCTTAACCGATTGTTACCTTGTTACACCCTCTTTGAGTGGTGTCATAGCTGTCATCACATGATTCCCTCCTCGCACTCACGAACCTTCCTCTGCATACCTGAGGGGCGTAAAACAAAAATGTGAGTGGAACTTAATAGTTTTTCAGCAAAACAAATCATTCATATATAATACAAACCCCTCAAAAGATCATAAGGTGAGTAATGAGAGTTATATTCGTAGTAGGAGATTTCACCAGTCAAACCGCCAGAGTCTCCCCTGTAATCACATATAACTCAAACATTATCAAGGTTATCTCGCCATTACATTTATCATTCAAGTTCAACACATGTGACACTATTTCATACTCAACATTATAATTATTATCATAAACGAGCAACCCCACGGGGTTAGCAAGCATTCAATGCAGTCTATCACATAATGATTTACCAATTAACATTCACATTAAATATTCATATATTGAAGATGACACATCTAATCTTATGGATGAAAAGACTAGTAATACTTTGATACCATCGCCTCTCTATGATGGTATAGATCATCTGAAGGACACATCGTTCATACAAAGCATAATTTCATCAATCGGGGTCACCCCTCACACCATACCCACTGACCTCGATAACGACACGTATCCTCACTGGTACATGGACTATGATCACTAGTCATGACAATCATCGTCATATCGTATAAGCCGGCAAGTCCCTCGGCTCTCATATCGCATTAACTCATATATCATAAGGTATTCGCCGGCAGATCCTCGGTTATCATCGTATAGTGTATAAGCCGGCATATCTCTCGGCTATCATAATATCGCATATAAGCCGGCATAATCCTCGGCTACCATCATGTCATAAGCCGACAGCTATCGTAATATCTGTTGATATGAATCCATTAATTATAATTGTAAATATATTTATCCTTTCCTAGATAGGAATCTATTATAAAGACTATAAATACCTCGGAGAGATACACACATTATATTCATAACCCTAAATTTTACTTGGTATCAGAGCCGCATAGTTATTCGGTCGGTGAAGAACATAAACCCCTAATCCCTAATCCGATAAACCAGAGCCGCATATCCTTACCAAGGACCCGAACGAAGTCCATACCAGACCCGGACAAAGTCCATACCAGGACCATTTTTGGTTGTTATAGGATGACCAGCCGACGTCGACGAACCTGTCAATTCCCAGCCGACGAATTCCAAACGAAGTCCATACCAGGACCCGGACTTCTTTTTTCGGTCGTTACAGACCCGGACGAATCCGTCAATTCCCAACTGACGAATCCGTCAATTCCCAACCGACGAAACCGTCCATTCCCAGCCGAAGAACCCCGGACGAAGTCCATACCAGGACCCGGACTTCTTTTTTTCCAGTCGTTACAGACCAACAAGGACCCAAACTTCTTTTTTCGGGTCATTACAGACCTGGACGAAGTGACGAATTCGGTCGTTACAATCCATACCAGAATCCGTCAACTCTGTTTGTGCGTGTTTCTACTCGGGGCTCGACGAAACCGTCCGAATCCTGAGTACCCGACTGGACCGTCCGAATCCTGAGTACCCGACTCGACCGTCCGACCTGAGTTGTTTTTATTTTTATTTCGGATCATCATTACCCAATGGCTATCGGCGATGACTTCGGTGCCCTTATTGTGCCACCCACCGTGAATGTGGCAACTGCAGAACCAATATCAATTCCATATAGTATAAAATTAGATGGTATTAATTTCACTTTATGGTCACGGATGGTAACTATGTTTGCTTCAGCCAAAGGGAAGTTTGGATATCTCACTGGTACTGCAACACAACCTGACGAAGGGGCATAAACCTATGATAAGTGGGTGATGGAGGATGCAATTGTGAGAAGTTGGCTTATTAGTTCCATGGAAGCAAATGTGATTAATTTGTTTATTCTTTTGCCTACTGCAAAAGAGATTTGGTCTCCTGCCAAAGCAACTTATTATGAAGGTGCTGATAAATCAATTCTTTATGATTTATCTCGTCGAGCCATGTGCACAACACAAGCTGGGAGACATATTTCTGTGTACTATTCCGGTCTTAAGACAATTTGGCAGGAGATTGATCATCGGAGACCTTCGCGTTTCCATCAGGCAGATGCAATCAAGATTTGGAAGGAAGATCTGGATGAGGAGCGAGTTTATCTCTTCCCTGCAGGTCTAGATGATGTTTATGATAATATTAGAGGAGATTCTTCGTACTACCCCCTTTCCCGGACTTGAGGGTGCTTATGCTATTATGAGGAGCGAGGAACAACGTCGTACTACTATGTTGAGTCAGGGACACAGTTCTAACATGGCCATGGCAGTCAAGGCCTTTGGAAATATGTCCTTATCTCAACAGTCATCTTCAGCTCCGTACATGTCCTTTATGACTCCACCAAGGCCTCCAGGTGGACAATGTACTTATTGTGGAAGTAAGAAACATAAGGTGGATACTTGCTTCCAGAAGAATGATTATCCTGAGTGATGAGAAACTCATAAAGAACGTTTGAAGGCTAAAAAGAAGAGATATGCACCAACTAGGAAAGTAGCGCTGGCAGTACCAGTGGCAGGCCCACCAACCTCTGCCATGACAGGGGTTTCCACAACAGTCGCTCCTTCACAACCTGGTGTGACACCAGATAGTTATTCTCACTCAATGGTAGATTCTACCCTCCTTCAGCAGTCAGGTAATATTGAGCTTGTTTTCCTTGCTACTAATTCTGGAAAAGACCCTGGTTGGATCCTTGATTCTGGTGCTACGAATCATATGACTTTTGATGCTTCTATATTATGAGATAATTGCTTGCTTGCTTGTTCTACTATTGCAAATGCCAATGGTGTGCCGTATCCTGTTACTGGAGCAGGGAGGGTTGATTTGACTCCATCCCTATCTTTAGATCATACACTATTGATTCCCACTCTTTCAAACAATCTCTTGTCAGTTCCACAAGTCACTACCCAATTAAATTGTTTGGTATTAATCTATCCCACTTTATGTCTTCTTCAGGATCTCAGCAGCGGGGAGATAATTGGGCGTGGTACTAAGAGAGAGGGTCTTTATTATGTGGATGATGTATGTGTGAGGCGATCTTTATCTGCTCAAGGCTCATCTCGTGCTCATGAAGATCACATTCGCTTATGGCATCACCGGTTGGGTCATGTTTCTTTTGGATATTTAGAGCATTTATTTCCAGTTTTATTTTCAACATATAAACCTTCGGATTTCCAGTGTGATGTTTGCATTTTGGCAAAGAGTCACCGTGCTACTTATCCTAATAGCTCAAATAAAAGATTTGTTCCATTTGCCTTGGTACACTCGGATGTTTGGGGCCCTGCTCCTATTACTACTACTTCAGGATTCCGTTGGTTTATTATTTTTGTTGATGATTGCACTCGCATGACTTGGTTATATTTGATGCACAATAAAAATGAAGTGATGATTGTTTTCGTACTTTTCATAAAATGGTTCAAACCCAATTCTCTGCTACATTGAAAGTTCTTCATTTTGATAATGGTGGCGAATTTGTTAATCAGACTTTGCAGGGTTATTTTAAGGATCACGACATAATTCATGAAACTACTTGTCCTTCTAGACCACAACAGAATGGTGTGGCCGAACGAAAGAATAGACAAATTTTGGAAATTACCCGAGCTAGTCTAATTGGGGCACACATGCAGCCACGATTTTGGGAGGAGGCTGTCACTACTGCCGTTTATCTTCTCAACCGTGTTCCTACTAGGGTGTTGAAATTTCAAACGCCATTGGATAAGCTAGCATCTAGCATCTTATGTCCCTCTTCCATCCCATCTCACGCTTCCATCCCATATATTTATCCTTTCTCGGAGCATGAGATGGTTTTTGCATCACCCGTCCCTAATTCTCCTCTTCCAGGTGAGCCTATTATTGAAGAGGTGTATTGGAGTGAATTGTTCCAAGATAATATTGAGTTGAATTGGGTAATAACACCGGTTGATACTGTTATAGCACCAAATGAAGCTTCCGTTAATATTGTAATACCAGTTATCGTTTCTACAGTAGCCAATTTTGAGACCGGATCCCTGAATGCCCCTCTCTCTATTTCATCAACAGTACCCACTATCAATTCTCCTCCTGCTGATCTTCTTGAGGTAAGTATAGACTCTGTAGTTAATACTAACAATACTTGTGAACCTGTTGAGACTGACAGGTATCAGTTGCCACCAAGGAGTAATCGGGGAGTCCCACCCGATAGATATACACCAGACACTATGAAAAAGGTGAAGTACCCTATTTCCCATTATGTATCCACTCATCGCTTGTCAGAAGCTTGCCAGGCATTCGTTAGTCATATGTCTGCAGTGACTGTTCCTACTAAGGTACAAGAGGCATTGTTTGGTCCAAAATGGGCTAGGGCAATGATGGAGGAGATGACAGCACTTGAAAAGAATCGAACATGGGAGTTAGTACCTTTGCCAGAGGGGAAGAAGCATGTTGGATGCAGATGAGTATATACAATCAAGCATAAGCCAGATGGTTCCATTGACAGGTACAAAACTCGACTTGTTGCTAGAGGTTTTACTCAGACCTATGGAATTGATTATCAAGAAACCTTTGCTCCTGTGGCAAAAATCAATACTATTCGAGTGTTGCTATCCTTAGCTGCAAATTTTGATTGGCCCTTACAGCAGTATGATGTTAAAAATGCCTTCTTGCATGGAGATTTACAGGAAGAAGTCTATATGTCATTATCGCCAGGATATATAGCTTCTCATGATTCTGGTATTGTTTGTAAACTGCAGAAGGCGCTATATGGTCTGAAGCAATCTCCACGTGCTTGGTTTGGAAGATTCCGACTTGCTATGAAAAAGTATGGATATGAACAGAGCAATGTTGATCACACCTTGTTTCTAAAGAGGGTAGGTAGTAAATTAACAACACTTTTTATTTATGTTGATGATATGGTGGTAACTGGGAATGACTTTGAAGATATGGGAAAATTAAAAGAATATTTGTACTCTGAATTCGACATGAAGGATATGGGTGGTCTCAAGTATTTTTTTGGGTATTGAAGTTACCCGTTCCAAAGGTGGTATCTTCTTGTCTCAATGGAAGTATGTCTTAGATTTACTAAAGGAAACTGGAATGTTTGGGTGTCAACCAATTGGAACTCCTATTGAACAGAATCATGGTTTGGAAGAATGCTCTGATCAAATTCCAGCTGATAAAGGATGATATCAGAGGTTAGTTGGACGGTTTATTTATTTGTCTCATACTAGACCTGATATTGCATATGCTGTTAGTGTTGTAAGCCGCTTTATGCATAACTTGGGTGTGCACCACATAGACACTGTGTTGAGAATTATGTGGTATCTGAAATCTGCACCAGGAAAAGGGTTGTTGTTCTCAAACCATGGGCGTGCAGATGTTCTGGGGTATACAGATTCTGATTGGGGGGCTAAGGGAGAAAGAAGAAGGTCAACTTCTGGCTATTTTACTTTTGTCAGAGGTAACTTAGTTACTTGGAAAAGTAAGAAGCAGAAAGTTGTAGCTCTATTAAGTGTAGAAGCATAATACCGAGCAATGGTGAAAGGTATATGTGAGTTATTGTGGTTGAAAAGGCTTATGGGGGAGTTAGGATTTCCTATTGACAAACCAATGAAATTATATTGTGATAATCAGTCAGCGATTAAGATTGCTGAGAACCCAGTACAACATGATCGAACGAAGCATGTAGAAATTGACAGGAATTTTATTTATGAGAAATTGGAGGCGAGGATAGTTGAAGTACCGTATGTTGGCATTGCAGAACAACTGGTAGATGTGTTGACTAAGGCTGTGTGTAATTTAGTATTTAACGATTCACTTGTCAAGCTGGGCATTCGTGATATCTATGCACCACCTTGAGGGGGAGTGTTGATATGAATCCATTGATTATAATTGTAAATATATTTATCCTTTCCTAGATAGGAATCTATTGTAAAGACTATAAATACCTCTGTAAGTGGAGGAGAGATACACACATTATATTCATAACCATAAATTCTACTATATCATCATAAGTCGTCATGTTACCTCGAATATCATATCACATAAGCCGGCATATCACTTGGGCTATCATATCTCATCAGTCGGCATATCCCTATGCTGGCATATCATATAAGCTAGCATATCACCTCGGCTATCATATCTCATCAGCCGACATATCCCTCGGCTAACATATCATATAAGCCAGCATGTCACCTCAGCTATCATATCTCATCAGCTGGCATATCCCTCGGCTGGCATATCATGACTCAATCATCATCTCAGGTATCCCAATGGCATTGTTTTTGCACGAGTCATGCGCATATGACATGACTGGGTGTCTTCGCTCGTACCACAACCAAGTGAAGGACTGGGTGCAAGCACCATCACCATGAGTCCCCCTAGAAGCTCTGGGATGCATAGACTCATAAGAGCTCGAGGATAGGACTGGCGCTATTTAACTACTATAGAGTGAGCACATATGAGCGATCATGTAGAGGACTGGTCTGTGGCCTACAGACATGCATGACACCAGCGGCCACCATGTGGGAATACCATGACTCATCACTGACAAAAGACCCAACATGACTCGACATGGCTCATAACTCGGACTCATGACATAAGACACACGTACTAGGCTAGCATGCCTCGGCCGTAGTATCTCAACATCGACTCATGTGCTAAGCCGGTATGACGTCTCGGCAATAGCATCTCGACACTGACTCTCATGCTAAGTCGGCATATTCCTCGACCTTAGCTACCACAGTCATATCTCTGTTCTTTCCCGATTAACACCGTTGTCGTATTCATCATTTCACATCGATATCCACCCATACTCGTGGTTCGAATATTGTAGCTGGTATCTCGGTATCAAAACCTCGTGATATTCTCTATAATATTAGTTTATACTCATTTCGGAGTATTTACCTTTGTAGGGTTCACCAAACTTAATAACATAATCACATAATGCTAGGACTTAACGTCACCCCTGGCATATTCTATATTTATTTCCTATTAGCAACAAATTCCATAGGATTTATTACCATCAAGTAAGAATATTAATTACATGCCAGGCCCTAATTCTAGCTCGTGGTATCGTCTAGGATCTCTAACATCGTCCTAACTTAATAATTAAACCAAACATTCTCAAGCATCACAACCAAGACATTCATCACCAAACTCATTTCCATGATTATTCTAATCATCCTAAAGTATGTCACATTCAATCATATATGACCTACTAAAATTTCCCAAATTCCCTAAGCATATATTTAGTCAACCAAACATTTAACACCATTCAATTCATAACTAATCAATTCACATGTCAATCATCACATATGCAATCAAATACAATCGTATAAGTATTAGTTAGGGAAGAATTCTACTCACAGTACATCGGGGAGAGCTCACCCGACCGGATCCACTAATGCATGTACTTAGAGACGTTCTTTCTCGTAGTCTCCATAAGCCTCGTCTCGATCCGTACGACCATTTGAACTCTCCAATATCATAACGCCTAGCAAATAAGGCAATTAATATTAATAATGAACTCTTGGACCATTAAATTAGACTTCCTATTTTTCGGGAGTTCACTAACTCTCAAACAGATTTAAAGTGACTAAAACCATCTCAAACAGCACCCAAAAAACTTTGATGGACCCGAAACCTACGCCAATGGATCCGAAATGTCAAATTACATAAAAGTGTGAGTTGCCGGAGACTGGGGGTGGGGTCCACGCGCCCCCACTCTCCTCTGCCCCACTTTGGGCTACGACTGCATGGAGCACTTGCCCCTAACCTCGCTGGCGCCAACCGTAATCTGCCATTGTTGGCAGTTTCAAGCTTTCCTGCAACTTCTTCAATACTCAACCAAAAACTACAAACCAATAGTCTAAATTCATTTACTAAATCCAAGAACTTCAAATATGAGGTCCAAATTGGAAGCCATTACCTTTGGTGGCCAGAAATCGCCTCGAAAGACGCAAAACCCACTTAATTTCACGGCTTGCTGCGCCGCGTATGGTGGTCGATAGCCTTGGGCGAGGACATGGTTGTGATCGTGAGGAGGAGACGAAGAAGATGGTCGTCTTGGTTTGGCCTGGGTGGTCGCTGTTTGGTGGCGACGTCCATGGCTTCCACACGAAGCCTCGCTGGAGAAATAGAGAGGGAGAGACTATGTGAAAAGAGAGAGAAAGTGGTGTGGGCCAATCAGGAGAGGAGAGAGAGTGCCTTTTTATAATTTAAACTTTTCCAAAATTACCATTACGTCCTGATAGTTTTAGACCCGTAACTTTCTCATTTGAACTCCGATTTCCACGTGTCAGCTGTCTACGTACTCATAAGCTCGAGAGCTACATAATGGTGCAAGGAAAATTCCCAAAAGAGTCCTCGAATGAAAAGTGACTTTCGGGAAATTCAGGTGTAAACCGGTAAATTTTGTAAGTCCAACCTTTAATTCACGGCCCAATTAACGTTGGGCCTTCACTATAGGCCCAATATCAACTTAGTTCGACCCAATAACTCACCGGAATTTCCAGTAATTTATTAATTGGATTTTATTTTCCAGGACGGGTCGTAACAAGTTAGATTAGGACTTTTGGTCATTTATTCGCATTTATGCACCACTGGATCGCTGGAGATCAAGCCTTCCTCAGATCCTCCCCTGCTCTACAAGTTTTTCAAGACCGTATGTGATGGGTTTAACAGCGGTGGCTATTTGTTTTGGTAGAGGTAGTCTGTTTAGGGTTAGGTGTTGTTAGGTTTTTGGTTGTATTGGGCTTTATGGGCTTAGTTTGTAATTTTTCATAATATTAGTGATGTGGGTGTTTTAGTCGTTTGTGCGGCTTTTGTCCGCGTTAGTTTGCCGTTTTGGCTTGTGAGTCTTGTTGTCATAACTTGATTTTGATGGTATGTCTGTACCCTTCATTATAATACAATAATATTAATTTTGATAAAAAAAAAGTTTTAAACAGGATAGGTTAGTTGTTTGAAAAAATTACTATAATTAACTTACTAACAAAGATTAGAAGACTTGAGCTGTTGAATATATCGCTTATTTTCCTTTTACAATTATAAACATCGACTTGAAGTCCTATTTAGTGCATTAGTTTTCTATTTGCAACTCTATCTAAAATGTGACAAACCTTTTATTTTGAGCATAGTGAAATTGACGATAAATTATCTTTTCCCTTTTTATTCACATTGCATATTCCAACTCATAAGAATTGAATTAAAAACCTTTTACTTATAACTGAAAAGCAACACCCTTAAATGTCGTGATTTAGATTAAATTAAAATAAAATATTGTTTATATTTTTAAAATTATACCCCTTTATCAACTTCCTCCCTCAACTATATTAATAGCCAACTTCCCCTTTATAATTACATTTAGTCTAATCTTTCGTTGAACTTATCACACTTTACGAAATAAAATATATTTACTAACATAAATAACGAAAATTATAACAAATCATTTTTAATGCCCGATATGTAACTTGTTTCGACGGAACAATTGGATGAAATATGAAAAATCATGATGATGATGATGATGATATATATATATATATATATATATATATATATATACATATGTTAGAGGGCAAAATGACTAGTAATAATAATAGAGGGTGGAAATTTTGGTTGAAATAAAAGTTTTTTATATGATATTGGTGAGGGGATTATACATATTAAGTCTCAACCTCGTCTTTTAAAATAGTCAAATTTGAGATTTCTTACTTCATAGTGGGTACACTAAACAATATGTTATTGGTTAGTTGAAATAAAATTTTTGGAAAGCAAATGGAGATACGTTCGCGGACAAATTGATAAATTACTTTACAATATAATATAATAAGGAGAATACTTAGTGGGTACACTAAGACCAGCATATAAAAGTTTTTTTTATAAGATATTGGGAAGGGGGACATATACATATTGGTAGGGGCACGGTTTGGATCAATACAGATATTGCTCAAATTCAAATCCAAACCGTTAAAATCTAAACAGTTCGATAGGGTTTGAATTTTCAAAAAAAAGAATCGAAACCATTCCAATCCAAACTGTTATTAATGGTTTGGTTTGGATCGATTTAGACGGTTTAGGTATAAAATTTCCATGTAACTTGTTCACTAACAAACCCCTCTAATACTTCATTTTTTTCAAAATTCCGCCATTCTCATCAAGATTTCATTGATTCACATGAGATTTATTTCATACACATCAACAAACTAAAAATTTCAATATTTTAAATTACAAATATGACGGGTTATGTTTACATATAATTTAAATTATAAAGTAGCACAAAATGAGTAAGGATTAAGTGAGGTAGGGATGTGATGAACACCTATATTAACATTTTATAGGGTGAAAAATATTAACTAATAAATAATATAAATACATAAGAACATTAATGGTTTGGTTTGGATTCCAATGGTTTTCAAAATGAAAATTCAAAATCAAACCATTACTAACGGAATGGTTTGGATTTTCAAACCACTTGACTTTATTTGGTCAAATTCATACTAGAGTGCCAATAACGGTTGAATCGAATCGGTTTCTGGTTTCAACAGGTTTATGCCCCCCTACATATTGGATATCAACCTTACCTTTTAAAAGAGTCAAATTTGAGACTTCCTACTACATAGTGGGTACACTAGATCAATATTATTAGTGGCTAGTTGAAATAAGATTTTGGCAATGACACTGAGTATACATTCAGGGGCAAATTGACAAACTACTAAAGAAATAATATAATAAGTAGAATACTTAGGTCTATCCTTTCCATTCAAGTTCAAATGTCCTATCTAAGAAAGTCAAAGTGAAGACCGTTACTTAATGGCGCGTGGAAATATCCCTTCAATTCCTAGTCTTTTACATTCCTTAGTATAAAAAAACTAAGGATAAACTACATAAAAGTACCCAAATTATAGGGGTCATTTCAAGTTCATATTCTAACTATGAAAATTTTCATCTAGGTACCCAAACTATATGACCATCAACAAATCACTACCTCCGTTAGATTTTTCATCCAAACTGCCGTTAAAAGTATACGTGGCAACTCTTTGGTCCAGTTAGCTCATGATTTGGCCAAAATTAGAAGGGCATTTTCGTCATGTCACTATTTTATCCCCAATTCCCTTTTTCCATTCGTGTTCTTCTTCCCTTCTTCCTCTTCCCCAAATCCACATCTTCATCTCCATCATCATCATAACATCCGATCTATTTCACAAGCACATTCCCAATAGGAATCAGTCTTCCCATCTCATCAATCCAATCCACTTTTTTTACCTTTTTTTAGCAACATACACCTCTAATTCAAAACCACCACTCCACATAGACATGACACAAACTCAGCAACAACATGCAGACTTCTCCAACCCGACTTGAAAATCTTGCCGAAGCAAGAGAAAAGGGTGTGGAGGTCCGAATTGGCCATCATCATCGACTCATACATCAAAACCCAATCATTCCAACCCGAACCCGTACTCTAACCTAGACCCTATTTCCAAACCCAACCCGACCACTCCCAACTCCTTCGACGACCCCTCCTCCGCCGACGTCCACCTTTGCCTCTTCGTTGACCCCTCCCTCTTAGACCATTCCTCCCCTACCATCCAAACCCATGTCGTTTTGTATCTCCATGCCCACAGCCTCCGCCACTGCAAGTATTTCTCTGCCCTCTGATCTCGACTCCGCCATTACCATCGTGTCGACGACTCAACCTTCTCCCTGTCGCCTCGAAGCTCCTCTTCGAGGACTGCGTCCGATCCTACCTTTATTTCCTCGAAGCTGTCCCGTGGACCCAAGACGAAGAAAAACGAGTTCTCGCCCTCATCCCTCATTTGACCGAGGACGAGGCCAAATACCTCATTGCTAGGGTCAATAGGAATTCGATTGAGGCTAGGGATTTTCTGGGTTGGATTCCAAACTTTTTCTGCCATTGGCTACTTCTTCAGCCTCCTTTAATGGGGTTTCTTCGATTTTGAGTTCGTGGGTTAGTTTGGTTTCAGATTCAGAAATGGGTGGACCAGAATTTTGAGTTCGTGGGTTAGTTTAGTTTGCTGGGTGATGATTGGGTCTTATGATGTCTGAGTCGATGATGTGGGATTTCAATTTGGGGAGGGGTTTCAATCTGGGGAGGATGAGAATGATGAAGATGATGAGGATGATTGATGAAGATTATGAGGAAAATTAAAATGAGAAATTTTGTGATGAAATTGGCCTTCTAATTTTTGCCAGATCACTAGTTGACTAGATCAATTACTTGCCACGTGTACTTTTAACAACAATGTGGATGGAAAACCTAACGGAGGTAGTGATTTGTTGATGGTCATATAGTTTGGGTACCTAGATGAAAATATTCATAGTTGGGGTATGAACTTGAAATGACCCTTACAGTTTGGGTACTTTTATGTAGTTTATCCAAAAATTAAAGTGAGAGAGAGAGAGAGAATCTTTAGGCTCATTTTTTTTCCATCCAAGTTCAAATTGTCATGAAAGTTGAATTTAAAATCCTTCGATTACAAGTAAAGAGGAATGTTATTAGATAATATTAATTTTTTTGCTACTAAAGAAAGAAAACACAAAGAACTACATGACGAAACCCCTGAGACAACCCCCACAAAGGAGGTCAAAGCGCCATAACGGAACAGCTTCCTTCGGGATTGACCGACTCCTGCTATTAAAGTCTTCAACTTAATTATTAGACAATATTATTATGGTATCTCTTTTCAATGATTTTTATTTAAATAAAGTGGAATATCATTTTTTTTCACTTGAGAGGAGTGTAAACATGCCTTTTGGAGTGCTAATGACAATTTCCTAAAACAAATGACACTTTCTAATAACTTAAATTAGAATAAAGTGAAATATTATTTCATAAGAGTTAAGGGTGACTGGAAACATTAAAAATAAGGTGCAAATACAACACTTGTAGCTTCTAGGGAAGAAAGAGAAGAGTGTACTTAGAATCGACAAAAGAGCTATAATCTGTAGGTAATAATTCTCTTTCTTGGCAGTTAAAAGCCAAGACTCTTAAAAGTTTTCATTCCACAAGCTTTACTATAAAGAGCCTAAATATTATCATTCTTACATTGAAATGAGCCTGAAAAAATATGGCGATGAAACTCAAATTTGTTCACATATTTGCCATATTTATTATTGCCTTCAAATTTCTTGCAAATGAAGCAGGTGATCCAGTAGTTTCTATATAGGTATAGCAATATATGTGACATTAATATTTTTATATATAGTATCTTTTATATATATATATATATAATGTTTTCTTGTTGTTGGTGTTATATATTAATTGAATTTTAGAAGGAAAATGTTCGAGTAGAAGAAGAAGCAGACCATGGAGTGGACAATGCATGTGGTTACCATTTGGATAATCAACGTCGAGAGTGGGAGCACGCCATGTTTGGATTTTGTAACAGTTTCTTTGGATGCTTTTGCTATTTTTGTTAACATTAAATGAACGCAAATGGAAAAAGGGTTCATTTTTCTGATATTAATTACATTTTGTCTTATTTTTCCTTTCTATTGAACCCAAAGCTATCAGATCAGATAGATCATAGACGTGCTGCTAAATTCCGACTTTGGGTCATTTTTGCATCTATATTGTATTTGTGTAAAGAATATTATGTTTATGCTGTGGCGTATTCAGGATTCATAGTTGTTGTTGGTGAAATTAAAGAGCAAGAATATGCAATTCAATTCTAACAGTTATAAAATCTTTGCAAGTGCACAAATCAATAAGAATAGTATAGTAGCACAGCAAGAGTCGATCCCTCGAGGACTTGTATCAACGTTATGACCACTTTAGTTCAGATTTATTAACTTAGTGAAAAGACACACACACACACACACGCAGGGGGGGGGGGGTGGTTTATGATGTGAGAACTGAAATTTAAAGACAAGTAAAATAAAATGCAGAAAATAACAATGCAAGAATTAACGGTTGATTGATTATTAACTAAGGCGAATTAAGGCTTACTATCCACTCTAACCAATTATAGTTACTAATCAGATTTCCTTGACCTAATTACTATGCATTTTCTGAATTAGGTGGCCGTGCCTAGGACCTGGCGTTGGTTCACTAGACACATCTTATTCCCTCTTACTTAGCATGCTCTAAACAGGACATATGCCTAGAACGTCTATCACCTACCTTTTAAGATGATGCATGAAGTTTAAATAGAATTTAATGACACCACATTAGCCTACAAAGTGACATGAATCCTAGGTCGTTATGAGTTAAGATTACAAGTAAGAATACTTTCGATGCTCCAAATCACAGGATGATATGATGGTCACTCAAGCAAGGACATCAATAATTATATGCAAACAAGGTAGCTAATCTTATAGGCATAAATTAAGTTCATTAAGCACAGTAATCCAACTTATTCAGCATGCATAGCAATCATAATCAAGAGCCAAAAATCCAATCAACAAGCTAACATGGCTAGGGCTTCAAGCAGCCCTAATCCGAACGACTACTCACACATAACTGAAATAAACACAAGCGTAATTGAATTCATAATTAAATTGCAGTAAAAATGAGGTTACAAAAGATATTGTGAAGAACAGGTGCAACAGAAGACACGACAGAGCCTTCTTCTCCAAGCTCCACGTCCAACACACGCAACTTCGGGAAGAACAAAGCTTTAACGTAAAACTCCAAAAAAAACCCAATTACTATCTGCGGCTAAGGTCTCTCTTTCTCCAAAAAACAAAACGGGGCCTAGCTCTCTCCAACTAAACGTATATATATATTTTTTCTCTTTTTACTGAACACGGTTCCTTCTTTGTCAAGAAAAAGGAATCCTTGTTCAACTAGAATTTGAATAAAATCAAAACCCTATCCTAACGTGTACTAAGACAGTCCTAATCCTTCTAGATAATCACAGCATCCCTAAAATCTCTCAGACCAATCAGAATACGGCTGGGAGTGTGAATGCAAGCTGGCAAGTGGGAACGCAAGCTGACCGAACTTGGCTTTTGGACTGTCTTCGTAATCATGATCTGGGACTGCGCTTTTGAAGCACATCATTAGTATAGTAGAAGTGCATCTTCATTCAGGCTTGGCGCAAATATTGTCAAGCTTAGCTCAGAGGGAGAACCTCTGATCCACCGTTGGCGGAACAGGGACCCCGGGCTTAGGCGCACATCTGGGCTCAGATGGGAGTTCTTGGGACATGTCCTCGACCTACCTTGGTGCGACCTTGGCACTTCTAGGACCTGACCTTGATGTCATGAAACACAGGTTTGAGACCCGGAGGGCCTGATATGAGGTATTTGGCCTGTGACCCAAAATAGGCGCACTGGCGCACTCATGACTCCGTTTAGGACCTGATATTGAAATGAGGACATCTCCTTCATTTGGACTCCGATTTGAGTCATTCTTTTTGTATTCTTTCCAGATTTTACCTATATTTCTAACTCTACACAAGTCTCACAAGATTGATCATTTTCTACTATTGATGGTACCAAATCATTCAAAAGACATGTAAGAGAGGCATATAAAGACATCAAAATGATACATAAATAACGACTGATCAATAGTAACAACATTAGAAAAAAAAAAAAGCACAAGTTTCAAACCTCGTTCAAGTTCAAATCCAAAAGTTGCAAACCATAATGGCAATTTTCAAGCTCAAGTTTGACATTGCTAATATATACTTGAAATAAAAAGTAAAAAAAATTGCTCCTAAGTTTTAGGAGCGGAAAACCTAAACTACGTTACTATTCTCGACGGTGTTGGCTGTCTCCAAATTCCAGTTTGCGACCGTCTAGCCGGATCCGCGAATCACTGGCCCCTCTAAGCAGATACGTAAATAATCAGGGATGATTGAGGACAATGAAGGGGACGCGTGCCACCAGCCTGGGGCGGCGCTGACTACTCCCTCTTTCAAGGACATGTTACAAAGCCCTAATGTGTTCTCTCCGGGATAGTAGACACAGGGGAAGGGACCGGTGATGGACGAGAACTGGGTTCTTGGAGTGGATGATTTCACCGTGGAGCACACCATGCGTGGACCATCCATCAGATTTTCATATGCGGTGAAAGAGAAGTTGCATGAACCTTGGAATAGTGCTGTCATTCTGAAGTTTGTTGGTCGCAGTCATACTTTTGGCTTCCTGGATGCCAGATTGAGGCGGCGTTAGAATCTCAAGGGATCATTGCAATTGGTAGACCTCGCCAATAGTTTCTTTATCTATAGGTTTTCGTTGGAGGCGGACTTACAATATGTGCTTACGGGTGGGCCATGGGTAGTTGCTGGCCAATATATCTGGATGTGAAGAAATGGCGTCCCCAATTTGATGCAGAGAATGAGGGGCTATCAAGAATCATGGTCTGGGCTCGTCTATCTAGAATCTTTGTTGAGTATTTTACCAAGGAGATGTTGAGAATAATAGGGGATCAACTTGCGACTACGTACAAGGTGGACTTTCATACGATTGCACAGTCACATGGGAAATATGCTCGAGTTTGTGTTGAGGTTGACCTAACTTTGCCTCTAGTCCCGTTTGTGGTTGTTGAGGGAAAGCGGGTTTATGTGGAGTATGAAAATCTCCCTGAAATCTGTCTAGGGTGTGGAAAAGTAGGGCTGTTACAGGACCCTTGAAAATGTAGGGTTACAGAGGCAAAGAGTTTTTCAAATGGTTGTGACAAGCCGGATATGGGGTTGGACTCCATGGTCCTGGAAACCTAAGTCCCCAATCAAGAGTGCGTGCTGAAATCCCAACTAGGCTTTGGTGTCTATTGTTCCGAATCGGAAGAAAGGAGGAAAACCAGTGGGTAATAAGGGTACGAGTCCCTAGGCTATTGTGGCGTTGGCTGGTCGTTCTCACTTCCTTGCAATAAGTGTGGAGGAAGAGGCTTTAGGGTCTGGGACAGCTGGAGAACTTGAGCATGCGCCGATCGATGGAGGTCTGGGGGACGCTGGTGTGGGGGTCCCTAGGAGGGAAATGCCTACGGTTGCTACGGAAAAAAGGAGTAGGGGGCATGCCGGACGAAAAAAGAAGGTAGGGTGACCAAAAAAGACCCTTGAGGATATTACAAATCAGATTGGGGAGGAACATACATGATTTAGGGTTGCTGGTTTGGGGCTAGAGAAGCTGGGAGGCTAGCAGAATAAACCGAGGACAAGGCGGTTTCTGGCTACTTTGGGTAGCATCTGTGAAACTACTGGGGACGTGGTTTTGATGAATAGCCCTACTACTAGTAGCGAGGTGCATGGCCATCATGTTTTGTGCTCTAGGCCAACTTTGGATGCCAAGTTTGGGCACCAACCGATTGGCAAGAACATTAATGGTGCTCCCTCTAGTAATGTAGGAGGGTCAGCTACAGGGACATGCCAAATTGGTGCTACCCATGCAGATCCGAGTCGTGTATTCCCCTGGACTGGGGAGGCGATGTTGCTATCCTAATTGGAAGTAAGTAGGTTACTTTCCTTTGCTATTATTTCTTATGCCGATAAACATTTTAAGTTGGAATGTGAGAGGAGCAGGTAAAAAGTCTATCCAACGTGCTGTCCGGGATCATTGCAGTCTGCATGATGTCAGTATATGTATTTTAGTTGAACCACATATTAGCGGCTCTCGAGCTCTAAGGGTGTTGCAATCTCTGGGTTTCCCTAAATTTGATTTGGTTGATGCAGTGGGTTTTTCTGGCGGTATTTGGGTGATGTGGGATGATAGTAGAGTTAAGCTTGAGGTTATTGATAGGTTTGAGCAAGCTATTTCTGCAGTGATCTCTATGGGTGGAGGGCCGAGTTGGTTGTTTACTATGGCTTATGCTAGCCCCTGTGCCGTGAGAAGATTGCTGTTGTGGGAGCACTTGGATGAGTTGGTTGCAAACCATGATCTTCCATGGGGTCTGATCAGTCGTTATTTATGCATCATTTTGATGTCTTTATATGCCTCTCTTATATGTCTTTTGAATGATTTCGTGCCATCAATAGTATAAAATGATCAATCTTGTGAGACTTGTGCAGAGTTAGAAAGATAGGTAAAATCTGGAAAGAACGCAAAAAGAATTACTCAAATCGGAGTCTAGATGAAGGAGATATCCTCATTTCAATATCAGGTCCTGAACGGAGTCCTGAGTACACCAGTGCGCCTATTTTGGGCCACTGGCCAAGTACCTCATATCAGGCCCTCCGGGTCTCAAACCTGTGTTTCATGACATCAAGTTCAACTCCTAGAAGTGACAAGGTCACGCCAAGGCAGGTCGAGGACATGTCCCAAGAACTCCCATCTGAGCCAAGATGTGCGCCTAAGCCGGGGGTCCCTGTTCCGCCAGCGGTACATCAGAGGTTCTCCCTCTGTGCTAAGCCTGACAACAGTTGCGCCAAACCTGAACAAAGATGCGCTTCTACTATACTCATGATGTGCTTCAAAAGCGCAGTCCCAGATCCTGATTACGAAGACAGTCCAAAAGCCAAGTTCGGACCACTTGCCAGCTTGCGTTCCCACTTGCCAGCTTGCATTCACACTCCCAACTATGTTCTGATTGGTTCTAATAGATTTTAAGGACTTTGTAATTAATTAAAAGTACAATAACTTTCCCTATCCTTATAGGACATGGTTTTACCAATCCTTATAGAATAAGGTTTTACCAATCCTTATAGAATAAGGTTTTACCAATCCTTATAGGACAAGGTTTTCCCTTTGTCTATAAAAGGGAGCCTTAGTTCAGTGTTTTAGAGGAGGAGATAATTAGCTAGAGGCGTTTTTGGGAGATACAGAGACACCTTAGCCGCAGATAGTATTTTAGTTTTTTAGAGTTTTACGTTAAAGCTTGGCTCTTCCCGAAGTCGAGTGTGTTGGATGTGGAGCTTGGAGAAGAAGGCTCTGTCGTGTCTTCTGCTGCACCTGTTCTTCACAATATCTTCTGTACCCTTATTTTCATTATTGCAATTTACTTATGAATTCAGTTATATTTGTTTCAATTTAAGTTATGTGTGAGTAGTCATTAGGATTAGGGCTGCTTGAAGCCCTAGCCATGTTAGCTTGTTGATTGGATTTCTGGCTCTTGATTATGATTGCTATGGATTCTGAATAAGTTGGATTACTATGCTTAATGACCTTAATTTATGCCTATAAGATTAGCTACTTTGTTTGCATATAATTATAGATGTAATTGCTTGAGTGACCGTCATATCATCTTGTGATTTGGAGCATCGAAAGTATTATTACTTGTAATCTTAACTCATAACGACCTAGGATTGCATGTCACTTTGCTAGGCTAATGTGGTGTCATTAAATTATCTTTAAAATTCATGCATCATCTTAAAAGGTAGGTGATAGACGTTCTAGGCATATGTCCTGTTTAAAACATGCTAAGTAAGAGGGAATAAGATGTGTCTAGTGAACCAATGCCAGGTCCTAGGCACGGGCACCTAATTCAGAAAATGCATAATAATTAGGTCAAGAGAATCTGGTTAAGAGCTATAATTGGTTAGAGTCGATAGTAAGCCTTAATTCGCCTTAGTTTATAATCAATCAACCGTTAATTCTTGCATTGTTATTTTCTGCATTTTATTTTACTTGTCTTTAAATTTCTGTTCTCACATCATAAGACCCGCCTGCGTGTGTGTGTGTGTGTGTGTTTTCACTAAGTTAATAAATCTGAACTAAAGTAGTCATAACGTTGATACAAGTCCTCGAGGGATCGACTCTTGCTGTGCTACTATACTATTCTTATCGATTTGTGCACTTGCAAGGATTTTATAACTGTTAGAATTGAATTGCATATTTCTTGCTCTTTAATTCTACCAACAAGTTTTTGGCGCCGTTGCCTGGGACTTGTCCCTCAACGGTTCCCATTCAAGTTTAGATTTGTATCTTAGTTTTTCTTTTTGTTAGGTACCCGTGTATGTCGTTCCAAGGTTCAGTGCACGAGTCATCAAGTGGACCATCATCACAAGCATCTTCAGTCCATGGATCCCCGCCACCAATCCCAAGGAGCATGGTGGACCACAGAGAAGAGCAAGGCCTGGAACGTGGCCTAGTACCGCAAGTCCCAAGGCACCTTAAGGATTTTTCCATGCCCCATGTCTCGGAGGATCAATTTCCAATTGTTTTTCCCAAGTCAACAGTGGCAAACTTCAAATTGAAGTCGGGGACAATTCACATGCTGCCCATATTCCACGGCCTTGCTGGCGAGGACCCGCACTTTCATATCAAGGAATTTGTTGAGGTTTGTTTAACACTGCGCATCAATGGTATGACAGAATCTGAAATCCGCCTGCGGCTCTTTCACTTCAGTCTCAAGGATCGCGCCAAGACATGGTTTCATTCACTGGCGCCGGCTTCCATTCACTCTTGGAGGGACTTGACGTCCAAATTCTTAACACAGTACTTTCCCATGGAAAAGACAAATGAGTTAAAGTCCAAGATCATGAACCCACGACAAGACAAGGAGGAGTCTTTCTATGAGTTTTGGGAGCGGTTCAATCAGATGCTACGGGCGTGCCCCCACCACCATATTGATGCCCATCATCTTATGCTATACTTCTATGGAGGCTTGAAGACTAGCGATCGGACAATGGTGGACTCTCAATCCCAAGGGATTCTAGAAGGCACAGCCGAGGAAGCAAGGGCCACCTTTGAGAACATTGCTCAAAGGGAAAAACAGTTTTGCTACAGGGGTCCCTCCTCTAGAGCTACAGGTGATGCATCCGCCAAATACAAAGATGACGCCATTGCTCAGCTCACGGCAATGGTGAAACAGTTGTGTAGCGAGAAAGCCAAAGAAGTTCACATCTGCGAGGTATGTTCAATTCAGGGCCACAAATCCTAGGACTGCCCGGTTGTGGAAGATGCCAACTTTGCTGGAGGGTTCAACATCAATTGTCGACCCCGGAATGACCCATATTCCAACACTTACAATCCGGGGTGGAAAAATCATCCAAATTTCCATTGTAGCAACAATCAAGCAGCCGCAAATCCCTTGCCACCTCCTGGATTTGAGCAGCAAGCCGCAGGCCCTCAGGGGAACTATCACGGTCCTTCCTCAAATCAGAATGATGGAAGCAAGTCTCTTGAGGACTCCCTACATATCCTAACTCAACAGCATGCTCAATTCATAAAATTCATGCACGATAGCCAGAGTTAGACGGGAGACATGAAAAATGCAATTGCAAACTTGGAGCGTCAAATGGGACAGGTGGCGAACCAACTAAATCAGCGAGAGCAGGGCAAGCTACTGATTCAAGTCCTGATAAATCCGAAAGGATTTCACAATCCTACGGCTAATGCCATCACGCTGGAGAGGGAAACACCACTTCAAGACCCCACATATGCCACCCTCGTAGGACCTGAAACCGAGCCTCAACCTACTCTGCCAAGGATCGCCGACCAGGGCACACCGCAAAACATGCCATGGCCAACACCTCTGGCACAGAACCGACCCAATGAGTCACCAATTGCCCTACCGCAAGGAGGACTTGACACTGCGCCTACTTCGGCCACGGCTGGCATGCAACCTGATCCTAAGCCCAAGTCGCAACACTCGAATACTTCTAACTCTAAACCTCATAATTCCAATTCTAAAAAAGTCACTTTTGAGCTAGCTAATAATGTTGATTATCCATTTCCTCGCAGGTTCCAAAACAGGAATAAGCAAAGGGAGGACTTTGAGGAAAAGATCATCAGCATGTTGCAGAAGCTTCAGATCACACTGCCTTTCCATAAAATTGTCAAGCACATGCCTATCTTTGCGAAGCTGATCAAGGACTTAGTTGCAGGAAAGCGTGGTTTTAGCTCCACGGACACCATTGACATCCCTAAGGCCTGCTCGGCTGCCCTTTTGCGCATGCCCCTTAAGGCCAATGATCCTGGGCCGCCATCCCTTCCATGTGTCATTCAGTCAAAAAGATTCGAACATTACCTTTGCGACACGGGAGCATCAGTGAACATCATGCCATTCCACATTTACAGGTCACTCAACCTAGGCGCACTCAAACCCACGCACCTATGTGTCAGATTGGCTAACGCTTCTGTAACCAACCTAATGGGGGTTCTTGAGGACGTACTGGTACAAATCGGAGATACATGCATCCCTGCAGACTTCTACGTACTAAGAATGGACAAAATTAACAAAAGTGAGGAACCTCCCCTCATCTTCGGAAGGCCCTTACTAGCCACAGCCGAGTGCCTCATCGATGTCAGAAAGGGCCAGGTCTCCATCAAGGTCCTGGACCAGCTTCGGACATTCTCCATCCATGACACCATCCAGTACCCTGCCGAGCCTATTCTAGATTTTCCGTTAAACACAATGGACTTACTACTACGGGAGACAATTGCTCAGTCTTGCATGACGGATGACCTTGAGAAGGCCGTTACTAGTAACCCACACACTGTGGATTCACTTACAGATAGCGTGATCGAAGAGGTACGAGCCCTTGACATAATGCCAACCCTCTCATTCCACAGGCCTCCCTTCGAAGCGTTACCACTCACAAGTCAGAAAACCCTGCCGTCCATCATAAAGGCTCCTGAACTCGAGCTAAAGCCCTTGCCCAAGCACTTAAAGTTTGCATATTTGGGCGACAATCAAACCCTTCCAGTCATCATTGCGTCTACCCTAAGTACGAAAGAGGAAAAGGCATTGGTTCACGTCCTTAAGGTCAATCAAACGGAAATTGGATGGAAAATAGGTGACATCAAAGGCATAAGTCCCACAAAATGCATGCATCGGATACTGCTGGAGGAAGACTCCAAACCATCACGGGAGACGCAGAGGCAATTGCATCCACCTATGAAGGAGGTCGTGAAGAAAGAAATCCTAAAGCTTCTGGACGTTGGAATCATCTATTCAATTAGTGACTCCAAGTGGGTGAGCCCAGTCCAGGTCGTGCCAAAGAAAAGTGGGATCACAGTGGTTAAAAACGAGCAGGATGAGCTTGTACCTCAACGGATTCAAACAGGATGGAGAGTGTGCATTGACTATCGAAAGCTAAATATAATCACACGCAAGGACCACTTTCCTTTGCCCTTCATTGATCAAATGCTCGAGCGCCTGGCTGGACACTCCCACTATTGCTTTTTGGACGGCTACTCAGGATACAATCAGATTGCTATTGCACCCGAAGATCAAGAAAAAACAACATTCACATGCCCATATGGCAGTTTTGCATACAGAAGAATGCCGTTTGGATTGTGCAATGCCCCAGCTACCTTTCAGCGTTGCATGATGAGCATCTTCTACGATATGGTGGAAGATATAATTGAAGTATTCATGGATGACTTCTTGGTGTTTGGACATTCATTCGAACTGTGCTTAGTTAACCTAACCCGAGTACTGGAACGGTGCAGAGAAAGCAACTTAGTGCTGAACTGGGAAAAGTGCCATTTCATGGTACAACAGGGAATTGTCTTGGGTCATGTGATCTCTAGCCGAGGCATAGAAGTGGACAAAGCAAAGTTAGACATAGTAGAGAGGCTGCCGTACCCCACTACAGTCAAAGAGGTTCGATCGTTCTTAGGGCATGCTGGCTTTTACCGCAGATTCATCAAAGATTTCTCGAAAATCACAAGACCTTTGTGTGATCTTCTAGCCAAGGATTTCACATTTGAGTTCACTAAGGGATGCCGTGAGGCATTCAACACACTCAAGGCAAAGCTCACGGCATCACCCATCATCATCCCACCGAATTGGGCCTTACCATTCGAACTAATGTGTGATGCCTCGGACTTCGCCATAGGAGCGGTTTTGGGACAGCGTGTTGACAAGCTCCCTCTTGTCATTTACTACGCAAGTCGAACCCTGAATGATGCCCAGCTGAACTACTCCACCGCCGAGAAGGAGCTCCTTGCTGTTAGCTTTGCCCTTGAGAAGTTCCGCTCATATCTAATTCAAACCAAGGTCATAGTATACACGGATCATGCTGCCTTGAAGTATTTGCTCACTAAAAAGGGCGCCAAGCCAAGGTTGCTACGTTGGATGCTACTGCTCCAGGAATTCGACCTTGAAATTAGAGACAAGAAGGGCAGCGAAAACGTGGTCGCTGACCATATGAGCCGATTTCTTCACAGTTCCAATGAAGAGGCCGATCAGTTGCCCCTCCTCGAGACCTTTCCTGACGAACAGCTCTTCGCAATCCAAGCTATTGATCCATGGTATGCCGATCTCATTAATTACCTTGTCACTAAGCAAATTCCTTCATCTTTAAACAGGTACCAAAAGGACAAGCTGGCTAAACAAGCTAATTACTTCCTATGGGATGAGCCGTACCTATGGAAGCATTGTCCAGACCAAATCATTCGGCGCTGCATCCCCGAAGACGAGATGAAATCCGTCTTGACATTTTTCCATAGCTTGGCATGTGGCGGCCATTTTGGAACTAAGAAGACAGCCCTCAAGGTACTACAAAGTGGACTCTACTGGCCGACACTTTTCAAGGATGCACACGAATTGGTACTCACCTGTGACCGCTGCCAACGCCTAGGTAACATCGGCCCTCGAAATCAAATGCCATTACAACCTATTCTTGTGGTTGAAATCTTCGACGTATGGGGCATTGATTTTATGGGGCCTTTTCCGAATTCCTTTGGAAATCTTTATATTCTGCTTGCAGTTGATTATGTCTCCAAATGGGTGGAAGCAATTCCCACCAAAACTAACGACGCCAAAGTAGTGGTGCGTTTTTTGCAGAGTCACATCTTAGCCAGATTCGGCGCACCTAAGGCAATCATCAGTGATGGGGGGGCACACTTCTGCAATCATTCGTTTGCAGGCCTAATGAAGAAGTATCGCGTCACCCACAAGGTCTCAACACCGTATCACCCTCAAACGAGTGGCCAAGCGGAAGTGTCCAATCGGGAAGTAAAGGCCATATTGGAAAAAATGGTAAATCCTAACCGCAAAGATTGGTCCAGCAAATTGAATGATGCGCTGTGGGCCTATCGGACCGCATACAAGACCCCGATTGGCATGTCTCCCTTCCGGCTTGTTTTTGGAAAAGGCTGCCACCTACCAGTGGAATTGGAGCATAAAGCATTCTGGGCTATTAAGCAGATGAACCTGATTGTCGATGATGCTGGAACACATAGGAAGCTTCAGCTATGTGAATTAGAGGAGTTGCGAAACGAGGCCTTTTACAGTGCTCGTATCTACAAGGAAAAGACCAAAGCTTTACACGACAGGCACATTCAGCCCAAGGACTTTCACATCGAACAGGAAGTCCTCCTCTTTGACTCCCGGCTCAGACTAATGCCAGGTAAGTTGCATTCAAGATGGACTGGACCATTTATTATTACTAACGTTTTTCCTCATGGTGCAGTTGAAATCCAGCACCCGGAACGGCAGGATCCGTTCAAGGTAAATGGACACCGCCTCAAACACTACTTCAAGGACCTCTCTAATCTAAGCGCAGTCAACCCTGCAACTCCGCATGTGCCCAGCTCCTAGAATGACAACCCCGTCTTGCCTAGACGTTAAATAAAGCGCTCCTAGGATTCTGTTTCTGCCCGTTATATCTCTCAAACCTTTCTACTGTTGTCATGCTTACTGCTTATCACATTGAGGACAATGTTCAATTTAGGTTTGGGGGTGTGGATTTAAAATTTTGCATATAGAAACAAGTAGGTTTGGGGGTGATACACGGCCAGGACATTTAAATTTCTGCTTGTGATTAGTATGAAAACTTGTTAATAGGAATGTTTATTCTAAGTTAACTATCTTTGCTTTACTAAGAGTCATGACATGGTCAAGTAGTTCATAATATGCACTTCACAATGCCATGTTTTAAGTGAATAAGTGAACGAAATAACTGAATTTGAGTGAACCTTAGAAAATTAGTTGAGACTTCCCTGTGAGATCTTTGAGCCTAATTGCCATTCTTTCTGAGGGATATACTTGTTTCTACTCTTAAACACTCATCACTTTTGTTCTTAATTGTTGATCTCATTACATCATATTTGCATTGAATTTTAAAGAACTAACATCATTTAGATACTCTTGATTTAATGTGTGGTTTGCCATAAGAAGTGGTGTAGGCTATGTATGCTTTAACCTCTAAAGGCTTTATCCTACTATACTCATGATGTAGGCTATGTATGCTTTAACATTTGTGCCAAGCCTGAACAAAGATGCGCTTCTACTATACTCATGATGTGCTTAAAAAGCGCAGTCCCAGATCCTGATTACGAAGACAATCCAAAAGCCAAGTTCGGACCACTTGCCAGCTTGCGTTCCCACTTGCCAGCTTGCATTCACACTCCCAACTATGTTCTGATTGGTTCTAATAGATTTTAAGGACTTTGTAATTAATTAAAAGTACAATAACTTTCCCTATCCTTATAGGACATAGTTTTACCAATCCTTATAGAATAAGGTTTTACCAATCCTTATAGGACAAGGTTTTCCCTTTGTCTATAAAAGGGAGCCTTTGTTCAGTGTTTTAGAGGAGGAGATAATTAGCTAGAGGCGTTTTTGGGAGATACAGAGACACCTTAGCCGCAGATAGTATTTTGGTTTTTTAGAGTTTTACGTTAAAGCTTGGTTCTTCCCGAAGTCGAGTGTGTTGGACGTGGAGCTTGGAGAAGAAGGCTCTGCCGTGTCTTCTGCTGCACCTGTTCTTCACAATATCTTCTGTACCCTTATTTTCATTATTGCAATTTACTTATGAATTGAATTATATTTGTTTCAATTTCAGTTATGTGTGAGTAGTCATTAGGATTAGGGTTGCTTGAAGCCCTAGCCATGTTAGCTTGTTGATTGGATTTCTGGCTCTTGATTATGATTGCTATGCATTCTGAATAAGTTGGATTACTATGCTTAATGACCTTAATTTATGCCTATAAGATTAGCTACCTTGTTTGCATATAATTATAGATGTAATTGCTTGAGTGACCGTCATATCATCTTGTGATTTGGAGCATCGAAAGTATTCTTACTTGTAATCTTAACTCATAACGACCTAGGATTGAATGTCACTTTGCTAGGCTAATGTGGTGTCATTAAATTCTCTTTAAAATTATGCATCATCTTAAAAGGTAGGTGATAGACGTTCTAGGCATATGCCCTGTTTAGAACATGCTAAGTAAGAGGGAATAAGATGTGTCTAGTGAACCAACGCCAAGTCCTTGGCACGGGCACCTAATTCAGAAAATGCATAGTAATTAGGTCAAGGAAATCTGGTTAAGAGCTATAATTGGTTAAAGTGGATAGTAATCCTTAATTCGCCTTAGTTAATAATCAATCAACCGTTAATTCTTGCATTGTTATTTTCTACATTTTATTTTACTTGTCTTTAAATTTCAGTTCTCACATCATAAACCCCCCCTGCGTGTGTGTGTGTGTGTGTTTTCACTAAGTTAATAAATCTGAACTAAAGTGGTCATAACGTTGATACAAGTCCTCGAGGGATCGACTCTTGCTGTGCTACTATACTATTCTTATCGATTTGTGCACTTGCAAGGATTTTATAACTGTTAGAATTGAATTGCATATTTCTTGCTCTTTAATTCTACCAACAGGGTCTAATTGGGGATTTCAACGAAGTGATCGCCTCTCATGAGAAGTGGAGTCAGCAAGGGGCCTTTCACCAGGGTGGTATGCGTATTTTTGTGGCCCGATAGAATCTTATTGATTTGGGTTATGTGGGAGCCAAGTTCACTTGGTCTAATAACCATGGTCTAATAACCAGGATGGACAACGGAAGGTGCTCATGCGGCATGATAGGGGCCTTTGCAATGCTCAGTGGCGGTTGAGGTTCTGGGAGGCGTATGTCCAGCATCTTGCCAGAGCTAAGTCTGATCATTTCCCTTTGGTCCTGCATCTGCATCCCTCAGAGAGGGTGACCCGAGGCTTAAACCTTTCCGATTTGAAGCCATGTGGATTAAGCATGGGGACTTTCTGAACTTTATGGATGCAAGTTGGAGTTGTGGCGGTGAGAGCTTGGTTTGGAAGCAGGGACATATAACCGAGGGTTTGAAAAAGGGGGACAAGGATACCTTTATGCATCTTCGGGCAAGGAAGAACAGGGTCCTTGCGCACCTTGTGGGGCTCCAAATGGCTTTGGGTGTTGAGCCAGGTATTGAGTTGGAGAACCTTGAACGATCTCTGCAGTGAGAATATTCAGAGATCCTTGACCAGGAAGAGGTTTTCTGGCGGCGAAATCCAGAGTGCAATGACTTAGTGAAGGAGATCGGAATAACAAGTTCTTTCACACTTCGACGGTTATCCGGCGTCAGAGAAATAAGCTCCAGGGTTTAGTTACCATGGATGGTAGTTGGGTGACTAAGAAAGAAGAGATGAAAGCTGTGGTAGTTGAGCATTTTAAAACTCTCTCTTCTAATTCCCACCAGCGTAGTGGCGCGCAGCATCTCCCTGGGGGTTTCCCGGATCTCTCGATAGAGCATTTGGCTGGTTTGGAGGCTCAAGTTAGTGATGTTGTTATTAAAAAACACCATTTTTATATTGGGCCCACTAAAGCTCTAGGTCCTGATGGTTTTCCAGCATGTTTCTTTCAAAATTGCTGGAATATTTGTGGTAGTGATATATGTAAGCAGGTGAAAGAGATTTTTAACTTTGGCCTCCCCCCTGCGCCGAATGAGACTACCATTACGTTGGTGCTAAAGGTGGAGAACCCAAGGTCCATGGCTCAGTTGTGTCCAATCAGCCTTTGCAACACTATCTATAAGGCGGTGTCTAAAATGCTGGTAAGTCATCTCAGGCCTATTCTCCAAGATCTTATCAGCCCTAACCAGACTAGTTTCATTCCAGGCAGACAGATAATATTATCCTAGCTCAGGAGCTCCTGCATAAGTTCAACCACACTAAAGGGAAGAAAGGATATATAGCGTGGAAAATTGTTTTGTCCAAAGCCTATGATCGGTTGATTTGGGAATTTATCCGGACTGTTCTTGTTGAGGTGGGGGTGCTTGTCAGGGTGAGAGAGTTGATTATGCAATGTGTTACTACTGTTTCTTCCCAGGTAGTGCTTAATGGTAAGCTGACGGATCCATTTTCCCCTCAGTGTGGGCTCCGGCAAGGGGATCCGCTCTCTCCCTACTTGTTTGTGTTGTGCTTGGAGAAACTTTGTCATTTGATTGGCGAGGCTGTGCATAGTAAGAAGTGAAGGGCAATGAATATTTCCCGTGGGGGGCTAAAAATCTCGCACCTCTGCTTTGCATATGATATCATTTTGTTTGCAGAGGCTAGTACAAGCCAAGCTAGAGTTATGAAAAGGTGTTTGGACCGTTTTTGTGAGGCCTCTAGTCAAGCAGTTAGCTATGAAAAGTCTCGGATTTTCTGTTCTCCCAATGTTTGGCGGCTTCTTGTAAGGAAAATTAGTGATATTTATGGGTCTCCTCCCCTCACGAATGACCTAGGCTGTTACCTTGGGGTCCCCTGGTGCATAAACGGGTCAGTAAGGCTACTTACTGGAAGGTGGTGGAAAAGGTTCAAAATAGGTTAGCCTCTTGGAAAAGTATGATGTTAAGCATGGCGAGGAGGATGACTCTCCTTAAATCCATGAACGAGTCTATCCCAGTTTACACTATGCAGATTGTGAAGCTCCCTATTAGTATATGTGATGAATTAGACCGTTTAAATAGAAAATTCCTTTGGGGAAGCAGTGAGGGGCAGCGGAGAGTTCCCTTGGTTAATTGGGAGACGATAGTTAAGCCAAAAAGGAAAGGTGGCCTTGGGCTAAAACAGTATGAGGTTATGAATATGGCTCTCCTAGCTAAGAATGGTTGGAAAATGCTGAAGCAGCGGAACAGCCTCTGGGTACAAGTTCTAAGTGCCAAATATTTGAATCATGATGTGCATTCGCTCATGCGGGACACCATCCCCAAAACTACGGCTCCTTCCTCTACCTGGCGTGCTATTCGTGCTGGGGTGGGTACTTTGATTGAGGGTTGTAGAACTCAGTTGGGGGACGGGAGTACTACGGATTTCTGGACTAATGGTTGGAGTGATCTGGGCATTTTAAAAGACCATGGGATTTTCATCTCGGCAGAGAAACTTCAACGCAAACTGAGTACCTATGTGCATGAGGGGGCTTGGGACATGGGGAAGCATGCAGAGGATCTCCCGCTAGACATAATTACAAGGCTAGTATGCACTCCGTGGGTCTACCGGGGGCAGGGCCAGACACGGTTATATGGCGGCCTACCCCCCATTGGATGTTTCACGGTTAAATCTACCTATGACATGCTCATTGATGATGTGAAGGAGGAAGAGGTGCCTTGGTTTGAAATTTGGAAGGCTAAATGCCCCCCCAAAATGAAGTTGCACTCCTAGTTTATTATCCATGATCGTCTTATGACCAATTCACAGCGCTTTCATCGTCATTTCACGGCAAGCCCTTTTTTGTGTAGTGTGCATAGTTGCCGAGGAGACTGCTGAGCACTTGGTGCGTCGGTTCCCTGTGGCCCTGGATGTTTGAGCCAATTCCGACAGCCCGGTCAACTTGGGAAGTGCTGTTTCGGCTCCAGTAATGGAGTGGATCCTGATGAACCTCCGTAGTACGACTATGATGGAGTATGGTGTTGGTTGGCCGACTCTCTTTATGTTTGTCTACTAGTACCTTTGGCTTTGGAGGAATAAAATAGTGTTTGAGACGAAGTTTGTGCTCCTTGGGAACGTGAATCAGTTCTTATAGTTGGCGGCAAGGGAGTGGCTCCAGGGCAACTCTTGTTCTGCAGCCAAGCCGGGTAGACAGGTTGTCTGGTTTGCTTAGTCTAGTCCTGATGAGGGGGTTTGGAAGGTTAATACAAATGGCAGTCGTACCCATGATACTGGCAGTATTGCTGCTGGGGGCATCATTCGCAACAGTGCAGGGGGCTGGGTTACGAGTTTCACTGTAAATCTAGGTCAGGGCATGGTCCCTGAGGCTGAGTTGTGGGGAATCTATCAGGGGGTGCATTTGTGCTGGGAGTTGGGTCCTTGTAAAGTCCTAATGGAGTCGGATTCTGCGGTTGCGGTTCAACTCATTTGGGATGGGGATATGGCTGTTCATCCTCTAGCGTCCTTAATTTTGGGGATTCGAACCATCATGTGCAGGGATTGAGAGTGTTCCATATCTCATATTTACAGAGAGTGTAACTCAGTTGCTGATGGGCTTGCTAGCATTGGCCATGGTGTGGATTTGGGTGTGACGGTGCTGGAGTCGCCTCCTGCAAGTATCCAGGAGTTGTTGGCAAGTGACGTCCTAAGCTTGCCTAGGAGTCGTGTTTGTCCCTCTTAGTGAGGGTTGTTTTGTTTCTATGCTATTCCGTTATTACCAAAATATAAAATAAAATAATAAATACATAAAGCTTTCCCTTCCCAAGCAGTGAGAGCTCTCTAACCCTAGGGCACCGCCATTAATTAGGGTTTCTCCTAGCACTACGTCTAGGTTTTTTGTTCCTGTTTTTCAAATAGCAGAGAGATTATTGGATGTCGATAAGGATCAGTATCGACGCGGCCTATTAGTATGGAGGAAGTCATTACGGCTTTCGACAAGGTTCTATTGCTGATAGAGGTAGAAACGGAAGTGATCCCGTTAGGTATTGAGGACGAGGAATAGGTGGTAGAGAGATTGAAGTTGCCGTTGGTTGGGAAAATTTTCACGAGTGTAGCATTTAACCACGAAGCTTTCAAGCAAACGATGTTAAAAGTCTGGAACACAAAGTGAGGTATTAGTCGAAGAATTGGATAGTAATCTCTTTTTCTTTAGCTTTGCTATTCATGTATTCAGATTGCCAGAAAGTTCTCCGTCCATTGAATTTTTGATAAAAGCGTTGGTGCTATTGGATAAACCTAACGAGGACGACACACCCACCACTATGCACCATAAACTCACAGAATTTTGGGTTCAAATTCATAATGTTCCTCTACTTCGAATGACCGCACAGACAGGAACGCATATTCGAAATAGTTTGGGAAAGTGTTTTGACATAACCAGAGGGTCAGTAGGATGTGTGGGGAAGTTCCTTCGTGTTCGAGTGCGAATTGACATCACACGACCACTTCGAAGGGGCACAAGAATATATATATTATTACCTTCGGGAACAAGGAACGACTAGACTTTTGATATGAAAGGCTGCTGGATTTTTGTTATAAATGTGGGCGCATAGGGCACTTAATGCATGATTGTACTTATATTATGATGTGCTTAAGAAGGCTAAGGAAAAACCATATGGAGCTTTTCTGCAAGTCAATTGCTACAACCCGTTCTAAAAATTTTAACTCGGAAATGGTACAATTAGTATAATACCCTTTTGTATGTGTCGTTCGAACTGTAGTGCTTAAAAATGTTTTGATTTGGGAAAAATTCTGTTTTGGGCTTCTTATTTAAGGCCCAAAGCTTAAATCTCACACACTCTCTCTAACTCCCCTTCTCTCTCATCATTCTGCTATTTCTTTCCCCGAAAACCACCAAAACCAACTCACCACCACCGTCGCTGTTTGCTGACGAACCAGACCACCACACCACCACCATCATCTTCCCCTCATCACCACAAACTCAACTGTACCAACTGTTGGTAGAATTAAAGAGCAAGAAATATGCAATTCAATTCTAACAGTTATAAAATCCTTGCAAGTGCACAAATCGATAAGAATAGTATAGTAGCACAGCAAGAGTCGATCCCTCGAGGGCTTGTATCAACGTTATGACCACTTTAGTTCAGATTTATTAACTTAGTGAAAACACACAGACACACACACACACACACACACACACACACACACACACACACACACGCAGGGGGGGTTTATGATGTGAGAACTGAAATTTAAATACAAGGAAAATAAAATGCAGAAAATAACAATGCAAGAATAACGGTTGATTGATTATTAACTAAGGCGAATTAAGGCTTACTATCCACTCTAACCAATTATAGCTCTTAATCAGATTTCCTTGACCTAATTACTATGCATTTTCTGAATTAGGTGCCCGTGCCTAGGACCTGGCGTTGGTTCACTAGACACATCTAATTCCCTCTTACTTAGCATGTTCTAAATAGGGCATATGCCTAGAACGCCTCTCACCTACCTTTTAAGATGATGCATGAAGTTTAAAGAGAATTTAATGACACCACATTAGCCAAGCAAAGTGACATGCAATCCTAGGTCGTTATGAGTTAAGATTACAAGTAAGAATACTTTCAATGCTCCAAATCACAAGATGATATGACGGTCACTCAAGCAATTACATCTATAATTATATGCAAACAAGGTAGCTAATCTTATAGGCATAAATTAAGGTCATTAAGCATAGTAATCCAACTTATTCAGCATGCATAGCAATCATAATCAAGAGCCAGAAATCCAATCAAGAAGCTAACATGGCTAGGGCTTCAAGTAGCCCTAATCCTAATGACTACTCACACATAACTGAAATTGAAACAAATATAATTGAATTCATAAGTAAATTACAATAATGAAAATAAGGGTACAAAAGATATTGTGAAGAACAGGTGCAGCAGAAGACACGGCAGAGCCTTCTTCTCCAAGCTCCACGTCCAACACACTCTACTTCGGGAAGAACCAAGCTTTAACGTAAAACTCTAAAAAACCAAAATACTATTTGCGGCTCAGGTGTCTGTTTTTCTAGAAACAAAAACGGAACCCTCTCTCTCTCTTCTCTCTGCCTTTCTTTGCCTGGTTCTAATTCCCCCAAAACATTGAACAAAGGCTCATTTTTTTATAGACAAAGGGAAAACCTTGTTCTATAAGGATTGGTAAAACCATGTCCTATAAGGATAGGGAAAGTTATTGTACTTTTAATTAATTAAAAAGTCCTTAAATCTATTAGAACCAATCAGAGCACGGCTGGGAGTGTGAATGCAAGCTGGCAAGTGGGAACGCAAGCTGGCCAAACTTGGATTTTGGACTGTCTTTGCAATTAGGATCTGGGACTGCGCTTTTGAAGCACATCATGAATATAGTAGAAGCGCATTTTCGATCAGGCTTGGAGCAAATTTTGTCAGGCTTAGTGCAGACGGAGAACCTCTGGTCCACCGCTGGCGGAACAGGGACCCCGGGTTTAGGCGCACATCTGGGCTCGGATGGGAGTTCTTGGGACATATCCTCGACCTGCCTTAGTGCGACCTTGGCACTTCTAGGACCTACCCTTGATGTCATGAAACACAGGTTTGAGACTCGGAGGGCCTGATATGAGGTACTTGGCCAGTGTCCCAAAATAGGCGCACTGGCGCACTCAGGACTCCGTTCAGGACCTGATATTGAAATGAGGATATCTGGACTCCGATTTGAGTCATTCTTTTTGCGTTCTTTCCAGATTTTACCTATCTTTCTAACTCTGCACAAGTCTCACAAGATTGATTATTTTCTACTATTTATGGCACGAAATCATTCAAAAGACATGTAAGAGAGGCATATAAAGACATCAAAATGATGCATAAATAACGACTGATCAAATACCCCCAAACCTATCTTTTGCTAGTCCCTGAGTAAAACAAACGCTAACAAAATGAAAAGACTCGATTTTAGTTATGATAGAACATTTAAACCCCTAGGTTCACCTAGTAGGAGGAGTTTTGTCTCCTGAGGGTTATAATAGCACGATACCCACAAACGTTTTACTTATACAAAAAAACGATGCTAGAGATGGTACTTTTAAGAAGCTAATAATAATCAAAGTAAGTAGACATGCTTTACAGAACTAAAAGGAATGCCATAGCCGTGAGTGTCCTGTGAAGGTGTACGTGTATAAATGCCAAAATTTCGAAGTGACCTTGTTTGAAAACAACTTCATCTAAGTGCCCTAGAATTTCGAAGTGATCTCGTTTGAACCAAGATCATGTAATGATTTCCTCAAACATTCGTGCAGCTTGCGACTTGTAAAGCTTTTCTTTACTTTTGAGTATCTAAATGATGTTAGTTCTTTAAAATTCAATGCAAATATGATGTAATGAGATCAACAATTAAGAACAAAAGCGATGAGTGTTTAAGAGTAGAAACAAGTATATCCCTCTGAAAGAATGGCAATTAGGCTCAAAGATCTCACAGGGAAGTCTCCACTAATTTTGTAAGGTTCACTCAAATTCAGTTATTTCGTTCACTTAATCACTTAAAACATGGCATTGTGAAGTGCAAATTATGAACTACTTGATCATGGCATGACTCTTAGTAAAGCAAAGACAGTTAACTTAGCAGATACATTCCTATTAACAAGTTATCATACTAATCACAAGCTGAAATTTAAATGTCCTGGCCGTGTATCACCCCCAAACCTACTTGTTTCTATATGCAAAATTTTAAATCCACACCCCCAAACCTAAACTGAACATTGTCCTCAATGTGATAAGAAGTAAGCATGACAACAGTAGAAAGGTTTGTGAGATATAAATGGCAGAAAACAGCAAAGGAAAAAGAGAAATACAAACCAGGGCTAGGCTACCTCCTAGGAGCGCTTTATTTAACGTCTAGGCAAGACGAGGTTCTCATTCTAGGAGCTGGGCGCACGCAGAGTTGCAGGGTTGACTGCGCTTGGATTAGAGAGGTCCTTGAAGTAGTGTTTGAGGCGGTGGCCATTTACCTTGAACGGATCCTGCCATTCCGGGTTCTGGATTTCAACTGCACCATGAGAAAAAATGTTATTAATAATAAATGGTCCAGTCCAACTTGAATGCAACTTACCTGGCATTAGTCTGAGCCGGGAGTCAAAGAGGAGGACTTCCTGTTCGATGTGAAAGTCCTTGGGCTGAATGCGCCTGTCGTGGAAAGCTTTGGTCTTTTCCTTGTAGATACGAGCACTGTCAAAGGCCTCATTTCGCAACTCCTCTAATTCACTTAGCTGAAGCTTCCTATGTATTCCAGCATCATCGAAGTTCATGTTCATCTACTTAATAACCCAGAATGCTTTATGCTCCAATTCCACTGGCAGGTGGCAGCCTTTTCCAAAAACAAGCCGGAAAGGAGACATGCCAATCGGGGTCTTGTATGCGGTCCGATAGGCCCACAACGTATCATTCAATTAGCTGGACCAATCTTTGCAGTTAGAATGTCCGAAGCTGGTCCAGGACCTTGATGGAGACCTGGCCCTTTCTGACATCGATGAGGCACTCGGCTGTGGCTAGTAAGGGCCTTCCGAAGATGAGGGGAGGTTCCTCACTTTTGTCAATTCTGTCCATTCTTAGTACGTAGAAGTCTGCAGGGATGCATGTATCTCCGATTTGTACCAGTACATCCTCAAGAACCCCTATTAGGTTGGTTACAGAAGCGTAAGCCAATCTGACACATAGGTGCGTGGGTTTGAGTGCGCCTAGGTTGAGTGACCTGTAAATGTGGAATGGCATGATGTTCACTGATGCTCCCGTGTCGTAAAGGCAATGTTCGAATCTTTTTGACTGAATGACACATGGAAGGGATGGAGGCCCAGGATCGTTGGCCTTAAGGGGCATGCGCAAAAGGGCAGTCGACCAGGCCTTAGGGATGTCAATGGTGTCCGTGGAGCTAAAACCACGCTTTCCTGCAACTAAGTCCTTGATCAGCTTCACAAAGATAGGCATGTGCTTGACAATTTTATGGAAAGGCAGTGTGATCTGAAGCTTCTGCAACATGCTGATGATCTCTTCCTCAAAGTCCTCCCTTTGCTTATTCCTGTTTTGGAACCTGCGAGGAAATGGATAATCAACATTATTAGCTAACTCAAAAGTGACTTTTTTAGAATTAGAATTATGAGGTTTAGAGTTAGAAGTATTCGAGTGCTGCGACTTGGGCTTAGGAGCAGGTTGCATGCCAGCCGTGGTCGAAGTAGGCGCAGGTTCAGGTCCTCCTTGCGGTAGGGCACTTGGTGACTCGTTGGGCCGGTTCTGCGCCAGAGGTGTTGGCCGTGGCATGTTTTGCTGCGCGCCCTGGTCGGTGATCCTTGGTAGAGTAGGTTGAGGCTCGGTTTCAGGTCCTACGAGGGTGGCATATGTGCGGTCTTGAAGTGGTGTTTCCCTCTCCAGCGTGATGGCATTAGCCGTAGGATTGTGAAATCCTTTCGGATTTACCAGGACTTGACTCGGTAGCTTCCCTGCTCTTGCTGATTTAGTTGGTTCGCCACCTGTCCCATTTGACGCTCCAAGGTTGCAATTGCATTTTTCATGTCTCCCGTCTGACTCTAGCTATCGTGCATGAATTTTATGAATTGAGCATGTTGTTGAGTCAGGATATGGAGGGAGTCCTCAAGAGACTTGCTTCAGCCATTTTGATTTGAGGAAGGACCGTGATAGTTCCCTGAGGGCCTGCGCTTTGCTGCTCAAATCCAGGAGGTGGCAAGGGATTTACGGCTGCTTGATTGTTGCTCCAACGGAAATTTGGATGATTTTTCCACCCCGGATTGTAAGTGTTGGAATATGGGTCATTCCGGGGTAAAGAATTGATGTTGAACCCTCCAGCAAAGTTGGCATCTTCCACAACCGGGCAGTCCTGGGATTTGTGGCCCTGAATTGAACATACCTCGCAGATGTGAACTTCTTTGGCTTTCTCGCTACACAACTGTTTCACCATTGCCGTGAGCTGAGCAATGGTGTCATCTTTGTATTTGGTGGACGCATCACCCGTAGCTCTAGAGGAGGGACCCTTGTAGCTGAACTGATTTTCCCTTTGAGCAATGTTCTCAAAGGCGGACCTTTCTTCCTCGGCTGTGCCTTCTAGAATCCCTTGGGATTGAGAGTCCACCATTGTCCGATCGCTAGTCTTCAAACCTCCATAGAAGTATAGCATAAGATGATGGGCATCAATATGGTGGTGGGGGCACGCCCATAGCATCTGATTGAACCGCTCCCAAAACTCGTGGGTTCATGATCTTGGACTTTAACTCATATATCTTTTCCATGGGAAAGTACTGTGTTAAGAATTTGGACGTCAAGTCCCTCCAAGAGTGAATGGAAGCCGGCTCCAGTGAATGAAACCATGTCTTGGCGCGATCCTTGAGACTGAAGTGAAAGAGCCGCAGGAGGATTTCAAATTCTGTTATACCATTGATGCGCAGTGTTGAACAAACCTCAACAAATTCCTTGATATGAAAGTGCGGGTCCTCGCCAGCAAGGCCGTGGAATGTGGGCTGCATGTGAAATGTCCCAGACTTCAATTCGAAGTTTGCCACTGTTGACTCGGGAAAAACAATTGGAAATTGATCCTCCGAGACATGGGGCATGGCAAAATAGGCACCATGGGGCTTGCGGTACTAGGCCACGTTCCAGGCCCTGCTCTTCTCTGTGGTCCGCCATCCTCCTTGGGCTTGGTGGGGGGGAGCCGTGGACTGAAGATGCTTGCGATGATGGTCCACTTGATGACCCGTGCACTGAACCTTGGAATGACATACAAGGGTACCTAACAAAAAGAAAAACTCAATTACAAATCTAAACTTGAATGGGCACCGTTGAGGGACAAGTCCCCGGCAACGGCGCCAAAAACTTGTTGGTAGAATTAAAGAGCAAGAAATATGCAATTCAATTCTAACAGTTATAAAATCCTTGCAAGTGCACAAATCGATAAGAATAGTATAGTAGCACAGCAAGAGTCGATCCCTCGAGGACTTGTATCAACGTTATGACCACTTTAGTTCAGATTTATTAACCTAGTGAAAACACACACACACACACACGCAGGGGGGGTTTATGATGTGAGAACTGAAATTTAAAGACAAGCAAAATAAAATGCAGAAAATAACAATGCAAGAATTAACGGTTGATTGATTATTAACTAAGGCGAATTAAGGCTTACTATCCACTCTAACCAATTATAGCTCTTAACCAGATTTCCTTGACCTAATTACTATGCATTTTCTGAATTAGGTGCCCGTGCCTAGGACCTGGCGTTGGCTCACTAGACACATCTTATTCCCTCTTACTTAGCATGTTCTAAACAGGGCATATGCCTAGAACGTCTATCACCTACCTTTTAAGATGATGCATGAAGTTTAAAGAGAATTTAATGACACCACATTAGCCTAGCAAAGTGACATGCAATCCTAGGTCGTTATGAGTTAAGATTACAAGTAAGAATACTTTCGATGCTCCAAATCACAAGATGATATGACGGTCACTCAAGCAATTACATCAATAATTATATGCAAACAAGGTAGCTAATCTTATAGGCATAAATTAAGGTCATTATGCATTGTAATCCAACTTATTCAGCATGCATAGCAATCATAATCAAGAGCCAGAAATCCAATCAAGAAGCTAACATGGCTAGGGCTTCAAGCAGCCCTAATCCTAATGACTACTCACACATAACTGAAATTGAAACAAATATAATTGAATTCATAAGTAAATTGCAATAATGAAAATAAGGGTACAGAAGATATTGTGAAGAATAGGTGCAGTAGAAGACACGGCAGAGCCTTCTTCTCCAAGCTCCACGTCCAACACACTCTACTTTGGGAAGAACCAAGCTTTAACGTAAAACTCTAAAAAACCAAAATACTTTTTGTGGCTCAGGTCTCTGTTTTTCCAGAAACAAAAACGGAACCCTCTCTCTCTCTTCTCTATGCCTTTCTTTGCCTGATTCTAATTCCGCCAAAACACTGAACAAAGGCTCCCTTTTTATAGAAAACGGGAAAACTTTGTTCTATAAGGATTGGTAAAACCATGTCCTATAAGGATAGGGAAAGTTATTGTACTTTTAATAAATTCAAAGTCCTTAAATCTATTAGAACCAATCAGAGCACGGCTGGGAGTGTGAATGCAAGCTGGCAAGTGGGAACGCAAGCTGGCCAAACTTGGATTTTGGACTGTCTTCGTAATCAATCTGGGACTGCGCTTTTGAAGCACATCATGAGTATAGTAGAAGCGCATCTTCGATCAGGCTTGGCACAAATGTTGTCAGGCTTAGTGCAGACGGAGAACCTCTGATCCACCGTTGGCGGAACAGGGACCCCGGGCTTAGGCGCACATCTGGACTCGGATGGGAGTTCTTGGGACATGTCCTCGACCTGCCTTGGCGTGACCTTGGCACTTCTAGGACCTGACCTTGATGTCACGAAACACAGGTTTGAGACCCGGAGGGCCTGATATGAGGTACTTGGCCAGTGTCCCAAAATAGGCGCACTGGCGCACTCAGGACTCTGTTCAGGATCTGATATTGAAATGAGGACATCTCCTTCATCTGGACTCCGATTTGAGTCATTCTTTTTGCGTTCTTTCCAGATTTTACCTATCTTTCTAACTCTGCAAAAGTCTCAAAACATTGATTATTTTCTACTATTGATGGCACGAAATCATTCAAAATACATGTAAGAGAGGCATATAAAGACATCAAAATGATGCATAAATAACAACTGATCACCAACCATCACCCTCGACGACCACTGTGGAAGGCAGATTGATAGCCGAAAAGAAAACGCAGTCAAGTGGATAGATTTAGACCATTAGATCAAGAAAATCGATAAAGAAACGGAGAAAAACGAAGGTCGCTGGAAATGGCGATTTCTGTTTTCATTTTCTAGTTTTCGGCCAGTGACTACCTACCATTAATGGAATATTCCATCAGCAGTGGACTATTCCGTTAAGTCAAGGCGGTCAACAGTGACGCCGTTAAGACGCTGTTAACAGCCATTAAGGGGGATGTATTCAATTGAGATTTTTATAGAGTTTGAATGTCTCTGAAAGTTCAGATGTATTCAATTAAGACTTTTTAAAAGTTGGTAAAAGTTTGAGGTATTCAATCTATAATTTTATAGAGATTTAGAAAGTTATTAAAAGTTGAGGTGTATTCAATAATGACATTTTATAACTCCATAAAAGTTAGGTGTTTTGAAAACATCAGTGAATATTGTAGACTTCATTAAATGATAGAGTTTTATGGAGTTTGACAAAAATTTTAGTGTAAATTATGCTTTACCAAAGTTTATGATTTGTCAATCTGAGGAAAAAAGCGGCTATGCTAGGGTTTTTCCTTAGTGGCGTCAAACGATGCGTTCTACTTTGCGGCTTCCCGCCCAATCATGGGGGGTGAAGCTTTGGATCCTCGCATCGCGAGATCATTGAAAAGGATGCATGAGGATGTTAGGACTAGAACAATTATGGAGAGTGGAGAACGAGGGGAATTTTCAGGGGGAAAGGATGTTCCAACCTCCAAAGACATGTTGTAGAGTACGCAGGTTTTCGACTCTACTCCAGTGGAACAAATATCACAGACGGGCTACTCCGAAACCTTGGGTTTTGGACGATGAGGACTATAGGGTGGAGGAAACAGAGACTGGACCTGCAATCAGGTTCTCTGAACGTGCAAAGGAGAAGCTTGCGCTCCCATGGCAAAATTCAGTTATTGTGAAATTTGTGGGTAGGGGGTCATACCTATGGCTTCTTGGAAGCTAGATTGAAACAACGGTGGAAGCTTAAGGGCCTTTGCATCTGGTGGACCTAACTAATGACTTGTTTATCTGTCGATTTTCTTTGGAGAATGACATGAATTATGTACTCACAGAGGGACCGTGGGTGGTTGCAGTGCAAAAGTGGGTGCTAGAAAAATATTGAACACAATAATTATGAACTTTATTTCTACTAAGTATAACTTTGCAAGTGAACAAAATCGATGGAGATAGTATAATGACAAGAAAAGGTTGATCCCTCGAGGACTTGTCCTTATTGAGACGACTTGTGGAATCTTCTGGATGTTACTTGGAGGTCAAGAACTAGGCTGAGCCGCCCTTGGACATGTTTTACATAGCAAGGCCTTAAATTAGCACTTTTAAACCTTTGAAGGACTTCTTGAACTTGTCACGTCCTGGACCAATATGACTGAGCCAAACCACGTCTTAGGCTGGCATATGATGTAACTTGATGAATTGTGGGGAGGGGGGGGGGGGGGGGGGGGGGGGGGGGGGGGGCCTGTGCAGTTTAGGTTTTTGAAAACCAGAATTTAAAAAGTGAAAATGCAGAAAATAATAATGCAAGAATGATGGTTGGTTGATTTAAATTCTTAATTAAAATTGCAATGAAATAAAAGCTTAAAGTAAATAACGATGATGAACAATGATACACAACATAGACACGACAAAGCCTTCCTCTCCAAGCTCCACGCAAAAAACTCTCAAATTTGGAAAAATAAAAACTGTTTGAATTTAAAACTGAATTACAAAGAATGTATGTGGCTAGGGTTCTCCAGTAAGGTCCCCAAAAGATGGTGTGTCCAAAACACTAAATAAAGGCTCCCTTTTATAGACAAGGGAAAACCTTGTCCTACAAGGATTGGAATTAGAAACCCTAGCCTGGAGTGTTCTAGAACAGTTATTGTACTTCTAAGTAATAATAAAGTCCCTAAAACCTATCAGAACCAATAAGAACGCGGTTGGGAGTGTGAATGCAAGCTGGCAAGTGGGAACACAAGCTAGTCGCGGGCAGTCCGCGGTCTTCCTACTATCAGACGCTGGAAACTTAGAACTTACCCCTTGGAATGTCTTCTTTGCGCCACGGCGTGCCTTGATACTTAAATGGCTTCTACACATGCCAAGGAGTTTAAAAATGCTTCATGTGTCGATCGAATGGCCATAGGTACGAAAAGAGCCTCATTGGAACTCAAATTTGGCCCAGTCACGCCTTGTCTTGAAATTGCGTCTGGAAGACAAGCTTGGTCCTTATTGAGACGACTTGTGGAATCTTCTGGATGTTACTTGGAGGTCAAGAACTAGGCTGAGCCGCCCTTGGACATGTTTTACATAGCAAGGCCTTAAATTAGCACTTTTAAACCTTTGAAGGACTTATTGAACTTGTCACGTCCTAGACCAATATGAAAACCAGAATTTAAAAAGTGAAAATGCAGAAAATAATAATGCAAGAATGATGGTTGGTTGATTTAAATTCTTAATTAAAATTGCAATGAAATAAAAGCTTAAAGTAAATAACGATGATGAACAATGATACACAACATAGACACGACAAAGCCTTCCTCTCCAAGCTCCACGCAAAAAACTCTCAAATTTGGAAAAATAAAAACTGTTTGAATTTAAAACTGAATTACAAAGAATGTATGTGGCTAGGGTTCTCCAGTAAGGTCCCCAAAAGATGGTGTGTCCAAAACACTAAATAAAGGCTCCCTTTTATAGACAAGGGAAAACCTTGTCCTACAAGGATTGGAATTAGAAACCCTAGCCTGGAGTGTTCTAGAACAGTTATTGTACTTCTAAGTAATAATAAAGTCCCTAAAACCTATCAGAACCAATAAGAACGCGGTTGGGAGTGTGAATGCAAGCTGGCAAGTGGGAACACAAGCTAGTCGCGGGCAGTCCGCGGTCTTCCTACTGTCAGACGCTGGAAACTTAGAACTTACCCCTTGGAATGTCTTCTTTGCGCCACGGCGTGCCTTGATACTTAAATGGCTTCTACACATGCCAAGGAGTTTAAAAATGCTTCATGTGTCGATCGAATGGCCATAGGTACGAAAAGAGCCTCATTGGAACTCAAATTTGGCCCAGTCACGCCTTGTCTTGAAATTGCGTCTGGAAGACAAGCTTGGTCCTTATTGAGACGACTTGTGGAATCTTCTGGATGTTACTTGGAGGTCAAGAACTAGGCTGAGCCGCCCTTGGACATGTTTTACATAGCAAGGCCTTAAATTAGCACTTTTAAACCTTTGAAGGACTTATTGAACTTGTCACGTCCTAGACCAATATGACTGAGCCAAACCACGTCTTAGGCTGGCATATGATGTAACTTGATGAATTATGGGGGGGGGGGGGGGGGGGGGGGGGGGGGGGGGTTTGTTTTAAAAAGTGAAAATGCAAAAAATAATAATGTAAGAATGATGGTTGATTGATTTTTTGACTAAGGCGAATCAAGGCTTACTATCGACTCTAACAATTATAGATACTAATCAGATTTCCTTGACCTAATTACTATGCATTCTCTTAATTAGGTGCCCGTGCCTAGGTCATGGCGTTGGTTCACTAGACACATCTTATTCCCTCTTACTTAGCATGTTCTAAATAGGGCGCACTGGCGCACTAAAGACCCTGTTCCGGACCTGATATTGAAATGAGGACATCTCCATCATCTGAACTCCGATTTGAGTCATTTTTTTTGCGTTTTCTCATAATTTACCTATCTTTCCAAATCTGCCCAAGTCTCACAAGATTGATAATTTTCTACTATTGATGGCACGAAATCATTCAAAAGACATGTAAGAGAGGCATATAAAGACATAAAAATGATGCATAAATAATGACTGAACATAGTGCAAAAGTGGCACTCACATTTTGATGGTGAGAAGGAGAAGATTTCTCGGTTTGTGATATGGGCTCGTCTTTCTGGCATATTTGTGGAGTACTTTACAAAGGAAACAGTTCAGGTAATTGGCAATCTACTTGGGACCACCTATAAGGTGGATTGCCATACTATTGATCAATCCCGTGGGAAGTATGCGAGGGTTTGTGTTGAAATTGACTTAGCCAAGCCTTTGAAACCTTATGTGGATGTTGAGGACAAAATGGTTGGGTGGAGTATGAAAATTTACCGGAAATTTGTTTCGAGTGTGGTCGTGTGGGGTGTTACAGAGACCATTGCTTTTGTCCTCAAAAGGAATCTATGGAGGCTCAAACTAATGCTATTGAGGCTGACAAAGGAGATGAGGATGATGACATGATAGGCTCATTATTTGTGGTTCCCGAGACCCCTCTTCGGCCTCTAGAGGTGGTGGGTGATGCGGGGGTGAAGAGAACGCAGACTGCGGGGAATATTTGTTAAGTCATAATTCCTACATGTATTTCATGTCATATTTGGCCCATTTTCTTGTCTTTTGCTTAAATTTATGTCATCCAAAGTAGAAAGTGATTCTTTTGTGAGACATGAGCAGGATTTGGAAAGATAACCTAATTCTAAGAATACAGGAAAAAGAATGGCTCAAATTAGAGTTCAAATAAGGGGGTTGTCCTCAATTCAATATAGGGTCCTAGACATGTCCCATGACGTGTCCGTGCTCCCTATTTTGGGCGCAGGTCAAGTACTTCGCTTCAAGCCATCTGGGTCCCAAAAGCATGTCTGACGACCAGTAGATGAGCCCTAGGCGTATCCTTGATTGCCCCAGTGTGCCAAAGGCATGTCCTCTGTAATGCCAAGTTCCAATCGGGGTTCCAGTCAAGCCGTGCTTTCGCCACACCTCAATGAGGTCCAAGCCGTGTCCCTGATGCTTTTTGAAGACAAAGTTCCCAATGCAGATCGAGATAAGGCGCGGCAGCCCCCTAATCCAAGTTCCAGGTGCCACAGCAGTGTTGATATATCGATAGGCTCAGGTCATGTCTTTGGCATGACCTGGTTAGTTCCAATGAGGCCATTTTCTATCCTATAACCATTCGATCGAGACATGGGGCATTTTCAGAGTCTATGTGCTATATTGAAGTCATCCAAGTGTTCAGGCGCACCATGGCGCGACGAAGAAACCCCAAGGACCAAGTTCCAAGCTTTCAGCGCCTGCCCTAGAACCTGTCCAGATTCCAGCCTGGCTGCCCAGCGGCCAAGTGTGTTCACACCTGCCAGCTTGTATTCACACTTCCAGCCGTGTTTTGATTGGTTCTCCAAGATTCTAGGGACTTTGTAAATTACTTAAAAGTGTAATAAACATTCTAGAACACTCCAGACTAGGGTTTCTAATTCTAATCCTTGTAGGACAAGGTTTGTCCCTTGTCTATAAAAGGGAGCCTTTGTTTAGTGTTTTAGGGACGCCATCTTATACACAGTTCAACACTTTTTACTTATTGTTTCGAGCTATTGTTCGTGAGGCTTGTCACGAAGACCAAGTTGTTTTCTTGGAGGATTGCTTGAAGCCGTACTTGAAGTTGCCTTTGAAAGTATAACTTGGGTTTAATCTTTCGAATATTTATTCAATTTAATTCATGTTTATGTTTTTCACTATGCGTAGTGAGTAGTTTCCTTTAAGTTAGGGCTGATCTTGAAGCCCTAACCTTGGCAGCATCTTAACTTGGTTTTGGCGCTTGGTTTGATTGTATATTTTTCTTGATAGATTGAGATACTTTGTTAAATGAAACTACTTTGTGCTTTTAAGAACTTATCACTTTTAATTGCATGACTTAATGATGAACTTGCATCAAGGGTTATAAGAGAAATAATCTGTATCAAAATCCATGACTCAGCTAGGGTTACCGTCTAATCCCTAAGGTTAGTGTAGTGTCATTAAATCCCTTCAGAACTTAATGCTTCTCTTCGTGTTTAATTTGGAAACCGTGTTACTAAGTTGAGCATAAATGGATAGACGTCTTAGGTGCCCGCGAGGCCTAAGACATACTGTAATGACACTTCCCGAATTTCACCTCGAAATCCGCAAAAAGCCCTTACACCGTCTGACAGCTCTTTTTCTTCAAAATTTAATACCAGGAATACCCTTTGTCCTTAAATATATTTAGTAAACCTTACAGGGTTCCAGACAAAACCTCTGTACTTACTGACCACACCTACCTGTCAGATACAGGATAGCTTACAGGTCACCTCCGAAACCTCGGAATAGTGGTGGTCCGAAAAGGTAACACTCTCTGACATGAGCTCTGATACTAATTGTAAGTACGTCAGTCCCTGCCAAATTCTCTACAGTAATAACACAAGACAACTAGCTCGTCCATCTGGATCACCGCCCATACCAACCCACTGATCCGGTTGATGAAGGTACCAGACTTGGTTGAATTGAGTCTCACTGACTTACTCCGAGTCAAACTCAATATCCCGGCTCGTCCTGAGCCCCCGAGTGATAACTCAATATCCCTGCTCGTACTGAGCTTCCAAATGATAACTCAATATCCCGGCTCGTCCTGAGCCCCCGAGTGTTAACTCAATATCCTGGTCCTATTGAACCACCTTAGACCTCAACGATATGGTGGAGAAAGATCCCTCGAACGCCCACATTGGAGAACCCCTCGATGATCTGGCGGAGACATACCCTCTAACGCCAATCGGAGAACCCTCAATAATATAGCGGAGAAAAATACTCTCCACGCCATTCATAAGAGAATCCCATGGTATAACCCAATACCTAGACATATGCATACTCATGCAATCCCGGAACCCTAGTCCGTTCACATCGCGAATAAAATATCCGATCATGGATGCCCTAGTCCCAAGGAATTGTTAACACAATATTGACCCAACTACCTTGACCTCCCGAGCTTAAAACCTGCTCCATGGTCAACCGTTACCACTGGAAATACCCAACCGGGGCTCTAAATGAACTCCTATGGCCTCAAAACCATCAAAATCCGATCCGTAATGTCTCAAAACCATAGCCACGCGTCGGCGTGACCTTGGAATCGACCACACACGCCACCATGCGCCGGCAGTAGGCCAGACCACGCCCACGCGCAGCCACTCGCCCTCACGCGCTGGCACTTGCTGCTACAGTGCCCCACGAGCTAACGCGATCTGACCCTGCCAACTCGTCCTGGTCCAACTCGATCAACTCGACCCGACCCAGTTTGACTCGCCCGACCTGGTCTGACTCGACCATACCAGTCACCGAAAAACCGCCAGAATGTGCCAATTCTAGCCGATTTTTAAGCTTTGCTAACTTCTTCAAAAATCAACCGTTTTTCACAAATTTTATGTCTAAATTCACCTACTCAATCCCAGGAATCAAAAAATGAACTAAAACACTAAACCCATACTTGTGCAGGCCGAAAAATTGATCGGAAGCTTTCGGTCCTTTTTCCCTCCGATTGGTGTCTCCCACGGCTGCCGCCTTCGGTGATGGGTATGGTTGTACTTGCGGGAAAGAGTGGAAGATGATGATATGAACGAAATGGATCGAGGTTCCCCAGAATTGAAGGTCCGAATTCAAGGTTTTTCTTTGGTTTTCGGCCGTTGTGGATCACGAGTTTGGATAGATTTGTATTCAATCCCATGACAAGTGAGTAATGTTGGGAGGATTTTGACTTTATATACATCCCACCGACAAATGACCAAAATACCCTTGATTAGTCGAGACCCGATACTTCCTCACACAGCCTCCATGTTTTGCGTGCCGCCTGTCTATGAACTCGTGAGTTCTAGACCTACGCAACGGTACCCACAAAAACTGTCAAATGTGGCTCTACACAAAATTAACTTCAGAGCCCCCTTTAAAACTCAGGGTAAAATGGTCTTTTCATAAATTAATTTACAAAAAATCAATAATTAAATGTCCGAGACGTTACAACTCACCCTCCTTAAAGAAATTTCGTCCCCGAAATTTCCTTAACTTAGATTAAAGGGCCAACCCGCTATTTCAAGTTCTCTCGCGTTACCACCGACACGAACTGGGCCTCAGAAGAACCTGTGCACTTTGCACACAATCTCGACAACAAACCGTAGGCGAGAACAACATCATGGAGGTACCAGAATCCATTCAACACGGAACATACCTCGAGACACGTCACTGAGCCTGAGAAGTCCACTGCGGGTCCTACTCCATCCATAACTTCTTGATGTCACAACTCGAAGCCAGGTGCAAGATGAGATTACGTGTACTACGTGCAGTCAGTCTCAATGATCTAGCGGAGCACCACCTTGCAACGCTAGCATCGGTGAACCCGTCAATGATCTGGTGGAGAAATAACTTCCTACGCTAGTCGGAGGTAACCTTGACGATTACGTGCTGGAGAAGACCCTTCATCATGTATAAAACAATGCGTGCATACACAACATTTATTTTCAAACAAGTTCATAAAGATAAGACAAAAGCTTCCCGGAAAACTTCATCTTCTGTAAAAACATTCGGTGGAACGCACAAAATCCAAATAATGAAAACATTCCATGGTTTGCAACCCTGCTTTGAAAACCTTCCTCAAGGAGTTTACAAATCATATGAAATAAACCTGGACACAACATGTAAATCAAAACATATTCCACTAGTCCCGAATAAAATCCCGAGCCGTAGCTCAAAACCCTCCACACACTCGATATACCTCGAGTTATGGAGAAACTCTATACTATGCATAAACAGCCTCAACGACCCGATGGAGCAAAACCCCTCGACACCAGCGTCGGAGCCGTCAGCAGCCAGTGGAGCAAAACCCCACAATGCCAGTCGGAGAAAACCATAACCCTGCACACCCGATATACCTCGAGTGGTGCAAAACCCTGTGCTATGTGTAGACAGCCTCAACGACCCGACGGAGCAAAACCCCTCGACACCAGTGTTGGAGCCTTCAACAACCAGCGGAGCAAAACCCCTCAACGCTTGTCGGAGAAACCTTTACCATCGGTACAGAACTTCAGTGAAAACCAAAATCCGTGTTTTGAAATCCTTATTTGCTGGCCTAAGCCAAATTAATTGAAAAACCAAATTTATACCAAAATCCCAGGAAATCACACATCTGGGGTTACACCCAAAACCAAGAACTCACAATTTATCAAGTTCAAAATATTTAATAACCGAGTCCATAAAACCAGGCCATAGCCCAAAACACATTTTCACTTGTTGAAAACCTATGTCCAGTAAGATTGGCACAAAAAATTTCAAAAGCAATACCTAAAAGAGTTTAATTCAAATATACTTGAATGCATGCTTTCTCATCTACAAAACCAGGGTCCACTCACCAGCAACAACGTCGTCTACCTCGCCCGTGTATCACTTGACCTCCGCCTCCCTCAGTCTTGTTAACAGGAATCCTTAAATCATTTGCACACAAGTGTGCGGTCAGCAGGAAGTTAAACCTAGAGCTATGATACCAATTGTAAGGACCCTTCCCGAATTTCACCTCGAAATCCGCGAAAAGTCCTTATCCCGTTTGACAGCTCTTTTTCTTCAAAATTTAATACCAGTAATACCCTTTGTCCTTAAATATATTTATTAAACCTTACAGGGTTCCAGACAGAACCTCTGTACTTACTGACCACACCTACTTGTCAGACACAGGATAGCTTATAGGTCACCTCCGAAACCTCGGAATAGTGGTGGTCCGAAAAGGTAACACTCTCTGACATGAGATCTGATACTATTTGTAAGTATGTCAGTCCCTGCCGAATTCTTTGCAGTAATAACACAAGACAACTGGCTCGTCCATCTGGATCACCGCCTACACCAACCCACTGACCCGGATGACGAAGGTACAAGACTTGGTTGAATTGAATCTCACTGACTTACTCCGAGTCAAACTCAATATCCCGGCTCGTCCTGAGCCCCCGAGTGATAACTCAATATCCCTACTCGTCCTGAGCCCCCGAATGATAACTAAATATCCCGGCTCGTCCTGAGCCCCCGAGTGATAACTCAATATCCCTGCTCGTCTTGAGCCCCCGAATGATAACTAAATATCCCGGCTCGTCCTGAGCCCCCGAGTGATAACTCAATATCCCGGCTCCTATTGATCCACCTTAGACCACAATGATATGGTGGAGAAAGATCCCTCGAACGCCCACATTGGAGAACCCCTCGACGATCTGGCGAAGACATACCCTCTAACGCCAATCGGAGAACCCTCAGCAATGTAGCGGAGAAAAACACTTTCCATGCCAATCATCAGAGAATCCCATGGTATAACCCAATACCTAGACATATGCGTTGTTGGAATTAAAGAGTAAGAAATATGCAATTTAATTCTAACAGTTATAAAATCCTTGCAAGTGCACAAATCGATAAGAATAGTATAGTAGCACAGCAAGAGTCGATCCCTCGAGGACTTGTATCAACGTTATGACCACTTTAGTACATATTTATTAACTTAGTGAAAACACACACACACAAACGCTGGGGGGGGGGGGGGGGGGGGGTGGGGTGGGATGTATGATATGAGAACTGAAATTTAAAGACAAGTAAAATAAAATGCAGAAAATAACAATGCAAGAATTAACGGTTGATTGATTATTAACTAAGGCGAATTAAGGCTTACTATCCACTGTAACCAATTATAGTTACTAATCAGATTTCCTTGACCTAATTACTATGCATTTTCTGAATTATGGCTAGGGCTTCAAGCAGCCCTAATCATAATGACTACTCACACATAACTGAAATAAACACAAGCGTAATTGAATTCATAATTAAATTGCAGTAAAAATAAGGTTACAAAAGATATTGTGAAGAACAGGTGCATCAGAAGACACGGCAGAGCCTTCTTCTCCAAGCTCTACGTCCAACACACTCAACTTCGGGAAGAACAAAGCTTTAACGTAAAACTCCCAAAAAACCAAATTACTATTTGCGACTAAGGTGTCTCTATCTCCCCCCAAAAACGCCGTAGCTTTCTCTACAAAACGTATATATCTTTTTCTCTTTTTTTTTACTGAACATGGTTCCTTCTTTGTCAAGAAAAGGGAATCCTTGTTCAACTAGAATTTGAATAAAATCAAAACCCTATCCTAACGTGTACTAAGACAGCCCTAATCCTTCTAGATGCTTACAACGTCCCTAAAATCTCTCAGACCAATCAGAATATGGCTGGGCGTGTGAATGCATGCTGACAAGTGGGAACGCAAGCTAGCAAGTGGGAATGCAAGCTGGCCAGTGGGAACACAAGCTGGCCAGTGTGAACACAAATTGGCCAAACTTGGCTTTTGGACTGTCTTTGTAATCAGGATCTGGGACTGCGCTTTTGAAGCACATCATGAGTATATTAGAAGCGCATCTTCGTTCAGGCTTGGAGCAAATGTTGTCAGGCTTAGCGTAGAGGGAGAACCTCTGATCCACCGCTGGCGGAACAGGGACCCCGGGCTTAGGCGCACATCTGGGCTTGGATGGGAGTTCTTGGGACATGTCTAGGACCCGACCTTGATGTCATGAAACACAGGTTTGAGACCAGGAAGGCCTGATATTGAAATGAGGACATCTCCTTCTTCTGGACTCCGATTTGAGTCATTCTTTTTGTGTTCTTTCCAGATTTTACCTATCTTTCTAACTCTGCACAAGTCTCACAAGATTGATCATTTTCTGCTATTGATGGCACCACATCATTCAAAAGACATGTAAGAGAGGCATATAAAGACATCAACATGATGCATAAATAACAACTGATCAAATACCCCCAAACCTATCTTTTGCTAGTCCTGAGCAAAACAAACATTAACAAAATGAAAAGATTCGATTTTAGTTAAGATAGAACAGTTAAACCCCCTAGGTTCACCTAGTAGGAGGAGTTTTGTCTCCTGAGGGTTATAGTAGCACGATACCCAAAAGCGTTTTACTTAGACAAAAAAGATGCTAGAGATAGTACTTTTAACAAGCTAATAAGAATCAAAGTAAGTAAACATGCTTTTCAGAACTAAAAGGAATGCCATAGCCGTGAGTGTCATGTGAAGGTGTACGTGCATAAATTCCAAAATTTCGAGTGATCATGTTTGAGAACAACTTCATCTAAGTGCTCTAGAAAGATTTCGCCTCAACTCTAATCCTCACTAGGCAACTCTCAATTCGCACAAGAATCTTAGGCTTTCACTCTTTTCAAGCATATGTGATGAGTTTATGTTATGAAATTCAAATTTAATCACATATGAGTAACAATGAAGAATAGCACTTTATGGAAATAAAGATCTCATGAAAGGAATTGAACTTTAAGAACATAGATATGTACCTTAATCCTCAGCATGATTGTCCATAAGATTAGTTAGGTCTTCCTTTTTAGGTTGTAATGGGGCAAAGCTTTGGGGTTTAGCAAGGAAGGATGGGATTCAGAGAACCTGAGTTGTGCCAAGGCATGAGAAGTCATGACTTGAACTTCGAATTTCTGAACTGAATCCTTTCTTAAGGGCCACGGCATTGTGCTTTCTTGATGGCTTATTTTCAGGCTCTTGGCTCACTTGGCTTAATTTTCTTTGTTTTTCACTTTTGTTTTCTTTCTTTTTCTTTGAATTGAATTGAGCCAAGATCATGCATTGATTTACTCAAATTTTCGTGCAACTTGCAACTTGTAAAGCTTTTCTTTACTTTTGAACTTTGAATTGATGCCAATGTCCTTTGAATTGGGCAGCATCTTCTTTCACCTCTTATTCTCACCATGAATCTCATTTAGGGCAACCTTAGCACAACTGAGGTTATAAGGTATGGCTGTGATGAATGGCTAAGTATTTCGGTTAGGTTATACTATGGGTGATGAAAGAAAAGGCTGAGTGTTTGGCTTCAAAATTGGCTTATGGTGCATGCAATAGGGTAGGATAAAGCCTTTAGAGGTTAAAGCATACATAGCCTATATCAGTTCTTGTGGAAAGCCACACATTAGATCAAGAGTATCTAAATGATGTTAGTTCTTTAAAATTCAATGCAAAATGATGTAATGAGATCAACAATTAAGAACAAAAGCGATGAGTGTTTAAGAGTAGAAACAAGTATATCCCTCAGAAAGAATGGCAATTAGGCTCAAAGATCTCACAGGGTAGTGTCCACTAATTTTGTAAGGTTCACTCAAATTCAGTTATTTCGTTCACTTAATCACTTAAAAAATGGCATTGTGAAGTGCAAATTATAAACTACTTGACCATGGCATGACTCTTAGTAAAGCAAAGATAGTTAACTTAGCATATACATTCCTATTAACAAGTTATCATACTAATCACAAGCAGAAATTTAAATGTCCTGACCGTGTATCACCCCTAAACCTACTTGTTTCTAGCAAAATTTTAAATCCACACCCCCAAACCTAAACTGAACATTGTCCTCAATGTGATATGTGGTAATATGACCATAGAACATAGGTGGGGGAGATGTAATGGGAAGAAACAGCAAAGGAAGAGAGAAATACAAACCAGTGCTAGGTTGCCTCCTAGGAGCGCTTTATTTAATGTCTGGGCAAGACGGGGTTGGCATGCTAGCAGTTGGGCGCATGCGGAGTTGCAGGGTTGACTGCGCTTGGATTAGAGAGGTCTCAGAAGTAGTGTTTGAGGTGATGGGCATTTACCTTGAACGGATCCTGCCATTCCGGGTGCTGGATTTCAACTGCACCATGAGTAAAAATGTTAGTAATAGTAAATGGTCCAGTCCATCTTGAACGCAACTTACCTGGGATTAGTCTGAGCCGGGAGTCAAAGAGGAGGACTTCCTGTCCGATGTGAAAGTCCTTGGGCTGAATGCGCTTGTCGTGGAATGCTTTGGTCTTTTCCTTGTAGATACGAGCACTTTTGAAGGCCTCTGTTCGCAACTCCTCTAATTCACTTAGCTGAAGCTTCCTATGTATTCCAGCATCATCGATGTTCATGTTCATCTGCTTAATAGCCCATAATGCATTATGCTCCAATTCCACTGGTAGGTGGCAGCCTTTTACAAAGCCAAGTCGGAAGGGAGACATGTCAATCGGGGTCTTGTATGCGGTCCGATAGGCCCACAACGCATCATTCAATTTGCTGGACCAATCTTTGCGGTTAGGATTTACTGTTTTTTCGAATATGGCCTTTACTTCCCGATTGGACACTTCCGCTTGGCCACTCGTTTGAGGGTGATTCGGTGTTGAGACCTTGTGGGTGATGCCATACTTCTTCATTAGGGCTGCAAATGAATGATTGCAGAAGTGTGCCCCTCCATCACTGATGATTGCCATAGGTGCGCCGAATCTGGCTAAGATGCGACTCTGCAAAAAACGCACCACTACTTTGGCATCGTTAGTTTTGGTGGGCATTGCTTCCACCCATTTGGAGACATAATCAACTGCAAGCAGAATATAAAGATTGCCAAAGGAATTTGGAAAAGGCCCCATAAAATCAATGCCCCATACGTCGAAGATTTTGACCACAAGAATAGGGTGTAATGGCATTTGATTTCGAGGGCCGATGTTACCTAGGCGTTGGCAGCGGTCACAGGTGAGTACAAATTCGTGTGCATCCTTGAAAAGTGTGGGCCAGTAGAGTCCACTTTGTAGTACCTTGAGGGATGTCTTCTTAGCTCCAAAATGGCCCCCACATGCCAAGCTATGGCAAAATGTCAAGAAAGATTCCATCTCGTCTTCGGGGATGCAGCGTCGAATGATTTGGTCTGGACAATGCTTCCATAGGTACGGCTCATCCCATATTAAGTACTTAGCTTGTTTAGCCAGCTTGTCCTTTTGATACCTGTTTAAACATGAAGGAATTTGCTTAGTGACAAGGTAATTAATGAGATCGGCGTACCATGGATCAATAGCTTGGAGTGCGAAGAGCTGTTCGTCAAGAAAGGTCTCGAGGAGGGGCAACTGATCGGCCTCTCCATTGGAACTGTGAAGCAATCGGCTCATATGGTCAGCAACCACGTTTTTGCTGCTTTTCTTGTCTCTGATTTCAAGGTCAAATTCCTGGAGCAGTAGCATCCATAGTAGCAACCTTGGCTTGGCGTCCTTTTTAGTGAGCAAATACTTCAAGGCAGCATGATTCGTGTATACTATGACCTTGGTTTGAATTAGATATGAGTGGAACTTCTGAAGGGCAAAGATAACATCAAGGAGTTCCTTCTCGGTGGTGGAGTAGTTCAGCTGGGCATCATTCAGGGTTCGAATTGCGTAGTAAATGACATGAGGGAGCTTGTCGACACGCTATCCCAAAACACCTCCTATGGCGAAGTCCGAGGCATCACACATTAGTTCGAATGGTAAGTCCCAATTCGGTGGCATGATGATGGGTGATGCCGTGAGCTTTGCCTTGAGTGTGTTGAATGCCTCATGGAATCCCTTAGTGAACTCAAATGTGGCGTCCTTTGCTAGAAGATCACACAAAGGGCTGGTGATTTTCGAGAAATCTTTGATGATTCTGCGGTAAAAGCCAGCATGCCCTAAGAACGATCGAACCTCTTTGAATGTAGTGGGGTACGACAGCCTCTCCACTATGTCTAACTTTTCTTTGTCCACTTCTATGCCTCGGCTAGAGATCACATGACCCAAGACAATTCCCTGTTGTACCATAAAATGGCACTTTTCCCAGTTCAGCACTAAGTTGCTTTCTCTGCACCATTCCAGTACTCGAGTTAGGTTAACTAAGCACAGTTCGAATGAATGTCCAAACACCGAGAAGTCGTCCAAGAATACTTCAATTATATCTTCCACCATATCGGAGAAGATGCTCATCATGCAACGCTGAAAGGTAACTAGGGCATTGCACAATCCAAATGGCATTCTTCTATATGCAAAAGTGCCATATGGGCATGTGAATGTTGTTTTTTCTTGATCTTCGGGTGCAATAACAATCTGATTGTATCATGAGTAGCCGTCCAAGAAGCAATAGTGGGAGTGTCAAGCCAGGCGCTCGAGCATTTGATCAATGAAGGGCAAAGGAAAGTGGTCCTTGTGTGTGGTTGTATTTAGCTTTCGATATTCAATGAACACTCTCCATCTTGTTTGAATCCGTTGAGGTACAAGCTCATCATGCTCATTTTTAACCACTTTGATCCCACTTTTCTTTGGCACGACCTGGACTGGGCTCACCCACTTGGAGTCACTAATTGGATAGATGATTCCAACGTCCAGAAGCTTTAGGACTTCTTTCTTCACGACCTCCTTCATAGGTGGATGCAATCGCCTCTGCGCCTCCCGTGATGGTTTGGAGTCTTCCTCCAGCAGTATCCCATGCATGCATTTTGTGGGACTTATGCCTTTGATGTCAGCTATTGTCCATCCAATTGCTGTTTGATTGACCGTAAGGACGTGAACCAATGCCTCTTCCTCTTTCGTACTTAGGGTAGACGCAATGATGACTGGAAGGGTTTGATTGTCGCCCAAATATGCATACTTTAAGTGCTCGGGCAAGGGCTTCAGCTCGAGTTCAGGAGCCCTTATGATGGACGGCAGGGTTTTCTGACTTGTGAGTGGTAATGCTTCGAAGGGAGGCATGTGGAATGGGAGAGCTAGCATGATGTCAAGGGCTCATACCTCTTCGATCATTATATCTACAAGTGAATCCACAGTGTGTGGGTTACTAGTAACGGCCTTCTCAAGGTCATTCGTCATGCAAGACTGAGCAATTGTCGCCCGTAGCAGTAAGTCCATTGTGTTTAACGGAAAATGTACAATAGGCTCGGCAGGATACTGGATGGTGTCATGGATGGAGAATGTCCGAAGCTGGTCCAGGACCTTGATGGAGACTTTACCCTTTTTTACGTCGATGAGGCACTCGGCTGTGGCTAGTAAAAGCCTTCCGAAGATGAGGGGGGTTCCTCACTTTTGTCAATTCTATCCATTCTTAGTACGTATAAGTATGCATGGATGCATGTGTCTCCGATTTGTACCAGTACATCCTCAAGAACCCCCATTAGGTTGGTTATAGAAGCGTTAGCCAATCTTACACATAGGTGTGTGGGTTTGTGTGTGCCTAGGTTGAGTGACCTGTAAATGTGGAATGGCATGAAGTTCACTAATTCTCTCGTGTCGCAAAGGCAATGTTCGAATCTTGTTGACTGAATAACACATGGAAGGGATGGAGGCCCAGGATCGTTGGTGTCCGTGGAGCTGAAACCACGCTTTCCTGCAACTAAGTCCTTGATCAGCTTCGCAAAGCTAGGCATGTGCTTGACAATTTTATGGAAAGGGAGTGTGATCTGAAGCTTCTGCAACATGCTGATGATCTCTTCCTTAAAGTCCTCCCTTTGCTTATTCCTGTTTTGGAACCTACGAGGAAATGGATAATCAACATTATTAGCTAACTCAAAAGTTACTTTTTTAGAATTGGAATTCTGAGGTTTAGAGTTAGAAGTATTCGAGTGCTGCGACTTGGGCTTAGGTGCAGGTTGCATCCCAGCCGTGGCCGAAGTAGGCGCAGTTTCAAGTCCTCCTTGCGGGAGGGCACTGGGTGACTCGTTGGGCCGGTTCTGCGCTAGAGGTGTTGGCTGTGGCATGTTTTACGGCATTCCTTGGTCGGCAATCCTTGGCAGAGTAGGTTGAGGCTCGGTTTCAGGTCCTCCTAGGGTGGCATATGTGGGGTCTTGAAGTGGTGTTTCCCTCTGCAGCGTGATGGCATTAGCCGTAGGATTGTGAAATCCTTTCGGATTTACCAGGACTTGACTCGGTAGCTTGCCCTGCTCTCGCTGATTTAGTTGGTTCGCCACTTGTCCCATTTGACAATCCAAGTTTGCAATTGCATTTTTCATGTCTCCCATCTGACTCTGGCTATCTTGCATGAATTTTATGAATTGAGCATGCTGTTGAGTCAGGATATGGAGGGAGTCCTCAACAGACTTGCTTCCACCATTCTGATTTGAGGAAGGACCGTGATAGTTCCCCTGAGGGCCTGCGGCTTGCTACTCAAATCCAGGGGGTGGCAAGGGATTTGTGGCTGCTTGATTGTTACTCGAACGGAAATTTGGATGATTTTTCCACCCTGGATTGTAAATGTTGGAATATGGGCCATTTCGGGATCGAGAATAGTTGTTGAACCCTCCAGCAAAGTTGGTATCTTCCACAACCAGGCAGTCCGGGGGTTTGTAGCCCTGAATTGAACATACCTCGCAGATGTGAACTCCTTTGGCTTTCTCGGTACACAACTGTTTCACCATTGCCGTGAGCTGAGCAATGGCGTCATCTTTGTAATTGGCTGATGCATCACCGGTGGCTCTAAAGGAGAGACCCTTGTAGCTGAACTATTTTTACCTTTGAGCAATGTTCTCAAAGGCGGTCCTTGCTTCCTCGGCTTTGCCTTCTAGAATCCCTTGGGATTGAGAGTCCACCATTGTCCGATCGCTAGTCTTCAAGCCTCCATAGAAGTATAGCATAAGATGATGGTCATCAATATGGTGGTGGGGGCACGCCCGTAGCATCTGATTGAACAGCTCCCAAAACTCGAAGAAAGACTCCTCCATGTCTTGCCGTGGGTTCATGATCTTGGACTTTAACACATTTGTCTTTTCCACGGGAAAGTACTGTGTTAAGAATTTGGACGTCAAGTCCCTCCAAGAGAATGGAAGCCGGCGCTAGTGAATGAAACCATGTCTTGGCGCGATACTTGAGACTGAAGTGAAAGAGCCGTAGGCGGATTTCAGATTCTGTCATGCCATCTATGCGCAGTGTTGAACAAACCTCAACAAATTCCTTGAAATGAAAGTGCAGGTCCTCGCCAGCAAGACCGTGGAATATGGGCAGCATGTGAATTGTCCCCGACTTCAATTCAAAGTTTGCCACTGTTGACTCGAGAAAAACAATTGGAAATTGATCCTCCGAGACATGGGGCATGGAAAAATCCTTAAGGCGCTGTGGGGCTTGCGGTACTAGGCCGCGTTCCCGTCCCTGCTCTTCTCTGTGGTCCGCCATCCTCCTTGGGCTTGGTGGCAGGGAGCCGTGGACTGAAGATGCTCGTGATGATGGTCCACATGATGACCCGTGCACTGAACCTTGGAATGACATACACGGGTACCTAACAAAAAGAAAAACTAAGTTACAAATCTAAACTTGAATGGGCACCGTTGAGGGACAAGTCCCCAACAACGGCGCGAAAAACTTGTTGGTGGAATTAAAGAGCAAGAAATATGCAATTCAATTCTAACAGTTATAAAATCCTTGCAAGTGCACAAATCGATAAGAATAGTATAGTAGCACAGCAAGAGTCGATCCCTCGAGGACTTGTATCAACGTTATGACCACTTTAGTACATATTTATTAACTTAGTGAAAACACACACACACACACGCAGGGAGGGGTGTATGATATGAGAACCGAAATTTAAAGAAAAGTAAAATAAAATGCAGAAAATAACAATGCAAGAATTAACGGTTGATTGATTATTAACTAAGGCGAATTAAGGCTTAATATCCACTCTAACCAATTATAGTTACTAATCAGATTTCCTTGACCTAATTACTATGCATTTTCTGAATTAGGTGCCCGTGCCTAGGACCTGGCGTTGGTTCACTAGACACATCTTATTCCCTCTTACTTAGCATGTTCTAAACAGGGCATATGCCTAGAACGTTTGTCACCTACCTTTTAAGATGATGCATGAAGTTCAAAGTGAATTTAATGACACCACATTAGCCTAGCAAAGTGACATGCAATCCTAGGTCGTTATGAGTTAAGATTACAAGTAAGAATACTTTCGATGCTCCAAATCACAAGATGATATGACGGTCACTCAAACAATTACATCAATAATTATATGCAAACAAGGTAGCTAATCTTATAGGCATAAATTAAGGTCATTAAGCACAGTAATCCAACTTATTCAGCATGCATAGCAATCATAATCAAGAGCCAGAAATCCAGTCAACAAGCTAACATTGCTAGGGCTTCAAGCAGCCCTAATCCTAACGACTACTCACACATAACTGAAATAAACACAAGCGTAATTGAATTCATAATTAAATTGCAGTAAAAATAAGGTTACAAAAGATATTGTGAAGAACAGGTGCAGCAGAAGACACGGCAGAGCCTTCTTCTCCAAGCTCCACATCCAACACATTCAACTCCGGGAAGAACAAAGCTTTAACGTAAAACTCCCAAAAAACCAAATTACTATATGCGGCTACAGTGTCTCTATCTCCCCTCAAAAACGTCGTAGCTCTATCACACGGCTTCCATTTTTCGCGTGCCGCCTGTTTACGAACTCGTGAGTTTGAGACCTACGCAACGGTACCAGCAAAAACTGTCAAATGTGGCTCTACACAAAATTGACTTCCGAGCTCCTTTAAAACTAATGGTAAAATGGTATTTTCATAAATTAATTTACAACAATTCAATAATTAAATGTCCGGGTCGTTACAACTCACCCTCCTTAAAGAAATTTAGCCCCCGAAATTTCCTTAACTCAGATTAAAGGGCCAACCCCCTATTTCAAGTTCTCTCGCGTTACCACTGACACGAACTGGGCCTCAGAAGAACCTATGCACTTTGCAAACAGTCTCAACAACAAACCGTAGGCGAGAACAACATCATGGAGGCACCAGAATCCATTCAACATGGAGCATACCTCGAGACACATCTCTGAGCCTGATCAGCCACTGCGGGTCCTACTCCCAACATGACTTCATGAGGTCACATGCCCGCACCTACCTTGAAGCCAGGTGCCAGATAGGAGTACGTGTAATACGTGCAGTCAGTCTCCACGATCTAGCAGAGCACCACCTTGCAACGCTAGCATTGGTGAACCCTTTAATGATCTGGCGGAGAAATAACTTCCTACGCTAGTTAGAGGAAACCTTGACGATTACGTGCTGGAGAAGACCCTTCGTCATGTATAAAACAATGCGTGCATACACAACATTTATTTTCAAACAAGTTCATAAAGATAAGCCCAAAGCTTGCCGAAAAACTTCATCTTTTGTAAAAGCATTCGGTGGGACCCACGAAATCCAAATAATGAAAACATTCCATGGTCTGCAACCCTGCTGTGAAAACCTTCCTCAAGGAGTTTACAAATCATATGAAATCAGCCTAGACACAACATGTAAATCGAAACATATTCCACTGCTCCCAATAAAATCCCGAGCCGTAGCTCAAAACCCTCCACACACTCGATATACCTCGAGTTTTGCAGAAACTCTGTACTATGCATAAACAGCCTTAACGGCCCGGTGGAGCAAAACCCCTCGACACCAGCGTCAGAGCCCTCAGCAACAAGCGGAGCAAAACCCCTCAACGTCAGTCAGAGAAAACCCTATCCCTGCACACCCGATATACCTCGAGTGGTGCAAAAGCCTGTGCTATGCGTAGACAGCCTCAACGACCCGGCGTAGCAAAACCCCTCGACACTAGTGTCGGAGCCCTCAACAACCAGCGGAGCAAAACCCCTCAACGCCAGTCGGAGAAACCTTTACCATCGGGACAAAACTTTAGTGAAAACCAAAATCCGTGTTTTGAAATCCTTATTTCCTGGCCTAAGCCAAATTCATTGAAAAACCAGGTTTATACCAAAATCCAAGGAAATCACACATCCGGGGTTACACCCAAAACCATGAACTCACAATTTATCAAGTCAAAACTATTTAATAAACGAGTCCATAAAGCCAGGCCATAGCCCAAAACACATTTTTACTTGTTGAAAACCTGTGTCCAGTAATATTGGTATGGAAATTGTAAAAAGCAATACCTAAAAGAGTTTAATTCAAATATACTTGTATGCATGCATTGTCATCTACAAAAGCAAGGTCCACTCACCAGCAACAACGTCGTCTCCCTCGCCCGTGTATCACGTGACCTCCGCCTCCCTCAGTCTTGTTAACAGGAATACTTAAATCATTTGCACACAAGTGTGTGGTCTGCAGGAAGTTAAACCTAGAGCTCTGATACCAATTGTAAGGACCCTTCCCGAATTTCACCTCGAAATCCTCGAAAAGCCCTTATCCCGTCTGACAGCTCTTTTTCTTTAAAATTTAATACTAGGAATACCCTTTGTCCTTAAATATATTTCGTAAACCTTATAGGGTTCTAGACAGAATCTCTGTACTTACTGACCACACCTACCTGTCAGACGTAGGATAGCTTACAGGTCACCTCCGAAACCTCGGAATAGTGGTGGTCCGAAAAGGTAACTCTCTCTGACATGAACTCTAATACTAATTATAAGTACGTTAGTCCCTGCCGAATTCTCTACAATAATAACACAAGACAACTGGCTCGTCCATCTGGATCACCGGCCACACCAACCCACTGACCCGGATGACGAAGGTACCAGACTTGATTGAATTGAGTCTCACTGACTTACTCCGTGTCAAACTCAATATCCCGGCTCGTCCTGAGCCCCCGAGTGATAACTCAATATCCCTGCTCGTCCTGAGCCCCCGAATGATAACTCAATATCCCGGCTCATCCTGAGCCCCCGAGTGATAACTCAATATCCCGGCTCCTATTGAACCACCTTAGACCTCAATGATATGGTGGAGAAAGGTCCTTCGAACGCGCACATTGGAGAACCCCTCGACGATCGGGCGGAGACATACCCTCTAATGCCAATCGGAGAACCCTCAACAATGTAGCGGAGAAAAACACTCTCCACGCCAATCATCAGAGAATCCCATGGTATAACCCAATACCTAGACATATGCATACTCATGCAATCCCGGAACCCTAGTCCGTTCACACCGCGAATAAAATATCCAATCATGGACGCCCTAGTCCCAAGTAACTTTTAACACAATATTGACCCAACTACCTTGACCTCCCGAGCTTAAAACCCATTCCATGGTCAACCGTTACCACTGGAAATACCCAACCGGGGTTCTAAATGAATTCCTATGGCCTCAAAACCATCAAAATTTGGTCTGTAACTTCTCACAACCCTAGCCACGCGCCGCTGTGACCTTGGAATCGACCCCATGCGCTACCACGCGCCGGCAGAAGGCCGAACCACGCACCACGCGCGGCCACGCAGCCACACGCGCCGGCCACTCTCTGCTACAGTGCCCCACGCGCTGACCCGTTCCGACCCAGCCAACTCGGCCTGACCCGATCCAACTTGATCGACTAGACCCGGCTCGGTCTGACTCAACCCGATCGGTCGCTGGAAAACTACTGGAGAAGACGAACGCGCCGCCGTCGCCGGAATCCGATATTTTCGACCGATTTTCAAGCTTTCCTAACTTCTTCAAAACTGAACTGTTTTTCACGAATTTTATGTCTAAATTCACCTACTCATTCCCAGGAATCCAAAAATGAACTCAAAACACTAAACCCATACTTGTGCTGGCTAGAGAATTGATCGGAAGCTTGAGGTCCATTTTTCCTCCAATCGGTGTCTCCCACGGCCGCCTCCTTCGGTGATGGGTATGGTTGTACTTGCGGGAAGGAGTAGAAGATGATGATATGAACGAAATGGATCGAGGTTCCTTGGAATTGAAAGTCCGAATTCAAGGTTTTTCTTTGGTTTTCGGTCGGCGTCGTTCACGGGTTTGGATAGATTTGTATTCAATCCCATGACAAGTGAGTAATATTGGGAGGATTTTGACTTTATATACATCCCACGAAAAAATGACCAAAATACCCCTGAATAGTCGAGACCCGATACTTCCTCACATGGCCTCCATTTTTCGCGTGCCACTCATCTACGAACTCGTGAGTTCGAGACCTACGCAACGGTACCCGCAAAAACTGTCAAATGTGGCTCTACACAAAATTGACTTCCAAGCCCCCTTTAAAACTAACGGTAAAATGGCCTTTTCATAAATTAATTTACAACAATTCAATAATTAAATGTCCGGGTCGTTACACATACTAAGTAAGAAGAGATAAGAGGTGTGAGAGTGAGCTTAAGAGACCCCTTGCATGGGCACTAAACCAAGAGGTAAAATAATAATTGAAACTTGCAAACCAAGTTGGAAAACGTTGTGGTTGGGTGTGGATAGGGAATGTGTTAACTTGTTCTTTTATTTGTTAAAACCATTGTTTATTTACTTGTTTCTTGCATTCCAAGTTACTTACTCTTATAGCTTCTTTTGAACTGAAACCCCCCCTCCCTTTGTCCAATTCCTATTTAGTTTCATTGTTTAGAGTCTTGTTTAGTGTCGAGCATATCTACTTAGTGTCTTTATTCTATGTTTTGAGTACCTAACTTGTGAGCTAAGCAATCTATTACCTTGGTTACATTGTTGAGACAAGTCCTTGTGGGATTCGTCCCTTACTTGTACCACTATATTTTCTATTGATTTGTGCACTTGCTACGATTTAATTGTTAGGATTAGTATTACTTTTATTGTTGTACTTTTCTTCCAACAAGTTTTTGGCGCCGTTGCCGGGGACTTGTCCCTCAACGGTGCCCATTGCTTAGATTGTTCAGACTTAGTTCTTTTGTTCATTTTAGGTACTTAGTTTTATGTCATCACAAGGTTCTGCTAGTGGCTCCACACACGGTTCTTCAGGTCCATCCTCTACATCATCATCAATTCAAGGTTCCCCACATCCAAGTCCACCACCATCTCCTATGGTAGAGAGATATGAGGAACGTGTCCTTACCAATCTAGCCCCATGGTTGCTCAAGGAGTATACCACTCCACATGTTAGAGAGGACCAATTCCCTATAGTCGTTCCACCTTCCACGGTGGAAAACTTTGAGCTCAAGTCAGGCACAATCCACATGCTCCCTAAGCACCATGGCCTCTCGGGTGAGGACCCCCATTTGCACATCAAGGAGTTTGTAGAAGTGTGTTTCCACTTTAAGGATCCATGGCATGACTGAGGCTGAGATTAGATTGAGATTGTTCCATTTTAGTCTTAAGGACAAGGCTATGGCATGATTCCATTCACTAGCACCAACATCCGTTACATCATGGAGGGACTTGTCCTCTAAGTTTCTCACCCAATACTACCTCGTGGTCAAGACCAATAAGCTCAAGGCACATATCACGGCTCCCCAGCAAGCTGAGGATGAATCTTTCTATGAGTTTTGGGAAAAGTCCAATCAAATGATTCAGGAATGCCCTCATCACAACATTGATGAGTGCCACTTAATGTTATACTTCTTTGGAGGATTGAAGAATAGTGATAGGGTAATGGTAAACTCTCAATCCAAGGGAGTCTTGGATAGCACAACTGAGGAAGCTAGGGCAGCATTTGAGAGCATTGCTCAGACGGAGAAGCAAATTAGGTATAGGAGACAACAATCTAGAACCCTTAGTGGTGTGAGTAGGGATAAGGATGACACCATACCCCAACTCACGGCCACGGTGAAATAGATTTGTGATGCCAAGGCCAAGCCCACCATGACTTGTGATGTGTGCTTAGTTCAAGGCCATGATTCTCAGACATGTCCTATGGTAGAGGATGCCAATTACATTGGAAGGTACAATGATGGCATGAGGCCACGTAATGACCCATACTCAAACACTTACAATCCTGGTAGGAGGAACTATCCAAACTTCAAGTGGAGCAACAACCAAAATGTGCAAAACCCCACTGCACTCCCTAGATTCCAAGGGCGTGCCGTGGCCCCTCAAGTTCCCACTCAAGTCCTTCAACATCCTCAAGCTCATCCTACCGTGGGAAATAGATCTTTGGAATATATGATGGCTGATCTCATTCAAAACACCCACACATTCCAACAGAAGACAGATCGTGCCATCATAACCTTGGAAATCCAAGTAGGCCAGATGGCAAGCCAACTTAAAAAATTGGACCTTGGACCTCAATTGCCTAGCAAATTCTAGGTCAATCCCAAGAACTTGTATCCAAAGGGCCAATGTCATTCAGCTTAGGAGTGGAAAAGAGCTTCCAAATCAGAACCATGACCTAAGTGCCTTGGAAGACGCTGACAACCATGTCACGGTCCCTGCCGCAAAGCCTGATTTAGAATGCAATTTAGGGTGCAGCCAAGGACCATTTACGGTGCCAGAATTAGGGTGTGCCGGGCTTGAATTAAGGCGTAGTTCCACCCGAGAGCTTGCTTAGGAGCCAGTTTCCAATACTACCTTAAACGGCCAAGACAATGAGCCTACTAACCCTTCTTTGCATTTAAATTCAAAGTCTACTGTTAGTTTAAGTAATCCACTAGTTACTAATGATGTTGACTTACCTTTTCCTCATAGGTTACAAAAGAAGGACAAGAATGCCCAATTTGAGCAAGCACTCACAAACATGCTTCACAAGCTTCAAATCACACTGCCATTTTTTAAGCTTGTGAGGACCATGCCTATCTTTGCCAAGCTTCTTAAGGACCTAGTAGCTGGAAAACGTGGCTTTGGCCCCAACAATTCTTAGACATTAGTGCAGCCACTTTGAATGAGTCTCAAGGCTTGCCACGCAAGACAAGTGACCCAGGCCCATCTACCTTGCCGTGTGTCATTCAATCTACAAGGTTTGAGCATTGTCTTTGTGACACAGGATGTTATAGTGCAAATAGGAGACACTTGCATACTTGTTGATTTCTATATCTTGAAAATGGAAAAGACAATTGAAAGTGAGGACCTTCCCTTGATCTTAGGGGGACCCCTGTTGACCACCATAAACAGTGAAATCAACTTGAACCAAGGCCAAATATCAATCCAAGTGTTATACAAAACTAGGACTTTTTCTATTCATGATACTATGCAATATCCCCAAGAGCCTATAATTGATTTTTCCTTTAATACTATGGAATCCTTGCTGCATCAAACCATCATGAATACATGTATAGATGAACTGCTTGAGAAGGCAGCCCTCACCGTGCCTTCTCAAAATGATAATAGCCTAGATGGCTGTGTCATTGAGGAACTCAATATGCTTGAGGCTATGCCTCAATTTCCCCAACACCCATGGGTGTTTGAATCCTTGCCTATAAACAGAGGTGTAGCCAGGAATTATGTTGAGAATGGGGCCTTTCACAAAATACTTGAAACAAAAAAATTGAACTTTTAATATAATTTAACTCATAATGCATACCACACTATTACTCTAATGGTTGAAATCAACATATAATATATATATGTCAAATTAACCAAAAGATAAAAAATATCATATTATATTATTAAATTATTATCTTAATAGTTGTCGTCGATGAGTTCTCATCTTTTGAAATCGTTATACCTCGATCCACACTTTCTTTTCTTTTGTAATATTTTTCCACAATTGAAAACATATTGACTCAAAGTTCCATACATGTGGAATATAATAGAAGTAATAAATCACAAACACAAAATTCACAGTGCACAGTGCACAAATTAATAAATTAATTAATTTAACAAATTCCAAATTGCAAAGGAAAGAAAAATACTTACTTAGATTAAAATCAATTTAATACTTACTTAAACAACATAAATTATATATGTTATACTATATAAGTACTTTTCTTACATGTATGTATGAATAGTATTTATAAATAATATAATATCTATTATGTATTATATATAATATAATATCTATTATTATAGTATGTTATATTATAAAAGTGAGGAAGGGCCCATGACCCCCCGGACTCCCCTTGACTCCGTCCTTGCCTATAAAGGAAGAAAAGACTATTCCTTTTATCATTCAGACTCCCAAGCTTAAGCTCAAGCCTTTGCCTGAGCACTTGAAATATGTTTTCTTAGGAAAGGATCACACCCTACCTGTCATTATTGCTTCTAATTTAACATCTGTGCAAGAGGGTCAATTAGTGCAGGTTCTTAGGGACAACATGTAAGCCATTGGATGGAGCATTACTGACATCAAGGGGATAAGCCCTTCCAAATGCATAGGGTCATACTTGAGGAAGATGCCAAGCCCACAGGGGAGGCACAAAGACATCACAATCCTCCCATGAAGGAAATGATCAAGAAGGAAGTCCTCAAGCTTTTGGATGTGGGAATCATCTATCCCATCTCAGACTCCAAGTGGGTCAGTCAAGTCCAAGTTGTGCCAAAAAAGAATGGCTTCATAGTCATCAAGAATGAACAAGATGAGCTTGTTCCTCAAAGGGTTCAAACGGGCTGGAGAGTATGCATAGACTATAGGAAGCTTAATTTTACTACTTGCACACTTTCCATTACCTTTTATTGACCAAATGCTTGAAAGACTTGTAGGACATTCTCACTTTTATTTCTTAGATGGCTATTCAGGATACAACCAAATTTCCATAGCACTTGAGGACCAAGAAAAGACAACCTTCACATGTCCTTATGGCACTTTTGCCTATAGGAGAATGCCCTTTGGCCTTTGCAATTCCCCTGCCACCTTTCAAAGATGCATGATGAGCATATTTTCAGACATGGTGGAAGAATCATTGAGGTATTCATGGATGATTTTTCTGTTTTTGGTAATTCCTTTTATTTATGTCTAACAAACTTGTCAAGAGTACTTGAGAGATGTAGGGATTCCAATTTAACTCTAAATTGGAAAAAATGTCACTTTATGGTACAACAAGGCACTGTCCTAGGCCATGTCATCTCAAGCCGTGGCATTGAGGTGAAAAAGGCCAAGATTGATGTCATTAGTGGCATGCCCTATCCCACTTCCCACTTCGGTCAAGGAGGTAAGATCCTTCTTAGGATATGCTGGATTCTATAGGAGGTTTATCAAGGACTTCTATAAGATCACAAGGCCCTTGTGCAGTCTGCTTGCCAAGGATGCATCATTTGACTTCACCGAAGAATGCCGTGAGTCCTTTGAGGCCCTCAAGGACAAGCTCACGGCTGCCCCTATCCTCATGCCACCAAGATGGGACCTGCCCTTTGAGCTCATGTGTGATGCCTTAAACTCTTCCAAAGAATAGATAAGTTTCCCCATGTTATTTACTATGCAAGTAGGACTTTAAATGATACTCAACTTAGCTATTCTACTAATGAGAAGGAACTTTCAGCTGTAATCTTTGCTTTAGAAAATTTTAGGTCATTCTTGCTTCAAACCAAAGTTATTATCTATACTGACCATGCAGCTCTCAAGTACCTTCTTAACAAGAAGGATGCCAAGCCAAGGTTCATTAGGTGGATGATATTGCTTCAAGAGTTTGATCTTGGGATGAAATACAAGAAAAGAAGTGAGAATGTGGTAGCTGACCACTTATGCAAAATCATACACTGCTCCAATGAGGAAGTGGACCAATTACCTCTCCAAGAATGCTTCCCTAATGAGCAGCTCTTCCATCTCAAGGCCTTTGACCCCTGGTATGCTGACATTATCAATTATCTTGCTACTAACTTGATTCCTTCTCATTCGTCTAGGTTTCAAAGGAACAAGCTTGTGAAGCAAGCCAAGTATTACATTCAGGATGAGCCCTATCTATGGAAACATTGCCCTAATCAACTCATAAGGAGATGCATCCAAGAAACTGAGGTCAAGTCCATCTTGGACTTCTGCCACAACAAGGCATGTGGAGGCCACTTTGGTGCCAAAAAGACCGCCCTCAAGGTTCTTCCATGTGGATTCTATTGGCCAACTGTCTTCAAAGGTGCCCATGAGAATGTCAACACAGGTGACAAGTGCCAAAGACAAGGTAACATAGGCCCTAGAAATCAAATGCCCCTACACCCTATTCTAGTTGTTGAAATCTTTAATGTTTGGGGCATTGACAGGACCCCTCCTGAATTTCCCTCGAAATTCATGAGAACTCCTGCTCCGAGGAAATATAACTTCCCTCCCCCCCCCCCCCCCCCCCCCCCCCCCGCGTAAGTAAAATCATGCATGCATACTTAAAATCCTTTTTAAATCACTTCTTAACTAAATATAACTACGAAGAACTTACCGGAAAACTAATTTTATTCTAAAGCCCAGCGGGACCTGTGAAAATACGAGCAATGAAAATATCCCGTGGTCCGCAACCATGCTTTCAAAACCCTCATCGAATGAGCTTAAAATCATAAAAAAAAACCTGGATATAAAGTACTATAAAAATATCCCACCATCCCTCTAGTGTAATCCCGAGCCGTAGCTCGATATCTGGAGCCTTCCAACGCGAGGACAAGCCCTTCTAACCACGGCCAAAAATACCTCAAATCAATGACTAGAAACCGAGAGGTCCTGGGACCTACTCTCCACATATCCGAAAATACCTCAAAGATATGCGGACGTAATCCTGTACTACGCGTAGACAGCCTCAACGAGCGTATGTCGGAAAATACCTCAACGCCATACGTAGGAGAAATAACCCTCAACGTGCACATGACGGAAAATACCTTGACGTCATGTGTCAAAGAAATATCATAATACCCGGGGATGGTAAACACGAGAAAATAGTAATATAAATTTGAAATTCAAATTGAAAACCTTTTTACCTAGCCGAAGCCAAAATCGTAGAAAACCTGGGCCAAAGCCCAAAATCCAATAAGTTCAAAACTCATAGAAATTAAATCCATGAAACCGGGTTTAATGCCCAAAATCATTCCAAAATCTCGTAAACCTTCCCTAAACCAAAAATTCATAACTGGCCTAAGCCCAAGTCATTTAAAACCGTTATTGAAATTCATAATCCGTGGAAATTCAAAGAAAAATCATTAATTTAGATTTCTGAGTCTTAGAAAATTAACAACCATTTATTAACAATTATTCTAAATTCCCGAGAACATAAAATAAATACAAAATCATTTTAGATTTTTTCCATTTAATTCCTGAGATTCATAAACGATAAGAAAACATTTAAAACATAGAAATATGCATGCATTATAGTTTAGAAAACAAAGTCCAATCACCGAAGGTCCGATTAAGATCAACCTTGAGCTGTACACTCTGATGCCGTCTCCGGAGCGGTATCTCTTGTCAAAAGTAACATTCGGGATTACTAAACGATATTTAAAAGCCTAAAATTCAACCCCATAAACCCAGGAGTACACGCGCGTTCTAACTAGAAACGCATCAAATTGAGACGCCCAAAACTGCCCCTAACTGAACACAGATTGACTCGAAACCTACGCCAACAGGTCCGGATTGTCGAAAACATCGACACACAAGTCAACGGAGCCCGGGGAAAGGCCGCACGCGTCCCCACGCGTCGGCTTTGTGTTCTACCCTTCCTAGGGGTGCGACTGTACAACTCAGTCGCCCCTTACCTCCTTCTCGCCAGATTCTGCAGTGGCCGGCCAGAAACTCTATAACCACCCATATTTCAAAGCTTCCTAACTCTCTCATTTCTCAACCAAAATCAATGTTCTAATAATGGAATCTAAATATGAAGTCCAAATTGAGAAACCTCGCTTGTGGTGACCGGGAATTGGCTGCGAAGGTTCGATGATACTATTCACCCTTGGTTCTCCTTTTCCTAACACTGTCAACTTCGATGGTGGGTATGGTTGAGCTCGAAATGAGGTGTGGAAGATGATGATATGATTTGTTGGTCTTGGTTTGGCCTAAATAAAAAAATCACATGGGAGGGGATATGGGTTTCATGGATTGGGCGAGGGAGATCACGAGGATAGAAGGAAAAATAAATAAAAATTTGGAAAAATGGAGTTTTAAAATATCTGATCACCCAAAATTACCAAACTACCCCTAAAGCTTCTAGACCCTTAATTCCCTCATTTGGACTCCGTTTTTCGCGTGCTGCTTGTCTACGAACTCATGAGTTCGAAACCTACACAACGGTCCTAGAAAAATTTACAAAAGTGTCTCCGAACAAAAAGTGACTTCCGAGCCCCTACTTAAATCGAGGGTTAAAATTGTGTTTTTCCAAATTAATTTACGAAATTTCACTAATTAAAAATAGGATAAAATACATAAAAGTACCCAAACTATAGGGGTCATTTCAAGTTCATACCTCAACTACGAAAATTTTCATCTAGGTACCCAAACTATGAAAACACAACATCTAAACATGCACCGTTAGTAATATGTTAAAAAAATATTTTCAGTGCCCAAGTGGCACATATGGATCCATTTTTTATGTTAGACGACATGTTGACAAACAAATAATAAAAAATTGATATATTAAAAATAATTAATAAAATCTTAAAATAAATAAATTAATTAATTAATTAAAAAAACCAAAAATAAAATAAAATAAAATTATGATTCCAATTCCAAAAACGTTAATTTCGTCAATATTTTAGCAACAATTGCAAGAATTGGATAGTCGAATTTTTCTTGAACTGCAAATAATTTTGCAACAATTGTATCAAGAAATTAATACCAATCTTCTCCAAAAAATATTTATGGGTATATAATTTTCTTTCCTCACGAACAATAATCATCAAACAGAGATAACAATAAACTCATCAACCCCAGAATCGGCAGCACCCGCCTCCTTGGCACCGAAACCACGCATCTGAGCCGTCATGGTAATGGAATCTCCTCCACCAAATAAGGTGGCTCCACCAAATAAGGTGGCGCCACCTCAAAAGTAGTCGCTCCGCCTCCAAAAGCGTGGTTGTTGAGCTGATGTTGTGGGTGGTGGTGGTCCTTGTGGCTGGGCGGCGGAAGATGGAAGTACATCGGCTAGTTAGCTGACAATGAGAATAAGAGCTGGCCACAATTCTGACTCCCTGATCCAAAAGCTCCACAAATTTCATCCCCATCTCAGTTTTTTCTCTTTAAATCCTTAATTTCGTGTATGAATAAATCGAATATATAGATATATATAGCCCCGAAGTGCTCTCATCCTCTCTCTCCTGTCAATGAGATCGCTTTTTGCATTTGAATCAAACCATACTTTGAATAAAAAATTGCAATCCATACTTTGGGCAGGGAAGAGGCAAGGCTGCATCGTGGATGCTCCCAAACCCCAAGGCAATGGAGCTCAGGAGCAGACCGGTTGTGGTACGGACGGAGTCGTGCCGGTTCAGAACAAGATCGTCCAGCCTCACCTCGTCATCGACCACAGCTTCGAAATCTACTTCTTCGTCGCGTCCAAGTCCTTCGTCAACGGTGTCTCTCCCCCGCCCTCTCCGTCGCGTCTAAGCCCTTCGTCCAAGCGCGTCGCGTCCAAGCCCTTCGATACCTCCACGGCGACGCGGGCGCCGGCTCCGTCACCATCATTCTAAAGAGATGGCCACCGCCTGGACTGTTGTTGGCTGCGATGGTATGCAAGGGGTGGAGAGATAGGTCGTGGAGGCTGTGGAAGGCTGCGGAGATTTTGGGTTTTTCTCTCAGTGAGGGGGGAGGGGTTTTGTTTTGATTTTTCTCGGTGAGGGTGAAGGGGAGGGGTGCAGCAATGGCGTGTGTGTCTGGGGAATTGACAGAGGGCAGTGGGTGTTGGGAATGGAGGTCGGTGGGGGTTTGGGGCGGTCTGGTTTGTACTTTGAATGAGGTTTTATTTATTTATTTATTTTTAAATTGTTTTATTTGTTTATTAGTTTTAAGATTTTATTAAATATATTCAAATTTTATTATTTTTTAAGCTATATGAAATCTTTGGCAGCATAAAAAATGGTCCACAAGTGCCACTTAAGCACTTAACAAATTTTTTTAACAGATTGCTAAATGTGGGTACTTAGATGTTGTGTTTTGATAGTTTAGGTATCTAGATGAAATTTTTCATAATTGAGGTATGAATTTGAAATGACCCTTATAGTTTGGGTACTGTTATGTAGTTTATCCTTAAAAATATGGGTCGTTACAACTCCCCCCCCTTAAATAAATTTCTTCCACGAAATTCGTACCGATCACTCGAACAAATGTGGATGCTGGGTCCGCATCAGTTCCTTGTGCTCCCAAGTGGCTTCCTCCACGTTATGATTCCTCCACAAGACTTTAACCAGATGAATAGTCTTTATGCGCAACACTTTTTCCTTCCAATCTAGAATTTGCATTGGTTGTTCCTCAAAGCTGAAATCATCTCTTAACTCAATTGGTTGCTCCTCCAGTACATGAGATTCATCAAACACATACTTCTGGAGCATGGATACATGGAATACATCGTGAACTTTTGAAAGTTATGGGGGTAGGGCAAGCCTGTAAGCCACTGGGCCTATCCTCTCAATGATCTCATAGCACCCAATATAATGAGGAATCAGCTTTCCTCGTCTACCAAAACACACAACTCCTTTCCGGGGGGATAATTTCAAGAAAACACAATCTCCGACCTCAAACTTAAGATCCCTGATCCGTCGGTCTACATAACGTTCCTGGCGGTCCTGAGCTGCCTTCAGTATTTCCTTGATGATTATGATCTTTTCATTTGTGATTTCAACGATCTTCTCTCACCTACCTCATTCCAACATATAGGTGTCCTGCATTGTCTCCCGTACAGTACCTCAAAAGGAAACATTCCAAGGCTAGACTGATAATTGTGGTAAGCAAACTCCATTAAGGCCAAATGTGAATCCCAATTTCCCTTAAATTGCAGTACACAAGCTCTCATCATATCTTCTAGAATCTGAATTGTCCTCTTAGACTGACCATCAGTCTGAGGATGAAAAGCTGTACTGAAATGTAGTTTACTTCCAAAAGCCCTCTGCAAACACCGCCAAAATCTCGAGGTAAATCTAGGATCCATGTTTGACACAATCGACTCTGAAGTCCCATGTAACTGGATGATCTCATCCACAAACAATTGGTCGAACTGGTCCATCTTATAATCTTCCCGTACCAGCAAGAAATGCGCTGACTTGGTAAGCCTATCCACAATCACCCAAACCCCATCAAGTCCTTTCCGAGTCCGGGAAGCTTGTACACAAAATCCATAGTAATGTGATCCCACTTCCATTCCCCAATAGGAAGTGATTGCAGCGCACCATATGGTTTCTGCCGTTCTGCTTTCACTTGCTAACACATCAGGCATTTGCTCACAAACTCTGCTATCTCTCTATTCATCCCGGTCCACCAGTAGTGCTCTTTAAGGGTACGATACATCTTGGTGCCACATGGATGCATAACATAGGCTTAACTATGAGCTTCCTCAAGAATATCTCTTTTCAACTCTAAGTCCTCAGGTACACATCTCCGAACGTCTTTAAGCAAGGCCCCATTATCTCTAATGGCATAGTCCAGCCTATTCCCAACCTCCAACTCCATCCTAATGATGCACAATATAGGATCTTGGAGTTGAGCTTCGATAACTCGGTGGATCAGGACAGGTCTCACATGAAAGTTAGCTAGCAAAGCTCCCTGGTTATCCACACCAAGTACAACCCCCGCTCTTTTGGAGTTCCACTAACAATGGTAAATAAATAGTGGACAGATGTACCAAAGAACCTACTGACTTCCTACTCAGCGCATCTGCCACTACATTAGCCTTTGTTCGTAAAAATAAAGGACAAGAATATGTACTCTATCTTTAACGGTTATATCATTGCAAGTATACAAAATCGGCTATGATAATATATTGGCAAGCAAAGGTCGATCCCTCGAGGACTTATATCAACGGTTAAGTTCCAATTCAGTTCAGATTCAATTAATTTAGATAAAAACAGCAAATAAATAAAGTCACACACACACACGGCAGGGGGGGGGGGGGGGGGGGGGGGGGGGGGGGGGGGTGGGGTGTGGGGTTTTGATGCTTTTGGATTATCACGCAAGAAAGTAAAACAGTAAATTAAAATGCAGGAAAAGTTGATTGATTTAACTAAGGCGAATCATGGCCTACTATCCACTCTAACGAATTATAGCTCTTAACCAGATTATCTTGACCACTATGCAAATTCTGAATTAAGTGCCCAAGCCTAGGTCTTCTGTAACAACCCGGAATTTTAATTATTGGGTTTACGTAATTATTTTTGTAAACTGACGATTTTACCCTTGGTCGGTAAAGGGCTTGGAAATCAAGTTTTGTTTCGAGAAACTTTTGGTGGTGTTTTGAGTACCGTTGCGTAGGTCTCGAACTCACGAGTTCGTAGACAGGCGGCACGCAGGAAACGGAGTTCGTGGACGGAAGTTATGGGTCTAGATGTGCAAGGGCATTTTGGTAATTTTCCATGGAGGGGAGATATTTTGTTACCCAAATCAGACTAATCTGATCCATTTCATTTTCATCTTCATTTCGTCTTCATCTCATTCTCTCTCTGTGACAAACTCAAACACAAAACCAATGAACCGAACCCGTGCGAAAACACCAAGCGAAAAACCATAAAGTCAAAGTTGGATTCAACGCTTTAACTTCCAGTTTTGATCAACTAATCGTATTCTACTCCTTCCCACGATCACAACCGTACCAACCATCGAAGGAGAGGACCACGGTGGAAACCGAACCGAGTAAATGAAGTTTCGGATCTTTCGATCGATTTTCCAGCTTATATAGGTACGTGTTTGATGTTTTAAGGTTATATTTGGATTCCTGGGTTTGAGTAGATAGATTTTGACGTAAAATTTGTGTAAAATGGTTGAGTTTTGAGGAAGTTGTAAAGCTTGGAGTTTCGGTCGGAAATGGGGGATTCCGGCGAACCAGGCGGCGGCGGAGGTGGCGGTCCGGTCATCTTCTCCGGCCAGACTCCGGCGACGGCGACGGCATTCCGGTCGTCTTCTCCGGCGAGTCACCGGTGACCGGTCGAGTCGAGTTAGACCGGTCGGGTCGAGTTGAACCGGTCGAGTCGAGTTGAATCGGTTGGGTTGAGTGAACCGGTCGGGTCAAGTTGGACCGGATCAGGTTGAGCCAGACCGGGTTGGACCGGTCCAGGCGCGTGAACACTGTAGCAGGCGCGTGAGGGCGCGTGGGCGCGTGTGCCGACCTTCCGGCGGCACGTGGCTGCGCGTGGGGCCGAGTCTGACGTCACTGTGGCGCGTGGTAACTAGTTTCCGACGTTCTAAATCTGTTGGTACAGGTTTCAGGTTGATCGGACATCGTTTAGAGGTCGATTTGAGTGTCCGAAGTTGCTGTGTTTTCTAGAAACAGCAAGGGTAGACTTCCCGAGGTTAGGAAGTTGTTATATAAGAGTCTTATTACTAGCCGGTAATCCCGATTGTTGTTTTTGACAGGCGATATTATTCCGGGAACCTCAGAGGAACGAGTAAGACGGGATTGAGCTAGCTTGAACAGGTTTGTGAGTGGACTTTGGTTTTATAAACTGAAATGCATGCATCAAAATATCTTTGTGTAAATATTGTTATGTATTGTGGCATTGAATTTCTGAATTTTAGAAATGATTACTAGACACATGTTTTCCACTATTTCGGTTAAAGTGTGATTTGAGAAATATCATGGTTTTTGGACTCAGTTTTGATAACGTTTCGACGTGGAAATTATTGAGTCAATGATTTTGGTTTTGACCCTGTTGTATGAGTTTATCGGATTTGGTCATATGTGAGGGAGGCCAGGACCCGGGATGAGGATCCGTTATTAGCGGTGAACCCGGTGAACCTCCAAGATAAACACTGATTTGAGGGAGGCTAGGACCTGGGACGAGGATCTGTTATTAGCGGTGAACCCAGTGAACCTCCAAGATAAACTCTGATTTGAGGGAGGCCAGGACCCGGGACGAGGATCCGTTATTAGCGGTGAACCCAGTGAACCTCCAATATAATTGGTGATTGATTCTCCGACTAACGTCGAGAGTTTTGATCCGTTGGTTTGTTGAGTGCTCCGACTCTGGCATTGTAGAGTTTTCACTCCGTCGGGTCGCGAGAGTGTCTATGCATAGTACAGGGAGTTGTGATAGAGGACTAGCACACCCCAAGGGATACCCTGGTGGCTAGTGGATGTGTCGGGAACAGTGGATTTAAGATATTATGTGTCTAGGTTGAATGAAATGATTTTGAATTCCTTTGAGGATGATTTTCAAACCAGATTGTGGATCACAATGTGTTTTACTTATATGGATTTTGTGTGAGTCCTACTACGTGGTTTTAAAGAGAAATGCAAATGCCGGTGATTTAAAGTTGATGTTTTTATAACATGAACTGTTTATCAGCATGCATAGTTTTATAAATGGAGGGGGAAAAAGGTAATATTCCTTGGAAAACGATTTATAAACGATTATTTTTGTCCACTCACAACTTTTGTATTTAAACCCCCTTCAGGCAGTAGAGTTGACGCGGACATTATCTCGAGGTAGAGGCATTAGCACTCTCGGCTGCGCTGTGTAGTTGTACTTGAGTAGGATATCTAATTTGCATCTTGATCCTACTTAGATGCTCTGATATTATATTGTATTTGGTCGGTATTTACTTACGGGAATTTTAAGTGCTTAAATCCCTTGTCTGACAAGTGAAAGTATTTATTATTATTATAATTTCTAAGGATTGAAGGGTATTTGGGAACCTTTCCTTAGGTTGTCAGACGGGATCAGGGTTCTTCCCGGGTTTCGAGGGGAAATTCGGGACGGGTCCTGACAATTGGTATCAGAGCCAGGTTAAATTCCTGTAGACCATACATCTAGTGTATAGGTGAAATTTTGGTATTAATGATTTACAGCTTCTTTTCAGCGTACAATGCCTCCGAGACGTGAGTTCCGTCAACGGTCGGGGTGTCAGGACCCGTCCCGAATTTCCCCTCGAAACCCGGGAAGAACCCTGATCCCGTCTGACAACCTAAGGAAAGGTTCCCAAAATACCCTTCAATCCTTACAAATTATAATAACAATAATAAATACTTCCTCTTGTCAGACAAGGGACTTAAGCACTCAATAATTCCCGTAATTAACGACCAATCAAATACAATATAATATCAGAGCGTCTAAGTAGGATCAAGAGTAAAATTTAGATATCCTACTCAAATATAATTACACAGCGCAGTCGAAGTACTAATGCCTCAGCCTCGAGATCAATGTTCGCGTCAACTCTACTCAACTGCCTAAAGGGGGTTTAAACACAAAAGTTGTGAGTGGACAAAAATAATCATTTATAAATTCCTTTTCGAAGAAATACCTTTCTTCCCCTCCATTTATAAAATCATGCATGCATAACATAAAACAATTTATCATACTAAACATCATATGTAAATCACCAAAATTTCTCATTTCTCTTTAAAACCACTTAGTTGGACTCACATAAAATCTGTATAATAAAAATACCTCGTGATCCACAATTTGTTTTGAAAACTCTCTTCAAAGGAGTTTAAAATCATTTAATTTAATCTGGACACAAAATATCTCAAATTCAAATCATTTCGTTCCATCTGCCACATAATATCTCAAATTTCACTGTTCCCGACATATCCATAACACACCAGGGTATCCCTTGAGATGTGTTCAAATCTGTACAACTCTGTGTACCATCTGTACTATCTGTACTTTCTGTACTATGCATAGACAGCTTCGCGACCCGGCGGAGCAAGGCCCCTCAACACCTAAGGTCCGAACCCTCAACAACTGGTAGAGCAAGGCCCCTCAACACCAGTCAGAGCAACAATAACCATCGGGACGGGAACCAGTGAATCAAATCCATACTTCGAAATCTTTGTTTCTCGGCCTAAGCCAAATTCTTTGCAATATCATTTTATGGCCAAAATCGGTAAAATCACAATTATGGGTCTCAACCCAAATCACATACTTAAATAATTACCACGTCAAAACGATATCAAAATCAAGTACAAAAACCAGGCCATTTCTCAAAACATACTTTCACTGAAATATTGTAAAATATGTGTCCAGCATCATTTCTAAAATCCAGAAATTCATTGCACCCATACATAACAGTATTTAAATCAAAGATACATTTATGCATGCATTACAGTTTATAAATCAAAGTCCACTCAAGCTCAATCCCGAACTGTACGCTCCCCTGAAGTTCCTGGAGCAGTATCGCCTGTCCAAATTAATAATCGGGATTACCAGCTAATAATAAGAACCTGAAATATAAACCCCCTAAACCCCGGGAGTCTAACTATGCTGGCCTAGAAAACGCAGCAACTTTAAAACGTCCGAAACAACCCCTAAACGACATCCGATAGACTCGAAACCTGCGCCAACAGGTCTGAAACGTCAAAAACTACTTGTCACGCGCCACCGTGACCTCAGACTCGGCCCCACGCGCCGCCACGCGCCGACGGAAGGTCGGAACACGCGCCCACGCGCCGCCACGCGCCCTCACGCGCCGGCCACTCGCCTGCTACAGTGTTCACGCCCCTGAACCGGTCCAACCCGATTCGGCTCAACCTGACCCGGTCCAACTCGACCCGACCGGTTCAACTCGACCCGACTGGTTCAACTCGACCCGACCGGTTCACTCAACCCGACCGGTTCAACTCGACCCGACCGGTCACCGGCGGCTCGCCGGAGAAGACAACCAGCTGCCGTCGCCGTCGCCGGAAGCTGGCCGGAGAAGATGACCGGCATCGCCGTCTGGTTTCGCCGGAATCCTCCATTTCCGGCCGAAACTTCAAGCTTTCCTAACTTCCTCAAAACTCAACCATTTTTCACAAATTTTATGTCTAAATCTATCTACTCGAACCCAGGAATCCAAAAATGACCTCAAAACCACAAACACGTACCTGTGCTAGCTGGAAAATCGATCGGAAGGTCCGAAACTTCCTATCCTCGGTTCGGCTTCCTCCGTGGTCCTCTCCTTCGATGGTTGGTACGGTTGTGATCGTGGGAAGGAGTAGAATATGATTAGTTGATCAAAACTGGAAGTTGGAGCCTTGAAATCAAAGTTGACTTTGTGGGGTTTTTGGATGATTTTCGCACGCGTTGGTGGTTTGTGTATGTTTGTCACGGAGAGGATGAGTGAGATGATAATGATAAGGATGAAATGAAGATGGATCAGATTACACTGATTTGGGGGTTAAAAATATCTACCCCAAGTCAAAAATTACCAAAATGCCCTTGCACATCTAGACCCATAACTTCCGTACACGAACTCCGTTTTCTGCGTGCCGCCTGTCTACGAACTCGTGAGTTCGAGACCTACGCAACGGTACCAAAAACACCACCAAAAGTGTCTCGAAACAAAACTTGATTTCCAAGCCCTTTACGAAACTAGGATAAAATCGTCATTTTACAAAAATAATTACGTAAACCCAATAATTAAAATTCCGGGTTGTTACACGGGGAATGGTGGAGATGACCATGAACCTACAGTGAAGCCTGATTTGAGGCAAACATTGGAACAGCTGGATCAGACTTTTGCTTCTGTACTCCATGATAGGGCTTCTCATGAAGTCTCTGATATCGAGAGAGCCCAGAGACTAGGGGCGACGATATTTATGGGCGAGTCTAGCCCAGATGAGGCTGAGGAGTGGATTACTCGCATGGAGCGGGTGTTTTTGATTATGAGATGTCCTCTAGAGGAGAGAGTTCTGTTGGCCACATTTTTACTAGGTGGTTCTGCTTACCACTGGTGGCACTCATTGGAAGTGTCAGGCTGGAATGTCCATACACTTACTTGGCAGACTTTCCGTGAACGATTCTTGGAGCAATTTTACCCTTGCTCACACCGGAATGTTAAGGAGGTCGAGTTCTTGCATTTATAGCAAGGAGACATGACTGTGGCCCAGTATGAACAGAGATTCATAGCGCTGAGTCGCTTTGCACCGACTTTGGTGGCGGCCGAGTTAGACAAGTGCCACAGATTTGAAAGTGGACTGAGGAGTGAGATTAGGTCAGCAGTTACATCTATGGATCATACTTCCTTGAGGACTTTGGCTGATTCTGCAGCTCGAGTAGAGTTGAGTTTGGGTTTCCCAATTCCGCAGCAGTACAGTGGGTACAAGAGACGTCGAGATCACTGGACTGCCGGAACCTCTAGTCAGGGACCATCCAAAAGAGGCAGTCATAGTTCTGGATCTTCTGGGAATGCGAGATCTAGTACAGGCAGTGGTGGAGCTGGTCAGGCACGACAGTCTTATGCACAGCCTAGCGGTGCCTCAGTGCAGTTCAACAGAAGACATGGTGGCAGATCTAGTGGCTTAAGTGATTCCAGTTGTTATTTCTGTGGGGAGACTGGTCACATCAAGAGATTCTGTCCACAACGACGTCCGGGCAGTAGTTCCTTTGGTCGTGGTACGACTAATCCTAGCCCGAGGACAGGACAGATGTTTGATACTGCAGCTGGGAGTCAGACCTATTTCAGTGAGGTCGGTAGAGCTAGTGGGACCAGCAGGGCCAGAGGCAGGTATGGGGATCGTGGTCGATCTTCGGGTACACCAGCTCGAGTTTTTTCCATGACGCAACAGGAGGCTCGAGTAGCACCGGAGGTGGTCACGGGTACGTTGTCTATTTTCAACCGCAATGCTTTTGCTTTATTAGATCCCGGGGCAACTCATTCTTTTATTTCTCGGGATTTTACACTGTTTGCGGATAGAGAATTGTCCCCGATTGGTTGGGACATGGATATTAGTACTCCTACCGGGGATATGTTAGTGGCGAACCTAGTTATTTGCAGTTGTCCGGTGATGGTTGAAGGCCATGGTTGGGAGGCAGATTTAATCCCCTTAGATATTTTTGAGTTTGATGTGATTCTGGGGATGTATTGGTTGTCCATGCACCATGCCTCCATAGACTGTTATGATAAGACAGTGGTTTTCCGAAGTCCAGGATTACCGGAACTTACATTTCGAGGAGATCGTAGGGTACTACCCTTTGGAGTGATATCAGCGTTGACTGCTGAGAGATTGTTGAGAAAAGGTTGTGAGGGTTACTTGGCTCATGTGTTTGATTCTCGGGATACTCCGATGAGAGTGGAAGATATTCCTGTGGTGAGTGAGTTCTCTGATGTGTTTCCAGATGATCTTCCAGGATTACCACCTCACCGTGAGATTGAGTTCACCATCAAGCTTTTGCCAGGTACTCAACCTATCTCACAAGTACTGTATAGAATGGCACATGCAGAATTGCGAGAGTTAAAGACTCAGTTGTAGGACTTGGTGAATATGGGATTTATTCGCCCAAGTGTTTCACCATGGGGTGCGCCGGTATTATTTGTGAGGAAAAAGGATGGTGGTCTGAGATTGTGTATCGACTACCGGCAGTTAAATAGAGTGACGGTACGAAATAAGTATCCTCTGCCAAGGATTGACGATTTATTTGATCAACTGAAAGGGACAAAGTATTTTTCGAAAATTGACCTTCGATCCAGGTACCATCAGTTGAGGATTCGGGAAGAGGATGTTCAGAAAACAGCTTTCAGGACTCGGTATGGTCATTATGAGTTCCTGGTGATGCCCTTCGGGTTGACTAAAGCCCCGACAGCGTTTATGGATTTGATGAACAGAGTGTTCCAAAAGTATTTGGATCGATTTGTAATTGTGTTCATCGACGATATCTTGGTGTATTCAAGAAGTGCCAAAGCACATGAGAAGCACTTGAGGTTGGTGCTGAATATGCTTAGGAAAAAGCATTTGTTTGCCAAGTTCAGTAAATGCTAGTTTTGGTTGACCGAAGTTGGATTCTTGGGTCATGTGATTTCGGCTGAGGGTATCAGCGTAGATCTCCAAAAAGTGGAGGCAGTGGCAAACTGGGAGCAACCGAGGATAGTGACAGAAGTGAGGAGTTTTTTGGGTTTGGCAGGATATTATCGGCGGTTTGTAGAAGGATTTTCTACGATAGCAGGCCCATTGACTCGGTTGACTAAGAAAGGAGTCAAGTTTGACTGGGATGCTGATTGTGAGCAGAGCTTTCAGGAGCTAAAGAGAAGGTTGACTTCTGCTCCAGTATTAACCCTTCCAGATGGTAACAGGGGATTTGAGGTATATAGTTATGCATCATTGCGGGGTATTGGCTGTGTGCTGATGCAGCATGGGAAAGTGATAGTGTATGCTTCCAGACAGCTAAAAACCCATGAGATGAATTACCCCACACATGATTTGGAGTTGGCTGTAGTGGTGCATGCACTGAAAATATGGAGACATTATTTGTACGGGGAGACGTGTCAGATCTTCACCGACCATCAGAGTTTAAAGTACTTGTTCACCCAGAAGGACCTGAATATGAGGCAGAGAATGTGGCTTGAGCTGATAAAGGATTATGATTGGTACTATTGAGTACCACCCAGGAAAAGCCAATGTTGTGGCAGATGCCTTGAGCAGGAAGCCTATGGGTTCTTTAGCCCATTTGCATACAGTCTACCTACCGTTGCTGGTAGAGTTCCGTAGAGCAGGGATTGTACTGGACATGGATAACCAGGGGGCTTTGTTGGCTAGTTTCCATGTGAGGCCTGTTCTGATTGATTGGATTATTGAGGCTCAACTCCAGGATCCTACATTGTGCATTATCAGGATAGAGTTGGAGGCTGGAAACAGGCAGGACTATGCGGTTAGGGATGATGGAGCATTGGTTAAGGATGGACGGTTGTGCGTACCGAATGAGCTAGAGCTAAAGAGGGAAATTCTTGATGAGGCTCATAGTTCGGCTTACGCTATGCATCCAGGAGGTACCAAGATGTATCATACCCTAAGGAAGCACTATTGGTGGACTAGGATGAAAAGAGAAATTGCTGAGTTTGTGAGTAGATGTTTCACATGTCAGCAAGTGAAAGCGGAGAGGCAGAAACCCTATGGGACACTGCAACCATTACCTATCCCAGAATGGAAGTGGTACGTTTTTGGTAGACGAGGAAAACTGAGTCCTCGCTACATTGGTCCGTATGAGATTTTGGAGAGGATAGGACCAGTGGCATATCATATTTCTTTACCCTCGGAATTATCCAAAGTTCATGATGTCTTTCATGTATCTTTGCTCCGGAAATATCTGTTTGATGAGTCTCATGTGTTCGAAGAGCAACCACTTGAGCTGAAAGACGATTTGATGTTTGAGGAGCAACCGGTGCAAATTCTGGATTGGAAGGAAAAGGTGCTTCGCAGAAAGACTATTCCTCTACTTAAAGTGTTGTGGAGGAATCATAACGTGGAGGAAGCCACGTGGGAAACCGAGGAACTAATGCGGGCACAATATCCTTAATTGTTTCATGGTTAGGAATGAATTTCGAGGACGAAATTTCTTAAGGAGGGTAGATTGTAACAACCCGGAATTTTAATTATTGGGTTTACGTAATTATTTTTGTAAAATGACAATTTTACCCTTGGTCGGTAAAGGGCTTGGAAATCAAGTTTTGTTTCGAGATACTTTTGGTGGTGTTTTGGGTACCGTTGCGTAGGTCTCGAACTCACGAGTTCGTACACAGGCGGCACGCAGGAAACGAAGTTCGTGGACGGAAGTTATGGGTCTAGATGTGCAAGGGCATTTTGGTAATTTTCCATGGAGGGGAGATAGTTTGTTACCCAAATCAGACTAATCTGATCTATTTCATTTTCATCTTCATCTCATTCTCTCTCTGTGACAAACTCAAACACAAAACCATTGAACCGAACCCCTGCGAAAACACCAAGAGAAAAACCATAAAGTCAACGTTAGATTCAAGGCTTTAACTTCCAGTTTTGATCAACTAATCATATTCTACTCCTTCCCACGATCACAACCGTACCAACCATCGAAGGAGAGGACCACGGTGGAAGCCGAACCGAGTAAAGGAAGTTTCGGATCTTTCGATCGATTTTCCGGCTTATAGAGGTACGTGTTTGATGTTTTAAGGTTATATTTGGATTCCTGGGTTTGAGTAGATAGATTTAGACGTAAAATTTTTGTAAAATGGTTGAGTTTTGAGGAAGTTGTATAGCTTGGAGTTTCAGTCAGAAATGGGGGATTCCGGCGAACTAGGCGGCGACGGAGGTGGCGGTCCGGTCATCTTCTCCGGCCAGACTCCGGCGACGGTGACGGCAGTCCGGTCGTCTTCTCCGGCGAGTCACCGGTGACCGGTCGGGTCGAGTTAGACCGGTAGGGTCGAGTTAAATCGGTCGAGTCGAGTTGAACCGGTCGGGTTGAGTGAACCGATCGGGTCGAGTTGGACCGGGTCAGGTTGAGCCGGATCAGGTTGGACCGGTCTAGGCGTGTGAACACTGTAGCAGGCGCGTGGGGCCGAGTCTGACGTCACGGCGACGCGTGGTAACTAGTTTTCGACGTTCTGAATCTGTTGGTACAGGTTTCGGGTTGATCAGACATCGTTTAGAGGTCGATTTGAGTGTCCGAAGTTGCTGTGTTTTCAAGAAACAGCAAGGGTAGACTTCCCGAGGTTAGGAAGTTGTTATATAAGAGTCTTATTACTAGCCGGTAATCCCGATTGTTGTTTTTGACAGGCGATATTGTTCCAGGAATCTCAGAGGAACGAGCAAGACGGGATTGAGCTAGCTTGAACAGGTTTGTGAGTGGACTTTGGTTTTATAAACTGAAATGCATGCATCAAAATATCTTTGTGTAAATATTGTTATGTATTGTGGCATTGAATTTCTGAATTTTAGAAATGATTACTAGACACATGTTTTCCACTATTTTCGGTTAAAGTGTGATTTGAGAAATATCATGGTTTTTGGACTCAGTTTTGATAACGTTTTGACGTGGAAATTATTGAGTCAATGATTTGGGTTTTGACCCTGTTGTATGAGTTTATCGGATTTGGTCATATGTGAGGGAGGCCAGGACCCGGGATGAGGATCCGTTATTAGCGGTGAACTCGGTGAACCTCCAAGATAAACACTGATTTGAGGGAGGCCAGGACCCGGGACGAGGATCCGTTATTAGCGGTGAACCCGGTGAACCTCCAAGATAAACTCTGATTTGAGGGAGGCCAGGACCCGGGACGAGGATCCGTTATTAGCGGTGAACCCAGTGAACCTCCAATATAATTGGTGACTGATTCTCCGACTAACGTCGAGAGTTTTGATCCGTTGGTTTGTTGAGTGCTCCGACTCTGGCATTGTAGAGTTTTGACTCGGTCGGGTCGCGAGAGTGTCTATGCATAGTACAGGGAGTTGTGATACAGGACTAGCACACCCCAAGGGATACCCTGGTGGCTAGTGGATGTGTCGGGAACAGTGGATTTGAGTTATTATGTGTCTAGGTTGAATGAAATGATTTTGAATTCCTTTGAGGATGATTTTCAAACCAGATTGTGGATCACAATGTGTTTTCCTTATATGGATTTTGTCCGAGTCCTACTAAGTGGTTTTAAAGAGAAATGCAAATGCCGGTGATTTAAAGATGATGTTTTTATAACATGAACTGTTTATGTGATGCATGCATAGTTTTATAAATGGAGGGGGAAAAAGGTAATATTCCTTGGAAAACGATTATTTTTGTCCACTCACAACTTTTGTATTTAAACCCCCTTCAGGCAGTAGAGTTGACGCAGACATTATCTCGAGGCAGAGGCATTAGCACTCTCGGCTGCGCTGTGTAGTTGTACTTGAGTAGGATATCTAATTTGCATCTTGATCCTACTTAGACGCTCTGATATTATATTGTAATTGGTCGGTATTTACTTACGGGAATTTTAAGTGCTTAAATCCCTTGTCTGACAAGTGAAAGTATTTATTATTATTATAATTTCTAAGGATTGAAGGGTATTTGGGAACCTTTCCTTAGGTTGTCAGACGGGATCAGGGTTCTTCCCGGGTTTCGAGGGGAAATTCGGGACGGGTCCTGACATCGTGGCGTTGGTACACTAAACATATGTTATTCTCTCTTACTTAGCAAGTTTTAGACAGGGCATATGCCTAGAACGTCTATCACCTACCAGTTAAGATGATGCATGAAGTACTAAGAGAATTTAATGACACCTCACTAGCCTAGAAAAGTGGTATGCATTCTTAGGTTGTCATGAATTCCGATTACAAGATTGTTTCCTAACCTCAACCTCTTGGGCATATAAAGACATCAAAATGATGCATAAATAATTACACAACAAATACCCCCAATCCTAGCTTTTTCTAGTTCCTTAGCAAAACAAACTTAAATAAAATGAAAAGAATCAATCTTAGTTAAGACAAAACATTTAAACCCCTAGGTTCACCTAGTAGGAGGAGTTTTGTCTCCTGAGGGTTATAGCAGCACGATACCCACAAACGTTTTACTTAGACAACTACAAAGCTAGAATTAGTACTTTTAACAAGCTAATAGGAACCCAAGTAAGTTGACATGCTTTGCATAACTAAAAGGGATGCCATAGCCGTGCGTACCATGTGAAGGTGTACGTGTATAAGTGCCATAGTTTCAAGTGATCATGTATGAAAACAACTTCATCTAGTGCCTTAGAAATATTTCGCCTCGACTCTAATCCTCACTAGGAAACTCTCAATTCACACAAGAATCCTAGGTTTTCACTCTTTCAAGCATATGTGATGAGTTTATGTTATGGAATTCAAGTTTAATCACATATGAGTAACAATGAAGAACAACATGTTATGGAAATTAAGATATTAGGAAAGGAATTGAACTTTAAGAAATGGATATGTACCTTAATCCTCCACATGATTGTCCATAAGATCAGTTAGGTCTTCCTTTTTAGGTTGTAATGGGGCTAAGCTTCAGGGTTTAGAAAGGAAGGATGGGATTCAAAGAACCTGAGCTGTGCCAGGGCATGAGAAGTCATGACTCGAACTTGCAATTTCTGAACTGAATCCTTGCTTAAGGCCCACGGCTTGTGCTTTCTTGATGGCTTCTTTTGAGGCTCTTGGCTCACTTGGCTCAATTCACTTTTTTTTTCTTTTCAATGTTTCTTTCTTTTTCTTTCTTCTTTCTTTTATATTTTTTTTTTCTTTTTCTTTCTTTCTTTTGAATTGAGTTGAACAAAGATCATGCAATGATTCCTCAAATTTTCTTGCAGCTTGTCATCTGTAAGCTGTTCTTTAAACTTTTGAACTTTCAATTGACGCCAATGTCCTTGGAATTGGGTAGCATTTTCTTTCACTTCTCTTTCTCACCATGAATCTCATTTAGGGCAACCTTAGCACATATTTGGGTTATAGGGTATGGCTTCCATGAATGGCTAAGTATTGTGGTGAGGTTATACTTTGGGTGATGGAAGAAAAGGCTCAGTGTTTGGCTTCAAAATTGGCTTATTGAGCATGCAATTGGGTAGAATAAGGCCTTTAGAGGTTCAAGCACACATAGCCTACATCACTTCTTATGGAAAACCACACATTAAATCAAGAGCATCTATATGATGTTAGTTCTTTAAAATTCAATACATATATATGATGCAATGAGATCAACAATTAAGAACAAAAATGATGAGTGTTTAAGAGTAGAAACAAGTATATCCCTCAGAAAGAATGGCAATTAGGCTCAAAAATCTCACAAGGAAGCCTCCACTAATTGTCTAAGGTTCACTAAAATTCAGTTGTTTCGTTCACTTAATCATTTAAAACTTGGCATTGTTAACTGCAAATTATGACTAACTATGACATGACTCTTAGTAAAGCAAAGACAATTAACTTAGCATATACATCCCTATTAACATGTTATCATACTAATACGAGAAAATTGAAACCAATTGACAAATAAAAGTTAAATTGTTCTGGCCGTGTGTCTCCCCCAAACCTAGAGGTTTCTATATGCAAATTTGCAAAATTAAAGTCCACACCCCCAAACCTAAACTGAACATTTTCCTCAATGTGATAAGCAATCGGTAGCATAAAGGTTCAGAAGATATAAAGAGCAGAAACAGCAAAGTAGGAGAGAAACACAAACCAGGGCCAGGTTTCCTCCTAGCAAAGTAGGCAAGACGAGGTTGGTATGCTAGGTACTTGGCACATGCTTAGTTGCAGGGTCGACTGGGCTTGGATTGGGAAGGTCCTCGAAGTAGTGTTTGAGGCGATGGCCATTTACCTTGAACAAATCCTTCCTATCCGGGTGTTGGATTTCAACTGCACCATGATAAAAAAAACGTTAGTAACAATAAATGGTCCAGTCCATCTCGAACGCAATTTACCTGGAAATAATTTGAGCTGAGAATCAAAGAGAAGGACTTTCTATCCGATTTGCAAGTCCTTGGGCTGAATGTGCTTGTCGTAAAAAGCTTTGGTCTTTTCCTTGTAAATCCGAGCACTTTCATAGGCCTCATTTCAAAGCTCTCCTAATTCACTTAGCTGCAGCTTTCTATTTATTCCAGCATCATCGACATGCATGTTCATCTTCTTAATTGCCCAGAATGCTTTATGCTCCAATTCCACCGGTAGGTGACATCCTTTTTCGAAAACAAGCCTGAAGGGAGACATGCCAATCGGGGTCTTGTATGCTGTCCTATAGGCCCACAATGCATCGATCAATCTTCTGGACCAATCCTTGAAGCTAGGGCTCACCATTTTCTCCAATATAGCTTTTATTTCTCGATTGAAAACTTCAGCTTGGCCACTCGTTTGAGGGTGATAAGGCATTGAGACCTTGTGGGTGACACCATACTTCTTCATTAAAGCTTCAAACGAACGATTGCAGAAGTGTGTCCCTCCATTCCTGATGATTGCCCTAGGTGGTCCGAACCTAGCTAAGATGTGACTCTGCAAAAGGCTCACAACTACTTTGGCATCGTTATTTTTGGTGGGAATTACTTCCACCCATTTGGACAAATAATCAACCGCGAGCAAAATATAAAGATTACCAAAAGAACTCAGAAAAGGCCCCATGAAATCAATGCCTCACACGTCGAAGATTTCGACCACGAGGATAGGGTGCAATGGCATTCGATTCCGAGGGCCGATGTTACCTAGTCGTTGGCAGCTGTCACAGGTGAGTACGAACTCATATGCATCCTTGAAGAGTGTGGGCCAGTAGAGTCTACTTTGAAGTACTTTGAGGGCCGTCTTCTTGGCTCCAAAATGGCCCCCACACGCCAAGCTATGGTAAAATGTCAGGACGGATTCCATATTAGGTTCGGGAATGCATCGTCGAATGATTTGATCTAGACAATGCTTCCATAGATACGGCTCATCCCAGATGAAGTACTTAGCTTGTTTAGTCAGCTTGTCCTTTTGATACCTGTTCAAATATGAAGGAAATCGCTTAGTGGCAAGGTAATTAATGAGATCGGCGTACCATGGATCGATTGCTTGGAGCGCGAAGAGTTGTTCATCTGGGAATGTCTCAAGGAGCGGCAATTGGTCAGCCTCTTCGTTGGATCCATGTATCAAGCGGCTCATATCATCAGCCACTACGTTTTCACTCCCCTTTTTATCTCGAATTTCGTGGTCAAACTATTGGAGAAGTAACATCCATCGCAGCAACCTGGGCTTGGCGTCCTTCTTAGTGAGTAAGTACTTTAAGGCCGTATGATCGGTGTAGATAATGACCTTGATCTGTATCAAGTACGATATGAACTTCTCAAGAGCGAAGATAACAGCAATGAGCTCTTTCTCAATGGTGGAGTAGTTCAGTTGGGCGTCATTCTGGGTTCGACTTGCATAGTAGATGCCGTGAGGAAGCTTGTTGACACGTTGTCCTAAAATAGCTCCTACATCGAAGTCCGAAGCATCACACATAAGTTCGAATGGTAAGTCCCAATTTGGTGGCATAATGTTGGGGGATACCGTGAGGTTTGCCTTGAGTGTATTGAATGCCTCACGGAAATCCTTGTTGAGTCAAATGCGGCATCTTTAGCTAGGAGGTTGCACAACGGCCTTGTGATCTTCTAGAAGTCTTGAATGAAGCGTCGATAAAAACCGGCGTGCCCTAAGAAAGATCGAACCTCCTTGATTGTTGTAGGGTACGACAGTCTTTCCACTATGTCTAACTTAGCTTTGTCCACCTCAATTCCACGGCTAGAGATCACATGGCCCAAGACAATTCCTTGTTGTACCATGAAATGGCACTTTTCCCAATTCAGCACTAAGCTATTTTCTTCGCAGCGTTCTAGTACTCAGGACAAGTTAGCTAAGCACAGCTCAAATGAATGGCCAAAGACAGAGAAGTCATCCCTGAATACCTCATTTATATCCTCCACCATGTCAAAGAAGATACTCATCATGCAGCGTTGAAAGGTAGCTGGGGCGTTACAAAGACAAAAAGGCATCATTCGATAGGCAAATGTGCCATAGGGGCACGTGAATGTAGTCTTTTCTTGGTCTTCCGGGGGCGATAGCAATCTGATTATACCCTGAGTAGCCATCCAAGCAGCAATAATGTGAGTGGCCGGCCAACCTCTCAAGCATTTGATCGATGAATGACAAGGGAAAGTGTTCCTTACGGGTGGTGGTGTTGAGCTTCCGGTAGTCAATGCAAACCCTCCATCCGGTTTGAACTCTCTGGGGTATGAGCTCATCATGCTCATTCTTAACCACGGTAATCCTACTTTTCTTTGAAACTACTTGGACCGGGCTCACCCACTTAGAGTCACATATAGGATAGATAATACCCACATCGAGGAGTTTAAGGACTTTCTTCTTCACGACCTCCTCCATTGGTGGATTTAATCTTCGTTGTGCTTCTCTGGATGGTTTGGCATCGTCTTCAAGAAGTATTTGATGCATGAATTTGGTGGGAATGATCCCTTTTATATCGGCAATTGTCCATTATATCGCCGTACGATGAGCCTTTAAGACTTGTACCAATTTCTTCTCCTCTGCCGCACTTAAGTTAGAGGCAATGATGACCGGAAGGGTCTGATTTTTGCCTAAGTAAACATACTTTAAATGATAACGCAGTGGTTTTATTTCTAATTATGGGGGCTGGGGGCTGGATGGTGGACGGCAGAGTCTTGTGGTCCATGAGAGGTAGCACCTCAAAAGCAGGCTGTTTGTTCCATGAATGAACTGGAACGATATCAAGTATTATGACTTCCTCTATCACCTTATCGTCAACTGTCTCATCAGTTGGTGAAGTGATGGCCATTTCAAGAGCATCTGTTATGCATGAATCGGTGAGTGCCTTCTGCAACAGTAAGTCCATGGTGTTTAACGGGAAGTCCACAATTGGCTCTGCAGGGTATTGGATGGCATCATGGATGGAGAATGTCTGAAGCTTTCCAAGACCTTGATGGAGACTTGGCCATGTTTGACGCCGATAAGGCACTCAGCCGTGGCCAGCAAAGGCCTTCCAAATATGAGTGGAGGTTCCTCATTCTTGTCATTCTGTCCATCTTGAGTACGTAGAAGTCCGCAGGGATGCATGTGTCTCCAATTTGCACAAGTACGTCCTCTAGAACTCCCATTAGATTAATAACAGAGGCGTTAGCTAATCTAACACATAGGTGTGTAGGTTTGAGTGCGCCTAGGTTGGGTGGCCTGTAAATGTGGAACGACATGATGTTTGCTGATGTTCCCGTGTCGCAGAGGCAATGCTCGAATCTTTTCGATTGAATGACACATGGAAGTGATGGAGGCCTAGGATCATTGCCTTTAAGGGGCGTGCGTAAAAGGGCAGCAGAGCATGCCTTAGGGATTTCAATGATGCCACTGGAGCTGAAACCAAGCTTTCCTGTGACTCAGTCCTTGATGAGCTTTGCGAAGATAGGCATGTGCTTGACGATTTTATGGAAAGGTAGTGTGATTTGAAGTTTTTGCAACATGCTGATGATTTCCTCCTCAAAGTCCTCCTTTGCATATTCTTGTTTTGGAACCTGCGAGGAAATGGAATTTCAACATCATTAGCTAACTCAAATGTTACTTTTTTAGTTGTTGAAAGATTGGAATTTTGAGTTTTAGAGTTAGAATTATTTGAGTATTGCGAATTGGCCTTAGGAGCAGGTCGGATGACAGCCGTGGCCTGCGACAGTGCCTGCTACATGATGCTTAGCGCGTCTTGCGATAGCGGTTGGGACATGGCTCTCAGCAGAGCTGAATTAGGCGCAGTTTCAGGGGCTGCTTGCGGTGAGGTGCTTGGTGGCTCGCTGGGCAGGGTTTGCGCCTGTGGCTGTGGCATGTTTAGTGGCACGCTTTGGTCTTTGGTCCTTGGCAGATCTAATTGAGGCGCATGGACAGGTCCTGCTTGCGGCAGGGCTCTCGGTGGAGCCTGGAACATGGTTGGTGGCGCATGGCTGGTCCAGGTCTATGACATTCCATAAGGCATGGCCTTATGTGGGTGTGTCAGGGAGTTGGTCACGGCAGGATGGTGCCTTGTTGATGTCACGGGGAAGTCATCCTCCTCAGTGTCAAGTCTTTCATTATTTCCTTCGAGGGCAGCGTATGTAGGACCTTGAAGTTGTGTTCCACTTCATAGAGTGATGGCATTAGTCGTAGGATTGTGAAATCCCTTAGGATTTACCATGACTTGACTTGGTAGCTTTCCCTGCTCCTGCTGATTTAGTTGATTTGCAATTTGTCCCATTTGATGATCCAAGTTTGCAATTGCATTATCCGTCTTTGCCATATGACTCCGGCTGTCTTGAATGAATTGCATGAATTGGATGTTCTGTTGAGCCATGGTATTGAGGGTATCCTCCAAAGACTTGCCTCCGCCACTCTGATTTGAAGAAGGGTCGTAAGGGTTCACTTGAGGGGTTGCGGCTTGCTGCTAAAATCCAGGGGGCGGCAAAGGATTAGTGGCAGTTTGATTGTTGCTCCAGCGGAAGTTTGGATGATTTTTCCACCCCAGATTATAATTGTTTGAATATGGGTCATTCCGGGGTCATGAATTATTATCGAAACCTCCAGCAAAATTGGCGTCTTCCACCATTGGGCAGTCTTGGGACGTGTGGCCCTGGATAGAGCACACGTCACACACTTGAACTCATCGAGCCTTCTCATTGCAGAGCTTATGCACCATTGCTGTTAGTTGAGCAATGGCGTCATCCATGTTATTTGTGTACGCCTCACTTGTAGCCTTAGAGGAATGACCTCTGTAGCTAAATTGCTTCTCCCATTGCGCTATGTTCTCAAAGGCCTTCCTTGCCTCCACGGCTATGCCATCTAGAATTCTTTGGGATTGAGAGTTCACCATGGTGCAGTCGTTGTTTTTCAATCCTCCATAAAAGTTCAACATTAAGTGATGCTCATCGATGTTGAGGTGAGGGCACGCCCTTAACATCTGATTGAAGCGCTCCCAAAATTCATAGAATGGTTCATCAACCCCTTGCCGTGGATCCATGATTTTTGCCTTCAACTCATTTGTCTTGGCCATAGGGTAATATTGTGTTATAAATTTCGAAGACAAGTCCCTCCATGAGTGGATTAACGTTGGCACCAAAGAGTGAAATCATGCCTTAGCACGATCCTTAAGGCTAAAGTGAAAAAGCCTTAATCGAATTTCAGCCTCTGTTATGCCGTTGATGCGCAAAGTTGAGTGGACTTCAATGAATTCCTTAATGTGTAAGTGTGGGTCTTCTCCCGAAAGTCCATAGAATGTTGGTAACATGTGAATGATTCCAGACTTCAACACAAAATTGGCTACCGTGGACTCTGGAAACACAATGAGAAATTGATCCTCCAAAACAAGAGGAATTGTAAAATCCTTGAGGAGCCGTGGGGCTGGGTTAGGTACAAGGACCCGGTCTCTTCCCTGCTCATCCCTTGCATCCGCCATCCTTCTTGGGGTGGGGTGGGGGGCGGTGGGGAGGAGGGGATGGGGGTTTGATGCTTTTGGATTATCACGCAAGAAAGTAAAACAGTAAATTAAAATGCAGGAAAAGTTGATTGATTTAACTAAGGCAAATTAGGGCCTACTATCCACTCTAACCAATTATAGCCCTTAACCAAATTATCTTAACCCAATTACTATGAAAATTCTGAATTAGGTGCCCATGCCTAGATCCTAGTGTTGGTACACTAAACATATGTTATTCTCTCTTACTTAGCATGTTTTAGATAGGGCATATGCCTAGAACGTCTATCACCTACCAGTTAAGATGATGGATGAAGTACAAAGAGAATTTAATGACACCTCGCTAGACTAGAAAATTGGCATGCATTCCTAGGTTGTCATGAATTCCGATTACAAGATTGTTTCTTAACCTCAACCTCTTGATGCTAATGAATCACAGGATGATATGACGGTCACTCAAGCAATTCCATCAATAATTTATGCAAATAAGGTAGCAAATCTCATAAACATAAAAGAATGGAAGTTAAAACAGTAATCAGAATTATCCAGAATGCAAAGCAATCAAAATCATGAGCCAAAATCTAATTAACGAACTAACATGGCTAGGGCTTCAAGCAGCCCTAATCCTAAAAAGACTACTCACACATAATTGAAATTGAAACATACATAATTGAATTCATTAAAGTAAAAGCAATAAAAGTAAAGATACAAAGGAGATTATTGAAGATCAGACACAGCAAAAGACCACGCCAGAGCTTGTCTTCCAATGCTCACGTCCAACTCTCTCACACGCAGAAACTAAAAACTATTTAAATTTAAAAGCTTAATTACAATGTAAATTCCGGCTAGGGTGTCTAGATGTATCCTCACCCGCAAATCCTAAGGTCCTTTAAATAGTCCTCTAAACCTTTACTATGTAGGAGATAGTTTTGGATAAAATCCTAATCAGAAACTGACTCAAAACTCCTATTTTAATTAGATATCAAAGAGGACTTAAAAGAGAAATCCTTCTTGGACTAGGACTAGGATTTGCGGAAATACTGTACGATAAGTCTTATGAGCTTTCTTGCACACCAAGGCAACTTCTGGAATCATCTGCATGTTACTTGGATGTCACGAACTAGGCTGAGCAAAGCCTAAGCACTTTGAACATAGCTGGGCCAGATTCTGTGCTCAAAACCTTCAAACTTGGACATTTGAGTGCTTAAAATTTCATTGATCAATCCACTCGAGACAAACCATTCCATGCACTTACAAATGATGTATATAGTATAGTTCTAGGTTTTGTCTTGCTTTGTTCCATTGAATTGCACGTCAAGGTCTCTTCTGAACCTTCCGGCCCGACAATAAGGTGCAAAGGATCTCTTCGGGACAAGGGACTAGGTAAGCATTATCAGCACAAATGTGGACTGCGCGTTAGGCGCACCATGGGTGTAGTAGAAGCGCGTCATGACTCAGGCTAGGCGGACAGGTTGTCAGGCTTAACGCAGAGGAGGAACTTTGTTCCACCACTGGCAGAATAGGAACCAAGGTCTAGGTGCATTCGCTAGGCTCAGTAGGAACTTGGGAGGAACACGCCTAGGACTCGAGAGGGTGTCCTTGGAGCATGTCGCGGGACACAACCTGGTATGACCTTGGCACTTCTAGGACATGAACTTGATGTCGTGAGACATAGGTATGGGACCCGAATGGCATAATTTAAGGTACTTGGCCAAGGACCCAAAATAGGGCGTACCGGCGCACTCAGGACTCAGTTTAGGACCTGATATTGAAAAGAGGACATCTCCTTCGTTTGAACTCCGATTTGAGTCATTCTTTTTGCGTTCGTCTCAGAATTTTCCTATCTTTCCAAATCTGCACAAGTCTCACAAGATTGATCATTTTCTACTATTGATGTCACAAAATCATTCAAAAGACATGTAAGAGAGGCATATAAAGACATCAAAATGATGCATAAATAATAACTAAACAAATACCCCCAAACCTATCTTTTGCTAGTCCCTAAGCAAAACAAACTCAAATAAAATTAAAAGACTCAATCTTAGTTAAGATAGAACATTTAAACCCCTAGGTCCACGTAGTAGGAGGAGTTTTGTCTCCTGAGAATTATAGCAGCATGATACCCACAAATGTTTTACTAAGACAACTAATAGGAACCAAAGTAAGTAGACATGCTTTGCAAAACTAAAATGGACACCATAGCCATGCGTACCATGTGAAGGTGTACGTTAATAAGTGTCATAGTTTCAAGTGATCTTGTTTGAAAACAACTTCATCTAAGTGCCTTAGAAAGATTTTGCCTCGACTCTAATCCTCACTAGGAAACTCTCAATTCACACAAGAATCCTAGGCTTTCACTCTTTCAAGCATATGTGATGAGTTTATGTTATAGAATTCAAGTTTAATTACATATGAGTAACAATGAAAAACAGCACTTCATGGAAATTAAGATCTCATGAAAGGAATTGAGCTTTAAGAAATAGATACGTATCTTAATCCTCCGCATGATTGTCCATAAGATAAGTTGGTTCTTCCTTTTTAGGTTGTAATGGGGCTAAGGTTCAGGGTTTAGAAAGGAAGGATAGGATTCAAATAACCTGAGCTGTGCTAAGGTATGAGAAGTCATGACTCGAACTTGCAATTTTTGAACTGTCAGATCTTCATGCTGCACTAGATTCACAGCCACTGCAGAGTCGGATTCCAGTAGGACTATCCGAGCACCCAGCTCCCAACAAAGCTGGACACCGAAGAAGATCCCTCACAACTTTGTATCAAGAACCATACCTCTATCCAGGATAGCAGTGAAGCTAATCACCCAAGTCCCCGCGAAATTTCTAATGACTCCTCCAGCAGCAACAGTATCGCCTTCTCTGATGCGGCTCCCATCCGTATTTACTTTCCACACCCCCTCTTCGGGACATGACCAGGAACGCAGTGCAACATGTCTGCCAATCGTGACATTAGCACACCGATTGGCCTGTTGCCATTCTCGAGCCGCCATAATCATGACTTGATTTGGATTCCCGGGAAAGGTAAAGTCCATTTCAAACACCCTTTTGTTGTGCCAAATCCACAGCAACCAACACCCAAACGCAAACAACGTTGGCCAGGGAATACCAAACTCAATCACCGCCTTGCTGCGGAGGTTCTTCATCATCCAATCCCATCACAGTATCCAAGTTCGCACTTGCTGGGCTGAGTGGGGTACAAGAGTTGGCCCATACACCCATGGCAACTGGGCATTGCCTCACAACGTGCTCTGCAATCTCCTCAACTGTACCACAGGCTGCACATAGAGGGTCCAAAGCAAAGTGCCGTCAAACTCTCTAGGAGTTGGTCATCATCAGATCCTGGATGGCCAGCCAGAGATGGAGCTTGATCTTAGGCGGGCATTGGACTTTCCAAATGTCAGACCAGGAGACATCCTCAGCCTCCTCATCCTCAGACATCATAGCATATGCTGATTTAACTATGAACTGGCCGGTAGGAGTGAGACTCCAGATCACAGTATCAGCCCCTTCACCCAGAAGATCCACATGAATGCAAACTAGCCTACTAATTATGTCCATTGGCAAATCCTCTTCCACCTTCCTCAAGTCCCAAGCACCCTCCTAGGTGTAATTGCTAACTCTGCACTGCAATTTCTCAACTGTGAGGTCGTGCCCATAGTCCTTGAGGATGCTCACATCACTCCAATCATCAGTACAAAAACTGGTGGACCTCCCATCCCCCAAGCAAACACGACAACCCTCCCCCAGGGAATCCACCCCAGCACGAATAGCATGCTAAGTTGACGACGGCGCAGCAGTTTTAGGCATATGTTCCCGCATGATTGAGTGGGCATTACCATGTAGATATTTGGCACTCAGACTCCTCACCCATAGACTGTGAGGTTGTTGTAGCATCCTCCACCCAATTTTAGAAAGGAGAGCCTTATTCATTACCTCAGATTGCTGATAGTTCAAATAACGACCACAATAAATAGGAACTTTATTCCAACAGTTATATCTTTGCAGGTGCACAAAAATCGATTATGTCAATATAGTAGCAAGCAAAGGTCGATCCCTCGAGGACTTGTTTCAACGATTAAGTTCCACTCCAGTTTAGATTTTATTAACAAAAAAAAAAGTCACAAAAACAGCAACAGAAAAGCAAAAGACACGGCTGGACTAGTACTCAAACAAGGACACAAAAACAAACTCAATTAAGACACAAAATAAGGAAAAACCGCAAGAGGGTGGGGGGGGGGGGGGGGGGGGGGGGGTGGTGGGTGGGGGAAGATGGCTAGGATTGTAATTTAAAACAAGCAAATAAAACGCAGAAAATTAAGATGCAAGAATGATGTTTGATTGATTTTATGGATTAAGGCGAATTAGGGCTTACTATCCATCCTAACCAATTATAGTTCTTAACCATATTTTCTTGACCTAATTACTATGCAACTTCTGAATTAGGTGCCCATGCCGAGGTCTGACTAAGGTACACTAAACATATTTTCTCTCTTACTTAGCATGTTCTAAGCATGATGTGTACCTAGAACGTCTATCACCTACCATTTAAGATGATGCATGAGGCACTAAGAGAATTTAATGACACCACACTAGCCTAGAAAAGTGATGTGCATTCCTAGGTTGTCATGAATTCCGATTACAAGATTGTTTCTTCACCTTAACCTCTTGATGCTAAAGTAAAAGCAATAAAAGTAAAGATAAAAAGGAGATTATTGAAGATGAAACACAGCAGAAGACCACGCCATAGCTTGTCCTCCAATGCTCATGTCCAACTCTCTCCCAAGCAGAAAATAAAAGGTGTTTTAATTTAAGAACTGGATTACAATGCAAATTGCGGCGAGGGTGTCTAGAGGTCCTTACCAGCGAACCGTAATGTAACAACCCGTCCCGGTCCCCCCGGCACAAATTGTTATGGCCGCCAGGTCCCCCCCAGCGCAGCCCCTGGCTCCTCGCCAGCACAAAGGTATTGTTCCCAAGGCCCCCATCCGAAAAAGAATGCAAGAAACAAGTAAATAACCAAGAATTGAAGTCAATTAAAGGAAAGTTAAGGCAGTCCCTATCTAGACCTAACCACAACGTTTTCTAACTTGGTTTGCAAGGTTCAATTATCATGTTCATTACTTGGCCTAGTGCCCATGCGAAAGTCCGGCTAAGGCTCTATCACATATTTAATTTCCTACATAGTTTGTATGTTAAGTGCAAGATGTGTACACCAACTTCTATCCAATTGGGCCAGAAAGGAAGCATTAAGAACAAAAGGAAATCTAAGTCACTACACTAACACTAGAAAGTGATGTGCATTCTAGGAATGTCATGAGTTGAATTACAAGATCATTTCTTAATGTAACCATTTGATTCAAAGTCATCTGTGAGTCATGTTATTAAAGTAGCTAATTCTAACAACACAACAAAATAGCAGTTGAAGTAGTAATTCAACACATCAAGATGAACACAATAATAAAAACCAAGCGCCAAAACCAAGTCACGAAGTTGCCATGGCTAGAGCTTCAAGATCAGCCCCTAACTTAGAGTAAACTACTCACTACACATTATGAAAGAAAGCATAAATTGTAATGAATATGAAAGTGAAAGATTAAACCCAATTATACTCTCAAAGGCAGACTCCAACCACGACTTCAAGCACTCCTCCAAGAACACAATCAAGTCTTTGTGAACATGCCTCACGTTAATAGCTCAAAACAATGAAAAAAGTGTCTAAGTTGGCGTGTCCAAAACACTGAACAAAGGCCCCCTTATAAAGACAAGGTAAAAACCTTGTCCTACAAGAACTGGAATTAAAAACCCAAACCTTAAATGTTCTAGAATGTTTATTACAATCCTAACTAGATATGTAGTCCTTAAATTTCTAGAGCACTAAGTAGAACACTGCTGGAATTGGGAAATGACAGTTGGCAAGTTGGAACACAAGCTGGCTGCGGGCAACCTGCGGTCAGATGTTGGAAACTTGGAACTTGGCCCATTGAATGTCTTCATCGCGCCTTGGCGCGCCATGATACTTGAATAACTTATACACACGCTAAAGAGTCTAAAAACACTTCGTGTCTCGATGGAATGGCTGTTGGCATGCCAATGTCCTTCTTTGAACTTATCGAGTCAGGTCGGGGACCTGACCTACGGACCTGGAGCTGGTACCGCTGAGGCACTCGTTGGCAAGAACCGCGACTGAAATATGGCTCCTAGGGCATCACTGAGGATTGTAATTTAAAACAAGCAAATAAAACGCAGAAAATTAAGATGCAAGAATGATGTTTGATTGATTTTATGGATTAAGGCGAATTAGGGCTTACTATCCATCCTAACCAATTATAGTTCTTAACCATATTTTCTTGACCTAATTACTATGCAACTTCTGAATTAGGTGCCCATGCCGAGGTCTGACTAAGGTACACTAAACATATTTTCTCTCTTACTTAGCATGTTCTAAGCATGATGTGTACCTAGAACGTCTATCACCTACCATTTAAGATGATGCATGAGGCACTAAGAGAATTTAATGACACCACACTAGCCTAGAAAAGTGATGTGCATTCCTAGGTTGTCATGAATTCCGATTACAAGATTGTTTCTTCACCTTAACCTCTTGATGCTAAAGTAAAAGCAATAAAAGTAAAGATAAAAAGGAGATTATTGAAGATGAAACACAGCAGAAGACCACGCCATAGCTTGTCCTCCAATGCTCATGTCCAACTCTCTCCCAAGCAGAAAATAAAAGGTGTTTTAATTTAAGAACTGGATTACAATGCAAATTGCGGCGAGGGTGTCTAGAGGTCCTTACCAGCGAACCGTAATGTAACAACCCGTCCCGGTCCCCCCGGCACAAATTGTTATGGCCGCCAGGTCCCCCCCAGCGCAGCCCCTGGCTCCTCGCCAGCACAAAGGTATTGTTCCCAAGGCCCCCATCCGAAAAAGAATGCAAGAAACAAGTAAATAACCAAGAATTGAAGTCAATTAAAGGAAAGTTAAGGCAGTCCCTATCTAGACCTAACCACAACGTTTTCTAACTTGGTTTGCAAGGTTCAATTATCATGTTCATTACTTGGCCTAGTGCCCATGCGAAAGTCCGGCTAAGGCTCTATCACATATTTAATTTCCTACATAGTTTGTATGTTAAGTGCAAGATGTGTACACCAACTTCTATCCAATTGGGCCAGAAAGGAAGCATTAAGAACAAAAGGAAATCTAAGTCACTACACTAACACTAGAAAGTGATGTGCATTCTAGGAATGTCATGAGTTGAATTACAAGATCATTTCTTAATGTAACCATTTGATTCAAAGTCATCTGTGAGTCATGTTATTAAAGTAGCTAATTCTAACAACACAACAAAATAGCAGTTGAAGTAGTAATTCAACACATCAAGATGAACACAATAATAAAAACCAAGCGCCAAAACCAAGTCACGAAGTTGCCATGGCTAGAGCTTCAAGATCAGCCCCTAACTTAGAGTAAACTACTCACTACACATTATGAAAGAAAGCATAAATTGTAATGAATATGAAAGTGAAAGATTAAACCCAATTATACTCTCAAAGGCAGACTCCAACCACGACTTCAAGCACTCCTCCAAGAACACAATCAAGTCTTTGTGAACATGCCTCACGTTAATAGCTCAAAACAATGAAAAAAGTGTCTAAGTTGGCGTGTCCAAAACACTGAACAAAGGCCCCCTTATAAAGACAAGGTAAAAACCTTGTCCTACAAGAACTGGAATTAAAAACCCAAACCTTAAATGTTCTAGAATGTTTATTACAATCCTAACTAGATATGTAGTCCTTAAATTTCTAGAGCACTAAGTAGAACACTGCTGGAATTGGGAAATGACAGTTGGCAAGTTGGAACACAAGCTGGCTGCGGGCAACCTGCGGTCAGATGTTGGAAACTTGGAACTTGGCCCATTGAATGTCTTCATCGCGCCTTGGCGCGCCATGATACTTGAATAACTTATACACACGCTAAAGAGTCTAAAAACACTTCGTGTCTCGATGGAATGGCTGTTGGCATGCCAATGTCCTTCTTTGAACTTATCGAGTCAGGTCGGGGACCTGACCTACGGACCTGGAGCTGGTACCGCTGAGGCACTCGTTGGCAAGAACCGCGACTGAAATATGGCTCCTAGGGCATCACTGAGGCTCCTCCGGGACACTCCATTGGACGCCTTGGTGAGGCTCTAGGGCTTGATTCTGACTTAGTCTGGGACGCATCTGGGGACTCAAATGGAAGTTCTTGAAAAATGTCCTAGACATGTCTTGGTTCTGACCTTTGCACTTCTAGGACATGAACTTGGTGTCATGAGACATAGCTTTGGGACCCGGATGGGCTGATATGAGGTACTTGGTCAAGGACCCCAAAATGATGTACTTGGACATGTCCGGGGTCACAATTTAGGACCCGATATTGTATTGAGGACATCTCCTTCATTTGAACTCCGATTTGAGTCATTCATTTTCCTGTATTCTCATAATTGCATTAGCTTTCTAATTCATGTACATGTCTCACAAAAGCATTACTTTCTACTATGGATGGCCAGATTTCTAACAAGAGATAGTCAATGGGACCACAAATGACATGGAATACATGTAGGAGTTATAGCTTAACAAATACCCCAAACCTAGCTTTTTCTAGTCCTCGAGCAAAAACAAAGAATAAAAACAAAAATAAAACTAAAAGACTCAATCTAATTAAGGATAGATCATTTAAACCCCTAGGTTCACCTAGTAGAAGGAGTTTTGTCTCCTTTTACTTAACAACTAAACACAAACAAAAACTAAACAAAATACTTAACAAGTTAATAAGGGGCACATAAAATCAATCATATCATGCCAAACTAAAGATATGCCAATTTCAAGTAAGTACCATGTTTTACGTGTGAATGCCCTTTACTCCATAATTTCAAGCTCAAAACAACAAAGTTCAAATGCCTTAGAAAGATTTCGCCTTGACTCTAACCTTACTAGGCGACTCTCATTTTCTCTCATGAACCCTAAGGTTTTCACTCTTGCAAGCATATGTGATGAGTTTATGTTATGGAAACAAATATAATCACATATGAAATAGCATGAAAGAAAAGCAATTTCTGAAAATGGATCTCATGAAGGAATTGAACTTTAAGAATGTAGAGACATACCTTAACTCCAAGCGAGACTTCCCATAAGATCAATTAGGTCGTCATTCAAGGGTTGTAATGGGGCTTGGCTCAAATGGTTTAGAAGAAAGGGATTGGAATTTCAAAAGCCTATGCTCTGACACGACATGAAGTAGCATGACTTGGAATTTGATTTTCTTCTTGAACTTCGTTGGCCCACGGCCAGACTTTGTGCTTCCAATGGCTTTCCTTGGATGGTGATTTGTGACTTCTATTCTCATTGGCTCACTTGGCTTAGCTCTTTGTTTTCTTTTCTTCTCACTTTTTTCTGTTGTTTTTCATACATTCTTTTTTTCTTTCTTATATTTTTCTCAACTTAAGCCAAGATCATGCAATGGGTTACATTGTTTTGTTTCTGTCCAAGATAGGACTTTGGTCACTTGGTAAGTCTTAGGTTACCTCCTTGATATCAACTTCACATTTGGCCTCTTTTGGCCGTGACATGGCTTGACGTGTCCTTGGTGTGCTCATGCGGTTTTTCTCTGATCTTTCACACTTTGAGGTTTGTCTTCCCTTCCATGTCATGAACAACATTTGGCGCGGCCTTGGAAAAACCTTTGCCATAGGGAATGGCCAAGATTGAGGGTTTCCTATCTAGGGCTCAGTTTTGATGTGGGTGATGAAAGAAAGGGTTAAGTGTTTGGCTTCAAAGTGGGTTAAGGGAGCATGCAAAAGGGACATATATGGCTTTTAGAGGGCTCAAACATGCATAGCCTACATAACTTCTTATGGTCTACCCAGCTTAGAGTCAAGAGCCTCTTATGGTCTGCCCAGCTTAGAGTCAAGAGCCTCTACATAAGATGTTTGTTCTTTAAAATTCATTGCAAAGTAATAATAATGAGATCAAGCAATATAGACATAAGTGAATAGGGTTTAGGAGTAGAACAAATTAAATCTCTCAAAAAGGAAGGCATTAGGCTCAAAATCTCACTTAGGGCAATCTCCACCAATTTTCTAAAGTTCACTTAAACATGTCATCTTTTAACTCGATTTCTTGAAGTTAGGCATTGAGTGTAAAGATATGGCACAAACTTATGCATGGCATGGCTCTAGTAAGACACTAATGATTCATTCAACAATGTAACTTATTAACAAGTAAAGTACTAAGTTCCTAGTCGTGTTACCCCAAACCTAAATGTTGCAAAATTTTGATCCACACCCCCAAACCTAAACTAAACATTGTCCTCAATGTTAACAAGTTAAAACATTAAGAGTATGAGTAAAGAGGTAAAACAAAACATAAAACATAAAGATAAGGAAGGGATCACAAACCAGGCCTAGGTTGCCTCCTAGGAGTGCTGGATTTAACGTCTAGGCAAGACGTGGCTTGCAAGTCAATCAAGGGATGCCACGGCTAGGTCAGAGTTTTCAATGTCATGGCTCTGAAGTGGTTCATGATACGGCTTGAGGCAGTGTCCATTAACTTTGAATGTGTCACCCTTAGCATTGTTGAGTTCAATGGCACGATGAGGCAGTATCTTAGTGACCAAGAAAGGGCCAGACCATCTAGACTTCAGTTTTCCTGGGAAGAACCTAAGCTGTGAGTTGAAAAGGAGGACATTTTGTCCAACCTGGAAAACCTTGCGGACCAAGTGCTTCTCATGTAGGCCTTGGATTATTCCTTGTAAATCCGTGGGCTCTCATAGTCTTCATTCCTTAGCTCCTCAAGTTCTTGCAATTGAAGCTTCCTATGGTCTCCTGCCTCATCAATGTCCATGTTGACACGCTTGATGGCCCAAAAGGCTTTTTGTTCTAACTCCACAGGTAAATGGCAGCCTTTTCCAAAAACAAGCCGAAAAGGAGACATGCTAAGTGGTGTCTTGTATGCTGTCCTATATGCCCAAAGGGCATCATTGAGCCTAGTGGACCAATCCTTCCTTGATGGTCCCACGGTTTTCTCAAGGATAGCCTTGACTTCTTGATTAGAGATCTCGGCTTGTCCACTTGCTTGGGGATGATAGGGAGTCGAGATCCTATGTGTGACTCCATATTTCCTCAAGAAGGCCTCGAAGGTCCTATTGCAAAAGTGTGAGCCACCATCACTAATGATAGCTCGTGGTGTTCCAAACCTTGACAATATATCGGATTGAATGAAGCTACACACGACTTTAGAATCATTAGTCTTGGTTGGAATTTCTTCCACCCATTTAGAAACATAATCAACAGCAAGTAGAATGTAAAGAAAGCCAAAGGAGCTGGGGAATGGTCATATGAAATCAATGGCCTAAACATCAAAGAGTTCTACAACTATAATGGGGTTTAGGGGCATTTGATCCTTAGGCCAATATTACTTTGTCTTTGGCACTTGTCACAAGTGAGGACATGTTCATGGGCATCCTTGAAGATGGTGGGCCAATAGAAGCTGCATTGAAGGACTTTGAGGGCTGTCTTTTTGGTGCCAAAGTCGCGTCCACTGGCCTTGTTATTGCAGAAGTCCAAGATGGACTTGACCTCATGATCTGGGATGCATCTCCTTATGAGCTGGTCATGGTAGTTCTTCCATAGATAGGGCTCATCCCAGATGTAGTATTTGGCTTCCTTGACAAGCTTGCCCCTTTGAAACCTAGACAGATCAGAAGGGATTCGGTTAGTAGCAAGATAATTGATAATATCAGCATACCAAGGGTCAAAGGCCTTGAGATGGAAGAGCTGCTTATTAGGGAAGCTCTCTGGGAGAGGGAGTTGGTCCACTTCCTCATAGGCACCCGTGGATGAGTCTGCTCGAATGGTCAGCTACCACATTGTCACTTCCTATCTTGTCTTTGATCACAAGATCAAACTCTTGTAGCAATAGCATCCACCTAAAGAGCCTTGGCTTGGCATCCTTCTTTTTAAGCAAATACTTAAGAGTTGCATGGTCAGTATATACAATAACCTTGTTTGGAACAAATATGACCTAAACTTCTCTAAATCAAATATAACAGCCAAGCGTTCTTTCTCAGTAGTAGAATAGTTAAGTTGACCATCATTTAAAGTCCTACTTGCATAGTAAATAGCATGTGGCAAATTATATTCTTTGTCCCAAGACTGCACCAATGGAATAGTTTGAGGCATAACACATGAGCTCAAAGGTAAAGTCCATCTAGGTGGCATGATGATAGGTGCAGCCGTGAGCTTGTCCTTAAGGGCCTCAAAGGACTCACTACAATCCTTGGTGAAGTTAGATGGTGCATCCTTGGCAAGCAGATTGCACATGGGCTTGTAATTTTGGATAAGTCCTTGATAAACCTCCTATAGAATCCAGCATGTCCTAAGAAGGATCTTACTTCCTTGAATGAAGAAGGATAGGGCATGCCACTAATGACATCAATCTTGGCCTTGTCTACTTCTTTGCCATGGCTGGATATGACATGGTGAAGCACAATACCTTGCTGGACCATGAAGTGACACTTTTCCCAATTAAGAAGTAAATTGGATTCCCTACATCTCTTAAGTACTCTAGACAAGTTTGTTAGACATATATCAAAGGAATTACTAAAAACTGAAAAGTCATCCATGAATACCTCAATGATGTCCTCTACCATGTCTGAAAATATGCTCATCATGCATCTTTGAAAGGTGGCAGGGGCATCGCAAAGGCTAAAGGGCATCGTCCTATAGGCAAACGTACCGTAGGGACATGTGAATGTTGTCTTCTCTTGGTCCTCAGGTGCTATGGCAATTTGATTGTAACCTGAATAGCAATCTAAGAAACAAAAGTGAGAATGTCCTGGAAGTCTTTCAAGCATTTGATCAATAAAAGGTAATGGAAAGTGATCTTTGCAAGTAGTGGAATTGAGTTTCCTATAATCTATGCATACACTCCATCTAGTTTGGGCCCTTTGAGGAACAAGCTCGTCTTGTTCATTCTTGATGACTGTTATTCCACTCTTCTTAGGCACAACTTGAACTGGGCTGACCCATTTTGAATCTGAGATAGGGTAGATGATCCCTACGTCCAAAAGCTTGAGAACCTCCTTCTTGACTACTTCCTTCATGGGAGGATTGAGGCGCCTCTGAGCTTCCCATGTAGGCTTGTCATCCTCTTCAAGGATGATTCTGTGCATGCATTTTGAAGGGCTTATCCCCTTTATGTCAGCTATGCTCCATCCAATAGCTTGCATGTTGTCCTTTAGAACCTACACTAATTGACTTTCTTGCAAAGATGTTAGATTTGAAGCAATAATGACAGGTAAAGTTTGATTCTGACCTAGGAATGCATACTTCAAGTGCTCATGCAAAGGCTTGAGTTCAAGCTTTGGAGCCTAAATGATGGAAGGAAAAGTCTTTTCTTCCTTCACGGGTATGGCCTCAAACAAAGGTGTCTTTCAGTAAGTGTATGGAGGCACGGCCTCAAGCTTGTGTAATTCCTCAATGACGTGGCCATCTAGACCATTGTCGTCATGAGAAGGCAAAGTGAGGGCCTTCTCAAGAGGATCATCTATACTAGCATTTATAATAGTTTGATACAATAAAGACTCCATGGTAATCAAAGGAAAATCAATGATAGGCTCTTGAGGATATTGCATAGTATCATGTATGGAAAAGGTCCAAGTCTTATCTAACACTTTGATAGATATTTGGCCTTAGTTCAAGTTGATTTCACAGTTTATGGTGGCCAAGAGAGGTCTACCAAAGATCAAGGGGGGATCCTCACTTTCAATTGTCTTTTCCATTTTTAAGATCTAAAAATCAACTAATATGCATGTGTCTCCTATTTGTACTATCACATCTTCTATCATACCCATAAGTTGTGTCACAGAAGAATTAGCAAGCCCAACAAATAATTGAGTAGGTTTTAAGTCTCCTAATGCAAGTGAGTTATAGACATGAAAAGGCATGATACTTACAGAGGTTCATGTGCCACAAAGGCAATGCTCAAACCTTTTGGATTGGATGACACAGTGCAAGGCAAGAGGGCCTGGGTCACTGGCCTTTCGTGGCAGGCCTTGGAACTCATTCAAAGTGGCTGCACTACTGTCTAGGACATTTTTGGGGTCAAAGCCACGTTTTCCAGCTACTAAGTCCTTGAGAAGCTTAGCAAAGATAGGAATGGTCCTAACAAGCTTAGAGAAGGGCAATGTGATTTGAAGCTTGTGAAGCATTCTTGTGAGCTCTTGCTCAAATTGAGCATTCTTGTCCTTCTTTTGGAAACAACGAGGAAAAGGTAAGTCAACAGCATTAGTAACTAGAGGATCACTAAAACTAACTTTATACTTAGCCTTTAAAGGCAAAATTGGGTTAGAAGGCTCATTATGAGGTGTTTCCATGTCCTAGTCAAGTATGTCATGAGGTGTCTGGGCTTGGCCAGGTTCTGGTCCTCGGCTGGAACTGCACCCTAAATCAGGTCCTCGTCTAAACTCCACCCTAAATCTGGTCCTCGGCTGGAATTGCGCCCTAAATCATGCGCATGGGCAGGTTTTGCGGCAGGGGCCTGGACTTTTTTTTCAGGGTCTTCTGCGGCACTTTGGGCCACAAGTGAACTTTGAAGTTCTTTTCCACTCCTAAGATGAATGGCATTGGCAATGGCCTCGTGGATGGTGTTTTTGGGGTTATTTGGGTTTGGCTAGGGAGTTGAGGGCTAGGGTCTAATCTATTGAATTGGCTTGCCATTTGGCCAATTTGGGTCTCTATGGCTGTGATGGCACGGTCTGTCCTCTGTTGATTGGCTGTGGTGTGCAGAATTAAGTCAGCCATCATGTCTTCCAAAGATCTCCTTGCTAGGGCAGGATTGCCTTGAGGATGTTGAAGGAGTTGAGTGGGAACTTGAAGGGCCACGACATGCCCTTGGAATCCATCGGGTGCCGTGGGGTTTTGAAGATTCTGATTGTTGTTTCACTTGAAGTTTGGATGGTACCTCCATCCAGGATTGAAGGTGTTGGAATAAGGGTCATTACAAGGCCTCATGCCATCATTGTACCTTCCAATGTAGTTTGCTTCCTCTACCATAGGACATGTCTGAGAGTCGTGGCCTTGAACTTAGCACACATCACACGTCATAGTGGGCTTGGCCTTGGCCTCACATAGCTATTTCATCATAGCCATGAGTTGGCCTATGGTATCGTCATTGTCCCTACTTACGCTACTAAAGGTCCTAGCTTGTTGTCTCTTATAGCTAAACTGCTTTTCTCTCTGAGCGATACTCTCAAATGCTGTCCTTGCTTCCTCAGCCATGCTCTCCAAGACTCCCTTGGATTGAGAGTTCACCATTACCCTATCACTAGTCTTCAAGCCACCATAGAAGTATAGCATTAAGTGGCACTCATCACTGTTGTGGTGAGGGCACTCTTTAAGGGGGGCGTGGTTGTGTGGTTTAGTTCAAACTATGCTAGCAAAGTAAATATCATAGAATGCAAGAAACAATTAAAAAAGAAAGAATTGAAGTCAATTATAGGCAAGTTAAGACAGTCACTATCCACACCTAACCACAACGTTTTCTAACTTGGTTTGTAAGGTTCAATTATCATGTTCATTACTTGGCCTAGTGCCCATGCGAAAGTCCGGCTAAAGGTCTATCACATATTTTATTTCCTTCTTAGTTTGTATGTTAAGTGCATGATGTGTACACCAACTTCTATCCAATTGGGCCCGAAAGGAAGCATTAAGAACAAAAGGAAATTTGAGTCAGTACACTAACCCTAGAAAGTGATGTGCATTCTAGGAATGTCCTGAGTTGAATTACAAGTTCATTACTTAATGTAACCTTTTGATGCAAAGTCATCTGTGAATCATGTTATTAAAGTAGCTAATTCAGACAACACAACAAAATAGCAGTTTAAGCAGTAATTCAACACACTAAGATGAACACAATAATAAAAACCAAGCGCCAAAACCAAGTCACGAAGTTGCCATGGCTAGGGCTTCAAATCAGCCCTAACTTAAAGCAAACTACTCACCACACACTATGAAAGAAAGCATAAATTGTATTGAATTTGAAAGTGAAAGATTAAATCCAAATATACTCTCAAAGGCAGACTCCAAGCACGACTTCAAGCACTCCTCCAAGAACACAATCAAGTCTTTGTGAACAAGCCTCATGTTAATACCTCAAACAATAAAACAAAGTGTCTACGTTGACGTGTCCAAAACATTGAACATAGGCCCCCTTATATAGACAAGGGAAAACCTTGTCCTAGAAGGACTGGAATTAGAAACCCTAGCCTTCAATGATCTAGAATCTTTTTTACAATCCTGACTAGATAAGTAGTCCTAAAATTGTTGGAGAACTAAACAGAACACGGTTGGAATTGAGAAATGCCAGTTGGCAATTGGGAACACATGCTGGCCGTGGGCAGCCCGCGGTCTTTATGCGGTCAGTTGTTGGAAACTTAGAACTTGGCCTTGTCATCTCTTCATCGTGTCTTGGCGCGCCATGACACTTGAATAACTTCTACACACGCCAAAGAGTCTAAAAACACTTCGTGTCTCGATCGAATGGCAGTAGGCATTCAATTGTACTTCTTTGAACTTGTCCGGCCAGGTCAGGGACCTGACCTGCGGACCTGGAATTGGTACCACTGAGGCACTCCCTGGCAGGAACCCCGACTGATACTAGGCTCCTGGGACATCACTGAGCCTCCTCCGGGACACTCGGTTAGACGACTTGGTGAGGCTCTGGGGCTCGATTCTGACACAGTCTGGGACGCGTCTGTGGACTCGAATGGAAATCTTGAGACATGTCCTAGACATGTCTTGGTTCTGATCTTTGCACTTCTAGGACATGAACCTTGGTGTCATAAGACACAACTTTGGGAACCGAATGGGCTTATCTGAGGTACTTGATCAAGGAACCCGTAATGAGGTACCTGGACATGTCCTGGGACCTAGTTTAGGACCCGATATTGATTTGAGGACATCTCATTCATTTGAACTTCTATTTGAGTAATTCTTTTTCCTGTATTCTCAAAATTTCATAATCTTTCTAATTCCTGCACATGTCTCACAAAAGCATCACTTTCTAGCTTGGATGGCCAGATTTCTAAAAAGAGACAGTTTAAGGGACCACAAATGTCATGGAATACATTTAGGAGTTATAGCTTAACGGCATGTTCATCATTTAGTTGTGAAGTAAAATGGCCAGTTTTAAGAACACAAAATAGTCTCAATAAAAGCAGTGAATCAATCTACCAAGATAAGCACAACAATCAAACCAAGCGCCAAAACAAAATTAAGAAGTTGCCTTGGCTAGGGCTTCAAGATCAGCCCTAACTTAAAAGAAACTACTCACTACACATAATAAATAACATAAGCACGAATTGAATTGAATAAAGAGTTGAAAGATTAAACCCAAATAATACTCTCAAGTACCAACTTCAAGCATGGCTTCAAGTAATCCTCCAAGAACACACTAGTTCTTCGTGAACAAGCCTCACGAATAATAGCTCAAATCAATAAGTAAAAGTGTCTAAGTATTTAAGATGGCGTCCCTAAAACACTGAGCAAAGGGCCCCATTTATAGACAAGGGAAAACCTTGTTCTACAAAGATTGGAATTGGAAACCTACACTAGATTATTCTAGAAATTTTATTGCACTCCTAAATGAATAAGAAGTCCCTAGAATCTTGGAGAAATAATCAAAACACAGCTAGGAATGCGAATGCAAACTAGCAGGTGGGAACACAACCTGGCCGCTGGGTAGACAGGCTAGAATTTGGGCAGGCGATGAAAACTTGGAACTTGGCCCTAAGGATGTGATCATCGCACCTTGTCGCGCCTTAGTACTTGGATAGCTTCTAAACTTGCTGAGGGGTCTAAAAATGCACCGTGTCTTGATCAATTAGTTGTAGGCACAAAGATGGCCCCATTTTAACTTGCTGGGTCCAGTCCTGGACCTGACCAGAACCTGTCGATATATCAACACTTTTAGGCGTAGTTTGGTACTCGAATTAGGGCGCAGTTGCGACTTGTCTCTATTGCTGGAACTTGTCTTGGAAATGTCTCAGGGACATAGTCAGGGACTTTATTTGGGCGTGGCGAAGGCAAGCTTTGACTGGAACCTCGATTGGACTTTGGCATCACGAAGGACACGCCTTTGGCTTCACACTAGCACTCGAGGGCACGCCTTGGGTGCGGCCCAGGAACTCGGTTTGAGTGCCTTTGGGGACATGTCCTGGCTCCGATAGTGGCATGAAAATGACATGTCATGGCCTTGTTCTATAGCTCCTCAAACACGGCTTTGGGGCCCGGATGGCCCGATTTGAGGTTCTTGACTTGTGTCCTAAATAGGACCCGATATGGATTTGAGGACATCGCCCTCATTTGAACTCCGATTTGCGCCATTCTTTTTCCACCATTCCTAGAATTTAGTCGTCTTTCTAAATCCTGTACATGTCTCACAAAAGCAGCACTTTCTACTATGGATGACATGATTTCAAACGAAAGACAAGTAAAGGGGCCAAATATGACATAAAATACATGTAACAATTATGACCTAACAAATACCCCCAAACCTAGCTTTTTCTTTTCTTCGAGCGAAACAAAGAATAGAAACTAAAACAAAAACTAAAGACTCAACCTAATTTAGGATAGAACATTTAAACCCCTAGGTTCACCTAGTAGGAGGAGTTTTGTCTCCTTTTACTTAACAACTAAAAACACTACATAAAGTACAAAACAAAATACTTTACAAGTTAATGGTGCTAGTTTCGAGGCACGAATACCACCAGAGACAGTGGATCGAAGGGCGGAAGTGGGTCGAATCTTCTTCGGTGGATTCTGGCCAAACGAGGTAAGATTTCACACTTTTGAGCTTGGCTTTGGACTCCTAGGAAGGAGCAGATGAAGGAGCTCGTCGGAGATGGCGGATTTCGGTCATCTTCTCCAGTGAGTCCCAACCAACTGGTTTGACTGGCGTCCTGACGAGGCATCCCATCTAGCAGCCACGTGGAGCCACCTGGCAGTACATTCAGCAGCCCAGGAAACTGTTAGGTTAACTGACGCTGTCAATTAACGTCGTTAGCATATTCCGTTAAAGTCTAACGGAGCCTCGACGCCGTTAACTGGACGAAATATTCTGATTCCGTTTGAATATTTTGTCAGAGTTGACGGAATATTCTGTCAGAGTTGACGGAATATTCTATCAGAGCGATGGAATATTCCACCGTTACTGTGCAGGGATGTGAGACCAGCGTAGGGGCGCGTGACCGAGCGTGGCTGGCGCGTGGGGTGGCTACCGGCCTTCCGCCGTCACGTGGTGTCAGGTTTTACTTATCCTTGGCCCACGGCTGCACCTGTCGACTTGCTGTTGATGTTTCAGACCTGATGGCGCAAGTATTGGGTCAATCGAAGTTCATTTATGGTCTGTTTTGGGTGTTTAAAGTACTTGGTACGCATTTAGGGCGCGTGTGAACTCCCGAGGTTTAGGGGGCCAGATGTCAAGTTAATAATTGTCGTTTAGTTATGCCAAGTAATGTTTTTGACAGGCGTAGTGGCTCCAGGTGTCACGGGGGACTGAATATCTCGGAGTTGGATTCGAACGGACATTGGGGTGAGTGGACTCGGTTTCTTAGATTGCATGGCATGCACAATTCTATGTTTAAATGTACCATTATCTTTTTAGGGCTCGAAAACTAGGGATAAGGGTTTAAATGGATATATTGAATTTCTTCTCGTATGCATTTTCTGAAAATAAGAATGATTTATTATAATTATGAGATTCAGGAACTAAAGTTAGTTGGGTAATTTGGTTTATTATTGACTAAAGGTAATGATTTTGGAGGTGGATTTTCAAAAATGGTTTTGGAAATGAGGTTTTGGGTTTAGGCTCGGGATTTCAGTTCTATTGGATTTTGGGCTTTTGGCCCCGGTTTTCTTTGATTTTGGTTGATACCATGTAATAAGGATTTCATAAGTGGATTTTGAATTTAAGTTATGGTTTTCACTTCTATACCATCCCCGGGTATCATTGTTTTTATCCGACACATGACTTCGAGGTATTATCGGTCGTGTGCTCGTTGAGGGTTGTTTCTCCGACGTTTCGTGTTGAGGTATTTTCCACCATATGATTGTTGAGGCTGTCTATGCGTAGTACATGGTTGTGCCTGCATATCTTGAGGTATTATCGGATGTGCGGAAAGTGGGTCCCCGAGTTGGAACTCTCTGTTTCTAGCCATTGCTTGAGGTATTATCGGCGGTGGTTAAGAGGGCTTATCCCCAGGTTGGACGGCCCCGGATATCGAGCTACGGCTCGGTATTTCATTTGGGGGATGGTTGGATATCTTTACAATATTTTGTAGTTAGGTTTTCTCATGATTTTAGGCTCATTTGAGGAGAGTTTTCAAAGCAATGTTGTAGACCACAAGATGTTTTCATTGTTCATGTTTTCGTGGGTTCCGTTGGGTTTTTATTCTATAAACGGATTTTCCGGTAAATTCTTGTAACTATCTTTATTTAGTTAACTATTTTAAAAAGACTTTACGTTATGCATGCATGGTTTTACTTATGGAGGAGAAAATGTATGTTTTCCTCGGAACTTGTGGTTAAAATTATTATTAGGTTTGGCCGGGTTTTTCAGATGGCAGGTACAGTTGGATTTGGCGAGGGTTCCACCTATGTAATTGAATGGTACTTCGGTAAGTTGTATATATATATATGTATGGAGAGTCTTAATGTAAATTGATTTACCACGAGGTAGGATGTCCAAATTACCCTTATTTTATTTATAATATTGTTATCGTTACTTTATTAGCGTGGGTACGTTTCACTATGGTTCATTGTCCACTCATAGTTATTTTGGTTTTGGTACTCTCCAAGCCGTGGCGGAATGAGGCCACGATTTTGGGAGGAGGCATCATTTTTCGTTGCGCTACGTCCACGTAGGACTTTCATTAGTTTATCTAATTAAACGCTACCTAGTTGCTCTGATCCACTTTTGGGTATTGTAAATTATTCGAGGGCTTGGTAGTTTGAGTTTAGGTTTGTGATAGCTTATAGTTGTAGATGGACTGTTCGGTTTTGTATTTTTTTTGGTATCCTTCGTCTGATGGGTAAAACGCGGGTTAACCGGATGCAGGGGAGATTCTGCTGAATTTTCTTTACAATTCTTGTAAAGTCTTTCCTGGAAGGTGAGGGCATTTAAGGGATTATGGTGAGAATTTCAGGAATTATCAGACGGGAGCAGGATTTCTCACGGATTTCGAGGGGAATTTCGGGAGGGGTCCTGTCAGGATGTCTAAGACATTCCCCTTGATATCAACTTCACATTTAAGCCGATTTGGTTGTGACATGGCTTAAAATGTCTTTGGCGTGCCCCTGCGGCTTGTTTCAGATTTTTTTCAGAATTTGATGCTTGTCTTCCCTTCCATGTCATGAACTTCATTTGGCAGGCCTTGTCAAAGCCTAAGCTATAAGGAATGGCCAAGATTGAGGGCTTCCCATCTAGGGCTCAGTTTTGATGTGTCTGATGAAAGAAAGGTTTAAGTTTTTGGGTTCAAAGTGGGTTAAAGGAGCATGCAAAAGGGACATATATGGCTTTCGGAGGGTTCGAACATGCATAGCCTACGTCACCTCTTATGGTTTATCATACTCAGGGTCAAGAGCCTCTACATAAGATGTTAGTTCTTTAAAATCCAATGCAAAGTATAGTAATGAGATCAATCAATATGGAACAAATTGAATAGTGTTTAAGAGTTGAACAAAGTAAATCTCTCAAAAAGAAAGGCATAGGCTCAAATTCTCACATAGGGTAGTCTCCACTAATTTTCTAAGGTTCACTTAAACAAATTCATCTTCTAGCTCAATTTCTTCAAGTTAGGCATTAAGTGTAAAGATAAGGCACAAACTTAAGCATGGCATGGCTCTAGTAAGACACTAATGATTAATTCATGATGTAACTTATTAACGAGTAAAGTATTAAGTTCCTAGCCGTGTACCCCCAAACCTAAATATTGCAAAAAATTTTATCTACACCCCCAAACCTAAACTAAACATTGTCCTCAATGTTAACAAGTTAAAACACTAACATCAATTAAGTAAAGAGTTAAAAGAGGCATGCTAAACAAAAAAACATAAACAAGAGGGAATGAAACATAAACTAGGGCTAGGTTTCCTCCTAGGAGCGCTTGATTTAACGTCTAGGCAAGATGTGCCTTGCAAGTCAAGCAAGGGAGGGCATCGTAAGATGGTATACTTCCTCAGGTTCTGCTTGAAATGCATCAAGGTAAGGCTTTTAACGGTGGCCATTAACCTTCAATTCCAACCCTGATTTGGCATGCTTGATCTCCATGGCACTGTGGGGTAAGACCTTAGAACAATGTAGGGCCATGCCCAATGAGATCTAAGTTTCCCAGGGAAGAGTCTAAACCTTTAGTTGAATAATAGGACTGTCTGTCCTACTTGGAAGGTCTTTCAGACAAAGTGCTTGTCAAGATAAGCCTTGGACTTTTCCTTGTATATCCTTGAGATTTCATAGGCTTCATTCCTTAATTCGTCGACCTCTTGTAGATGAAGCTTGCGGTGATGCCCTGCCTCATCCATGTCCATGTTGACACATTTGATGGCCCAAAAGGCCTTGTGCTCTAATTCCACGAGCATATGGCATCCTTTGCCAAAAACAAGCCTAATGGGGACATGCCAATTGGTGTCTTGAATGCAATCCTATAGGCCCACTGGGCATCAATGAGCCGATTGGACCAATCCTTCCTTGATGGTCCCACAATTTTCTCAAGGATGGCCTGGACTTCTCTATTTGAGATCTCAGCTTGTCCCCTCGTTTGGGGATGATATGGAGTTGATATTCTATGTGAGACTCCTTATTTTCTAAACCAAATATCACAGCTAAAAGTTCCTTCTCAGTAGTAGAGTAATTAAGTTGAGCATCATTTAAAGTTCTACTTGCATAATAAATAACATGTGGAAACTTATCTATTCTTTGGCCCAAGACCGCCGCAATCGCATAATCGGAGGCATCACAAATAAGCTCAAAGGGCAGGTCCCATCTTGGGGGCATGATGATAGGTGACGCCGTGAGCTTGTCCTTGTGGGCCTCAAAAAACTCACGACACTCTTTGGTGAAGTCAAATGGTGCATCCTTGGCAAGAAGATTGCACATGGGCCTTATGATCTTGGAGAAATCCTTGATGAATCTCCTATAGAAACCAGCATGTCCTAAGAAGGATCTGACCTCCTTGACTGAAGTGGGGTAGGGCAGACCACTAATGACATCAATTTTGGCCTTGTCAACTTCAATGCCACGGCTAGAGATGACATGGCCTAGTACAATGCCTTGTTGCACCATAAAGTGGCATTTTTCCCAATTGAGAATCAAATTGGACTCCCTGCATCTTTCTAGTACTCTAGACAGATTTGTTAGACATAAATCAAAGGAATTACCAAAAATAGAAAATCATCCATGAATACCTCATTGATGTCTTCCACCATGTCTGAAAATATGCTCATCATGCATCTTTGAAAGGTGGCAGGGGCATTGCAAAGGCCAAAGGGCATCCTCCTATAGGCAAAACTGCCATAGGGACATGTGAATGTTGTCTTTTCTTGATCCTCTTGTGCAATGGCAATTTGGTTGTACCCTGAATAGCCATCTAAGAAACAAAAGTGAGAATGTCCTGCAAGCCTTTCAAGCATTTGATCAATAAAATGTAATAGAAAGTGATCTTTGCAAGTAGTAGAATTAAGTTTCCTATAATCTATGCATACTCTACATCCAGTTTGGACCCTTTCAGGAACAAGCTCATCTTGTTCATTCTTGATGACAGTGATGCCACTCTTCTTTGGCACAACCTGAACTGGATTGACCCATTTTGAATCTAAGATGGGGTAAATGATCCCTACGTCTATGAGCTTAAGGACCTCCTTCTTAACTACCTCCTTCATAGGGGGATTTAGATGCCTTTGTGCCTCCCTAGTTGGTTTGGCCTCTTCCTCAAGTATGATCATGTGCATGCATTTTGAAGTACTTATCCCCTTGATGTCAGCAATGCTCCATCCAGTGGCTTGCATGTTATCCTTTAGAACCTGCACTAGTTGACTCCACAGAAGTGAGATTAGAATCAATAATGACAGGGAGTGTTTGATCCTTTCCTAAGAATGCATATTTCAAGTGTTCATGCAAAGGCTTGAGTTCAAGCTTGGGATCTTGAATGAAAGAAGGAAGGGGTTTTTCTTCCTTTATAGGCAAAGATTCAAACACCCGTGGGTGTTGTGGGAATTGAGGCATAGCCTCAAGCATAAGTAGTTCCTCAATGACACGACCATCTAGGCTTTTGTCATTTTGAGAGGGACATCTATACAAGCATGCATAATGGTTTGATGCAACAAGGATTCCATAGTATTCAAGGGAAAATCAATGATAGGCTCTTGGGGATATTGCATAGTATCTTGAATAGAAAAGGTCCTAGTTTTATCTAACACTTTGATAGATATTTGGCCTTGGTTTAAGTTGATTGCACTATTTATAGTGGCCAAGAGAGGTCTCCCAAAGATCAAGGGAGGATCCTCACTTTCAAGTGTTTTGTCCATTTTTAAAATATAAAAATCAGCTAGTATGCATGTATCTCCTATGTGCACTATAACATTGTTCAATTATTATTTATGCATCATTTTGATGTCTTTATATGCCTCTCTTACATGTATTTTGACTGATTTGGTGCCATAAATAGTAGAAAATAATCAATCTTGTGAGACTTGTACAGATTTAGAAAGATAGGTAAATTCTGAGAAGAACGCAAAAAGAATGACTCAAATCGGAGTTCAGATGAAAAAGATGTCCTCATTTCAATATCAGGTCCTGAACTGGGTCCTGAGTGCGCTAGTGCGCCCTAACCTTAGATTAGGTCATCCGGGTCCCAAACCTATGTCTCATGACATCAAGTTCATGTCTTAGAAGTTCCAAGGTCATGCGAGGACATGTCAAGTACATGTCCCAAGAACTTCCCATCCGAGTCCGTATCGAGTCCCTGATCAGGCTCCTATCGAGGTCAAGGACCTGCCCTTGTCGTGTCCTAAGTCGCGCCCTAAATTCAAGCCATCAGAGCCCTGTCCTACACCTAGCAGGGTCTTGCTATGCGCCCCAATGTCATGTCCTAAGGATCCCAGCTGAGAACCAGGTATCAAGTCTATGCACCTAGGTGCGCCCTAAAGAAACTTATGCGCCCTAATTAGGGCGCAGTTTTGTGATCTCCAGGTTTTGCCAGCTTCTGAGTGAGCCAAAGCCCATAATTCGTCAAGTTGCATCATATGCCAGCCTAAGACGTGGTTTGGCTCAGTCGTATTGGTCCATGATATGACAAGTTCTCAATAAGTCCTTAAGAGGCTCAAAAGTGTTAATTTAGGGCCTTGCTATGTAAAACATGTCCAGGGGCGGCCCAGCCTAGTTTTTGACGTCCAAGTAACATCCAAAAGATTCCAGAAGCTGCCTTGGCGTGCAAGAAAGCTCAGAAGACTTATTTTACAATATTGCCGCAAATCCTAGTCCAAGTCCAAGAAGGATTTCTCTTTTAAGTCTTTTTTGATATCTAATTACAATAGGAGTTTTGAGTTAGTTTCTTATTAGGATTTTATCCAAAATTATCTCCTACATTGTAAAGGTTTAGAGGCCTATATAAAGGGCCTTACGGTTTGCGGGTAAAGATATCTAGATACCCTAGCCGTAATTTACATTGTAATTCAACTTTTAAATTTAAACAATTTTTAGTTCTACGTGTGAGAGAGTTGGACGTGAGCATTGAAGGACAAGCTCTGGCGTGGTCTTCTGCTGTGTCTCATCTTCAATAATCTCCTAAGTATCTTTACTTTTATTTCTTTTAGTTTAATGAATTCAATTATGTTTGTTTCAATTTCAATTATGTGTGAGTAGTCTTTTTAGGATTAGGGTTGCTTGAAGCCCTAGCCATGTTAGTTCGTTAATTAGATTTTGGCTCTTGATTTTGATTTCTATGCATGCTGAATAATTCTGATTACTACTTAAACTACCATTCTTTTATGCCTATGAGCTTTGCTACCTTGTTTGCATAAATTATTGATGGAATTGCTTAACGAACTACTATATCATCTTGTAATTCATTAGCATCAAGAGGTTGAGGTTAATTAACAATCTTGTAGTCGGAATTCATGACACTCTAGGAATGCACATCACTTTTCTAGGCTAGTGTAGGTAGTGTCATTAAATTCTCTTTGTACTTCATGCATCATCTTAAACGGTAAATGATAGACGTTCTAGAGTACACATCATGCTTAGAACATGCCAAGTAAGAAAGGATAATATATGTGGAGTGGGCCAACCATCAGGACCTTTGCATGGGCAGTTAATTCAGAAGTTGCAAGGTCAAGAAATTCTAGTCAAGGACTATAATTGGTTAGAGTGGATAGTAAGCCTTAATTCGCCTTAGTTAACAAACAATCAACCTTTCATCCTTGCATTGTTATTTTCTGCACTTTGATTTACTTGTCTTTAATTTTCAACTCTCATTCATAAAAGTTCCCCATGGTGTGTGTGTGTGTGTTTTTATTTAAGTGAACAAATCTGAACTTAATTGGGTTAATCGTTGAACAAGTCCTCGAGGGATCGACGTTTGCTTGTCATTATACTATCTCCATCGATTTTGTGCACTTGCAAAGTTATACTTAGTAGAAATAAAGTTCATAAATATTGTGTTAAGTATTTCTTCTATCAAGTTTTTGGCACCGTTGCCGGGGACTTGTCCCTAAATGGTGCCCATTAATTCAGATTTAGTTAACTAAATTTTGTATAGTAACTATTTAGATTTCATTTAGATTGTTTACTAACTTTGTTTGTCATCTTTCTCATGTACATATGAACAACTCATACATGGATATGGGACCATGGAATTATCCATACATGGAGACGGGAGCTTGGCACGATCCATACCTAACTTCATTCAACCCGGGGTGGAGCAATCAGCCGACATCCCATTATCAACAACACCCAGAACCATACAACCCAAGGTGGAGCAATGAGCCTAATCTCACATGGAACTCCCCTCAAAAAGTTCCTCACCACGAACCAACTCCTGACCTCCACCCTTCGCTGACGGCCTTGGTACAATGCATGGGGATTTGTACTCAATACATGGCAGCCGCTTCTAAAGAAAGCCTAGAGGAAAGAGACTGGAAAGAGCAGGAGGGAGTTTGACTTCAACATGCGCCAAATCGAAGAAAGGGCACGATTCCCACCAAGTGAGGCTGTGAATGATGATCATGATAAAGCTATCATCGAGCCAACACTTCGACAAGTGCTTGCCATGGAGGCCGTGAATTCCACCCAAGGCCATGCCGTGACAGTGCCTCCCGATTCTGCTCAGATTGAGCAGTGGGACGCACCCAATTCATACCCTCCAGTATACTCTTCCTTTTATAATGTTTCTGATTCTGATTTCATGTCTAACTATACCTCTTTGCCTTGCACTAACAGATTGGAAAGTAAAATGGAAGAAAACTGGGAGAAAAAGAATAGGACGGATGATGGTGACAGGGACATCCAGGTCAAACCCATGCCCCTGCCCAACAGCAACGCACTGCCCAAAGCCGTATCCCACAACAATGACCACGTTCAGCCCACTGCCCTACCGCAAACCAAGGTTCCTGCTGAGTCCCAGGACTCGCCAAATGCCCTGCCGCAGCCACAGCCGAGCACCACAGAACCTGGACATGTCCAGGGCATTCCTTCAATGCGCCAAGCTGCGCCAACTGATTCATTGCAGGGAAAGTCCTTAGCCGCTGCACCAGAAACTTCCTAGCGCGCATCTGAGACGCGCAGTACTGCGGCCACACCTCAAGACACATCCACGGCAGAACCCAAGGACCAGCCCGTGCCTCCCAATCTGCTGCCAGTCGTGTCTCAGCCCATACCCACGGACAAGGACCCGGTTTTGAAAATAAATGCGCCTTCTCAACTCAATCCTGGAACACCTAACTTTCATTTTAATAAGGCAAACTTGGATTTGAATTCTTATTTAGCTCCTAATGCTGATGCACTTTTCCCGTGCTAGTTCCACCATAAAAACACCAAGAATATGCTAAAGGTCCTCAACTTGGTCCCCCTCTTCAAGTTCCGAAGGAAAAATCAACCGAAGGGACCAAGGATGAAGTCTAGAACGTACATGGCACAACCACAGCGGTTCCCCTACAAGCATTGTCCAAGGAAGACAGTCCAGAATGGACATAAATTGCTCTCATTCAAATCACTCCTCAATCTCTTTCCCGATAAGTTACGTTCTCGTCGGTGGATTCCTTTATGTGTTTCTAACAATTTTCTCCATGATGCAGCGCAAATTCTACAGCAAGATCCTCATAATCGGTTCCATGCTGACACTGAAATCCTGGGCACACCATCAAATGCCTAGCAAGACAGCCCCGTCTTGCCTAGACGTTAAATAAAGCGATCCTAGGAAGGAGCCTAGCCCTGGTTTGTATTTCTGTTTTCCTTTGCTGTATCTGCCCGTTATATCTGACAAACCTTTCTACTGTTGTCGTGCTTACTGCTTATCACATTAAGGACAATGTTTAGTTTTGGTTTAGGGGTCGATTTAAAATTTTGCATATAGAAACAAGCAGGTTTGGGGGTGATACACGACCAATACTTTTGAATTTTCAGCCCAAGTTTTTTTTGTGTTTAGTTAGTTACTTAATTTTTTTCTTTTGAATAGTATGATAACTTGTTCATAGGGATGTATATGCTAAGTTAACTGTCTTAGCCTTACTAAGAGTCATGCCATGGTCAAGTAGTTCATAATATGCACTTCACAATGCCATGTTTTAAGTGATTAAGTGAACGAAATAATTGAATTTGAGTGAACCTTAGAAAATTAGTGGAGACTACCCTTTGAGATCTTTGAGCCTAATTGCCGTTCTTGCTGAGGGATATACTTGTTTCTACTCTTAAACACTCATCGCTTTTGTTCTTAATTGTTGATCTCATTACATCATTTTGCTTTAAATTTTAAAGAACTAACACCATTTAGATACTCTTGATTTAATGTGTGGTTTGCCATAAGAAGTGATGTAGGCTATGTATGTTTTAACCACTAAAGGCTTTATCCTACCCTATTGCATGCTCCCTAAGCCAATTTTGAAGCCAAACACTCAGCCTTTTCTTTCATCACCCAAAGTATAACCTAACCCAAAATACTTAGCAATTCATCACAACCATGCCCTATAACCTCTGTTGTACTAAGGCTGCCGTAAATGAGATTCATGGTGAGAATGAGAGGTGAAAGAAGATGCTGCCCAATTCAAAGGATAATGGCGTCAATTCAAAGTTCAAAAGTAAAGAAAAGCTTTACAAGTTGCAAGCTGCATGATCTTGGTTCAATTCAATTCAAAGAAGAAAAGAAAAAAATAAAGAAAACAAAATAAAGAACAGAAAAAAAAACGTTCAAATCAAAAGAAAGAAAGAAACGTTGAGAAGAAGAGAAAAAAAAAAGTGAAAAACAAAGTGAATGTAGCCAAGTGAGCCAAGAGCCTCAAAATAAGCCATCAAGAAAGCACAATGCCGTGGGCCTTAAGAAAGGATTCAGTTCAGAAATTCCAAGATCAAGTAATGACTTCTCATGCCTTGGCATAGCTCAGGTTCTTTGAATCCCATTCTTCCTTGCTAAACCCCTAAGCTTAGCACCGTTACAACCTAAAAAGGAAGACCTAACTGATCTGATGGACAATCATGCTGAGGATTAAGGTACGTATCTATGTTCTTAAAGTTCAATTCCTTTCATGAGATCTTTATTTCCATAAAGTGCTATTACTCCTATGTGATTAAATTTGAATTTCATAACATAAACTCATCACATATGCTTGAAAAGAGTTAAAGCCTAGGATTCTTGTGCGAGTTGAGAGTTGCCTAGTGAGGATTAGAGTCGAGGCGAAATCTTTCTAAGGAACTTAAATGAAGTTGTTTTCAAACATGATCACTCGAAATAGTGGCACTTATACACGTACACCTTCACATGACACTCACGGCTATGGCATTCCTTTTAGTTCTGCAAAGCATGTTTACTTACTTTGATTCTTATTAGCTTGTTAAAAGTACTATCTCTAGCATCTTAATTGTCTAAGTAAAACGTTTGTGGGTATCGTGCTGCTATAACCCTCAGGAGACAAAACTCCTCCTACTAGGTGAACATAGGGGTTTAAATTTTCTATCTTAACTAAGATCAAGTCTTTTCATTTTGTTAAAGTTTGTTTTGCTCAGGGACAAGCAAAAGATAGGTTTGGGGGTATTTGATCAGTCATTATTTATGCATCATATTGATGTCTTTATATGCCTCTCTTACATGTCGTTTGAATGATTTCGTGCCATCAATAGTAGAAAATGATCAATCTTGTGAGACTTATGCAGATTTGGAAAGATAGGTAAATTCTGAAAAGAACGCGAAAAGAATGACTCAAATTGGAGTTCAGATGAAGGAGATGTCCTCATTTCAATATCAGGTCCTGAATTGGGTCATGAGTACGCCAGTGCGCTTATTTTCAGTTTGTGACCAAGTACCTCAGATCATGCCATCCGAATCCCAAACCTGTGTCTCATGACATCAAGTTCATATCCAAGAAGTGCCAAGGTCATGCCAGGACATGTCCCAAGAACTTCCCATCCGAGCCTAGCCTCTGCGCCTAAATCCTAGTTCATGTTCCGCCAGTAGTGGATCAAAGTTCCTCCTCTGCGCTAAGCCAAACAATCTGTTCGCCTGGCCTGAGCGAAGATGCACTTCTACTATGTTCATGGTGTGCCTCAAAAGCGCAGTCCCAGACCCTTATGACGATGACATTCCAAAGACTACCGGAAGACCACGAGAAGACCGCGGGCTGCCCGCGGCCAGTTTGTGTTCCCACTCGCCAGTTTGCATTCACACTCCCAACTATGTTCTGATTGGTTCTAGTAGATTTGAAGGACTTTGTAATTAATTGGAAGTACAATAACTTTTACCAATCCTTATAGGACAAGGTTTTCCCTTTGTCTATAAAAGGGAGCCTTTGTTCAATATTTGATTGCTATGCATGCTGAATAACTCTGATTACTGCTTTAACTGCCATTCCTTTAGGCCTATGAGCTTTGCTACCTTGTTCGCATAACTTATTGATGGAATTGCTTGAGTGACCACTATATCATCTTGTAATTGATGAGCATCAAGAGGTTGAGGTGAAGAAACGATCTTGTAGTCGGAATTCACAACTCTCTAGGAATGCACATCACTTTTCTAGGCTAGTGTAGTGTCATTCAATTCTCTTTGTACTTCATGCATCATCTTAACTGGTAGGTGATAGACGTTCTAGAGTACACATCATACTTAGAACATGCCAAGTAAGAGAGAATAATATATGTGGAGTGGGCCAACCATCGGGACCTTTTCATGGGCACTTAATTCAGAATTTGCATAGTAAATAGGTCAAGAAAATCTGGTTAAGGACTATAATTGGTTAGAGGGATAGTAAGCCTTAATTCGCCTTAGTTAACAAACAATCAACCTTTCATTCTTGCATTGTTATTTTCTGCACTTTGATTCACATGTCTTTAATTTTCAACTCTCATTCATAAAACCCCCCCTTGGTGTGTGTGTGTGTGTGTGTGTCTTTATTTAAGTTAAAAAATCTGAACTTAATTGGGTTAATCGTTCAACAAGTCCTCGAGGGATCGACGTTTGCTTTTCATTATGCTATCTCCATCAATTTTGTGCATATACTTAGTAGAAATAAAGTTCATAAATATTGTGTTCAATATTTCTTCTATCAGTGCCCATTAATTCAGAATTAGTTAACTCAATTTTGTATATTAACTATTTAGATTTCATTTATATTGTTTACTAACTTAGTTTGTCATCTTTCTCATGTACATATGAACAACTCATACATGGATACGGGACCATGGAATTATCCATACTTGGAGACAGGAGCTTGGAACGATCCATACCCAACTTCATTCCATCAAGGGTAGAGCAATCAGCCGGAATTCCATTATCAAGAACACCCAGAACCATACAACCCGGGACGGTGCAAGTAGCCTAATTTCACATGGAACTCCCCTAAAATAGTTCCTCACTACGAACCAACTCCTGACCTCCAACCTTCGCTGTCGGCCTTGTTACAATGCATGGAGGCATATAATCAAAGCATGGCAGCCGCTTCTGAAGAAATCCGAGAGTCAAACCAGCGCATGGATGAGAGACATGAACAGAGCATGCGGCAGTTTGAATTCTACACGGGTCTATGCGAAGAGATGTCCCTGTCCCCACCAAGTGAAGTTGTAGATGCTGATCATGATAACACTATCATCGAGCCAACACTTCGACAAGTGCTTGCCATGGATGCCATGAATTCCACCCAAGCAAAAGAATGGTGGGAAATTGAAATGGAAGAGGAATGGGAGGAAAAGAATGGGAAAGAAGACGGCAAAGTGGAGATCTTGGCAGAGTTCAAAGTGCAAGGAGCCTATGTACACGGACATGCCACCGAGTCCATGGAAATGTCTCAGGACTCACCAAACAATGTGCCGCAAAGCTCAAACCCTGCTGTGTCCTAGGACATGCCATGTACCCTGCCGTAGCCCAATCCCAGTGCCACAGAACCTAGACACGTCCAGGGCAAGCCTTCAACGTGCCAAGCCGCGCCAAACCATCAAGACATGTCCACGGCAGAACCCCAGCGACCTGACCTGATGTCCAAACCCGAGGCGCAGCCGAGTGGTAAGGACAAGCCCATGCCCCTGCCCTATGTGCTGCCCAGCAACACCTCACTACCCCAAGCCGTGCCCACCTTGCTGCCTCAACACACGACTCAGCTAAGAGACCGGGACAGGGACCAGGACAAGGCAGTGCCTCCAATTCTGCAGCACGTTGTGCCTAAGCCCCTGCCCAAGGGAAAGGGAACGTATTTGGAACACAAGGAGCATCATCACCTCAATTCTGCAGCCCTTAGATTTTCTTTCAAAACTGTGAACTTTTATTTGAATTTTGATTTAGCTCCTAATGATGTTGCACCTTTTCCTTGCAGGTTCCACAATATAAACAACAGGAAGGTGCTGGCAGCCCTCAACTTGGTCCCCCTCTTCAAGTTCAAAAGGAAAACTCAATGGAGAGGACCAAGGAAGAAGTCTAGGGCGTACAGGGCACAACCAAAGCTGTTCCACCACGAGCATTGTCGAAGGAAGACAGTCCAGAATGGACAGAAATTGCTCTCATTCAAATCCCTTCTCAATTTTTTTCCCGATAAGTTACGTTCTCATCGGTGGATTCCTACATGTGTTTCTAACTTTTTTCTCCATGACGCAGCGACGATTCTACAACAAGTGGCTCACAATAGGTTCCATCGTGACGCTGAAATCCTAGCCACACCATCAAATACCTAGCAAGCCAGCACCGTCTTGCCCAGATGTTAAATAAAGTGCTCCTAGGAGGCAACCTAGCCCTAGTTTGTATTTCGCTCTTCCTTCGCTGTTTCTGCCCTTTATATTTCTCAAACTTTTGTTCTGTTGTCAAACTTACTGCTTGTCACATTGAGGACAATGTTCAGTTTAGTTTAGGTTTGTGCTGAATTAATTCAGCGATCATGTCTTCCAAAGATCTCTTTCCCATGGCAGGATTGGCTTGATGATGTTGAAGGACCTGAGTGGGAACTTGAGGGGCCACGGCATTCCCATCGAATCCAGGGGGTGCCGTGGGGTTTTGGACATTCTGATTGTTGTTCCACTTGAAGTTTAGAATAAGGGTCATTACAAGGCTTCATGCCATCATTGTACCTTCCAATATAATTGGCATCCTCTACCATAGAACACGTTTGAGAGTCATGGCCTTGAACTGAACACACATCACAAGTCATAGTGGGCTTGGCCTTGGCATCGCATAGTTACTTCACCATGGCCGTGAGTTGGGCTACGGTATCATCCTTGTCCCTACTCACGGTGTTAACTGTCCTAGACTGTTTGCCCCTATACCTAAACTATTTTTTCCTTTGAGCTATGTTCTCAAAGGCTTCCCTAGCTTCTTCAGCCGAGCTATCCAATACACCCTTCGTTTGGGAGTTAACCATCACTCTATCACTAGTCTTTAAGCCACCATAGAAGTACAACATTAAGTGGCACACATCAATGTTCTGATGAGGGCATTCTTGGATCATTTGATTGAAACTTTCCCAAAACTCAAAAAAAGATTCATCCTCAGCTTGTTAGGGTGCCATGATCTGTGCCTTGAGCTTATTGGTCTTGGCCACGGGGTAGTATTGAGTGAGCAACTTAGAGGACAAGTCCCTCCATGATGTAATGGAAGTTGGTGCTAGTGAATGGCATAATGCCTTAGCCTCTTCCTGAAAACAAAAATGGAACAACCTCAATCTAATCTCAGCCTCAGTTATGCCAAAGATCCTTAGGGTGGAACATACTTCCACAAAATCCTTGATGTACAAATGGGGTTCCTCACCCGAGAGACCATGATACTTGGGGACCATGTGAATTGTGCCTGACTTGAGCTCAAAGTTCTCCACCGTGGAAGGTGAAAAAACAATGGGGAATTGGTCCTCACTAACATGTGGAGTGGCATACACCTTGAGCAACCGTGGTGGTGGATTGGCTAAGACACGATCATCAGCCATTCTCCAAGGACTTGGTGGTGGACTTGGATGAGGGGAACCTTGAATTGATGATGATGCAAATGTTGGACCTGAAGAACCGTGTATGGCGCCTCTAGCAGAGCCTTGTGATGACATAAAAAAATACCTAAACAACAAAAGAAACTAAATTAGAACAATCTAAGCAATGGCCACCGTTGAGGGACAAGTCCCCGGTAACGGCGCCAAAAACTTGTTGGAAGAAAAGTACAACAACAAAAGTAATACTAATCCTAACAATTAAATCCTTGTAAGTGCACTAATCAATTGAGAATATAGTGGTACAAGCAAGGGTCGAATCCCACAAGGACTTGTCTCAACAATGTAACCAAAGCAATAGATTAACAGTTCACAAGTAGGTACTCAAAATAGGAAATAAAGGCACTACGTAGATATGCTTGACACTTAAACAAAAGACTCATAACAAAAACATTAAATAGGACACAGAAAATGGGGGGTGGTTAAGTTCAAAAGATGCTATGAAAGTAATTGATGTCTAATGCAAGAAAAAAAGTAAAGAACAAAGGTTGTAACCAATTAAAGGGAAAAGTTAAGGTAGTCCCTATCCACACCTAACCACAACGTTTTCCAACTTGGTTTACAAGGTTCATTACTTGGTCTAGTGCCCATGCAAGAGGTCTCTTAAGCTCACCCTTACACATGTTATCTCTTCTTATTTAGTATGTCTTAGTCCTCACAGGCACGTAAGATGCCTATCAAATTATGCTCAACTGAGCCCCACGGTTTCCAAGTTAAACAAAAAGAAAAGCATTAAGTTCTAAAGGGATTTAATGACACTACACTAACCCTAGGGATTACACGGTAACCCTAGGTGTGTCATGAATTTCTTCACAGATTATTTCACTTATAACCCAAGATGCAAGTTCATCATTAAGCTGTTGAAGTAAAATGGTCAGTTTTAAGAACACAAAATAGTCTCAATAAAAGCAGTGAATCAATCTACCAAGATAAGCACAACAATCAAACCAAGCACCAAAACCAAATTAAGAAGTTGCCATGGCTAGGGCTTCAAGATCAGCCCTAACTTAAAAGAAACTACTCACTACACATAATGAATAACATAAGCATGAATTGAATTGAATAAAGAGTTGAAAGATTAAACCCAAATAAAACTCTCAAGGACCAACTTCAAGCACGGCTTCAAGTAATCCTCCAAGAACACACTAGGTCTTCGTGAACAAGCCTCACGAATTGTAACAACCCGGAATTTTAATTATTGGGTTTACGTAATTATTTTTGTAAAATGACGATTTTACCCTTGTTTGGTAAAGGGCTTGGAAATCAAGTTTTGTTTCGAGACACGTTTGGTGGTGTTTTTGGTACTGTTGCGTAGGTCTCGAACTCACGAGTTCGTAGATAGGCGGCACGCAGAAAACGGAGTTCGTGTACGGAAGTTATGGGTCTAGATGTGCAAGGGCATTTTGGTAATTTGGTTTTGGGAGAAGATATTTTAACCTCCCCAAATCAGATATTATCTGATCCACCTCATCCTCATCTTCATTTCAACTTCATCTCCTTCTTTCTCTCTGGGACAAACATACACAAACCATCGAACCCAACCCGTACGAAAACTCACCGAAGAGAAACCATAAAGTCAACTTTGATTTCAAGGCTTTAACTTCCCATTTGGATCAACTAATCGTATTCTACTCCTTCCCACGATCACAACCGTACCAACCATCGAAGGAGAGGACCACGGAGGAAGCCGAACCGAGGATAGGATGTTTCGAACCTTCCGATCGATTTTTCGGCTGGCACAGGTACGTGTTTGTGGTTTTGAGGTCATATTTGGATTCCTGGGTTCGAGTAGATAGATTTAGACATAAAATTTGCGAAAAATGGTTGAGTTTTGAGGAAGTTAGGAAAGCTTGAAGTTTCGGCCGGAAATGGAGGATTCCGGCGAAACCAGACGGCGCTGCCGGTCATCTTCTCCGGCCAGCTTCCGGCGACGTCGACGGCAGCCGGTCGTCTTCTCCGACGAGTCACCGGTGACCGGTCGGGTGGAGTTGAACCGGTCGGGTTGAGTGAACCGGTCGGGTGGAGTTGAACCAGTCGGGTGGAGTTGAACCGGTCGGGTCAAGTTGGACCGGGTCAGGTTGAGCCGAACCGGGTTGGACCGGTCCAGGTGCGTGAACACTGTAGCAGGCGAGTGGCCGGTGCGTGAGGGCGCTTGGCGGCGCGTGGGCGCGTGTTCCGACCTTCCGGCGCGTGGGGCCGAGTCTGAGGTCACGGTGGAGCGTGACTAGTAGTTTTTGACGTTTCGGACCTGTTGGCGCAGGTTTCGAGTCGATCGGATGTCGTTTAGGGGTTGTTTCGGACGGTTTAAAGTTGCTACGTTTTCTAGGCCAGCATAGTTAGACTTCCCGGGGTTTAGGGGGTTTATATTTAAGGTTCTTATTATTAGCTGGTAATCCCGATTATTAATTTGGACAGGCGATACTGCTCCAGGAACTTCAGGGGAGCGTACAGTTCGGGATTGAGCTTGCTTGAACGGGTTTGTGAATGGACTTTGATTTATAAACTGTAATGCATGCATAAATGTATCTTTGATTTAAATACTGTTATGTATGGATGCAATGAATTTCTGGATTTTAGAAATGATGCTGGACACATGTTTTACAATATTTCAGTGAAAGTATGTTTTGAGAAATGGCCTGGTTTTTGTACTCAATTTTGATATCGTTTTGACGTGGTAACTATTTGAGTATGTGATTTGGGTTTAGACTCATAATTGTGATTTTACCGATTTTGGCCATAAAATGGTATTTCAAAGAATTTGGCTTAGGCCGCGAAACAAAGATTTCGAAGTATGGATTTGATTCACTGGTTCCCGTCCCGATGGTTATTGTTGCTCTGACTGGTGTTGAGGGGCCTTGCTCTACCAGTTGTTGAGGGTTCGGACCTTAGGTGTTGAGGGGCCTTGCTCCGCCGGGTCGCGAAGCTGTCTATGCATAGTACAGAGAGTACAAATAGTACAGATGGTACACAGAGTTGTACAGATTTGAACACATCTCAAGGGATACCCTGGTGTGTTATGGATATGTCGGGAACAGTGAAATTTGAGATATTATGTGGCAGATGGAACGAAATGATTTGAATTTGAGATATTTTGTGTCCAGATTAAATTAAATGATTTTAAACTCCTTTGAAGAGAGTTTTCAAACCAAATTGTGGATCACGAGGTATTTTTATTATACAGATTTTATGTGAGTCCAACTAAGTGGTTTTAAAGAGAAATGAGAATTTTTGGTGATTTACATATGATCGACGGTTTTGGCAGGATATTATCGACGGTTTGTTGAAGGATTTTCTACGATAGCAGGGCCGTTGACTCGGTTGACGAGGAAAGGAGTCAAGTTTGACTGGGGAGCTGATTGTGAACAGGGATTTCAGGAACTGAAGAGGAGGTTGACTTCTGCTCCAGTATTGACCCTTCCTGATGATACTGCGGGATTCGAGGTGTATAGTGATGCCTCATTGCGGGGTATAGGTTGTGTGTTGATGCAGCATGGGACGGTGATAGCGTATGCTTCTAGACAACTTAAACCCCATGAGTTGAATTACCCCACACATGATTTGGAGCTAGCTGCAGTGGTGCATGCATTGAAAATCTGGCGACATTATTTGTACGGGGAGACGTGTCGGATCTTCACCGACCATAAGAGTTTAAAGTACTTGTTCACCCAAAAGGACCTGAATCTGAGGCAGAGAAGATGGCTTGAGCTAATAAAGGATTATGATTGTACTATAGAGTACCATCCAGGGAAAGCCAATGTTGTGGCAGATGCATTGAGCAGGAAATTCATAGGTTCTTTGGCCCATTTGCATACAGTCTACCTACCGTTATTGGTAGAGTTCCGTAGAGCAGGGATAGTACTGGACATGGATAGCCAGGGGGCTTTGTTGGCTAGTTTCCATGTGAGGCCTGTTCTGATTGATCGGATTATTGAGGCTCAACTCCAGGATCCTACATTGTGCATTATCAGGATGGAGTTGGAGGCTGGAAACAGGCAGGACTATGCGCTTAGGGATGATGGAGCCTTGGTTAGGGATGGCCGATTATGCGTACCGAATGAGCTGGAACTAAAAAGGGAAATTCTTGATGAGGCTCATAGTTCGGCTTACGCTATGCATCCAAGAGGTACCAAGATGTATCATACCCTAAGGAAATACTATTGGTGGACTGGGATGAAAAGAGAAATTGCTGAGTTTGTGAGTAGATGCCTGACGTGTCAGCAAGTGAAAGCAGAGAGGCAGAAACCATATGGGGCACTTCAACCATTACCTATTCCGGAATGGAAGTGGGATCACATTATGATGGATTTTGTGTATAAACTTCCAAGGACACAGAAGGGACATGATGGGATATGGGTAATTGTTGATAGACTCACGAAGTCTGCACATTTCTTGCCAGTGCGGGAAGATTTTCGGATGAGTCGGTATGCTAAATTGTTCATTGATGAGATCATACGACTACATGGGACTCCAGAGTCAATTGTTTCGGACAGGGATCCTAGATTTACCTCCAGGTTTTGGCGGAGTTTGCAGAAGTCTTTTGGCACTACCTTGCATTTTAGTACAGCTTTTCATCCTCAGACGGATGGTCAGTCTGAGAGGACAATCCAAGTTTTGGAGGATATGATGAGAGATTGTGTACTACAGTTTAAAGGGAACTGGGATTCACACCTGGCTCTGATGGAATTTGCTTATAATAATAGTTATCAGTCGAGTATTGGGATGTCTCCTTTCGAGGCACTGTATGGGAGGCAGTGCAGGACACCATTATGTTGGAACGAAGTGGGTGAAAGGAAACTGTTAACACCACAGTTGGTTGATACGACTGAGGAAAAGATAAGGATCATCAGAGAAAGGTTGAAGACAGCTCAGGATCGCCAGAAGAGCTATGCAGACCGTAGAACCAGAGACCTTGAGTTTGAGGTAGGTGACTGGGTATTCTTGAAACTATCTCCTTGGAAGGGAGTGGTACGTTTTGGTAGACGAGGAAAACTGAGTCCTCGCTACATTGGTCCGTATGAGATTCTGGAGAGGATAGGACCAGTGGCATATCGTCTTGCTTTACCATCGGAATTATCCAGAGTTCATAATGTTTTCCATGTATCTTTGCTCCGGAAATATCTGTTTGATGAATCTCACGTATTGGTAGAGCAGCCACTTGAGCTGAAGGATGATTTGACCTTTGAGGAGCAACCGGTGCAAATTTTGGATTGGAAAGAAAAGGTACTACGCAGAAAGAGTATTCCTCTAGTTAAAGTGTTGTGGAGGAATCATAACGTGGAGGAAGCCACGTGGGAAACCGAGGAACTAATGCGGACGCAGTATCCTTATTTGTTCCAAGGGTAGAGTTGAATTTCGAGGATGAAATTTCTTAAGGAGGGTAGATTGTAACAACCCGGAATTTTAATTATTGGGTTTACGTAATTATTTTTGTAAAATGACGATTTTACCCTTGTTTGGTAAAGGGCTTGGAAATCAAGTTTTGTTTCGAGACACGTTGTGGTGTTTTTGGTACCGTTGCGTAGGTCTCGAACTGACGAGTTCGTAGACAGGCGGCACGCAGAAAACGGAGTTCATGTACGGAAGTTATGGGTCTAGATGTGCAAGGGCATTTTGGTAATTTGGTTTTGGGAGAAGATATTTTAACCTCCCCAAATCAGATATTATCTGATTCACCTCATCCTCATCTTCATCTCCTTCTTTCTCTCTGGGACAAACATACACAAACCATCGAACCCAACCCGTGCGAAAACTCACCGAAGAGAAACCATAAAGTCAACTTTGATTTCAAGGCTTTAACTTCCCATTTGGATCAACTAATCGTATTCTACTCCTTCCCACGATCACAACCGTACCAACCATCGAAGGAGAGGACCACGGAGGAAGCCGAACCGAGGATAGGATGTTTCGAACCTTCCGATCGATTTTTCGGCTGGCACAGGTACGTGTTTGTGGTTTTGAGGTCATATTTGGATTCCTGGGTTCGAGTAGATAGATTTAGACATAAAATTTGCGAAAAATGGTTGAGTTTTGAGGAAGTTAGGAAAGCTTGAAGTTTCGGCCGGAAATGGAGGATTCCGGCGAAACCAGACGGCGCTGCCGGTCATCTTCTCCGGCCAGCTTCCGGCGACGTCGACGGCAGCCGGTCGTCTTCTCCGACGAGTCACCGGTGACCGGTCGGGTGGAGTTGAACCGGTCGGGTTGAGTGAACCGGTCGGGTGGAGTTGAACCAGTCGGGTGGAGTTGAACCGGTCGGGTCAAGTTGGACCGGGTCAGGTTGAGCCGAACCGGGTTGGACCGGTCCAGGTGCGTGAACACTGTAGCAGGCGAGTGGCCGGTGCGTGAGGGCGCTTGGCGGCGCGTGGGCGCGTGTTCCGACCTTCCGGCGCGTGGGGCCGAGTCTGAGGTCACGGTGGAGCGTGACTAGTAGTTTTTGACGTTTCGGACCTGTTGGCGCAGGTTTCGAGTCGATCGGATGTCGTTTAGGGGTTGTTTCGGACGGTTTAAAGTTGCTACGTTTTCTAGGCCAGCATAGTTAGACTTCCCGGGGTTTAGGGGGTTTATATTTAAGGTTCTTATTATTAGCTGGTAATCCCGATTATTAATTTGGACAGGCGATACTGCTCCAGGAACTTCAGGGGAGCGTACAGTTCGGGATTGAGCTTGCTTGAACGGGTTTGTGAATGGACTTTGATTTATAAACTGTAATGCATGCATAAATGTATCTTTGATTTAAATACTGTTATGTATGGATGCAATGAATTTCTGGATTTTAGAAATGATGCTGGACACATGTTTTACAATATTTCAGTGAAAGTATGTTTTGAGAAATGGCCTGGTTTTTGTACTCAATTTTGATATCGTTTTGACGTGGTAACTATTTGAGTATGTGATTTGGGTTTAGACTCATAATTGTGATTTTACCGATTTTGGCCATAAAATGGTATTTCAAAGAATTTGGCTTAGGCCGCGAAACAAAGATTTCGAAGTATGGATTTGATTCACTGGTTCCCGTCCCGATGGTTATTGTTGCTCTGACTGGTGTTGAGGGGCCTTGCTCTACCAGTTGTTGAGGGTTCGGACCTTAGGTGTTGAGGGGCCTTGCTCCGCCGGGTCGCGAAGCTGTCTATGCATAGTACAGAGAGTACAAATAGTACAGATGGTACACAGAGTTGTACAGATTTGAACACATCTCAAGGGATACCCTGGTGTGTTATGGATATGTCGGGAACAGTGAAATTTGAGATATTATGTGGCAGATGGAACGAAATGATTTGAATTTGAGATATTTTGTGTCCAGATTAAATTAAATGATTTTAAACTCCTTTGAAGAGAGTTTTCAAACCAAATTGTGGATCACGAGGTATTTTTATTATACAGATTTTATGTGAGTCCAACTAAGTGGTTTTAAAGAGAAATGAGAATTTTTGGTGATTTACATATGATCGACGGTTTTGGCAGGATATTATCGACGGTTTGTTGAAGGATTTTCTACGATAGCAGGGCCGTTGACTCGGTTGACGAGGAAAGGAGTCAAGTTTGACTGGGGAGCTGATTGTGAACAGGGATTTCAGGAACTGAAGAGGAGGTTGACTTCTGCTCCAGTATTGACCCTTCCTGATGATACTGCGGGATTCGAGGTGTATAGTGATGCCTCATTGCGGGGTATAGGTTGTGTGTTGATGCAGCATGGGACGGTGATAGCGTATGCTTCTAGACAACTTAAACCCCATGAGTTGAATTACCCCACACATGATTTGGAGCTAGCTGCAGTGGTGCATGCATTGAAAATCTGGCGACATTATTTGTACGGGGAGACGTGTCGGATCTTCACCGACCATAAGAGTTTAAAGTACTTGTTCACCCAAAAGGACCTGAATCTGAGGCAGAGAAGATGGCTTGAGCTAATAAAGGATTATGATTGTACTATAGAGTACCATCCAGGGAAAGCCAATGTTGTGGCAGATGCATTGAGCAGGAAATTCATAGGTTCTTTGGCCCATTTGCATACAGTCTACCTACCGTTATTGGTAGAGTTCCGTAGAGCAGGGATAGTACTGGACATGGATAGCCAGGGGGCTTTGTTGGCTAGTTTCCATGTGAGGCCTGTTCTGATTGATCGGATTATTGAGGCTCAACTCCAGGATCCTACATTGTGCATTATCAGGATGGAGTTGGAGGCTGGAAACAGGCAGGACTATGCGCTTAGGGATGATGGAGCCTTGGTTAGGGATGGCCGATTATGCGTACCGAATGAGCTGGAACTAAAAAGGGAAATTCTTGATGAGGCTCATAGTTCGGCTTACGCTATGCATCCAAGAGGTACCAAGATGTATCATACCCTAAGGAAATACTATTGGTGGACTGGGATGAAAAGAGAAATTGCTGAGTTTGTGAGTAGATGCCTGACGTGTCAGCAAGTGAAAGCAGAGAGGCAGAAACCATATGGGGCACTTCAACCATTACCTATTCCGGAATGGAAGTGGGATCACATTATGATGGATTTTGTGTATAAACTTCCAAGGACACAGAAGGGACATGATGGGATATGGGTAATTGTTGATAGACTCACGAAGTCTGCACATTTCTTGCCAGTGCGGGAAGATTTTCGGATGAGTCGGTATGCTAAATTGTTCATTGATGAGATCATACGACTACATGGGACTCCAGAGTCAATTGTTTCGGACAGGGATCCTAGATTTACCTCCAGGTTTTGGCGGAGTTTGCAGAAGTCTTTTGGCACTACCTTGCATTTTAGTACAGCTTTTCATCCTCAGACGGATGGTCAGTCTGAGAGGACAATCCAAGTTTTGGAGGATATGATGAGAGATTGTGTACTACAGTTTAAAGGGAACTGGGATTCACACCTGGCTCTGATGGAATTTGCTTATAATAATAGTTATCAGTCGAGTATTGGGATGTCTCCTTTCGAGGCACTGTATGGGAGGCAGTGCAGGACACCATTATGTTGGAACGAAGTGGGTGAAAGGAAACTGTTAACACCACAGTTGGTTGATACGACTGAGGAAAAGATAAGGATCATCAGAGAAAGGTTGAAGACAGCTCAGGATCGCCAGAAGAGCTATGCAGACCGTAGAACCAGAGACCTTGAGTTTGAGGTAGGTGACTGGGTATTCTTGAAACTATCTCCTTGGAAGGGAGTGGTACGTTTTGGTAGACGAGGAAAACTGAGTCCTCGCTACATTGGTCCGTATGAGATTCTGGAGAGGATAGGACCAGTGGCATATCGTCTTGCTTTACCATCGGAATTATCCAGAGTTCATAATGTTTTCCATGTATCTTTGCTCCGGAAATATCTGTTTGATGAATCTCACGTATTGGTAGAGCAGCCACTTGAGCTGAAGGATGATTTGACCTTTGAGGAGCAACCGGTGCAAATTTTGGATTGGAAAGAAAAGGTACTACGCAGAAAGAGTATTCCTCTAGTTAAAGTGTTGTGGAGGAATCATAACGTGGAGGAAGCCACGTGGGAAACCGAGGAACTAATGCGGACGCAGTATCCTTATTTGTTCCAAGGGTAGAGTTGAATTTCGAGGATGAAATTTCTTAAGGAGGGTAGATTGTAACAACCCGGAATTTTAATTATTGGGTTTACGTAATTATTTTTGTAAAATGACGATTTTACCCTTGTTTGGTAAAGGGCTTGGAAATCAAGTTTTGTTTCGAGACACGTTGTGGTGTTTTTGGTACCGTTGCGTAGGTCTCGAACTGACGAGTTCGTAGACAGGCGGCACGCAGAAAACGGAGTTCATGTACGGAAGTTATGGGTCTAGATGTGCAAGGGCATTTTGGTAATTTGGTTTTGGGAGAAGATATTTTAACCTCCCCAAATCAGATATTATCTGATTCACCTCATCCTCATCTTCATCTCCTTCTTTCTCTCTGGGACAAACATACACAAACCATCGAACCCAACCCGTGCGAAAACTCACCGAAGAGAAACCATAAAGTCAACTTTGATTTCAAGGCTTTAACTTCCCATTTGGATCAACTAATCGTATTCTACTCCTTCCCACGATCACAACCGTACCAACCATCGAAGGAGAGGACCACGGAGGAAGCCGAACCGAGGATAGGATGTTTCGAACCTTCCGATCGATTTTTCGGCTGGCACAGGTACGTGTTTGTGGTTTTGAGGTCATATTTGGATTCCTGGGTTCGAGTAGATAGATTTAGACATAAAATTTGCGAAAAATGGTTGAGTTTTGAGGAAGTTAGGAAAGCTTGAAGTTTCGGCCGGAAATGGAGGATTCCGGCGAAACCAGACGGCGCTGCCGGTCATCTTCTCCGGCCAGCTTCCGGCGACGTCGACGGCAGCCGGTCGTCTTCTCCGACGAGTCACCGGTGACCGGTCGGGTGGAGTTGAACCGGTCGGGTTGAGTGAACCGGTCGGGTGGAGTTGAACCAGTCGGGTGGAGTTGAACCGGTCGGGTCAAGTTGGACCGGGTCAGGTTGAGCCGAACCGGGTTGGACCGGTCCAGGTGCGTGAACACTGTAGCAGGCGAGTGGCCGGTGCGTGAGGGCGCTTGGCGGCGCGTGGGCGCGTGTTCCGACCTTCCGGCGCGTGGGGCCGAGTCTGAGGTCACGGTGGAGCGTGACTAGTAGTTTTTGACGTTTCGGACCTGTTGGCGCAGGTTTCGAGTCGATCGGATGTCGTTTAGGGGTTGTTTCGGACGGTTTAAAGTTGCTACGTTTTCTAGGCCAGCATAGTTAGACTTCCCGGGGTTTAGGGGGTTTATATTTAAGGTTCTTATTATTAGCTGGTAATCCCGATTATTAATTTGGACATGCGATACTGCTCCAGGAACTTCAGGGGAGCGTACAGTTCGGGATTGAGCTTGCTTGAACGGGTTTGTGAATGGACTTTGATTTATAAACTGTAATGCATGCATAAATGTATCTTTGATTTAAATACTGTTATGTATGGATGCAATGAATTTCTGGATTTTAGAAATGATGCTGGACACATGTTTTACAATATTTCAGTGAAAGTATGTTTTGAGAAATGGCCTGGTTTTTGTACTCAATTTTGATATCGTTTTGACGTGGTAACTATTTGAGTATGTGATTTGGGTTTAGACTCATAATTGTGATTTTACCGATTTTGGCCATAAAATGGTATTTCAAAGAATTTGGCTTAGGCCGCGAAACAAAGATTTCGAAGTATGGATTTGATTCACTGGTTCCCGTCCCGATGGTTATTGTTGCTCTGACTGGTGTTGAGGGGCCTTGCTCTACCAGTTGTTGAGGGTTCGGACCTTAGGTGTTGAGGGGCCTTGCTCCGCCGGGTCGCGAAGCTGTCTATGCATAGTACAGAGAGTACAAATAGTACAGATGGTACACAGAGTTGTACAGATTTGAACACATCTCAAGGGATACCCTGGTGTGTTATGGATATGTCGGGAACAGTGAAATTTGAGATATTATGTGGCAGATGGAACGAAATGATTTGAATTTGAGATATTTTGTGTCTAGATTAAATTAAATGATTTTAAACTCCTTTGAAGAGAGTTTTCAAACCAAATTGTGGATCACGAGGTATTTTTATTATACAGATTTTATGTGAGTCCAACTAAGTGGTTTTAAAGAGAAATGAGAATTTTTGGTGATTTACATATGATGTTTAGTATGATAAATTATTTTATGTTATGCATGCATGATTTTATAAATGGAGGGGAAGAAAGGTATTTCTTCAAAAAGGAATTTATAAATGATTATTTTTGTCCACTCACAACTTTTGTGTTTAAACCCCCTTCAGGCAGTTGAGTAGAGTTGACTCGCACTGATCTCGAGGCAGAGGCATTAGTACTTCGACTGCGCTGTGTAATTATATTTGAGTAGGATATCTAAATTTTACTCTTGATCCTACTTAGACGCTCTGATATTATATTGTATTTGATGGGTCATTAATTACGGGAATTATTGAGTGCTTGAATCCCTTGTCTGACAAGTGGAAGTATTTATTGTTATTATATTTTGTAAGGATTGAAGGGTATTTTGGGAACCTTTTCTTAGGTTGTCAGACGGAATCAGGGTTCTTCCCGGGTTTCGAGGGGAAATTCGGGACGGGTCCTGACACGAATAATATCTCAAATTAATAAGTAAAAGTATCTAAGTGCTTAAGATGGCGTCCCTAAAACACTGAACAAAGGCTCCCATTTATAGACAAGGGAAAACCTTGTCCTACAAAGATTGGAATTGGAAACCTACACTAGAGTGCTCTAGAACGTTTATTGCACTCCTAAATGAATAAGAAGTCCCTATAATCTTGGAGAACCAATCAAAACACAGCTGGGAATGCGAATGCAAGCTAGAAGGTGGGAACACAAGCTGGCTACTGGGCATACAGGTTGGAATCTGGGTAGGCTCTAGGGCAGGTGCTAAAAACTTGGAACTTGACCCTAAGGATGTGATCGTCGCGCCTTAGTACTTGGATAGCTTCTAAACTTTCCAAGGGGTCTAAAAAAGCACCGTGTCTCGATCAATTAGTTGTAGAAACAAAGATGGCCCCATTTGAACTTGCCGGGTCAGGTCAAGGACCTGATCAAAACCTTTTGATATATCGACACTTTTAGGCGCAGTCTGGTACTCAAATTAGGGTGCAGTCGTGACTTGTCTCTGCAGCTGGAACTTGTCTTGGAAATATGTCAGGGACATGGTCATGGACTTTATTCATGCATGGCGAAGGTACGCCTTAACTAGGACCTCGATTGGACTTTGGTGTCACGGAGGACATGCCTTGTGCTTCACTCTGGCACTCGAGGGCACGCCTTGGGTGAGGCCCTGGAACTCAGTTTGAGTGTCTTTGGGGACATGTCAAGGACATGTCCTAACTACAATAGTGGCATGACAAAGGCATGTCATGGCCTTGTTATGAAGGTCCTCAAACACGGCTTTGGGACCCGGATTGCTCGGTTTGAGTTTCTTGACTTGCGCCCTAAATAGGGTGCACTTGCACGTCCAATGCCTAGTTTAGGACCCGATATGCATTTTAGGACATTTCCATCATTTGAACTCCTATTTGAGCCATTCTTTTTCCATCATTCTTAGAATTGTGTCATCTTTATAAATCATGTACATGCCTCACAAAAGCATCACTTTCTACTATGGATGACATGATTTCAAAAAAAAGACAAGTAAAGGGGCCAAATATGACATAAAATAGATGTAACAATTATGACCGAACATTAACCCACTTTGAAGCCAAACACTTATGCCTTCCTTTCATCACCCACATCAAAACTGAGCCCTACATAGGAAGCCCTCAATCTTGGCCATTCCCTATAGCTTAGGTTTTCACATGGAAGGGAAGACAAGCCTCAAAGGGTGAAAAATCAGAAACAAGCCACAGGGGCACATCGAGGACATATCGAGCCATGTCGCGGCCAAGAGGTGCCAAACTACAGGTTGATATAAGGGGGAATGTCTTACACATGCCAAGTGGACAATGTCCTAACCTGGATAGAAACAAAACATTACAAACCATTGCATGATCTTGGCTTAGTTTGAAAAAAATATAAAAAGAAAGAAAAATGTGAAAAGAAATATAAAAATAAAAAAAAGAAAAAAAAGAAAAGAGTACAACTAAGGTAAGCCGAGTGAGCCAATGAGAATAGAAGTCACATATCATCAGTCAAGGAAATCAAGCCTCGGCTGATTAAGCCATTGAAGATGCCAAGTATGGTTGGGGGCCAAGAGAAGTTCAAGAAGAAAATCAAGTTTCCAAGTCATGCTACTTCATGCCTTGTCCCAATCTAGGCTTTTGAGTCCTTATCCCATCCTTCTTAAACCGTTTAAGCTTTGCCCCATTACAATCTTTGAATAACGACCCAACTGATCTTATGGGAAGTCTTGCTTGGAGTTAAGGTATGTCTCTACGTTCTTAAAGTTCAATTCCAATCGCACATGCTTGCAAAGAGTGAAACCATAGGATTCATGAGAGAAATTGAAAGTTTCCTAGTGAGGTTAGAGTCGAGGCGAAATCTTTATGTGGCATTTGGACTTTGTTGTTTTAAACTTGAAATCATGGGGAAAAAAGTATTCACAATTAACTCATGGTACTTACTTGAAATTTGCATATTCTTGGTTTGGCATAGCATGATCTATTTGCATTGTTCGTTATTAACTTGTTAAGTATTTTGTTTAGTGTTTTTAGTTGTTAAGCAAAAGGAGTCAAAACTCCTCCTACGAGGTAAACCTAGAGGTTTAAATGTTCTATCCTTAATTAGGTTAAATATTTTGGTTTTAACTTTAGTTTATTTCTTTATTTTCCTCGAGGACTAGAAAAAGCTAGGTTTGGGGGTCTTGTTAAATCATAACTCTTACATGTATTTCATGTCATATTTGGCCCTTTTTCTTGTCTTTTGCTTAAATTTATGTCATCCATAGTAGAAAGTGATGCTTTTGTGAGACATGTGCAGGATTTGGAAAGATAACCTAATTCCAAGAATATAGGAAAAAGAATGGCTCAAATCGGAGTTCAAATAAGGGAGTTGTCCTCAATTCAATATCGGGTCCTAGACATGTCCCAGGACGTGTCAGTGCGCCTTATTTTGGGCGCAGGTCAAGTACTTCGCATCAAGCCATCCGAGTCCCAAAACCATGTCTGAGGATGAGCAGATGAAGCCCATGATATGCCCTTGTCTGCTAAGAATTGAGTCGGGACATGTCCCTAAAAAGTCCTCAAGACACCCAAGATCGAGTCCTAAGCGTGTCCTCGAGTGCCCCACTGAGCCCAAGACATGTCCTCTGTAATGCCAAGTTCCAATCGAGGTTCTAGTCAAGGCGTCATTTAGCCACACGTCAATGTTGTCCAAGCCGTGTCCCTGACATGTTTTCAACACAGTCCCAAATGCAGAGATAAGGCATGGCTACACCCTAAACCAAGATCCAGGTGCCACAACGGTGTCGATATATTGACAGGCTCAGCTCATGTCTCTAGCATGACCCGGTTAGTTCAAATGAGGCCATTTTCCATCCTATAACCATTCGATCGGGACATAGGGCATTTTTAGAGTCTATGTGCTATATTGAAGCCATCCAAGTGTTAAGGCGCACCATGGCGCGACGATGACACCCCAAGGGCCAAGTTCTAAACTTTCAGGGCCTGCCCTAGAACCTGCCCAGATTCCATCCTGGCTGCCCAGCAGCCAAGTGTGTTCACACCTGCCAGCTTGCATTCACACTTCCAGCTGTGTTTTGATTGGTTCTCCAAGATTCTAGGGACTTTGTAAATTACTTAAAAGTGTAATAAACAGTCTAGAACACTCTAGACTAGGGTTTCTAATTCTAATCCTTGTAGGACAAGGTTTGTCCCTTGTCTGTAAAAGGGAGCCTTTGTTCATTGATTTAGGGATGCCATCTTAGACACACTTAAACACTTTATAGTTACTGTTTTGAGCTATTGTTCGTGAGTCTTGTCACGAAGACCAAGTTGTGTTCTTCGAGGATTGCTTGAAGCCGTTCTTGAAGTTGCCTTTGAGAGTATAATTTGGGTTTAAACAATCTAATATTTTATTCAATTTGATTCTTGTTTATGTTTTTCCCTATGCGCAGTGAGTAATTTCCTTTAAGTTAGGGCTGATCTTAAAGCTCTAACCATGGCAGCATCTTAACTTGGTTTTGGCGCTTGGTTTGATTGTATGTTTGTCTTGGTAGATTGAGATACTATGTTAAATGAGACTATTTTGTGCTTTTAAGAACTGAACACTTTTAATTGCATGACTTAATGATGAACTTGGATCAAGGGTTATAAGAGAAATAATCTGTATCAAAATCCATGACCAACCTAGGGTTACCATGTAATCCCTAGGGTTAGTGTAGTGCCATTAAATCCCTTTAGAACTTAATGCTTCTCTTTGTGTTTAATTTGGAAACCATGTGACTAAGTTGAGCATAAATGGATAGACGTCTTAGGTGCCCGTGAGGCCTAAGATATACTAAGTAAGAAGAGATAAGAGGTGTGAGGTTGAGCTTAAGAGACTCCATGCATGGGCACTAAACCAAGAAGTACACATAATAATTGAACCTTGCAAACCCAGTTGGAAAACGTTGTGGTTAGGTGTGGATAGGGAATGCCTTAACTTGTGTTTGATTCTTGTTTAGTGTCGAGCATGTCTACTTAGTGACTTTATTCTTTGTTTTGAGTACCTAACTTGTGAGCTAAGCAATCTATTACCTTGGTTACATTGTTGAGACAAGTCCTTGTGGGATTCGACCCTTGCTTGTACCACTATATTGTCTATTGATTAGTGCACTTGCTAGGATTTAATTGTTAGGATTAGTATTACTTTTATTGTTGTACTTTTCTTCCAACAACGTTTAGTTGGGTTTTGGTGAGTGGAACATTGTTCCTAGGCGGTGTGGCCAAAAGCCTAAGGCTAAGGGGCGTGAAAAAATGAACCAGGGACATACCAATAGTGGGAAGCGACGTACTGTTATTGGTGGGTCTCGATTTGGAGTGCTTGATGGACTAGAAGATGGTGATGTTTCAGGGTTCAGTGCTGCTAGTGAAAGAGAAGGCAAAACCATTTTGGGGAGAGAAGAGGAGTTTCTAAAACTTGGCGACCAACGCAAGAAAGGAGGGTCGTTGGAAACTATTTTGGCTAGCAAGTCTCAAGTGGGACCGAAGAAAAAAGTTGGTGGACCAAGGAAGGTTTTGAAGGACGTGAGCAGTTTACATAACCTTGTGGTGCCAGTGGTAAACCATAACTCTAGGAAGCTAGGTGTCCAGGACAATAAACTAGGGCGTACTAAACTACAAAAGTTTGCCCCAGGTTCTGCTGAGAACTTGGGAACGAGAAGGACTGGGGAAAAGGGCATAGGGAGAGGATAATCATGTGGGCTTGTCACTGAGAGGAGTAAATATGGGTGTTCATGATGTGTTATTTGGCTGGAAACCTTCCGAATATTAAGGAAACACAAAGTAGTGGGAGTGTGCAGGAAATTGTGGGAAAAAATGATGAGGGTTCAGCGGAAGATAATTGATAGCCAAATGTCGCAGGGCTGGTTGTCAATCATACAGTTGAATTTAATAATGAGCTGATGTTTCGGTTCCCCATCTATAGGGGGAGGACATGGTAACCAATTAAGGCTAGTGATTTCTCCAGCCTCTTTGATTATAATGATCATTATTATTAGTTGGAATGTAAGAGGGGCGAGGCAGAAAACGCTCCAAAAAGCTGTAAGAGATCACTGCTTTGTGTATGATGTTAGTTTATGTGATGATGGAACCTAGATTTAGTGGAGCAAAATCCCTCTCTGTCATTCAGTCTTTGGGCTTTCCCTAGTTTGATTTGATAGATGTTGTTGGTTTCTCGGGAGGCATATGGCTCATGTGGAATGATAGTCAGGTTCCTCTGAATATTATTGATCGCCATGAGCAAGCAATATCTACAGTGGTGAAGGTAGCTAATAACCCTCCCTGGTTGATCTCCATGGTCTATGCTAGTCCTAATACTAGTGGCAGAGGCCAATTATGGGGTCCTTTAGATTCTTTAGCTGATCAATGGGATTTACCATGGTACATCATGGGTGATTTTAATGAAGTTGTGTCGGCTAGTGAAAAATGGAGTTGTCGAGGATCTTTTCACCTTGGTGGAATGAAGGATTGGGTGGATCGGCAGAGTCTTATTGATTTGGGGTATGTGGGCGCCAAGGTTACTTGGCCTAATAACCATGATGGTCAAGCGAAGGTTATGATGAGACATGATCGTGGTTTATATACCCATACTTGGCGAATTCAATATCCGTAGGCTTGTGTCAGACATTTGCCAAGAGCAAAGCCAGATCACTGTCCTTTGTTTGTCAGTCTAAATCCTTCAAACAGGTGTGATCCCCTCCTTAAGACGTTTCGATTTGAACCTATATGGATTGAGCATGTTGAATTTCGACAATTTGTTGAGCAGAGTTGGGGTACTGCCAGTGAGTGCCTACAAATAAAACAGAAGAAGCTGGAGGATTCCCTCAAGCAATGGAATAAGGACGTCTTTGGGCACTTAAGAACTCGAAAGAAGAGAGTGTTGGCTCGTTTGGAAGGCATTCAGAGGGCACTGTGTTTTAATCAGCATGGGTCCCAAGAAAGCCTGGAAAAAGAGCTGTAGGCGGAGTACTCTCAATAAATTTTTTCATATGTCTACAGTGGTGCGGCATAGGCGAAATAAGGTAGTGGGATTGGTGGATGACAGTGGCATTTGGACCACAGGAAAAATAGGTTTGAAATCAATTGCTACTTAGTGCTTTAAGGTGCTTTTTGTGAATGTTCTGTATTGGAAGAAAAGTATGACAAGTAATTGCACACAATCCTTAACAATAATATCCTAGCAAGTGCACTAATCAAGAGACAATATAGTGGTACAAGCAAGGGTCGAATTGCACAAGGACTTGACTCAACAGTGTACTGAAAGCAATAGATTGATAGTTTTACAAGTAGGTACTTCAAACAGAAAACAAGACACTAATTAGATATGCAAGACTCTAAATAAAAGACACTTAATAAAAACACAAAGACTCTAAGTATTAGACACGAACAGAAAGGGGGGTTATGATTTCAAAAGATGCTATGAAAGTAAATGACTTGTAATGCAAGAAACAAAGTAAATAACAAGGTTATAATCAATACAAAGGGAAAGTTAAGGCAGTTCCTATCCACACCTAACCACAACGTTTTCTAACTTGGTTTGCAAGGTTCAATTATCTTGTTCATTACTTGGTCTAGTATGTCATAGGCCTCGCGGGCACCTAAGACGTCTATCAAATTAAGCTCAATTTAGTCACACAGTTCCCAAACTAAACACAACAAGAAGCATTAAGTTCTAAAGGGATTTATTGACACTACACTAACCCTATGGATTACACGGTAACCCTAGGAATTTCATGAGTCAAATTAGAAGGTCATTGTTTAATGTAACATTTTGATACAATTCATCTATAGCCTATGTAATCAAAGTGGCTAGTTTCAATAACACACGAAAATAGCAGTTTAAACAGTAATTCAACACACCAAGACAAACAAAATAATCAAACCAAGTGCCAAAACGAAATTAAGAAGTTGTCATTGTTAAGGCTTCAAGATCAGCCATAAGTTAAAAGAAACTACTCGCTACACATAATGAATAACATAAGCATGAATTATATTGAATAAAGATTCAAAAGATTAAACCCAAACTATACTCTCAAGGGCAAACTCCAAGCACGACTTTGAGCAATTCTTCAAGAACACAGCTTGATCTTCAAGAACAATCCTCATGAGCAAAGCTTGAAAATAATAAAGTAAAAGTGTCTACATTCTGTCTAAGGTGGCGTGGCTAAAATGCTGGACAAAACCCCCTATCTATAGACAAGGGCCAAACCTTGTCCTACAAGGATTTAAATTAGAAAGCTACACTAGATTTTTCTAGAATATCTATTACACTTGTGAACTAATAAGAAATCCTTAAAATGCTAAAAAAACAATCAGAGCATAGCTGGAAATGAGAAATGTCAGTTGTCACTTTCGGAAGCACATCTCTCTCAGTCAGAGCCCAGGGCAGGTCCAGAATGTCGGTGGCTTGGCCCTAGGAATGTCATTGTCGCGCCTTACCACTTGGATGGCTTCATTATGGAACAAAAGGTCGTAAAGTACTTCGTGTCTCGATCAAATGGCTGACAGATGGAAAATTGCCTTATTTGGCCCTTTCGGGCCATGTCAAGGTCTTGTCGATATATCGACACTCTTAGGTGCAGATGCAGCCCTATATAGGGAGCGCTAGGAACTTGGCGAGGCTCCGGGGCTCGATCAGTGACTTGACCTTGGGATATGACTTAAGCATTTTGAGGTGTGTCAGGGGCATGATCTGGGGCTCGGTTCTTGGCGCACTTGGGACGTATCAGGGACACGATCTTGGTCAGCTTCTAGGCATGTCAAAGGCATATCTTGGATCCGGTAGTGGCATGGCAAAGACATGCCATGCCTTATTATGAAGGCTCTCAGACACGGTTCTGGGACCCAGATGGCATGACTTGAGGAACGTCAACCTTGGCCCTAAATAGGGCGGAGTGACATGTTTTGGGCCCGGTACTAAGCATGGCCGATATTGATTTGATGATATCTCCTTCATTTCAACTCCGATTTGAGCCATTCTTTTTCCAGTATTCTTAAAATTATGTTATCTTTCTAAATCCTGCACATACCTCACAAAAGGATCACGTTCTACTATGGATGACATGAAACTAAACAAAAGACAAGTAAAAAGGGCCAAATGTGACATGAATTATGTGTAACGATTATGGCTTAACAAATACCCCCAAACCTAGCTTTTGCTAGTCCTCGAGCATTAAAAGGAATAAAAACTCAACAAAAACTAATGACTCAATCTTAATTAAGGATAGAACATTTAAACCCGTAGGTTCACCTAGTAGGACGCTTTTTGTCTCCTTTTACTTAACAACTAAAAATATTAGAAAAAATACTTAACAAGTTAAAAAGGAACAATGCAAATAGATCATGCTATGCCAAACTAAAGATATGCCAATTTCAAGTAAGTACCGTGTTTTAAATGGGAATGCCCTTTACTTCAAGATCTAAAGTTTAAAAACAACAAAGTTCAAATGCCTTAGAAAAGTTTCTCCTTGACTCTAACCTCACTAGGCAACTCTCAATTTCTCTCATGAACCCTAAAGTTACACTCTTGCAAGCATATGTGTTGAGTTTATGTAAGGGAATCAAATATAATCACATATGAAATAGTATGAAAGAAAGGCAATTTCTGAAAATAAATCTCGTGAAGGAATTGAACTTTAAGAATGTAGAGATACACCTTAACTCCAAGAAAGACTTCCCATAAGATCAGTTAGGTCTTCATTCAAAGGTTGTAATGGGGCTAGGCTTACAGGCTTTAAGAAGAACGGGATAAGGGCTCAAAGGCTTAGATTGGGACAAGGCATGAAGTAGCATTACTTGGAAACTTGTGCTTTCTTCTTGAACTTCATAAGACCCCACGGCCAGACTTGGTGCTTTCAATGGCTTCAAGTTTTGAAGCTCGATTTCTTTGAATGATGTTGATTTGTGACTTTTGTTTCCATTGGCTCACTTGGCTTAGCTGATTGTTTCTTTTTTTCTTCTTTCCCTTTTTTTTTCAAACTAAGCCAAGATCATGCAATGACTTACATTTTTTGTTTCTGTCCAAGTTAGGACTTTGGTTACTTGGGATGTCTAAGACATTCCGCTTGACATCAACTTTGTATTTTGGCACTCTTTGGCCCTGACATGGCCTTTACATGTCCTTCATGGACCTTGCGGCTTCACTTTGAATCTAGAATTCTTTGATGCATTTCCTTACCTTATCATGAACTCCAATTAGCACAGCCTTGTCAAAGCCGAAACCATAGGGAATGGCCAAGATTGAAGGCTCACTAAGTAAGGCTCGGTTATGATTTGGGTGATGAAAGAAAAGCTTAAAGTGTTTGGCTTCAAAGTGGATTAAGGGAGCATGCAATGGGACATATATGGCTTTTAGAGGCTTAACACACATAGCCTACATCACTTCTTATGGTTTATCTTGCTTAGAATTAAGAGCCTCTACAAAAGATGTTAGTTCTTTAAAATCCAATGCAAAGTGATAATAATGAGATCAAATAGAATAGACAGAATTGAATAGTGTTTAAGAATAGAACAAAGTTAATTTCTCAAAACGAAAGGTATTAGGCTCAAAATCTCACATAGGGTAGTCTCCACTAATTTCCTAGGGTTCACTTAAACAAAGTAACTTTTCAACTTAATTTCTTGAAGTTAGGCAATAAGTTTAAGAGTAAGCCACAAACTTAAGCATGGCATGGCTCTAGTACGACACCAATGATTAATTCAACAATGTAACTTATTAACAAGTAAAGTACGAAGTTCCTCACCGTGTACCCCGACACCTAAATGTTGCAAAAATTTTGATCCACACCCCCAAACCTAAACTAAACATTGTCCTCAATGTTAAGAAGTTAAAACACTAAGAGCAAAAAGGAAAGAGGCATAAGAGGCAAGCAAAACAGAAAAAATAAAGATAAGGGAAGGGATCACAAACCAGGGCTAGGTTGCCTCCTTGGAGCGCTTGATTTAACGTCTAGGCAAAATGTGCCTTGCAAGTCAAGAAAGGGATGGCGCGGCCAAGGTGAAAAATTTCTCTGGTTCCTCTTGATAGGCTTCATAGTAAGGCTACAAACGGTGGCCATTTACCATTAATTCAAGGCTTCACTTAGCATGCTTGCTGTCTAGAGCACCATAAGGCAGGATTCTTAGAACAATGTAGAGGCCTGCCTATCAAGATCATAGTTTTCCAGGGAAGAGTAGAAGGACCTTCTGGCCTACTTGAAATGTCTTTTGTACCAAGTGCTAATCATGATAGGCCTTGGACTTCTCTTTTTACATCCTTGAGCTTTCATAGGCCTCATCCCTTAGCTCCTCAAGCTCATGCAACTGAAGCTTACGGTGATGGTCTGCCTCATCCATGTCCATGGTGACAAGTTTGATGGCCCAAAAGGCCTTGTGCTCTAACTCCAAGAGTAAATGGAATCCTTTGCCATAGACAAGCCTAAATGGGGACATTAGACAAGCCTAAATGAGGACATACCAATTGGTGTTTAGAAGGCAGTCCTATATGCCTATAGGGCATCATTGAGCCTATTGGATGAATCCTTTTGTGATGGTCCCACAGTTTTCTCAAGGATGACCTTGCCTTCACGGTTAGATATCTCAGCTTGGCCACTAGTTTTAGGATGGTATGGAGTTGAGATTCTATGTATGACTCCATACTTCCGCATGAGTGCCTCAAAGGACTTATTGCAAAAGTGTGAGCCACCATCACTAAAGATTGAATGTGTCAGGACCCGTCCCGAATTTCCCCTCGAAACCCGGGAAGAACCCTGATCCCGTCTGACAACCTAAGAAAAGGTTCCCAAAATACCCTTCAATCCATACAAATTATAATAACCATGATAAATACTTCCTCTTGTCAGACAAGGGACTTAAGCACTCAATAATTCCCGTAATTAACGACCAAACAAATACAACATAATATCAGAGCGTCTAAGTAGGATCAAGAGTAAAATTTAGATATCCTACTCAAATATACAACACAGCGCAGTCAGAATCCTAATGCCTCAGCCTCGAGATCAATGTTCGCGTCAACTCTACTCAACTGCCTGAAGGAGGATTTAAACACAAAAGTTGTGAGTGGACAAAAATAATCATTTATAAATTCCTTTTCGAAGAATTACCTTTCTTCCCCTCCATTTATAAAATCATGCATCCATAACATAAAACAATTTATCATATAAAAGCATCATATGTAAATCATCCAAAATTCACATTTATCTTTAAAACCATTTAATTGGACTCACATAAAATCTGTATAATGAAAATACCTCGTGATCCACAATTTGGTTTGAAAACTCTCTTCAAAGGAGTTTAAAATCATATAATTCAATCTGGACACAAATTATCTCAAATCCAAATCGTTTGGTTCAATCGGACACATAATATCTCAAATTCAAATCATTTGGTTCAAACTCACGAATATCTCAATTTCAAATCATTTGGTTCCATTTGGAAAATATCTCAAAATCAAGAATTCACTGTTCCCGACATATTCATAACACATCAGGGTATCCCTTGAGATGTGTTCAAATCTGTACAACTCTGTGTACCATATGTACTGTCTGTAATATCTGTACTATGCATAGACAGTTTCGCGACCCGGCGGAGACATACTCCTCAACACCTAAGGTCCGAACCCTCAACAACTGGTAGAGTCATGCTCCTCAACACCAGTCAGAGCAACAACAATCATCGGGACGGGAATCAGTGAATCAAATCCATACTTCGAACTCTTGTTTCGCGGCCTAAGCCAAATTCTTTAAAATATCATTTTATGGCCAAAATCGGTAAAATCACAATTATGAGTCAAAACCCAAATCACATACTCAAATAGTCACCACGTCAAAACGATATCAAAATCGAGTACAAAATCAGGCCATTTCTCAAAACATACTTTCACAGAAATATTGTAAAATATGAGTCCAGCATCATTTCTAAAATCCAGAAATTCATTGCACTCATACTCAACAGTATTTAAAGCAAAGATACATTTATGCATGCATTACAGTTTATAAATCAAAGTCCACTCACAAACCTGTTCAAGCAAGCTCAATCCCGAACTGTACGCTCCCCTGAAGCTCCTGGAGCAGTATCGCCTGTCCAAATTAATAATCGGGATTACCAGCCAATCATAATAATCTTAAGTATAAACCCCATAAATCCCGGGAGTCTAACGATGCTGTCCTAGAAAACGCAGCAACCTTAAAACGTCTGAAACAACCCCTAAACGACATCCGATCGACTCGAAACCTGCGCCAACAGGTCCGAAACGTCAAAAACTAACTGTCACGTGCCACCGTGACCTCAGACTCGGCCCCACGCGCCGTCACGAGCCGACGGAAGGTCGGAACACGCGCCCACGCGCCGCCACGCGCCTTCACGCGCCGGCCACGCGCCTGCTACAGTACCACACGCGCCTGAACCGGTCCAACCCGGTTCGGCTCAACCTGACCCGGTCCAACTCGACCCGACCGGTTCACTCAACCCGACCGGTTCAACTCGACCCGACCGGTTCACTCAACCCGACCGGTTCAACTCAACCCGACCGATTCAACTCGACCCGACCGGTCACCGGCGACTCGCCGGAGAAGATGACCGGCTGCCGTCACCGTCGCCGGAGGTTGGCCGGAGAAGATGACCGGCAGCGCCGTCGCCGCCGTCTGGTTTCGCCGGAATCCTCCATTTCCGGCCGAAACTCCAAGCTTTCCAACTTCCTCAAAACTCAACCATTTTTCACAAATTTTATGTCTAAATCTATCTACTCGAACCCAGGAATCCAAATATGACCTCAAAACCACAAACACGTACCTGTGCTAGCCGGAAAATCGATCGGAAGGTCCGAAACTTCCTATCCTCGGTTCGGCTTCCTCCGCGGTCCTCTCCTTCGATGGTTGGTACGGTTGTGATCGTGGGAAAGAGTAGAACACGATTAGTTGATCCAAATGGGAAGTTAAAGCCTTGAATCCAACGTTGACTTTTGGTTTCTCTTCGGGTAAGTTTCGCACGGTTTGGTTCAATGGTTTCGGGTGTGTTTGTGTTATGTTTGTTACAGAGAGAGATGAGTGAGATGAAGATGAAATGAAGATGAGGATGAAACAAATCAGACTTATCTGATTTGTTACCAAAATATCTCCCCTCCATGGAAAATTACCAAAATGCCCTTGCACATTTAGACCCATAACTCTCGTCTACGAACTCCGTTTTCCGCGTGCCGCCTGTATACGAACTCGTGAGTTCGAGACCTACGCAACGGTACCCAAAACACCACCGAAAAGGTTTCGAAACAAAACTTGATTTCCATGCCCTTTAACAAGCAAGGGCAAAATCGTCATTTTACATAAATAATTTAATTAAATCCAATAATTGAAATTCCGGGTTGTTACAATCTACCACCCTTAAGAAATTTCGTCCTCGAAATTCAACTCTATCCTTGGAATAAATAAGGATACTGCGTCCGAATTAGTTCCTCAGTTTCCCACGTGGCTTCCTCCACGTTATGATTCCTCCACAACACTTTAACTAGAGGAATACTCTTTCTGCGCAGTACCTTCTCTTTCCAATCCAAAATTTGCACCGGTTGCTCCTCAAAGGTCAAATCATCTTTCAGCTCAAGTGGTTGCTCTTCCAACACATGAGACTCATCAAATAGATATTTCCGGAGCAAAGATACATGGAAAACATTATGAACTCTGGATAATTCCGATGGTAAAGCAAGACGATATGCCACTGGTCCTATCCTCTCCAGAATCTCATACGGACCAATGTAGCGAGGACTCAGTTTTCCTCGTCTACCAAAACGTACAACTCCCTTCCAAGGAGATAGTTTCAAGAACACCCAGTCACCTACCTCAAACTCAAGGTCTCTAATTCTGCGGTCTGCATAGCTCTTCTGGCGATCCTGAGCTGTCTTCAACCTTTCTCCGATGATCCTTATCTTTTCCTCAGTCGTATCAACCAACTCTGGTGTTAACAGTTTCCTTTCACCCACTTCGTTCCAGCATAGAGGTGTCCTGCACTGTCTCCCATACAGTGCCTCGAAAGGAGACATCCCAATACTCGACTGATAACTATTATTATAAGCAAATTCCATCAGAGCCAGGTGTGAATCCCAGTTTCCTTTAAACTGTAGTACACAAGCTCTCATCATATCCTCCAAAATATGGATTGTCCTCTCAGACTGACCATCCGTCTGAGGGTGAAAAGCTGTACTAAAATGCAATGTAGTGCCAAAAGCCTTCTGCAAACTCCGCCAAAACCTGGAGGTAAATCTAGGATCCCTGTCCGAAACAATGGACTCTGGAGTCCCATGTAGCCGTATGATCTCATCAATGAACAATTTGGCATACTGACTCATCCGAAAATCTTCCCGCTCTGGCAAGAAATGTGCAGACTTCGTGAGTCTATCAACAATTACCCATATCCCATCATGTCCTTTCTGTGTCCTTGGAAGTTTATACACAAAATCCATCGTAATGTGATCCCACTTCCATTCCGGAATAGGTAATGGTTGAAGTGCCCCATATGGTTTCTGCCTCTCTGCTTTCACTTGCTGACACGTCAGGCATCTACTCACAAACTCAGCAATCTCCCTTTTCATCCCAGTCCACCAATAATATTTCCTTAGGGTATGATACATCTTGGTACCTCCTGGATGCATAGCGTAAGCCGAACTATGAGCCTCATCAAGAATTTCCCACTTTAGTTCCAGCTCATTCGGTACGCACAACCGACCATCCCTAACCAAGGCTCCATCATCCCTAAGCGCATAGTCCTGCCTGTTTCCAGCCTCTAACTTCATCCTGATAATGCACAATGTAGGGTCCTGGAGTTGAGCCTCAATAATCCGATCAATCAGCACAGGCCTCACATGGAACTAGCCAACAAAGCCCCCTGGCTATCCATGTCCAGTACTATCCCTACTCTACGGAACTCTACCAGTAACGGTAAGTAGACTGTATGCAGATGGGCTAAAGAACCCATGGATTTCCTGCTTAAAGCATCCGCCACAACATTGGCTTTCCCTGGATGGTACTCTATAGTACAATCATAATTCTTTATTTACTCAAGCCACCTTCTCTGCCCCAAATTCAGGTCTTTCTGGGTGAACAAGTACTTTAAACTCTAGTGGTCGGTGAAGATCCGACACGTCTCCCCGTACAAATAATATCTCCATATTTTCAGTGCATATACTACTGCAGCCAACTCCAAATCATGTGTGGTGTAATTCATCTCATGGGGTTTAAGTTGTCTGGAAGCCTACGCTATCACATTTCCATGCTGCATCAACACGCAGCCTATACCCCGCAATGAGGCATCAGTATACACCTCAAATCCCCCAGTATCATCAGGAATGGTCAATACTGGAGCAGAAGTCAACCTCCTCTTCAGCTCCTGAAATCCCTGTTCACAATCAACTCCCCAGTCAAACTTGACTCCTTTCCTCGTCAACCGAGTCAACGGCCCTGCTATCGTAGAAAATCCTTCTACGAACCGTCGATAATATCCTGCCAAACCCAGAAAACTCCTCACCTCTGTCACTGTCCTCGGTTTCTCCCAGTTTGCCACTGCCTCAATCTTTTGGGGATCTACGCTGATACCCTCAGTCGAAATCACATGACATAAGAATCCAACTTCGGTCAACCAAAACTGGCATTTACTGAATTTGGCAAACAAATGCTTTTTCCTAAGCATATTCAGCACCAACCTTAAGTGCTTCTCATGTGCCTTAGCACTCCTCGAATACACCAAGATGTCATCAATGAACACAATCACAAACCGATCCAAATACTTTTGGAACACCCTGTTCATCAAATCCATAAATGCTGCTGGGGCGTTAGTCAACCCGAAAGGCATCACCAGGAACTCATAATGACCATAACGAGTCCTGAAAGCTGTTTTCTCAACATCCCCTTCTCTGATCCTCAACTGATGGTATCCGGATCGAAGGTCAATTTTTGAAAAATATCTTGCCCCCTTAAGTTGATCAAACAAATCATCTATCCTTGGCAAAGGATACTTATTCCGTACCGTAGCCATGTTTAGCTTCCGGTAGTCGATACACAACCTCAGATCACCATCCTTTTTCCTCACAAATAACACTGGTGCACCCCAAGGTGAAACACTTGGGCGAATAAATCCCATATTCACCAAGTCCTGCAACTGAGTCTTTAACTCTCGCAATTCTGCCGGTGCCATCCTATACGGTGCCTGTGAGATAGGTTTAGTACCTGGCAAAAGCTCGATGGTGAACTCAATCTCTCGGTGAGGTGGCAATCCCGGAAGATCATCTGGAAACACATCAGAGAATTCACTCACCACGGGAATATCCTCCACTCTCATCGGAGTATCCCGAGAATCAAACACATGAGCCAAGTAACCCTCACAACCTTTCTTCAGCAATTTCTCAGCAGTCAAAGCTGATATCACTCCACAGGGTAGTACCCTACGATCTCCTCTGAATGTAAGTTCCGGTAAACCTGGACTCCGGAAATCCACTCTCTTGTCATAACAATCAATAGAGGCATGGTGCATAGTCAACCAATCCATCCCCAGAATCACATCAAAATCAAAATATCTAAGGGGATTAAATCTGCCTCTAATACATAGCCTTCCACCAACACTGGACAACTACGAATCACGAGATTCGCCACTAACATATTTCCAGTAGGAGTACTAATACCCATGTCCCCTGCTACAGTACCACACGCACCTGAACCGGTCCAACCCGGTTCGGTTCAACCTGACCCGGTCCAACTCGACCCGACCGGTTCACTCAACCCGACCGGTTCAACTCGACCCGACCGGTTCACTCAACCCGACCGGTTCAACTCGACCCGACCGATTCAACTCGACCCGACCGGTCACCGGCGACTCGCCGGAGAAGATGACCGGCTGCCGTCACCGTCGCCGGAGGTTGGCCGGAGAAGATGACCGGCAGCGCCGTCGCCGCCGTCTGGTTTCGCCGGAATCCTCCATTTCCGGCCGAAACTCCAAGCTTTCCAACTTCCTCAAAACTCAACCATTTTTCACAAATTTTATGTCTAAATCTATCTACTCGAACCCAGGAATCCAAATATGACCTCAAAACCACAAACACGTACCTGTGCTAGCCGGAAAATCGATCGGAAGGTCCGAAACTTCCTATCCTCGGTTCGGCTTCCTCCGCGGTCCTCTCCTTCGATGGTTGGTACGGTTGTGATCGTGGGAAAGAGTAGAACACGATTAGTTGATCCAAATGGGAAGTTAAAGCCTTGAATCCAACGTTGACTTTTGGTTTCTCTTCGGGTAAGTTTCGCACGGTTTGGTTCAATGGTTTCGGGTGTGTTTGTGTTATGTTTGTTACAGAGAGAGATGAGTGAGATGAAGATGAAATGAAGATGAGGATGAAACAAATCAGACTTATCTGATTTGTTACCAAAATATCTCCCCTCCATGGAAAATTACCAAAATGCCCTTGCACATTTAGACCCATAACTCTCGTCTACGAACTCCGTTTTCCGCGTGCCGCCTGTATACGAACTCGTGAGTTCGAGACCTACGCAACGGTACCCAAAACACCACCGAAAAGGTTTCGAAACAAAACTTGATTTCCATGCCCTTTAACAAGCAAGGGCAAAATCGTCATTTTACATAAATAATTTAATTAAATCCAATAATTGAAATTCCGGGTTGTTACAGAATGGAACTACAAACCATTTTGGTTAGTCTTGGTTAGAATTGCTACCACCCATTTAGAAACATAATCAACAGCAAGGAGAATATATAGAAAACCAAAGGAGCTAGGGAAGGGTCCCATAAAATCAATGCCCCAAACATCAAAGTGGGCTGTGTTTTTGGCACCAAAGTGACCTCCATAGGCCTTGTTCTAGCAGAAGTCCAAGATGGACTTGACCTCGGTTTCGGGGATGCACCTCCTTATGAGTTGATTAGTACAATGTTTCCATAAATAGGGCTAATCGCAAATGCAATACTTTGCTTGCTTGACAAGCTTGTCCCTTTGAAACCTAGACAAATGAGAAGGAATCAAGTTAGTGGCAAGATAATTGATAATGTCAGCATACCAAGGGTCAAAGGTTTTGAGGTGGAAGAGCTGCTCTTCAGGGAAGCTCTCTTGGAGAGGAAGTTAGTCCACTTCCTCATTGGACCGATGGATGATTCTGCTCAAGTGGTCAGCTACCACATTCTCACTTCCTTTCTTTTCTTTGATCACAAGATCAAACTCTTGCAACAATAGCATCCATCTAATCAGCCTTGGCTTGGCATCCTTCTTGTTGAGAAGGTACTTAAGAGCAGCATGGTCAGTATAGATAATAACTTTTGTTTGAAGCATATAAGACCTAAACTTCTCTAATGCAAATATCACAGCTAAGAGTTCATTTTCAGTAGTAGAATAGTTAAGTTGAGCATCATTTAAAGTTCTGTTTGCTGAGTAAATAACATGGGGAAACTTATCTATTCTTTGTCCCAAGACTGCCCCAATGGCATAGTGTGAGGCATCACACATAAACTAAAAGGGCAAGTCCCATCTTGGAGGCAAGATGATAGGGGCAGTCGTGAGTTTGTCCTTGAGGGCCTCAAAGGACTCACGACACTCTTTGGTGAAGTCAAATGGTGCATCCTTGGAAAGTAGATTGCACAAGGGCCTTGTGACTTTGGACAAGTCCTTGATAAACCTTCTATAGAATCCAGCATGTCCTAAGAAGGATCTGACTTCTTTGACTGAAGTGGGATAGGGCAATCTTTTCCTTGTCTACCTCAAAGCCACGTCTTTAGATGACATGGCCAAGCACAATGCCTTGTTGTACCATAAAGTGATACTTTTCCCAATTTAGAATCAAATTGGACTCCCTTCATCTTTCTAGTACTCTAGACAAGTTTGTTAGACATATATCAAATGAGTTTCCGAAAACAGAGAAATCACCCATAAATACCTCAATGACATCCTCCATCGTATCTGAAAATATGCTCATCATGCATCTTTGAAAGGGAGCAAGGGCATTGCAAAGGACAAAGGGTATTCTCATATAGGAAAAAGTGCCATAAGGACATGTACAGGTTGTTTATTCTTGATCCTCAGGTGCTATGGCGATTTGGTTGTATCCTGAATAGCCATCTAAGAAACAAAAATGAGAATGTACTGCAATTCTTTCAAGCATTTGGTCAATAAACGGTAATGGAAAGTGAACTTTGCAAGTAGTAGAATTAAGCTTATGATAATCTATGCATACTCTCCAACCCGTTTGGTCCCTTTGAGGATAAGCATTTGGTCCAAACGATCCCAGCCGAGAGCCAGGTAACAAGTCTCTGCGCTAATTCTGAACCTTATACGCTTAGCCAAATGAAGATAAGCTTCTACTATGCTCATGGTGCGCCTCAAAATCGTAGTCCCAGATCCCTATAACGATACTTCGTCATGATCCACCTAGCTGCGCCCAAAAGACACGTCTGCGCCAGAGTTGAGTTCCAATGTGGCCCTTTTCGTACCAAATGGCCATTCAATCGAGACATGAAGCGTTTTTAAACTCCTTCACATGTGTAGAACCCATTCAAGTATCAAGGCGCACCGTGGCTTGACAAAGACATTCCAAGGGGAAAGTTCTAAGTTTCCAGCGTCTGACCGCTGGAAGACCATGGGTTGCCCGTGGCCAGCTTGTGTTCCCACTTACCAGCTTACATTCACACTCACATCCATGTTCTAATTGGTTCTGATAGATTTTAGGGACTTTGTAATTACATAGAAGTACAATAACTGTTCTAGAATAGTCTAGGCTAGGGTTTCTAATCCCAATCCTTGTAGGACAAGGTTTTCCCTTGTCTATAAAAGGGATCCTTTGTTCAGTGTTTTAGACACGCCATTTTGGAGATCTAGACACCCTAGCCGCAATTTACATTGTAATTTAGTTCAAAGTTAATCAGTTTTTATTTTCTGCACTTTTTGGGCGTGGAGCTTGGAGAGGAAGGCCCTGTCGTGTCTCTGCTGTGCCTATTCTTCAACAATCTCTTTTGTAACCTTATTTTTATTATTGAAATTTAATTATGAATTCAATTATATCTATTTCAATTTCAGTTATGTGTGAGTAGTCTTTTTACGATTAGGGCTGCTTGAAGCCCTAACCATGTTAGTTTGTTAATTAGATTTTGGCTCTTGATTTTGATTGATATACATGCTGAATAATTCTGATTATTGTTGAAACTACCATTATTTTATGCCTATGAGCTTTGCTACCTTGTTTGCATAAATTATTGATGGAATTCCTTGACGGACCATTATATCATCTTGTAATTCATTAGCATTAAGAGGTTGAGGTTAAGAAACGATCTTGTAGTCCGAATTCATGACACTCTAGGAATGCACATCACTCTTCTAGGTTAGTGTAGTGTCATTAAATCCTCTTTGTACTTCATGCATCATCTTAAACGGTAGGTGATAGAAGTTCTAGAGTACACATAATGCTTAGAACATGGCAAGTAAGAGAGGATAATATATGTGGAGTGGGCCAACCATCGGGAACTTTCCATGGGCACTTAATTCAGAAGTTGCATAGTAATTAGGTCAAGAAAATCTGGTTAAGGACTATAATTGGTTAGGTTGGATAGTAAGCCTTAATTTGCCTTAGTTAATAATTAATCAATCATTCATCATTCTTGCATTATTATTTTCTGCGTTCTTACTTGTTCATATTCTGCGTTCTGGGACGATTCACAGGCTACCCACATTTCACAAAATTTCCGGCGAGGACCCGCACTTTCATATCAAGGAATTTTGTTGAAGTCTACTCAACGCTACGCATTAATGGCATGACGGAATTTGAAATCCACCTACACCTTTTTCACTTCAGTCTCAAGGATCGCGCAAAGGTATGGTTTCATTCACTGGCGCCGGCTTCCATTCACTCATGGAGGGACTTGACGTCCAAATTCTTGATGCAAAATTTTCCCGGGGAAAAGACGAACGAATTGAAGTCAAGGATAATGAACCCACAGCAAGGCATGGAGGAGTCTTTCTTCGGGTTTTGGGAGCGTTTCAACCAGATGCTAAGGGCGTGCCCCCACCACCATATCGATGACCATCACCTTATGTTATACTTCTATGGTGGTTTGAGGACTAGCGATCAGACAATGGTGAACTCTCAATCCCAAGGGAATCTAGAAGGCACGGCTGAGGAAGCAAGGACCGCCTTTCAGAACATCGCTCAAAGGGAAAAACAATTTAGCTACAGAGGTCATTCTCTAGGGCTACTGGTGATGCGTACACCAATCACAATGATGACGACATCGCTCAACTCATGGCAATGGTGAAAAAACTGTGTAACGAGAAGGCAAAAGGAGTTCAAACCTGCGAAGTAAGTTCAATTCAGGGCTACACGTCCCAAGACTACCCAATGGTAGAAGACGCCAATTTTACTTGAGGTTTCAATAATAATTCACGACCCCATAATGAGCCATATTCAAACACTTACAATTCGAGGTGGAAAAATCATCCAAACATCGACTGGAGCAACAATCAAACTGCCGCCAATCCTTTGCCGCCCCCTGGATTTCAGCAGCAAGCTGCAGCTCATCAAGGGAACTCTCACGGCCTTTCCTCAAATCAGACCAGCGGAAGCAAGTATGTGGAGGGTACCATCAATACCTTGGCTCAACAGCACATCCAATTCATGCAATTCATGCAAGATAGCCGGAGTCAGATGGCAAACACGAATAATGCAATTGCACACTTGGATTGTCAAATGGGACAAATTGCAAATCAACTAAATCATCGGGAGCAGGGAAAGCTACCAAGTTAAGTCCTGGAAAATCCTAAAGGATTTCACAATCCTACAGCCAATGCCATCACTCTGCGGAGTGGAACCCAACTTCAAGGTCCTACATATGCTGCCCTAGAAGGGAATAACGAAATACTTAACATTGAGGAGGATGACTTCCCCATGACATCATCAAAGCACCATCCTTCCATGACCAACTCCATGACACACCCACAGAAGGCCATGCCTTATGGAATGTCGCAGACATGGACCAGCCTTGCGCCGCCAACCATGTTCCAGGCTCCACCGAGAGCCCTGCCGCAAGAAGGACCTGACCCTGCACCTCAATCAGCTCTGCCAAGGACCGCTAACCAAAACGTGTCCCTTAACAGCGCTGAACCTACCCAGCGAACCACCAAGTAGCTCACCGCAAGCAACGTCTAATTCAGCTCTGCCAAGAGCCATGTCCCACCCTCTATTGCAAGACACACCAAGTATCATATCCAAGGCAATACTGCAGCCCACGACTGACATCCAACCTGCTCCTAAGGCCAATTCGCAGCACTCAAATATTTCTAACTCTAAAACTCAAAATTCCAATCTTAAACCAACTAAAAAATTAACATTTGAGTTAGCTAACGATGTTGAAATTCCATTTCCTCGCAGGTTCCAAAACAGTAATAAGCAAAATGAGGACTTTGAGGAGGAAATCATCAGCATGTTGCAGAAGCATCAAATCACACTACCTTTCCATAAAATCGTCAAGCACATGCCTATCTTCGGAAAGCTCATCAAGGACTTAATCGCAGGGAAGCGTGGTTTCAGCTCCACTAACATCATTGAAATCCCTAAGGCATGCTTTACTGCCCTTTTGCGCATGCCCCTTAAAGCCAACAATCTAGGGCCTCCCTCACTTCCGTTTGTCATTCAATCAAAAAGATTCGAGCATTCCGTTTACAGGTCACTCAACGTAGGCGCACTCAAACCTACGCACCTATGTGTTAGATTAGCTAACGCCTCAGTTAATAATCTAATGGGAGTTCTAGAGGATGTACTAGTGCAAATTGGAGATACATGCATCCCTACGGACTTTTACGTATTCAAAATGGACATAATTGACAAGAATGAGCAACCTCCACTCATCTTTGGAAGGCCTTTTCTAGCTACGGTTGAGTGCCTTATCGACGTCAAAAATGGCCAAGTCTCCATCGAGGTCTTGGACAAGCTTTGGACATCCCATGATGCCATCCAATACCCTGCAGAGCCAATTGTGGACATCCCGTTAAACACCATGGACTTACTGCTGCAGAAGGCAGTCGCTAATTCTTGCATAACAGATGCTCTTAACACGGCCATCACTTCACCAACTGATGAGACACTTGAAGATAAGGTGATGGAGGAAGTCAGAATACTCGATATCGTTCTTGTTCATTCATGGAATAAACAGCAAGCTTTTGAGGCGCTACCTCTCATGGACCACAAGACTTTGTCGTCCACCATCCATCCCTCATAATTAGAATCAAAACCACTGCTTGATCATTTAAAGTATGCTTACTTAGGAAAAAATTAGACCCTTCCGGTCATCATTGCCTCTAGCTTAAGTGTGGTAGAGGAGGAGAAAATTGTGCAAGTCTTGAAGGATCACCATACGGCGATAGGAAGGACAATTGCCGATATAAAAGGGATCAGTCCTTGCCAAATGCTTGCATCGAATACTTCTTGAAGATGATACCAAACCAACAAGAGAAGCGCAGCGAGGATTAAATCCACCTCTGAAGGAGGCCGTGAAGAAGGAAGTCCTTAAACTCCTAGACGTGGGCATTATCTATCCTATAAGTGACTCTAAGTGGGTAAGCCCAGTCCAAGTAGTTCCAAACAAAACTAGGATTACTGTGGTAAAGAATGAGAATGATGAGGTCATACCCCAGATAATTCAAACCGGATTGAGGGTTTGCATTGACAACCGGAAGCTCAATACCACCACCCGCACGGATCATTTTCCCCTGCCATTCATCGATCAAATGCTTGAGAGATTGGCTGGCCATTCACATTATTGCTTTTTGGACGGATACTCAGGGTATAATCAGATTTCTATCACCCCGGAAGACCAAGAACAGACTACATTCACGTGCCCCTGTGGCACATTTTCCCACCGAAGGATGACTTTTGGTCTTTGTAACTCCCCAGCTACCTTTCAACGCTGCATGATGAGCATCTTCTCTGACATGGTGGAGGATATAATTGAGGTATTCATGGATGACTTCTCTCTCTTTGGACATTCATTCGATTTGTGCTTAGGTAACTAGTCCCGAGTACTAGCACGCTGCCAAGATAGTAACTTAATGCTGAATTGGGAAAAGTGCCACTTCTTGGTACAACAAGGAATTGTCTTGGGCCATGCGATCTCTAGCCATGTAATTGAGGCGGACAAAGCTAAGTTAGACATAGTGGAAAGACTGCCGTACCCTACAACAGTCAAGAAGGTTCAATCTTTCTTAGGGCATGCCGGTTTTTATCGACGCTTCATTCAAGACTTCTCAAAGATCACAAGGCGATGCGCAACCTCCTTGCTAAAGAGGCCGCATTTGACTTCAACAAGGACTGCGTGTGGCATTCAATACACTCAAGACAAAGCTCACGGCATCCCCCATCATTATGCCACCGAATTGGGACTTACCTTTCGAACTTATGTGTGATGCTTCGGACTTCGCTGTAGGAGCTGTTTTAGGACAACGTGTCAACAAGCTACCTCACGTCATCTACTATGCAAGTCGAACCCTGAATGAGCCCAGCTGAACTACTCCACCATTGAGAAAGAGCTCCTTGATGTTATCTTCGCTCTTGAGAAGTTCAGATCGTACTTGATTCAGACCATGGTCATTGTCTACACTGATCATGCGGCCTTGAAGTACTTACTCACAAAGAAGGACGCCAAGCCAAGGTTGCTGCGATGGATTCTACTCCTCCAAGAGTTTGACCTCAAAATTCGAGATAAAAATGAGAGTGAAAACGTAGTGGCTGATCATATGAGCCACTTGATACATGGATCCAACGAAGAGGCTGACCAAATGCCGCTCCTGGAGACATTCCCAGATGAACAACTCTTCACGCTCCAAGAAATCGATCCATGGTACGTCGATCTCATTAATTACCTTGTCACAAAACAATTTCCTTCCTCTTTAAGCAGGTATCAAAATGACAAGCTAGCTAAACAGGCCAAATATTACATCTGGGATAAGCCCTACTTGTGGAAGCATTGTCCTGATCAAATAATTTGAAGAGGCATCCCGGAAGATGAGATAGAACCCATTCTAACCTTCTGCCATAGCTTGGCGTGTGGAGGCCATTTTGGAGCTAAGAAAACGACACTCAAGGTCCTTCAAAGCGGATTCTATTGGCCTACATTGTTTAAAGATGCATACGAGTTTGTACTCACTTGTGACAGATGCAAACGACAAGGTAATATAGGCCCTCGAAATCAAATGCCATTAAACCCTATCCCCGTAGTAGAGATCTTTGACGTATGGGGCATCATTTTCGTGGGACATTTTCCAAACTCTTTTGGTAATCTCAATATTTTATTAGCTGTCGATTATGTGTCTGAATGGGTGGAAGCAATTCCTACCAAAACTAATCATACCAACGTAGTTGTGAGCTTTTTGCAAAGTCACGCTTAGCCAGGTTTGGAGCTCCAAGAGCCATCATCAGTGATGGGGGCACGCACTTCTGCAACCTCTCCTTCGAAGCTTTAATGAAGACGTATGGTGTGGCCAAGCTATCACCCTCAAACGAGTGGCCAAGCTGAAATTTCAAACTGAGAGATGAAGGCCATATTGGAGAAAATCGTGAACCCCAACCGCAAGGACTGATCCAACAGATTGAATGACGCTTTGTGGGGGCTATAGGAAGACCTACAAGACTCCTATTGGCATGTCTCCATTCCGACTTGTCTTCGGGAAAGGATGTCACTTGCCAGTGGAATTAGAGGGTAAGGCATTCTAGGCTATTAAGAAGATGCATATGGAATTCAATGAAGCCGGGCTTCATCGAAAACTCCAGCTAAGTGAACTGGAGGAGCTCCGAAATGAGGCTTTTGAAAGTGCTCAGATTTACAAGGAAAAGACAAAAGCTTTTCACGACAAGCACATTCAGCCCAAGGCCTTTCAAATTGGACAGAAAGTCCTTTTGTGATTACTAATGTTTTCTATGATGGTGCAGTTGAAATTCAGCACCCAGTTAAGAAGGAGCCATTCAAAGTGAATGGTCATCGCCTAAAAGCCTACTTCGAGATCCTCCCCAGTCCAATCACGGGCAAAATTAACCTCCCACTAGCACCAAGTACGCCAAGTGCTCAGCCTGCGCCTAGTATATAGCTTGACAGCCCCGTCTGGCCCAAACGTTAAATAAAGCGCTCCTAGGAGGCAACCTAGCCCTGACTTGTATTTTTTTTCTTCCTTTGCTGTTTCTGCCCTTTATATGTCTCAAACCTATGTTATGTTATCATACTTACTGCTTATCACACTGAGGAAAATATTCAGTTTAGGTTTGGGGGTGTGGATTTAAAATTTTTGCATATAGAAACAAGTAGGTTTGGGGGTCATACACAGCCAGAACTTTTGAATTTTCAGCCTTAGTTTTTTGTGTTTAGTTAGTTACTTAATTTTTTGCTTTTGATTAGTATTATAACTTTTTAATAGGGATGTATATGCTAAGTCAATTGTCTTTGCTTTACTAAGAGTCATGCCATAGTTAGTCATAATCTACAATTCACAATGCCATGTTTTAAGTCATTAAGTGAACAAAACAACGGAATTTGAGTGAACCTTAGTAATTTAGTGGAGACTTCCCTATGAGATCTTTGAGCCTAATTGCCATTCTTTCTGTGGGATATACTTGTTTCTACTCTTAAATACTCATCACTTTGATTCTTGATTGATGATCTCATTACATCATATTTGCATTGAATTTTAAAGAACTAGCATCATATAGATGCTCTTGATTTAATGTTAGGTTTTCCATAAGAAGTGATGTAGGGTATGCGTGCTTTAACCTCTAAAGGCCTTATCCTACCCAATTGCATGCTCCTTAAGCCAACTTTGAAGCCAAACACTCAGCCTTTTCTTTCATCACCCAAAAGTATAACCTAATCGAAATACTTAGACATTCACCATAGCCAAGCCTTATATCCTCAGTTTTTTCTAAGGTTGCCCTAAATGAGATTCATGGTGAGAATGAGAAGTGAAAGAAGATGATGCCCAATTCAAAGCACATTGGCATCAATTCAAAGTTCAAAAGTTTAAAGAAAAGCTTACAGATGACAAGCTGCAAGAAAGTTTGAGGGAATCATTGCATGATCTTGGTACAATTCAATTCAAAGAAAAAGAAAAAAAAACAAAGAAATCAAAAGGAACAGAAAAAAACGTTAAAAAGGAAAAAGAAAGAAGAAAAAAAAAAGTGAAAAACAAAGTGAATTGAGCCAAGTGAGCCAAGAGCCTCAAAATAAGCCATCAAGAAAGCACAATTTCATGGGCCTTAAGCAAGGATTCAGTTCATAAATTCCAAGTTCAAGTCATGACTTCTCATGCCTTGGCACATCTCAGGTTCTTTGAATCTCATCCTTCCTTTCTAAACCCTGAAGCTTAGCCCCGTTACAACCTAAGATGGAAGACCTAACTAATCTTATGGACAATCATGCTAAGGATTAAGGTACGTATCTATGTTCCTAAAGTTCAATTCCTTTCATGACATTTTAATTTCCATAAAATGTTGTTCTTCATTGTACTCATATGTGATTAAATTTGAACTTCATAACATAAACTCATCACATATGCTTGAAAGAGTGAAAGCCTAGGATTCTTGTGTGAATTGAGAGTTGCCTAGTGAGGATTAAAGTCACAGCGAAATCTTTCTAAGGCACTTACATGAAGTTGTTCTCAAACATGATCACTTGATATATTGTCATTTCAAGACTACACCTGCACATGGCACTCACGGCTATGGCATCCCTTTTGGTTCATCAAAGCATGTCTACTTACTTTGATTCTTATTAGCTTGTTAAAAGTACTATCTCTAGCATCTTATTTGTCTAAGTAAAACGTTTGTGGGTATCGAGTCTTTCCACTTTTGCAGAGTTAGAAAGATAGGTAAAATCTAGAAAGAACGCAAAAAGAATGACTCAAATCGGAGTCCAGATGAAGGAGATGTCCTCATTTCAATATCAGGTCCTCAACGGGGTCCTGAGTGCGTATGTGCGCCAGTGCGCCTATTTTGGGCCACTGGCCAAGTACCTCATATCAGGCCCTCCGGGTCTCAAACCTGTGTTTCATGACATCAAGATCAGGTCCTAGAAGTACCAAGGTCGCGCCAAGACAGGTCGAGGACATGTCCCAAGAACTCCCATCCGAGCCCAGATGAGCGCCAAAGCCCGGGGTCCCTGTTCCGCCAGCGGTGGATCAGACGTTCTCCCTCTATGCTAAGCCTGACAACATTTGGGCCAAGCCTGAACGAAGATGCGCTTCTACTATACTCATGATGTGCTTCAAAAGCGCAGTCCCAGATCCTGATTAGGAAGACAGTCCAAAATCCAAGTTTGGCCAGCTTGCGTTCCCACTTGCCAGCTTGCATTCACACTCCCAGCCGTGCTCTGATTGGTTCTAATAGATTTAAGGACTTTCTAATTAATTAAAAGCACAATAACTTTCCCTATCCTTAGAGGACATGGTTTTACCAATCCTTATAGAATATGGTTTTACCAATCCTTATAGAACAAGGTTTTCCCTTTGTCTATAAAAAGGGAGCCTTTGTTCAGGGATCAGAATGATTAGAATCAGGCAAAAAGGAGGTAGAGAGAAGAGAGAGAGAGGGTTCCACTTTTCTTTCTGGAAAAACAGAGACCTGAGCCGCAAATAGTATTTTGGTTTTTTTAGAGTTTTACGTTAAAGCTTGGTTCTTCCCGAAGTAGAGTGTGTTGGACGTGGAGCTTGGAGAAGAAGGCTCTGTCGTGTCTTCTGCTGCACCTATTCTTCACAGTATCTTCTGTACCCTTATTTTCATTATTGCAATTTACTTATGAATTCAATTATATTGGTTTCAATTTCAGTTATGTGTGAGTAGTCGTTAGGATTATGGCTGCTTGAAGCCCTAGCCATGTTTGCTTGTTGATTGGATTTCTGGCTCTTGATTATGATTGCTATGCATGCTAAATAAGTTGGATTACTTTGCTTAATGACCTTAATTTATGCCTATAAGATTAGCTATCTTGTTTGCATATAATTATAGATGTAATTGCTTGAGTGACCGTCATATCATCTTGTGATTTGGAGCATCGAAAGTATTCTTACTTGTAATCTTAACTCATAACGACCTAGGATTGCATGTCACTTTGCTAGGCTAATGTGGTGTCATTAAATACTTTTTAAACTTCATGCATCATCTTAAAAGGTAGGTGACAGACGTTCTAGGCATATGCCCTGTTTAGAACATGCTAAGTAAGAGGGACTAAGATGTGTCTAGTGAACCAACGCCAGGTCCTAGGCACGGGCACCTAATTATAAAATGCATAGTAATTAGGTCAAGGAAATCTGGTTAAGAGCTATAATTGGTTAGAGTGGATAGTAAGCCTTAATTCGCCTTAGTTAATAATCAATCAACCGTTAATTCTTGCATTGTTATTTTCTGCATTTTATTTTGCTTGTCTTTAAATTTCAGTTCTCACATCATAAACCACCCCCACCCCCCACCCCCCACCCCCCCCCCACCCCCCCCCCCCCCCCCCCCCCCCCCCCCCCAGCGTGTGTGTGTGTGTGTGTGTGTGTGTTTTTTTTTTCACTAAGTTAATAAATTTGAACTAAAGTGGTCATAACGTTGATACAAGTCCTCGAGGGATCGACTCTTGTTGTGCTACTATACTATTCTTATCGGTTTGTGCACTTGCAAGGATTTTATAACTGTTAGAATTTAATTGCATATTTCTTGTTCTTTAATTTTACCAACAAGTTTTTGGCGCTGTTGCCGGGGACTTGTCCCTCAACGGTGCCCATTAATTCAGATTTAGTTAACAAAATTTTGTATAGTAACTATTTTGATTTCTTTTAGAGTTTTTACTAACTTAGCTTGTCATCTTTCTCATGTACATATGAACAACTCATACATGGATTTGGGACCATGGAATTATCCATACGTGGGGCCAGGAGCTTGGAACGATCCATACCCAACTTCATTCAACCAGGGGTGGAGCAATCACGAAAAACCAGAACCATATAACCCGGGGTGGTGCGAGCAGCCTAATTTCGCATTGAACTCCCCTCAAATAGTTCCTCACTATGAACCAACTCCTGATCTCCACCCTTCGCTGACGGCCTTGGTACAATGCATGGGGATTTGTACTCAATACATGGCAACCGCTTCTAAAGAAAGCCAAGAGGAAAGCCAGCGCCTAAAGGAGAGACAAGAAAAGAGCAGGAGGGAGTTTGACTTCAACATGCGCCAAATCGAAGAAAGGGCACGATTCCTGCCAAGTGAGGTCATGCATGATGATCATGATGAAACTAACATAGAGCCAACACTTCGACAAGTGCTTGCCATGGAGGCCGCGAAGTCCACCCAACCATCGTTGTGGACCAGGATACAAAGCATGGAGGCCTGTAATCAGAACCATCACACGGATGAAGAGCATAATAAGGACGCCATCAAGCTAACACTTCGACAAGTGCTTTCCATGGATGCCATGAATTCCGCCCAAGGCCATGCCGTGACAGTGTCTCCCGATTCTGCTCAGATTGAGCAGTGGGATGCACCCAATTCATACCCTCCAGTATACTCTTCCTTTTATAATGTTTCTGATTCTGATTTCATGTCTAACTATACCTTTTTGCCTTGCACTAACAGATTGGAAAGTGAACTGGAAGAAAACTGGGAGGAAGAGAATAGGACAGATCATAGTGACGAGGACATCCAGGTCAAACCCATGTCCCTGCCCTATGTGCTGCCCAGCAGCAACCCACTGCCCCAAGCCGTGTCCCACAGCCATGACCACGTTCTGCCTACTGCCCTGCCACAAACTCAGTTTCCTGCTGAGTCCCAGGACTCATCAAATTCCCTGCCACAGCCACAGCCCAGTACAACAGAACCTAGAAATATCCAGGGCACGCCTTCAACGCGCCAAGCAGCGCCAACTGATTCACTGTTGGGCAAGTTCTTAGTCGCTGCACCATAACCTTCCCAGCACGCATCTAACACGCGCAGCTCTGCGACCACGCTTTAAGACACATCCACGGTAGAACCCAAGGACAAGCATGTGCCTCCCAATCTGCTGCCAGCCGTATCTCAGCCACTGCCTAGGGACAAGGACCCTATTTTGAAATTCAATACGCCTTCTCAACTAAATCCTGAAACATTTAACTTTCATTTTAATAAGGCAAACTTGGATTTGAATTCTGATTTAGTTCCTAATGCTGTTGAACTTTTCTTGTGCAGGTTCCACCATAAAAACACCAAGAATATGCCAAAGGCACTCAACTTGGTCCCCCTCTTCAAGTTCCGAAGGAAAAATCAACGGAAGGGACCAAGGATGAAGTCAAGAACGTACAGGGCACAACCAAAGCTGTTCCCCCATGACCATTGTCCAAGGAAGACAGTCCAGAATGGACAGCAACTGCTCTCATTCAAATCACACCTCAATATCTTTCCCGATAATTTGAGGAAATCATTGCATGATCTTGGTTCAATTCAATTAAAAGACGAATAGAAACAAAAAACGTTCAAATCAAAAGAAAGAAAGAAACGTTGAGAAAAAGAAGGAAACAAATAAGTGAAAAACAAAGTGAATTGAGCCAAGTGAGCCAAGAGCCTCAAAATAAGCCACAAGAGCCACAAAATAAGTCATCATGAAAGCACAATGCCGTGGGCCTTAAGAAAGGATTCAGTTCAGAAATTCCAAGTTCAAGTCATGACTTCTCATGCCTTGGCACAGCTCAGGTTCTTTGAATCCCATCCTTCCTTGCTAAACCCCAAAGCTTAGCCCCATTACAACCTAAAAATGACGACCTAACTGATCTTATGGACAATCATGCTGAGGATTAAGGTACGTATCTATGTTCTTAAAGTTCAATTCCTTTCATGAGATCTTTATTGCTATTCTTAATTGTTACTCATATGTGATTAAATTTGGATTTCATAACATTAAATCATCACATATGCTTGAAAAGAGTGTAAGCCTAGGATTCTTGTGCGAATTGAGAGTTGCCTAGTGAGGATTAGAGTCGAGGCGAAATCTTTCTAGGGCACTTAGTTGAAGTTGTTTTCAAACTTGATAACCTGAAAATATTGGCATTTCTACACGTACACCTTCACATGACACTCACAGCTTTGGCATTCCTTTTAGTTCTGCAAAGCATGTTTACTTACTTTAATTCTTATTAGCTTGTTAACAGTACTATCTCTAGCATCTTTTTGTGTAAGTAAAACGTTTATGGGTATCGTGCTGTTATAACCCTCAGGAGACAAAGCTCCTCCTACTAGGTGACCTAGCGGTTTAAATGTTCTATCTTAACTAAAATCGATTCTTTTCATTTTGTTAGCATTTTTTTTGCTCAGGGACTAGCAAAAGATAGGTTTGTGGGTATTTGATCAGTCGTTATTTATGCATCATTTTGATGTCTTTATATGCCTCTCTTACATGTCTTTTGAATGATTTTGTGCCATCAATAGTAGAAAATGATCAATCTTGTGATACATTTGTAGAGTTAGAAAGATAGCTAAAATGTAGAAAGAACGCAAAAAGAATGACTCAAATCGGAGTCCAGATGATGGAGATGTCCTCATTTCAATATAAGGTCCTGAACGGGGTCCGGAGTGCACCTGTGCGCCAGTGCGCCTATTTTGGGCCACTGGCAAAGTACCTCATATTAGGCCCTCCAGGTCTCAAACCAGTGTTTCATGACATCAAGGTCAGGTCCTAGAAGTGCCAAGGTCGCGCCAAGGCAGGTCGAGGACATGTCCCAAGAACTCCCATCCGAGCCCAGATGTGCGCCTTAGCCCGGGGTCCCTGTTCCGCCATCGGTTTATCAGAGGTTCTCCCTCTGCGCTAAGCCTGACAACATTTGGGCCAAGCTTGAACGAAGATGCGCTTCTACTATACACATGGTGTGCTTCAAAAGCGCAGTCCCAGATCCTGATTACGAAGACAGTCCAAAATCCAAGTTTAGCCAGCTTGCGTTCCCACTTGCCAGCTTGCATTCACACTCCCAGCCGTGCTCTGATTGATTCAAATAGATTTAAGGACTTTGTAATTAATTAAAAGTATAATAAATTTCCCTATCCTTAGAGGACATGGTTTTACCAATCCTTATAGAATATGGTTTTACCAATCATTATAGAATATGGTTTTACCAATCCTTACAGAACAAGGTTTTCCCTTTGTCTATAAAAAGGGAGCCTTTGTTCAGGGATCAGAATGATTAGAATCAGGCAAAGAGGAGGCAGAGAGAGAGAGGGTTCCATTTTTTTTTCTGGAAAAACAGAGACCGGAGCCGCAAATAGTATTTTGGTTTTTTAGAGTTTTACGTTAAAGCTTGGTTCTTCCCGAAGTAGAGAGTGTTGGACGTGGAGCATGGAGAAGAAGGCTCTGCCGTGTCTTCTACTGCACCTGTTCTTCACAATATCTTCTGCACCCTTATTTTCATTATTTCAATTTACTTATGAATTCAATTATATTTGTTTCAATTTCAGTTATGTGTGAGTAGTCGTTAGGATTAGGGCTGCTTGAAGCCCTAGCCATGTTAGCTTGTTGATTGGATTTCTAGCTCTTGATTATGATTTCTATGCATGCTGAATAAGTTGGATTACTTTGCTTAATGACCTTAATTTCTACCTATAAGATTAGCTACCTTGTTTGCATATAATTATAGATGTAATTGCTTGAGTGACCGTCATATCATCTTGTGATTTGGAGCATCGAAAGTATTCTTACTTGTAATCTTAACTCATAACGACCTAGGATTGCATGTCACTTTGCTAGGCTAATGTGGCGTCAATAAATTCTCTTTAAACTTCATGCATCATCTTAAAAGGTAGGTGATAGACGTTCTAGGCATATGCCCTGTTTAGAACATGCTAAGTAAGAGGGAATAAGCTGTGTCTAGTGAACCAACACCAGGTCCTAGGCATGGGCACCTAATTCAGAAAAGGCATAGTAATTAGGTCAAGGAAATTTGGTTAAGAGCTATAATTGGTTAGAGTGGATAGTAAGCCTTAATTCGCCTTAGTTAATAATCAATCAACCGTTAATTCTTGCATTGTTATTTTCTGCATTTTATTTTGCTTGTCTTTAAATTTCAGTTCTCACATCATAAACCCCCCCCTGTGTGTGTGTGTGTGTGTGTTTTCACTAAGTTAATAAATCTGAACTAAAGTTGTCATAACGTTGATACAAGTCCTTGAGGGATCGACTCTTGCTGTGCTACTATACTATTCTTATCGATTTGTGCACTTGCAAGGATTTTATAACTGTTAGAATTGAATTGCATATTTCTTGCTCTTTAATTTTACCAACAGAAGACCTAACTAATCTTATGGACAATCATGCTAAGGATTAAGGTACGTATCTATGTTCCTAAAGTTCAATTCCTTTCATGAGATTTTAATTTCCATAAAATGTTGTTCTTCATTGTACTCATATGTGATTAAATTTGAACTTCCTAACATAAACTCATCACATATGCTTGAAAGAGTGAAAGCCTAGGATTCTTGTGTGAATTGAGAGTTGCCTAGTGAGGATAAAAGTCACAACGAAATCTTTCTAAGGAACTTACATGAAGTTGTTCTCAAACATGATCACTTGATATATTGGCATTTCAAGACTACACCTGCACATGGCACTCACGGCTATGGCATCCCTTTTGGTTCATCAAAGCATGTCTACTTACTTTGATTCTCATTAGCTTGTTAAAAGTACTATCTCTAGCATCTTATTTTTCTAAGTAAAACGTTTGTGGGTATTGTGCTGCTATAACCCTTAGGAGATAAAACTCCTCCTACAAGGTGAACCTAGGGGTATAAATGTTCTATCTTAACTAAGATCGAGTCCTTTCATTTTGTTTAAGTTTGTTTTGCTCAGGGACTAGCAAAAGATAGGTTTGGGGGTATTTGTTCAGCCGTTATTTATGCATCATTTTAATGTCTTTATATGCCTCTCTTACATGTCTTTTGAATGATTTCATGCCATCAACAGAAGAAAATGACCAATCTTGTGAGACTTGTGCAAATTTGGAAAGATAGCTAAATTTTGAAAATAACGCAAAAAAGAATGACTCAAATCGGAGTTCAGACGAAGTAGATGTCCTCATTTCAATATCAAGTCCTGAACTGTGTCCTGAGTGCGCCAAGCACCCTATTTTGGGTCCTTGGCCAAGTACCTCAGATTGTGCCCTCCGGGACCCAAACTTGTGTCTCATGACATCAAGCTCATGTCCTAGAAGTGCCAAGGCCATGCCAAGACATGTCAAGTACATGTCCCAAGGATCCCAGCCGAGAGCCAAGTATCAAGTCTTTGCACCTAGTTTCTGCGCCAATTTTGAACCTTATGTGCTTAGCCAAACCAAGATAAGCTCCGACTATGCTCATGGTGGGCCTCAAAAGTGCAGTACCATATCCCTATAACTATACTTCTTCATGATCCGGCTAGGTGCGCCCTAAAGACAAGTCTGCGCCAGAGTTGAGTTCCAATGAGGCCCTTTTCGTACCTATGGCCATTCGATCAAGACATGAAGCGTTTTTAAACTCATTGGCATGTGTAGAAGCCATTATATTATCAAGCCGCGTCGTGGCACAACGAAGACATTCCAAGGGCCATGTTCTAAGTTTCCAGCATTTGACCGCGGGAAGACTGCGGGCTACTCGCGGCCTGCTTGTGTTCCCACTTGCCAGCTTGCATTCACACTCCCAACCGTGTTCTGATTGGTTCAGACAGATTTTAGGGACTTTGTAATTACTTAGAAATACAATAACTGTTCTAGAACACTCTAGGATAGGGTTTCTAATTCCAATCCTTGTAGGACAAGGTTTTCCCTTGTCTATAAAATGGAGACTTTGTTCAGTGTTTTAGACACGCCATTTTGGAGATCTAGACACCCTAGCCGCAATTTACATTGTAATTCAGTTCAAAGTTCAACATTTTTTATTTTCTTCACTTTTTGGGCATAGAGCTTGGAGAGGAAGGCCCTGATGTGTCTCTTATGTGCCTATTCTTCAACAATCTCTTTTGTAACCTTTTTTTTATTATTGCAATTTAATTATGAATACAATTATATCTGTTTCAATTTCAATTATGTGTGAGTAGTCTTTTTATGATTAGGGCTGCTTGAAGCCCTAACCATGTTAGTCCGTAAATTAGATTTTGGCTCTTGATTTTGATTGCTATGCATGCTCAATAATTCTGATTACTGCTTAAACTACCATTCTTTTATGCCTATGAGCTTTGCTACCTTGTTTGCATAAATTATTGATGAAATTGCTTGACGGACCACTATATCATCTTGTAATTCACTAGCATCAAGAGGTTGAGGTTAAGAAACGATCTTGTAGTCGGAATTCATGACACTCTAGGAATGCACATCACTCTTCTAGCTTAGTGTAGTGTCATTAAATTCTCTTTGTACTTCATCCATCATCTTAAACAGTAGGTGATAGACGTTCTAGAGTATACATCATGCTTAGAACATGCCAAGTAAGAGAGGATAATATATGTGGAGTGGGCCAACCATCGAGACCTTTGCATGGGCACTTAATTCAGAAGTTGCATAGTAATTAGGTCAAGAAAATCTGGTTAAGGACTATAATTGGTTAGGTTGGATAATAAGCCTTAATTCGCCTTATTAATAATTAATCAATCTTTCATCATTCTTGCATTATTATTTTCCGTGTTTTTGCTTGTTCGTATTCTGTTGCTCAAAATAATAAACCCTGCACCCCAACCCCACCACCCCCCCTCCCCCTCTCCTTTTAGCGTGTGTGGGTGTGTTTTTTTCTCTAAGTTAACAAATATGAACTTAATTGGAACTTAATCGTTGAAACAAGTCCTCGAGGGATCGACTCTTGCTATGCTACTATACAATTCTTATCGATTTGTGCACTTTCAAGGATTTTATAACTGTTAGAATTAGATTGCATATTTCTTGTTCTCTAATTTTAGCAACACTCATCTTTTTCATTGTTTATGATTGTGATGCCACTCTTTTTAGGCACCACTTGGACTAGACTGACCCACTTGGAGTCTAAGATGGGATAGATGATTTCCACGTCCAAGAGCTTAAGGATTTCCTTCTTGATCACTTCCTTCATGGGAGGATTGAGACGTCTTTGTGCCTCCCTTTTGGCATCCTCCTCAAGTATGATTCTATGCATGCTCTTGGAAGGGCTTATCCCTTTGAAGGCAGCAATGCTCCACCTAATGGCTTGCGTATTGTCCCTAAGAACCTGCACTAATTGACTTTCTTGTGCCTTAGTTTGATTAGAAGCAATAATGACAGGTAAAGTGTTCTTCTTACCTAGGAATGCCTACTTTAAATGCTCTGGAAAAGGCATGAGTTCAAGCTTGGGGGCCTCAATGATGGAAGGAAGGGTCTTCGCTTCCTTGAGAGGCAAGGTTTCAAACAGAGTTGTCTTTGTGTATGTGTGTGGAGGCACGGCCTCAAGCATGTATAATTCCTCAATGACACGGCCATCTAGGCCATTGTCATTGTGAGAAGGCAAGGTGGGGGCCTTCTCAAGAGGGTCATCAATACAGGCATTTAGAATAGTTTGATGCAATAAAGATTTCATAGTGTTCAAAGGAAAATCAATTCTAGGCTCTTGAGGATATTGCATTGTGTCATGAATGGAAAAAAGTCCTAGTCTTATCTAACACCTTGATAGATATTTGGCCCTGGTTTAGATTGATTTCACAGTTTATAGTGGCCAAGAGAGGTCCCCCAAGATCAAGGGAGGATCCTCACTTTCTATTGTCTTTTCCATTTTTACGATATAAAAGTCAGCAAGTATGCATGTATCTTCTATTTGAACTATTACATCTTCTATCATGCGCATTAGTTATGTCACAGAAGAATTAGCAAGCCTAACAAATAGTTGAGTAGGTTTTAATTCTCCTAGTGCAAGTGAATTGTAAACATGGAAAGGCATGATACTTATAGAGGATCCCGTGTCACAAAGACAATGCTCAAACCTTTTGGATTGAATGACACATGGCAAAGCAAGAAGGCCTGGGTCATTGGCCTTGGGTGGCAATCATTGGAACTTGTTCATGGTGGCAGCACTAATGTCTAAGACATTGTTAGGGTCAAAGCCATGTATTCCAGCCACTAGGTCCTTAAGCAGCTTGGCAAAGATGGGCATGGTCTTCACAAGCTTAGGGAATGGCAATGTGATTTGAAGCTTGTGAAGGTTAGTCAACATCATTACCAACTAGTGGATTACTAAAAGTAATTTTAGACTTTGAATTTAAAGGTAAAGAAGGGTTAGAAGGCTCATCGGTTTGGCCATTTAATGTTGTCTTGAAGAGTGGCTCCTGATTAGGCTCTCAGGTAGGACTGCGCCCTAATTCTAGCCTGGCGCGCCCTAGGATGCGCCCTAATTCTGGCTTCTAGACAGGTTCTCGGTTAAGGGTCTTCACATGGTTTTCAGCATCTTCCAAGGCAGCTTGAGCCTCAGTTGAACCTTGAAGTTCTTTTCGACTCCTAAGCTGAATGGCATTGGCAGTAGCCTTGGGATACAAGTTCTTAGGATTGACTTGGACTTGGCTAGGCAATTGGGGCCCAGGGTCCAGTTTGTTGAGTTGGCTTGCCATTTGGCCTACTCGAGTTTCCAAAGTTAAGATGGCACGGTCAATTTTCTGCTGGAAGTTTGTGGTATGTGTTAAGCCATAATTCCTATGTGTTTTTCATGTCATATTATGCCCCTTTACTTGTCTTTTGTTTTAAATCATGTCAACCATAGTAGAAGTGATGCTTTTGTGAGACATGTGCATGCTTTAGAAAGATAACTTAATTCTAAGAATACTGGAAAAAGAATGGCTCAAATCGGAGTTCAAATGAAGGAGTTGTCTTCAATTCTATATCGGGTCCTAAACCAAGCCCTAAGACGTGCCAGTGCGCCCTACTTAGAGCGCAAGTCAAGAACCTCCTATCACGCCATTCGGGCCCCAAAACCGTGTCTAAGGACCTTCATAATAAGGCCATGTCATGCCACTATCAGATTTAATACATGTCCATGGAATGTCTCAAAGACAGCTCAATCGAGCCATAAGTCATGTCCTTGACATGTCTTGGAATGAGGCAAGTTCTTATCCCAAAGAAGCCCAAGGCGTGTCCTCGGAAGGGCCAAGTTCCAAGCGTTCAACGCCTGCCCTAGAACCTTCCCAGATTACGGCCTGTCTGCCCAGCGGCCAAGAGTGTTCACACCTGCCAGATTTCATTCACATTCCCAGCCATGTTTTGATTGGCTCTCTTAGATTCTAGTGACTTTGTATTTACTTAAAAGTATACTAAACATTCTAGAAAAATCTAGGCTAGGGTTTCTAATTCTAATCCTTGTAGGACAAGGCTTGTTCCTTGTCCATAAAAGGGAGCCTTTTCTCTTTGTTTTAGACAAGCCACCTTAGACACATTGTAGAAAATTTTACTTTACTATTTTCAAGCTTTGTTCGTGAGGTTTGTTCACGAAGATCAAGTTGTGCTCTAGAAGAATTGCTAAAAGTCGAGCTTGGAGTTTTCCCTTGAGAGTATAGTTTGGGTTTAATATTTCGAATCCTTATTCAATATAATTCATGCTTATGTTATTCATTATGTGTAGTGAGTAGTTTCTTTTAAGTTAGGGTTAATCTTGAAGCCCTAACCATGACAACGTCTTAATTTGGTTTTGGCACTTGGTTTTATTATTTTGTTTGCCATGATAGATTGATTCACTGCTTTAATGGCGTTTATTTTGTGTTCTTAAAACTGGCCATTTTATTTGCATGACTTAAAAGATGACTTTACATCAAGGATTTTGGTAAAAATAATCTGTGAAAAGATCCATGACATTCCTAGGATTGCACATCAATTCCTAAGATTAGTGTAGTGTCATTAAATCCCTTTCATACTTAATGCTTTCGTTTGTGCCTCGGTAGCTTAAGAGAACTATTGCATAATTGATTAGAAGTAAAGTAGCTTAAGATAACTAAACATACAAAGTAAGAAGAGATAACATGTGTTAGGGTGAGCCTAAGAGACCCCTTGCATGGGCACTAAACCAAGAAGGAAACATGATAATTGTACCTTGAAAACCAAGTTAGAAAACATTGTGATTAGGCGTGGATAGAGACTGCCTAAACTTGCCTTCTAATTTGATTACAACCTTTGTTAGTTTTTATTTTCTTGCATTACAAGTTATTTATTTTTCATAGCAACTTTTGAAGAGGCTAGAGAGGCCTTTAAGAACATTGCTCAAAGGGAAAAACAGTTCACTTATAGGGGCCAACAGTCTAGGACACTTAACCCAGTGAGTAGGTACAAGGATGACACCATAGCCCAACTCACAGCCATGGTGAAATGGTGAAACAACTATGTGATGCCACAGCTAAGCCCTCTATGAGTTGTGATGTGTGTTCAGTTCAAGGCCACGACTCTCAGACATGTCCTATGGTAGAGGATGCCAATTATATTGGAAGGTACAATGAATGGTAGAGGATGCCAATTATATTGGAAGGTACAATGATGGCATGAGGCCTCGTAATGACCCTTATTCCAACACTTACAATCCTAGATGGAGGAACCATCCAAATTTCAAGTGGAACAATAACCTAAACGTGCAAAACTCCATTGCACCCCCTGGATTCCAAGGGCATGTTGTGACCCCTCAAGTTCCCAATCAGATCCTTCCACATCCTCAAGCCAATCCTGCCATGGGAAAAAGATCTTTGGAAGACATGATGGCTGGCCAAATTCAGCACACCACAGCAAACCAGCAAAGGACAGACTATGCCATTACAGCCATAGAAACCCAAATAGGACAGATGGCTAGCCAACTCAATAGATTAGAACCTGGACCTCAACTCCCTAGCCAAGTCCAAATTAATCCCAAAAAAGCTATCCAAAGGCGACTGCCAATGCCATTCAGCTTAGACGTGGAAAAGAACTTCAAGGATCTTGTCCAGGCCCCTACCGCAGAACCTGTCCAAGTGCCAGAATTAGGGAGCAATTTAGGGCGCAATTCTGCCTCAGTTCCAGAACTTGGCCAATCCAAGACACCTCAGGACAGCAGTGCCCAGGATATAGAAGTAGGCCATAATGAGTCTTCTAAACCCTCTTTGTCTTTAAATTCAAAGTCTAAAGTTACTTTTAGTAATCCTCTTGTTACTAAGGATGTTGACTTACCTTTTCCTCATAGGTTTCAATAGAAGGACAAGAATGCTCAATTTGAGCAAGAGCTTACAAGCATGCTTCACAAGCTTCAAATCACATTGCCATTCTCTAAGCTTGTGAGGACCATGCCTATCTTTGCCAAGCTTCTTAAGGATCTAACAGCTGGGAAACGTGGCTTTGACCCAAACAATGTCCTAGACATGAGTGCAGCCACCTTGAACAAATTCCAAGGCTTGCCACTGATCAGTCGTTATTTATGCATCATTTTGATGTCTTTATATGCCTCTCTTACATGTCTTTTGAATGATTTCGTGCCATAAATAGTAGAAAATGATCAATCTTGTGAGACTTGTGCAGAGTTAGAAAGATAGGTAAAATCTGGAAAGAACGCAAAAAGAATGACTCAAATCGGAGTCCAGATGAAGGAGATATCCTCATTTCAATATCAGGTCCTGAACGGAGTCCTGAGTGCGCCAGTGCGCCAGTGCGCCTATTTTGGGCCACTGGCCAAGTACCTCATATCAGGCCCTCCGGGTCCCAAACTTGTGTTTCATGACATCAAGGTCAAGTTCTAGAAGTGCCAAGGTCGCGCCAAGGCAGGTCGAGGACATGTCCCAAGAACTCCCATCCGAGCCCAGATGTGCGCCTAAGCCGGGGTCCCTGTTCCGCCAGCAGTGGATCAGAGGTTCTCCGTCTGCGCCAAGCCTGACAACATTTGTGCCAAGCCTGAACGATGATGCGCTTCTATTATACTCCTAACGTACTTCAAAAGCGCGGTCCCAGATCCTGATTACGAAGACAGTCAAAAATCCAAGTTTCGCCAGCTTGCGTTCCCACTTGCCAGCTTGCATTCACACTTCCGGCCATGCTCTGATTGGTTCGAATAGATTTTAAAGACTTTATAATTAATTAAAAGTAAAATAACTTTCCCTATTCCTATAGGACATGGTTTTACCAATCTGTATAGAACAAGGTTATACCAATCCTTAAAGAACAAGGTTATACCAATCCTTATAGAACAAGGTTTTCCCTTGTCTATAAAAAGGAGAATCAGATAGAGGATTGGGGACGTTTTTGGTTTCTGGAAAAACAGAGACCTGAGCCACAGAGTTCCGTTTTGGTTTTCTAGAGAATTAGGGACCATATTTTCGGAGATAATCTTTTACATAGATTATTGGACGTGGAGCTTGGAGAAGAAGGCCCTGTCGTGTCTTTTTCTGCATCTGTTCTTAACAATCTCTTCTGTACCCTTATTTTCATTATTGCAATTTACTTATGAATTCAATTATATTGGTTTCAATTTCAGTTATGTGTGAGTAGTCGTTAGGATTATGGCTGCTTGAAGCCCTAGCCATGTTAGCTTGTTAATTGGATTTCTGGCTCTTGATTATGATTGCTATGCATGCTGAATAAGTTGGATTACTATGCTTAATGAACTTAATTTATGCCTATAAGATTAGCTACCTTGTTTGCATATAATTATAGATGTAATTGCTTGAGTGACCGTCATATCATCTTGTGATTTGGAGCATCGAAAGTATTCGTACTTGTAATCTTAACTCATGACGACCTAGGATTGCATGCCACTTTGCTAGGCTAATGTGGTGTCATTAAATTCTCTTTAAACTTCATGCATCATCTTAAAAGGTAGGTGATAGACGTTCTAGGCATATGCCCTGTTTAGAACATGCTAAGTAAGAGGGAATAAGATGTGTCTAGTGAACCAACGCCAGGTCCTAGGCACGGGCACCTAATTCAGAAAATGCGTAGTAATTAGGTCAAGGAAGTTTGGTTAAGAGCTATAATTGGTTAGAGTGGATAGTAAGCCTTAATTCGCCTTAGTTAACAACCTTTCATTCTTGCATTGTTATTTTCTGCACTTTGATTTACTTGTCTTTAAATTTCAGTTATCACATCATAAACCCCCCCCCCCCCCCCCCCCTCTGTGTGTGTGTGTGTGTGTGTGTGTTTTATTTAAGTTAACAAATCTGAACTAAATTGGTCATAACGTTGATACAAGTCCTCGAGGGATCGACTCTTGCTGTGCTACTATACTATACTTATCGATTTGTGCACTTGCAAGGATTTTATAACTGTTAGAATTGAATTGCATATTTCTTGCTCTTTAAATCTACCAACAAGTTTTTGGCGCCGTTGCCGGGGACTTGTCCCTCAACGGTGCCCATTCAAGTTTAGATTTGTAACTTAGTTTTTTTTTTCTTTTTTTTGTTAGGTACCCGTGTATGTCATTCCAAGGTTCAGTGCACGGGTCATCAAGTGGACCATCATCACAAGCATCTTCAATCCACGGCTCCCCACCACCAAGCCCAAGGAGGATGGCGGACCACAGAGAAGAGCAGGGCCTGGAACGTGGCCTAGTATCGCAAGCCCCATGGCGCCTTAAGGATTTTGCCATGCCCCATGTCTCGGAGGATCAATTTCCAATTGTTTTTCCCGAGTCAACAGTGGAAAACTTCGAATTAAAGTCGGGGACAATTCACATGCTGCCTACATTCCACGGCCTTGCTAGCGAGGACCCGCACTTTCATATCAAGGAATTTGTTGAGGTTTGTTCAACACTGCACATCAATGGTATGACAGAATCGGAAATCCACCTGCGGCTCTTTCACTTCAGTCTCAAGGATCGCGCCAAGACATGGTTTCATTCATTGGCGCCGGCTTCCATTCACTCTTGGAGGGACTTGACGTCCAAATTCTTAACACAGTACTTTCCCGTGGAAAAGACAAATGAGTTAAAGTCCAAGATCATGAACCCACGGCAAGACATGGAGGAGTCTTTCTACGAGTTTTGGGAGCGGTTCAATCAGATGCTACGGGCGTGCCCCCACCACCATATTGATGCCCATCATCTTATGCTATACTTCTATGGAGGCTTGAAAACTAGCGATCGGACAATGGTGGATTCTCAATCCCAAGGGATTCTAGAAGGCACAGCCGAGGAAGCAAGGACCGCCTTTGAGAACATTGCTCAAAGGGAAAAACAGTTCAGCTACAGGGGTCCCTCCTCTAGAGCTACGGGTGATGCATCCGCCAAATACAAAGATGACGCCATTGCTCAGCTCACGGCAATGGTAAAACAATTGTGTAGCGAGAAAGCCAAAGGAGTTCACATCTGTATGTTCAATTCAGGGCCACACATCCCAGGACTGCCCGGTTGTGGAAGAGGCCAACTTTGCTGGAGGGTTCAATAGCAATTCTCGACCCCGGAATGACCTATATTCCAACACTTACAATCTGGGGTGGAGAAATCATCCTAATTTCCGTTGGAGCAACAATCAAGCAGCCGCGAATCCCATGCCACCCCCTGGATTTGAGCAGCAAGCCGCAGGCCCTCAGGGGAACTACCACGGTCCTTCCTCAAACCTGAATGGCGGAAGTAAGTCTGTTGAGGACTCCATCCATATCCTGACTCAACAGCAGGCTCAACTCATAAAATTCATGCACGATAGCCAGAGTCAGACGGGAGACTTCAAAAATGCAATTGCAAACTTGGAGCGTCAAATGGGACAGGTGGCGAACCAACTAAATCAGCGGGAGCAGGGCAAGCTACCGAGTCAAGTCCTGGTAAATCCGAAAGGATTTCACAATCCTACGGCTAATGCCATCACGCTGGAGAAGGAAACACCACTTCAAGACCCCCACATATGCCACCCTCACAGGACCTGAAATGACCCTCAACCTACTCTGCCAAGGATCACCGACCAGGGCGCGCCGCAAAACATGCCACGGCCAACACCTCTGGCGCAGAACCAGTCCAATGAGTCACCAAGTGCCCTACCGCAAAGAGGACCTGACACTGCGCCTACTTCGGCCACGGCTGGCATGCAACCTGCTCCTAAGCCCAAGTCGCAGCACTCGAATACTTCTAACTCTAAACCTCAGAATTCCAATTCTAAAAAAGTCACTTTCGAGTTAGCTAATAATGTTGATTATCCATTTCCTTGCAGGTTCCAAAACAGGAATAAGCAAAGGGAGGACTTTGAGGAAGAAATCATCAGCATGTTGCAGAAGCTTCAGATCACACTGCCTTTCCACAAAATTGTCAAGCACATGCCTATCTTTGCGAAGCTGATCAAGGACTTAGTTGCAGGCAAGCGTGGTTTTAGCTCCACGGACACCATTGACATCCCTAAGGCCTGCTCGGCTGCCCTTTTACGCATGCCCCTGAAGGCCAATGATCCTGGGCCGCCATCCCTTCCATGTGTCATTCAGTCAAAAAGATTCGAACATTGCCTTTGCGACACGGGAGCATCAGTGAACATCATGCCATTCCACATTTACAGGTCACTCAACCTAGGCGCACTCAAGCCCACGCACCTATGTGTCAGGTTGGCTAACGCTTCTGTAACCAACCTAATGGGGGTTCTTGAGGACGTACTGGTACAAATCGGAGATACATGCATCCCTGCCGACTTCTACGTACTAAGAATGGACAGAATTGACAAAAGTGAGGAACCTCCCCTCATCTTCGGACGGCCCTTACTAGCCACAGCCGAGTGCCTCATCGACGTCAGAAAGGGCCAGGTCTCCATCAAGGTCCTGGACCAGCTTCGGACATTCTCCATCCATGACACCATCCAGTACCCTGCCGAGCCTATTGTAGATTTTCCGTTAAACACAATGGACTTACTGCTACGGGAGACAATTGCTCATTCTTGCATGACGGATGACCTTGAGAAGGCCGTTACTAGTAACCCACACACTGTGGATTCACTTACAGATAGCGTGATCGAAGAGGTACGAGCCCTTGACATCATGCCAGCCCTCCCATTGCACAGGCCTCCCTTCGAAGCGTTACCATTCACAAGTCAGAAAACCCTGCCGTCCATCATAAAGGCTCCTGAACTCGAGCTGAAGCCCTTGCCCGAGCACTTAAAGTATGCATATTTGGGCGACAATCAAACCCTTCCAGTCATCATTTGTAACGACCCGGACCAGAAATTAAATTATTTTGAGAATTGGACAATTTTACCCTCAGTTTTGGATGGGTTCGGGAGTCACTTTTTGACTGGTAAAACTTTTGGGAATTTTTCTTGGGTTGTTACGTAGGTCTCGAACTCACGAGTTCGTAGACAGGCGGCACGCTGAAAACGGAGATCCGATGCGTTCGTTCCGGGTCTAGAAGCTGCAGGGGCAGTTTGGTAATTTTGGAAATGTTGGAATTGTATAACAGATATTTTCTCTCTCCTCGGGAGATTGGTCGATGCAGTCTCGGCCCTATCCGTGCCCTCCCCGTGCGAACACCGAAGGCCATATTCATCGGAGGGGTTTCGGTCCGATTCGAACAAAACCGAGGTTGGGAGGACTTTCCCCGCGACCCCACGAGTCTTTTGGTGTGATTATCGGAGTGGGAGCACCTCCGTGGGCGACGGACGGAGGAGGGAGGTGAGCCGAACATTCTCGGCCGTTTTCCGGCCAAACCAGGTACGATATCGGAACTTTGATCTCATATTTGGATTCCTTGTGAAACGTAGATGAATTTACATGTGTAGATCGTGAAAAACGATTAAGAAATGAGGAAGTTAGAAAACCTTGAAAATCGGCCGGAAATGGCAGTTTCCGGCGAACCAGACGGCGGCGGAGGTGGCGGTCCGGTCATCTTCTCCGGCCAGCCTCCGGCGACGGCGAGGGCCGTCCGGTCGTCTTCTCCGGCGAGTCACCGGTAACCGGCCGAGTCGAGTGAACCGGTCGAGTCGAGTGAACCGGCCGAGTCGAGTGAACCGATCGAGTCGAGTGAACCGGTCGAGTCGAGTGAACCGGTCGAGTTGGACCGGGTCAGGTCGAGTCGGGCCGGGTTGGACCGGTCCAGGCGCGTGAACACTGTAGCAGGCGCGTGACCAGCGCGTGGCAGCGCGTGGGCGCGTATTCTGATCTTCCGGTGGCGCGTGGCGGCGCGTGGGACTGTTTCCGAGGTCACGGCGGCGCGTGACCAAGGTTTTGGGACGTTCCGGATCAGATTTTGTTGGTTTCGAGGCCATAGGAGTTCATTTAGAGCTCGGTTGGGCAATCCCAGCGGTAGGGATTGACCGTAGAGAGGGTTTTGAGCTTGGAAAGTCAAGGTAGTTGGGTCATTATGGTGTAGGTGTTCTGAGGCTAGAGCGTACATGAATTTTGGGTTGGATGGTGATGGTAAGCGGACTTTGATTTATAAATTGTAATGTATGTATAAGTATCTTCGATTTAATTACTGTGGTGTATGATTGTATTTATAAATTGTGATGCATGTATTAATATCCTCGATTGCTGGATAATTGTTGTTCCAATATTTCAGTGGAAGCGAGTTGTGAGAAACGATATGGTTGTTGAATTCCGTTTTGATAGTGTTTGGCCGTGGAAATTAATTGGGTACATGATTTTGAGTTGAAACCGTAATTGTGATAAATGATAAACAAGATATATACTTGATTATGGATACAAAAAACGATTTGATGGGGCCTAGGAGCCGGGCCTTGGTTCCGTGTTGGCGGACTCCCGGTGAACCCCCAATATAAACAAAATCGAGTTGTTGGGGCCTAGGAGCCGGGCCTTGGTTCCGTGTTGGCGGACTCCCGGTGAACCCCTAAATTAAACAAAATCGAGTTGATGGGGCCTAGAAGCCGGGCCTTGGTTCCGTGTTGGCGGACTCCCGGTGAACCCCAATATAAAATATGATTTTGCAGAGATTGTGGTCGAGTCCAAGTAGTACATATTCTAGCACACCTCAAGGGATACCCTGGTGGCTAGGAATATGATAGCCGAGATATATGCCGATTTATATGTTATGATAGTCGAGATATATGCCGACTGATATGATATGATATGATACATATTCTAGCACACCCCAAGGGATACCCTGGTGGCTAGGAATATGATAGCCGAGAGATATACCGGCTGATGATACGATATGATAGCCGAGGATATATCCGGCTCTAATATGAACCATACGACAATTGTTATGGGCCTAATCAACATATAAAAATACGTCGTCATCCGGGTCAGTGGGTTGGTGTGGGCGGTGACCCAGATGGACGAATTATTATTTGTTCACTAGTATCTGACTAGTTTGATGTCTTGTGGTTTTCCAGTAGTGATATCAGCAATATTTGACTGGTGTGTTATGAATATGTCAGGAACAGTGAATTTGAGATATTATGTGTCTAGATCGGATTAAATGATTTTAAACTCCTTTGAAGAGAGTTTCCAAACCAAATTGTGGATCACGAGGTATTTCATTATACATATGATGTTTTTATATGATAAATTGTTTATGTGACGCATGCATGATTTTATAAATGGAGGGGAAGAATGGTATTTGATTGGTCGTTAATTACAGGAATTTTGAGTGCTTAAGTCCCTTGTCTGACAAGATGAAGTATTTATTATTGTTTTTATAATTTGTAAGGATTGAAGGGTATTTTGGGAACCTTTTCTTAGGTTGTCAGATGGGATCAGGGTTCTTCCCGGGTTTCGAGGGGAAATTCGGGACGGGTCCTGACATCATTGCATCTACCCTAAGTACGAAAGAGGAAAAGGCATTGGTTCATGTCCTTAAGGTCAATCAAACGGCAATTGGATGGACAATAGCTGACATCAAAGGCATAAGTCCCGCAAAATGCTTGCATCGGATACTGCTGGAGGAAGACTCCAAACCATCACGGGAGGCACAGAGGCGATTGCATCCACCTATGAAGGAGGTCGTGAAGAAAGAAGTCCTAAAGCTTTTGGACGTTGGAATCATCTATCCAATTAGTGACTCCAAGTGGGTGAGCCCAATCCAGGTCGTGCCAAAGAAAAGTGGGATCACAGTGGTTAAAAACGAGCAGGATGAGCTTGTACCTCAACGGATTCAAACAGGATGGAGAGTGTGCATCGACTATCGAAAGCTAAATATCACCACAGGCAAGGACCACTTTCCTTTGCCCTTCATTGATCAAATGCTCGAGCGCCTGGCTGGACACTCACACTATTGCTTCTTGGACGGCTACTAAGGATACAATCAGATTGCTATTGCACCCGAAGATCAAGAAAAAACAACATTCACATGCCCATATGGCACCTTTGCATACAGAAGAATGCCGTTTGGATTGTGCAATGCCCCAGCTACCTTTCAGCGTTGCATGATGAGCATCTTCTCCGATATGGTGGAAGATATAATTGAAGTATTCATGGACGATTTTTCAGTGTTTGGACATTCATTCGAACTGTGCTTAGTTAACCTAACCCGAGTACTGGAACGGTGCAGAGAAAGCAACTTAGTGCTGAACTGGGAAAAGTGCCATTTCATGGTACAACAGGGAATTGTCTTGGGTCATGTGATCTCTAGCCGAGGCATTGAAGTGGACAAAGCAAAGTTAGACATAGTAGAGAGGCTGCCGTACCCCACTACAGTCAAAGAGGTTCGATCGTTCTTAGGGCATGCTGGCTTTTACCGCAGATTCATCAAAGATTTCTCGAAAATCACAAGACCTTTGTGTGATCTTCTAGCCAAGGACGCCACATTTGAGTTCACTAAGGGATGCCGTGAGGCATTCAACACACTCAAGGCAAAGCTCACGGCATCACCCATCATCATGCCACCGAATTGGGACTTACCATTCGAACTAATGTGTGATGCCTCAGACTTCGCCATAGGAGCGATTTTGGGACAGCGTGTTGACAAGCTCCCTCATGTCATTTACTACGCAAGCCGAACCCTGAATGATGCCCAGCTGAACTACTCCACCACCGAGAAGGAGCTCCTTGCTGTTATCTTTGCCCTGGAGAAGTTCCGTTCATATCTAATTCAAACCAAGGTCATAGTATACACGGATCATGCTGCCTTGAAGTATCTGCTCACTAAAAAGGACGCCAAGCCAAGGTTGCTACGTTGGATGCTACTGCTCCAGGAATTCGACCTTGAAATCAGAGACAAGAAGGGCAGCGAAAATGTGGTCGCTGACCATATGAGCCGATTGCTTCACAGTTCCAACGAAGAGGCCGATCAGTTGCCCCTCCTCGAGACCTTTCCTGACGAACAGCTCTTCGCAATCCAAGCTATTGATCCATGGTATGCCGATCTCATTAATTACCTTGTCACTAAGCAAATTCCTTCATCTTTAAACAGGTACCAAAAGGACAAGCTGGCTAAACAAGCTAAGTACTTCATATGGGATGAGCCGTACCTATGGAAGCATTGTCCAGACAAAATCATTCGGCGCTGCATCCCAGAAGACGAGATGAAATCCGTCTTGACTTTTTGCCATAGTTTGGCATGTGGGGGCCATTTTGGAGCTAAGAAGACAGCTCTCAAGGTACTCCAAAGTGGACTCTACTGGCCCACACTTTTCAAGGATGCACACGAATTTGTACTCACCTGTGACCGCTGCCAACGCCTAGGTAACATCGGCCCTCGAAATCAAATGCCATTACACCCTATTCTTGTGGTCGAAATCTTCAACGTATGGGGCATTGATTTTATGGGGCCTTTTCCGAATTCCTTTGGCAATCTTTATATTCTGCTTGCAGTTGATTATGTCTCCAAATGGGTGGAAGCAATTCCCACCAAAACTAACGACGCCAAAGTAGTGGTGCGTTTTTTACAGAGTCACATCTTAGCCAGATTCGGCGCACCTAGGGCAATCATCAGTGATGGGGGGGCACACTTCTGCAATCATTCGTTTGCAGCCCTAATGAAGAAGTATGGCGTCACCCACAAGGTCTCAACACCGTATCACCCTCAAACGAGTGGCCAAGCGGAAGTGTCCAATCGGGAAGTAAAGGCCATATTGGAAAAAACGGTAAATCCTAACCGCAAAGATTGGTCCAGCAAATTGAATGATGCGCTATGGGCCTATCGGACCACATACAAGACCCCGATTGGCATGTCTCCCTTCCGGCTTGTTTTTGGAAAAGGCTGCCACCTACCAGTGGAATTGGAGCATAAAGCATTCTGGGCTATTAAGCAGAGGAACCTGAACTTCGATGATGCTGGAATACATAGGAAGCTTCAGCTAAGTGAATTAGAGGAGTTGCGAAACGATGCCTTTGACAGTGCTCGTATCTACAAGGAAAAGACCAAAGCTTTCCACGACAAACGCATTCAGCCCAAGGACTTTCACATCGGACAGGAAGTCCTCCTCTTTGACTCCCGGCTCAGACTAATGCCAGGTAAGTTACGTTCACGATGGACTGGACCATTTATTATTACTAACGTTTTTCCTCATGGTGCAGTTGAAATCCAGCACCCGGAATGGCAGGATCCGTTCAAGGTAAATGGCCACCGCCTCAAACACTACTTCAAGGACCTTTCTAATCCAAGCGCAGTCAACCCTGCAACTCCGCATGCGCCCAGCTCCTAGCATGCCAGCCCCGTCTTGCCTAGACATTAAATAAAGCGCTCCTAGGAGGCAGCCTAGCCCTGGTTTGTATTTCTCTTTTTCCTTTTCTGTTTCTGCCCGTTATATCTCTCAAACCTTTCTACTGTTGTCATGCTTACTGCTTATCACATTGGGGACAATGTTCAGTTTAGGTTTGGGGGTGTGGATTTAAAATTTTGCATATAGAAACAAGTAGGTTTGGGGGTGATACACGGCCAGGACATTTAAATTTCTGCTTGTGATTAGTATGATAACTTGTTAATAGGAATGTATATGCTAAGTTAACTCTTTGCTTTACTAAGAGTCATGCCATGGTCAAGTAGTCATAATTTGCACTTCACAATGCCATGTTTTAAGTGATTAAGTGAACGAAATAACTGAAATTGAGTGAACCTTAGAAAATTAGTGGAGACTACCCAGTGAGATCTTTGAGCCTAATTGCCATTCTTTCTGAGGGATATACTTGTTTCTACTCTTAAACACTCATCACTTTTGTTCTTAATTGTTGATCTCATTACATCATATTTGCATTGAATTTTAAAGAACTAACATCATTTAGATACTCTTGATTTAATGTATGTTTTTCCATAAGAAGTGATGTAGGCTATGTGTGCTTTAACCTCTAAAGGCCTTATCCTACCCTATTGCATGCTCCCTAAGCCAATTTTGAAGCCAAACACTCAACCTTTTCTTTCATCACCCAAAGTATAACCTAACCCAAAATACTTAGCCATTCATCACAGCCATACCCTATAACCTCAGTTTGTGCTAAGGTTGCCACAAATGAGATTCATGGTGAGAATGAGAGGTGAAAGAAGATGATGCCCAATTCAAAGGACATTGGCGTCAATTGAAAGTTCAAAAGTAAAGAAAAGATTTACAAGTTGCAAGCTGCATGAAAATTTGAGGAAATCATTGCATGATCTTGGTTCAATTCAATTCAAAGACGAACAGAAACAAAAAAAAAATGTTCAAATCAAAAGAAAGAAAGAAACGTTGAGAAAACGAAGGAAAAAAAATAAGTGAAAAACAAAGTGAATTGAGCCAAGTGAGCCGAGCCTCAAAATAAGCCACAAGAGCCTCAAAATAAATCATCAAGAAAGCACAATGCCGTGGGCCTTAAGAAAGGATTCAGTTCAGAAATTCCAAGTTCAATTCATGACTTCTCATGCCTTGGCACAACTCAGGTTCTTTGAATCCCATCCTTCCTTGCTAAACCCCAAAGCTTAGCCCCAATACAACCTAAAAAGGAAGACCTAACTGATCTTATGGACAATCATGCTGAGGATTAAGGTACGTATCTATGTTCTTAAAGTTCAATTCCTTTCATGAGATCTTTATTTCCATAAAGTGCTATTCTTCATTGTTACTCATATGTGATTAAATTTGAATTTCATAACATAAACTCATCACATATGCTTGAAAAGAGTGTAAGCCTAGGATTCTTGTGTGAATTGAGAGTTGCCTAGTGAGGATTAGAGTCGAGGCGAAATCTTTCTAGGGCACTTAGATGAAGTTGTTTTCAAACTTGATCACCTGAAAATATTGGCATTTATACACGTACCCCTTCACATGACACTCACGGCTATGGCATTCCTTTTAGTTCTGCAAAGCATGTCTACTTACTTTGATTCTTATTAGCTTGTTAAGAGTACTATATCTAGCATCTTTTTGTTTAAGTAAAACGTTTGTGGGTATCGTATTGTTATAAGCCTCAGGAGACAAAACTCCTCCTACTAGGTGAACCTAGGGGTTTAAATGTTCTATCTTAACTAAAATCGATTCTTTTCATTTTGTTAGCATTTGTTTTGCTCAGGGACTAGCAAAAGATAGGTTTGGGGGTATTTGATCAGTCGTTATTTATGCATCATTTTGATGTCTTTATATGCCTCTCTTACATGTCTTTTGAATGATTTCGTGCCATCAATAGTAGAAAATGATCAATCTTGTGAGACTTGTGCAGAGTTAGAAAGATAGGTAAACTCTGGAAAGAACGCAAAAAGAATGACTAAATCGGAGTCCAAATGAAGGAGATATCCTCATTTCAATATCAGGTCCGGAACGGAGTCCTGAGTGCGCCAGTGCGCCAGTGCGCCTATTTTGGGCCACTGGCCAAGTACCTCATATCAGGCCCTCCGGGTCCCAAACTTGTGTTTCATGACATCAAGGTCAAGTCCTAGAAGTGCCAAGGTCGCGCCAAGGCAGGTCGAGGACATGTCCCAAGAACTCCCATCCGAGCCCAGATGTGCGCCTAAGCCGGGGTCCCTGTTCCGCCAGCAGTGGATCAGAGGTTCTCCCTCTACGCCAAGCCTGAAAACATTTGCGCCAAGCCTGAACGACGATGCGCTTCTATTATACTCCTAACGTACTTCAAAAGCGCGGTCCCAGATCCTGCTTACGAAGACAGTCAAAAATCCAAGTTTGGCCAGCTTGCGTTCCCACTTGCCAGCTTGCATTCACACTTTCGGCCATGCTCTGATTGGTTCGAATAGATTTTAAAGACTTTATAATTAATTAAAAGTAAAATAACTTTCCCTATTCCTATACGACATGGTTTTACCAATCTGTATAGAACAAGGTTATACCAATCCTTAAAGAACAAGGTTATACCAATCCTTATAGAACAAGGTTTTCCCTTGTCTATAAAAAGGAGAATCAGATAGAGGATTGGGGACGTTTTTGGTTTCTGGAAAAACAGAGACCTGAGCCACAGAGTTCCGTTTTGGTTTTCTAGAGAATTGGACGTGGAGCTTGGAGAAGAAGGCCCTGCCGTGTCTTTTGCTGCATCTGTTCTTAACAATCTCTTATGTACCCTTATTTTCATTATTGCAATTTACTTATGGATTCAATTATACTTGTGTTTATTTCAGTTATGTGTGAGTAGTCATTAGGATTAGGGCTGCTTGAAGCCCTAGCCATGTTAGCTTGTTAATTGGATTTCTGGCTCTTGATTATGATTGCTATGCATGCTGAATAAGTTGGATTACTATGCTTAATGAACTTAATTTATGCCTATAAGATTAGCTACCTTGTTTGCATATAATTATAGATGTAATTGCTTGAGTGACCGTCATATCATCTTGTGATTTGGAGCATCGAAAGTATTCGTACTTGTAATCTTAACTCATGACGACCTAGGATTGCATGCCACTTTGCTAGGCTAATGTGGTGTCATTAAATTCTCTTTAAACTTCATGCATCATCTTAAAAGGTAGGTGATAGACGCTCTAGGCATATGCCCTGTTTAGAACATGCTAAGTAAGAGGGAATAAGATGTGTCTAGTGAACCAACGCCAGGTCCTAGGCACGGGCACCTAATTCAGAAAATGCGTAGTAATTAGGTCAAGGAAATTTGGTTAAGAGCTATAATTGGTTAGAGTGGATAGTAAGCCTTAATTCGCCTTAGTTAACAACCTCTCATTCTTGCATTGTTATTTTCTGCACTTTGATTTACTTGTCTTTAAATTTCAGTTATCACATCATAAACCCCCCTCTTGCGTGTGTGTGTGTGTGTGTTTTTATTTAAGTTAACAAATCTGAACTAAATTGGTCATAACGTTGATACAAGTCCTCGAGGGATCGACTCTTGCTGTGCTACTATACTATACTTATCGATTTGTGCACTTGCAATGATTTTATAACTATTAGAATTGAATTGCATATTTCTTGCTCTTTAAATCTACCAACAGCCACCACCCAAGGGCAATGACCCAGGCCCTCCTGCCTTGCCGTGTGTCATTTAATCCAAAAGGTTTGAGCATTGTCTTTATGACACAGGAGCCTTTGTAAGTATCATGCCTTTTCATATTTACAATTCACTTGCATTAGGAGATTTAAAACCTACTCAATTGTGTGTTAGACTTGCTAATTCATAGGTGACACAACTTATGGGCATGATTGAAGGTGTTATAGTGCCAATAGGAGATACATGCATACTTGCTGATTTTTATATCTAGAAAATGGAACAGACTATTGAAAGTGAGGACCCTCCCTTGGTCTTTGGGAGACCTCTCTTGGCCACTATAAATTCTGAAATCAATTTGAACCAAGGCCAAATATCAATCAAAGTGTTAGATAAAACTTGGACCTTTTTCATGCATCACACTTTGCAATATCCACAAGAGCCTATAATTGATTTTCCCTTAAACACTATGGAATTTTTATTGCATCAAACTATTCAAACTGCATGTATAGATGACCCTCTTGAGAAGGCCCTCACCTTGCCTTCTCAAAGTGACAATGGCCTAGATGGCCGTGTGATTGAGGAATTACACATGCTTGAGGTCATGCCTTCACTCACAACCTCAAAGCTATTCATGTTTGAAACCTTGCCTCTCAAGGAAGAAAAGACTCTTCCTTCAAGCTCCCAACCTTGAACTCAAGCCTTTGCCTGGGCACTTGAAATATGCATTCCTAGGTTATATGTAAACCTTTCCTGTCATTATTGCTTCTAACCTAACAATTATGCAAGAGAGTCAATTAGTGCAGGTTCTTAGGGCCAATATGCAAGATATTGGATGGAGCACTGTTGACATCAAGGGGATAAGCCCTTCCAAGTGCATGCACAGAATCATACTTGAGGAGGAGGCCAAACCAACAAGGGAGGCACAGAGACGTCTCAATCCTCCTATGAAAGAGGTAGTCAAGAAGGAAGTCCTCAAGCTTTTGGATGTAGGAATCATCTACCCCATCTCAGATTCCAAGTGGGTGAGCCCAGTTCAAGTAGTGCCTAAAAAGAGTGGCATCAATGTTATAAATAATGAGCAGGATGAGCTTGTCCCTCAAAGAGTTCAAACGGGTTAGAGAGTATGCATAGATTATAGGAAACTTAATTCTACTCCTTGAAAGACTGGCAGGACACTCTCACTTTTGTTTCATAGATGGCTATTCAAGTTACAATCAAATTGCCATAGTACCTGAGGACCAAGAGAAGACAACCTTCACATGTCCCTATGACACTTTTGCCTATAGGAGGATGCGCTTTGGCATTTGCAATGCCCCTGCCACCTTTCAAAGATGCATGATGAGCATATTTTCAGACATGGTAGAAGACATCATTGAGGTATTTATGGATGATTTTTCCGTCTACGGAAATTCATTTGATTTATGCCTAACAAACTTGTCAAGAGTACTAGAAAGAGGATGGGAGTCCAATTTGATTCTCAATTGGGAAAAATGTCACTTTACAGTACAAGAAGGCATTGTGCTAGGCCGTGTCATACCAAGCCGTGGCATAGAGGTGGACAAGGCCAAAATTGATGTCATTAGTGGTCTGCCCTACCCCACTTCAGTCAAGGAGGTCAGATCCTTCTTAGGACATGCAAGATTATATGGGAGATTCATCACGGATTTCTCCAAGATGACAAGACCCTTGTGCAATCTACTTGCCAAGGATGCTTCCTTTGACTTCAACCAAGCCTGCCGTGAGTCCTTTGAGGCCCTCAACAGCAAGCTCACGGCTGCCCCCATTATCATGCCACCAAGATGGGACCTGCCATTTGAGCTTATGTGTGATGCCTCAGACTATGCCATTGGGGCAGTCTTGGGTAAAAGAATAGATAAGTTACCCCATGTTATTTACTATGCAAGTAGGACTTTAAATGATGCCCAACTTAACTACTCTACTACTGAAAAGGAACTCTTAGTTGTGATATTTGCATTAGAGAAGTTTAGGTATTATTTGCTCCAAACAAAAGTTATTATCAATATTGAGCATGCAGCTCTTAAGTACCTTCCCAACAAGAAGGATGCCAAGCCAAGGCTCATTAGGTGGATGCTATTGCTACAAGAGTTTGATCTTATGATCAAACACAAGAAAGGAAGTGAGAACGTGGTGGCTGACCACTTGAGCCAAATCATCCACGGGTCCAATGAAGAAATGGACCAACTTCCTCTCCAAGAAAGCTTCCTTGATGAGCAGCTCTTCCACCTCAAAGCTTTTGACCCTTGGTATGCTGACATTATCAATTATCTTGCTACTAACTTGATTCCTTCTGATTTGTCTAGGTTTCAAAATGACAAGCTTGTCAAGCAAGCTAAGTATTACATTTGGAATGATCCCTATCTATGGAAACATTGGACTGATCAACTTATCAGGAGATGCATACCTGAAACCGAAGTCAAGTCCATCTTGGACTTTTGCCACAACAAGGCGTGTGGAGGCCACAATGGTGCCAAGAAGGCTGCCCTTAAAGTCCTTCAATGTGGATTCTATTTCCCAACTCTCTTCAAAGATTCACATGAGCATGTCATCATGTGTGACAAGTGCCAAAGACAAGGCAATATAGGCCCTAGAGATCAATTGCCCCTAAACCCTATTCTAGTTGTTGAAATCTTTGATGTTTGGGGCATTGACTTTATGGGACCCTTCCCTAACTCTTTTGGTTTCCTTTACATTCTACTTGGTATTGATTATGTTTCTAAATTGATGGAAGCAATTTCAACCAAGACTAATGATTCTACAGTAGTGTGTAGCTTCATTCAATCTCACTTCTTCTCAAGATTTGGCACACCACAGGCCATCATTAGTGATGGTGGTTCCCACTTTTGCAACAAGTCCTTTGAGGCACTCATGAGGAAGTATGGAGTCATGCATAGAATCTTAACCCCATACCATCCTCAGGCTAGTGGCCAAGCTATGATATCCAATCGTGAAGTCAAGGCCATCCTTGAGAAAACCGTGGGAAAATCAAGGAAAGATTGGTCCAATAGGCTCAATGATGCCCTTTGGGCATATAGGACTGCTTTCACGGCACCAATTGGCATGTCTCCATTTAGGCTTGTCCTTGGAAAATGATGCCATTTACCCGTGGAGTTAGAACACAACGTCTTTTGGGCCATTAAACGTGTTAACATGGACATGGATGAGGCAGGCCACCATACAAAGTTACAAATTCAGGAGCTTGAGGAACTAAGGAATGAAGCTTATGAAAGCTCCAGAGTCTACAAAGAAAATTCCAAGGCCTATCATGTTAAGCACTTGGTACGCAAGTTCTTCCAAGTAGGACAGAAGGTCCTTCTGTTCAATTCAAGATTGAGGCTCTTCCCTGGAAAGCTAAAATCTCGCTGGACAGGGCCCTATCTAGTGCTCAAAGTCCAACCACATAGTGCCGTGGAAGTCAAGCATGAAAAGTCAAGCCTTGAATTGAAAGTCAATGGCCACCGTTTGAAGCCTTATTATGATGCCTACCAAGAACTGCTAGCTCAAGTCATGTTTCTGGTCGTGCCACCCCTTGCTTAACTTGCAAGGCACGTCTTGACTAGACGTTAAATCAAGCGCTCCTAGGAGGCAGCCGAGCCCTAGTTTGTGACTCCTACCTTTTCTTTATGTTTTATGTTTTATGTTTTGTATGCCTCCTTTAAGTCTTTGCTTTTTGACCTTAGTGTTTCAACTTTTTAACATGGAGGACAATGTTTAGTTTAGGTTTGGGGGTGTGGATCAAACTTTTGCAACATTTAGGTTTGGGGGTACACGGCTAGAAACTTAGTACTTTACTTGTTAATAAGTTACATTGTTGAATTAGTCATTAGTGTCTCACTAGAGCCATGACATGCTTAAGTTTGTGCCTTATCTTTACACTTAATGCCTAACTTCAAGAAATTAAGCTAAAAGATTACTTTGTTTAAGTGAACCCTAGAAAATTAAGCTAAAAGAGACTATCCTATGTGAGAATTTGAGCCTAATGCCTTTCTTTTTGAGACATTTACTTTTATTTCTCTTAAATAATATTCAATTCTTTCCATATTGATTGATCTCATTACTATACTTTGCATTGGATTTTAAAGATATAACACCTTATGTAGAGGCTCTTGATCTTGAGTTTGATAAACCATAAGAAGTGATGTAGGCTATGCATGTTTGAACCCTCTAAAAGCCATAATTGTCCCATAGCATGCTCCCTTAACCCACTTTGAAGCCAAGCACTTAACCCTTTCTTTCTTCACCGACATCAAAACTGAGCCCTAGATAGGAAGCCCTCAATCTTGGCCATTCCCTATAGCTTAGGTTTTGACAAGGCAGTGCCAAATGAAGTTCATGACATGGAAGGGAAGACAAGCCTCAAAGTAAGAAAAATCAGAAACAAGTTGCAGGGGCACACCAAGGACTCGTTTGAGGGTGATAGGGTGTGGAGATTATATGGGTGACGCCATACTTTTTCATTAGGGTTTCAAATGATCGATTGCAGAAGTGCGTGCCCCCATCACTGATGATTGCCCTAGGTGCTTCGAACCTTGCAAAGATATGACCCTACAAAAAGCTCACAACTACTTTGGCATCGTTAGTTTTGGTAGGAATTGCTTCCACCCATTTAGGCACATAATCAATGACCAATAAAATGTAAAGATTACCAAAAGAGTTCGGAAAAGGTCCCATGAAATCAATGCCCCATAAGTCAAAGATTTCCACCACGAGGATAGGGTTTAATGGCATTTGATTTCGAGGGCCTATGTTACCTTGCCAGTTGCATCTGTCACACGTGAGTATGCACTCATATGCATCCTTGAAAAGTGTGGGCCAGTAAAAACCGCTTTGAAGTACCTTGAGAGCCGTTTTCTTAGCTCCAAAATGGCCTCCACATGCCAAGCTATGGCAGAAAGTTAGAATGGGTTTCATCTCGCCTTCCGGGATGCATCTTCGAATGATTTGATTGGGACAATGCTTCCATAAGTAAGGCTCATCCCAGACATAGTATTTAGCCAGTTTAGCCAGCTTGTCCTTTTAATACCTGCTCAAAGGTGAAGGAAATTTCTTAGTGGCAAGGTAATTAATGAGATCTGCATACCATGGATCGATGGCTTGGAGAGCGAAGATTGGTTCATCTGGGAATGTCTCAAGGAGTGGCAATTGATCAGCCTCATCGTTGGATCAAAGTATCAAGCAGCTCATATGGACAGCAACCATGTTTTCACTCCCCTTTTTATCTCAAATTTCGAGGTCAAACTCTAAGAAGTAACATCCATCGCATCAACCTTGGCTTAGCGTCTTTCTTGGTGAGGAGATACTTCAGTGCCGCATGATCCGTATAAACAATGACCTTGGTTTGAATCAAATAGGATATGAACTTTTCTAGGGAAAAGATGACGGCAAGAAGTTCCTTTTTCGTGGTGGAATATTTCAATTGGGCGTCATTCAGAGTCCTACTTGCGTAGTAGATGACATGCGGGAGTTTGTTCACACGCTGCCCCAAAACAACTCCTACGACAAAGTTCGAGGCATTACACATTAGTTTGAATGGCAAGTCCCTATCGGGGGGCCTAATGATGGGGGGTGCCTTGAGTTTAGCCTTGAGTGTGTTGAATGCCTCACGACATTCCTTAGTAAATTCAAAGGCAGCGTCCTTAGCCAAAAGACCGCACAAAGGTCTCATAATATTCGAGAAATCTTTGATGAATCGTCTGTAGAAACTGGCATGCCCTAAGAACGATCAAACTTCCTTGACTGTAGTAGGGTACGGCAGCCTCTCCACTATGTCCAACTTTGCTTTGTCCACCTCAATTCCATGACTCGAGATCTCACAGCCCAAGATGATTCCTTGTTGTACCATCAAGTGGCACTTCTCCCAATTTAGCACAAAGTTGCTTTCTTTGCATCGTTCCAGCAATCGGGATAGATTGGTTAAGAAAAGTTCGAATGAGTGCCCAAACACCGAGAAGTTGTCCATGAACACTTCAATTATATCCTCCACCATGTCAAAGAAGATGCTCATCATGAAGCGTTGGAAGGTAGCTGGGGCATTGCATAATCCAAACGGCATTCGTCTGTACACAAATGTACCATATGGGCATGTGAATGTCTTTTTTCTTGATCTCCCGGGGCGATAGCAATCTGACTATACCACGAGTAGTCGTCCAAGAAATAGTAATGGGAATGTCTCGCCAAGCGCTCAAGCATTTGATCGATGAAGGGCAATGGGAAGTGGTCCTTGTGTGTGGTTGTGTGTAGCCTTTGGTAATCAATGCACACTCTCCACCCCACCTGAACTCGTTGAGGTACAAGCTCATTGTTGGTAAATTTAAAGAGCAAGAAATATGCAATTTAATTCTAACAGTTATAAAATCCTTGCAAGTGCACAAATCGATAAGTATAGTATAGTAGCACAGCAAGAGTCGATCCCTCGATGACTTGTATCAACGTTATGACCAATTTAGTTCAGACTTGTTAACTTAAATAAAAAAACACACACACACACGCAAGAGGGGGGTTTATGATGTGATAACTGAAATTTAAAGACAAGTAAATCAAAGTGCAGAAAATAACAATGCAAGAATGAGAGGTTGTTAACTAAGGCGAATTAAGGCTTACTATCCACTCTAACCAATTATAGCTCTTAACCAAATTTCCTTGACCTAATTACTACGCATTTTTTGAATTAGGTGCCCGTGCCTAGGACCTGGCGTTGGTTCACTAGACACATCTTATTCCCTCTTACTTAGCATGTTCTAAACAGGGCATATGCCTAGAACGTCTATCACCTACCTTTTAAGATGATGCATGAAGTTTAAAGAGAATTTAATGACACCGCATTAGCCTAGCAAAGTGGCATGCAATCCTAGGTCGTCATGAGTTAAGATTACAAGTACGAATACTTTCGATGCTCCAAATCACAAGATGATATGACGGTCACTCAAGCAATTACATCTATAATTATATGCAAACAAGGTAGCTAATCTTATAGGCATAAATTAAGTTCATTAAGCATAGTAATCCAACTTATTCAGCATGCATAGCAATCATAATCAAGAGCCAGAAATCCAATCAATAAGCTAACATGGCTAGGGCTTCAAGCAGCCCTAATCCTAATGACTACTCACACATAACTGAAATAAACACAAGTATAATTGAATCCATAAGTAAATTGCAATAATGAAAATAAGGGTACAGAAGAGATTGTTAAGAACAGATGCAGCAGAAGACACGGCAGGGCCTTCTTCTCCAAGCTCCAAGTCCAATAATCTAAGTGAAAGATTATCTCCGAAAATATATGGTCCCTAATTCTCTAGAAAACCAAAACGGAACTCTGTGGCTCAGGTCTCTGTTTTCCCAGAAACAAAAACGCCTCTAGCTAATTATCTCTCCCCCAAAACACTGAACAAAGGCTCCCTTTTATAGACAAAGGGAAAACCTTGTTCTATAAGGATTGGTATAACCTTGTTCTATACAGATTGGTAAAACCATGTCCTATAGGAATAGGGAAAGTTATTTTACTTTTAATTAATTATAAAGTTTTTAAAATCTATTCGAACCAATCAGAGCATGGCCGGAAGTGTGAATGCAAGCTGGCAAGTGGGAACGCAAGCTGGCCAAACTTGGATTTTTAACTGTCTTCGTAATCAGGATCTGGGACCGCGCTTTTGAAGTACGTTAGGAGTATAATAGAAGCGCATCGTCATTCAGGCTTGGCGCAAATGTTGTCAGGCTTGGCGCAGAGGGAGAACCTCTGATCCACCGCTGGCGGAACAGGGACCCCGGCTTGGGAGCACTTCTGGGCTCGGATGGGAGTTCTTGGGACATGTCCTCGACCTGCCTTGGCGCGACCTTGGCACTTCTAGGACTTGACCTTGATGTCATGAAACATAAGTTCGGGACCCGGAGGGCCTGATATGAGGTACTTGGCCAGTGGCCCAAAATAGGCGCACTGGCGCACTGGCGCACTCAGGACTCCGTTCAGGACCTGATATTGAAATGAGGACATCTCCTTCATCTGGACTCCGATTTGAGTCATTCTTTTTGCGTTCTTTCCAGATTTTTCCTATCTTTCTAACTCTGCACAAGTCTCACAAGATTGATCATTTTCTACTATTGATGGCACGAAATCATTCAAAAGACATGTAAGAGAGGCATATAAAGACCTCAAAATGATGCATAAATAACGACTGATCAAATACCCCCAAACCTATCTTTTGCTAGTCCCTGAGCAAAACAAATGCTAACAAAATGAAAAGACTCGATTTTAGTTAAGATAGAACATTTAAACCCCTAGGTTCACCTAGTAGGAGGAGTTTTGTCTCCTGAGGCTTATAACAGTACGATACCCACAAACATTTTACTTAAACAAAAAGATGCTAGATATAGTACTCTTAACAAGCTAATAAGAATCAAAGTAAGTAGACATGCTTTGCAGAACTAAAAGGAATGCCATAGCCGTGAGTGTCATGTGAAGGTGTACGTGTATAAATGCCAATATTTTCAGGTGATCAAGTTTGAAAACAACTTCATCTAAGTGCCCTAGAAAGATTTCGCCTCGACTCTAATCCTCACTAGGCAACTCTCAATTCACACAAGAATCCTAGGCTTACACTCTTTTCAAGCATATGTGATGAGTTTATGTTATGAAATTCGAATTTAATCACATATGAGTAACAATGAAGAATAGCACTTTATGGAAATAAAGATCTCATGAAAGGAATTGAACTTTAAGAACATAGATACGTACCTTAATCCGCAGTATGATTGTCCATAAGATCAGTTAGGTCTTCCTTTTTAGGTTGTATTGAGGCTAAGCTTTGGGGTTTAGCAAGGAAGGATGGGATTCAAACAACCTGAGTTGTGCCAAGGCATGAGAAGTCATGAATTGAACTTGGAATTTCTGAACTGAATCCTTTCTTAAGGCCCACGGCATTGTGCTTTCTTGATGATTTATTTTGTGGCTCTTGTGGCTTATTTTGAGGCTCTTGTGGCTTATTTTGAGACTCTTGGCTCAATTGGCTCAATTCACTTTGTTTTTCACTTATTTTTTTCCTTCTTTTTCTCAACGTTTCTTTCTTTCTTTTGATTTGAACGTTTTTTGTTTATGTTCGTCTTTGAATTTAATTGAACCAAGATCATGCAATGATTTCCTCAAATTTTCATGCAGCTTGCAACTTGTAAAAATTTTCTTTACTTTTGAACTTTCAATTGACGCCAATGTCCTTTGAATTGGGCAGCATCTTCTTTCACCTCTTATTCTCACCATGAATCTCATTTATGGCAACCTTAGCACAAACTGAGGTTATAGGGTATGGCTGTGATGAATGGCTAAGTATTTTGGGTTAGGTTATACTTTGGGTGATGAAAGAAAAGGTTGAGTGTTTGGCTTCAAAATTGGCTTAGGGAGCATGCAATAGGGTAGGATAAGGCCTTTAGAGGTTAAAGCACACATAGCCTACATCATTTCTTATGGCAAAGCATACATTAAATCAAGAGTATCTAAATGATGTTAGTTCTTTAAAATTCAATGCAAATATGATGTAATGAGATCAACAATTAAGAACAAAAGTGATGAGTGTTTAAGAGTAGAAACAAGTATATCCCTCAGAAAGAATGGCAATTAGGCTCAAAGATCTCACAGGGTAGTCTCCACTAATTTTCTAAGGTTCACTCAAATTCAGTTATTTCGTTCACTTAATCACTTAAAACATGGCATTATGAAGTGCAAATTATGAACTACTTGACCATGGCATGACTCTTAGTAAAGCAAAGATAGTTAACTTAGCATATACATTCCTATTAACAAGTTATCATACTAATCACAAGCAGAAATTTAAATGTCCTGGCCGTGTATCACCCCCAACCTACTTGTTTCGATATGCAAAATTTTAAATCCACACCCCCAAACCTAAACTGAACATTGTCCTCAATGTGATAAGCAGTAAGCTTGACAACAGTAGAAAGGTTTGAGAGATATAACGGGCAGCAACAGAAAAGGAAGTGAGAAATACAAACCAGGGCTAGGCTGCCTCCTAGGAGCGCTTTATTTAACGTCTAGGCAAGACGGGGCTGACATGCTAGGAGCTGGGCGCATGCGGAGTTGCAGGGTTGACTGCACTTGGATTAGAAAGGTCCTTCAAGTAGTGTTTGAGGCGGTGGCCATTTACCTTGAACGGATCCTGCCGTTCCGGGTGCTGGATTTCAACTGCACCATGAGGAAAAACGTTAGTAATAATAAATGGTCCAGTCCATCTTGAACGCAACTTACCTGGCATTAGTCTGAGCCGGGAGTCAAAGAGGAGGACTTCCTGTCCGATGTGAAAGTCCTTGGGCTGAATGCGCTTGTCGTGGAAAGCTTTGGTCTTTTCCTTGTAGATACGAGCACTGTCAAAGGCCTCATTTCGCAACTCCTCTAATTCACTTAGCTGAAGCTTCCTATGTATTCCAGCGTCATCGCAGTTCAGGTTCATCTGCTTGATAGCCCAGAATGCTTTATGCTCCAATTCCACTGGTAGGTGGCAGCCTTTTCCAAAAACCAGCCGGAAAGGAGACATGCCAATCGGGGTCTTGTATGCGGTCCGATCGGCCCACAGCGCATCATTCAATTTGCTGGACCAATCTTTGCAGTTAGGATTTACCATTTTTTTCCAATATGGCCTTTACTTCCCGATTGGACACTTCGGCTTGGCCACTCGTTTCAGGGTGATACGGTGTTGAGACCTTGTGGGTGACGCCATACTTCTTCATTAGGGCTGCAAACGAATGATTGCAGAAGTGTGCCCCCCCATCGCTGATGATTGCCCTAGGTGCGCCGAATCTGGCTAAGATGTGACTCTGTAAAAAACGCACCACTACTTTGGCGTCGTTAGTTTTGGTGGGAATTGCTTCCACCCATTTGGAGACATAATCAACTGCAAGCAGAATATAAAGATTGCCAAAGGAATTCGGAAAAGGCCCCATAAAATCAATGCCCCATACGTCGACGATTTCGACCACAAGAATAGGGTGTAATGGCATTTGATTTCGAGGGCCGATGTTACCTAGGTGTTGGCAGCGGTCACAGGTGAGTACAAATTCGTGTGCATCCTTGAAAAGTGTGGGCCAGTAGAGTCCACTTTGGAGTACCTTGAGGGCTGTTTTCTTAGCTCCAAAATGGCCCCCACATGCCAAACTATGGCAAAAAGTCAAGACGGATTTCATCTCGTCTTCTGGGATGCAGCGCCGAATGATTTGGTCTGGACAATGCTTCCATAGGTACGGCTCATCCCATATGTAGTACTTAGCTTGTTTAGCCAGCTTGTCCTTTTGGTACCTGTTTAAAGATGAAGGAATTTGCTTAGTGACAAGGTAATTAATGAGATCGGCATACCATGGATCAATAGCTTGGATTACGAAGAGTTGTTCGTCAGGAAAGGTCTCGAGGAGGGGCAACTGATCGGCCTCTTCATTGGAACTGTGAAGCAATCGGCTCATATGGTCAGCGACCACGTTTTCGCTGCCCTTCTTGTCTCTGATTTCAAGGTCGAATTCCTGGAGCAGTAGCATCCAACGTAGCAACCTTGGCTTGGCGTCCTTTTTAGTGAGCAGATACTTCAAGGCAGCATGATCCGTGTATACTATGACCTTGGTTTGAATTAGATATGAACGGAACTTCTCCAGGGCAAAGATAACAGCAAGGAGCTCCTTCTCGGTGGTGGAGTAGTTCAGCTGGGCATCATTCAGGGTTAGGCTTGCATAGTAAATGACATGAGGGAGCTTGTCAACACGCTGTCCCAAAACTGCTCCTATGGCGAAGTCTGAGGCATCACACATTAGTTCGAATGGTAAGTCCCAATTCGGTGGCATGATGATGGGTGATGCCGTGAGCTTTGCCTTGAGTGTGTTGAATGCCTCACGGCATCCCATAGTGAACTCAAATGTGGCGTCCTTGGCTAGAAGATCACACAAAGGTCTTGTGATTTTCGAGAAATCTTTGATGAATCTGCGGTAAAAGCCAGCATGCCCTAAGAACGATCGAACCTCTTTGACTGTAGTGGGGTACGGCAGCCTCTCTACTATGTCTAACTTTGCTTTGTCCACTTCAATGCCTCGGCTAGAGATCACATGACCCAAGACAATTCCCTGTTGTACCATGAAATGGCACTTTTCCCAGTTCAGCACTAAGTTGCTTTCTCTGCACCGTTCCAGTACTCGGGTTAGGTTAACTAAGCACAGTTCGAATGAATGTCCAAACACTGAGAAGCCGTCCATGAATACTTCAATTATATCTTCCACCATATCGGAGAAGATGCTCATCATGCAACGCTGAAAGGTAGCTGGGGCATTGCACAATCCAAACGGCATTCTTCTGTATGCAAAGGTGCCATATGGGCATGTGAATGTTGTTTTTTCTTGATCTTCGGGTGCAATAGCAATCTGATTGTATCCTGAGTAGCCGTCCAAGAAGCAATAGTGGGAGTGTCCAGCCAGGCGCTCGAGCATTTGATCAATGAAGGGCAAAGGAAAGTGGTCCTTACGTGTGGTTATATTTAGCTTTCGATAGTCGATGCACACTCTCCATCCTGTTTGAATCCGTTGAGGTACAAGCTCATCCTGCTCGTTTTTAACCACTGTGATCCCACTTTTCTTTGGCACGACCTGGACTGGGCTCACCCACTTGGAGTCACTAATTGGATAGATGACTCCAACGTCCAAGAGCTTTAGGACTTCTTTCTTCACGACCTCCTTCATAGGTGGATGCAATCGCCTCTGTGCCTCCCGTGATGGTTTGGAGTCTTCCTCCAGTAGTATCCGATGCATGCATTTTGCGGGGCTTATGCCTTTGATGTCAGCTATTGTCCATCCAATTGCCGTTTGATTGACCTTAAGGACGTGAACCAATGCCTTTTCCTCTTTCGTACTTAGGGTAGATGCAATGATGACTGGAAGGGTTTGATTGTCGCCCAAATATGCATACTTTAAGTGCTCGGGCAAGGGCTTCAGCTCGAGTTCAGGAGCCTTTATGATGGACGGCAGGGTTTTCTGACTTGTGAATGGTAACGCTTCGAGGGGAGGCCTGTGCAATGGGAGGGCTGGCATGATGTCAAGGGCTCGTACCTCTTTGATCACGCTATCTGTAAGTGAATCCACAGTGTGTGGGTTACTAGTAACGGCCTTCTCAAGGTCATCCGTCATGCAAGAATGAGCAATTGTCTCCCGTAGCAGTAAGTCCATTGTGTTTAACGGAAAATCTACAATAGGCTCGGCAGGGTACTGGATGGTGTCATGGATGGAGAATGTCCGAAGCTGGTCCAGGACCTTGATGGAGACCTGGCCCTTTCTGACGTCGATGAGGCACTCGGCTGTGGCTAGTAAGGGCCTTCCGAAGATGAGGGGAGGTTCCTCACTTTTGTCAATTCTGTCCATTCTTAGTACGTAGAAGTCGGCAGGGATGCATGTATCTCCGATTTGTACCAGTACGTCCTCAAGAACCCCCATTAGGTTGGTTACAGAAGCGTTAGCCAACCTGACACATAGGTGCGTGGGCTTGAGTGCGCCTAGGTTGAGTGACCTGTAAATGTGGAATGGCATGATGTTCACTGATGCTCCCGTGTCGCAAAGGCAATGTTCGAATCTTTTTGACTGAATGACACATGGAAGGGATGGCGGCCCAGGATCATTGGCCTTAAGGGGCATGCGCAAAAGGGCAGCCGAGCAGGCCATAGGGATGTCAATGGTGTCCGTGGAGCTAAAACCACGCTTTCCTGCAACTAAGTCCTTGATCAGCTTTGCAAAGATAGGCATGTGCTTGACAATTTTATGGAAAGGCAGTGTGATCTGAAGCTTCTGCAACATGCTGATGATTTCTTCCTCAAAGTCCTCCTTTTGCTTATTCCTGTTTTGGAACCTGCGAGGAAATGGATAATCAACATTATTAGCTAACTCAAAAGGGACTTTTTTAGAATTGGAATTCTGAGGTTTAGAGTTAGAAGTATTCGAGTGCTGCGACTTGGGCTTAGGAGCAGGTTGCATGCCAGCCGTGGCCGAAGTAGGCGCAGTGTCAGGTCCTCTTTACGGTAGGGCACTTGGTGACTCATTGGACTGGTTCTGCGCCAGAGGTGTTGGCCGTGGCATGTTTTGCGGCGCCCCCTGGTCGGTGATCCTTGGCAGAGTAGGTTGAGGCTCAGTTTCAGGTCCTGTGAGGGTGGCATATGTGGGGTCTTGAAGTGGTGTTTCCTTCTCCAGCGTGATGGCATTAGCCGTAGGATTGTGAAATCCTTTCGGATTTACCAGGACTTGACTCGGTAGCTTGCCCTGCTCCCGCTGATTTAGTTGGTTCGCCACCTGTCCCATTGACGCTCCAAGTTTGCAATTGCATTTTTGAAGTCTCCCGTCTGACTCTGGCTATCGTGCATGAATTTTATGAGTTGAGCCTGCTGTTGAGTCAGGATATGGATGGATTCCTCAACAGACTTGCTTCCGCCATTCTGGTTTGAGGAAGGACCGTGGTAGTTCCCCTGAGGGCCTGCGGCTTGCTGCTCAAATCCAGGGGGTGGCATGGGATTCGCGGCTGCTTGATTGTTGCTCCAACAGAAATTAGGATGATTTCTCCACCCCGGATTGTAAGTGTTGGAATATGGGTCATTCCGGGGTCGAGAATTGCTATTGAACCCTCCAGCAAAGTTGGCCTCTTCCACAACCGGGCAGTCCAGGGATGTGTGGCCCTGAATTGAACATACCTCGCAGATGTGAACTCCTTTGGCTTTCTCGCTACACAATTGTTTTACCATTGCCGTGAGCTGAGCAATGGCGTCATCTTTGTATTTGGCGGATGCATCACCCGTAGCTCTAGAGGAGGGACCCCTGTAGCTGAACTGTTTTTCCCTTTGAGCAATGTTCTCAAAGGCGGTCCTTGCTTCCTCGGCTGTTCCTTCTAGAATCCCTTGGGATTGAGAATCCACCATTGTCCGATCGCTAGTTTTCAAGCCTCCATAGAAGTATAGCATAAGATGATGGGCATCAATATGGTGGTGGGGGCACGCCCGTAACATCTGATTGAACCGCTCCCAAAACTCGTAGAAAGACTCCTCCATGTCTTGCCATGGGTTCATGATCTTGGACTTTAACTCATTTGTCTTTTCCACGGGAAAGTACTGTGTTAAGAATTTGGACGTCAAGTCCCTCCAAGAGTGAATGGAAGCCGGCGCCAATGAATGAAACCATGTCTTGGCGCGATCCTTGAGACTAAAGTGAAAAAGCCGCAGGCGGATTTCAGATTCTGTCATTCCATTGATGCGCAGTGTTGAACAAACCTCAACAAATTCCTTGATATGAAAGTGCGGGTCCTCGCCCGCAAGGCCGTGGAATGTAGGCAGCATGTGAATTGTCCCCGACTTTAATTCGAAGTTTGCCACTGTTGACTCGGGAAAAACAATTGGAAATTGATCCTCCGAGACATGGGGCATGGCAAAATCCTTAAGGCGCCATGGGGCTTGCGGTACTAGACCACATTCCAGGCCCTGCTCTTCTCTGTGGTCCGCCATCCTCCTTGGGCTTGGTGGCGGGGAGCCGTGGACTGAAGATGCTTACGATGATGGTCCACTTGATGACCCGTGCACTGAACCTTGGAATGACATACACGGGTACCTAACAAAAAAGAAAAAAAAACTAAGTTACAAATCTAAACTTGAATGGGCACCGTTGAGGGACAAGTCCCCGGCAACGGCGCCAAAAACTTATTGGTAAATTTAAAGAGCAAGAAATATGCAATTTAATTCTAACAGTTATAAAATCCTTGCAAGTGCACAAATCGATAAGTATAGTATAGTAGCACAGCAAGAGTCGATCCCTCGAGGACTTGTATCAACGTTATGACCAATTTAGTTCAGATTTGTTAACTTAAATAAAAACACACACACACACACACGCAAGAGGGGGGTTTATGATGTGATAACTGAAATTTAAAGACAAGTAAATCAAAGTGCAGAAAATAACAATGCAAGAATGAGAGGTTGTTAACTAAGGCGAATTAAGGCTTACTATCCACTCTAACCAATTATAGCTCTTAACCAAATTTCCTTGACCTAATTACTATGCATTTTCTGAATTAGGTGCCCGTGCCTAGGACCTGGCGTTGGTTCACTAGACACATCTTATTCCCTCTTACTTAGCATGTTCTAAACAGGGCATATGCCTAGAACGTCTATCACCTACCTTTTAAGATGATGCATGAAGTTTAAAGAGAATTTAATGACACCGCATTAGCCTAGCAAAGTGGCATGCAATCCTAGGTCGTCATGAGTTAAGATTACAAGTACGAATACTTTCGATGCTCCAAATCACAAGATGATATGACGGTCACTCAAGCAATTACATCTATAATTATATGCAAACAAGGTAGCTAATCTTATAGGCATAAATTAAGTTCATTAAGCATAGTAATCCAACTTATTCAGCATGCATAGCAATCATAATCAAGAGCCAGAAATCCAATCAATAAGCTAACATGGCTAGGGCTTCAAGCAGCCCTAATCCTAATGACTACTCACACATAACTGAAATAAACACAAGTATAATTGAATCCATAAGTAAATTGCAATAATGAAAATAAGGGTACAGAAGAGATTGTTAAGAACAGATGCAGCAGAAGACACGGCAGGGCCTTCTTCTCCAAGCTCCACGTCCAATAATCTAAGTGAAAGATTATCTCCGAAAATATATGGTCCCTAATTCTCTAGAAAACCAAAACGGAACTCTGTGGCTCAGGTCTCTGTTTTCCCAGAAACAAAAACGCCTCTAGCTAATTATCTCTCCCCCAAAACACTGAACAAAGGCTCCCTTTTATAGACAAAGGGAAAACCTTGTTCTATAAGGATTGGTATAACCTTGTTCTATACAGATTGGTAAAACCATGTCCTATAGGAATAGGGAAAGTTATTTTACTTTTAATTAATTATAAAGTTTTTAAAATCTATTCGAACGAATCAGAGCATGGCCGGAAGTGTGAATGCAAGCTGGCAAGTGGGAACGCAAGCTGGCCAAACTTGGATTTTTGACTGTCTTCGTAATCAGGATCTGGGACCGCGCTTTTGAAGTACGTTAGGAGTATAATAGAAGCGCATCGTCGTTCAGGCTTGGCGCAAATGTTGTCAGGCTTGGCGCAGAGGGAGAACCTCTGATCCACTGCTGGCGGAACAGGGACCCCGGCTTGGGAGCACTTCTGGGCTCGGATGGGAGTTCTTGGGACATGTCCTCGACCTGCCTTGGCGCGACCTTGGCACTTCTAGGACTTGACCTTGATGTCATGAAACACAAGTTCGGGACCCGGAGGGCCTGATATGAGGTACTTGGCCAGTGGCCCAAAATAGGCGCACTGGCGCACTGGCGCACTGGCGCACTCAGGACTCCGTTCAGGAACTGATATTGAAATGAGGACATCTCCTTCATCTGGACTCCGATTTGAGTCATTCTTTTTGCGTTCTTTCCAGATTTTTCCTATCTTTCTAACTCTGCACAAGTCTCACAAGATTGATCATTTTCTACTATTGATGGCACGAAATCATTCAAAAGACATGTAAGAGAGGCATATAAAGACCTCAAAATGATGCATAAATAACGACTGATCACTCATCATGTTCATTTTTAACGACTCTGATCCCGCTCTTCTTTGGCACGACTTGAACTGGGCTCACCCACTTGGAATCGTTAATTGGATAGATGATTCCAACGTCTAGAAGTTTAAGTACTTCTTTCTTCACGACTTCCTTCATAGGTGGATTCAACCGCCTTTGCGCCTCCCTTGATGGTTTGGAGTCTTCTTCAAGAAGTATCCAATGTATGCACTTCACAGGACTTATGCCTTTGATATCGGCGATCGTCCATCCAATTTCCGTTTGATTTACTTTAAGAACTTGAACCAATGCCTTCTCTTCTTCTGTACTTAGGTTAGATGCAATGATGATGGGAAGGGTTTGATTGTCGCCTAAATACGCATATTTCAAGTGTTCTGGCAAGGCTTCAACTCGAGTTCAGGTGCCTTGATGATGGATGGCAGGGTCCTTGGAGCCGTGAGAGGTAAAGCTTCGAAGGGAGGCTTGTAGAATGGAAGTTCTGGTACGGTATCAAGGAACTAAGCCTCCTCAATCAAGTTCTCATCAAGGGACTCCTCGGTGTGTGAAGTGTTCGTGATGGCTTTCTCTAAATCATCTGTCATGCATGAATTGGTGATTGTTTTCTGCAGTAGCATGTCCATCGTATTCAACAGAAAGTCCACGATAGGTTCCGCGGGATATTGAATTGCGTCGTGAATAGAGAATGTCTGCAGCTTGTCCAAGGCTTTGATGGATACTTGGCCGTTTTTGACATCAATGAGGGATTCTGCTGTGGCTAGTAGTGGCCTTCCAAAGATGAGTGGAGGCTCCTCGTTCTTGTCGATTATGTCCATGCTTAGAATGTAGAAATCAGTCGGGATGCATGTATATCCGATTTCTACCAACACGTCTTAGAGTACGCCCATGTGATTAGTAATAGAGGCATTAGCTAATCTCACACAAAAGTGTGTTGGTTTGAGCTCTCCCAAGTTGAGCGATTTGTAGATGTGATAAGGCATATGTTGATTGAAGATCCCGTATCGCAAAGGCAACGCTCGAAGCGTTAGATTGAATGATGCATGGGAGTGATGGGGGCCCAGGATCGTTGGCTTTAAGGGGCATGCGCAAAAGTGCAGCAGAGTATGCCTTAGGAATTTCGACGATGTCAGTAGAGCTGAAACCATGCTTTCCTGCTACTAAGTCCTTAATGAGCTTTTCGAAGATAGGCATGTGCCTGATAATTTTATGGAAAGGCAGTGTGATTTGAAGCTTTTGTAACATGCTGATGATTTCCTCCTCGAATTCCTCCTTTTTCTTATTCTTGTTTTGGAACATGTGAGGAAACAGAAGTTCCACGTCATTAGTTAACTCAAATGTAACTTTTTTAGTTGTTTTAAGATTTGAATTTTGAGTTTTAGAGTTAGGATTATTTGAGTGCTGCGAATTGGCCTTGGGACACAAGACCGTGGTGTTGTCTTTGGAAGCTGAATTGGAGGCACTAGTGGCTCCTTGTGATCCTGCCGTGGACGTGCCCTGACCATTGGGTGCAGTTTGGCGTACAATTGAGTCCTCTGGTGTGCTGGAATGTGGCTGCAGCAGAGCTCCTGGTGTAGAAACTAGGGTGGTTAGCGGTGAGATATGGGACATGGTTCTCGGTGCTTCACTGGGCACAGCTCGCAGTGCAGGGCCTATTTCTGTCTCGGCAGCAAGGTGAAGTCCTTGCTTACTGTTCTACGACAAGGTACTTGGCATGTGCAGCAGCATATCCTGCGGCGTGGTTTGGTTCCAAGTTTGTGGCATGCCGTAAGGCATGGCCTGTTGAGGTGCTTGTGGCACATGCATGGTCATGGCAGATGGATGTATGGAGGGTGTCACGATGAATTCATCTTGCTCATTGTCAAGTCCGCCACTGTCTTCTTCATAGGCAGCATAAGTAGGGCCTTGGAGTTGCGTTCCACTGCTAAGGGTGATGGAGTTTTCCATAGGATTGTGGAATCCATTAGGATTTACCAACACTTGACTTGGTAGCTTCCCTTGCTCCCTTTGATTCCACTGATTTGCAATATGTCCCATTTGACGATCTAATTTTGGGATTGCATTATCCGTCTTCGTCATGAAACTTTCTGTCTTCACCATAACAGAATGAGTGCTTTGAGCCATGCTATGGACGAGTTCTTCTAGGGACTTAGTTCCACCGCCTTGTTGTGGTGAGGGGTCATGCTGAGGCACTTGAGGGGCTGTGGCTTGTTGACGGAACCCAGGGGGCGGCAAAGGGTTTGCAGCATTCTAATTGTTATTCCAACGGAAGTTTGGATGATTTTTCCACCCTTAATTGTAAGTGTTGGAATATGGATCATTCCGGGGCCGTGAATTGTTGAAGCCTCCAGCGAAGTTAGCTTCTTCCACCGATGGACATTCTTGGGAAGTATGCCCCTGAATTGAACATGCAGATTTGACCTCCTTTCGCCTTCTCATTGCAAAGCTTTTTCACCATTGTCGTAAGTTGGGCAATGGCGTCATCTTAGTCATTGGTGTACACATCACCAGTAGCCCTAGAGGAATGACCTCTGTAGCTAAATTGTTTCTCCCTTTGAGCGATATTCTCAAAGGCAGTTCGCGCCTCCGCAGCCTTTCCATGGAGAATCCCTAGGGATTGTGAGTTCACCATGGTGACATAGCCGGTCTTCAATCCTCCATAAAAGTACAACATCAAGTGATCCTCGTTGATGTTGTGATGAGGGCACGCCCTTAGCATTTGATTGAAGCGCTCCCAAAATTCGTAGAAGGACATATCCATGGCTTGCCGTGGGTTCATGATTTTTTCCTTCCACTCGTTCGTCTTTTTCACGAGGTAGTATTGCGTCAGGAATTTGGACGACAAGTCCCTCCATGAGTGGATTGAAGCTGGCGCCAATGAGTGAAACCATGCCTTAGCGCGATCCATGAGACTGAAGTGAAAAAGCCTTAGGCGAATTTCAACTTCCGTCATTCCGTTGATGCGCAACGTTGAGCAGACTTCCATGAATTCCTTAATGTGTAAGTGCGGATCCTCTCTGGAAAGTCCGTGAAACGTCGGCAATATGTGAATCATTCCAGACTTCAACTCGAAGTTCGCCACCGTGGATGTGGGAAACACAAACAAAAATTGATCCTCCGAGACATGTGGTGTTTCAAAATCCTTTAGGCATTTTTAAAGACTTCTCGAAACTTGCCATGTCCTGAACCTAAGCAGCTAGTCCAAACCATGTCTTGGGCAGGTTTCAATGTAACTTGATGGATTATAGGCTTGGGCTCACTTAGAAGCTGTTAGAACTTGGAGATCGCAAAACTGCACCATAATTAGGGCGCATACGTGTCTTGAAGTGCGCCACTAGCACATCATGATGAGATGTCTTTAGAGGGATCTAGGACCGCACCACCTAAGTGCACCATGGACATAGTAGAAGCGCATTTTTGACTTGGCTAAGTACACAAGTTTCAGAATTGGAGCAGGCCATGAAATCTGTTCTACCGCTAGCGTATCCTTGAGGGACCAGAGACGTGGTGCAGGGCACGATTTGGAACACACCCCAATCCTCGTCCTTGTACTGCGCTTCGGAAGCGCACCACTGGATGGTCATAAGCACATCTGATACTAGGTAGGCGCACTTGACACGTCACATGCGCACATTTTCTAAGTTGGTGCTACTACTGGTGGACAGGGACCTGCCCTATGCATGTCCAGGGACACAGTTTAGTCGCAGTCTGGGACTCGGTAGGGATACGCCAGGGACTCTGTTTTCAAGTTGAGATAACGTATTCATTATAACTCTGATTTGAGCCTTTCTTTTTGCGTTCTTCTCATAATTCACCTAACTTTCCAAATTTGTACAAGTCTCACAAGATTGATCATTTTCTACTATTGACGGCATGAAATCATTCAAAAGACATGTAAGAGAGGTACTTAAAGACATCAAAATGATGCTTAAATAATGACTGAACAGTAGACATGCTTTGCAGGACTAAAAAGGGATGCCATAGCTGTGAGTGTCATGTGTCAAGTGTAGGTATAAGTGCCATAGTTTCAAGTGATCATGGTTGAAAAAAACTTCATCTAAGTGCCTTAGAAAGATTTCGCCTCGACTCTAATCCTCTCTAGGCAACTCTCAATTTACACAAGAATCCTTGGCTTTCACTTTTTTCAAGCATATGTGGTGAGTTTATGTTATGGAATTCCAGTGTAATCACATATGAGTGTTAATGAAGAATAGTACTTTTTGGAAGTAAAGATCTCATGAAAGGAATTGAACTTTAAGAACATAGATATGTACCTTAATCCATAGCATGAGTGTCCATAAGATCAGTTAGGTCTTCCATTCTAGGTTGTAATGGGGCTAAGCTTAGGGGTTAGAAAGGAAGGATTGGGATTCAAAGAACCTGAGATGTGCCAAGGCATGAGAAGACATGGCTTGAACTTATAATCTTTGAACTGAATCCTTGCTTAGGGCCCACGGCATTGTGCTTTCTTGATGGCTTATTTCGAGGTTCTTGGCTCACTTGGCTCAATTCACTTTGCTTTTCACTTTCTTTTTCTCGTTTCTTTTCAATTTTTCTCGTTTTTTTCTTCTTTCTTTTTTTTTCTTTATTTTTTCTTTTTTTTCTTTTCTTTTGAATTGAATTGAACCAAGATCATGCAATGATTTCCTCATTCTTTTCATGCAACTTGTCACTTGTAGACCTTTTCACTCCTTGAAACTTTTGAACTTTGAACTTTCATCATAATTGATGCCAATATCTTGGAATTGTGCAGCATTTTCTTTCACTTCTCATTCATACCATGAATCTCATTTAGGGTAACCATAGCACAAACTGACGTTATAGGGCATGGCTTTGATGAATGGCTGAGTATTTTGGTTAGGTTAAACTTTGGGTGATGAAAGAAAAGGCTGAGTGTTTGGCTTCAAAGTTGGCTTAGGGAGCATGCAATTGGGTAGGATAAGGCCTTTAGAGTTAAGCACAGATAGCCTACATCACTTCTTATGGCAAACCGCACATCAAATCAAGAGCATCTATATGATGTTAGTTCTTTAAAATCCAAGGCAAGTATGATGTAATAAGATCATCAATTAAGAACAAAAAGCGATGAGTGTTTAAGAGTAGAAACAAGTATATCCCTCAGACAGAATGGAAATAAGGCTCAAATATCTCACAAGGTAGTCTTCACTAATTTTCTAAGGTTCACCCAAATTCAGTTGTTATGTTCACTTAATCACTTAAAACATGGCATTGTGAAGTGCAAATTTTGAACTACTAACTATGGCATAACTCTTAGTAGAACAAAGATAGTTAACTTAGGATGTACATCCCTATTAACAAGTTATAGCAGTCATCAAAAGCAAAAACTTAACTAACTAAACACTTTAAAACTGAACAATCAAAAATTTTGGCCGTGTATCACCCCTAAACCTACTTGTTTCTATATGCAAAACTTAAAGCTCACACCCCCAAAACTAAACTGAACATTGTCCTCAAATTAAAGATACGCAAATAATGAGAACACAATAAAGATGATTATTGTTTAACTAATTAACTAAGGCGGATTAAGGCCTTCTATCCATTCTAAACAACTATAGTTATTAACCAAATTTCCTTGATTCAATTACTACAAACTCTCTGAATTAAGTGCCAATGCAAAGGTCTCGATGGTTGGCCCACTCCACATATGTTATTCTCTCTTACTTGGCATGCTTTAAGCATGTTGTGTACTCTAGAACGTCTATCACCTACAATTTAAGATGATGCATGTACAAAGAGAATTTAATGACACTACACTAGCCTAGTAAAGTGATGTGCAGTCTTAGATCATCATGAGTTAAGATTACAGGTAAGTGTCCCAAATACCCTGGATGCTACAAATCACAAGATGATATGATGGTTCATCAAGCAATTACATCTATAATTATATGCAAACAAGGTGATCAATCTTATAGGCATAAATTAAGGTCGTTAAGAAAAGTAATCCAGCTTATTTAGCATTCATAACAATTAAAATCAAGAGCCATAAATCTAATTAAACTTCTAACATGGCTAGGGCTTCAAGCAGCCATAATCCTAAAATGACTACTCACACATAAATGAAATTAAAAAAAATATAATTGAAATCATAATTAAATTGCAATAATAAAAATAAGATTACAAAAGAGATTGTTGAAGAATAGGGCACATCAGAAGACACGGTAGGGCCTTCCTCTCCAAGCTCCACGCCCAAAAAGTGCAGAAAATAAAAAATGTTTAAAACTGAAATCTAAATTACAAAGAATGTATGCAGCTAGGGTTCTCCAGTATGGTCTCTCTAATAATGTGTGAAAATTTAGTCCTTAAAACACTGAACAAAGGTTCCCTTTTATAGACAAAGGGAAAACCTTGTCCTACAAGGATTAGAATTAGAAATCCTAGCCTAGAGTGTTCTAGAACAGTTATCGTACTTCTAAGTAATTACAAAGTCCCTAAAATCAATCAGAACCAATCAAAACACGGTTGGGAGTGTGAATGCAAGTAGGCAAGTGGGAACACAAGCTGGCCGCGGGCAGCCCGGGATCTTCCCGCGTTCAGACGCTGGAAACTTAGAACTTGGCCCTTTGAATGTCTTCATCGCGCCACGGGGCGCCTTGATACTTGAATGGTTTCTACACATTCCAAGGAGTTTACAAACACTTCATGTCTCAATCGAATGGTTATAGGTACGAAAAGGGCCTTATTGGAACTCAATTCTGGCGCAGTCGCGCCTTTAGGGCGCACTTAGGTGGATAATGAGGAAGGGCCCATATAGGGGTCTGGGACCACGCTTTTGAGCCACACCATGATCATAGCAGAAGCGCATCTTGGTGTGGCTAAGTGCAAAAGGTTCAGAATTGGCGCAAAAACTAGGCTCTGATGGGAAGTTCTTGGGACATGTACTCGACATGTCCTAGCATGTCCTTGGCACATCTTGGACAGGAACTTGATGTCATGAGACACAGGTTTTGGACCCGAATGGCATGATCCGAGGTACTTGGCCAAGGACCAAAAATAGAGCGCATTGGCGCACTCAGAACCCAGTTCAGGACCTTATATTGAAATGACGACATCTCCTTCATCTGAACTCCAATTTGAGTCAATCTTTTTGTGTTCTTTTCAGAATTTACCTATCTTTCCACATCTGTACAATTCTCACAAGATTGATCATTTTATACTATTGATTCCATGAAATCACTCAAAATACATGTAAGAGAGGCATATAAAGACATCAAACTTATGCATAAATAATGACTGAACTAATACCCCCAAACATATCTTTTACTAGTCCCTGAGCAAAAGAAACTTAAACAAAATGAAAAGACTCGATTTTAGTTAAGATAGAACTTTTAAACCCCTAGGTTCACCTAGTAGGAGGATTTTTGTCTCCTGAGGGTTATAGCAGCACGATACCCACAAACGTTTTACTTAGACAAATAAGAAGCTAGAGATAGTACATTTAACAAGCTATTAAGAATCAAAGTAAGTAGACATTCTTTGCAGAACTAAAAGGAATGTCATAGCCGTGAGTGTCATTGTGCAGGTGTAGTGTTTAAGTGCCAATATTTCAAGTGACCATGTTTGAGAACAACTTCATCTCAGTGCCTTAGAAAGATTTCACCTCGACTCTAATCCTCACTAGGCACCTCTCAATTCACACAAGAATCCTAGGCTTTCACTCTTTGAAGCATATGTGATGAGTTTATGTTGTTAAGTCATTATTCATGCATCTTTTTAATGTCATCTAATGCTCATTTACTTGTCTTTTGTGTGATTTAATTGCCATCCATAGTAGAAAGTGATCATTCTTGTGAAGTGTGTGCAAAAGTAGAAAAGTTCATATAAGTGTGGGAAAGGAAGAATGAATGAATCTTTCTCAGACTCAAGTCAAAGAAGGAGGAAAGATTATTTCTTGCCATCCAAGAAGAAGTCTTCAATGTTAAGATTGTGCCTTTCCACATAAGGAAGGCTTGTGCGTACCAAAGAGGAAAGTGACGTCCAAGGAAGTCTCGAGAAGGGCCAAGAAAACAACTTGCTGCACCAGGAAAGTCCAAGACATCAGGAACCTTCATTGCCAAGAGAATTTCAGCAAAGAAATAAGACAAGGGCCAGATTTTTAGGACCCTTGTCTCAGCCCTATTAGGAAAACGTTTTTAGGATTTTATTGCCTTGTTTTAGGTCTGATTAGGAGTCTTTTAAGTAAGAGAAATTTCCTATTTATTCTCCTAACTTCTAGGGATTGTAGATGTTTAGTTCAGAATAAGAGGAGGGGAGGGAACCCTAGCCACATCTTTTATGTTTTTGTCATACAGAAAGAGTGGAGGCCATTTTAACATAAGAAGCAGTCTCTGGTTTGGAGAAAAAAAAAGGTTGAACGGAACCAGGAGGAGTTCGACATCAGAATTGCTTCAAGGGGTTTCTTCTTCTCCTTTTGAGTTTGATTTCAGTTATGCTTCATATTGTGTTTATACTTTCTTTGATCATGATGTATAACTGAATTGATATCTAGGGTTTTGATGTAACCTTGCAATTCTTATTCCATGTATTGAACTTAAGTGTTTTTCAGTTTCCTACTGTGTTTTATGATTCAATTACTATGCTCCATTGATAATTAACATTCTATTTTGATGTTTGATCACCATTAAGATTATTTGTTAGTTTTCTTATCCCAATACTGAGTAGACACCCATACCTTTGTTTGGACGATTTGTAATTGAATGAATAATATCCTGAGAAGACACCCATTCCATGGAGTTATTTGGTTCTATTGTTTTCCTGTTATTATTGGTTCTTTAATTGAAATCTATGTTGGACATCACATCTAGATTAAGGTTGAAGGAACTTGGTTCGATCGGACGCCCACGACTGACCATAAGTAAGTGAAAACGAACCCATGAAACTATCTAGTGAAACTGATTTGTACTAGTTTAATTTACATGGAATTGAATTGTAATGGTGAAGTCAAGACCCTAGGCCTTTTAATCATCAGTCTTCTTCCTTGTTTAGTTTGTTCTCTACTTAGTTGCTTCTAACGTAATTCAGTTACTAATTAAAAACCAAATCAAAAACCTGAACATTCAATTTTCTGTTTTTGTTGCATTTACATAGAATAGTTTAAGGCTAGTTTCTGCTTCATTCTAATCAGTCTCTGTGGTACGATAGCCCTTACTTGTGCTCCGCTATACCATCTACAACTTGTGCACTTGCGAGGAAAATTAAACAACATGTTTTAAAATTAAACAACAAGTTTTTGGCGCCGTTGCCGGGGACTGATTCATTCTAAGCATAGCGTGCCTTTTACCTATTCTATTTTTCATTTTCTGTTTTAAGTTCTCGTTTACTTAATTTTGTTTTGTTACCCTATTTGTAGGTGGTTTATGTCTAGCAGTGTTTTGGAACAAGTCAAATCTGCGAGAAGCAAGCATTCCAGAGCATTGGGACGCAAGCTGAGGAAGAGGAAGAGATGGCAGAAATATTTCTAACAAGGATCTATCCGAGTCCGAGAGTATTGGCACTAACTCTGAGGAAGAGGAAGAGATGGCAGAAGAAGAGAACTTCATGGGAGACCTTGATATCCCAACCATTTATACAAATCCTTCTTGCATTATACTATGAGCTGAAATCTTCTCATCTGAATATGCTTCCTTCATTTCACGGTTTACCTAATGAAGATCCACTTACCCATTTAAAAGACAAATTTAACGTAGTGAGTACTTTTCCTTTGACAGGTGTATCCGAAGAGCAATTAAGGATGAGAGTGTTTCCGTACACAATGAAGGGGAGCGAAGTATTGGCTTAATTCTCTTAGGCCAAGATCACTAACCACATGGGCTGAGATTCAAAAGAAATTCCTAGAGAAGTACTTTTCCACAGCCAAGACAGATATGTTGAGGGATCAAATCATGATATTCACCCAACAAGTTGATGAGTCATTCTCAGAGGCTTGGGAACGGTACAATGGGTTACTTCTCTAATGCCCCCATCATGGCATTCCTTTAAACTTACAAATGCATATTTTTTATAAAGGACTAACCCTCTCGAACAAGAACATTGTTACAAATTTTGCAGGGGGTTCCATGAAGAGCAAGACTCCTGAACTTGTACTCTTTTCGAACAGATTGCCATGGAAACTCAACACATGGACACTAGTGGTAAGCGAGCTGGAATTTATGAAATTAGTGGTTCGAACAATGCTAAACTTGATGCTCAGATATCTATGCTAGCAAAGAAGTTGGATGCATTAGTTGCTGCTCAACCAAGGCCTAACATGAAGGAATCATCTGGGGTATGTGAAGCGTTTGATCATATCACACATGAGTGCCCTATGGGATCTGCCTATCCAGAAATTAGACAAGAACATGTCAATTTCACAAACTCCTACAATCAGAGGCCAAGGAATGATCCATTCTCTAACTCATACAATCTTGGGTGGAGGAATCATCCCAATTTTTCATGGAGCAACAACAACAATGTTCAGAATCAAGCTAGTTCCTCTTTCCAACCGAAAGCCAACAATTCACTCGAGGACACCATGAAGCTGCTTGCCCAGAATACTTTGCAATTCCAACAATCAACGAATAGCATGCTTCAAAACCATTATGCAGCCCTAAATAAGACAAGCTTATTAGAGTGCTTAAGGAGAACAAATCTGCTATTGGTTAGTCTATTGCAGATATCAAAGGAATAAGCCCTACAATGTGCATGCATAGAATTCTAATGGAGGAAGGAGCCAAGCCAGTTCGTGAGGCACAAAGGAGATTGAATCCTCACATGAAAGAAGTAGTGAGAGCTGAAGTGTTGAAATTGCTTGATGTGGGTATCATATACCCTATTTCTGACAGCAAATGGGTGAGCCCATCCAAGTGGTCCCTAAAAAGTCAGGGATCACCGTGGTGAAGAATGATGACAATGAGCTTGTGCCTACAAGAATGACCACTGGTTGGCGTGTGTGCATTGATTACAGGAAGTTGAATTCTGCCTCTAGAAAGGATCATTTCCCTTTACCTTTTATTGATCAAATGCTGGAGAGATTAGCTGGCACTCATACTATTGTTTTCTTGATGGATTTTCAGGTTATAATCAGATTTCCATTGCTCCGGAAGATCAAGAAAAGACCACATTCACCTGTCCATTCGGAACATTCGCAAATAGGAGGATGCATTTTGGTCTATGTAATGCTCCTGCCACCTTCCAAAGATGCATGATGGCCATATTTTCGGATATGATTGAGAGGTTTATAGAGGTATTCATGGATGATTTTTCAGTGTTTGGTTCCTCATTTGATAATTGCCTTAACCATCTCTCTCTAGTGCTTCAAAGATGCAAAGAAACCGATCTGATCTTGAACTGGGAGAAGTGTCATTTCATGGTTAAGCAAGGTATTGTACTTAGTCATGTGATTTCTTGCAAGGGAATTGAGGTTGATAAAGCAAAAATTGATCTCATCTCTAAGCTGCCCCCACCTACATCAGTTAAGGGTGTTAGAAGTTTTCTTGGGCATGTAGGTTTTTATAGGCGGTTTATCAAGGATTTTTCAAAAATAACTCGTCCTCTTTGTGATTTGCTTGCTAAGGATTCTGTTTTTAAGTTTAATGAGGAGTGTTTAAATGCATTTGATACACTAAAACGTGAACTAACCTCTTCTCCTATTATCATGGCTCCCGATTGGTCTTTACTTTTTGAATTAATGTGTGATGCCTCTGATTATGCTATAGGTGCAGTTTTGGGACAACGTGTTGATAAGTTACCTCATGTGATCTACTACGCTAGTAGAACCTTGAATGACACTCAACTCAACTACTCAACAACTGAGAAGGAGTTTTTGGCTGTAGTCTTCGCTTTAGAAAAATTTCGTTCTTATCTTGTGGGTTCTAAAGTGATTGTCTATTCTGATCATGCAGCCATTAGGTACTTACTTACGAAGAAAGATGCTAAGCCTCGGTTGATAAGGTGGATACTCTTGCTTCAAGAGTTTGACCTGGAAATTCGTGATAAGAGTGGAAGAGATAACCTAGTTGCTGATCACTTGTCTCGACTAGTTGATGACGGTGCTAAAGAAAAGAATGTTGTCCCCATTAATGAATCATTCCCTAATGAGCAGCTCTTAGCTATTCAAGAAAAAGAACCATGGTATGCTGATTTTGTTAATTATCTTTCTTTTGGAGTGATTAGAGATGATCTTTCTTCTTAGGACCGAAAGAAGTTTCTCTCCGGGGTGAAGCACTATTTGTGGGATGACCCCTACCTATTCAAGTACTGTCCCAATCAGATTATAAGGAGATGTGTACCAGAAGCTGAACAACATAGCATACTCAAGTTCAGCCATGAATTTGCTTGCAGAGGACACTTTGGTGCAAAGAAAACAGCACTTAAGGTTCTTCAATCTAGTTTCTTTTGGCCTTCTTTATTTAAAGATGCTTTTAACTTTTGTTCTAAGTGTGACAGATGCCAAAGGATGGGAAACATAAGTAGCAGGAATCAGATGCCATTGACTAACATCTTGGTGGTCGAACTCTTTGATGTATGGGGAATCGATTTTATGGGTCCTTTTCCTTCTTTATATGGTTATACATATATTCTTGTGGCGGTAGATTATGTATCCAAATGGGTGGAAGTGATTGCTACAAGAAGTAATGATAATAGAGTGGTTCTCAGCTTTCTCCGAGACATGATCTTTACAAGATTTGGAACTCCAAGGGCGATTATAAGTGATGGTGGCAGTCACTTTTGTAATCGTACGTTTGATGCTCTAATGAAAAAGTACAACATCAGTCATAGAGTTGCAACTCCGTACCATCCCCAGAGTTCTGGACAAGTTGAGATAAGCAATAGGGAGATTAAGAACATACTGATGAAGACTGTGTCCCCTACTCGGAAGGATTGGTCCGTACGCCTCAACGATGCTCTTTGGGCTTACCGATCAGCTTATAAAACTCCAATTGGAATGAGTCCCTATAAGCTGGTTTTCGGAAAAGCTTGTCATTTACCTATGGAGCTTGAGCACCGTGCGTTTTGGGCAATCAAGAAGTTCAATTTTGATTTAAAAGAAGCTGGGACAACAAGAAAACTTCAACTGAACGAGCTTGAGGAGTTGAGAAATGAAGCTTATGAAAATGCCACGATTTACAAAGAGAGAACCAAGCTTTATCATGACAAAGCAATCTTGAGAAAGGTATTCACTCCTAACCAAAAAGTTCTTTTGTTTAACTCACGGTTGAAACTTTTTCCGGGAAAGTTGAAGTCTAGATGGCTTGGTCCTTTCAAAGTGATTCACGTATTCCCTCATGGAGCAATTGAGATTGAGAACGAGAAGAATGGGGATCGATTCAAAGTTAATGGGCAGTGACTTAAACCCTATTTGGAGGATAATCCAGATCTATCCCACTATGATGTCGCCTTGGTCGAGATTTCAGTAACTTAGACATGTCTACCTCGTCTCGCCTAGACGTTAAATATAGCGCTTCTAGGAGGCAACCTAGCATTGATTTGTGTTTTCTTTCATTGACTTGTTTCTGCTGTAATGCACTCTCTAAGCATCGAATCTGTTTTAGTCTTCTCATTGCATATTGCTTATCACATTGAGGAGAATGATCAGTTTAGGTTTGGGGGTGTGGATTTGAAAATTTGTATATAGAAACAAGTAGGTTTGGGGGTTATCCACGACTTGATTTGGAAAATTTCACCTTTAGTTTTTGTTAGTATGTTTAGTTAGTTAGTTTAAGTTTTTTCTAGTGATAGGTGTGTTAACTTGTTAATAAGAGTGTACATGCTAAGTTAACTATCTTTGTTCTACTAAGAGTTCTGCCATAATCCGTTTGTATCATAACCTTGCACTTCACAATGCCATGTCTCGAGTGATTAAGTAAACAAAACTACTGCATTTGAGTGAACTTCAGAAAATTAGTGGAGACTACCTTGTGAGGTTATTGAGCTATATTGCCATTCTCTTAGAGTGATATACATTGTTTCTACTCTTAAACACTCTGATTTTGTTCTTAAATGCTTATCTCATTCCATTACATTTGCATTGAATTTTATAGAACTGACATCATATAGATGCTCTTGATTTGAGGTGTGGTTTTCCATAAGAAGTGATGTAGGCTATGTGTGATTAAACCTCTCAAGGACTTATCCTACCTTGTTGTGTGCTCCCTAAGCCATTTTGAAGCCAAACACTCAGCCTTTTCTGTCATCACCCTAAGCACAATCTGCCAAACACTCAACCATTCAATCATGCCATGCCATATAACCCAAGTTTGTGTTAAGGCTGCATTAAATGAGATTCATGGTGAGAACGAAGAGTTAAAGATGTTGCTGCCCAATTCAAAAAGAGATATTGCATCAACGACAATAATGTGAAAGTTCAAGTCTGAATGTGATGGAAAAACCTATACAGGGAATAAGGATACCATTGCATGATCTTAGTTCAATTCAGAAAAAAAAAATGTGAAAGAACACCTGAATTGATCCAAGTGAGGCAATAAACTCAAGAAGACTTCAAAAGAGGAATCAAGTTCTTATCAATGCTGCCGTGGGTTCTAAGCAAGAAATCAGAGCAGAACTTCAAAGTTCAAGTCATGACATCTCATGCCTTGGCACAACTCAGGTTCTTTGAATCCGACCCTTTCTTTCTTTCACCATAAGCTTACCCCCATTACACCCAAAACTGAAGACCTAACTGATCTTATGGACAACCATGCTGAGGATTGAGGTATATATCTATGTTCTTAAAGTTCAATTTCATTCATGAGATCTTAATTCCAGAAAGTGCTATTCTTCATTGCAAATCATATGTGATTAAACTTGAATTCCTCTAAATAATGCTCATCACATATGCTTGATAAGAGTGTGAGCCTAGGATTCTTGTGAGAATGGAGAGATACCTAGTGAGGATTAGAGTCGAGGCGAAATCTTTTTGGAGCACTTGGATAAAGTTGTTTTTAAACATGATTACTTGAGATATTGGCATCTACACATCACACATGATACTTATTGTTGTGGCATTCCTTTTAGTTTTGCAAAGCATGTCTACTCTCTTTAATTCTTATTAACTTGTTAACAACTATCTCTAGCATGTTAGTTGTTTAAGTAAAACATTTGTGGGGATCGTAGCTGCCATAACCCTCAGGAGACAAAACTCCTCCTACTAGGAACACCTAGAGGCTTAAATGATCTATCCTTAACAAAGATTGAGTCTGTTCATTTTGTTTTAGTTTAGTTTTTCTTTGTTTTGCTCAGGGACTAGCAAAAGATAGGTTTGGGGGTATTTGTTAAGTCATTATTCATGCATCTTTTTTATGTCATCTAATGCTCATTTACTTGTCTTTTGTGTGATTTAATTGCCATCCATAGTAGAAAGTGATCATTCTTGTGAAGTGTGTGCAGAAGTAGAAAAGTTCATATAAGTGTGGAAAAGGAAGAATGAATGAATCTTTCTCGGACTCAAGTCAAAGAAGGAGGAAAGATTATTTCTTGCCATCCAAGAAGAAGTCTTCAATGTCAAGATTGTGCCTTTCCACATAAGGAAGGCCTGAGCATTTTGGAAAGGGAAAGTACCACATAAGGAAGGCTAGTGCGTACCAAAGAGGAAAGAAACGTCCAAGGAAGTCTCGAGAAGGGCCAAGAAAACAACTTGCTGCACCAGGAAAGTCCAAGACATCAGGAACCTTCATTGCCAAGAGAATTTCAGCAAAGAACTAAGACAAGGGCCAGATTTTTAGGACCCTTGTCTCAGCCCCGTTAGGAAAACGTTTTTAGGATTTTATTGCCTTGTTTTAGGTCTGATTAGGAGTCTTTTAAGTCAGAGAAATTTCCTATTTATTCTCCTAACTTCTAGGGATTGTAGACTGCTATTTAAAGGAGTTTAGTTCAGAATAAGAGGAGGGGAGGGAACCCTAGCCGCATCTTTTATGTTTTTGTCATACAGAAAGAGTGGAGGCCATTTTAACATAAGAAGCAGTCTCTGGTTTGGAGAAAAAAAAGGTTGAACGGAACCAGGAGGAGTTCGACATCATAATTGCTTCAAGGGGTTTCTTCTTCTCCTTTTGAGTTTGATTTCAGTTATGCTTCACATTGTGTTTATACTTTCTTTGATCATGATGTGTAACTGAATTGATATCTAGGGTTTTGATGTAACCTTGCAGTTCTTATTCCATGTATTGAACTTAAGTGTTTTTCAGTTTCCTGTTGTGTTTTATGATTCAATTACTATGCTCCATTGATAATTAACATTCTATTTTGATGTTTGATCAGCATTAAGATTGTTTGTTAGTTTTCTTATCCCAATACTGAGCAGACACCCATACCTTTGTTTGGACGATCTGTAATTGAATGAATAATATCTTGAGAAGACACCCATTCCATGGAGTTATTTGGTTCTATTGTTTTCATGTTATTATTGGTTCTTTGATTGAAATCTATGTTGGACATCACATCTAGATTAAGGTTGAAGGAACTTGGTTCGATTCGACACCCACGACTGACCATAAGTAAGTGAAAACGAACCCATGAAACTATCTAGTGAAACTGATTTGTACTAGTTTAATTTACATGGAATTGAATTGTAATGGTGAAGTCAAGACCCTAGGCCTTTTAATCATCAGTCTTCTTCCTTGTTTAGTTTGTTCTCTACTTAGTTGCTTCTAACGTAATTCAGTTACTAATTAAAAACCAAATCAAAAACCTGAACATTCAATTTTTTGTTTTTGTTGCATTTACATAGAATAGTTTAAGGCTAGTTTCTGCTTCATTCTAATCAGTCTCTGTGGTACGATAGCCCTTACTTGTGCTTCGCTATACCATCTACAACTTGTGCACATGCGAGGAAAATTAAACAACAAGTTTTAAAATTAAACAACACTATTAAACAACCCTATTCAAGCTCCAGAACTCGAACTGAAGCCACTGCCTGAACACTTGAAGTATGCGTAGTTAGGCGACAATCAAATCCTTCCAGTCATTATCGCGTCTAACCTAAGTACAGAGGAGGAGAAAGCGTTGGTTCAAGTTTTGAAAGGAAATCAAGTGGCAATTGGATGGAATATTGCCGACATCAAAGGAATCAACCCCGCAAAGTGCATGCATCAGATACTTCTTGAAGATGATGCCAAACCATCACGGGAGGCACAGAGGCGATTAAATCCACCCATGAAGGAAGTGGTGAAAAAGAAAGTACTCAAATTACTTGATGTGGGAATCATCTATCCAATTAGCGATTCCAAGTGGGTGAGCCCGGTTCAAGTCATCCCAAAGAAGAGCGGAATCACGGTTATCAAAAACTAGCATGATGAGCTTGTGCCTCAACGGGTTCATACGGGATGGAGGGTTTTCATCGACTACAGGAAGTTGAACACCACCACACGCAAGGATCACTTTCCCTTTCCCTTCATCGATCAAATGCTTGAAAGATTGGCCGACCATTCACATTACTGCTTCTTGGACGGTTACTTGGGGTACAATCAAATCACCATCACTCCGGAAGACGAAGAAAATACGACATTCACGTGTCCCTATGGCACGTTTGCCTACAGAAGGATGTATTTTGGTCTTTATAAGGCCCCAGCTACCTTCCAATGTTGCATGATGAGCATCTTCTTCGACATGGTAGAAGACATCATCGAAGTCTTCATGGATGACTTCTCGGTTGGTCATTCATTCGAGCTATGTTTAACTAACCTGTCCCGAGTCCTAAAATGATGCAGAGAAAGTAACTTAGTGCTAAATTGGGAGAAGTGCCACTTCATGGTACAACAAGGCATCATCTTGGGCCATGTGATCTCTAGCCATGGAATCGAAGTCGACAAGGCCAAACTAGACATAGTAGAGAAATTGCCATACTCCACAACAGTAAAAAAAGTTTGCTCATTCTTAGGGCACGCCGGTTTCTATCGACTCTTCATCAAAGACTTCTCGAAGATCACAAGACCATTGTGCGACCTTCTAGCAAAGGATGCAACATTTGAATTCACCAAGTAATGTCATGAGGCATTCAACACCCTCATGGCCAAGCTCACAGCCTCGCCCATCATCATGCCACCCAATTGGGATTTACCGTTCGAACTAATGTGTGATGCTTCTAACTTCACCGTAGGAGCTGTTTTGGGGCAGCGAGTGAACAAACTTCCTCATGTCATCTACTACGCAAGTAGAACTCTGAATGATTCCCAACTAAACTAGTCCACCACGAAAAAACAACTTTTTGTCGTCATCTTTGCCTTAGAAAAATTCAGATTGTATCTAATTCAAACCAAGGTCATCATCTACACCGATCACGCGGCTTTGAAGTATCTTCTCACCAAAAAGGACGCCAAGCTAAGGTTACTAAGATGGATGCTACTCCTTCAAGAGTTCGACCTCGAAATCAGAGATAACAAGGGGAGTGAAAACGTAGTTGCTGACCATATGAGCCGATTGATCGATGGGTCCAATGAAGAGGCTGATCAATTGCCACTACTTGAGACCTTCCCAGATGAACAACTCTTCGCGCTCAAAGCTATCGATCCATGGTATGCAGATCTCATTAATTACCATGCCACCAAGCGATTTCCTTCATCATTGAGCAGGTATCAGAAGGACAAGCTAGCCAAACAAGCCAAGTACTACATCTGGGATGAGTCATACCTATGGAAGCATTGTCCAGATGAAATCAATTGAAGATGTATTCAGGAAACTGAGATGGGATCAGTTTTGACATTCTGCCATAGCTTGGCGTGTGGGGGACATTTTGGAGCCAAGAAAATGACGCTTACGGTACTTCAAAGTGGATTCTACTAGCCCACACTTTTCAAGGACGCATACGAGTTTGTTCTCACTTGCGACAGGTGCCAACGGCAAGGTAACATAAGCCTTGGGAATCAAATGCCATTGAACCTTATCCTTGTGGTGGAAATCTTCGACATCTAGGGCATTGATTTCATTGGGCCTTTTCTGAACTCTTTTGGTTATCTTTACATATTACTCGTTGTTGATTATGTCTCCAAGTGGGTGGAAGCAATTCCCACCAAAACTAATGATGCCAAAGTAGTTGTGAGCTTTTTGCAGGGTCACATCTTAGCATGATTCGGAGCACCTAGGGCAATCATCAGTAATGGGGGCACGCACTTCTGTAATCGCTCCTTTGAAGCCCTAATGAAAATGTTTGGCGTCATTCATCGAATCTCTACGCCATATCATCCTCAGACAAGTGGCCAAGCTGAAATTTGAAATTGAGAAATGAAGGCCATATTGGAGAAAACTATGAGCCCCAACAGCAAAGATTGGTCCAACAGATTGAACGATGCTCTGTGGGCCTATAGGACGTCATACAAAACCCCCATTGGCATGTCTCCATTCAGACTTGTCTACTGGAAGGGTTGTCACTTACCAGTGGAGTTGGCGCATAAAGCTTTCTGAGAAATCAAGACGAAGAACATGAATGAAGATGACATTGGAATTCATAGAAAGCTTCAGCTAAGTGAATTAGATGAGCTCAGGAATGAGGCATATGATTGTGCACGAATTTACAAAGAAAAGACCAAAGCCTTTCACGACAAGCACATCAAGCTCAAGGACTTTCAAATCGGACAAAAGGTCCTCCTCTTTCATTCTCGGCTCAAACTATTCCCAGGTAAGTTTCGTTCATGATGGACTGGACCATTTATTGTTACTAACGTTTTTCTTCATGGTGCAGTTGAAATCCAGCACCCAGTTCGACAAGATCCATTCAAGGTAAATGGCCATCGCCTCAAGCATTACTACGAGGCCCTCACCAATCCAACTCCTGATGCTCTTGCAACATAGCCTGCACCAAGTACCTAGCTTGCCTGTCTCATCTTGCCCAGTCGATAAATAAAGCGTTCCTAGGAGGCAACCTAGCCCTGGTTTGTATTTCTCTTTTCCTTTACTGTTTCTGCCCTTTCTGTCTCTCGAAACCTTTATTCTGTTATCATACTTATTGCTTATCACATTGAGCACAATGTTCAGTTTAGGTTTGGGGATGTGGATTAAAGATTTTGCATATAGAAACATTTAGGTTTGGGGCTAATACACGGCCAAGAAGTTTTAAGTTCAGTTTTAAGTTAAGTATGATAACTTTTTAATGTGATAACTTGTTAAGTTCAGTTTTACGTTCAATTTTAAATGAAGTATGAATTAGTTAAGTGCTGCTAGTGATAGTATGATAACTTGTTAATAGGGATGTACATGCTAAGTTAGCTATCTTTGTTCTGCTAAGAGTCAAGCCATAGTTCAGCAGTTCATAACTTGCACTTCACAATGCCATGTTTTAAGTGATTAAGTGAACAAAACAACTTAATTTGAGTGAACCTTAGAAAATTAGTGGCGACTACCCTATGAGATCTTTGAGCCTAATTGTCATTCTTTCTGAGGGATATACTTATTTCTACTCTTAAAACACTCATCACTTTTGTTCTTAATTGTTGATCTCATTACATCATATTTCAATTGAATTTTAAAGAACTAACATCATATAGGTACTATTGATTTGATGTGTAGTTTTATGTGTGCTTAATCTCTAAAGGCCTTATCCTATCCTATTGCATGCTCCCTAAGACAACTTTGAAGCCAAACACTCAGCCTTTTCTTTCATCACCCAAAGTATTATCTAACCAAAATACTTAGCCGTTCATCAAAGCCATGCCATATAACCTAAGTTTGTACTAAGGTTGCCCTAAATCAGATTCATGGTGCGAATGAGAAGTGAAAGAAAGTGCTGCCCAATTCCATAGATATTGGCGTCTTTATCAGAAGATTAAAGTTCAAAGTTCAAAGGTTTCAAGGAGTGAAAAGCTCTACAAGTGACAAGTTATAGGAAAGTTTGAGGAAATCATTTCATGATCTTGGTTCAATTCAATTCAAAAGAAAAGAAAAAGAACAAAATATAAAGAAAACAAAAGAAAGAAGAAAAACGTTGAAACATTGAAAGGAAAAAAAAAAGGGTTAAAGAAAGTGAATTGAGCCAAGTGAGCCAAAGACCTCAAAATAAGCCATCAAGGAGATACAATGTCGTGGGCCCTAAGCAAGGATTTAGTTCAGAAAGCTCGAAATTCAAGTCATTACTTCTCATGCCTTGGCACAACTCATGCTCTTTGAATCCTATCCTTCTTTTCTAAACCCCTAACCTTAGTCCCATTACAACCTAAAATGGAAGACCTAACGGATCTTATGGACAATCATGTTGAGGATTAAGGTATGTATCTATGCTCTTAAAATTCAATTCCTTTCATGAGATCTTAACTTCAATAAAGTGCTATTCGTGATTAATACTAATATGTGATTAAACTTGAATTCCATAACATAAACTCATCACATATGCTTGAAAAGAGTGAAAGCCTAGGATTCGTGTGTGAATTGAGAGTTGCCTAGTGAGGATTAGAGTCGAGGTGAAATATTTCTAAGGCACTTAGATGAAGTTGTTTGGAAGCATGATCACTTGAACTTTCGGCATCTACAATTGACACATGACACTCACGGCTATGACATCTCTGTTAGTTCTGCAAGGCATGTCTACTTACTTTGATTCTTATTAGCATGTTAAAAGTACTGTTTCTAGCATCTTAGTTGTCTAAGTAAAATACTTGTGGGTATCATAGCTGCCATAACTCTCATGAGACAAAACTCCTCCTACTAGGAAGACCTAGGGGTTTAAATGTCCTATCTTAAATAACATCAAGTCTGCTTATTTTAAGCCTGTTTTCTTTTGTTTTGCTCAGGTACTAGCAAAAGATAGGTTTGGGGGTATTTGTTTAGTCATTATTTATGCATCATTTTGATATCACTTAGTACCTTTCTTACATGTCTTTTGAATGATTTTGTGCCAATCATAGTAGAAAATGACCAATCTTGTGAGACTTGTGCAGTTATGGAAAGATTGGTAAATTCTGAGAAGAACACAAAAATAATGGCTCAATTCGAATTTATAACGAATGAGATGTCTCAAGTTGAAGTTGTCAGGCCCTAAGTCAAGTCCAAAATCGGGTCTTGGTGCATGCCGAGACAAGCCACGAACCAAGCTCCTATTGAGACCCAAAAGAGCCCCTATTGAGGTCAACGACATGTCCTTGGCATGTCCTAGACTTGCCCCAAAGAGTTCCCTGCCGCAGCCTTATGAAGGTCCGAGTTATGCGCCCAAGACATGTTCCTGTAGTAGGACATGCGCCAAGCTATGCCATGCCATGACTGTAACAAGTCCCTGGTGCACCCCAAAAGTGGAGAACCAAACCAAGTCCTGGACGAGTCCCTAGTCCCTCAACAAAAGGAGTTCCTCTGCACCATATTTTAGGCCCGAGAAGGCCAAATTAGGCCATGACCTGGAACACAATGGAACAAAGTGAGACACCACCCATTGTTGGACTTCACAACACCTATATAAACTAATGCATTCATTTGTCTCGACCTGAAATGCCAATGACACATTCATTCCCTGTTTGTCCTAAAGGAGTCCCGAGAGCCCTGATTTGAGCCAAATTGGGCCATCGACTTTTCAGCAAGTCTTTGAGTGGAAATAAACCCATAACCATGTTATATATATCATATGGAAATGCTCATAGTGGTTTTTTTCGATCAGATTGGCCAATGACATGTTGAAGTTCTTGGAGGTCCAAATTAAGGTCCTAGGAGCCCAGAATCTGTCCTAGCTGTGTTCAAAGTACTTAGGGTTGGACAGGCCCAGTCCTTGACATCCCAGCAACCTCCAGAAGACTCCAGAAACTGCTTTGGCATGCAAGAAAGCTCAAAAGATTTCATCACAAGTCCTTGACGTCCCAACAACCTCCAGAAGACTCTACAAACTGCTTTGGCAGGCAAGAAAGCTCAGAAGATTTCATCACAAGTCCTTGCCGCAAGTTCCTAGTTCAAGGCCAAAAAGGATTACCTTTTTGGAGTCCTATTGCATGCCTAACTAGGATAGGAGTTTGGAGTCAGTTTTTTATCAAAAATATTCCTAGATTGTCTCCTATAGTGTAGAGGTCTAGAGGCCTATTTAATGGTCCTTAAGGCTCACGGGTGAGGACCTCTAGACACCCTAGCCGCATTACATTGTAATTCAGTTTTTCAATTCAAACACTGTAATTTTCTACTTGTGAGAGAGTTGTGCGTGAGCAATTGAGGGACAAGCCTTGGTGTGGTCTTCGTGCCTCATCCTCAATAATCTCCTGTGTATCTCTACTTTTATTAATCTTACATTATGAATTCAATTATGTTTGTTTCAATTTCAATCATGTGTGAGTAGTCTCTTTTAGGATTAGGGCTACTTGAAGCCCTAGCCATGTTAGTTCATTAATTAGATTTTGGGTCTTGATTTTGATTGCTATGCATGCTGAATAATTCTGATTATTACTTATACTACCAGTCCTTTATGTTTATGAGATTAGCTACCTTGTTTGCATAAATTGTTGATGGAATTTCTTGACTGACCGTCATATGATCCTGTCATTCATTAGCATCAAGAGATTGAGGGTAAGAAACAATCTTGTAATCGGAATTCATGACAACCAGGATTGCATGCCACTTTTCTAGGCTAGTGTGGTGTCATTAAATTCTCTTAGTATTTCGTGCATCATCTTAACTGCTAGGTGATAGCCGTTCTAAGCATATACCCTGTTTAGGACATGATAAGTATGAGAGAATAACAAATATTTAGTGTACCAACACCAGGACCTAGGCATTGGCACTTAATTCAGAAGTTTAATAGTAATTAGGTCAAGAAAATCTGGTTAAGATCTATAATTGGTTAAGGTGGATAGTGAGCCTGAATTCGCCTTAATTAATATAATCAATCAATTAATCATCTTTCTTACATTGTTGTTTTCTGCACTCACTTTATTTATCTTTGATTTCCAAGTCCAAACGCATGACAATCCCTCAAGGATTAACATGAGTTAATAAAATCTGAACTTAATTGGATTAACTGTCGAACAAGTCCTCGAGGGATCGACCTTTGCTTGTCATTACAGTATCTCAATCGATTTTGTGCACTAACAAAGATATAACTGTTAATGATAGAGTTCATATTTCTTGTTCTTTATTTTTACTATCAGTTTCTAATTCTAATCCTTGTAGGACAAGGCTTGTCCCTTGTCTATAAAAGGGAGGCTTTGCTTAGTGTTTTAGATGCGCCACCTTACACACATTGTAGACACTTTTACTTTACTGTTTTCAAGCTTTGCTCGTGAGGTTTGTTCACGAAGATCAAGTTGTACTCTTGAAGAATTTATCAAAGTCGTGCTTGGAGTTTGCCCTTGAGAGTATAGTTTGGGTCTAATCTTTCGAATCTATATTCAATATAATTCATGCTTATGTTATTCATTATGTGTAGTGAGTAGTTTCTTTTAAGTTAGGGCTGATCTTGAAGCCTTAACCATGACAATTTCTTAATTTGGTTTTGGCGCTTGGTTTGATTATTTTGTTTGCCTTGGTAGAATGATTCACTGCTTTAATTGCGTTTATTCTGTGTTCTTAAAAATGGCCATTTTAATTGCATGACTTAAAAGATGACTTAGCATCAAGGATTGTGGTAAAAATAATCTGTCAAAAGATCCAGGACATTCCTAGATTGCACATCACTTCCTAGGATTAGTGTAGTGTCATTAAATCCCTTTCGTACTTAATGATTTCTTTTGTGCCTTGGTAGCTTAAGAGAACTATTGCATAATTGATTAGAAGTATAGTAGCTTAAGAGAACTAAGCATACAAAGTAAGAAGAGATAACATGTGTGAGGGTGAGCTTAAGAGACCCCTTGCATGGGCACTAAACCAAGAAGAAAACATGATAATTGAACCTTGCAAACCAAGTTAGAAAACGTTGTGGTTAGGTGTGGATAGGGACTGCCATAACTTGCCTTTTAATTTTATTACAACCTTTGTGAGTTATTGTCAAAGAATATTTATTTAGTGTGTTTGTTTTCTATTTTAAGTATCTACTTGTGAGCTAAGCAATCTATTACTTTGGTTATATTGTTGAGTGAAGTCCTTATGGGATTCGACCCTTGCTTGTACCACTATATTATCCATTGATTAGTGCACTTGCTAGGATTTAATTGTTAGGATTAGTATTGCTTTCATTATTGTACTTTTCTTCCAACATGGATGTAGATATAAAACTGCCTTCAGGTTTCTTCCCTCAGCTCTCGGCAAAGGTTATGGATGGGCTTAGTGCTCCAGTGATTGATTAAGAGATTAAGTCTATGATGTTTGCAATTGGGTCCTATAAAGTCCCGAGGCCGAATGGTTTTCCTGCTTGCTTCTATATGAACTGCTGGGAAGTATGTGGGCCTGATGTTTGTCAGTTGGTGAAGGAGATTTTTTCTAGTAGTCTCCCCCCCCCCCCCCCCCCCCCCCCCCCCGGAGCTTAACATGACCATAATCACTCTTATCCCCAAGGTGGCCAATCCGACTACTATGAAGCAAATGCGTCTGATAAGCCTTTGCAATATGGTTTATAAGGTGGTGTGTAAGATTTTGGTTAGTAGACTTCAGTTGGCGCTTCAAGATCTCATTTCGCCAAATCAAGTCAGTTTTATTCCAAGCCGACACATTCCTGATAATATTGTCCTAGTTCAAGAAATGCTCCACAAATTTAATCGAGCGAAGGGGAAAAAAGGTTTCATAGCTTGGAAAATAGATTTATCTAAGGCCTATGACATAATTAACTGGGATTTCTTGTTGGGTGTGGAGGTTGGCTTTCTTGATAATTTGAGATGTTTGATTATGCAATGTTTTGCCTCAGTAACTTCGAAGGTTTTGGTGAATGGTGAGCTCACGGAGGCTTTCTCCCCGGAGCGAGGCCTTCGCCAAGGGGATCCCTTGTCGCCATATCTCTTTGTGTTATGCCTTGAAAAATTGTCCCACCACATCTGCACTGCTGTGAATGACAAAATTTGGAGACCTATGAGTGCTTCATGCAATGGCCCTAAGATTTCTCATATGTGTTTCGCATATGACTTGATTTTGTTTGATGAGGTTAGTACGAGACAGGCTAGAGTTATGAAATTGTGTTTGGACAGGTTCTGTACTGCCTCCGATCAAGAAGTTAGCTTTGAGGAAACTCGCATGTTTTGCTCTCCAAACGTGAAACGGCATCTCGCTAGGCACATTAGTTCTGTATGTGGTTCCCCTCTCACTGGGGACCTTGGGAGATACTTGGGTGTTCCCTTGTCCATAAACGAATCCCTCGGGACACCTATTGGAATCTAATTGACAAAGTGCAGAACCGTATGGCAGCCTGGAAAGGTAAGCTGCTTAATATGGCAGGAAGGACTACTCTTATTCAATCGGTCACGGCTACACTTCCGGTCTATACCATGCAGACTATAAAACTTTCTACAAGTGTGTGTGGAGCTTCATAGAATAAATCAAAACTTCCTTTGGGGAAGTGCGGATGGGACTATGAAGGTTCATTTCGTTGGCTGGGATACTGTGGTTCGGCCTAAAAAGAAGGGTGGCTTAGGCATCAAACAAGCTAATATTATGAATTAGGCTCTTGCTACTAGATACTTAAATGGAGATGTGAATAATTTGATGTTAGATGTGAACCCGATGGTAGCTTTGTCGTCGTCGACGCGGAGGGCAATCAGTCATGGTGTGATGTTGTTCCTTGAGGGGGTCCGTGTCCGGTTAAGGGATGGAAGGAACACTAATTTTTGGCATGATGATTGGAGTTAGGGTGGCCCTCTAGTTGATCAAGGGGTGGCTGGTTTGGCTCTTGCTGACTGAGAGTTGGTTGGGGATTATGTTGGCATTGATGGATGGAATATGGACAAATTGAGAGCAAGTCTCCCGGAAGAGCTTATAAACCAAATTATAAGGATGCCAGTCGGGCTGTTGGGGTGTGGAGGGGATACTTTTATCTGGAAATATACCTCCCATGGCGATTTTTCTGTTAAATCGGCATATGAATTGGCAGTGAAGAATATGAGCTGGCCTAATATTGAGTGGTATTAGGTGTGGAAGGCTCACATGCCGCCGAAGCTGAAGTTTTTCCTATGGCTAGCTATTCATGGCCGGTTATTGACTAATGAGCTTCGTGTCCAGTGGCATTTGGATGTTAATGACTTTGCCCAGCTTGCGGGTTAGTTAGTAAGAGTGTTATGCACATTCTCTGTGATTGTCCTTGTAACGACCTGTACATTTAATTATTCGATTTTCGTAAATTAATTTAGAAAATGACGATTATACCCTTGGTTTTAGGAGGAGTTCGAAAGTCACTTTTAGTTTGGGAAAAATTTTGGTTGTTTTTCTTAGAGCATTGTGTAGGTATCGAACTCACGAGTTCATAAACAAGCAGCACATAAAAAGCGGAGCTCGTTTGAGAGAGTTACGAGTCTAGGAAGAGTAAGGGCATTTTGGTAAATTGTGTTTCAAATATTTTTGGAAAAATATCTTCCACTTTTTCCCTTTATTTTCCAGATTTTGTTGGCATTCTCTCTCCTCTCCCACCCGTGTTTTCTTCTTCCTTGTGCCCGTGATACATACATGCACACAACACCACCATTAACAACACCACCAAGGAATCTACTACCTTCCTCTCCTCCCTACAAACTCAACCATACCATCCTTGTAGCTTGAGGACAGCCGTGGACGACGCAGCGAAGCCCGAAAGCTTGGCAGAAACTTTCCGTCCAATTTTCGGCCACCATAGGTATGGGATCTCAATTTTGACTATTAGAAAGTTAAATTTGGCTGAGAAATAATGGAGTTACAAAGCTTTGAAAATTGGCCAACAATGGCGGAATCCGGCCAAATGTCGGCGAACCAGAGTTGGAAGACGACCGGCGTGTGGGGGAGGACCACCCACCCCTCTACCAGCACGTGGGGCCCTCCTTCGGGCTCCGGCGATTCGTGTCTCCATGTTTTCGACTTTCTGGATCTTTTGGCACAAGTTTCGGGTCCATCAGAGTTCGTTTAGGGGCTATTTTAGACGTCCAAAGTTACTTTGAAAACGTGGAGGAAGCGTGTGTACTCCCAGAGGTAAGGGGGCTAAAGTTAAGGTATAGGAACTTTAGTTATTAATCCAGGTAATCATTTTGATAGGTGACCAAATGATCAATCTAGTGAGACTTGTTCAGATTTGGAAAGATAGGTAAATTCTGAGAAGAACGCAAAAATGAATGACTCAAATTGGAGTTCAGATGAAGAAGATGTCCTCATTTCAATATCAGGTCCGGAACTGGGTCCTACGTGCGCCAGTACGCCCTATTTTGGGTCCTTGTCCAAGTACCTCAGATCATGCCATCCGGGTTCCAAACCTGTGTCTCATGACATCAAGTTCATGTCCTAGAAGTGCCAAGGTCATGCCAGGACATGTTGAGTACATGTCCCAAGAACTTCCCATCCGAGCCCAGCCTCGGTGTCTAAACCCTGGTTTCGGTTCCGCCAACCATGGAACAAAGTTCCTTCTCTGCGCTAAGCATGACAACCTATGCATCTAGCTTGAACGAAGATGCGCTTTTACTATGCTCATGGTGTGCCTCAAAAGCGCAGTCCCAGATCCCTATGACGAAGACATTCCAAGGGCCAAGTTCTAAGTTCCAGCGTCTGCCCGCGGCCAGCTTGTGTTCCCACTTGCCAGCTTGTATTCACACTCCCAACCGTGTTCTGATTGGTTCTGATAAATTTTAGGGACTTTGTAATTACTTAGAATTACAATAACTGTTCTAGATTACTCTAGGCTAAGGTTTCTAATTCCAATCATTGTATAACAAGGTTTTCCCTTCTCTATAAAGGGAGCCTTTGTTCAGCATTTTTTGAGACACCATTAATTTCAGAGATTTAGACACCTTAGCCGCAAGACATCATTGTACTCCAGTTTTCAGTTTTAAACCGTTTTTATTTTCTGCACTTTTTTATGCGTGAGCCTTGCCAGAGCAAGCTTTGGCGTGGTCTTCTGTTGTGCCGAGTCTTCAACAATCTCTTCTGTAACCTTATTTTTATTATTTCAATTTAATTATGAATTCAATTATATTTTAATTTCAGTTATGAGTGAGTAGTTACTTTTAGAACTAGGATTGTTTGAAGCCCTAGCCATGTTAGCTCGTTAAGTAGATTTTTATTCTTGATCTTGATTGCTATGCATCCTAGATAATTCTGATTACTGTTTTAACTACCATTCTTTTATGTTTATGAGACTTGCTACTTTGTTTGCATAAATTATTGATGGAATTGCTTGAGTGACCGTCATATCATCTTGTGATTCATTAGCATCAAGAGGTTGAGGTTAAGAAACAATCTCGTAATCGAAATTCATGACAACCTAGGAATGCATATTACTTTTCTAGGCTAGTGTGGTGTCATTAAATTCTCTTAGTACTTCTTGCATCATCTTAACTGGTAGGTGATAGACGTTCTAGGCATATGCCCTGTTTAGGACATGCTAAGTAAGAGAGAATAATATATGTTCAATGTACCAACCCCAGGACCTAGGCATGGGCACTTAATTCAAAATTGCATAGTAATTAGGTCAAGATAATCTGGTTAAGAGCTATAATTGGTTAGAGTGGACAGTAGGCCTTGATTCGCCTTAATTAAATCAAACACCTTTTCCTGCATTTTACTTTACTGTGTTACTTTCTTGTGTGTTACTTTCCTGATTCGACATACCTCATATCCGTCCGAGCGTATAAGGGAATCCTTCCTACCATACCTCACCGAACGTATGAGGGAATCCTCCTTGTCATACCTCGGAGTCTATCGACAAAACTCCACCACACACACCCTAGGCTCAAAGTTTAAACCACAACCCTGGGCCGACAAAACCATCAAATAACTGGCCTAAGCCCCGAATGCATAACCCCGAGCCGATGCCCAAAATCCATAACAGGAGTCCATAGAATCACTATCACAGGATTAAGCCCAAGTCAATACCAAAATCGTTTCCTAAGACCATTATTGAAATCCACTATATTCTATTCCAACAATCATTATTAGTTCCCAAGTCTTAAAAGATAATACAATATTCGGTGCGAATTACCCTTGACTTCCGTAATTCATAATCGTTATTGAAATCCAAAATTAGCAGATAATCAAGTAAAATCACCATCCATCGTTCATGGAGCTTAGAACGAAAATAAACTCTTATAATGATTTTCTTTAATTCCCGGCACTCATAAGAACTAAATAACCCTTCCATTTAATTCTCGAAATTTGTAATTGAATATAAATACTTAAATATAATAATATGCTTGCATTTCCATTTTCAAAGTAAAGTCCACTCACCTCGAGGCCCAAACGAGTCTAATTTCAAGCTATTTGGTTCCTCGTGACCTTTGGAGCCACCACGTTTGTCAAAAACGATACGTGGAATTATTAAACGGCAATTATAAACCTTAAATCCAACCCCCAAAACCCCAGGAGTACACACGCGCCCTAAACGCGCATAAAGTGACTTTAGACGTCTAAAACAGACCCTAAACGAACTCCAAACTGAAACCTGCGCCAATAGATCCGGAACATCGAAAGCATCAAAATACAAGTCGTCGGAGCCCGGGGGAGGGCCCCACACGCCCTCACGCTCTCCACGCCCCTTTGCCCTTCCTAGTAGGTAGGATTGCAAGTTGCAGTCGCCTTCAACCTTGGGCTGGCCGGCGCCGCTACTCGCCGGCAAGAAGCAGCCATGGCCGCCCATTTTCCGAGCTTTCTAAAAGCTTCAAATCTCAACCAAATTTAATGTTTTTGTAGTCTAAATCTATCTACTCGAACCTATGAACTCGAATCTAAGGTCAAAAGTGAGAACTCACCTATAGTGGCCAGAAATTGGCCAGAAATATCAGAATTTCTCCTCCTCGATTCTCAGTCCACAGTAGTCGTTGATCCTTAAGGTTTGTACAATGAGGCTCGCCTTGAAGAGAGGATGATGATAGTGGTCACGACGTGAGCTGATTTGGCTGGTAAGTAAATCAAAGTGGGGAGGATGCTTTCGGTTCGCTGGGAGAAAGGAGATATCGGGAGAGGGGGAGAGAGAAAACAAGGAAAATTCTAGAAATTGGGGTCTTTAAAAATATCTTAGCACTAAATTTCCAAACTGCCCCTGAAGCTTCTAGACCTATAACTCCCACATCCGGACTCCGTTTTTCGCGTGCCGCCTGTCTACGAACTCGTGAGTTCGAGACTTATGCAACGGTCCAAGAAAAACTTCCAAAAATATTCCCAAACTAAAAGACTAATTTTTCCGAATTTATTTAAATTTAAGTTCTGGGTCGTTACAACTAAACACATTCTTAAATATTAAATACAAAAAATCCTATTTCTTGATTTTTTTTACAAAACAATATTTAAAAAACTGTTTTGTAAAATAATACCAAACGGGCCCTAAAGTTCCACTTAATATGTAAACGTAAACTTAGTTATATTAGTGTTCTTTTTTTTTATATATATACATTCAAATTCGAACGCCCTCCTCTTTATAATTTAACTTAATTTAAGATATAATATTAATCGTGTGTTATAGTAGTAGTATTAATTGGAATATGAATTTCATTGTTTTTGGTGCATGTAGCAAAAATGGTGGAAGAACTGAAGCCATAAGGTAGGGATAGAAGTCAAACATGGTCTGGACCAGGGCCGGCCCAAGGGTGAGGCGAACAAGGCCTATGCCTTGGGCCTTATATTGGAAAAGGCCACACTTATTTATCCCCTATGATATAATCCACATAATAACAAAGCCCAAATACACAACCCAAATTATTTAAGTGAGATTAAGAAAAAATTACAAAACACACTAAAGTTGCACAATGTGCACATCCGTGTAGGCCCATTTACATGTTTAACTTTGTGGGTTTGAACAACATCTTGACAAAAGCAGCAGTAAGTGTATTGAAAGTGGAAGGAAGGTTTCAACCTTTCTTCTACCTCCAAATTCATTCTTCCATCTGAATAGAAAATAAAACAAAAAAAACCTTTGGTTTTCCCTCACCTCTATAAATTCTTCTACTCTCTTGCTTTTCAGAAGGAAAAAAAAAATTCTTCTGCTCTCTCCCCAAACTCCTCGGGTCTCCCTCTTTGGCTCTTGCTGAATTTGTAATATTAACGTGGTTGATTGGATTTGGATTTTGGAGTTTCGGATTGGTTGGTCTTCTCCTCTGACATTTGGAATAAACATTCTTTAATTTTTTTTTCAGACTCATTTTTCTTTATTTATTATCTCATAAAATCTTATTTGGATTTTCCAGTATATGCAGCTTGTACTACTGAAAGAAGTTTTTTAAAATCGAAACTAATGAAATCTTATTTACGTTCTAGTAAATCACAAGGAATATTAAATGGATTAGCCACATGCTATCCATTAAGAAAATATGCTAAAAAAGGTTAAATACGCAAAATTAATCAGCAATTTTGCATTTAAAAAACAAAAAGATTAATTTTTCAATAAAAAAAGTTATATTTAATTCTAAAATTAGGAAGGACACGATGTAAAGTATGCCTTAGGCCTCATCCTCTATTGGGACGGCCCTGTCTGGACTAGGCTTATGGGCATCAAGACGTGATAGGCAATGCAAGCAATGGGAGCATGCAGACTTTGGTGAATGTTTTCTTTTGGCATGCAATTGCCATTATCTATAAATTCAGTCGTGATTCAGTGAGTGCATCCACTAGATGGAGTGGCCACCCAACGGGTGTAGATTTTGATACTAATTTTAAAAATCAATTATATATTGGATTGCAATTCCATCAAATAGATGCATCCACCGAAACATTACCCTATACGTTATCAAACTTCTATAGAGTATAGGTATATGTAAACTGGTTAAAAGCATATATTATTATACATAAATACAGCATATTATGAGGTTCATATATATCTTGAAATCTCCACCCCAACATCGATTGTTTACAAAAAAACGATGGGGTGATATATTTGTTGTATAGTTTATTAATGTTGTACCTATTTTTTAGTTAATTTGTAAATAAAAATTATTTTATGCTCATTCAATTTTTGCCTCCTTGGAAGCGTGTCACTCCGGCTTAGAATGAACTTTTGGGCAGGGAGTTCGGCAGGGAAGAGTTGGAACGAGTGGTTTTTCAGATGTTCCCAACCAAAGCTCTGGGAGAGGACGGCCTCCCGGCATTGTTCTATCAAAAGTATTTGGGTATTGTGGGTGATGATGTGGTGGAGTTTTTCCTTGATGTGCTCAACAATGGGAGGAGTGTGGAGGATGTTAATCATACTCTCATCAACTTGATTCCCAAGGTTGATCAGCCGACAAAGGTCACTGAATATCGTCCAATCAGCCGACAAAGGTCACTGAATATCGTCCAATCAGCCTCTGCCGGGTCATCTACAAGATCATTTCCAAAACAATTGTAAACAGAATGAAGAGCATGATGGCATGTATCATTTCAGAATTTCAAAGTGCTTTTGTTCCTTCTCGTTTGATCACTGACAACGTAATTGCATCATTTGAGAGTATACATGCCATTAGAAGAAGGGGTTCCTCTGGCCTCAAGAAACTGATTCTAAATCTTGACATGTCTAAGGCCTATGATAGGGTGGAGTGGTCGTTTATTGAGGGAATGATGCGGAAGTTAGGGTTTCAAGATAGATTGATTGCTCTTATCATGAACTGTATTACCACACTTTCTATTCATTCCAAGTTAGAGGGAAGGCAATGGGATTTATTAGACCTGGTCGGGGACTCCGACAAAGGGACCCCCTGTCCCAGTATTTATTCCTATTCTGCGCTGAAGGGTTATCCTCCATGCTCACTCAGGCACAGGGTTTGGGCAGATTACAAGGCATTCCTATGGCTCCCAGAGCCCCAAGTCTCTCTTTGCTAATGACAGCCTATTATTCTGTAATGCTCATCTATTGGAATGCATGAACCTTATGGAGATTTTAAAAATATATGAAGAGGCCTCTGGCCAGATGGTGAATTTTGAAAAGAGTGCTCCAGCTTTTAGCTCTCATTCTGACCCTATTATGATGCAGTTGATTTCCGAGTTGATGGGAGTCCGGGTACTTGAGTTCCATGAGAGCTACCTTGGGCTTCCAACTATCCCTCAAAGAAATAAGAGTCTCATGTTTAGTAGAGTGAAAGATGCAGTGCGGGAGAGACTCAATGAATGGAAGTCCATGTTGCTCTCTGTGGTCGGAAATGAGGTTTTGGTTAAGGCGGTGGCTCAAGCACTACCCCCTTATACCATGGGGGTGTTCTAGCTGCCTCGGGGTCTCTGTCATGAGCTATCTTCGATGATTTCTAGGTTTTGGTGGAGCAAGTCCGGCAAGAAAAGCATTCATTGGTTAAAATGGCAGAAGCAGTGTAGACCTAAACAAATGGGTGGGCTGGGGTTCAAGGACTTTGAAGCTTTTAACAAAGCAATGGTGGCCAAACAAGCTTGGAGGATTCTTGAAAAGCCAAATTCTATGGTTATTCAGATGCTTTGCACACGTTACTTCCCGGATGGTCATTTCTTTAAGGCAGACGTGGGGGCCAATCCCTCTTTTGTTTGGAAGGCAATTCTATAGGGAATGGAGGTTCTGAATGATGGAGTAATTTGCAGAGTTGGGACTGGACAAGAAATTAGGGTGTTTCAAGACAAATGGATCCCAAAAATGTCTACTTTCAGGCCAATACTTAATATGCTTTTCCTGCTAAATGCCAAGGTGTCTGAGCTAATTACTAGCGAAGATACGTGGAACATTGATTTATTACGTGCTAGTTTCTGTCAAGATGATATCAATGTGATATGCTCTATTCCTTTGAGTTCAAACGGATAGGTTAGGGATGGCTTATACTGGTTCTATACGAAGAATGGTCATTATTCAGTGAAGTCGAGCTATTATATTGCTCTCGCTCAGGTGGATAAGGAGATTGCAGTGGGGGAAGGGGGGCCGGACCCTAACCGGTCTACCAAGGTTTGGCAGCGACTGTGGAGCTTAAATGTTCCTTATAAGCTGAAGTTTTTTCTATGGCGGGCTTGCAAGGACATACTCCTAACTGCTCTGAATTTGGCCAAGAGGAAGGTACTACCCAGTGCTCACTGCTGCAACTGTGGAAGGATGGTTGAGGATGTTTTCCATGCACTATGGGGATGTCGGTGGAGCCAGAAAGTGTGGCGGAAGTCCCAACTCCCAATTGATAGTTTTCAGCAAGAAGGGGCCTTTGTTGATCTAATGGATATGGCCTTTGCAGTGTTGACCCCAGCATATTTGGACAGATTCGCCTATGTCTCTTGGCAGATTTGGAATGAGAGAAATTGCCGTTTACATGGGAAGCAGGCCAAGATTGCGTAGGATAGTGTTGAGACTGCTCCAAGTGCTTGTGCTGAGTTTGCTGCCATTACGGTGCAGACTAGGGGGGCCAAAGTCCTGCGAACTGGGAGATGGCAGCGTCCACTGCCGCTGATGTTGAAGCTGAATGTAGATAGGGCGTGTCGGCTGCAAGGGCTAGAGAGAGGCCTGGGTGGGGTGGTACGTGACCATAATGGCGGCTGGGTGGCTGGTTATGCGGCGGCAGGACCCCAGGGACTGGGCGTGGCTGCCACTGAGCTTGCTGCAATGAAGGGAGGTTTGCTACTGTGCCATGAGCAGGGGCTGGTTTTGAGCGGCGTGGAGACTGACTCGCAAGAGGCACTTGCATTGATTCGGGGGTGCCACAATGATTGGCCTTCTATGGCCATTATGGAAAGTGAGGTGGCTTGATTACTGGACGCATTACATGTCCCAGCAGCTGGCCTTTCTTTCACACCAAGACAAGGTAACAAGGTAGCTCACTCGCTGGCTTAGGAGGGGCTTCGTACCCAAACCTTTCAGCAATGGATTCAGCCAGCTCCTCCTTGGATTACTCCAATTTTAGATCAGGACATTGAGTAGTAATTTGGTTGTTTTAAGGGGGTGGGGCACTCTTTTTCCTCACCGAATTTTTTCTCTTTTTGGGTTTTCAAGGTGAGGTTTTAATGATGCCCAATTTTGATTTGTTTCAAATACCCCGGAATCTTAACTTGTTTATGTTTTTACTCCTATTTTGATTGAATTCATTCTTCTTTGCTCAAAAAAAAAAACTTTTTGCCTCCTTGGGGTTTACTAAAATCCCGGTGACATTTTTGTTACATGAGTAATTCTCTATATATACAATATAGTCATATAAAAAAGACCAAATGTTTATTAGGCCCTTATTTTTCTCTAGTTCATTCTAAAAGAACTCTGGCTGAAAATTAATTTATAAGTGAAGACTCTTGTTGCAATTTAAGTACATGACTACTCAATTAAAAACATTTATTTACTTCTCTATCACTCATTAAAATAACACTTGACCTTTAGAAGGACAACAATTTTCTCATCAATCAAATAGATCGAAAAAGGTTTATATCGTAGATTTACTTGAAATATGAAGAGAGTAACCAAATCCAAAAGAAACCTTGAGCTGAAGCTGAAACAGGCATGTGATGAGGGAGCGGGAGAGAGACGGAATGTTGAAATCAAAGCCTCCAAAACGATTGTTTGCTTCATCTTCAAATACTCAATGACATGCGATGCGATGGGAGTAGTTGTATATGCTATGTGTTCAAGCACACAATTTGTAACACCTTCCATTTTCTTCTTATTTGACATGTATTATTATTAGTTTTAGGCTTATTATTCGAAATGCACCCAAAATAGGACGCAAAGTTTCAATTTGCACCCAGAACAAGAAATTGTGTCACTTTGTATCCAAAACTGGTGTTCTGTCAGCCCTATTGCACCAAATAATTCATAGCGTTCGTTACACACTCCGTTTAGAAGGCTTATGTCGCAACAAGGGATTGGGTGCTTTAATCATTTTATAGAAAAATATTAAAACTAAATATTAAAAAAAAAAACAAAAAAAAAAGAAGAAGATGATGAACTATCTGGGTGTCTCAACCCATTTCCAAACCTCTGAATCCAAACCCTCCAAGCCTACCCCAACCCACCCCAATCACCCATCAACCTCTGTAAACTCAACACTCTCTCATCATCTTCCTCTCTTTCGTCCAATTGGGTAGAGCAACTCCACGCTTTCGAGCAAGTCTTCGCCAGCGGTGTCATCTCTTGCATTGACGGAAACCTCAATGGTGGCTTGAAGTTCTCTTTCATAAAAAGGCGGAGAAATCAGGCACGGATTAGGCAAGAATAGACTACCCTTTATGCGAATTGGTTGGATGGGCCTGAAATTTGACTTTCTTCTTCAATGGGGTCGGTCTCAATTCGGGCTCTTCCGGCTCCTCTGGCCTCAGATACCATCCGGAGCTTCGATTCTTTAAGTTGGGCATAGGCGATGTACCTGGGTCCTCTCTCCATGGTGAAGTTCTCCGTGGTGAGCCTCAAAGGGACTGGCTCTTGATTTGGTTTCAAGTTCTAGGAGAGAATAAGAGAGATGGGATCGAGGGCTTGGAAGAGAGATTGAAAAGCAGGGTTTGTTTGTTGCAAAAAGTCGTTGGTCTCTGCCATTGTTGTTGATGAAATTGAGGCCTTCATCTGTCTTTAATATCCGGAGGATCTCTCTCAATGTGTGTGCCATATTCAGAGCATTTTGGATTTTTGGTTGATTGGATGTTTTTGGGTTTTACTTACTTTGTAATTAAAGATTTTGGATTTGTAACGGTCGAAAATAAAAAGAGACAGAGAGAACCGCAAGCTGCCATCGAGGCCTCCGTCGATGCAAGAGATGACACCGCTGACGAAGAATTGCTCGAAAGCGTGAAACTACTCCACGCAATTGGACGAAAGAGAGGAAGATGAGGAGGGAGTGTTGAGTTTGTAGAGGTTGGTGGGTGATTGGGGTAGGATTGGAGGGTTTGGATTCGGAGGTTTGGGAATGGGTTAAGAAACCCAAATAGTTCATCATCTTCTTCTTCATTCTTTTTTTTTTTTTAATATTTAGTTTTAATATTTTTCTACAAAATGATTAAAATACCAAATCCCTTGCTACCACATAAGCCTCCTAAACGGAGTGTGTAACGCTGTGAATTATTTAGTGCAACGGCGCTGACATAACACCAGTTCTAAGTACAAAGCGACACAATTTCTTGTTCTATGTGTAAATTGAAATTTTGCGTCATGTTCTTGGTGCATTTCGAGTAATAATTCTTATTATTATTATTGTTATTATCAAGGTTGATAACTTCCATTTGATGACATCAGTTGCAGCTATGCCAACAGTTGCAATGTTGGTAGATTCATTTTGATGGCATCAATTGCACCGATTAGAATAGTTGCAATGTGAAAGCTAAAAGTTAAATTAATTGAAGGTGTAAATTGAAGTGTTTTAAAAATTTTAGGAAGTAAATTGAGAAAATCAAAACATTGTGTTGAATTTGACTTTTGAGAAACACCCCCAAATTTTGGCTGTAAAATGAAAATTTCTCTTTTATTTTTGTTGGCAGTTCATACAAAATTCAAGCAAATATGCAATAATTTCTGAAATATTTCAAATTAAAATTAAAATGATTGCTGCATATAATTGTTGAAAAGCTTCATGACCAAGGGGATGGACAAAAAAGTTTATTTTGTAATTTTTTTTCCTTTGTAAATTAAATTGCCTTGCACGCCATGAATCATAACTGCCTTAAATATTTCTTTTTCCTTGATCAAGATTTAGTAAATTAATTAATAAAAGTAATTATAAAATAATTTCGTTTTTTATATTAGTAGATCAACTGAACAAATTTTGTATCCAAAAAAAAACTGAACAAATTTTGGTAACACAAAATTTTCTCTTTGCCCAATCAAAATCCACATTTCAGTCACCTTCTGGTAATACAATCATGGTTCACTCTAAGCTTTGAATTTTCTTATTTTTTTATCACTTATCACAGTAATTTTATTCTTTTTGATACAGATGCTTTGAAATTGAAGGTAGCCTAGGCTCCATCACACTTTCTCTCTCTGGACAGCAATGGCAGCACTGGCAGTGAACGGAGTGAAACTCGGAACGACGTCGCAGGCTTACTTAGAAAGCAAAACAGTGAGCGATACCAAAGTTCTGATATCAGACCTGTGCCGCCAGTTCTACAATCTCGGGTGGGTCTCAGGGACCGGTGGTAGCATCACAATCAAAGCTCACGATGACTCTGTTCCTAAGCCCCACCAACTCGTGATCATGTCTCCCTCTGGTATTTCTCTATCAATTTATACAGCTCCTTTATCTGGGTCTTGTTTGTTGGTTTCTGGGCATTCATGGATTTTGCTAAGTTGATTGTGTGTAGAATTTGATGGATTTTTTTAGTTATTAATTTGTATGTGTTATATTAACTAAAGTTTGTTTTTGTGTGGTCTTTGGTTGATTGCTTTCTCGCTTTCTGGGAAATTGTAATTTTTTCTGAATGTTGTCTTTTTGGCTATTATGTGTTGTTTGATATGCAGGTTCGTATAAATGTAATTAAATAGTCGAGTTTATATGTTATTTTCTGTTTATTGATGTCTGGGTTTTGTCGTGTGAGCTCAATCTTACCTTATGTTTTGGAATGCTTGGAGGTGTTCAAGCACAGATTGCTATAGAAAATTCATTGTTATTATGATTTTTTTGGTGCTTGTTAGTTATTTGTTTGTTTTCGGATATGCATCTTTCTAATTTAAAGGTCATACGTTGTTTGTAATATGGGTAGGCGTTCAGAAAGAGAGGATGTTACCAGAGGACATGTATGTGTTATCTCCAAATGGGTCTATCTTGTCTACTCCATCTCCGAAGCCGTACCCACATAAGCCTCCTAAGTGTTCTGATTGTGGTCCACTTTTTATGAAGGTATCAGTTCTTTTTATTTCTAACAAATAGTATAACTTTTTAGAGAGATACTATAAAGCTATCTCTGAATTTTGTGTAATTTTGATAAATCAGAATATCGTCAAAATCTGAAACTGCTTATCTGCTCAAGTTTTATAAACCTACTGTTGAGCCTATTCAGTTCTACCATCTTCTTTACATTCAGCTGCCTTATCTACTGTTGCAAAGAACAAGAAGATAAAATCTTAATCTTATGACGAGAATAGATTTTCGTGGGAAAATGGTTGTGTAGACTAAAGCCGCTAAACTAGGTGGAGGTTGTAGTTCCTAAGTGCTCCAGAATCCAAATATTGATAATAGTAAAAGAAATTTGCTATCTTATAGTTTCCTACATTCCATTAGCAACCAAAGTAGTCACTCTTGAATACTTTGATTGCTTATGACAATTAGATCCTATCAGAATACAGCCAAAAGGCGATTGATTTCGTGAAGAAAATGGTCCAGGGATCTCAATTACAAGGTACAATGCAGAGAAATTTGAAAATTACATGATTTTGGATGTCAAGGGTCATGAAGACTCGTCTGAATCATGTCAATTGGGGTAGAAGTGTGAAACTTAGTCATTCGTTGAGATTTGAAAGCTTCTTATCAAAAGAAAGGAAAGTAAAAGAAATGAAATGAAAAGAAAAGAAAGGAAAAAATCGTAGTTTGAAAGTTGAAATGCTGTAGTTTTGATGCAGTCTACCATTTCTATAAGCTATTTCTCTTTGCTCATTTTATCTAGTTCAGTGTCACTATATATATAATTGTAGTCTTTGAGTTCTTGTGGCTCCAATGTTTCATTTTGGATGCTAATGGTTCTTCTAGGCAATAAATTTTACCATTTTTTTTGTTAATGTTGAACATGTGCAACTAATCTTGTTCAAAATTTTCCATTTGCTATATTTTTTAAGCCAAGATTTCTTGTCGAATGAATTTCAATAGCTTTTCACATTCAGGTTTCACGAAAATTTGTTTTTTTGTTAATGCCATCCACTGATCCTTGTGTCGCCATGTTTACTCATTCCATGCTATGACATACCCTATTTGTTGATGTTGGGATTCATCAATACTCTCATCATCGGTTTCATTTTTGGAAATGACCAACCTCTCTTTTGAGAAGTTACAGTTGACCTTTGTTTCCCTTGTTTCCCAGGCATATGAAATGCGTAATGCTGGAGCTGTTATTCACAGCCATGGGATAGAATCTTGTCTAGTAACAATGATCAACCCGTCATCAAAAGAATTTCAAGTAAGTTTTTATTTTTATTTTTATTTTTTTTATATTTTTTCTTATCTCTGGCATCTATTAGTGACAACAAAAAGTGCTAGTAAGTAACATAAACCCAGTGACCTGTGCTTTGCATTCATTATAGTCTACATATTTCTTTTCGGATTTTTATGTTTGCCTCTCTTTGCTTGACAGATAGAGGATAAAAAATTCATTAATTCTCCGATCCAAGGAGTGGAAACTAGAAACGTGATAGAATTTAAAGTCATTTAACAGAATAAAACATGAGCTGGAGACAATCTCAAATTTCCAATAAAATGTTGCGGTGGTGGATTGTGATATTAGTTAGAAACTTCGAAGAATACATGTAAAATAAAGCAGAAAATGTATAAAAAGCATCATTATGTTAAAGCGCCAATTGATAACTCAGTTACTGTGTTGTGATGGACTGTTCACGTGCTCTCCCTTTTTTTTATTTTTTCCATTGGCGGGGTGGGGCGTCTTTCTCTATGTAATTATTCCTTCCTACTGTCCCTGGTTGTCTCTGTTAATAGTTTCCTTTCCTTTACCAATGTGCAGATCACTCATATGGAGATGATCAAAGGAATCAAAGGCCATGGTTATTATGATGAACTCGTGATCCCAATAATAGAGAACACTGCCTATGAGTACGAGCTTACAGAGTCTCTTGCCAAAGCTGTATGTGCATATTCCATACTTAATTTGTGCATACTCTATCCCCTTTTGGTGGTATAAACTAATATTCTGCTAGACTTCATTAAGTATTATACGATGGTTTAAGTTAATAAATGGCACATTTATGTACTTGAATCCCCTGTGTCAGTTCACTTTATTACTTTCGTTGATAAAATTTGTGTCGCTTTAGTAAATGCTTAATTTTTATTGGACAAAAAAAACCATCTATTCTGAATTTAGAAAGTTAGAAGTTTCCCATGTGGGAGAGTAGTAAGACATGTTTCCACCCGTGAAAAACCCAGGATAGCTCTTTTGGATCATATGAATGCCTTCTCTAGAAGGAGGTTAAGATCACAGGGTTTTGTATTCATTTTTGTCATTTATGGTGTGCTTCTGAATCGTTAATAGTTTCTTTCATGTTGGATAGATTGAAGCCTACCCAAAAACAACAGCTGTGCTTGTCCGTAACCATGGAATCTATATATGGGGAGACTCATGGATCAGCGCTAAGACTCAGGTGTGTATCTTAGGGAATAATTGTTAAATTCTCAGTATGTTATGAGTACAACTCCTAATGGTCTATCAGTGCGTGTAATTCTTAAAGATAAAATCACTTGCTTCTTCTGGGATTGGGCTTTTCGTAGTGAAAGTGGCAAGCTTATGTTGACCCTGTTCATAACAATTGGTCGTATACAGAGTAGCAACCTTATGTCTCTCATTCTTAATTGCATCTAAAATGTGTAAGTTGGTTATAACATGGATGGGTTTTTCTTTTCCAAATTATTCTCGATGCTAGACTATTGATCTGGAGCTATGGAGCCTTTATGCTCTTACTGATTTAAAAGTTCATTTGAAATGCATTCTACTCAATTCTGATTTTTTTCCCCTCAGGCTGAATGTTATCACTATCTCTTTGATGCTGCTATCAAACTTAATCAGTTGGGTTTGGACTGGACTACTCCACTTCATGGTCCGATTCAAAATCTCAAAGGAGTTTCAGGTAGTGGTGTTTGTAGAAACATAAATTTGAAGGCTGGGACTGCAGCTTCAGATCATAAATTTGAGCCATTGCGAGTGAGTATATATGGTTTGTTCGTCAGGGTTCTGGAGTCTTGTCTAATTCTTTGCCTCTAACTTTACCTGGAAAATCAGGGTTTTGGAGTCCCCCTTAATTTTCCGTTTCTTTATATCTTTTGTTTTTCCTTTTGGATGTAGCGTTGCGTTGTTCTAGACATTGAGGGAACTACTACTCCAATATCGTTTGTAACTGATGCTCTTTTTCCATATGCCCGTGATAACATTGGGAGGCATTTGTCTGCAACATATGACACAGCAGAAACCCAAGATGATATAAAGTTATTGCGTTCCCAGGTAAGAAGACTTTTTTTAAAGAGAGCTGTTTCATTGACTGTAGACCTGTATAACCACATTAGTTCACAGCTGTTAATTGTGGGCTAGTAGTGCCACACACAATGTGTAAATACACCACTGTGCGATGCCATAGTACGGTTGGTCATTTAAATTTCATGCTAATAGTGTTACTTTGGAATGAGGCTATGTTTGGATGAGGAACTTCAAAGTAGCAAGGATTTAGGCTAAATTAGTTAAAAATAAGAAACTTCAAAGTACTATGGGATTTCAAATGGTTAGATGCAATGCATTTGGATGGGATTTGTAAGTGGTTTTGCTATGCTCATGTCATGTGATGCATCTACTCCCTTACTAGTTATTCAACTAGTTACCTACAAACACTCTATTCAATTGTTGGTAGTGCATTTCATAGTAATAATTCTTTGGAACTGTGAAGTTCCTCATCCAAATATACCCTTAGTAGTCCCTTTTACTTTGCCTTGTGTTATAAAAAAATGCTTCAATATAATTAATTTGAATGAGCAAACCAGAGTTGATCTTTTAGTCCCTGCTAGAGTTAAAAGCTGGAAACCATCTAGAGCTGAGTTGGATGACTATGCTTGCATTTTATTTGTTTTATTTAAAGCGTTAAAGTTGTGATGCACAAATCAAATTTAGAGAACTATGCTTGATATTGTAATGACTCTTAAAAGTTCTACATCCTTATTGTAGGTTCAAGATGACCTGGAAAAAGGCGTTTCTGGTGCTCTTCCAATTCCCTCTGATGATGAAGGGAAAGAGGAGGTTGTTGCAGCTTTGGTTGCTAATGCTGAATCTATGATAAAAGCTGATCGGAAGATCACTGCCTTGAAACAGTTGCAAGTAAGCAATTTTGGGTATTTAAGGAATTTGCTTATGTGTTTCGTATCTTTGGGATATAGCTGACGTTCCAACTGTTCAGGGTCACATCTGGAGAACTGGATTTGAAAAGAATGAATTGAAGGGAGTAGTTTTTGATGATGTACCAGAAACTCTTAAGAAATGGCATGAGTCCGGCATAAAGGTTCTGGTTCTAACTTCTTATTTCCCTATAAATTTTAATTGCTAAGATGGTATGTTCCTGGTCAAGATTTAGCACACGGGGTGCTACCAATTTTTTTGGAACATATTCTTACCAGACAAATTAGATTTTTTTCCTGGATGAAGTTGATATTTGACTTCTTCAAGACATACGTTAACGGTTGATATTTTGTGCTGCAGGTGTACATATACTCTAGTGGTAGCAGGTTGGCACAGAGACTTTTATTTGGTAACTCAAACTATGGGGACCTGAGAAAATATTTGTCTGGATTTTTCGACACCACAGTGGGGTACATCTCCTTTTCTGCTTTAAAGAAATTTTTATACCTAACATTAATGTAGATCTGCGTCTGGCTCTCCTAACTCATTTCAAGCTAGCTAAAATCTCTCTCTCTCAGGAACAAAAAAGAAAGTAGCAGTTATGCTGAAATTGTAGAATCGGTTGGAGTTGATAGGCCATCAGAAGTTTTATTTGTGACAGATGTCTTTCAAGAAGCTGTAGCTGCAAAGACAGCAGGTAAGGAGTTGCCCATGGTTTACACCTCTGGAGAAAATTTTAAACAAAACCGATGTGTATACTCCCTCCTCTCACAACTCTGTCACAGGCCTATTACGTGACCACTTGTTAGAGGAGTGTATACACCCAGTTATACGTAGGCTTTCTTCTCCTTTTGTATTGGCAGTCGTCACACTAGGAATCTCCGGAGAGATTATTACATGGGATCGTACTACTATCACGTGGTGCTTACCATCCACATGTTATAACATAAGCATAATTTATTTTGTTTCTAAGATAGGAGAACCACCCATGGACCACTACATTTTGTAGTGTGTTTTAAAACGCCATCTGGAACACAAATTGCATACATTTCTTAATGCCCGTTGTTTTAGATACCCTTTTTGTGTTTCAGGATTGGAAGTGATTGTATCTATCCGACCTGGGAATGGACCTCTTCCGGAGAATCATGGCTTCAAGACAATCAATTCGTTCTCGGAAATCTGAACATGTGCTTCAGTAATCGTGTAATATTACATGAATAAGGAAATCTACAGCTTTTCCAGAATTTGAAGAAATGGTTTGGTTGTATGCCCTGAAATGATTTCTTAATCTTCAGTTGGTGTAGAATGTGGTTGTCTAAGCAGTTATAATCAAAATCAGACTTGTGATTGTTACCAGGTACCACTTTTGTACATAAATTCTACTCACTAGCTTGCTAAATCTGGCTCACAATTACAAATATGACAATGACATTTCTCGACAATGGATTTCTCTACAATGCAATTTCGCTTTCATTGGCCCAATTGTTGTTTAATAAGGGTACATCACTTTCATGTTTCTAATAATCTATTTTTTAAACACAAGGGCCTAACCAAAATTTCTTCCAAAATTTGTTAACCAAGAATAAATGTTCCAACAAACAACCAACCTAATCCTTATACAAACATTGAAATTCTAGTAACGCCTCGAAAAAAATTTGAGTAACTCGTTCATGGTTTAAGATTTAGTTCTCAAGTTTTAGGTTTTGCTCGAAACCCAAACACTAAGCTCTAAAACTTAAGCTCTCCCCCACCACTCCCTCCTACCCACACTCCCCTTCCCCTAAACTTTCTAGAACAATAAATCCTAAACAGTTAAACGCGAACAACACCTTTAATTTCGTTAAGGGTAAGTAAAACTATAGTTCTTAAAATTTGGTTTGGACTTGGCATGTAGCACCCTTTGTTCCCTTTAGGCAAACAAATAAAATCATGATTCAGAAAAATGAATTTGTCGGTTGAAAAAAAAAAATGATTGTCATATAAGTAAAATCATGCTTTGAAGTTTCCATTGTACATATTAGGCTTGTTTGGTGATGGGATTAGATTAAATGGATAATTCACGAAATTCAATGTATTGTGAATGTAAAAATGAATGTGGCTTCATTGTAAGAGGATTAGAGGGGTAGATATAGAAGAAAACTTATCAATTTCAATCCCCTCAAAATAGTAGGATTAGAATAGGTAATTTTCCTTCTATATCTAACCTATCTAATTTTTCTTCAATGATTTTTACATTCAAGATACGTTGAATTTTATGAGTTATCCAATCCCACTCACCAAACGTGACCAATGAATATCAAGTTCATTATTTATAAGAATCGAACTCAAAACCTCTCTGCACACACTTTAGTAAGTAAGATTACCCCTAGACAAATATTACTACTGGCTTCATTAACACTACCTTGAATTCACCTAAATGATTTAGAAGTACATAATTTTCCTTGAAGGCTTTTACAACCTTTTCGCTCTTAATTTTCATTTTGTGTTTGAGTTGGGTAAATATGGGAAGTAATTGGGAGATGAAGATGTAAAATAAGTGAAGGGCTATGGGAGGAATGTGGAAGAAATGCATACGTACCAAAAAGTTTTCACTATCAAGTTTTTATTTCTTATATTCTCACAATAGCGGAGCCAGGAATTTATTAGTCTTGGGCTATCTTTTTTTTTTTTTTTGTCAAATCTAAATTAGCAGCTAATTGTATTTAGACTCATTCGGTTATATTAAAAAAAATAGTTAGAATTAGTAGAATTGTTTTTTAAAGAATGAAAAGAAAATTGAGAAGTTTGAAATTGAGATAATATTCACAAATCAAAATAGAAATATTTAAAAGAAAATTTGAGTGCAGAAATTCACGATTGAGCAACTTCTTGAACAAAAAAATTGATAGAATTTGGAGAGCATCAACTATCAAGCGTGAGCTATAACGCCACATGTGGAGCTAGGAGGCGTAGAAGGAGAGTACCAGAGACACACTGATTTGTGCCTTAATATTTTGAGCTTACATGAACAAAAATATCTTGTTATTTTAGGAAAAAATCTGAATAAGTCTTAATCTCTTTTTTCAATCATAACTCTTATTATTTAAAATTGGGCTAAATTCCTTTTTCTATTAGTTATATATAGAAAGTACCTAATTTTTTTTTTAACTCAAAAGAACCACACTGTGCTACAGCACAATCTAGCCCCTATGGGGCTCCGCCCTTGTATTCTCATTCATTTTTTTTTTCTTCTATCCCACTACCATTCTTACATTTTAATTTTCTATATACTCTTGTTTTATATCTCAAGCTTAGAAAATTAAATCTAAAAACTAAATTTTAAATAATTACTGACGGAACATGAATTTAAAAGTGGACTCAGCTAAAATTACGTACTTTTAGAATTTCTCAATTACCCTACTAGTATCTGAGAGAACAATGATCTTCCGCACATAGAAGAGAAAGTGAATTATGTTGCACTTAGGGTCAGTTTGGTATTGCTGTATATTGTTTTTTGAAAAGTTGTTTATGCTGCACTTTCTTAACAAGTAGTTGTATATTAAAGCAGTTAAGCGTGTGGTGAAATTTATTTTTAAAAGTGTTGTGAGTATGAAAAGTAATGTCAAAGGGTTTGATAAATTTTAGAGTAAAACTATGAGTGGATAATGACTAAAATTGACATGATATTGAAAGTGTATGAGGCACTTTTGTTGGTTGTGGAGGTGGAGGTAGGAGAGGATAAGGACGTCATGGTGGTTGTGGCGGTAAAGGTAAAGGTAGATAAGGTGGTGGTGGGTGGAGGTGGTAGTGGAGGTTGTGGCGATGAAAATAGAGGTAGAAGTAGGAGAGGTGGTGATGGTGGAGGTAGGGGATGATGCGATAGATGTAGGGGAAGAGGCGGCGGTAGAGATGGAGATGGAAGTGCTTTTGGTGGTGGCAGCTGCAGTAGTGGTGGTGGAAGAAGAGGAGGTGGCGGTTCGGGTGGAAGATGTGGAGGTAAGGGTAGTGGAGGTGGCGGTAGGGATGGCAGTAGTTGCCGTGACATTGGTGGTGGCAGCTGTGGTAGCAACGGCGGCGGTTATGGTGGAGGATATGGAGATTGGGCGAAGAGGTGGTGGTAAAGGAGGTGGAGGTAAGGGTGAAAAAGGTGCTTGTTATGGTGGAGGTGGCGGCGGTGGAGTAGTCTTGGGCATTAGGTGGTGGTTGGTTCTTTTAAGATAAAAATATTCGTGAGAAACATAAATAATGAGTAAATGATAACATTTTTTTTTAAAATAATTTGGATATTACAAGAAGTGAAAATTTCATGAACTTTTTGTGAACGCAACTTTCAAAAACAGCCTATGATGCTGTTTTTAAAAGTTGCTGTCAAAAGTTCATTGCTTTTTCAAAAAGCAAGACTTTTCACTTTTACGAAATACTTTTATACTGATTCACTTTCAAATAAAACAGTTTTTTAAGGAAGAAAAGCAATACCAAATGGAACCTTAATGTGTTTGAGTAAGAGAGTGCATTTCCTATTTTCGGTGTTTTTTTTTTATATACAATGATATTGTGGGTGGGAGATTACAATATAAATATTGGGTATCGACCTCGCTATTTACTAGAGTCGAACCCGAGACCTCCCACATAGCGAGTGGAGAGGAATACCACTTGGTCATAGTACTAAGTGAAATAATTTTATTTGTTTTTTGAGATACGGTTATAGAACAAGTCCTAAGGTTTTTTATGTTCCAATAAAATTCAAGATTAGTCAAGCAAACTAATGGCTGGTTTAGTGAGTAGTATTGAATAATTCATAATAATTTTAAGAACTGAAAAAGTCTTTGACATTTTGTGCGCATCGACGGTACTATTTGTCCTTTTTTTTTTAATTTTTTTTATAAGCTACTATTTTTTCAGTCATAAGTCATAAGAAACAAAGAAAGAGCCCCCACTTTTTGTTTCTTTCTTGTACGTCCACACATTCAAAGAAAAGAAAGTTGTTATTCTCCTAGTCAAAACAATCCACATCACACCAGAAATATTACTCTAAATGGAAAGAACAAAAAAAATATTAAGAATGTCTGAATCTGAAGAATGAATGACTTCCTTTTGTGAAGACTTGTGATTTGAGTCTGCAATCTGCAATCTGCGATCTGCAATCTGCAATCTCCATGTTATTTCCTTACTCGTATACACCAAACATAACCTTTATCTCATCATATGCTAAACTTGTACATAAATGGAAAACATTCTACTCATATCGATTCATTTTATGTCTTTTCCTTTTCTGCAAAATTTGTTTATATTTCCCTCTTACATATGTTAATTACGTGCTATCATAAAAACCCTTTTATCCGTTTTTTCGTACAAGATTTTAAAATGCACTTGATTTTATGTGTATGTGTATGTGCATGTGCATGTGTATGTGTATGTGTATGTATGTTCCTCTCTTATACATAATTACCATCATATGAGCACTGTGATATATATATATATATATATATATATATATTCGGTTGAGTTTTCTTGATCCATAAGTGGCATGGAAAATCGGCATAGTCGTGCAAGCGCAATGGCAAGCTTGCACAATTGGAACTAAAATCTTAGCTCGACAGCCTAAAAATCGAATGTTAAAATCAATCGTCTATGCAACCGTTACTGATTGGATGCATTTTGGATTTAAATAATTCTAACCCTCCCCAAAAAGTTTCCAGCTATAATGAAAAACATCAATAATACCTAAATACCTTTGGACCTTGGTCTACCGTCCACATAATAAGACCCGTCCTAGTAGAAAGTGACTTAGTTTCAATATTATAAAAATGCAAAAATTAAAATCATCCTCTTCACATTCACAATGACTAGCACGGATTATCGATCTAATGATATTTTTACTGATTGTGTGTGATAAGATGTCTAGACTCTCATAAGGGCGAGATCAATACTCAATATCCTTGTATCAAATAAAAAAATAAAAACTCCACTATACAGCGAGAGGTCTCAATTTCAATTTTCGTAAGGAAAAAAGGACAATATCTAAGGTATTTAATCTCTATTCTCCAATATATCTATTCTCCAAATCTCATTGTATAAAAACAAAACCGAAAAAAATACCAAATAGCTCTTGATCAATTAGTATTCCCTTCCTACTATTTAATAATCGAGATGTCCGAAATTCGAACCTTCTTCCTACTATTTAATAATCGAGATGTCCGAAGCTCAAACCTTCTTTCCATCTATAAATGAGCCCCAAAAGAAAATGACATAATTTGAATATACCCCAGAGGAAGGGGAATTCCAGCAGAACATGATAAGCACAGTAAAACAGTATTACCAACATGACCATATTGGCAGCATGATTAGGGGGAAGTTTCATATATGGCCATGTGGTCCTCTCTCTCTCCCTCATTCTTCAAAGGGGGACCCTAGAAAACCCTGAAAACCACTTGAATGTCTACTTCCACTCTCACACCTCTGTGGTCTCATAAAAATAAAAATAAAAATAAAAAGTTATGAATGTGGTCAATCAAATTCTCTAAGTATGCATAAATGCTTAATCAATCTAGCCACAAACCCTCATCTTTGAAAAGCCCTTTTTCACCACACACAATGAAAGAAAAAAATTTATCTTAATCGGTCCATTATTAAGTATCAAGTTTCAAATAAATATCAGAAGAAGAAAAAAAAACACACGCTAAACGGAAGGGCTTCTAAATTCTAATTCTTTATGCAAGTTGGGAAAATGATATTCATATTCGCATAATTCATATTTGCACCCAGATTCCCTGGAAGATTGTTTTTCAATCCTCCATTGGTGCTGTAAAAATTAAAAACAATAAAAATAAAAATAGCAATGATAAACTGTAGAATAAAAACAAACGAAGAAGAAGAAGAAAGGTGCCGCTGCTTTTTACCACTTTATGAAAGGGCTATGAAAATTGTACAATTAAAACAAATTAAGATCTGTACCTGTCTGTCATTGAAAATCATCCATAACCCATTAATCTTGAATAATCTGATGATCATCGTCCTTTTAATCAAAATCACTCACTCATCATAGTAATTAATACACTACAAATATCTCTTCCCTTCTTTTCCTCATCGTCATCGTTGATCAAGAAGCTGAGGAGCCAGAAACCGTAGGCGAAGTCACCGGAAACAAAGGCAGAAGCCTCGGCGGCTCAGCCTCTCTCGGTGTCGTTGTCCTCGGAGACGGGTGCAAGTAAAAGCCCTTCTCTGCAATCGCCCTGTCCTCCTCCGACGAAGAGTTCCCGAGAGACGGCGATGAGGAGGACTTGTCAAAGGGGTCGTCGTTTAATGGGGTGACCGGGGAGAGAGTGAGGGAGGGAAAGTCGAGGAGGCTCGGGGAGAGGATCTCCTGGTGACGTGGCGAGAACCCAGAAGCGGATTGGAAATTGGGGATGAGGGTGTTGATCATGAGGGTGTTTTTGAGGTTGGTGGACCTCCTTTCGTAGAGCTTGAAGCCTTGTTTTTTGATTGGGGGGATGTTGAAGTTTTTGGTCGGATCTTGATGGTGGTGGTGGTGGTGATGGTTGGTGGTGGTGGTGGTGGATTTGGGTGAGGATTGGTGGGTGAGAGTTTCAGAGGAGCCAGTGAGCATTTGGACAACATGTTTGAAGTTGGTGGTGTCTGCTTGGACAAAGGTAGTTGGGTAGGGGTTGGAGTCAGATCTTGGAGTTTGGAGTTTTGGGGTTGTGGGGATTTGAACTCCTGGACCTGAGCTGCTGCTACAAACACTAGTGTTTGTGTTTGTTGCATTGCTAGTTCTTGGTGAGTTCAATTGTGAATATGAATATGGCTTCTCTCTGATTTCTTGAGGCCTTGAGGTGAATTCCATTTGATTTTGGTGGGTTTTCTTTGTCACCACCACCACACAACCCACAACCAAAACAACCAAAACCAGTCTGTCTATGGAGAGAAGGAGAGTTTGGGAGCTTGCTTTATGATGGGTCTTCTTTGGTTGCAAGTTGGAGAGTTGGAATTTGGAAGAGTGAAAAACAAGGCTTTTGGTTTTGGCTTTGGCTTTGGCTTTGAAACGAGAGAAAAAGAAAAGGGGGTTATTGCTTATTTGCTATGTTTTGTTTTCTTGTGGTTGTGCCTTCTCTCTCCCTCACTCTCCATCTTTCCCCTTCTCTTTCTCTCTCTTTTAAGTTGGACTAAAGATGTTTGGGGGAGACTCTTGAGTTGAATACAAATTTGAATGCAACTCATATAAACACTTTTAACTATCAGAATTATAAAATTGTCATTTAGTGTTACGATCTATTGTATTTTTTTAAAATAAGTCATATGAAACTTAACATGCAGAATAAAGATATTCTTAACAATCTGAGTTACAACTATCTGTTTGGTGGAGTTGAAAACTTGCTTTCTTTAAAGCAAATAACACATAACCTCAAATGCAAAATAAGTATTCTTAACGACCTAAGTTATAGCGATCTGCTTGGTGGGGTTAGAAACTTGTTTTCTATTAAGCAAGTGACAAGACACTTCAAATGCAGAACAAACATTCTGAACGACCTAAGTTCTAGCTATCTTCTTGGTGGGAAATACAAATAACACGGAACTTCAAATTCAAAACAAACATTCTTACTGACCTTAGTTACAACTATCTGCTTAGTTGCATTAGAAACTTGTTTTCTTTTAACACAAATGACACAAAATTTCAAATGCCAAAAAAAAAATATTTTTAACGACTTCTGTTATATATATCTTCTTAGTGGGTTGGAATTTTTTTTTTAACACAAGTAACACGAAACTTGTAATATTTAAATAAACGCTATTAAAAACTTGAGTCCCTATTGGTGGGGTTAGAAACTTGTGTTGGAAAGAGAGGAGGAGGTGATAGAGAGAAAATGGCCCAAATGTTTTGGGGATTTATAGTGATTGGATGGATTGGGAATTTGAGGGGGCATAAGCATTTGTGTGCCACCAATGGCAAAGTTATCATGAATGAAGGCATGTGTATGTGTGAATAATATTAGGGCATCTCCAACCATGAACTATAAAGCTAAATTGTAGGAAAATTTGGTAAAAAATGATCTTCAATCACATGGCCAAGGACTATGGACAAATTTTGATCAAGGGCCAAGGGCCAAACATTTTCTCTAAATTTGTCCAAAAATTTAAGAAATTTCCTATTTTCTAAATATATAATGGGGCCCAATCTCTATTAAATCTTATCACACAATTATTTTTCCTAATAATATATTTTTTTCAAAAATATTATATTAGTTTAATTAAATTAAATTTAGTAAACGTTATATTAATTTAATTAAATTATTTTAGTTTTAAAATGATATATTAGTTTAATTAAATAATTTTCTCATAACGAAATATTTTGTTCAAAAATGTTATATTAGTTCAAAAATATTATACTAATTTAAAATATATAAAAATAATAATAAAATATTAAAATAGTAATGAAATAATCTTAAATAGTTGAATATAGTCATACATTATTTATTAAAAAATTATCATTTTTTAAGTCTAAATTTTTCCATATTTAGAAAATGTTATGAGATGAGCTTATGTGATATATGATAGAAGAGAAAAGAGGACATTGACTTCAGAGCCCTACTGACTGAAGAGAGACTCTTGTGTCGTGTCTTCTTGTGTGAGTTTGTGTGAAGCTCAATGTGATGGGATTGGAGATGAATGATAGAAACATTTTATCAGATCCCATACATTTCTACACACATTCACTGCTTCTTCACGCGCCCATACAGCGTTTCACATCCACGCTCGCTCCTACTATCCACTATCCAATAGTGTGCATATGCATCACCCTAATTTCAGATACCAGGAAAAGTCTCAAAACTGTATGGATTGAGTCATTAACATAAAATAGAAAAAAAAAAAATCAACTTTAAAGCCTTATTTTATTCTCTTCCCTAAAAAAAAAATATCAATTTGCGATAAGGAAATACTTTGAAGCATGGGATTCGAATCCGTTGGGCGTTACTCATGGTTAATATTAGGTGTAATAACACCTTTAGTTTCTTTGAACTTCGTTTGGAATTAGTCTTATATTTTTGGATAGGAACCACATCAGGTTTTGGCAAAGAAAAATAGGTTTGTACACTTACTACTAGTATTTTTGTCTATTCGCTGTGTAGCGGGATATTTCAAATTCGACTTTTAAAAAACAAACTTCATACAGAATGTGTATTATGTATTTTCCTTTCCTTAATCATATTTAAAAAAAAAACTAGTTTTTGTTTGTTATTTATTTGTATTTTGCAAATAAGAATATAATTTGTATACAAATTTGAGTCACCATCCTTATATAATTTGGATTATAATAAAGTAGAATTAATTATATACATATTAGAAAACTTTCATTATTATTCTTTTTTGAAACAAATCTTTAGAACATCGATCAATTTGCTAACGGTGACATAGTCGGAAATTTAAATCAAGAATGACAGTTTATAATTTATTTAAATAATTGTAGGGTTGTTTATCTACAGAAAGAGTTCGTAAACCAACGTTTTGACTCTATTTAGAATAAAGTTAGTACAAGGAGTCATTTATATAAATAATCATATTGTCAGGAAAATCACTAAATAAAAGAGCAATTGCGGTATCATCTATTTTTGATTACCCAAAAGTATGCAATCCAAATCCTGAAGCACTCAAAATTCATTACCTATTAGGCTCGTTTGGTGAGTCATATTGGATTTGATTTGATTGTATATCTTATTAAATTCAAAGTATTTTAAAAGTGCAAATGAATGTTTTTTCATTGTAAGGGGATTATACATGAAATAAAATTTGCATTTTCTAATCCTACCCTTTTAAGTGATTGTAATTATTCCAATATGATACACCAAATGAACACATTAAGTAATAAGTGATATTGTCAAGTTAATAGGGAAATAGAAAGGAATAAACAAAAAAAAAAACAAACTTTAAGAGCTTTAACGACATTGGAGCAATTTTTATTTATAAAGAAAAAAAATCACAAGAGGTACTTGAGACCCGTGTGGTCCCTATGTGGATTCAACATGACTTACTACTTACTAGCATGATTACTTATTTGAAATATGAAAATGAAAAATCGATTGAGAATGAATAAATACGCATGAAATCACCTATTATCATCTGGAGTCAATATAATACTTTTGAATCCATATGTTTTAGTAAGAAGCAGGTAGTGATGTCTGATAATGCAATGTTTTGTTATAATATTTCTAGGAAAATGATTCTCCATTCTCCTTCCTTCTTATAAAATTTTATTCCTAATTTTTAAAATTAACTATTGAGGAAATTAAATTAGAATTGGACAAGTACAAATTTTAGACTACATTATATTTAGTGACCTCAGCTCAGCATCTCATTTGTGATGTCAAAAGTAAGATACTAATTTAAAAAAATTCTCCATAGCTAGATTTAGATTATCTTGTTAATTGCTAATTAATTATATTATTCTGTGCCATTAACCCAAATTAAAGGTTATTAAAATTTTATATAATAATTCTCAGTACATGATGAATCTGTTCGGTTCCATGATGAGATGAACGGTTAGATTCGATCTAATTTTCTTTTCTCCACATTAAGAATTTAAGCTTGTGGTTGTTATTTAGTTTACACTATAAAATATAGTAAAGTAATTATACAAAAAGAGAATCAAATTCGATCTACTGACTGGAATACTGGGTTGGGGACCTAGGGTGGGAAAAAAGAGCAAGAAATTAAAGTGGAGGGGCCAAAACTCCATTATTCAACTCAAAAAAACAAAACAGAACAAAACAAAAATTCATAATTACAATCATTGTTGTTTAGAATGTGGATTAGTCTTTACTTTTTTCCATTAATCGACCTTGTAATTTAACATTAGCTTAACTTGTACGATTTGTTTGGTATATAAAATATATATATATATATATATATATATATATTCTATTTTAATTTTATATAACGATATTTTATTTTAAAGGAATAAGAAATTTGAGATAAGACACAAAATAAGCTGAGTATAACTGGATTCAAACTTCGGACAAATATAATTGTCGTTATTATGAATGTTAGTCGAATTTGAGCTATATATATCTCGCTTAAAAAGATTAAAAAAAATATTAAATTATAATACTGGTGATTTCTTATTTGTTAACTTAATTTGTACCATTCGATTAGTACATATAATAATAGTTAATTAAGAAGCTAACACAAGTGCATAAATTTCCCTTTGTGATGATAGAGTAGGACATGGGAAAGGTTCAAGGTTGTATGTGTCCCAAAGCTTATTTGTTTAATATAAGAGCCAAATAATACATTGAATAGGTACAAAAAAATAATTAGAGTGATTGAAGTAATTGGATTTTGTATTTAAAAAAAAAACTAAGGGATTTTATAATTTTCCCCGTCGGTATTTTGTGAATGAAAAATCCAATTATTTTTATTTGTTTTAAGAAGAAAATAAAGAAAATTGAAAAGCAGCGAAATGATGGTGTTTAATTATTATCAAGAAGGCCATGAAGTGGAATAAGTTATATTTCACTGTATAATAACCAATGAAATTTTTATTGCATGACCATGATTCTTTTTTGGGGTCATTTTAAAGATTTTTTTCTTTTCTGAAGGAGAAAATATCTCCGACATAAATTCATATTAAATTCACTTTTTAGGTAAAATTTTGAAAAAAAAATTAGCACTCTAATTTACTGTTATAATTATTTATTTTGATTCTCGGAGAATCTAAGCCACAAATTATAAAAATAATACATAAGCGTAAATTTGTACTAATCACTAGCCTTAAAGCGCCCGGTTCCACTTTGGAGCAATAGGGTCCATTGACCCCCCCAAGCTCGACAATCCCCTGTAGAACCTAAAATATTACCCGGTGTGCATGCATAGATGAACTTGTTGGTCAATAAAAACATGGAAAAAAAATAAAAAAGTAGAATACGAACTCTTACAATCATGAGAATTCACTCTATAGTTTTAGGGTATGAGAATACATGGTTTGAATTTGCTTTAATGTATTTTATAAGTTTATAGTACGGTATGAGTGCTTTTTTTTTTCCGTCTAGAATTTCTATCTCCGCACAAACTTAGAATGTTCTTTTGTTTTTCTTCTAAATCCACCATTGTATTAGATCAAAAAAGTGATTAGCTCTGTTAAGTATATATCCCAATGTCAACAGGCTCATCGATCAATGCAAAAGGGAATCTGAGGAGGGGAAGACAAAATAAAGAAGCTCATGTTGAAAATAGATGGGATATGGACCCCCTCATTGTGGGGGCAAAGGAACAATGAACCCTAGCTGCTCAATGAGATGAGGAAAGCATTTATCTTCAATTTTGAGAAAGATTATAAGACGATACAATTAAACATGGTTCCCTCTAATTAATTACCTTGAGAGAAAGGGACAGTAGGTTGCTTACTTAGCAGGTCTATGATTGACATTGAGTACGTTTATTATGTGTAGTTACTCATCGCCTAATCTTTTATTTGTTCGTTTTAACACGGTTCTGTCAATCTATTTTGTAAGATTCGATTTCTTTATAATTAAGTTTTTACAAACTTAAAAGTTATCACATGTAGACAAAAATTCTTTAGCAAGCATTACCTTAACTACACTTTTTACTTACTTTTAACTAACGTTAATCTGTTTCGCTTTTATCCATTTTTCATAATTTTCAACTGTTAATTAACATACAATAAGTCTATTTTGAATTTTTATCCATTTTTCATGTGCGTGTAAATAATCTTTTAACGGTTGATTGACATAGAATAAGTGTATTTTCAAATTTACATGGAACGCCAACACTTGGCTTATAGTATTGACCATAAATACCTACTTATTCAAAGTAAAGTTAGAACAAGTCGAGATGTAAGTGTTAAAGTAAGCAGTTCATCTAATAGTATATTTACTATACAAATTAAGAATAAACACAAAAAATCACAAGGTATGGTGCAATTGACAAATTGTCATTTTTAAATAACGAATTTTCTAGTGCCTAATTGACAGAAATTCGAAATTCGCTGCAAGCACTTTCTTGTTAAGGACAAACCGCATCTCAAGCAGGAATTATGCACACCACTCCGATGTGTCAACACTTTGTGGTCCTCCACATTTTCCCAACATGAATTCTTCCATGATGTTGTACTTGTATGTGCTTAACTTACATATTGGTGGAAGGCCTAACATCACGAACCTGCAAAGGACGACCTTTTGTATTTTATTTTATTTTAATTTATTATATACAAATTAAGAGTAAAAAAATAATTAAATTTGGAATGCAGAAAGATAAAGCTTATTAATTTTGTGTAATAGAGCTAGCTGCAGGCTACAGCTACCGTGTATCACGTTTAGAAGTAACTTTATTGTATTAATGAATATATAATATGGTTAATTAAATTAAAATTAATTAGGTGGGCCGGCTTGACCAAGTGCATAAACATTGTGAATATTAGGTGGCAAATTTTGGTACTTCTTATGCTGTGAAAGGTGACAATTTTATTTTGTTCAGAATCAGAATCAGAGCTTGAGTTTGCTGACTTCGTAGCCTCCGCCAACCTTGGCTCACTGCCGTTCCATGTTCAATTCTTAATGTTACCCACTTGTATTTCTTTATAAGTATATGGAACAGTTGATTATTTTTAATAGTATGTATGTATCAAAACAATCAATCATTTTTTCTAGTAGTTAATAAGTTTATGATTTAATTGATGCATATTAATGATTAAATCATCATTAATTTGTTTATTATTTTTTTTTATAGAAATTATGTTTTTTTTAATGGAAGTACGATAATTCATTATAATTTAAAAAAAAACATAAAAACGCTTTAAGGGTGCAAATAATGTGGCCTTATTAAAATCTTGTCGGGAATTTCAACCCGGTCTAAGGAAAAATAGTGACACACACCCACCAATCTACGATGATATAATTTGTGAGAGTAATAAGTCTACAATTACATCAGGTGATTCCTCAAATCATAACGTTTAAGTGGGAAGGGATAATCCTAATTTGGCGAGTCTATCGGCAAGCGAATTAGCCTCACGAAATGTGTGTTGGAAGCTTACTCGCCCCACGTTCTTAGCATAAGCACGAGTGTCATTTAAAATTGGACTTAGATCAGAATAGTCCTCCTCAGCATGGGAGAGTGCCGCAAGGACGATCGTGCAATCCCCCTCAACCTCCACGTCGCGCAGGCCAAGTTGGAGTACCAGCTGTAGACCGCTTCTTGCAGCCTCCGCCTCAGCGTGAGCTATATATGACACCCCATAGAGTCTCCCCGCTCCCGCCACCATGAAGTGGCCATTCCAGTCTCGAATGATCACACCAAACCCCCCTCATCCATTAGAAGCCAGGAAAGAGCCATCCATGTTACACTTGTACCACCCAGGTTTTGGTTTCTTCCACACCGTCGGAGGGCGAGCGCGAGTACCTTTAGTTCGAAGGTGATGTCGGTGAAACGAGGCTAGCCAATTAGCAGCTCCCCTTGGGATATCAACGAGCGGCAAGTGAGTCCTATTCCAAACCAAATTATTCCTCTCCTGCCAAAGACTCCACAAAATCATCAGAAAAAGATCAAACAATTCAGACGAAACCTTACTTGCGATCATGGCAATCCATTATGTCAATGACCCGCCGACAATGGAACGGGAGTGCAGCCCAGGGGGCAAGAGAGCTACATTCTAGCGGCCGCATGACAGTCCTTCAGGACGTGAACGTCCGTTTCTGGAGCAGCACCACAAAAATTGTAAATAGTGTCAATATTCACCCGCCGTCGTTGTAAGAAATGAATGGTTACAATTATCACATTCATATTAGAGAACATTCAGTACTCAATTATGGGGGGAAGAGGCAAATTCATCCTAGAGTGAATGCAAGTATATTGCTCGAGATTAAGGCATATATTGGATATTGACTTTATTCTTTATTGAATAAAAATGTCACTTAGTAATATGAACTAGTGATATTTCTTTCCACACCTTAGATAGACGGTCTCGGATTCGACTATCGTTGTACCTAATAGTACATATTCACTATGTGTGACATTTAAAGATAATATTTTCAAATTTAAATTTTATAAATGAGAGATGCTGATGTATGTATATGTAAATAGTAAAAGAAATTGAAGATTAGAAGATTACAAGTCAACGTGCTCCCTCATTTAAAAGTCTTTAAACAATGAAAATGTTGCAAGTCCAACCATAACACTCACGACTCACCCAGCCACCACCACACTTTCTACGTGCTTTCTTCAACATTTCCATCCCCTCGGTCCTCTATTTTGCGGCCAAACTTGTTTTATATGTATATATAGGTTAGAGTAAATTGCAGTTTAATATTTTGTATTTTACACAAAATTTCAGAGTTATATTTAACCTTTTAAATGTTGCATTTAAGTACCATGAATTTTTTAAAACGTAATAATTTGGCACTACCGTTAACTATTCCGTTAAATAATCTGTTAAGTGATGACATGTCACTTACGAGATTTACATTTTAAAATTATATTTTGCCATGAAGATGGAAAAAATAATAAAAAATAAAAAAATGAACCAAAAAAGAAAATAAAAAATAAAAAAAGTTCTTCTTAGATTCTTCTTTTTAATTACTTCGATTTTTCTTTTTCCTTCGGTTCATTTTCTTCCCATATACACCAAGACCCACAAGCACCACTTGAGACCCCCTGATCCTATATACTTTTTCAATTGTAAAAGAAAACAAAAATCATTTAGTTTGGAAATTTCTGAATTTTTTCTGGAATTTCTGAAAAAAATTAGAAAAAGTTTAAATGTCTATGAATATTTCGTCACTAAAGGTGAGAACACATTTAGTGACGAATTCTTTGATGAATAGTGCCACAAATAAGAAGTTTTTGCTGCGCTATTCATTATAGAGTTCATCACTCAAGGTGTTCTTCACCTTTAGTGACGAAAAATGCGTAGCTATTCAAATGTTTTCCAGCTTTTTCCAAAACTTCCAGATATTTTTTTAAATTCTTTCTTTTAATTTGTGATCACAACCACACAGCAAGGTGAGGTTGAAATCTACATCACAAATTATGAGAATGAGACCATTTTCATGTACGTGGAATATTCTTGACCCTTCTATCTCCTCAAGAATATTAGTGATAGAAAACTCAAGGTTGCTCCAACATTTAACATGGTACCAAGAAAAGCAGGGGTGGAATTTAATTTGGATATGAATCTGAGTTGGAAGCAATGCGAAGAGGTGTGCTTGAGAAACTGCTCTTGCTTGGTATACGCAAAATTAAGAGCTGGGATCGAGTGCATGTGATGGGTTGGGATCGGGTGTTGAAGAAGAAGTTTTTTAATTTAATTTTTTATTTATTTTTAAATATTATTTATTATTTTTTTGTTTAAATATTTTTTTATTTTTTTTTGCATCTACATGTCAAAGCACTTCACATATTTTTTAACGGAATATTTAACGGTAAAATCAAGTTGTATCTTTTAAAAAAATTCAGAGTACTTAAATATAAAATTTAAAAAATTAAATATAATTTTGAAACTAATATAAAATACAGGGTATTAAAATGTAATATACTCTATAGGTTATTACATTCAAAGCAGAAGGCAACAACGTCCGGACGAAAAAGGTTTGGTTTCATTCTGATATATAATAATATCACTATTTGTTTATATATAGAGGGGACTATATTATTATCAATATAGATTATATTGGTTGTCATGCACATATAATCTGATTTAAATAATAAACTAGATTATATGTGCATGGCAAAGCTAAAAAAAATAACTCGAGAATTTAAATATGTCATGATGGGTTGGCCTTAAGTATGTAGATCTTGTAATAAATTATCTCCCAATAAATATGTTTATTCTGAAAGTAATAAATATATTTATTCTGACATAGTTTACTGTATCTCTTGCCATGATAAACTCTCAAGCAAAGATAATGAGTTAACGGAAGATAATATGTCAGCACAAATTAATAATTGAAAAATTAGTTCTTTAATTACAATTAATTGTGAGATAGATTTAGCCAAAGATCATAAGATACAGACCATAGCTATGATAGACACGGGAAACACCAAATGTGTTATCAAAGAAGACTTAATACCACAAAAGTATAGACAAAAAATTATCCAGACCCGCAAAGATTACACAGTTTGACACAAAACCTATATACTTGTCTCACTGTATAAATAAAGTCCTCATAAGGATAGAAAGGCAATAGTTTAATTTACCACTTACATTTATTACACCAATATCATCTTAGCCTTTTATTTTAGGATTAAACTTTGTTAAAAGTATACACAGTTTTTTATTCACAAATCCTATTTTAAAATTTTTGAAGACATGAATAGCAGTTATAGACCAAAGTCATGTCCTAGAGGATTATCCTAGTGTTAGCATAAAAGAATTGGGTTACAGAACAACACATACTCTGGAAGATATAGCCAAGAATAGCAACAAATAGAAGAGGAGATAGAATATAGTGAGGAAATATTTGATCATGAATATATCCTGTTATAAAAAACATTGTACCGTTAGAAATATTTCATATAGAAAGAACTAAAACATTAGAAGATTTACTACAATTAGCATAACAGACTAGAATAATAGGAGTGGATCCCCAATTACATTGGAATAAAAATCAGATAGTAGCCAAATTAGATATAATCAATCCAGACTTAACTATTAAGACAACAAATATGCCTTGTAGCTTACTAGATAATCACGAATTTGATCAACAAATCAAAGAACTTTTAAATCTGAAAGTGATAAGACCTTCAAAATCTAGGCATAGATTAGCAGTCTTTATTGTCATAAAACATTCAGAATTAAAGAGAGGAAAGGCAAGAATAGTTTACAATTATAGAAGACTTAACGACAATACTTATGAAGATCGTTATAAATTTCCAAATAAAGATGAGATTATTAATAAAATTCAAGAGAGTAAGTATTTTTGTAAATTTGATTGTAAATCAGGATTTTGGTAGATTAGGCTAGCAGAAGAATCAATAGAATGGACAGCTTTCACATGTCCGAAAGGACATTTTGAATGGCTTGTTATGCCATTTGGATTAAAAAATGCCCATCTATCTTCCAAAGAAAAATGGATCAAATTTTTAAGAAGTAAGATAAATTTTGCAGTGTTTATGTAGATGATATACTTGTACATAGTAAGAATAAAAATGAACATAGAAAGCATTTAGAAATTATTTTAAAAGTATTTATCAATCAATGTATTGTTATTAGCAAGAATAAGATAGAATTAGAAAAACAAGACATCGAATTTTGAAGGATGGATATTAAGTCAGGAACAATACAATTCCAAGAACACATAGCTAAAAAAGTTAGAGAATTGAATTCCCAGATAGATTCGAAGACAAGAAACAATTACAAGCATTTATAGGATTACTTAATTATGTTATAGAGATTACATTCAGATCTTGGTAGAAAAATTGCAACCTTACATAGTAAAACTAGTAAGGCAGGTAAAATTGTTTTTATTAGTGAAGATATCAAGCTAGTACAAAATAGTAAGGAAGAAATAACACAGTTAAAACCATTAGCTTTACCTTTAGAAAATAGCTACAAGATAGTAGAAACAGATACTTCAGCCAAACGCTGGGCATGAGTATTATATCAGAAAAAGAATAAAGAAGCTCCAAAATCATAAGAACATATTTGTAGATATGCATCAGGTAAATTTAGCGAAGTACATGTTAGGCTACCAGCAACAGATATAGAAACAATGGGAATAATTAATTCTACATAAGCATTTTCTTTGTATTTACTTAACGTTGTTTTTACTATTAGGACAATATAGTCTCTCATTATAATAATAAGATTAATAATAATAAACAAGCAGCTAGATGATGGATTAATTTTGTAGATTATATTACATAACATGGTTTTAAACCAATATTTGAACATATCAAAGGTAATGACAATACATTAGTTGATATTTTATCCCGTATTATTTATTGACATGATGAATATTACAGAGGAAACCAAAGACCAATGGCACCAAGAGGAATGTCATTGAATGCAACATCATCCAGAATAGTTATGCCAGTTCCTTTCAGACAGACTTTCAGACCAGATACTTTTAGGTCATACGCCACCACCATAACTGCATCTCCAAGCATTAGACAGATCGCTCATGTACAAACAGCTAACTTAGCACCAGAATGCATAGTTATTGATGATCATTACTATTTAGCATTAGAAAGAGATGAGACAAAGAAGTTCAAAACATATCATAAAGATTTTACTCATCCTTTAGAAGAACAAGCAATATTAGATAGTCTTTGGAAAATAGCCAAGACAACTACACATGATATGTAAGAATGTTTTTAAAGAATTTCATTTCACTCTAAACAGTCTAGCAGCGTATTTTAGAAAGAAGCTTTTAGAATCAGCTAGTTCAAAGACAGGACATGCATCATCATCATCATCATCATCCCATCAGATAACCGAGACTAAACCCAGATTAACTCATTATGCAGTTTTTCAAGGTCACAACCCAAGAGTCTATACTCTTTGGAAGATTTAGCTGCACAAATTACAAAATACACAGAGAATGCACTACAGAAAGGATATGAAAATGAGAAAAGTGCATTTAAGGCATTTAAGGAATTCATGGAGAAAATAGGAAGCTGCATAGAACATCCAAAGATAGATGAAGCTAGTAAAAGACAGATTGAGGAAATATATGAAACTCGTGAAAGACAAATAGAAGAAGCCTCCTATCTTGCAAAAGAAAACCTTTCTCTTTCCTTCAAAATTATCGAACTCTAAAGACAGTTAAATCCCAGATCCCTGAACCTTCTCCACATCCTAGATTTTCACTTTGAAAAAAATGCCTCGATTCCTCATTCAAAAGAAAGTTTTATTTCAGATCTTTCTTTTGGGCCTACAGATAAGATACAGGAAATATATACCTGGGCAGAGAAATGAGGACTAGACTTTTTCCTTCATGTTCTTAAATTCTTTTGTACATCACCCAATTGCTATTCCAAGGGTTCACCGCCTGGCGCATAAAATTAGTTTTGCCTATCAATCTCCCCCTTTAACCTTTATCAAGCCATCAATAGACCTAGATTCTTTTTAACCCTTCTTTGTTCCAGATTTTCCTAGCCTGTACAAAATTACACCTTTACTTCTTTTAGACTTCGGTATGACTGAGTATTTCCAATTTACAGACAAGTCCTTAAAATACATTAAAACAGATTTTCTTAGAGTCCTCTAAAGATCACTATTGTACTACCATATTTGTGGAACAAAAACGACTGTGGAATACAATCTACTCCACCAGAGTAGGTAGAAGATCTATCACTGCAATGGCCCTCCCATGGTCATTGATAGGATTTTTCCCACCTGCAAAACAAGGGTTAAAATCACACAAATAATACCTACAAGAGTACATGGCTGTTGTAGTATAGCACTGGAAGCAGGGTCGATTTCCTCAGGGACTGATATGGATAATTCTTATTTTTAGAATTCACTCTTAATTAATAATAAAATAGTTGCAATAAGTTCGGTGACTGAATAAAAATGAAGTAAACAATTTAAACAAGTACTAGGGTTCAACCTTCACCATTAACAATCATATGTGACTTAGAGAAGAATCTATGAATCAATACATGCAACTTTGAAGGTTAGATTTTTCGAAAGTATATTTTCCTCGTGGGCATTCAAATGAAAACGTATACCTAACATGCTATTAGTCTATGGTATTTAGATATAATTCTACAGGCAAGATTCATTAAGTTCATGAAAATCTTTTATAACCATGCAATCTCTTAGTTATGGCATTTAACCTAGATGTATTACAATCCTTAATCACAAGAAGCTAATCCCAATTTTTAGGTGGGCATTCCTATAAAATTGTAACAAATTACTTATCTAAATATCCTAAGGGTGATCAAGCATTAAGAGATAAAGATAGTTTTAAATAGTGATTAAAGATTCAAAGCATGCATATACGACAACGTAGGAAAAAGATAAATCACATAATCATGTTAAGGCTTAGGTCTAACCCTAGTGAGAAAATTAGTTACTCATGCTCATAATGAATAGAAATAATCTCATTAAAATTGAAGTTAAGAGAACAAACAGTTTGTAGAACAAGGGTAGCCGAAAATCCCAGCTTTGCCGTGCTCTTAGATGGAGAATTGTAATCTGAATTTCTGCCTCCCTAAACCTAAGCCAAGCTTGGGTATTTATAAGGAAAGATTCCTAATCCTACTTTGAAAAGGACTAAAATAAAAATAAGAAAATCTAATTTTTAGTTTGAACATAAATAGGCAAGCATATGCCCTCTCCTACTTGAATTGGGATTTCATTGATGTAGCCATAAAATCAAGACGTTTCCTTTGTGGTATGGGATTCCTTAACATATTTCCTTCTTTTGCTCCAAATACTCCTTCTAGAATAAATCTGTCAATTTAATAAATTCGAGTATCAATTCCTCCCAAAATAATAATAATAACTAATTAAATATATGGGAAATATAAGTATATTTTTGGCTCATCAAATACCCCCAAACTTGAATTGTTACTTGTCCTCAAGTAAATAAAACAAAACTAAGAAAACAAAAAAAAAATAAAAATAAATTCCACTTTCGCAGGGAACTCGATAGCGCTGAGCAAGCACTACACGCCTTTAAACCCCTAGGTGTCTCTAGTAGGAGGAGTTGTGTCTCCTGAGGGTTTACCAATTACGATACCCACAACCGCTCTAAAAATGTTAAGCTTAGTTTAACCTTCCTTCCATTGAATATAAAGTAACACTCATCAAAGCAAAATCAAAATTTTCAATTCATAAGCAAGGCTAAAAGAGAGAGCAAATCCACACTTTCAAAACAGAAGATTACCAGATTCTGGTGAGCAATCCATAAACCATATTCGTGTAATGTGAATCTCAACAAAATTGTAAGTGTTAAACCAGTCCATCACTTGCATTAAATCTGTACCCACCAATTGTAAACTCACTTAACCTATCACCATCCAAAGCATTCTTGCCTGAACATTATTTTCTTTTATTTTTGTTATTACTATTATTATTATTTTATTCATTTATTTATTTATTTATTTTGTTCTATATAACAAATGATAGAATTTTATTTAACATTAAGCAAGCTTTCTATCCAACCCATGTAACGAGCTTTAGATCGATGACTCCCAAATCAGATGATTTTAGGGCACTAGACAACAAATGTCCCAAAGGATTTATTTACTCAAATTGGAAAGGCTAGCATGTTATTGATGGATAAATGCACACCCTTATTTTAGGGCTCGGACTCACCTCCGATTTATTTATGGCTTTCACTTTTTCGAACCCTGGATGGTAACAAATTAAATGACCCACAATCTTAGGATAAGAAAAATTAGTATGTTTGAAACAAATTTAATTCCCACGAATAAGTTGATGTGTATGTGCAAAATTGAATATGGTAAGAATTGTGTGCAAAAATCAACTATATGTTTTTGGTGGTCATGCTCTAACATTTAATCTCACCTATGAATTTTTAAATTTCAATCATAGCAAATCGGGTGCATTAAAAATAATTTAGGAAGGAAAAATCAAATTAAATCTTAAACAAAATCTTTTTGTATTTTCCTAAAAAACAAAAATTCTTAATAAAACAGACAAAAAACAAAATGATAGTTTCCTACCCCCAAACTTATCATGCAACATGTCCCCATGGTACAAAAGAAGAAAAGCCAAAGAAATACTAAAGAAAAGAAGAAAGAAAAACAAATCAAAATAAAGAATTAACACAAAAATAAAAGGAAAATAAAATAGAAAGAAGGAATAGCACTTGGGTTCGAACCATAGACATGGGATGTGCCCCCTGCTCTTAAAACACGTCAACTTTGGCTTTGTCCACTTCGATTCCACGTTCTGAAATTAGGTGCCCTAGCACGATACCCTGTTTTACCATAAGTTTAATACCAAATGAGTATCTTTGCATCTTTCCAAAACAGTGGCCAAGTTTTCCAAGCAGTGGTAAAAGGAATCTCCATATACGAAGAAGTCATCCATAAATACTTCAATTATTCGCTCAACCATATCCGAGAATATGCTCATCATGCATCGCTGAAAAGTGGCAGGTGCATTACACAATCCAAATGGCATACGCCAATAGGCAAAAATGCCGAATGGGCAAGTGAATGTAGTATTGTCTTGATCTTCAGGTGCGATAGGAATCTGATTATACCCTGAATAGCCATCTAAAAAACAATAGAAAGCCTTACCCGCCAATCTCTCCACCATTTGATCAATGAATGGGAGTGGAAAGTGATCCTTTCGTGTGGCTGAATTCAGCTTGCGATAATCAATACAGACCCTCCACCCCGTAGTCATCGTTGTAGGTAGTTGTTCCCCTTTTTCATTTGTAATAACTGTAATTTCTGATTTCTTAGGAACAACTTGTGTTGGGCTTATCCATGGGCTATCCGAAATTGGGTAGATAATGCCAGCATCAAGGAGTTTTAGGACCTCATTCCGAACAACGTCCTTCATGATTGGGTTCAATCGCCTTTGAGCATCAACTGTGGGTTTGTTGTCATCTTCCAGTAAGATCCGATGCATGCAGATTGAAGGACTAAGGCCTTTGATGTCGGCTATAGTCCACCCAATAGCCTCCTTGTATTTTCGTAGGATTCGGAGTAGCTTGTCTTCCTCTAGTTCGGTGAGGTCTTCTGCAATGATAACTAGCAGGGTCTCTTGATCGCCAAGATGCGCATATTTGAGATGGGCCGGAAGAGGTTTCTTCTCCAACTGAGGGGCCTTCTCAATAGAAAGATGTTACGGTGTCTTTGGTGGCCCAAGGGCTTCAATCTGCGGTCACCACCATGGGTATGGTGGCCGGTTGCTATCCAGTGCTGCGATTATTTCAGCAATATCATCCCCATTTTGGCCAAGGATTGGGTCGATGAGGGTTGCCTTGATAGGGTCGGTATAGAGTAACTGTCTTGGTTCCATGTAGTTGACGTCCTCCAATACTTCAATTCGTGAACACTCTGAAATTTCAGCGGGTCTTTTAGCCATGTCAAACAGGTTTAAGACCACGGTTTGGTCTTGCACATGGAATGTAAGAGTTCCAGCTTCTACATCAATTAGTGTACGGGTTGTGGCCATGAAGGGCCAGCCAAGGATTAGTGGCGTCTCTTTGTCTTCGACCATGTCGAGTACCACGAAGTCGATGGATAGATATAATTGATCCACCTTGATGATGAGATCTTCAATGATGCCTTTGGGGTATGTGAGGGATCGGTCAGCCAACTGGAGAACCATTGGTGTAGGCCTGAGCTTTCCTGCTCCTAACCTCTGAAATATTGAGTAGGGCATAAGGTTGATGCTTGACCCTAGATCTATTAAAGACTGCTGAAATTCGGAATTCCCAATAGTGCAGGAAATAGTAAAGCTGCCAGGGTCTTTTTTCTTTGGTGGCAGTTTGTGTAGGAGGGCTACACTACACTGTTCTGTCAAAATCACTTTTTCTAGGTCTGAATTTTCTTTTTATTGGCGCATACCTCCTTTAAAAATTTTGCATAGGAAGGGATGTGCTTTATAGCAACCAATAGAGGTAGATTGATATGGACCTTGGCTAATGTTTGCATGAAGTCAATGGTTTGCTGGTCCTTATTTGAGCGGCGCTGCTGCCTTTGTGGGAAAGGCAGTGGTGAGGTGTAGTCAGGGGCGGTAGATGGAGCAAACTGAATTTGTGGGGTAAATAATTGTACCTCAGGTTCAGGTTCGATATTGGGCTCGGCAGGAGTTGTTTCGGATTGGGTTGATTTTTCTATTTCCCGATTGGCATAACTCTTACCCCCTCGTAAGGTTCTTACCATTTTACAATGCTCGGTCCCCCTTGGGTTGGGTATAGGTTGACTAGGAAAAACCCCTTTATCTCTTTCGGAAATTTCTTGGGCCAGTTGACTGACTTGTTGCTCCAAGTTCTTGATTGATGCTTGGGTGTTTTGCTGATTCTGGGTAGAGATATCAATAAATCGAGCAAGATGCTCTTCCATACTCAATTTTCGAGGTGCAGTCGGTTGGGCCTGGTGGTAAAATGGATGTTGATAATTCTGCTGGTAATTGGGCCGGACTTGGTGTTGGCTATTCCACCCAGAATTTGCATTATTTCTCCATCCAGAATTATATATATTGGGGTAGGAATCATTACGGGGTCTTGGGAAGGAATTCATGGCATTTACTTGTTCTTGGACAAGGTCAGGATACCCATCATTCTGAGGACATTGGAGGACGTGATGAGTAGGGTCCTCAAATATGGTGCACACCTGTGTTGCTTTTGGAGCGGCAGTGGTGAGCATCAAACTGTTGATCTTCTTTTCCAATTGGGTGATTTGTACCGCAATATGGGGGGTACCATGTCCTTGCGCTACATCATAGACGTGTCCCCTTGTATGAGTGCCATCATCCGTCCATTGTTGTGATTCGTTAGCCATTAGTTCAAAGATCTCAAATGCTTCACGGGCAGTTTTGGATATGAGGGAACCACCTGCGGATGCGTTGACGTAACTTTTGGTGATGTGGTTGAGTCCATCATAAAAGATGTTCATCTGCATGTCTGAATCCTACCCATGGTGAGGGCAACACATATATAGGTCATTGTAACGCTCCCAAGTATCATGAAACGACTCGTTAGATTTATGGGCAAAGGCCAGTATTTCTTTTTTCAAAGCGAGAGTCTTGGATGATGGGTAGAATTTGTTTAGAAACCTTGTCTGTAATTCTTCCCATGTTGTAATGCTTCCCTGAGGTAATGAATGTAGCCAAGCTCGAGCTTTATCCTTCAAGGTGTAAGGAAAAAGCCTTAAATTAATTGCTTCGTTGGAAATTCCTCGAACAATTATGTTGTCACACCCTAACAAGAACTCAGATAAATGCATATTCAGATCACTGTTTGGGAGTCCATGAAAAGTGGGTAGAAGCTCAAGCATGTGATGCCTGATCTCAAAAGTGACTTCGTCCTGTACCTCGGGGTACACGATGCTTTGTGGGGTTCCATTCCCACGTGCTGCAAGGCTTTTTCTAAGCGGTGCAACGACTTCAGGTATTGTTAATGCCATTGGTGCGGGCAGTGTGCTATCTATTCCGATGAATAAATCCGCAACGAAAGTGCCTTGGAGTGTGAACCTTGCGTTAATTGCCTGTAGTTGTCTTCTTCGTCTTGCTGTTCTTTCAGGTTCAGGATCAAATTGTGCTAGAATCGGGTTCGTAGATCGTGTAGCAATAACCATGCACAATTAGATAGTCATGCAAGAATAGAGACATGTGCTTAAATGTTGAATAGGAGAAGTAGAGAGAAAAATTGAAAACAAATAATTAACTAAAAGTAAATTAAAATAAGAGTAATCAGAACAGTCCCCGGCAACGGCGCCAATTTCTTGATAGGATTTTTTTCACCTGTAAAACAAGGGTTAAAATCACACAAATAATACATGCAAGAGTACATGGCTGTTGTAGTATAGCACTGGAAGCAGGGTCGATTTCCTCAGGGACTGATATGGATAATTCTTATTTTTAAAATTCACTCTTAATTAATAATAAAATAGTTGCAATAAGTTCGGTGACTGAATAAAAATGAAGTAAACAAGTACTAGGGTTCAACCTTCACCGTTAACAATCATATGTGACTTAGAGAAGAATCTATGAATCAATACATGCAACTTTGAAGGTTAGATTTTTCGAAAGTATATTTTCCTCGTGGGCATTCAAGTGAAAACGTATACCTAACATGCGATTAGTCTATGACATTTAGATATAATTCTACAGGCAAGATTCATTAAGTTCATGAAAATCTTTTATAACCATGCAATCTCTTAGTTATGGCATTTAACCTAGATGTATTACAATCCTTAATCACAAGAAGCTAATCCCAATTTTTAGGTGGGCATTCCTATAAAATTGCAACAAATTACTTGTCTAAATATCCTAAGGGTGATAAAGGATTAAGACATAAAGATAGTTTTAAATAGTGATTAAAGATTCAAAGCATATATATACGACAACATAGGAAAAAGTTAAATCACATAATCATGCTAAGGCTTAGGTCTAACCCTAGTGAGAAAATTAGTTACTCATGCTCATAATGAATAGAAATAATCTCATTAAAATTGAAGTTAAGAGAACAAACAGTTTGTAGAACAAGGGTAGCCGAAAATCCCAGCTTTGCCGTGCTCTTAGATGGAGAATTGTAATATGAATTTCTGTCTCCCTAAACCTAAGGCAAGCTTGGATATTTATAAGGAAAGATTCTTAATCCTACTTTGAAAATGAATAAAATAAAAATAAAAAAATCTAATTCCTAGTTTGAACAGAAATAGGCAAGCATATGCCATCTCCTATTTGAATTGGGATTTTATTAATGTAGTCATAAAATCAAGATGTTTCCTTTGTAGTATGAGATTCCTTAACATATTTCTTTTTTTTACTCCAAATACTCCTTCTAAAATAAATCTGTCAATTTAATAAATTCGAATATCAATTTCTCCCGAAATAATAATAATAACTAATTAAATATATAGGAAATATAAATATATTTTTGGCTCATCAGTCATGTACAAAGACACAAGACAAAATTATTACCATACTATTCAAAACTAGTGATAATGCAAGATAGCCAAATTGCTAGCCATCTTCTAGGAAATTTCTCTATAGAGAATTATTCCCAAGAAACAGAAAGCTCAAAAATATAAGGATTACAAGATAGAAGAGGCTCATGTATAGAAGTGGAAAGCTCTTGCTTTAAAAGACTTTGAAGAAAATTATCATACAAAACACTGGGTAGGAGAAACTAGACAAATGCAGATTTACTTCGATGGTTCTCATGACAAAGACTTCATAAGAATTCTCATTCACCAGATAGAGAACTCAAGAAAAGTTCAAGAGATAATTAACCAACGAGAGGAGGATTATGAAGAATTTGAAAACGTCTCTTCCAACTCCTTTGATACTATTGAAGACCACAATATTAAAAATACGATGGAGGGTTAGCAAGAAAACAAATAAATAAAGATGGTAGAAGACGAGGGAATCAAGACTTATCAGGAAAAAAAATTAAGTAGCACAAGAAATAATTGAGCTGTCTAGCTAGAAACATGCTAGAAAAGCCTAAAACAGAAAAAGGAGCCGACAGAGTGATCAGAGTTCACATGCTGCAAAAAAGAGTAGTCCAGATTGTCCAAAATACAAGAGGCTTCACTCTTTTGTCGTTTTCTCTACTCTTTGTGTATAAATAGAGGCAAGAAGAAGGAAGAGAGGCATACGGATCATCAAGCATCACAAACATCCACCAAGAAGCTCTCTCTACCTGAACTCTCAAATTTTCTTTCCAAGTTTTTTTTTTCTTAGTTTTCATAAGTGCTCATGTGTTGAGCTCTTGTAAATTGTATTTTCAGTTTATGTACAAAGATTTGTCTCATAAATAAAGAGTACTATTCAGATTCAACTATAATCTTCAAGTAAGCTTTCTCTCTCTTTTATTGGTTCTTCAAGAAGGCTTATAGTCCAAAACAGCGAAATACTATTATACTATGCTATTATCTTGCTAAACCAACGGTCATACTTGTGGACGGAAGCCTTTCTTTAACCATATTAATCACAGTCCGTACATTATTTTATTTGCTTCTTACTTCCTTGGAATCTACTTTTCATTTTGCGGCCTTAGTATTTTCATATTATTGCATGTAACTATTTACCTTCTTTACAACATACTGTTTATGAATATTTTATACTACACAATTACTGGAACTAAAGAATGATTAGAAGACATAAAACGAACTATTAGACGCCACATACAAGAAATAGAAAAATTAAATCAGCTGTTACAACATCCAGATAATAGAAACAATTCAATAATAAGGGGAGAACTTCACAATCGCATTGGTCATTGTTCAGTCATTATTTATACATATTTTAGATGCTACTTAATGCCCATTTACTTGTCTTTTGAGTACTTATGTGCCATCAATAGTAGAAAGTGATGCATTTTGTGAGACTTATGCTGAGTTGGAAAGATAGAGATATTCTAAGAAGAATGCAAAAAGAATGGCTCAATTTGGAGTTATAATAAGGAAGTTTTCTTCATCGCAATATCGGGCCCTAAATCATGTCCTGATCTGAAGCCATGCACCCTATTTAGGGCCAGGATCAAGAACCTCGAATCAAGCCATCTGAGTCCTAGAATCATGTCTGAGGACCAGCAGATCAAGTCCAACGTGAGTCGAGGTTCGTGCCAAGACGTGTCCTTGACATGTCTCAGAGATAGCTCATATGTGCCCTAAATCGAGTCCTAGAACCAACCCTAGACGAGCCATGGCGAGTCCTTCAGAGCTCTCCGCCAAGTCCTAATCGTGTCTCCTAACACGCCTCAAGCCCGCGGCCCAGCCCATGTCTCTGCTAGTCTAGGAAAGCAGTCTTAGGGTTTCATTAAGGTTATTTTAGGCTTTTTGTTGTCAGTTTCAATTCCTAGTTTTTAGGGGAAGCCCTAGGTCTATTTAAACAAGGTTTTCGCGCTAAAATAGGTTCCACCCCTTTGTAACCGCATAGTTTTCAGTTTTAGATAATTTATACGTTTTTACTTTTGTTCGTGCTTTTGGAAGATGAGCTTAACGCAGAGAGTGGAGGAGTGTGCTTGGACGTTTCCTTGGCTTGCTATTGCTTTCAATGTTTTCTTTTCTTCCCTTTCATATTTAATTTGTAATCATGACTTATTCTATTGTTTTCAATAAAGATGCGTGAGTAGTTCTTCATAGAACTAGGGCTGCTTGAAGCCCTAGCCATGTAGTTTGTTAACTTGATTTTGGCCCTTGGTTTATGATTTTATGAATACTGAATATGGTTGTGATTACTATGCGTAATGATCTTAGTTTATGTTTATGAGTTTAGTCATCTTATTTGCATAATCTATAGGTGAATGATTGCTTGATTGACTGACTATCTTCTTGTGATTGTTTGGCACCAACGGTAGTGGCTTTACATCTTACTTGTAATCCAACTCATGACAACCTAGGATTGCACATCACTTTTCTAGGGGTAGTGTGATTGCTCAGATGTCCTTTCATGCCTAATGCGTTCTTTGAATAGTTGTGGTAGTGAGCCGGGAAAGCCTGCTACAAATGAACTAAGAAGGAAATAAAATGTGTGATTTGACCTTGAGTGGACCTTTGCACGGGCATTAGATTCAGTTAATTCATAATAATGGAACCTTGGAAATCTTGTTAAGAACTTGTAATGGTTAATGGTGGATAGTTGGCCTTAGTTTGACTTAATACCTAGTATTAATCAAAATCAACCTTGCTGTCTAATTTGTTTCTTGCACTTTAAGTTTTTGTTTACTTTCAGTATTCTCAATTCCAAAAGCATCAAACCACCAACCACCCCCCCCCCCCCCCCCCCCCCCCATTTGCCGTAAGTTCTTTGTTAGAGTCCTTATTGAGTCTTTAGCATTTTCTTGTGTTGCAAGTTAGTGTCTTAGGTTGTGTTTAGGTGTCTCTGCATATCTAACTAGTGTGAGTCTAGGTCTAAGTATTCTTTTGCGTTTATTTCATTATTGTTGAGTCTTGTTTGAGTTAGCTAAATCTAAACTAATAATTGGATATCACGTTGACACAAGTCCTCGAGGGATCGACCCTTACTTTTCTGCTACACTATCTGAATCGATTTGTGCACTTGCAAGGATTATAACTATTGAAATTAGATTGCATATTTCTTGTTCTATAATTTTACCAACAGTCATCACTATACTTTTATTGGAAAACTAGAGGCTTTACAAGAAGATCTACGAAAAGTCTTAACTATAAAACTAGAACAAGGAAGATTTTAATGATAGATTATTTAAACCTTGAAATCACAGAATATCAGAAGAAAAAGATTACTTCAGACCAAAATACTTTGGTTTATTATTTTCCCCAGGAAAACCACATACATATTTTACATTGTGCAGACAACCCTCTACAGAATAGTATATTTGATTTACTAATTAGCCAAGCAGAAAGTTTTAAATTTGAAAATAATAAACAAAATCGTATTCTACAACAATTATTATATTACTTCTAAAAAAACCCTTTTATTATTATTAGAAAGGATCTAAACTACATTTCATCCCGATTTGAAGACAATAATAGTAATATCTATAATTTTCCAAATAAAAAAGAAATGAAAGAACTAATAGACTTTATTGATAAAAAGCCAAAACATATAGATGTACAATCATTACAAATTATAGAAAAGTTGAAATAGGAAGTACAGAAGATCTAGATAGTGCAAAAAGATTTGACTGAACAAATAGATAAGTTACACAATAAAATTGATAGATTATTAGTTTGATGACAAATTCTAGAACCAATAATAATTATATTCGAGTCGTACAAGAAATTAGCAAGTTAGACAAGGAACCAGTTGGTTTTTCAGATTTTTATTCCTATAAGACAAAATAATACTATTATTCAGTTAATCTTAAATTTAATAGATAAACTTGGTCTGATAGAAGAACAAATCAGAGAGCTAAATCAGATTCTACATAATACAATAAATACCGCACTTCCTTTAGAAATAATACAAAAATTAGAAAGATTGTCAGTAGGAACAACTTACCAACCAAGAAGAGTCAAGGTAAATAATTTTGATAATAGAAAATGGACATTTTCAGAAGAAAAGGAAAAGAAATAGTAAGGAGAGAAGATCTTTATGATAATGAGCATGAAGCACATGAATTCTTAAGAAAAGGTTTTCAAAGATCACCGAAAAATAAACATAATTTATATAAGCTAGGAATATTTGAGAATAAGTATAGTAATGTTAGTAGTATTAGTCAACATGATATTAGTTATATTAATAATGAAGTTATTCTTAATCTACTTCGCCACCATGCTACTGCAGAATTAAGAAAGTTCAAATATTCCCATTATATAGGTACAATTATGATTGGATTAGCTGGACTAACATGAGCACTAGTAGGAAGTAAAGCTTTAATATATATTTATGAGGCTTATTACTCAACTTGCTTCCTGAATCGGACATGTAATCTCAATTTGCTCCCCCAACGCGAAATCGTAACAATGTAACCCCTGAACCCCCCATCTGTCAAGTCCGTTGCACCAACCGTTAGTCTGCGTTACTAACGGTGTTTAGAGTGCTTGTGTGGCACCTATGTGGCCCACACGTGTGGATCCCACTAAAACGACGTGGATCGGGAAAGGGAGAGGGGCGAATCAGTTCGATTTGGGGAGAAATTACAAGGGTGGGCGAATTCTAGGGTTTGTAGAGAAGATTGAAGAGGCGGAAACTTGAATCAATCGGGTCAAGGGTTGTTGGGGGTGTCAATCGGACAGCAAGGCGAGTTCAATCTGTGAAGAAACCTAGGATGACAATCCCTCGAAAACCCGGTGGAAGTCAACCTCAATATGGTAAGTTTAAGTTTTGAAAATTTGAAATCTGAAATGGTTTTGGAAGTTAATTGTCCTATTTGGTTAAAAGATTCAATGTTTTGGTTGGTGTTTGTATAAGCCTTTGAAAATTGAACTTTTTAAATTTTGTTGGCACTTAGTTGTGCCAAATAATATGGCGGGTGGGTTTAGAAAAGGTTGGTAGTTAGTTTACAATATGTGAACTTTTTGAAAGTGGCTGGTAGTGGGTTTATAATATGTGATTGTTGGTTGGAAAGTTGTGATTTTGACAGTGTGGGGTTTAGGTTTGGGCATTTTGGATCAGAGTAAAGGGTTTAGGGTTGGGCTGTTTGGAACATAAATTAGGATATAGGGTAGGGTATTTTGGATTAGAGTTGATTGTGTGCACATCAACCTCAATATGGTAATTTTGATCTTGGATGTTGGTGTGAGTGTAGATTTAGGCAGAGAGTTGTGGATTTGCAGTCAGTTTTGATGTTGAGTCTGATTTTTGGATTAGGGTTTAGGTCTAGGTTTACAGTTTAGGGTTTAGGTTTAGGGTTTAGGTCTAGGTTTACAGTTTAGGGTTTAGGTTTAGGGTTTAGGTTTAGAGTTTAGTGTTTATGTTTAAGGTTTAGGGTTTAGGGTTTAGGTTTAGGGTTTAGGGTTTAGGTTTAGGATTTAGGGTTTTGGTTTAGGGTTTAGGGTTTAGGGTATGCTGTTGGATTAGGGTTTAATTTTCTATTGTGTGTTTGGTGTGGATGATTTAAGCTTAATATGCATTAAATTTTTTTGATTGGTGTAGGGGACTGCGATGACATAGTGTCCATCGCACTACATCATGGTGGCAAGATAGTACATAAAGTGGGAAAGTAGACATATACAGATGGGGCATTGAAATGGTATGACTGGTGTTGTTGGGACTACAGTTCACTGATAGAATTGAATGCACTGGTGAAGAAGGAAGGGTACATTGAGGATAGGGTAGAATTCTACACACAAGAAGCCAGAAGTGGAGTGTTTTTCAAACTATGCACAGATCAGCAGCTTTTGGTCCACATTCGAAGGGCTGCAAAGAGAGCAGATAAGGCACTGCATGTGTACGCTTCCCATGCTGTGGACCAAGTGGCAGATGAAGATCTGGTGCATACTATAGAGGCTGGTCCAAACACATATGAAGCAGATGGTGCAAGCATAGATCCAGATGCTGGTCCAAGCACATATGAAGCAGCTAGCCCAAGCACAGATGCGGATGCTAGTCCAAGCACATTTGAAGCAGCTGGTCCAAGCACATATGCAGTTGCTGGTCCAAGCACATTTGAACCACCTGGTCCAAGCACAGATGCAGATGCTGGTCCAAGCACAGATGCAGATCCAGCTGGTCCAAGCACAGATCTAGAGGCTGGTCCAAGCACAGGTCCAGTTGAAGATGTAGAAGATGTGCCTGAATATGAAGAAGAAAGTAGTGAAGCTGATGATAGTGAAGATGAATTGTATGAAGTTCGAGTGGAAGAAGAAAGTAGTGAAGAAGTGGATGAAGAATTTGAATTGGAAGAAGAAATGGAAGAACTGGATTTGCAAGCTAGTGGTGGCTAGTGTAGTCAGAGACCTAGTAAACAAAAAGTGAATGAGAGTGATAAAGAGAAGGGCAACCCCGAGAGTGGTGATGATAGTGGTCAATCTGAGGAACTTGAGGACTTTGAAGATGATGGTTATGGTGAAGGGGATGCTAATGCAATATGTCTAAGTGATAATGATGACATAGTCGAGACAAATGATGAAGAGGTAGTTCCTCCTCCTCCACAGACTGAGGAAGATTTTGAAGAAAGAGAGGTTCCTTTGTCATCAAGGGTTGCTACTGTTAGTGTAGACTCAGATGAGGAAGTGGGCAATAGGAGTAGGAAGAAGAAACCACTTCCAAAGACAAGAGACTTTATTCCTGAGATGGAGATGAAGGATCCTCATTTTGAGATAGGGCAGAAGTTTGAATCAGCTGCCATATTTAGAGAAGCTGTGAGGATCTACTCAGTGAACAATGGAAGACAACTAACTTTTAAAAAGAATCAGCCTAATCGAATTAAGGTGGTTTGTGGGAGTGGCTGTGAGTTTATGCTTTATGCTTCAAAAATAGGAGGCAGCATGACTACGCAAATTAAAGAGTTTAAGAGTGAGCACACCTGCAGTGTAGGGACTAAGAACATACATGCCAATGTTAAGTGGCTGTCATGGAAGTATGGGAGGTAGTTGGCAAGCAACAAATGGGATTGGGTGGAATTCCAAGACTTGGTTAATGCAGAAACTGGTTTAAGACCCTCAAGGGCAACATGCTTTAGGGCAAGGGCCAGTGTATTGGATGTGGTGGAAGGGACCTACAAGAGGCAATATGAGGTGTTGGGGGAATACTGCTTGCAAGTGCTGAAGACTAATCTTGATTCCACAGTGATAATCAAGTCTGAGTTGGAAGCTGATGATTGCCCTCGATTTGAGAGAGTGTATTTCAGTTTGGAAGCTTGCAAACAAGGTTGGATGAAAGGCTACAGACCCTTCATTGGGTTTGATGCACGCCATATTAAGGGCATTCACCTTGGACAATTGTTGGCAGCTGTAGGAGTGGATCCCAACAATGGGATGTTTCCCATTGCACATGCTGTGTGTGAATCTAAAAACTTCAATTGTTGGAGGTGGTTTATGGAGTTGTTTAAGGAGGACTTGTAAATTCAAAAATCACACGTAGTTGTCATAATGACTGATAAAAAAAAGGGGCTGCTAGATGCAGTGAACCAAATATTCCCTGATGCAGAACACAGGCATTGCTTGAGGCATCTATACGGAAACCTCAATGCGACGCATAAAGGATTGGATGTTAAACTGCAAATGGAGAAGATTGCTAGGGCAACTACAATACCTTGGTACAATGAAGAAATGAAGAAAATGCAAGTTCTCAATCAGTCTGCTCACAATTGGCTAAAAGAAAGGGATGCAAGACAATGGTGTAGAAGTCATTTCAGGACTGACCATAAGTGCGACATCTTGCTGAATAATCTATCGGAGGCCTTCAACAAAGCCATTCTCCCATTTAGGCCTAAGCCTATTATATCTATGGTGGACAAAGTCAGGCAATACCTAAGTGCATTCATGACTAAGAGAAGAGATGAAGGTAGTACTTAGGGGGACCATCTGGTTGGTTAAAGAATCCAGGGGCTTCTGGAGGTCAATAAGAAGGCAGGGCATAGCTTGATTCCTAGTCATTGTGGTGGGAACATCTACGAGGTCAAGCATTCACATGGAAGAAGATTTTTAGTTGATTTGAATGCTCACACATGCTCATGCAGAAGATATCAACTTACTGGGATTCCCTGCCCATATGCTTGCAGTACCATTAGTCGATTCAATGGCAACCCAGAGAAGTATGTGCATGATTACTACTCCCATGCTGCCTATACTAGGACATATGAAGGGACTATCAAACAAGTTCCTAGTGAAGATCAGTGGGAGAAGGTTGGTGCAGTAACCGTAAAGCCACCAAAGTATCGTAAGCAGCCAGGGAGACCAAGGATGAAAAGAAAGAGAAGTCAGAACGTGCCTCCTCCTCCTCCTCCTCCAGATCGTACCAAGTTCCCTCGATACCATTCTACCCTTAAGTGTGGTAATTGTGGTGCTGATGGCCACAGACGAAATGCATGCAAACAACCCCTTGATCCTACCGTTGAAGCTAAGTTCAAACGTAAGCAAGAAAGGAGGAAACAACGTGCTGCATCCAGAGCTAGGGGGGACAAGCAACCTGTAAGTATACTATCGTAATTCAAGTTCATTTGAATGCTTACACATGCACGTGCAGAACTTGTTATTATAGATGAATCTAGAATTATAGTATCACTTAACATCCATGGACTTATGCCTACGTATCACTTAATACCCTGATTCTGTCATATCATATCACTTAACACCCATAACATATATTAGTAGTCTCAGGTTACACCAATATTACGAATGTGTTTCTTGGCAGTCTGAGGTACAGTGTGAATGAAGTGCGTTGTGATTGAAGTGAGTCTGATCTACATTGTATTGTCATTGAATTGAATTGTGATTGAAGTGAGGTGTGATTGATGTAACGACCCGGACCAGAAATTAAATTATTTTGAGAATTGGACGATTTTACCCTCGATTTTGGACGGGTTCGGGAGTCACTTTTTGACTGGCAGTACTTTTGGGAATTTTTCTTGGGTCATTGCGTAGGTCTCGGGTTCACGAGTTCGTAGACAGGCAGCACGTGAAAACGGAGACCTGGTGAGTTCGTTACGGGTCTAGAAGCTTCAGGGGCAGTTTGCTAATTTTGGAAAAGTTGGAAGTATATATAAGATATTTTTCTCTCTCCTCGAGGGATGGGTGGAAGTAGTCTCTCTCTCCTAGCCGAAATTCTTCCCGTGCGAACACCGAATCACCATTTTCATCGGATAAATTTCAGTCCGATTTGACCGAAACTAAGGCCGGAAGGATCTTCCCCGCGACCCCACAAGTCTTTGGGTGTAATCATCGGAGCGGGAGCACCGCCGTAGGCGACGGCGGGATGAGCGAAGTGGACCGAATCTTCTCGATCGTTTTCAGGCCAAACCAGGTACGATCTCGGAATTTTGACATCATATTTGGATTCCTGGTGAAAAGTAGATGAATTTACATGTGTGGATTGTGAAAAACGGTCAAGAAATGAAGAAGTTATAAAAGCTTGAAGTTTCGGCCGGAAATGGGGGATTCCGGCGAAACCAGACGGAGGCGACGGCGGCTGCCGGTCATCTTCTCCGGCCAGACTTCGGCGACTGCGCCGGCAGCCGGTCGTCTTCTCCGGTGACCGGTCGAGTCGGGTCAGACCGGGTCGGGTCGAGTGAATCGATCGGGTTGAGTGAACCGGTCAGGTCGAGTTGAACCGGTCGGGTTGAGAGAATCGGTCGGGTCGAGTTGGACCAGGTCAGGTTGAGCCGAGCCGGGTTGGACCGGTCCAAGTGCGTGAACACTGTAGCAGGCGCGTAAACAGCGTGTGAGGGCGCGTGGAGGCACGTGGCGGCGCGTGAGCGCATGTTCTGACCTTCCGGTGGCGTGTGGCGGCGCGTGGGACTGTTCCCGAAGTCACGGCGGCGCGTGACTAGGGTTTTGGGACGTTCCATATCAGATTTTATTGGTTTCGAGGCCATAGGAGTTCGTTTAAGGCCCGATTTGGGCAATTCCAGCAGTAATGGTTGACCTTGAAGCGGAGTTTGAGCTCGGAAAGTCAAGGAAGTTGGGTTATTATTGTGCATGTGTTCCTTGGGCTAGAGCGTCCATGAATTTTGGGTTGGATGATGTTGGTGAGTGGAATCCTTTCCTAAACTCATACCTATATGACTTATGTACTGTTATGTGATATATTATGTGATGACCGGGATTTCAATTGAATGATGATTGATTTAATTGTGTTAGTAGTATTGGATGTAATTATGTATGTGGTGATGAATGTTTGATGGATTAATAATATATATATGGAATGAGAATGATGCAAGATGATAATAGGAAATTTAGACTATGCCAGGTTAGCTTCAGGACCCAGCATTGTTAATTATGAGATGTAGGTATTAGGAAACAAGTATAAACTAATACTTTAGTGGTACATTTCAAAGATAGATTCCGAGATTTAAATTAGAATATCGATGAGAAGTAGGTACTCTGGAATGAGTCTTCACAAGATAGGCGGTTAGGAGGAAGACCCCCTCTTTTTTCATGAGCCCCAAGAACGGCATTGAAGTCTCCCATGACAGTCCCCATTAATCATCGATTTAATGTTAACAAGCTCCAGCCAAAGGCTTCTGCGACTGATATAAATAGTGCTAGCATAAAGCATTGTAACAGTGCATGTCAAGTTATCAATAGACCTCGCGCTCCGTTCCAATTTTGATATTGATTCCTATGGATGCCGATCCGCTCTTTGTTCGGCGGCTTCGTTAGATGAAACAAAGTAGAGTAGACCGATGATCCTGTAGTCATTTGGCCGGCTATTGAAAGAAATCTAGCTCTTTTTCTGCTGCCGAATTACTTGAATTTCTTTAAAAGCTAGCAAGCGGGGTTGGGTACTCCCGCACCCCCCGATACCGGCAGCCATAGCCAGGCAATTAAGGTGCTTTTGCTTGTGATTCTTATTAACGAACAATCAGAAATACGGCGCGCTAGCTTACTAATAATATAGGGCTTTTTCAGCTTGATCGGAATCGATTCTATGATTGAATAGCGGAAGTGCTACTAAGTAGTAGAAACTCGGAGAGACAGACAGAGAGGGGACTCTATCATACCCTATAAACTACCACTAGATTAGGGTATCTCGAGGGTTAATTCCGAGATACGTATCACGATATCAAGTCATGAGGTATGATACATTCGGTGGAATACATGAGTCACAGCGAGATATCGTTTTGACGTGGTAATTATTTGAGTCCATGATTTTGAGTTGAAACCGTATTTGTGATTATAAAACACTTGATTTTGGAACCAATACCGATTTGAGGGGGGGCCAGGATCTGGGCTAGGATCTGCTGAGGCGGTGAACCCGGTGAACCTCCAAAAATAAACAATACCGATTTGAGGGGGCCAGGATCTGGGCTAGGATCCGCTGAGGCGGTGAACCCGGTGAACCTCCAAAAATAAACAATACCGATTTGAGGGGGCTAGGATCTGGGCTAGGATCCGCTGAGGCGGTGAACCCGGTGAACCTCCAAAAATAAACAATACCGATTTGAGGGGGGCCAGGATCTGGGCTAGGATCCGCTGAGGCGGTGAACCCGGTGAACCTCCAAAAATAAACAATACCGATTTGAGGGGGCCAGGATCTGGGCTAGGATCCGCTGAGGCGGTGAACCCGGTGAACCTCCAAAAATAAACAATACCGATTTGAGGGGGCCAGGATCTGGGCTAGGATCCGCTGAGGTGGTGAACCCGGTGAACCTCCGAGATAAACATTGATTTGAGGGAGGCTAGTATCTGGGCCAGGATCCGCTATTGGCGGTGAACCCGGTGAACCTTCAATATAATTGGTTACTGTTCTTCGACTAGCATCGAGAGTTTTACTCCGTTGGTTCGTTGAGTCCTCCGACTATGGCATCGAGGAGTTTTGGCTCCGTCGGGTCACGAGGCTATTTATGCATAGTATAGAGAGTTATAATACATGACTAGCACACCCCAAGGGATACCCTGGTGGCTAGGGATATGCCGACTGATGTGATATGATAGCTGAGGATGGTTCCTGCTCTAATATGGTTTGAGGACGATTGTCATGTGATAAATCAACCTATGGAAACACTTCGTCATCCGGGTCTGTGGGTTGGTATGGGCGGTGACCCAGAGTGACGAATTGTTGTTGGTTCACAAATATCTGACTAGTCAGTTGTCTTATGGTATTCCAGTAGTGATGTCAGCAGTGTCTGACCTACTGACATTTGGTATCAGAGGGTGTTCCTATTTGGACCACCACTATTCCGAGGTCTTGGCTTGGACCTGTATACTCTCCTGCGTCTGACAGGTAGGAGTGGTCAGTAAGTACAGAGGTTCTGTCGGGAAACCGATAAGGTTTACTAAAAATTATTTAAGAATAAAGGGTATTTCTGGGATTTAAATTTTGAGATAAAAGAACTGTCAGACGGGATAAGGGTTCTTTCCGGGTTTCGAGGAAAAATTCGGGAAGGGTCCTTACAAGTGGTATCAGAGCTCTAGGTTAACTTCCTGCAGACCGCACAATTGTGTGAAAAAATTATTTAAGGATTTTTGTTAACAAGTTGCCTCCGAGGCGTTTACCTCTTTAGCGACCTTGAACTGAATAAGGGGTTGGTTCTTTAACCTGAGTTAGTGAAATTTCGGGGACGAAATTCTTTAAGGGGGGAAGTTTGTAATGACCCGGACCAGAAATTAAATTATTTTGAGAATTGGACGATTTTACCCTCGATTTTGGACGGGTTCGGGAGTCACTTTTTGAATGGCAGTACTTTTGGGAATTTTTCTTGGCTCGTTGCGTAGGTCTCGGACTCCCGAGTTCGTAGACAGGCGACACGCGGAAAATGGAGACCCGGTGAGTTCGTTACGGGTCTAGAAGCTTCAGGGGTAGTTTGGTAATTTTGGAAAAGTTGGAACTATATATCAGATATTTGTCTCTCTCCTCGAGGGATGGGTGGAAGCAGTCTCTCTCTCCTAGCCGAAATTCTTCCCGTGCGAACACCGAATCACCATTTTCATCGGACGAATTTTAGTCCGATTTGACCGAAACTAAGGCCGGAAGGATCTTCCCCGCGACCCCACGAGTCTTTTGGTGTAATCATCGGAGCGGGAGCACCGCCGTAGGCGACGGACGGAGGAGGGAAGTGGACCAATTCTTCTCGGTCGTTTTCCGGCCAAACTAGGTACGATCTCGGAAATTTGACCTCATATTTGGATTCCTGGTGAAAATTAGATGAATTTACATGTGTGGATCGTGAAAAACGGTCAAGAAATGAAGAAGTTATAAAAGCTTGAAGTTTCGGCCGGAAATGGGGGATTCCGACGAAACCAGATGGCGGCGACGGCGGCTGCAGGTCATCTTCTCCGGCCAGACTTCGGCGACTGCGCCGGCAGCCGATCGTCTTCTCCGGCGACCAGTCGAGTCGGGTCAGATCGGGTCAGGTCGAGTGAACCGATCGGGTTGAGTGAACCGGTCGGGTCGAGTTGAACCGGTCGGGTCGAGTTGGACCGGGTCAGGTCGAGCCGGACCGGGTTGGACCGGTCCAGGCACGTGAACACTATAGCAGGCGCGTGACCGGCGCGTGAGGGCGCGTGGCGGCACGTGGCGGCACGTGGCGGTACGTGAGCGCATGTTTTGACCTTCCGGTGGCGCGTGGGACTGTTCCCGAAGTCACGGCGGCGCGTGACTAGGGTTTTGGGACGTTCCAGATCAGATTTTATTGGTTTCGAGGCCATAGTAGTTCGTTTAAGGCCCGATTTGGGCAATTCCAGCGGTAATGGTTGACCTTGAAGCGGAGTTTGGGCTCGGAAAGTGAAGGAAGTTGGGTTATTATTGTGCATGTGTTCCTTGGTCTAGAACGTCCATGAATTTTGGGTTGGATGATGTTGGTGAGTGGAATCCTTTCCTAAACTCAAACCTATATGACTTATGTACTGTTATGTGATAGATTATGTGATGACCGGGATTTCAATTGAATGATGATTGATTTAATTGTGTTAGTAGTATTTGATGTAATTATGTGTGTGGTGAAGAAGGTTTGATTGATTAATAATATATATATATATGGAATGAGAATGATGCAAGATGATAATAGGAAATTTAGACTATGCCAGGGTTAGCTTTAGGACCCAGCATTGTTAATTATGAGATGTAGGTATTAGGAAACAAGTATAAACTAATACTTTAGTGGTACATTTCAAAGATAGATTCCGAGATTTAAATTAGAATATCGATGAGAAGTAGGTACTCTGGAATGAGTATAAACTACCACTAGATTAGGGTATCTCGAGGGTTAATTCCGAGATACGTATCACGATATCAAGTCATGAGGTATGATACATTCGGTGGAATACATGAGTCACAGCGAGATATCGTTTTGACGTGGTAATTATTTGAGTCCATGATTTTGAGTTGAAACCGTATTTGTGATTATAAAACACTTGATTTTGGAACCAATACCGATTTGAGGGGGGGCCAGGATCTGGGCTAGGATCTGCTGAGGCGGTGAACCCGGTGAACCTCCAAAAATAAACAATACCGATTTGAGGGGGCCAGGATCTGGGCTAGGATCCGCTGAGGCGGTGAACCCGGTGAACCTCCAAAAATAAACAATACTGATTTGAGGGGGCTAGGATCTAGGCTAGGATCCGCTGAGGCGGTGAACCCGGTGAACCTCCAAAAATAAACAATACCGATTTGAGGGGGGCCAGGATCTGGGCTAGGATCCGCTGAGGCGGTGAACCCGGTGAACCTCCAAAAATAAACAATACCGATTTGAGGGGGCCAGGGTCTGGGCTAGGATCCGCTGAGGCGGTGAACCCGGTGAACCTCCAAAAATAAACAATACCGATTTGAGGGGGCCATGATCTGGGCTAGGATCCGCTGAGGCGGTGAACCCGGTGAACCTCCAAAAATAAACAATACCGATTTGAGGGGGCCAGGATCTGGGCTAGGATCCGCTGAGGCGGTGAACCCGGTGAACCTCCAAGATAAACATTGATTTGAGGGAGGCTAGGATCTGGGCCAGGATCCGCTATTGGCGGTGAACCCGGTGAACCTTCAATATAATTGGTTACTGTTCTTCGACTAGCATCGAGAGTTTTACTCCGTTGGTTCGTTGAGTCCTCCGACTATGGCATCGAGGAGTTTTGGCTCCGTCGGGTCACGAGGCTATTTATGCATAGTATAGAGAGTTATAATACATGACTAGCACACCCCAAGGGATACCCTGGTGGCTAGGGATATGCCGACTGATGTGATATGATAGCTGAGGATGGTTCCTGCTCTAATATGGTTTGAGGACGATTGTCATGTGATAAATCAACCTATGGAAACACTTTGTCATCCGGGTCTGTGGGTTGGTATGGGCGGTTACCCAGAGTGACGAATTGTTGTTGGTTCACAAATATCTGACTAGTCAGTTGTCTTATGGTATTCCAGTAGTGATGTCAGCAGTGTCTGACCTACTGACATTTGGTATCAGAGGGTGTTCCTATTTGGACCACCACTATTCCGAGGTCTTGGCTTGGACCTGTATACTCTCCTGCGTCTGACAGGTAGGAGTGGTCAGTAAGTACAGAGGTTCTGTCGGGAAACCGATAAGGTTTACTAAAAATTATTTAAGAATAAAGGGTATTTCTGGTATTTAAATTTTGAGATAAAAGAACTGTCAGACGGGATAAGGGTTCTTTCCGGGTTTTGAGGAAAAATTCGGGAAGGGTCCTTACAAGTGGTATCAGAGCTCTAGGTTAACTTCCTGCAGACCGCACAATTGTGTGAAAAAATTATTTAAGGATTTTTGTTAACAAGTTGCCTCCGAGGCGTTTACCTCTTTAGCGACCTTGAACTGAATAAGGGGTTGGTTCTTTAACCTGATTTAGTGAAATTTCGGGGACGAGATTCTTTAAGGGGGGAAGTTTGTAATGACCCGGACCAGAAATTAAATTATTTTGAGAATTGGACGATTTTACCCTCGATTTTGGACGGGTTCGGGAGTCACTTTTTGAATGGCAGTACTTTTGGGAATTTTTCTTGGCTCGTTGCGTAGGTCTCGGACTCCCGAGTTCGTAGACAGGCGACACGCGGAAAATGGAGACCCGGTGAGTTCGTTACGGGTCTAGAAGCTTCAGGGGTAGTTTGGTAATTTTGGAAAAGTTGGAACTATATATCAGATATTTGTCTCTCTCCTCGAGGGATGGGTGGAAGCAGTCTCTCTCTCCTAGCCGAAATTCTTCCCGTGCGAACACCGAATCACCATTTTCATCGGACGAATTTTAGTCCGATTTGACCGAAACTAAGGCCGGAAGGATCTTCCCCGCGACCCCACGAGTCTTTTGGTGTAATCATCGGAGCGGGAGCACCGCCGTAGGCGACGGACGGAGGAGGGAAGTGGACCAATTCTTCTTGGTCGTTTTCCGGCCAAACTAGGTACGATCTCGGAAATTTGACCTCATATTTGGATTCCTGGTGAAAATTAGATGAATTTACATGTGTGGATCGTGAAAAACGGTCAAGAAATGAAGAAGTTATAAAAGCTTGAAGTTTCGGCCGGAAATGGGGGATTCCGACGAAACCAGATGGCGGCGACGGCGGCTGCAGGTCATCTTCTCCGGCCAGACTTCGGCGACTGCGCCGGCAGCCGATCGTCTTCTCCGGCGACCAGTCGAGTCGGGTCAGACCGGGTCAGGTCGAGTGAACCGATCGGGTTGAGTGAACCGGTCGGGTCGAGTTGAACCGGTCGGGTGGAGTTGGACCGGGTCAGGTCGAGCCGGACCGGGTTGGACCGGTCCAGGCGCGTGAACACTATAGCAGGCGCGTGACCGGCGCGTGAGGGCGCGTGGCGGCACGTGGCGGCACGTGGCGGTACGTGAGCGCATGTTTTGACCTTCCGGTGGCGCGTGGGACTGTTCCCGAAGTCACGGCGGCGCGTGACTAGGGTTTTGGGACGTTCCAGATCAGATTTTATTGGTTTCGAGGCCATAGTAGTTCGTTTAAGGCCCGATTTGGGCAATTCCAGCGGTAATGGTTGACCTTGAAGCGGAGTTTGGGCTCGGAAAGTGAAGGAAGTTGGGTTATTATTGTGCATGTGTTCCTTGGTCTAGAACGTCCATGAATTTTGGGTTGGATGATGTTGGTGAGTGGAATCCTTTCCTAAACTCAAACCTATATGACTTATGTACTGTTATGTTATAGATTATGTGATGACCGGGATTTCAATTGAATGATGATTGATTTAATTGTGTTAGTAGTATTTGATGTAATTATGTGTGTGGTGAAGAAGGTTTGATTGATTAATAATATATATATATGGAATGAGAATGATGCAAGATGATAATAGGAAATTTAGACTATGCCAGGGTTAGCTTTAGGACCCAGCATTGTTAATTATGAGATGTAGGTATTAGGAAACAAGTATAAACTAATACTTTAGTGGTACATTTCAAAGATAGATTCCGAGATTTAAATTAGAATATCGATGAGAAGTAGGTACTCTGGAATGAGTATAAACTACCACTAGATTAGGGTATCTCGAGGGTTAATTCCGAGATACGTATCACGATATCAAGTCATGAGGTATGATACATTCGGTGGAATACATGAGTCACAGCGAGATATCGTTTTGACGTGGTAATTATTTGAGTCCATGATTTTGAGTTGAAACCGTATTTGTGATTATAAAACACTTGATTTTGGAACCAATACCGATTTGAGGGGGGGCCAGGATCTGGGCTAGGATCTGCTGAGGCGGTGAACCCGGTGAACCTCCAAAAATAAACAATACCGATTTGAGGGGGCCAGGATCTGGGCTAGGATCCGCTGAGGCGGTGAACCCGGTGAACCTCCAAAAATAAACAATACCGATTTGAGGGGGCTAGGATCTGGGCTAGGATCCGCTGAGGCGGTGAACCCGGTGAACCTCCAAAAATAAACAATACCGATTTGAGGGGGGCCAGGATCTGGGCTAGGATCCGCTGAGGCGGTGAACCCGGTGAACCTCCAAAAATAAACAATACCGATTTGAGGGGGCCAGGATCTGGGCTAGGATCCGCTGAGGCGGTGAACCCGGTGAACCTCCAAAAATAAACAATACCGATTTGAGGGGGCCAGGATCTGGGCTAGGATCCGCTGAGGCGGTGAACCCGGTGAACCTCCAAAAATAAACAATACCGATTTGAGGGGGCCAGGATCTGGGCTAGGATCCGCTGAGGCGGTGAACCCGGTGAACCTCCGAGATAAACATTGATTTGAGGGAGGCTAGGATCTGGGCCAGGATCCGCTATTGGCGGTGAACCCGGTGAACCTTCAATATAATTGGTTACTGTTCTTCGACTAGCTTCGAGAGTTTTACTCCGTTGGTTCGTTGAGTCCTCCGACTATGGCATCGAGGAGTTTTGGCTCCGTCGGGTCACGAGGCTATTTATGCATAGTATAGAGAGTTATAATACATGACTAGCACACCCCAAGGGATACCCTGGTGGCTAGGGATATGCCGACTGATGTGATATGATAGCTGAGGATGGTTCCTGCTCTAATATGGTTTGAGGACGATTGTCATGTGATAAATCAACCTATGGAAACACTTTGTCATCCGGGTCTGTGGGTTGGTATGGGCGGTTACCCAGAGTGACGAATTGTTGTTGGTTCACAAATATCTGACTAGTCAGTTGTCTTATGGTATTCCAGTAGTGATGTCAGCAGTGTCTGACCTACTGACATTTGGTATCAGAGGGTGTTCCTATTTGGACCACCACTATTCCGAGGTCTTGGCTTGGACCTGTATACTCTCCTGCGTCTGACAGGTAGGAGTGGTCAGTAAGTACAGAGGTTCTGTCGGGAAACCGATAAGGTTTACTAAAAATTATTTAAGAATAAAGGGTATTTCTGGTATTTAAATTTTGAGATAAAAGAACTGTCAGACGGGATAAGGGTTCTTTCCGGGTTTTGAGGAAAAATTCGGGAAGGGTCCTTACAAGTGGTATCAGAGCTCTAGGTTAACTTCCTGCAGACCCCACAATTGTGTGAAAAAATTATTTAAGGATTTTTGTTAACAAGTTGCCTCCGAGGCGTTTACCTCTTTAGCGACCTTGAACTGAATAAGGGGTTGGTTCTTTAACCTGATTTAGTGAAATTTCGGGGACGAGATTCTTTAAGGGGGGAAGTTTGTAATGACCCGGACCAGAAATTAAATTATTTTGAGAATTGGACGATTTTACCCTCGATTTTGGACGGGTTCGGGAGTCACTTTTTGAATGGCAGTACTTTTGGGAATTTTTCTTGGCTCGTTGCGTAGGTCTCGGACTCCCGAGTTCGTAGACAGGCGACACGCGGAAAATGGAGACCCGGTGAGTTCGTTACGGGTCTAGAAGCTTCAGGGGTAGTTTGGTAATTTTGGAAAAGTTGGAACTATATATCAGATATTTGTCTCTCTCCTCGAGGGATGGGTGGAAGCAGTCTCTCTCTCCTAGCCGAAATTCTTCCCGTGCGAACACCGAATCACCATTTTCATCGGACGAATTTTAGTCCGATTTGACCGAAACTAAGGCCGGAAGGATCTTCCCCGCGACCCCACGAGTCTTTTGGTGTAATCATCGGAGCGGGAGCACCGCCGTAGGCGACGGACGGAGGAGGGAAGTGGACCAATTCTTCTTGGTCGTTTTCCGGCCAAACTAGGTACGATCTCGGAAATTTGACCTCATATTTGGATTCCTGGTGAAAATTAGATGAATTTACATGTGTGGATCGTGAAAAACGGTCAAGAAATGAAGAAGTTATAAAAGCTTGAAGTTTCGGCCGGAAATGGGGGATTCCGACGAAACCAGATGGCGGCGACGGCGGCTGCAGGTCATCTTCTCCGGCCAGACTTCGGCGACTGCGCCGGCAGCCGATCGTCTTCTCCGGCGACCAGTCGAGTCGGGTCAGACCGGGTCAGGTCGAGTGAACCGATCGGGTTGAGTGAACCGGTCGGGTCGAGTTGAACCGGTCGGGTGGAGTTGGACCGGGTCAGGTCGAGCCGGACCGGGTTGGACCGGTCCAGGCGCGTGAACACTATAGCAGGCGCGTGACCGGCGCGTGAGGGCGCGTGGCGGCACGTGGCGGCACGTGGCGGTACGTGAGCGCATGTTTTGACCTTCCGGTGGCGCGTGGGACTGTTCCCGAAGTCACGGCGGCGCGTGACTAGGGTTTTGGGACGTTCCAGATCAGATTTTATTGGTTTCGAGGCCATAGTAGTTCGTTTAAGGCCCGATTTGGGCAATTCCAGCGGTAATGGTTGACCTTGAAGCGGAGTTTGGGCTCGGAAAGTGAAGGAAGTTGGGTTATTATTGTGCATGTGTTCCTTGGTCTAGAACGTCCATGAATTTTGGGTTGGATGATGTTGGTGAGTGGAATCCTTTCCTAAACTCAAACCTATATGACTTATGTACTGTTATGTTATAGATTATGTGATGACCGGGATTTCAATTGAATGATGATTGATTTAATTGTGTTAGTAGTATTTGATGTAATTATGTGTGTGGTGAAGAAGGTTTGATTGATTAATAATATATATATATGGAATGAGAATGATGCAAGATGATAATAGGAAATTTAGACTATGCCAGGGTTAGCTTTAGGACCCAGCATTGTTAATTATGAGATGTAGGTATTAGGAAACAAGTATAAACTAATACTTTAGTGGTACATTTCAAAGATAGATTCCGAGATTTAAATTAGAATATCGATGAGAAGTAGGTACTCTGGAATGAGTATAAACTACCACTAGATTAGGGTATCTCGAGGGTTAATTCCGAGATACGTATCACGATATCAAGTCATGAGGTATGATACATTCGGTGGAATACATGAGTCACAGCGAGATATCGTTTTGACGTGGTAATTATTTGAGTCCATGATTTTGAGTTGAAACCGTATTTGTGATTATAAAACACTTGATTTTGGAACCAATACCGATTTGAGGGGGGGCCAGGATCTGGGCTAGGATCTGCTGAGGCGGTGAACCCGGTGAACCTCCAAAAATAAACAATACCGATTTGAGGGGGCCAGGATCTGGGCTAGGATCCGCTGAGGCGGTGAACCCGGTGAACCTCCAAAAATAAACAATACCGATTTGAGGGGGCTAGGATCTGGGCTAGGATCCGCTGAGGCGGTGAACCCGGTGAACCTCCAAAAATAAACAATACCGATTTGAGGGGGGCCAGGATCTGGGCTAGGATCCGCTGAGGCGGTGAACCCGGTGAACCTCCAAAAATAAACAATACCGATTTGAGGGGGCCAGGATCTGGGCTAGGATCCGCTGAGGCGGTGAACCCGGTGAACCTCCAAAAATAAACAATACCGATTTGAGGGGGCCAGGATCTGGGCTAGGATCCGCTGAGGCGGTGAACCCGGTGAACCTCCAAAAATAAACAATACCGATTTGAGGGGGCCAGGATCTGGGCTAGGATCCGCTGAGGCGGTGAACCCGGTGAACCTCCGAGATAAACATTGATTTGAGGGAGGCTAGGATCTGGGCCAGGATCCGCTATTGGCGGTGAACCCGGTGAACCTTCAATATAATTGGTTACTGTTCTTCGACTAGCATCGAGAGTTTTACTCCGTTGGTTCGTTGAGTCCTCCGACTATGGCATCGAGGAGTTTTGGCTCCGTCGGGTCACGAGGCTATTTATGCATAGTATAGAGAGTTATAATACATGACTAGCACACCCCAAGGGATACCCTGGTGGCTAGGGATATGCCGACTGATGTGATATGATAGCTGAGGATGGTTCCTGCTCTAATATGGTTTGAGGACGATTGTCATGTGATAAATCAACCTATGGAAACACTTCGTCATCCGGGTCTGTGGGTTGGTATGGGCGGTGACCCAGAGTGACGAATTGTTGTTGGTTCACAAATATCTGACTAGTCAGTTGTCTTATGGTATTCCAGTAGTGATGTCAGCAGTGTCTGACCTACTGACATTTGGTATCAGAGGGTGTTCCTATTTGGACCACCACTATTCCGAGGTCTTGGCTTGGACCTGTATACTCTCATGCGTCTGACAGGTAGGAGTGGTCAGTAAGTACAGAGGTTCTGTCGGGAAACCGGTAAGGTTTACTAAAAATTATTTAAGAATAAAGGGTATTTCTGGTATTTAAATTTTGAGATAAAAGAACTGTCAGACGGGATAAGGGTTCTTTCCGGGTTTCGAGGAAAAATTCGGGAAGGGTCCTTACAAGTGGTATCAGAGCTCTAGGTTAACTTCCTGCAGACCGCACACTTGTGTGAAAAAATTATTTAAGGATTTTTGTTAACAAGTTGCCTCCGAGGCGTTTACCTCTTTAGCGACCTTGAACTGAATAAGGGGTTGGTTCTTTAACCTGAGTTAGTGAAATTTCGGGGACGAAATTCTTTAAGGGGGGAAGTTTGTAATGACCCGGACCAGAAATTAAATTATTTTGAGAATTGGACGATTTTACCCTCGATTTTGGACGGGTTCGGGAGTCACTTTTTGAATGGCAGTACTTTTGGGAATTTTTCTTGGCTCGTTGCGTAGGTCTCGGACTCCCGAGTTCGTAGACAGGCGACACGCGGAAAATGGAGACCCGGTGAGTTCGTTACGGGTCTAGAAGCTTCAGGGGTAGTTTGGTAATTTTGGAAAAGTTGGAACTATATATCAGATATTTGTCTCTCTCCTCGAGGGATGGGTGGAAGCAGTCTCTCTCTCCTAGCCGAAATTCTTCCCGTGCGAACACCGAATCACCATTTTCATCGGACGAATTTTAGTCCGATTTGACCGAAACTAAGGCCGGAAGGATCTTCCCCACGACCCCACGAGTCTTTTGGTGTAATCATCGGAGCGGGAGCACCGCCGTAGGCGACGGACGGAGGAGGGAAGTGGACCAATTCTTCTCGGTCGTTTTCCGGCCAAACTAGGTACGATCTCGGAAATTTGACCTCATATTTGGATTCCTGGTGAAAATTAGATGAATTTACATGTGTGGATCGTGAAAAACGGTCAAGAAATGAAGAAGTTATAAAAGCTTGAAGTTTCGGCCGGAAATGGGGGATTCCGACGAAACCAGATGGCGGCGACGGCGGCTGCAGGTCATCTTCTCCGGCCAGACTTCGGCGACTGCGCCGGCAGCCGATCGTCTTCTCCGGCGACCAGTCGAGTCGGGTCAGACCGGGTCAGGTCGAGTGAACCGATCGGGTTGAGTGAACCGGTCGGGTCGAGTTGAACCGGTCGGGTGGAGTTGGACCGGGTCAGGTCGAGCCGGACCGGGTTGGACCGGTCCAGGCGCGTGAACACTATAGCAGGCGCGTGACCGGCGCGTGAGGGCGCGTGGCGGCACGTGGCGGCACGTGGCGGTACGTGAGCGCATGTTTTGACCTTCCGGTGGCGCGTGGGACTGTTCCCGAAGTCACGGCGACGCGTGACTAGGGTTTTGGGACGTTCCAGATCAGATTTTATTGGTTTCGAGGCCATAGTAGTTCGTTTAAGGCCCGATTTGGGCAATTCCAGCGGTAATGGTTGACCTTGAAGCGGAGTTTGGGCTCGGAAAGTGAAGGAAGTTGGGTTATTATTGTGCATGTGTTCCTTGGTCTAGAACGTCCATGAATTTTGGGTTGGATGATGTTGGTGAGTGGAATCCTTTCCTAAACTCAAACCTATATGACTTATGTACTGTTATGTGATAGATTATGTGATGACCGGGATTTCAATTGAATGATGATTGATTTAATTGTGTTAGTAGTATTTGATGTAATTATGTGTGTGGTGAAGAAGGTTTGATTGATTAATAATATATATATATGGAATGAGAATGATGCAAGATGATAATAGGAAATTTAGACTATGCCAGGGTTAGCTTTAGGACCCAGCATTGTTAATTATGAGATGTAGGTATTAGGAAACAAGTATAAACTAATACTTTAGTGGTACATTTCAAAGATAGATTCCGAGATTTAAATTAGAATATCGATGAGAAGTAGGTACTCTGGAATGAGTATAAACTACCACTAGATTAGGGTATCTCGAGGGTTAATTCCGAGATACGTATCACGATATCAAGTCATGAGGTATGATACATTCGGTGGAATACATGAGTCACAGCGAGATATCGTTTTGACGTGGTAATTATTTGAGTCCATGATTTTGAGTTGAAACCGTATTTGTGATTATAAAACACTTGATTTTGGAACCAATACCGATTTGAGGGGGGGCCAGGATCTGGGCTAGGATCTGCTGAGGCGGTGAACCCGGTGAACCTCCAAAAATAAACAATACCGATTTGAGGGGGCCAGGATCTGGGCTAGGATCCGCTGAGGCGGTGAACCCGGTGAACCTCCAAAAATAAACAATACCGATTTGAGGGGGCTAGGATCTGGGCTAGGATCCGCTGAGGCGGTGAACCCGGTGAACCTCCAAAAATAAACAATACCGATTTGAGGGGGGCCAGGATCTGGGCTAGGATCCGCTGAGGCGGTGAACCCGGTGAACCTCCAAAAATAAACAATACCGATTTGAGGGGGCCAGGATCTGGGCTAGGATCCGCTGAGGCGGTGAACCCGGTGAACCTCCAAAAATAAACAATACCGATTTGAGGGGGCCAGGATCTGGGCTAGGATCCGCTGAGGCGGTGAACCCGGTGAACCTCCAAAAATAAACAATACCGATTTGAGGGGGCCAGGATCTGGGCTAGGATCCGCTGAGGCGGTGAACCCGGTGAACCTCCGAGATAAACATTGATTTGAGGGAGGCTAGGATCTGGGCCAGGATCCGCTATTGGCGGTGAACCCGGTGAACCTTCAATATAATTGGTTACTGTTCTTCGACTAGCATCGAGAGTTTTACTCCGTTGGTTCGTTGAGTCCTCCGACTATGGCATCGAGGAGTTTTGGCTCCGTCGGGTCACGAGGCTATTTATGCATAGTATAGAGAGTTATAATACATGACTAGCACACCCCAAGGGATACCCTGGTGGCTAGGGATATGCCGACTGATGTGATATGATAGCTGAGGATGGTTCCTGCTCTAATATGGTTTGAGGACGATTGTCATGTGATAAATCAACCTATGGAAACACTTCGTCATCCGGGTCTGTGGGTTGGTATGGGCGGTGACCCAGAGTGACGAATTGTTGTTGGTTCAAAAATATCTGACTAGTCAGTTGTCTTATGGTATTCTAGTAGTGATGTCAGCAGTGTCTGACCTACTGACATTTGGTATCAGAGGGTGTTCCTATTTGGACCACCACTATTCCGAGGTCTTGGCTTGGACCTGTATACTCTCATGCGTCTGACAGGTAGGAGTGGTCAGTAAGTACAGAGGTTCTGTCGGGAAACCGGTAAGGTTTACTAAAAATTATTTAAGAATAAAGGGTATTTCTGGTATTTAAATTTTGAGATAAAAGAACTGTCAGACGGGATAAGGGTTCTTTCCGGGTTTCGAGGAAAAATTCGGGAAGGGTCCTTACAAGTGGTATCAGAGCTCTAGGTTAACTTCCTGCAGACCGCACACTTGTGTGAAAAAATTATTTAAGGATTTTTGTTAACAAGTTGCCTCCGAGGCGTTTACCTCTTTAGCGACCTTGAACTGAATAAGGGGTTGGTTCTTTAACCTGAGTTAGTGAAATTTCGGGGACGAAATTCTTTAAGGGGGGAAGTTTGTAATGACCCGGACCAGAAATTAAATTATTTTGAGAATTGGACGATTTTACCCTCGATTTTGGACGGGTTCGGGATTCACTTTTTGAATGGCAGTACTTTTGGGAATTTTTCTTGGCTCGTTGCGTAGGTCTCGGACTCCCGAGTTCGTAGACAGGCGACACGCGGAAAATGGAGACCCGGTGAGTTCGTTACGGGTCTAGAAGCTTCAGGGGTAGTTTGGTAATTTTGGAAAAGTTGGAACTATATATCAGATATTTTTCTCTCTCCTCGAGGGATGGGTGGAAGCAGTCTCTCTCTCCTAGCCGAAATTCTTCCCTTGCGAACACCGAATGACCATTTTCATCGGACGAATTTCAGTCCGATTTGACCGAAACAAAGGCCGGAAGGATCTTCCCCGCGACCCCACGAGTCTTTTGGTGTAATCATCGGAGCGGGAGCACCGCCGTAGGCGACGGACGGAGGAGGGAAGTGGACCAATTCTTCTCGGTCGTTTTCCGGCCAAACTAGGTACGATCTCGGAAATTTGACCTCATATTTGGATTCCTGGTGAAAAGTAGATGAATTTACATGTGTGGATCGTGAAAAACGGTCAAGAAATGAAGAAGTTATAAAAGCTTGAAGTTTCGGCCGGAAATGGGGGATTCCGACGAAACCAGATGGCGGCGACGGCGGCTGCAGGTCATCTTCTCCGGCCAGACATCGGCGACTGCGCCGGCAGCCGATCGTCTTCTCCGGCGACCAGTCGAGTCGGGTCAGACCGGGTCAGGTCGAGTGAACCGATCGGGTTGAGTGAACCGATCGGGACGAGTTGAACCGGTCGGGTGGAGTTGGACCGGGTCAGGTCGAGCCGGACCGGGTTGGACCGGTCCAGGCGCATGAACACTATAGCAGGCGCGTGAGGGCGCGTGGCGGCACGTGGCGGCACGTGAGCGCATGTTTTGACCTTCCGGTGGCGCGTGGGACTGTTCCCGAAGTCACGGCGGCGCGTGACTAGGGTTTTGGGACGTTCCAGATCAGATTTTATTGGTTTCGAGGCCATAGTAGTTCGTTTAAGGCCCGATTTGGGCAATTCCAGCGGTAATGGTTGACCTTGAAGCGGAGTTTGGGCTCGGAAAGTGAAGGAAGTTGGGTTATTATTGTGCATGTGTTCCTTGGGCTAGAGCGTCCATGAATTTTGGGTTGGATGATGTTGGTGAGTGGAATCCTTTCCTAAACTCAAACCTATATGACTTATGTACTGTTATGTGATAGATTATGTGATGACCGGGATTTCAATTGAATGATGATTGATTTAATTGTGTTAGTAGTATTTGATGTAATTATGTGTGTGGTGAAGAAGGTTTGATTGATTAATAATATATATATATGGAATGAGAATGATGCAAGATGATAATAGGAAATTTAGACTATGCCAGGGTTAGCTTTAGGACCCAGCATTGTTAATTATGAGATGTAGGTATTAGGAAACAAGTATAAACTAATACTTTAGTGGTACATTTCAAAGATAGATTCCGAGATTTAAATTAGAATATCGATGAGAAGTAGGTACTCTGGAATGAGTATAAACTACCACTAGATTAGGGTATCTCGAGGGTTAATTCCGAGATACGTATCACGATATCAAGTCATGAGGTATGATACATTCGGTGGAATACATGAGTCACAGCGAGATATCGTTTTGACGTGGTAATTATTTGAGTCCATGATTTTGAGTTGAAACCGTATTTGTGATTATAAAACACTTGATTTTGGAACCAATACCGATTTGAGGGGGGGCCAGGATCTGGGCTAGGATCTGCTGAGGCGGTGAACCCGGTGAACCTCCAAAAATAAACAATACCGATTTGAGGGGGCCAGGATCTGGGCTAGGATCCGCTGAGGCGGTGAACCCGGTGAACCTCCAAAAATAAACAATACCGATTTGAGGGGGCTAGGATCTGGGCTAGGATCCGCTGAGGCGGTGAACCCGGTGAACCTCCAAAAATAAACAATACCGATTTGAGGGGGGCCAGGATCTGGGCTAGGATCCGCTGAGGCGGTGAACCCGGTGAACCTCCAAAAATAAACAATACCGATTTGAGGGGGCCAGGATCTGGGCTAGGATCCGCTGAGGCGGTGAACCCGGTGAACCTCCAAAAATAAACAATACCGATTTGAGGGGGCCAGGATCTGGGCTAGGATCCGCTGAGGCGGTGAACCCGGTGAACCTCCAAAAATAAACAATACCGATTTGAGGGGGCCAGGATCTGGGCTAGGATCCGCTGAGGCGGTGAACCCGGTGAACCTCCGAGATAAACATTGATTTGAGGGAGGCTAGGATCTGGGCCAGGATCCGCTATTGGCGGTGAACCCGGTGAACCTTCAATATAATTGGTTACTGTTCTTCGACTAGCATCGAGAGTTTTACTCCGTTGGTTCGTTGAGTCCTCCGACTATGGCATCGAGGAGTTTTGGCTCCGTCGGGTCACGAGGCTATTTATGCATAGTATAGAGAGTTATAATACATGACTAGCACACCCCAAGGGATACCCTGGTGGCTAGGGATATGCCGACTGATGTGATATGATAGCTGAGGATGGTTCCTGCTCTAATATGGTTTGAGGACGATTGTCATGTGATAAATCAACCTATGGAAACACTTCGTCATCCGGGTCTGTGGGTTGGTATGGGCGGTGACCCAGAGTGACGAATTGTTGTTGGTTCACAAATATCTGACTAGTCAGTTGTCTTATGGTATTCCAGTAGTGATGTCAGCAGTGTCTGACCTACTGACATTTGGTATCAGAGGGTGTTCCTATTTGGACCACCACTATTCCGAGGTCTTGGCTTGGACCTGTATACTCTCATGCGTCTGACAGGTAGGAGTGGTCAGTAAGTACAGAGGTTCTGTCGGGAAACCGGTAAGGTTTACTAAAAATTATTTAAGAATAAAGGGTATTTCTGGTATTTAAATTTTGAGATAAAAGAACTGTCAGACGGGATAAGGGTTCTTTCCGGGTTTCGAGGAAAAATTCGGGAAGGGTCCTTACAAGTGGTATCAGAGCTCTAGGTTAACTTCCTGCAGACCGCACACTTGTGTGAAAAAATTATTTAAGGATTTTTGTTAACAAGTTGCCTCCGAGGCGTTTACCTCTTTAGCGACCTTGAACTGAATAAGGGGTTGGTTCTTTAACCTGAGTTAGTGAAATTTCGGGGACGAAATTCTTTAAGGGGGGAAGTTTGTAATGACCCGGACCAGAAATTAAATTATTTTGAGAATTGGACGATTTTACCCTCGATTTTGGACGGGTTCGGGAGTCACTTTTTGAATGGCAGTACTTTTGGGAATTTTTCTTGGCTCGTTGCGTAGGTCTCGGACTCCCGAGTTCGTAGACAGGCGACACGCGGAAAATGGAGACCCGGTGAGTTCGTTACGGGTCTAGAAGCTTCAGGGGTAGTTTGGTAATTTTGGAAAAGTTGGAACTATATATCAGATATTTGTCTCTCTCCTCGAGGGATGGGTGGAAGCAGTCTCTCTCTCCTAGCCGAAATTCTTCCCGTGCGAACACCGAATCACCATTTTCATCGGACGAATTTTAGTCCGATTTGACCGAAACTAAGGCCGGAAGGATCTTCCCCGCGACCCCACGAGTCTTTTGGTGTAATCATCGGAGCGGGAGCACCGCCGTAGGCGACGGACGGAGGAGGGAAGTGGACCAATTCTTCTCGGTCGTTTTCCGGCCAAACTAGGTACGATCTCGGAAATTTGACCTCATATTTGGATTCCTGGTGAAAATTAGATGAATTTACATGTGTGGATCGTGAAAAACGGTCAAGAAATGAAGAAGTTATAAAAGCTTGAAGTTTCGGCCGGAAATGGGGGATTCCGACGAAACCAGATGGCGGCGACGGCGGCTGCAGGTCATCTTCTCCGGCCAGACTTCGGCGACTGCGCCGGCAGCCGATCGTCTTCTCCGGCGACCAGTCGAGTCGGGTCAGACCGGGTCAGGTCGAGTGAACCGATCGGGTTGAGTGAACCGGTCGGGTCGAGTTGAACCGGTCGGGTGGAGTTGGACCGGGTCAGGTCGAGCCGGACCGGGTTGGACCGGTCCAGGCGCGTGAACACTATAGCAGGCGCGTGACCGGCGCGTGAGGGCGCGTGGCGGCACGTGGCGGCACGTGGCGGTACGTGAGCGCATGTTTTGACCTTCCGGTGGCGCGTGGGACTGTTCCCGAAGTCACGGCGGCGCGTGACTAGGGTTTTGGGACGTTCCAGATCAGATTTTATTGGTTTCGAGGCCATAGTAGTTCGTTTAAGGCCCGATTTGGGCAATTCCAGCGGTAATGGTTGACCTTGAAGCGGAGTTTGGGCTCGGAAAGTGAAGGAAGTTGGGTTATTATTGTGCATGTGTTCCTTGGTCTAGAACGTCCATGAATTTTGGGTTGGATGATGTTGGTGAGTGGAATCCTTTCCTAAACTCAAACCTATATGACTTATGTACTGTTATGTGATAGATTATGTGATGACTGGGATTTCAATTGAATGATGATTGATTTAATTGTGTTAGTAGTATTTGATGTAATTATGTGTGTGGTGAAGAAGGTTTGATTGATTAATAATATATATATATGGAATGAGAATGATGCAAGATGATAATAGGAAATTTAGACTATGCCAGGGTTAGCTTTAGGACCCAGCATTGTTAATTATGAGATGTAGGTATTAGGAAACAAGTATAAACTAATACTTTAGTGGTACATTTCAAAGATAGATTCCGAGATTTAAATTAGAATATCGATGAGAAGTAGGTACTCTGGAATGAGTATAAACTACCACTAGATTAGGGTATCTCGAGGGTTAATTCCGAGATACGTATCACGATATCAAGTCATGAGGTATGATACATTCGGTGGAATACATGAGTCACAGCGAGATATCGTTTTGACGTGGTAATTATTTGAGTCCATGATTTTGAGTTGAAACCGTATTTGTGATTATAAAACACTTGATTTTGGAACCAATACCGATTTGAGGGGGGGCCAGGATCTGGGCTAGGATCTGCTGAGGCGGTGAACCCGGTGAACCTCCAAAAATAAACAATACCGATTTGAGGGGGCCAGGATCTGGGCTAGGATCCGCTGAGGCGGTGAACCCGGTGAACCTCCAAAAATAAACAATACCGATTTGAGGGGGCTAGGATCTGGGCTAGGATCCGCTGAGGCGGTGAACCCGGTGAACCTCCAAAAATAAACAATACCGATTTGAGGGGGGCCAGGATCTGGGCTAGGATCCGCTGAGGCGGTGAACCCGGTGAACCTCCAAAAATAAACAATACCGATTTGAGGGGGCCAGGATCTGGGCTAGGATCCGCTGAGGCGGTGAACCCGGTGAACCTCCAAAAATAAACAATACCGATTTGAGGGGGCCAGGATCTGGGCTAGGATCCGCTGAGGCGGTGAACCCGGTGAACCTCCAAAAATAAACAATACCGATTTGAGGGGGCCAGGATCTGGGCTAGGATCCGCTGAGGCGGTGAACCCGGTGAACCTCCGAGATAAACATTGATTTGAGGGAGGCTAGGATCTGGGCCAGGATCCGCTATTGGCGGTGAACCCGGTGAACCTTCAATATAATTGGTTACTGTTCTTCGACTAGCATCGAGAGTTTTACTCCGTTGGTTCGTTGAGTCCTCCGACTATGGCATCGAGGAGTTTTGGCTCCGTCGGGTCACGAGGCTATTTATGCATAGTATAGAGAGTTATAATACATGACTAGCACACCCCAAGGGATACCCTGGTGGCTAGGGATATGCCGACTGATGTGATATGATAGCTGAGGATGGTTCCTGCTCTAATATGGTTTGAGGACGATTGTCATGTGATAAGTCAACCTATGGAAACACTTCGTCATCCGGGTCTGTGGGTTGGTATGGGCGGTGACCCAGAGTGACGAATTGTTGTTGGTTCACAAATATCTGACTAGTCAGTTGTCTTATGGTATTCTAGTAGTGATGTCAGCAGTGTCTGACCTACTGACATTTGGTATCAGAGGGTGTTCCTATTTGGACCACCACTATTCCGAGGTCTTGGCTTGGACCTGTATACTCTCATGCGTCTGACAGGTAGGAGTGGTCAGTAAGTACAGAGGTTCTGTCGGGAAACCGGTAAGGTTTACTAAAAATTATTTAAGAATAAAGGGTATTTCTGGTATTTAAATTTTGAGATAAAAGAACTGTCAGATGGGATAAGGGTTCTTTCCGGGTTTCGAGGAAAAATTCGGGAAGGGTCCTTACAATTGAAGTGAGTTTTCTTCATCATTGAACTCAATTATGGCTAGGTGTTTCATATGGATTTGTATTTCATTAGGTCCGAAGGCGAACAAGGGGCACTACCCTTGGAAATGAGGAAGGCAGGGCTGCCTATACGCAAGAATCATGCCCAAATCCTGTGCCAACAAGTACAACCACTGCCCCAAGGAAAGAATCATTCCCAAATCCACCACCAGCAACTACCAGCACTGCCCAGAACCATCAATCAACCACCACACCTGCTGTCCAACCTGTACTAGTGCATCCAAGCCCTACCACTACTCAGCCAAGTGACAGTTCACAACATCAATCACCTGTATCAAGTGGATGGAGGATGAGATTCAAGTCGCCTGCAAAGCATGTGAAGAAATAGTTGCTTTACTATTTAGTGCTTAGTGGAAGGACTTGTTGTTTTGCTTTGCTTACTGTTTCAAATATTGTGACCCTATTTTGCTTAGTGGTGCTCCATTTGCTCCTTTTGTTTAAATGATATGATGGTTTGTAAGGGTCCCAATTAGGTTTGTTATTATCAAAGTTTGATTCATGAATGACTTTGGGATGTTTCTCATTCTTAATTTATTAACTTTCATTCTTACTAGATATAAAATGTATTGCATAAACATCTTACATATTTCCACAATCCACCAAACTAACTTTTATATAATACAAAGCCCTAAACATAACTAATAGTGCCAAGCTTGCAAACATAACCTAATACATAACTAAAGTGAAGGATTGAAGATGATTCCAACCACTAAGACCCAAGTAACCAAGAGTGCAACCCAAAGCTTAGTCACCTTCCTCTTCTCATTCAACAATTGCTCTTCAATTCTATCAAGCTTCCTTAACAACCCCGGAATTATTTTCATTGACCTCTTGCACATTTTCGGATCATACCACTCCCAAAAATCACAACCTTTCTCTCTACCTCTACCTCTACCTTGTCCATTATACTGCAAAACAGATTACAATTTCAAACATTTCACCAATCAATCAAAACAACAACAATCAAAACATCAATTTCATTTTCTTCTTATTGAATCATTGCAGTTTCTCATAAACCCAGCCAAATTTCTTCATATTGATCCAACCAACAATCAACAAACACCAATTCCTATTAATATCATAACCCAGAAACCAAAATCCCTTTCACTATTAATCAAAAAATTGCTTCCTTTTCATCCCTGTCACTTACCTTAGCATCTGGACAGACAACAAACCTCCAACCTGGGTTTTCATCCGTCCATGACATTTTCATTCTCCCCATCTTCCCACAAAAGCATCTTCTCGGCTGCATGGTAAATCCACTCTCCTCCATATCTCAATCTCCCTTTTAACTGCAAATTGATTGATGATGTTGGTGTCTTGTGGTTCACAAACCTTTATAAAGGTCCAATTTGCAACTTTTTGGTGGGATTACTGCTGAATTTTTCGAAATTTCCCCCCCTAGGGTTACGATTTCCCCTGGGTTGGGGCTGATTTTGCCGCCCAAATGTCATCCCAACTCCATCCTTATGCCGTCCCGTTGACTTCTTGCCACATAGGTGCCACATAAGCACTCTAAACACCGTTAGTAACAAAGACTAACGGTTGGTGCAACGGACTTGACAGAAGGGGGGTTCAGGGGTTGCATTGTTACGATTTTGCCTTGGGGGAGCAAATTGAGATTACATATCCAATTCAGGGAGCAAGTTGAGTAATAAGCCTATTTATGATGATAGATGGGACAATCACCAACAGGCAGCCATAGATCTGTAGTAGTAGATATGAGTTCAAATTTGGTAGTTATAGGATGTCTACCTAACTATATAATGAACATCAGAGAATTTAGTAAGTATATTAAAATTAGTATAAGAAAAAAAAATTATAACATGAAAGGAGATTTTTTACTTGTGTTCGAGATACGAAACTGGCATTTGACTTGTGGCCAGCGGGAGGATGAAATGCCTCTGTGAGTCTTCCCGACCCCCGACGCAGATTAGTCCTTAGTTGAAAGCTTTGAGATACCGCGTGTCACTGACAAAAAAAAAAGATTTTAAAAACTTAAGCGTTAGTCTAATGTACGTAGGGAAAGTTTCTGATAAACTTAATTATAAGTTCAACATTGAATGCCAGAACTTAGTCCAAACATTTGGAAGTAAGCAAGTTAAAATGATAGAAGCTAAACCAGTAGATAATAGTATTCTTGAAGGCGCATAATGGATTTTACCTAATTTACAAGAGTCTAGGAATATGCAACCAGAAATAGCACAAATATTTGAGAACCATTTAGGAGCTGCTACAGTAAGATTTTTAAATTACAAGCAGTTAGATAATTATGAAGGCTTAAAAAGTGAAGCAGACGAGTCAGTACATATGACATATGATAATTTAGAAATAAATATAGTTGAACTTTATTTTGATAATATTGTAGATAAGCTTATTGATGACATAGATTACCTAAGTGAGGAAGAATACTTAGAGAAATATAAGACATATGAAGAAATATACTTAGGTTTACACAAACTAGCAGATGAAGAAATGAAGAAATTAATGTTGGATATAGGTTTATTGCATATTCTAGGAAAATAAATTAACTTATCATAACATGATAGTTGAGGTAGAATGCATGCCAAAAGAGGAAGCACATTGATCGGGAGTAGATTCAGGACTAGGTATAGGGTTTACTAGAACAAAACAATTAAATCTTAGACAAACAGATGAATCATATGTTGATGGTAGTAGAAGTGCTTTTCAACAAGAAAATTCTAAACCTAGAAAGAATAGAATACCTTATAATGGTATAGAACAAGTCAATTTAGTAGGTTATACATTTTAATATTGACGTTTTTATTCGTCTAATAAAGAGGGAATTTCTTGATCATAATCGTTTAAATGGAAGGAATGAAAAAGAATAGATTAGAGCTATCTGAAATTTAGAATAATTACAGATTTGTGACTTACAGTATATAGGAGATTACACATAAGATTTCTTTAAATATTTAGGAAGGGAATGTAGGATACATTATATTAATTTATTAGATACTTATATGACAAAAATAAAAGGACCTATAGGAGAAAAAAATATGGCCAGAATGGCAAAAATACCCCAAAAAGGGAGAAATTGCTATCGGACCTAGAGTCCAACAATTTATGATATACATAGAACAAAATGTAGCTAGATTAAAGCTAAAAGACAAATTAGGAAACAATTCTATATGAGTTGTAAGAATATAGAATTACCCAAGCAATATGGTTGTCATAGAAACAGTATAAGAAGTATGACAAGAAATATAGGAAGTATGGAAAATACAATTAAAAAAGAAGTTTTGATATACAGCCCTCAAAGACTTTTAGAAAAAGAAGATTTAGTCCTAGGCAATTTAGGAAAAGAACGAATAAACCATGGATTCAAAAATATAAATAACCTAAAGAAAAGAGTAATTGCAAATGTTATTTTTGTGGAGAAATAGGACATAGTAGACCTGAGTGTCCTAAGATAGGACAACCAAGAGAAAAAACTCAGATATCATAACAATTTCAATTAGATGAAGACGAAGATATCGAGTATGGTTACAGTTTAGATAATTTTGATGATAATGAGAGCATTTATAGCTTTAATAGTATTGATGTTTTTACAGAATCAGACTATACAGATTCTTCATATTATTCAGATAATGAATTAGATTATATGTGCATGGAAAAGCTAGACAATATAAATAATCTGCTAATAAATATGTTTATTCTAAAAATAATAAATATACTTATTCTGACATAGTTTACTGTGTGTCTTGCTATGATAAACTCTAAACAAAAGATAATGAGTTAACTGAAGATAATATGTCAGCAGAGATAGATAACCAAAAAACCAGCTCTTTAATTACAATTAATTGTGAAATAGATTTAGCCAAAGATCATAAGATACAGACCATAGCTAGGATAGACACTGGAAGCACCAAATGTGTTATCAAAGAAGACTTAGTACCACAAAAGTATAGACAAAAATTATCTAGACCCGCAAAGATCACACAGTTTGACACAAAACCAGTATATTTGTCTCACTGTATAAATAATGTCCCCATAACAATAGAAAGGCAACATTTTAATTTACCACTTACATTTATTACATCAATATCATCTTACCCTTTTATTTTAGGATTAAGCTACCTTAAAAGTATACACGGTTTTTTATTCACAAATCCTACTGTAACATTTTTTAAGATAGGAATAGCAGTTACAGACCAGAGTCATGTCCTAGAAGATTATCCTAGTAACGCATAAATGAATCAGGTTACAGAAAAATACATACTCTAGAAGATAGCCAATAACAACAACAAATAGAAGAAGGGATAGAATATATTGAGGAAATATTTGATCATGAATATCCTGTTATCAAAAACATTGTGCCATTAGAAATATTTCAAATAGAAAGAACTAAAACACTAGAAGATTTACTACAATTAGCATACCAAACTAGAATAATAGGAGAGAATCCCCAATTACAGTGGAATAAAAATATGATAGTAGCCAAATTAGATGTAATCAATCCTGACTTAACTATTAAGACAACATATATGCCTTGTAGCTTACTAGATAAACAAGAATTTGAGCAACAAATCAAAGAACTATTAAACCTGAAAGTGACAATACCTTCAAAATCAAGACATAGATCAATAGCCTTTATTGTCGGAAAACATTCAGAATTACAGAGAGGAAAGGCAAGAATAGTTTACAATTATGGAAGACTAAATGATAATACTTATGAAGATAGTTATAAATTACCAAATATAGACGAGCTTATTAATAAAATTCAAGAGAGTAAGTATTTTGGTAAATTTGATTGTAAATCAGGATTTTGGCATATTAGGCTAGCCGAAGAATCATTAGAAGGGACAACTTTCACTTGTCTGGAAGGACATTTTGAATGGCTTGTTATGCCATTTGGATTAAAAAAAATGCACCATCTATCTTTCGAATAAAAATTGATCAAAATTTTAAGAAGTACGATAAATTTTGCAGTGTTTATGTAGATGATATACTTGTACACAGTAAGAATAAAAATGAACATAGAAAACATTTAGAAATTATTTTAAAAGAATTTATCAATCAAGGTATTGTTATTAGCAAGAATAAGATAGAATCAGAAAAACAAGACATCAAATTTTTGAAGATGTATATTAAGTTAGGAACAAGAACACATAGCTAACAAAGTTAGAGAATTCCCCGATAGATTAGAAGACAAGAAACAGTTACAAGCATTTCAAGGATTACTTAATTATGCTAGAAGTTACATTCCAGATCTTGGTAGAAAAATTGCAAGCTTACATAGTAAAACTAGTAAAACATGTCAAAAAATTTTTATTAGTGAAGATATCAAGCTAGTACAACAGATTAATGAATAATTTCCCCAGCTAAAACTATTAGCTTTACCTTTAGAAAATAGCTACAAGATAGTAGAAACATATGCTTCAGCCAAAGGCTAGCAGGAATATTATATCATAAAAAGAATAAAGAAGCTCCAAAATCAAAAGAACAGACTTGTAGATATGCATTAGGTAAATTTAGCAAAGTACATGCTAGGCTACCAACAACAGATTTAGAAATAATGAGAATAATTAATTCTATAGAAGCATTTTCTTTGTATTTACATAATGCTATTTTTACTAATGGGACAGATTGCCAGAATATAGTCTCTCATTATAATAAAATTAGTAATAATAAACAAGCAGCTAGACGTTGGATCAACTTTGTTGATTCTATTACAGGAAATGGTTTTAAACCAATATTTGAACATATCAAAGGTAATGACAATGCATTAGTTGATATTTTATCCCATATTATTTGTTGACAAGATGAAATATTATAGAGGAAACCAAAGACCAATGGCACCAGGAGGAATTCCATTGAATGCAACATCATCGAGAACAATTATGTCAATTCCTTTCAGACAGACTTCTAGACCAGATACTTTTAGGTGACATGCCATAACCATAATTGCATCTCTAAGCATTAGACCGATAGCTTATGTGAAATAAAGCAAGCAACAATTACGAAGCCTATTCTATCCAGTTAAAACTTTGCTAGTATACAAATTGAATTAGACAAATATAGTGATAAGCAAAGGTCGATCCCTCGAGGACTTGTTCAACAGTTAATCCACTTAGAATTCATAATTCAATTCACTCAAATTACGACTCAAGAAAATAAAGACAACACGCCTCAACCTAGACTCAAACACTAATTAGATATTCAAGACTCAAGACACGACAAGGACTCCTAATTAGACCTAAACACTAACTTGTGACGCAAGAAACAAATAAAGACTCAAAAAAGGACACAACGAAGACATGCTCAAGGATAGAAACACACAAAGACTCAAGAGACACTCACGGAAATGGGGGTTTTTTGGACTCGGTTAGGGCTCCGTCAGCTTGGCTCTTGCAGGTGTCTGAAAGACATATCAAGGGCTTGGTGGAGGACATGTCAAGGACATGTCTAGAGCCTGTTTTAACGGTACTAGGAGCAGGCCCTTGGCAGGCACCTGGACACGTCCTTGGGCTCCAAGACTCGATATTGGACATCCTAAGGACCCGATATTCAACTTGAGTCATCTCCTTCGTCTCAATTCCGAATTGAGCCATTCTTTTTGTATTATTCTAATAATGAACCTATTTTTTCAAATATGCACATTACTCACAAGATTGATCATTTTCTCCTATGGATGACTTGAAATCACTCAAAAGACAAGTAAAAGGGCACTAAATGACATCTAGAAGATGTATGAAATAATGACTGAACAATAGCTCATGTACAAACAGCTAACTTAGTACCAGAATGCATAGTTATTGATGATCATTACTATTTAGCATTAGAAAGAGATGACACGAAGACGTTCAAAACATATCATAAAGATTGTACTCATCTCATATCTTGATATCTTGGTTTTAGATGTGTAACTTCTTCCTTAATCTGTTGGACTAGCTTGATATCTTCACTAATAAAAATTTTTTGACCTGTCTTACTAGTTTTACTATGTAAGCTTGCAATTTTTCTACCAAGATCTAGAATGTAATTTCTTGCATAATTAAGTAATCCTAGAAATGTTTGTAAATGTTTCTTTTCTTCTAATCTATCTGGGAATTTTCTAACTTTTTTAGCTATGTGTTCTTGTAATTGTATTATTCATGACTTAATATACATCCGTGAAAGTTCGATGTCTTGTTTTCCAATTCTATCTTATTCTCGCTAATAACAATACCTAGATTGATAAATTCTTTTAAAATAATTTCTAAATGCTTTCTATGTTCATTTCTATTCTTACTATGTACAAGTATATCATCTACATAAACACTGCAAAATTTATCATACTTCTTAAAAATTTGATCAATTTTTCTTTGGAAGATAGATGGTACATTTTTTAAATCCAAATGGCATAACAAGCCATTCAAAATATTGTCCTTCCGGACATGTGAAAGCTGTCCATTCTATTGATTATTCTACTAGTCTAATCTGCCAAAATCCTAATTTACAATCAAATTTACTGAAATACTTACTATGTTGAATTTTATTAATAAGCACATCTTTATTTGGTAATTTATAACTATCTTCACAAGTATTGTCGTTAAGTTTTCTATAATTGTAAACTATTCTTGCCTTTCGTCTCTTTAATTTTGAATGGTTTTTGACAATAAAGGTTGTTGATCTATGTCTAGATTATGAAGGTCTTATCACTTTCAGGTTTAATAGTTCTTTGATTTGTTGTTCAAATTCTTGTTTATCTAGTAAGTTACAAGGCATATCTGCTGTCTTAATATTTAAGTCTAGATTGATTATATCTAATTTGGCTACTATTTGATTTTTATTCCAGTGTAATTGGGGATCCACTCCTATTATTCTTGTTTGTTCTGCTAATTGTAGTAAATCTTCTAATTTTTTAGTTCTTTCTATTTGAAATATTTCTGATGGTCCAATGTTTTTTTTATAACATCGAATTTGGTTGAGAAATGAGTGAGATATGAAGCTTTGAAAAATTGGTTGGTTATGGAGTTTTTCGGCCAAACTCCAGTGAGGCAAGGTAGGGGATGACCAAGCGCGTGGGGGAAGGACCACCGCCACTCCACCGACGCGTGGGGCCTTCCCTCAGGCTTCGACAACTTGTATTTACATTTTTCCGACTTTCCAGACTTTTTGGCACATGTTTCGGGTCAATTGAAGTTCGTTTTGGGCACATTTTAGACGTCCGAAGTCACGTTAAAAGCATTTAGAATGCTCGTGTACTCCCGGGATTTAAGGGGTTGGATTTTAGATTTGTAATTATCGCATGGTAACCACAATTGCTATTATTGACAGGCGATACTGCTCCGGGGACGGCAGAGGAGCGTGCAGCTCAAGGTTGAGCGTAATCGACCTTTCGGTGAGTGGAATTTGGTTTCCAAATCATAATGCATGCATAAATATGGGTTTTTAAATAAATTCCTATTAAATATGAATTTTGATAAATTAGAATAATTATTCTAAAATGATTTAATAACTTTTATGAATGTTGGGTATGGATTTTCTGTAACGACTTTGAAAATGAGGTTTGGGCTAGGGCCCGCTTTTATAGATTATGGTTCTATGGATTTTGGATTTATGGATTTTGGTTTCAGCCAAGCTTACGATTTTGGGCTTAAGCCCTGGATTTTGATTTATTGGATTTTGGGCTTTTAGCCCGGGTTTTCTATGATTTTGGCTTTGGCCAGGTAAAATGGATTTCAAATTGGATTTCGGATTTACATTACGGTTTTCACTATATATACCATCCTCGGTTATTATGGGTTTTCTCCGGCATATGATGTTGAGGTATTTTCCGTCATGTGTTCGTTGAGGGTTATTTTCTCTGACACATGACGTTGAGGTATTTTCCGTCATATGATCGTTAAGGGTTGTTTTCTCCGACACATGACATCAAGGTATTTTCCGTCATGTGCTGGTTGAGGGTTATTTTTTCTGACACATGATCTCGAGGTATTTTCGGTCATGTGATCGTTGAGGTGTTTCTGACACATGACCTTGAGGTATTTTCGGTCATGTGACCGCACGATCTTGAGGTATTTTCGGTCATGCATGTTCATCTCTGACACATAATATTGAGGTATTTTCGGTCATGTGCTTGTCGAGTTTACCTACGCGCATAGTATTTCTAACACCTGATCTTGAGGTATTTTCGGTCAGGTGACCGCATGATCTTGAGGTATTTTCGGTCATGCGAGGAGTAGTTCCTCGGGTTGGACCTCTCGGTTTCTAGCCATTGGTTAAGGTATTTTTGGCAGTGGTTAGGAGGGCCAATCACCGTGTTGGACAACCCGAATATTGAGCTCCGGCTCCGGATTACTTCAGAGGATGGTGGGATATTTCTATGGTATGATATAATTAGGTTTCTTTTGATTTTAAGCTCATTCGAGGAGGGTTTTCAAAGCATGGTTATGGACCACTAGGTGTTTTATATTGAGTGGATTTTTCGTGGGTCCCTCCAAATTTTACATTAATAAATGAATTTCCTGTAAGTTCTTTAGTGATTATTTTATTTAGTTGGTTATTTAAAAGGATTTTACATTATGCATGGATGATTTTACTTTTGGAGGGGAAAATGTATGTTTTCCTCAGTAGTATGTAGTTTTTAATGATTATTTTTATCCAATCACACTTTTCCTTATTTTACGTCCCCTCTAGGCCGTTGAGTACGTGAGAGCACATCTCGAGGCGGAGGCATCAACTTCCAGCTGTGCTACTATCTACGTCGTTGAGTAAGCTTTGTTAGGCTTGTATGTTAAACCTTTCCATCTAGTTGCTTTGATTAACCATCTGGGAGTGGTTGTAAAATATGTTTTTGCGTTTTGATTATGTTTGGATTTTAAGTTAGTAGGTAAATCCTTCGTCTGACAGGTGGAAGATGGTTTGACCAATTTACAGGGCAGGTTCTGTCGAATTTTCAGTAGAATTCTCGTAAATTCCTTGTTGGTGTGGTGAGGGTATTTCTGGAATTAGTTTGAATCTTCAGGTGTTGTCAGACGGGAGTAGGACTTCTCACGGATTTCGAGGAAAAGTTCAAGAGGGGTCATGTCAATCCACCTGGACATCGAAATCGAGGAATGATGGCCGACACCTAGATGCTGGGTCCCAATGATGAAAGCCAAATTTAAAACGTTTTGTTTTAGGAAGTCAAGTGAAAGGTAAATAATAACTACTAATTTAACCAATTCACCGCGACAGCGTAAACACAATGTATAGTTAATTACAATTGATGGATAAATGCTAATACCGATTCTAAACTTCTACAGTACATGTGGTATAGTGTCAGAGCTACCGCTATAGAACTTCCTCCTCGAATACACGTAACTTTCTCTCTATATTGAATTAGAATGACTAACAAGACCCCTCTCGAATTTTCCCTTGATACTTGTGAAGAGCTCTATTCCCGTTTGACAACCCCAGAAAGTCAAAATCTTTCCAAAACTACCCTTACGCTAACAAAAGAAATTATGAACTTCTACCGAAAATTCGGCAGAATCTCCCCAGTAAAAGGGGTTAACCAAAAGTTCAACATGTCAAATAATCCACGAATCCCAACCAAACTCAAACATACAGAGCCGTAAAGGTAATAAGAGCATACTAGGTCTAGAGTTTAGAATTTACAGAAATTCAGCGAAATCCTACAAAGTAAGGTCGCAGCGGAAATGTTGTCTCCTCCTAGTTTCGAAGTCTCGTCTCGCCATAGCCTGGAGGGTACAAAACCAAAACAAACGTGAGTGGACAATAGAACAATTAAAGAGCGTAATTTCGTGAATAAATAATATACAACTAACTCCCAACTCGTTATATAAATAAAACATGCATAATAAAGATCTGTATACCAATATACACAACTTACCGGAAAACCATTTAATTTAAAATCGGTGGAACCCACACTACATATAACTGTACCTCTCATTCGTTAGAAATCCATGCATGTTTATCAAGATCCACATATATATATATATATATATATATAACACTTGCCAGTAACTTCCTCTTATAAACCCGACCGAAGCCAATAATCCCGGGCCGTAACCCAATATCCCGGTCAAAGTCAATATCTCGGGTCGTTGCCCAGCAACCCGATCGAACCCGATATCCCAAGCGGTAGCCCAATATCCCATTCGAAACCGATATCCCTACTGAAACAGTAATCCCTGACGGAAGTCGATACCTCGCCGAACACATGACGGAATCCTCCACATCATACGTCGGGGAAATTCCGGCTGTAGCCAATACATCGTCAAGCATTGATGGAATTCTCTACATCATACGTCAGAGAAATCCCGATCGAAGCCAATACCTCGTCGAACACATGACAAAATCCTCTATATCATGCAATGGGGAAATTTCTCGTGAAACCAATAGCTCGCCGATCATATGATGGAATTATCTACATCATATGTCGAATAGATCTCGACCGAAGCCAATACCTTGCCGAACACATGAGCAATCCTCTACATCATGTGTCGAGGAAATCCCAGCTGAAGCCAATACCTCGCCGAGCATATGATGGAATCCTCTACATCATATGTCGGAGAAATCTCAGCTGAAGCTAATACCTTGACGGAATCCTCTACATCATGCGTTGGGGAAATCCCGACTGAAGCCAATCCATCAAAACTCGAGTCAAGAGCCAAATCACATGACTCGAGCCGAAGCCCAAAACACATGCCCGAGCCAAAGCCCAAAACCATATCCCCGAGCCGGTCATAAGTGACAACTAAAAACAATAAACGACATTTCCAAATCTTAAACCGGGACCCAAACTCTCGTAGGCTCTCACACTTCCTCAAACATCCCAAACTAACTTAGAACCCTCAAACCGACCCTAAAACGCCCTAAAATAGACCTAAAAAGTGTAAAATTAGCTCTGAAAACTTCACCACACGCAGCCCAAGGTTGGAAAATAGCCCCACGCGCCTTCCTCCGTCGGTCGAAGGTCGGAAACCAGCCCCACGCGCTGTCCCGCGCCGGCCGTGGTTCAAAAACTGACCCCACGCACCGCCACGAGGATGCTGAAGGTTTGAAATCGTCCCCACGCGTCACCACGCATCGGCAGAGGTCGGCGCTTCCCTTCACGCACCCTCATGCACCTGGCGGAATGGACATAATATATAATTGTACTTTCTCTAATAAACTGAAGGCTATTTCGGATATTTAAGATTAAATTGGGCAAATTTTCTTCATATTATAATTTTTTTTATATTGCAAAATATCTTTAATTTTATGAAATATCTAATATAATCCAATCCTAAAATCAAATAAATCGAAAATTTTTTTCATTGGATTTTATAATTTTTTTAAAATATTAAGGAGACATAGTACATATATTAGATGAAAACTAGATCTTTTATAAAAATCGAACTCGAAATCTCTTTTTTACACAACTAGATTTTATAATGCTTTAGGTAGAATCTTTAAAACCATGCAAGTAATTTAGTCAACCTATTCCATAGAGATGAACTGTTTCTTCTAAATACACCTAATTGCAACTTTGGAAAGTTGGAATTTAATAGATTTTCTTCTAAATACACAAAAGTCACTCTCATATGAACCAAGTCAAAATTAGGACCAAAATGCTCTGAGATCAAAACAGTCCTTTCACAAATTGTATTTTGCTGACCATATCCATACATACCAAGTTGTATTTGTCTTGTATGTCTGTCTACCTAATAACAACTTTCTTTCCCCCAAACAAAAGTTTCTTCCTAATCTAACCCTACAATTTATCCATATTTTCAATAAAAAAATAGATATTTTCTTTCATGTCATACAATTCTGCGTACTATTTTCTAAAACTTTCAATTAAGAACACCTAAACAGGTCATGGTACTATTATTTAATATTTATTAATATTTGTACCTACATTAATATACACCCTAAAAGAAAGAAAGTAAAAGCTATACTATCTATCTTTTTTTATCCATAAGTATATTTTTCATAAAGAATATATATATATATATATATATAGTATATAGAGTAAAGTACAAATTTTTTTTCTCCAAATAGTCACCACAATTCAACATGTTATTTTGTAAAATTTTCAATTAAGAATAACAAGTTTAACAATTAAAAAATAAAAAATAAAAGTTAAAAATCATTTATGATTGTGTAATCCTTATTGCTGTCATGTGATGTATACATAACGCGTAAAGCCTTTCACAGTCATTCATGTGAGTTTGATTCTTATATATAAGAATCATGTCACTTGAATTTGATTTCTCTAACACTAATTCTACACTAGTGAATGTAATATATGTCAGTTTTATGTATTAATAATAGGACCCAACTTTTTTTATTGGCATTATAGTTTTATTGTTTGTTTTATTATTTCTTTCTCTCTTCAATAAATAATGTGACCTACTATAATAGGAATTAAACTAATGAGAGCAATATATGGAAGACCTAATGAGCTGTTTTTTTTTTCCTTTTGATGTCCAAACATGTGCTGTACTTAGGCTATCTAAAGGGAGTTGATTATTCTTTAAATTTATATTGAGAATAAATTTATTTTACATTTTTAAGAAATTTAAATTTGGTGTACATAAAAACATAAAGAAAACAAACCTGAGCTACAAAAATCGGTCCCATAACTCATACGACGGATAAATCGAGACTTATAGAGTCCGAAAAAATTTCGCTAATATTTAAAATTACAACTTATCTCATCCTCCTCGTACCAACAAAACTCTACAAACATTCAAAAGGTTATATTTTTTTTAAAATTGAATTTTATTCATAAGTATTATAACCTACGTATATTTTTAAATTGTCAACTTAACTAGTTTCTCTTCAATTTAGGTGGATAATTTTGAGGTTAATAATGTGGAGAAGTTGAGCAGTAACTACAAAGCTGCAATGAGGAGATTTCGGATGGTGAGCAGTCATTCATAGCAAACTCGCCTGAAAGAAGGGTGTTATAGTAATTTTACCTTTTCGGATTAGTTCCGTCAAATTAGGGACATTGTTTTTTTGGACTGAAAGTTAGGGACATTTGAGGATGGAACATGGAAGGTGTGGGGACCACATATCCTCCTCTTGTGTCACAGGTTCCCATTCAGTGCACAGTCCTTAATAATATAGCTGTCTACCCTTCACTTTTAATCCACTTTTTAATACTGTCTTAAGGTCAAATTTTTATAATAATTAGGATTAGGTTTTTTTATTTATTATTTTCAAGTAATCCCAACAACTGTATAATTATCATGAGTTCTTTGAAAAGAAAAAAAGTTGATTTTATTCTCATCCCCTTTTCAGCTCATCTCCACAAAATTGACATGTGATATAAGAAATAATCATTTTGTTTCCTAAGAAAAATGTTAGTGGGGGATTTGAAATACCATCCTTTTTTTTATAAAGAAAAGAAAAATTACAAGGAAAATCCTGACGATCGGATTTGGCTTTTCTATCTTCTGATCGATGACTTTTAATTTCAGCCATCCAAATCAATTCAAAAGTCCAGATTGTGCCACATTATTAGAAAAATTATTTTTATTTATTTTTTCTAGCCTCTTTATTGAATTTCATTAATGACGTCGATCTCTTTGTTGCGCTTTTCCCTTCCCTGAGGCCGTCTATTTCAGGCTTGTAAGTTATAACAACTCATTTGATTCACATTGAAAATTAGAGCAATTGTTGCTTCACTTCAATATTCAGCCTAACCTAAACTTGCCTCGTCTAACCATTAGATTATTAAGAGTCCAAGGGTAGAATTTCCCCCAAATCTTATCTCGTCTAACTATTATATTATTAAGAGGGTTGTATTCAATTGAGATTTTCATAAAATTTAAATGTCTGTAAAAATTTAGATGTATTCAATTAATACTTTTAGAGAGTTGGTAAAAATTTGAGGGTATTCAATCTATACTTTCATAGAGATTTATAAAGTCATTAAATGTTGAGATGTATTCAATCATGACATTTCATAACTCCATAAAAGTTTAGGTGTATTCAAAATATCGATGAATAATGTAGGCTTCATTAAATGAAAGAGTTTAATGGAGTTTTACAAACATTTTAATGTAAATTAGCTTTACCAAAGTTTATGATTTCTCTAGCATCCCCCCCCCCCCCCCCCCTCGGATTTCTACAGATTTTATATAAAGCTTAAAAAATATTATTTGTGATTTTTATATTTTTCAATAGACTCAATAAAATTCAAGTTTCCTACCGATATATATTATCATATATTATTCCCAATAGGAATTATCAGTAATTAAATGATACAAACTTTACATGATAAATATTTGTTGTTTGAAGAAAAAAAAAATAAACAAAAAATAAAAATTAATAAAAGGCTAAATAGTTGCAATCGTTCTTGAACTTTACCATAATTTTAGAAATCGTCCATATACTTCAATATTAGTGTCTCCCATCCCTGAACTTTACCCTAATGTTTCCGTTAGTCCCTCCGTCTATTTTTCACACAAATTTCGTTAAAAAAAGTCACGTGAAATGCACATAAATTGACAGTTTTGCCATTTTTTTTTAGTGGAATTTGTTTGAAAAATATACGGAAAGACTAACAAAAACATTAGGGTAAAATTCAGGGACAAAGAATACTAATATTGAAGTATAAGTATAAGGAGCCCGAGAACCCTTTTAAGGGTGAAAAGAAAAGATCCCAAGAACCCTTTTAAAGGGTTAAAACATTTTTTACTTTCCAGAGTGGGACAATAGTATAAGGAGCCCGAGAACCCTTTTATGGGTAAAAAGAAAGGAACCTATGAACCCTGTTAAAGGGTAAAAACATTTTTTACTTTCCAAAGTGGGACAATTGGATCTTAACATTCCACCACGTTTCCGTACCCAACATCCTCATTAGCCCACTCTATTGACATTGACCCAATAGTAGCCTTTTCTCCCTTAAGGCAACTAAAGCTTAAGAGAGCCAAGAACCGTTTTAAACAACTCAAGCATTTTCTACTTTTCCAATGTGGGACAATTGGGTTCTAACATTCCACCACGTTTCCGTACCCAACGTCCTCGTTGGCCCACTTTATCGACATTATACACATACATAATACCGACCACCTTAATCCAAACTCTAGGTCGCCCCTTCCATTGAGTTACATAATACCGACCACCTTAATCCAACCTCTAGGTTACCCCTTTAATGGAGTTGGGCACAATTGTGTGAAAAACCAAGCTCTGATACCAATTCTTAAGAGTTCAAAAATAAAACTTGCCCCTAAGCGAAGGGAAGGGATTGCTGAATGAATATAAGTCTATAATCTATATACACAAAACTGAAGATCATTTACAGTCTTCAAGCTACAGAAAAATGAAAACCATAACTCCTTAAGGCACTCTCATTCAAGCAACACTTCAAAATAATGGTGTATACATTTGTTACCATCAGAGTGCCCGAGCAACACTTTTGAACTCATTCAAGCAAGAATGGAGAATCTTTTGACGTTTGAGAAGCAATTGCCGCTCATTCTGCAGCACATCAATCGCACCAGGCACCACAAACATGTCCATGAATTTCTCATCATTCACACCAAACAAATCCAACCCAATTGTCAGAACAAGCCGGTCCCGACTGCATGAAACAGAAAGGGAAAAAAAACACCATCAAGTCTCGGAAAGATAGTTTTCAAGAAAAATGTGGAATCAAAATATATGGTTTGGTATTCCAATCAGGGTGGTAAAGCATTTAAGTATTTTAATGATTCCAGCATCAATGAAGTGTAAGAAAAGCAGCAATAATACTTGTGAAAGGAGAAGGAAACTCACCAAGGGGTTAGGAATCCAGAATTCAAAGCTGATGCCACATTTCTCTCAACAAGAACTTCACGTATCCGAGCAAAATGCTGTGCAGCTGAGGAACAGATTTCTGTATAAGCCGAGCCTGATTTTAAACCATCAGCATTTCCAAACAAAAAGCCACCACCATTTTGTCCTTTTATATTCTCAGCATTTCTTCCATTGCCTGTCATTCTTGATTGCCGCTTTCTTACTCCAACGTCAATGCCATTTCCTAGATCCTTCTCAACACCATCACATTGCTGATCAGGTGATGGGGTCTCAGGCACAGTCATTTGGCTTTCTCGAAGCGCGTATCTTGCCTCTGTACCTTTTCCTGGAGTGGTTTGATGTGTATTCTTTTCAGGAGGCATATTCTCCTGATCTTTCATTGTGGCATCAGATAGCTCAAGTAAAAACGAACTGGCTGATGACTGGTTAAATTTGCGAGATGAGGATGCAGTGAAGCCAAAACCTTCTTGAAAGTCAGTCTCATAACAAACCAAAGAGTATGGACTCGTCACTGAATCAAGATGGTGCCGAACTAGTTTCTTGCACTGTTTAGCAAGATCCTTTATAAAGCGGTTATATGCCTGCCTAAGGGCAGCATGAAAACCAATGTAACCATCCATATTTCCTGAATTCCTCCCACCTACACAGAGAACAATCACCTCAAGGTTTCATTATCAATCTAAATTTTATAGTATCAGCCTCATTTTATATATATACATAATTTATTAAATTGATGCACACACACATAAACATATATATATATATATATATATATACATATTTGATTCCTAGGTTTTAAAAAATAAGTCGGGGGAAAAAGAAGCATCAATATAATTAGTGTTAATGGAGGAATGCCAAAATAAAGTGACATTCAAGTCCACGAATCATCAAATTTCTTAAATAGTTCCACACTGTACTTATTTCCTCTTCTGTTGATGCGCAAAACATTGATCTTTCTACTAAAGTTCTGAAAGCTAAAAGGGAGAGAGTAACCGTGTAAGAAAAAACTCTAATGAAGGAAAACAAAACCACCTCAACAAATGCTGATTAACGACGTTTTGGGGTCAGTGGTAAAAAGAAGAAACCAATCATGTGAGAGGCATAGAAAAGGTATGAATAGAGTACAGAGGTTCTTACATTCTAACTCACGGTTGTTAGTTCGTTCTAGAGCAAGATCAAAGAGATTTCCCAAAACAAAAGCAAGCCGATCACAAGCAGTGTCGAGAAGAGGAGCAAGCCATGATCGGGCAACAGCACGTGCAATCTCTGCAGCTGCCTCTGTAATTCCTCTACCACCACCTCGGCCATGGGGTAGTAGTATATTTGCCACCTGTTAGAAGAAGACTTAGGAACTTGCTTCTCTACATGTCACCAAAACGAAAAATTCCTGGCTAAATTACTCCTGGAGTTAGGAGTATATACCTTCTCCCTGGACACTGGAGGGAATTTAATTGAATATGCAGCACAGTGAAATTCATGCATGATTCTTTCAAATGCTGCTCCTCCATAGAGTCGAAGAGTAGCATTCGGAGGCATTATATCTGCTGTGATGCTAGGCCATCCCCCAATACCACTTTCTGACTGCTCCTCCAAAGTTGTTCTCCCCCATTGCTCAGGTGGAGGGTCTGCTGCTCCATCAATCAAACTTGCCTTCGACATTTAAAAATAAGAGGGAATTCAATCAAAACCATTAAACCTCCAAAGTTCTCAGAAGCTTAGAAAGACATAAGATTATTGAAGATGATGAATACTGGGAGGAATTACTACTAAATAGAATGAGAATAACAACTAAGTAAAGTTATCTCCGATAGATGATTTTTTGGTTTCCAAAGTAGGTGTTTTCCTGACTACTTAATACTTGTGGCATTCACATTAAAGTAGCGTGAAAAAGATGTAAGAACTCGCATATAATAAACTTGGTAGTTGACAGAAACATTATGGAAAGTTTTACACTGATAAAAGATTTATGAAACAAAGAGATCATATTAACAAAATCCAAGGTAAGGTGAAATTATACTAAGAAACAATATCTCAAAAACGTCACACAAAGATAACTCACGACATGACTGCTTATAGAAGCTGCGTACAACATTGCAGCTTTCCTTAGCTGAGAAACATCCGATGTGGCCTGAATTTTCGTGTCCATCTTGGCTAGTTCAGAGGTGACATCACTGCAGCGCTGCTCAAGCAAAGCAAGAGTTGCTGGTGCGGCTTCTTTGTATCTTTTCTGAAGTTCAGACTCTAAATATTCTCTCAAACAGCTAAATCCAATATATGGCCTAAACTTTTCCTCATCAAAACCTCCCTGAACTCCTTCGCGCAGATGGCGGAGAACTTCACCGTCTACTTGAGATATCTGCCTTCGGAATTCATCATTTGAAATGGTATTCCGATCTTTTGGAAGTGCGACAAAAAAGGGGTGAGCATTATCTCCCAGATAACCACTTGCACTCAAATAGCGGTCCACTTCCCACCGGTCACTAAACTCCTGCAGATTTTAGATTCGTGTAATCAGAATGAATATTTCAAGCAAAAAATCCACTTCAACAGAGCAGAGCCAACTCACTCGCATCATGCCATGAAACAAGATTTTTTGGGTGACTATTCACATATTCCAATTGTCAGTAACAATTTTGCCCTACAAGAAATGTGCTTATTAAATATTCTCGGACAATTACCGTACCTTCAAACGATTATCAAACTTGGAGACGACAATAATTGTCCGCCTAAATGTTGGATCAATATCACGAATAGTGTCCAACCACAATGACGAACACCACTCCACACTACTCTGTTGAAGAAACAGGAGAATACGATGTGGAGGACTAGCCAGCGACTTCACCATGGAAAGAATTTCTTCAGGTGTTCTCTCTGGTTCTCCTTTCTTTGCCTGCCAACAATATTCAAATCCTTAACAAAATCAAAATAAACAAACATAAGTTGCGGTAATCAAAGCCAAAAACCTACCTTAAGAACGAAGCCTGGAGTATCTATAATGGTGAGGTTTGGGCAGTGTGCATATTCTGCTCTCATGACAATGGGCTTTGAAGAAACTGCAGTTTTAGTTTTCTTCAAAAGTGTCTCAGTTCGGGACTTGATAATATCTGCAATGGCAGATGGCAAAACAACTGGGCTTCCATATTCTTCAGAATCCTCCTCCTGTTTCCGACACTCTTAACAATCAGTACATTGTGTAATTAAACTATCATCAAGTACATGGACGAATATTATTGGAGGAAAACCAAGGCTACTAACTAGAGCTGTGCAAACTTCACTAGAATAGCCAGACGTAGAAATTTTGGTAAGAAACTCATAATCTATCAAATGTTATGTATTATAACATCCAGTTGAATTTCCAGTTTCCTTTGGAACCAAAACAACAGATAATTGAAAACCATTTAATTTTCTTCTTTTTTGTTCCTATATGTTCTTCCTTAGCGTTGCTTACAAAGAAAAGTAACATCCTAAAACTCAATTCCTTCACCATTAAAACAATTTATTTCTGCTTTGACGAAACTGAGTCGCATTCCTTATTTCTGAATATCACAGGGACCATAAGAAAAATAAAATCTTCACCATAGATTCTTAATTCATTTCCCATATTTCTCAGAAACAAAACAAAGTTCATTACACTCACTCCTAATTCAAAATGTACTTTTTCTGAGTCATTCAGTTCCAAATGCTCAAAACCAGAAAAGTATACAGAAACTAGTACACTGAAAACTCAAATTTTCATCATCATCACCATCAATTTTCTCAACATTTCTCAGCAACCAAATAGAATCTATTAAAAAAAACCTAAAATTGATGAACAACTTAAAGTCACAAAGTGCACAACAATGAAAAGCCAATGGGTTGCACAGGAAATAGAAAACACCTGGAACCGACAGCGGGGCTCGAGAGCTGTGGCGTCCTGGACCATTTGGAGGATTAGAGGTCTGCGAGTGCCCATCTCCACTTCGCGGACATTGAAGCGAAACCCAAGGAGCGCTTCCAAGAGGGAACTCTTGCCGTCCGATTGGCCTCCAAGGGCGACGATCTCCGGGATCGGGAGTTTCTCTCCGAAGGCCACCGTGGCCGCTTGGAGGCGATTGTAGGCCTCGAACCGGGACTTGGTGTTAGCGAGGGAGACCAACGACGACGACATGTCGTTCTCAGCGGTGGAATTGGGGTGTGGGTGTTTTCGAGAGTGAGATTTTCCCGATGGGGTCTTGGTTGGTGTGGTGAGGAAGGCGTTTGGGGTGGCGGAGTTGGTGGACATTGCTGCACTGATACAAGAGAGCGAGGGAAATATTGGGGTTTTGAATTTGAATTTTGAGAAATGAAGCCGATGGCGTTTATCTCGTTAATCAACGGGCGAGGACCCAAAACGGCATGCCGGTTTTAGTGGGTTGGGTTGGATTCCGGGTCAGTATATGGGTTCGATTTTGGGCTCACTAGGATATGGCTATCGTCAATTTATACTCCAAAAGGTTTTTTCAATAAATTTCCCCTTAAACTTAGGGCTATCAATGAGCTGAGCCGAGCCAATACCATAATGAGCATAGAATTGATTTGATTAGACTCTTTAACGACCAGAATTTGAGCGAACTGAAATGAAGTCGAACTTGATATGAGCTTCAATTATTTCTAGGTTTTTTTTCGTTTTAATCTATCGAGGCAATTTAGAGATAACATATTTTGTTAAGAATATACTAACTACTCCGATGAAAATATTGGTGAAAACTAAGAATAAAACATTAACTAAATTAAAAATAGCATTAATTTAGTATTTAAAGAGTATTTCCAACATGTATTATATAGTATTGGAGTAAAGTTTATTTTTATTGGGGTTTCTTAGATATGCCAGATTGGCTTTTTAACGTTGTAGCCGAAGGGGAAAATGTTTCCAGCATGTACTATACTACCCACTTAAAAACCAAAAATTTACACATGTGACACTAAACAATTACAGACAATAGTTGCAATTTCGTTGGTCGACGAACAGTTGTAACTCCACCGACGGACAATTGTAGGTCCTTCGGTCACCGGTCTCTGGAATTTATAACAGTTGTAGTTTCTCCGGTTGTCAAAATACGGTCACCGGAAATCCCAAACCATTGCAATTCCTTAAGTTACCAGAATCTGAAATAGACGTAGTTCCTCCGGCCATAGGTTGCCGGTATCTGAAACAGTTGCAGTTCATCCGCCCACTGGAATTCAAAACAATTACAGTTTCTCTAGTCATCGAAATCCAAAATAGTTGTAGTTTCTATGTATTCGGATCCAATCACCAGTCCCCAGAATCCGATTATCAGCCGCTGGAATATTCCAGTCACCTACCTTCGAAATTCGTTATATCGACCGCCATAATCCAATATATCGACCGTTAGAATCTGATACACCAATCGCTAGAATCCGGTCAACAACCTCCAGAATCTAGACGTTCCCAGCCGGAGTCCAATCACTAGTCGCGGGACAGTTGCAGTGGAAGAAATATGAGAAAAAAGATATTAGTATTTCCAAATTTAGTTAGGGACCTAACACAAATAAAATGTAAAAATTAGGGACTTAACTAATAGTCATATAAAATTATGTATCTAGTAAATAATAGAACTCTAAAGTGGGACTTTTTATTAGTTTATTATGAAATAAGAAAAAGAACTATTTATACCAAATTTTAGACTTTTCTTGCTCAGCAAATTAAAAAATGTAAAATTTCAATGTTATCCTCATTAGAAATGATCACAAAGCACATAACAATTTAAAATTTTAAAAATGTCAATAAAAATCAAATAAGTCTCTATACTCAGATTTGATTGGTCTGAGTTTTCCATCATGTTATTTTTCTATTTTTTCAATTTATCCCCTTACCCAAAATCTTCCTTTAAAATTTCTTCATTTTCCCTAAATTCTGTTCTACCTTGTTGTTGAAGGAGTTTGCAGCTATATCTCCCATTAGTTTTGGTCATAGTAGTTAGATTAGGATTTTTGATCATTTATTCGCTTTTATGCGCAATTGGATCGCTGGAGATAAAGTCTTCCTCAGATTCACCATGCTCTAGATGTTCTTCAAGACCAGATATGATGGGTTTGCCGACGGTGTCTACTTTTTTTAGTGAAGGTAGTTTGTTTAGGGTTATAAGCTGACATTACCCTTCCCGAATTTCCCCTCGAAACCCAAGAAGAACCCTGCTCCCGTCTGACAACCTAAAGAAATTCCCAAAACACCCTTAAGTCCTTCAAATTAATTATGAGAATTCTGCAAAAAAATCGACAGAATCTCCCCTTAAGGATTGGTTAATCGTCTTCCACTTGTCAGACAAATGATCAGATAGCACTCCAAATTCCAACAAACATCAACCATCTAACGATGTAATCAAAATTTTACAATCAGTCCAAAAGTGTTATCAGAGCATCTAGGTAGGATAAATAATTACATAATTAAATATCCTACTCGAAAGTCTAGGTAATTGCGCAGTTGAAAATCTAATGCCTCTACCTCTGGATTATGCCTACGTCAACTTAACAGCCTAGAGGGGATTTAAAACACGAAAGTTGTGAGTGGACAAAAATAATCATTTAGAAATCATTTTTCCGAGGAAATCTTACCTTTTCACCCCTCCACGAGTAAAACCATGCATGCATAACATTAAATCCCTTTGTATATAAAATAATATATATAGATAATCTGAAAACCACCTGAATTTTCATTTTTTGTTAAAACACTTGGTTGGACCCACGAAAATCCGTAATAACGAAAAATATACCGTGGTCCACAATTCTGCTTTGAAAACCCTCCTCAAAAGAGTTTAAATCATGGAAACCGACCTGGACACAATATATATCAAAACATATCCTACTGTTCCCGAAAAACCCTCCACACACCCTATATACCTCGAGTGGTGCAGAAACATGTGCTACGCATAGACAACCTCAACGACCTGGTGGAGAAAATACCCCTCGACACCAGCGTTGGAGAACCCTCAACGATCCGAGGGAGCAAGACCCCTCAACGCCAATTGAAGAAAACATTGATCCTTGGAGACAGTAATTTAGTGAAAACTAAAACTCCCTGTTTTGAAATCCTTGTTTCCTGGCCTAAGCCAAATTCCTTGAAAAACCGGTTTATGGCCAAATCCATTAAAATTACAAGTACGAGTCTAAACCCAAAATCATGGACTCAATATCCATCATGTCAAAACGACATAAAAATAAAGTCCAAAAACAGGCCACATCCCAAAACATCACTTTCACTGAAATAATGAAAACCCGTGTCAAATAATAATTTGTTGGCACCATTTCTAAATTCCAGAAATTTATCAAATAGTACGTAACACTACGTAATAAGCAATTATATCAAAATACCTTTATGCATGCATTATACTTTACAAAACTAAAGTCCACTCACCACACGTCCAAGCAAGCTCAATCTCGAGTCTTGCGCTCCTCCGAAGTTCCTGGAGCAGTATCGCATGTAATTATTAACAATCGGGATCACTGACTAATATTAAAAACCCTACAGTCAAACTCCCTAAACACCGGGAGGTCCGCTTGTGTCACACTAAAAACGCAGCAACTTTGGACGGCCAAAACTACCCCTAAACGACGTCCGATAAACCTGAAACCTACTCCAACAGATCTGAAACGTCGAAAGCTTGTCGACACGCATCGCCGTGATCCAAGAACCGGTCCCACGCATCGCCATGAGCCAACTGAAGGCCAGACCACGTGCCGCCACGCGCCTGCTACAATGACCCCCGCGCTGCTACAATGTCCATGCGCCTGACTCGGCACTGACTTAGCCTCCAGGTGGCGCCCATGTGGCTGCCAGGTGGTGCCCATTTGGCTGTCAGATGGCCTCCATGTGGCTACTATGTGGCATGCCACGTCAGCCCCGTCTGACCGACCCAGTCGCCGGAGAAGACGACCACGTCGCCGTGCACCGCTGTTTGCCGTAGCCGGAATACCCTTTACATGGCCACCTTGAAGTTTTCCTAACTTTCTCAAAACTCAACCGTTTTTCACAAATTTTTAGTCTAAATCTATCTACTCAAACCCAGGAACTCAAAATGACCTCTAAATACGAAACCCATACATGTGTTGGCCGAAAAATTGATCGAAAGGTTTTGGTTTTCCTTTCCTCGATTCGGTGTCTCCCGCGGCTGCCTCTAACAATGGTTGGTACGTCTGTGATCACGGGAATGAGGGGAATTCAATTAGTTGAACAGAAATGGAGGACTTTCCCTCGAATTGAAGTTATGATTTTTGGGTTTTTGGGTTCAAGGTACACGGGTTGGGTGTGAGTTGCGAAGAGGGATAGGTGAAAATGATGAAGATCTGATCTGATTGGGGTTAAAATATCTACCCAAGCCCAAATTACCAAAATGCCCCTAAAAATTCTAGACCCACAACTCTCTCACACGAACTCCGTTTTCCGCGTGTCACCTGTCTAGTAACTCGTGAGTTCGAGACCTACGCAACGGTACCCGAAACACAGCCAAAAGTGTCTTGAAATAAAAATTGACTTTCATGCCCCTTAACAACTAAGGGTAAATTCGTCTTTTTGCAAAATTATTTACAAAAATTCAATAATTAAATTTCCGGGTCGTTACAATTCAAACCCATCCCCCCTTAAAGAAATTTCGGCCTCGAAATTCATACTTGTCACTAGAACAAGTGTGGATACTGCCTCCGCATCAGTGCCTCGGTTTCCCACGTGGCCTCCTCCACGTTATGATTCGTCCACAACACTTTAACCAGAGGAATAGTCTTTCAGCGCAGTACTTTTTCCTTCCAATCTAGAATTTACACTGGTTGCTCCTCAAAAGTCAAATAATCTCTCAGTTCAATTGGTTGCTCCTCTAATACATGAGATTCATCGAATAGGTACTTCCGGAGCATGGATACATGGTAAACATTGTGAACCCTTGACAGTTCCGGGGGTAAAGCAAGTATGGACACCCCTGGCCCTATCCTCTCAACAATTTCATAAGGCCCAATGTAGCGAGGACTCAGTTTTCCTTGTCTACCAAAACGTACAACTCCTTTCTAGGGGGATAATTTCAAGAAAACCCAGTCTCCGACCTTAAATTCAAGGTCTCGGATCCGATGGTCCACATAGCTTTTCTGGCGGTCCTGAGCTACCTTCAACCTTTCCCTGATGATTCTAATATTTTCCTCTGTCATTTCTACTAGCTCGGGTGTCAACAGTCTTCTCTCACCTACCTCATTCCAGCATATCAGTGTCCTGCACTGTCTCCCATACAGTGCCTCGAAAGGAGACATCCCAATACAGGACTGATAGCTGTTGTTGTATGCAAAGAAAGTGAGGCTGCGATGGAGATTCTCGACTGGGAAGGTATATGTTCTTTTGTCTATGTTCAGTGGTAGGCCTGGAATGAGTGGAATGCTTTTGTGCATGGAAAGAAAGTGAGAGCACCAAGGGAGTCAATAGAAGTGGCGATGGAGTCTTATACAGCATATCCAGCAGCTAACATCAAGCACAGTAAGGCCAAACCCATGCTGCAGCGTCGGTGGAAGAAGCCCCATCCCATTACACAAAAACCCCTTTTTCTGAAGGCTAAAAGTGGTCACAACTATCAGTTTTCCGTCGGAAATATGCTTTTACGAGGGCAACTGGCCATCGTAGGTGATCGTAAAAGCACTTGTCACAAAAGGTGTTTTTCGAGGAACCGTCGTAAAATCTTCTATTTCCGACAATCCCTAACTGTTGGATATGTGTTGTTGCCGTCGTAAATAAATTTTTTAAAATGAGGAGAAATTTTTCTTGCGACATAGTGTGTCCATCGTAAATAGTTTTAGAGTCATCGTAAATGTTTTCTATGCGATGATCTCTTTTTTTTCTGATAACAAGATTACGACAACACACTAGTTATCGAAAATACATTTCCGACGATTATTAGTACTCATAAAAACTGACTCTACTTTGTCGGAAAAGGAATTTGACTATTATTTCCAACAACCAATTATCCTCGAAAATACGTTTTTTCCGACTAGCTTTTGGCATCGAAAATAATAGTTACTTGAGAGATTAAATATTTTCGACCACCTTGTGGCGTCGAAATAATAATTTTTTTCGAGATGACTAACGCTTTTCGACTACCTTGAAGTGTCGAAAATATCCACTTATTTCGAGAAATTTCTTTTCTTTTTCGACCATCTTCATCTGTCAAAATAATCATTTGTGTTGAAATTTTTACGATTTTCGACCACCTTGAAGCATTGAAAATAACCACTTATGCTAAGTGAGTACTTGTGTTTTCGACCACCTCCCAAAATTATGTCTCAAAATTATTATTTACAACAACCATCATCATTCTAATTTTTCGAAAGTAATGGTCATCCAAATATAAATAAATAATATTTTAAATTAGAAAATTAGTCATAAATATGTTAAAATTTAGAAATAAAATATGAAAATTTAACATCCATGTAGTACATTAAAATCATTCAGTATTGCTTACTTCATAAATAATTCAAAATCAACAAGCCAAAGAAATTTGCCAGAATGGAAACTACAACAACTAAATAGCATGTTCAAACGAAGATAGAAATAAAAAATAATAGTTTGTTTTCTTAATTGAGACGAAAATAGTTGATCTACTTGATTGCCACCAATATAATCGCTCTACTCATCACGATCAGTATTTGCCTTTTCTGAACTTTCGACATTGTTCTGCTCAAAATAAAAAAAGAAATAATATTAAGACCCATGTAATACAAAAGTGAAAAAAATTGCAGCAATTATAAATAGTAGGTATGCACAACATTACTGAAAACTAAATGAATACGACATAAACCTAATGCAAAACCATGTTCTCGTTCATAGAAACTGTAAGTCCAAGCAAGTGATATAGAAACTGTAGGTCCAAGCAAGTTAGGACTCTTCTTGGCAAATAAGCAAGTTAAGACAGCATATTCGATGGGCAAACCATACACTTATAAACCAGAGTAATATTGATATTTACTGGATGAAATTAAGACAGCATATAAGTAAATAGAATCTTTCCACATATTCTAGTTATTGATTCTGGAGCCTTTTTGTTTTTGGGCAATTCAATCATATAAAATGGCAAAGCCAAGAAGAAGAAAAAAGAAAGCAACAGCCACAAACCAGCTGTTGCTGCCTCATAGAGGAACGAGGCGTACCTCAGTGGACAGACCAATCCACACAGAAAGGAAACAGCCTCACAGGGAGGAACAAACCAAAGGAAACTAGAATCCAACAAGACCAGAAACAAAGATAAAAGCAATGCATAGCAAACTTAATACATAGGTGCATACACTAAACTAAACCACATGCTCCTCAAATAGAAACTAAGACAGCAAGTCAAAGGCTTAAACATCAGGCAGAGTAAATTAAAATCAACAAGAAATGAATATGAAGAGGAAATTGTACCATAGGTGATCTCCTTGCGCTTTCAGAATGTTGTCCATTCAAGAAGAGTTCAAGTTTTTCTTGTAAAGTGCACACTTGATCTTGGACGCCGTTTAGTGTTTCTTTCAATCCTTCATGGCTTTCAGCACGCTATAAGCACACACGCTTATGAAAATTTTTGGTAGGTGATGGAAACACATCTTTGGCTTTGAGTCCATCACCTAAGCCAAGAATGCGACCCTGACTAGGCACAATCACCTGTCCCGTATATATCCCAGTCACTTACTTCAAGGTTTTCCTCAACAGCAGCAGTCTTTTTGTTCTTCATTTTTTCCCTCATGAAAATTGAGAATATGTATATATATATACATGTGTATACAGTTAGACAAAAATCATGCCAATGAAAAAATGATATTGGGAAGCAAAGTATAACAACATACATATAGCTCAAGCCTTGTCACTTCTCCAATTTTCTCCTTCTCCATTTTTACCCTTGGTTACATGAAACTTTCTGAAAGAATCTATCGGACTAGGTTCAGTTCCAGTTCGATCAAGCTGTCAACATTTCATAGAAGATAACTAATATAAGATTTCCTAACAAGAACATCTAACAAAAATAAAAAGCATAATCAATAAATATTAATAACTGTAATTTAGCACCTCTTCTTTTCGGTACTTTGTCATTGGAACTGAACCTGTTGTATGCACAATCTGTGATTTATCCCTATAGATGTGTTTCTATCACTTTGTTTCTATTAAAAAAAATAAGAATAGTTAGCAACACAGGCAAACGATACACTTATAAATCAAGACATTAAAATGTCCATCAAATAATCAACCAAGTCAAGCTATATTTATGTTAACATACCAATTATATACCAGCTAATCAAACTTGAATTAAGTAAGCTTGTTTCATAAACGAATTGTTACCTTCCAAGTCGGATCCAACCATGCATCAACCATTTTATTCCAAACTTCAGGATCTGGTACATTTGATGGGCGGTTAGCATATCTCTGCCCAGTAGACTTATACTTGTTGAAAACACTAGTTTCTTTTGACATGACTTTCAAAGGCATGCTTTAGTTCTTCCTCAGAGCATGTGTAAATGAATTTAGATCCTTTGAAACGATCGAATAATCTACCTAACTCACGTGTCTTGGCGTAGTCAGTAAAGTTTATCCAGGGACCTGTAATCTCTTGCTTGTAGAGTGCACCTATATTCCTTGAAACTTCAGTGGTTATGATCCTGAAAATTTTAAAAATAAACCTAAGAAGTAAAATAATGCCATCAAATTTGATAGGAACTTTACTGTGCTCTTGATTGTATTTCAATAGGCATCTTTGACATTAACAATCAAGTTTGTTACCTGTTATCATAAAACTCAATTGGCATGCCTGTGCAATGTCCTTTTTCACCCTTGGCAAAATAAACCTAAGAAGTAAAATAAGGCCATCAAATTTGATAGGAACTTTACTGTGCTCTTGATTGCAGTTCAATAGGCATCTTTGACATTAACAATCAAGTTTGTTACCTGTTATCATAAAACTCAATTGGCATGCCTGTGCCTTGTCCTTTTTCACCCTTGGCCTTCCCTCTACCTGTTTTCTTTCCAGCACCTAGACAACAAATTCATCAACCAAAGACTCTACATACATCATGAATTGAAAAATACGACCCACCAAGAAATGGACAGTTATGAAAAATAAATCTAAGCAATGGGTTTAAAGATAATTTATTCTTATAAAATTACTTTGTACATCTGACATATGAGACTCTGAAAATGTCTCTTGCGTTTGTTCTGTTTTGTTGTCAGGAGATGGTTGAATGAGTTCAGGTTGGTTTGGAGAGGATCTAGATGACCGTCGTTGTCCATTTCTTGATGCTCTATTGCGATGCTGGCTAATTCTTCTTGACATGCCTACCATACGCATGTTCATTAGTTTAGAAAAAAAAAGACAAAGGCCCAAAACTAAAACAAAATACTGATGATGGGTACCATTTACGATTTATAAAATTACGTACCTTGTGCATTTGACGTTTGAGGCTCTGAAAATGTCTCATGGGTTTCTTGTGGTTCATTTCATGAGATGGTTCATGTTGGTTTTATGAGGGTCTAGATGACCGTGGTTGTTGATTGCTTGATGCAATATTGCAGTTCTTTACAATTCTTCTTGCCATGTCTACCTTGTAAGCAATAATAACTTAAATTACTTCATAACTTCAAGTAGAACCCTAGACAATCAGAAGGCATCAAATTTATCATCTTAAAGTTTTGCAGCAAAGAAGATTTCAAAATTGGATTTAGGCATCAAAGTCAAGCATAATACACAAGGCACCATTACAGTTCAAACAGAGCCAATAGACTAAAAATAGATTAGTTTTGACTCGATTCTTGAAGCTTGCTTACATCTAATGAAAAACATGGCTACCATCTGATAGGTTAATCTGCCCTTAAAAATGAATTATAGGATATCAGATCTAACAAAAATCCTTAAACATATTCACATTGGCAGTACATAATAAAGAAGGGGGAAAATGACCCTAAACCAACAAATATAAAATCAGATGCAAAACTTTCAGTGAGGCACTGAAACGTAATGAAATCAATGAGGGAAATGAAAACTTTCCCAAGTTTTTGTTGTTTGCTGCACGACACAATGACAAAACAAAATTAAAACACCAAATTATTACTATTACATCGTATATGATAGATAAGAGATTAAAAAGTAGAAAAGAAGGAAGTAGCGTATACATGTGGGCTCTTTTCCTGGTTACGGCTTGTGAACTGATTTGAGTATGTGAAGATCAAATGGGGGGAGCTTAAGAAATAAGGAATAGGGAGAGTTAGATGGCGGGAAGTAATTTTGGCTTTCCCCCTTCTTTTCCTTTTCTTTTTTCTGAAGGGGGGAAATTAAAATTTCAGACTGTCCAATTATGATTTGCTATACGGTGAAAGAAAATATTTTCCATTAATACAATATCTCATAAACAAGTTTTTCTTCCATGGTAAATTTTTAGAAATTGAGAACCGTATTGTGTACCTGATTTGAAGCTTCCCCATTCAAACTTTTATCTAAATCAAGGGACTGACATCCAATCGGGGTGCCTTTATATCCTCCAAAGCCTGCCGTTAACAGTTGCGCCTCCCAATCCTCTAATTTTGTCTGGAATGAGCTTTGGTTCCATGGCTTGGGGTTTGGGATGAGCGAAGAGGAGCTAAGTTTCTTTATTTTTTTTCCTCTCATCAATTACTTGGAAAAATAAAATTAGAAAGGAGGGTTGCGGAAGGAAGAAGGCTTGATGGCGGTGGGGAAGTGGCGGGCTGGGAAGGGAGAAGGCTTGATGGCGGTGGGGAAGTGGCGGGTTGGGAAGGGAGAAGGGTTGGTGCGACGGGGATGAGGAAGGTGGATATGAGGAATTAGAAAAAGAAGACGTTGTCTTCTTCTATTATTAAGACAAACCTCACCGTTTTGATAAAAACAGAAATCAATATTGGGACTTTTTTAATTCCAAGTCACCCACATATATATATATATATATATATATATATATTATATTCCCATATTAAACTTGTTATTGATAGAAAAATTTTAATCAACATTATTGCTGCCCAAAAATTAAAATTCAATTTTCAACTTTAAATTGTAACAACAATTTAACACTTTTGGATCGAAGGAAATGTCATAACGAGTTCTAAGAATTTTTTGGAATATTTTTTGGATATTTTATGTATTTTTTGAATTTTTTATAAAGATCAATTATTTGTTTTGTTTTGTTTTTTTTTTTGAAGAAAAACATAAATAAAAACAAGAAGAAGAAGATGACTCCCAATTTAGCCTATCATTTTGGACTGCATGTGCATTAGAATATAAAGGTCCCGGGAATGGGCAGGTAAATGACAAGTAACGGGTGGGGCGAGTTTGATGCACATTGCAACCGCCAAAGGAGTGTATTAGCTATTGTATTTGTCGTTTTGATTTTCCAAATTTAAGAACCATGCAAAACCCGCCCCGAATCGTACAATTCGGATTGGACCCACGATTTTACCACCCATATGCCTGCCCCTAGATGTATTCTTACATCCTTCAATTAGAGGGTAACCTGGTCAAAATAATAGAGAATGAGGGACCAAAATGGAACTTCAGGTATTGATTATTTTCTAGAGTCCAAATACTTTTGAAATTGGATTTTGTTGGAAATTTTTAGATCGAAATCAAAATTTTCAATCCAAACTGCACCCCTAGTAGAAATATAAAGTAACATTTATTGGTTTTTACGAAATTTCATTTTTCATTTATAAATATATGAATGTCAAGGATGCCTGTCACTTACAGAAAATATTGTGGCACCCATAGTTTATAGATATATCCATATATGAATAAGTGTTCGTAGAATTTTAGGGGAGTTGTTCGGAGTTTATAGATGTGAAATTTTGTTTAAGCATTCTAGCAATTTTGTGGTTATATTGAAGCCATAGGATGAAAGTAGAGATGAATACATGGTGGCTTAAGCTAATTTCTTGAGAGCTCCTACTTCGTCTTCTAGCATTTTGAAATAATCTTGATAACCCTCCATGGTGGCTTAAGCTTGCCATTAGTAGCATCAATGATTATCTTTGAATCCCCTTCCATCTCCAACTTTTGACAACCAAAATCAATAGCTGCTTTCATGTGTTCTAGAAGGGCTAAACCATCAGCGATTAGAGAATTAGTCTACCTAAGTTCAAGGCCCCAGAAACCAGAGGAAGCCCCATAAAGTCTGTAATGAGGATTCCTGCTGCAACAGATTTATCAGGTTTAATAGATGCATCAAAGTTCAACTTCCACCACTCCTCTTATTGAGGTAACCATCTAATCTACCCATTTTGTCTAGCTTTTTTTTTAAGGATTTTGGTCTCTAAAAATCGGACCTTCTGGTTCCGAATATTGAATTTTTCTTTTGGTTCAATTCAATATGGCTGCAAATATGTAAATGTACTAGATTTGGTGGTTATTTAGAGTTTAGATACTTTAGATGAATTTTAGTGTTAAACAATACATTAAATAAATAATGAATTTTTGTACGTGTACTCGAGCATTATTGGAGGTTTAGTTATGAATAGAGGAAAATTTGGAACTTTTTATTTGCCAGAGGAAACATTTTATTTGCCTCTTACAGGGGAAAGCAATTTTAGGATATATTTCTTCCTCTCTTCGCAGTTTAGTTGATTCCCATCAACCTCCACGCACCAAACTAGCAGATCTCAGTACCAAAAAAAATACCCCAAAACCTTTAAATTCGTCCCTTCTGTCACGAGGTAAAAAACAATACTTTACCTTGCTTAAATGGTTTAACTTTCTTCATTAAAGTTGTTCATCTGCTCAATTTTTATAGCATATCAATATTTCAGCTTCATCGGATATCCATAGCCATTTGTAAAACGTTCAGACAAGAACCTGTTCATTTTGTCTGTCATGATTTGTGGCCTTGGTTCCAGGCCAGAAATTGTTGATTTCCCGGCCTCACCATGGAATATAATCCCTGACAGTTGATTCTGTTATGGTATTGAGCTCCTTTCGTACTGTAGCTGTATTATCCAAGTAACTCTGTTTGTTGTAGACCAAGTGTTTGTGAAAATGCCTCAAAGAGTTTTATCTGGACTGATCAGTCATTATTTATGCATCATTTTGATGTCTTTATATGCTTCTCTTACATGTATTTTGAATGATTTCGTGCCATCAATAGTAGAAAATGATCAATCTTGTGAGATTTGTGCAGATTTAGAAAGATAGGTAAATTCTATGAAGAATGCGAAAAGAATGACTCAAATCGGAGTTCAGATCAAGGAGATGTCCTCATTTCAATATCAGGTCCTGAACTGGGTCCTGAGTGCGCTAGTGCGCCTATTTTGGGTCCTTGACTAAGTACCTCAGATCATGCCATCCGGGTCCCAAACCTGTGTCTCATGACATCAAGTTCATGTCCTAGAAGTGCCAAGGTCGTGTCAGGACATGTTGAGTACATGTCCTAAGAACTTCCCATCCGAGCCCAGCCTCTGCGCCTAAACCCGGGTTCCTGTCCGTCAGAGGTCGATCACAGTTCCTCCTCTACATTAAGCCTGACAACCTGTGCGTCTAGCCTGAGTAAAGATGCGCTTTTACTATACTCATGGTGTGCCTTGAAAGAGCATTCCCATACTCCTATGACGAAGACATTTCAAAGACCACGGGAAGACCGCGGGCTGCCTGCGGCCAGCTTGTGTTCCCACTTGCCAGCTTGCATTCACACTCCCAACTGTGCTCTGATTGGTTCTAATAGATTTTAAGGACTTTGTAATTAATTAGAAGTACAATAACTATTCCAGAACATTCTAGGATAGGGTTTTTAATACCAATCCTTATAGAACAAGGTTTTCCTTTTGTCTATAAAAGGGAGCCTTTGTTCAGTGTTTAAGAGAGGAATTGGAGACCATATTTTTAGAGATAATATTTTACACACATATTATTAGGCGTGGAGCTTGGAGAAGAAGGCTCTGCCGTGGCTCTGCTGTACCTGTTCTTTAACAATCTCTTCTGTACCCTTATTTTTATTATTGCAATTTACTTATGAATTCAATTATATTTGTTTCAATTTTAGTTATGAGTGAGTAGTTCCTATTAGAATTAGGGTTGTTTGAAGCCCTAGCCATGTTAGCGCGTTAAGTAGATTTCTATTCTTGTTCTTAATTGCTATGCATGCTGAATAACACTGATTACTACTGTAACTACCATTCTTTTATGTTTATGAGACTTGCTACCTTGTTTGCATAAATTATTGATGGAATTGCTTGAGTGACCGCCATATCATCCTATGATTCATTACCTTCAAGAGGTTTAGGTTAAGAAACAATCTTGTAATCGGAATTCATGACAACCTAGGAATGCATCCCAATCTTCTAGGCTAGTGTGGTGTCATTAAATTGTCTTAGTACTTCATGCGTCATCTTAACTGGTAGGTGATAGACGTTCTAGGCATATGCCTGTCTAAAACATGCTAAGTAAGAGAGAATGATATATGTTTAGTGTACCAACGCCAGGACCTAGACATGGGCACCTAATTCAGAATTGCATAGTAATTAGGTCAAGATAATCAGGTTAAGAGCTATAATTGGTTAGAGTGGATAATAAGCCTTAAGTTAACAAATATGAACTTAATTGGGTTAATCGTTGAACAAGTCCTTGAGGGATCGACCTTTTCTTGTCATTATACTATCTCCATCGATTTTGTGCACTTGCAAAGTTATACTTAGTAGAAATAAAGTTCATAAATATTGTGTTAAGTATTTCTTCTATCAAGTTTTTGGTGCCGTTGCCGGGGACTTGTCCCTTAACGGTGCCCATTAATTCAGATTTAGTTAACTAAATTTTGTATAGTAACTAATTAGATTTCATTTAGATTGTTTACTAACTTAGCTTGTCATCTTTCTCATGTACATATGAACAACTCATACATGGAAATGGGACGATGGAATTATCCATACATGGAGATGGTAGCTTGGAAAAATCCATACCCAACTTCATTCAATCAGGGGTGGAGCAATCATGAAAACCCAGAACCATACAACCCGGGTTGGAGCAATCACGAAAATCCAAAACCATACAACCTAGGATGGTGCCAGCAGCCTAATTTCACATGGAACTCCCCTCAAATAGTTCCTCACCACGAATCCACTCCTGACCTCCTACCTTCACTGAGGGCCTTGGTGTAATGCAATGAGGCTTGTATTCCATACATGGCAGCTTTTAATGAAGAACTCCGAGGGCTAAGCCAGCGCTGGGAGGAGTTATTGGAAAAGAGCAAGAGGGTGTTTGAGTTCGACGTACGCCAAACTAAAGAAAGGGCATATTCCCCACCAACTGTGGTCGGGAATGATGATCATGGTGAAGCTATCATCGAGCCAACACTTCGACAAGTGCTTGCTGATAAGTCATTATTTATGCATCATTTGGATGTCTTTATATGCCTCTCTTACATGTCTTTTGAATGATTTCGTGCCATCAATAGTAAAAAAAAATCAATATTGTGAGACTTGTGCAGATTTAGAAAGATAGGTAAAATATGATAAGAACACGAAAAGAATGACTCAAATCGGAGTTCAGATGAAGGAGATGTCCTCATTTCAATATCAGGTCTTGAACTGGGTCCTGAGTGCGCTAGTGCGCCTATTTTGAGTCCTTGACCAAGTACCTCAGATCATGCCATCCGGATCCCAAACCTGTGTCTCATGACATCAAGTTCATGTCCTAGAAGTGCCAAGGTCTTGCCAGGACATGTCGAGTACATGTCCCAAGAACTTCCCATCCGAGCCCAGCTTCTGAGCCTAAACCCAGGTCCTATTCCGCCAGCGGTGGATCAAAGTTCCTCCTCTGTGCTAAGCCTAACAACCTGTGCACCTGGCCTGAGCGAAGATGTGCTTCTACAACGCTCGTGGTGTACCTCAAAAGTGCAGTCCTAGACCCCTATGACGAAAACATGTGAAGGGCCAAGTTCTAAGTTCCAACGTCTGACCGTGGGAAGACCGCGGGCTGCCTATGGCCGGCTTGTGTTCCCACTGGCTAGCTTGCATTCACACTCCCAGCCATGCTCTGATTGGTTCTAATAGATTTTAAGGACTTTTTAATTATTTAGAAGTACAATAACTTTCCGAATCCTTATAGGACAAGGTTTTACCAATCCTTATAGGACAAGGTTTTCCCTTTGTCTATAAAAGGGAGCCTTTGTTCAGTTTTGGGAGAGCATATTTTTAGAGATAATATTTTACACACAGATTATTAGGCGTGGAGCTTGGGGAAGAAGGCTCTGCCGTGGCTCTGATGTGCCTGTTCTTCAACAATCTCTTCTGTACCCTTATTTTCATTATTGCAATTTACTTATGAATTCAATTATATTTGTTTCAATTTCAGTTATGAGTGAGTAGTTCCTTTAAGAATTACGGATGCTTGATGCCCTGGCCATGTTAGCTCATTAAGTAGATTTTATTCTTGTTCTTAATTGCTATGCATGCTGAATAAGTTAACAAATCTGAACTTAGTTGGGTTAATCGTTGAACAAGTCCTCGAAGGATCGACCTTTGCTTTTCATTATACTATCTCCAACAATTTTGTGCACTTGCAAAGTTATACTTAGTAGAAATAAAGTTCATAAATTTTGTGTTCAGTATTTCTTCTATCAAGTTTTTGGCGCCGTTGCCGGGGACTTGTCCCTTAACGGTGCCCATTTAAGTTTGAATTTATAACTTAGTTTTTCTTTCTTTTTAGGTACCCGTGTATGTCATTCCAAGGCTCGGTGCACGGCTCGTCAAGTGGGCCGTCTTCGAGAGAATCTTCAGTAAAAGGCTCACCACCACCAAGTCCCAGAAGGATGGCGGATCAAAGAGAAGAGCAAGGATGAGACAGTAACCTAGTACCACAAGCCCGACGGCTCCTTAAAGACTTTGCCATTCCCCATGTCTCAGAGGATCAATTCCCCATTGTTTTTCCTGAGTCAACAGTGGCCAATTTTGAATTAAAATCTGGGACGATTCACTTGCTGCCCACATTTCATGGACTTTCCGGCGAGGACCCGTACTTTCATATCAAGGAATTTGTTGAAGTCTGCTCAACGTTGCGCATTAATGCCATGACGGAATCTGAAATCCGCCTACGTCTTTTTCACTTTAGTCTCAAGGATTGCCCAAAGGTATGGTTTCATTCACTGGTACCGGCTTCCTTTCACTCATGGAGGGACTTGACGTCCAAATTCTTAACACAATATTTCCCTGTGGAAAAGACGAACGAATTAAAGTCCAGAATAATGAACCCACGACAAGACATGGATGAGTCCTTTTATGAGTTATGGGGACGTTTCAACCAGATGCTACGGGCGTCCCCCCACCACCATATTGAAGACCATCACCTTATGTTATACTTCTATGGAGGCTTGAAGACTATTGATCGGACAATGGTAGACTCTCAATCCCAAGGGATTCTAGAAGGCTCGGCCGAGGAAGCAAGGATCGCCTTTTAGAACATCGCTCAAAGGGAAAAACAATTCAGTTATAGAGGTCCTTCCTCTAGGGCTACTGGTGATACGTACACAAATCACAATGATGATGCCATTGCTCAACTCACGGCACTGGTGAAACAATTGTGTAACGAGAAGGCAAAAGGAGTTCAAACCTACGAAGTATGTTCAATTCAGGGCCACACGTCCCAAGACTGCCCAATGGTGGAAGACGCCAATTTTACTGCAGGTTTCAATAACAATTCACGACCCCGGAATGACCCATATTCAAACACTTACAATCCGGGCTGGAAAAATCATCCAAACTTCCGCTGGAGCAACAATCAGACTGTAGCCAATCCTTTGCCGCACTCTGGATTTCAGCATCAAGCCACAGCCCCTCAAGGGAACTCTCACGGCCCATCCTCAAATCAGAGTGGAGGCAGCAAGTCTATGGAGGATACCCTAAATATCGTGGTTCAATAGCCAAGCCAACTCATGCAATTCATGCAAGACACCCAGAGTCATCTGGCAAACCAGGATCGTCAAATTGGACAAATGGAAAATCAACTAAATTAGCGGGAGTAGGGAAAATTACCAAGTCAAGTCCTAGTAAATCCTAAGGGATTTCACAATCCTACGACCAATGCCATCACTCTGCTGAGTGGAACACAAGAAGGACCTGACACTGCGCCTCAAACAGATATGCCGAGAGACTTTTCTCATCCGCTATCACAAGATGCGCCAAGTATCATGTCCAAGGCACAGCCACAGGCCACGGTCGACATCCAACATGTTCCTAAAGCCGATTCCCAGCCCTCAAATAATTCTAACTCTAAACCTCAAAAGCCCAATGTTAAAACAACTAAAACTGTAACCTCTGACCTAGCTAATGATGTTGAAATTCCATTTCCTCGCAGGTTCCAAAACATGCATAAGCAAAAGGAGGACTTTGAGGTGGAAATCATCAGCATGTTGCAGAAGCTTCAAATCACACTGCCTTTCCATAAAATCGTCAAGCACATGCCTATATTCGCAAAACTCATGAAGGACTTAGTTGCAGGAAAGCGTGGTTTCAGCTCCACTGACATCATCGAAATCCCTAAGGCATACTCTGCTGCCCTTCTGCGTATGCCCCTTAAAGCCAACGACCCTGGGCCTCCATCACTTCCGTGTATCATTCAATCGAAAAGATTCGAGCATTGTCTCTGCGACACGGGAGCATCGGTAAACATCATGCCATTCCACATCTACATGTCACTCAACCTAGGGGCACTCAAACCTACGCACCTATGTGTTCGATTAGCTAACGCCTCTATTACTAATCTAATGGGCATTCTAGAGGAAGTACTTGTGCAAATTGGAGACACATGCATCCTTGCAGACTGTTACGTACTGAAGATGGACATAATTGACAAGAATGGGTAGCCTCCACTCCTCTTTTGAAGACCACTGCTAGCCACGGCAGAGTACATTATCGACGTCAAAAATGGCCAAGTTTCCATCAAGGTCTTGGATAAACTTCGGACATTCTCCATCCATGATGCCATCTAATATCCTGCGGAGCCAGTTGTGGACTTCCCGTTAAACACCATGGACTTACTGCTACAAAAGGCACTCGCCAGTTCATGCATAACATATATTCTTGAAACGGCCATCACTTCATCAACTACTGAGCCACTTGAAGATAAGGTGATAGAGGAAGTTAGAATACTTGATGCCGTTCCTGTTCATTCATGGAACAAACAACCAGCATTTGAGGTGCTACCTCTCAGGGACCACAAGACCTTGCCGTCCACCATCCAGCCCCCAGAACTAGAACTAAAACCACTGCCTGAACATTTAAAGTATGCTTACTTAGGAAAAGCTCAGACCCTTCTAGTCATCATTGCCTCTAATGTAAGTGCGGCAGAAGAGGAGCAATTGGTGCAAGTTCTGAAGGCTCATCGTACGGCGATAGGATGGACAATTGCCGATATACAAGGGATCAGTCCTGCCAAATGCATGCATCGAATACTTCTTGAGGACGATACCAAACCATTAAGAGAGGCGTAACGAAGATTAAATCCACCTATGAAGGAGGTCGTGAAGAAGGAAGTCCTTAAACTCCTAGATGTGGGCATTATCTATCTTATAAGTGACTCTAAGTAGGTAAGCCCGGTCCAAGTAGTTCCAAAGAAAAGTGGGATTACAGTGGTAAATAATGAGCATGATGAGCTCGTACCCCCAAAGAGTTCAAACTGGATGGAGGGTTTGCATTGACTACCGGAAGCTAAATACCACCACCCGCAAGGATCATTTCCCCTTGCCATTCATCGATCAAATGCTTGAGCGGTTGGCTGGCCATTCACATTATTGCTTTTTTGATGGCTACTCAGGGTATAATCAGATTGCTATCGCCCCGGACGACCAGGAAAAGTCCACATTCACGTGCCCCTATGACACATTTGCCTACAGAAGGATGCCTTTTGGTCTTTGTAACGCCCCAGCCACCTTTCAACGCTGCTTGATGAGCATCTTCTCTGACATGGACGACTTCTCTGTATTTGGCCATTCATTCTAACTGTGCATAGCAAACTTATCCCGAGTACTAGAACGCTGCCAAGAAAGTAACTTGGTGCTTACTTGGGAAAAATGCGACTTCATGGTCCAGTAAGGAATTGTCTTGGGCCATGTGATCTCTAGCCATGGAATTGAGGAGACTTCCGTACCCTAGCCATGGAATTGAGGTGGACAAGGCTAAGTTGGACATAGTGGAAAGACTTCCGTACCCTACAACAGTCAAGGAGGTTCGATCTTTCTTAGGGCACGCCGATTTTTATCGACGCTTCATTCAAGACTTCTCAAAAATCACAAGGCTTCTATGCAGTCTCCTAGCTAAAGAGGCCGCATTTGACTTCAACAAGGACTGCCGTGAGGCATTCAATACACTAAAAGCAAAGCTCACAGCATCCCCCGTCATTAGACCACCGAATTGGGACTTACCTTTCGAGCTTAAGTGTGATGCTTCGGACTTCGCTGTAGGAGCTGTTCTAGGACAGCATGTCAACAAGCTTCCTCACGTCATTTACTATGCCAGTCGAACCCTGAATGACGCCCAACTGAACTACTCCACCACTGAGAAAGGGCTCCTTGCTGTTATCTTCGCTCTTGAGAAGTTCAGATAATACTTGATTCAGACCAAGGTCATCATCTACACCGATCATGCGGTCTTGAAGTACCTACTCACTAAGAAGGACGCCAAGCCAAGGTTGCTACGATGGATGCTACTTCTCCAAGAGTTTTACCTCGAAATTAGAGATAAAAAGGGAAGTGAAAACATAGTGGCTGATCATATGAGCCGCTTGATACATGGATCCAATGAAGAGACTGACCAATTGCCACTCATGGAGACATTCCCAGATGAACAACTCTTTGCACTCCAAGCAATCGATCCATGGTAAGCTGATCTCATTAATTACCTTGTCACTAAACAGTTTCCTTCCTCTTTAAGCAGGTATCAAAAGGACAAGCTAGCTAAACAGGCTAAGTCTACATCTGGAACGAGCCCTACTTATGGAAGCATTGTCTTGATCAAATCATTCGACGATGCATTCCCGAAGCTGAGATGGAATCTGTCTTGACATTTTTCCATAGCTTGGCGTGTGGAGGCCATTTCGGAGCTAAGAAAATGGCACTCAAGATCCTTCAAAGTGGATTCTATTGGCCTACATTATTTAAGAATGCATACGAGTTTGTTCTCACTTGTGACAGATGCCAACGGCAAGGTAACATAGGCCCTCGAAATCAAATGCCATTAAACCCCATCCTCGAGGTCGAGATCTTTGACGTATGGGGCATTGATTTCATGGGACCTTTTCCGAACTCTTTTGGAAATCTCTATATTTTATTAGCTGTCGATTATGTGTCTAAATGGGTGGAAGCAATTCCCACAAAAACCAATGATGCCAAAGTAGTAGTGAGCTTTTTGCAGAGTCTCATCTTAGACAGATTCGGAGCGCCTAGGGCAATCATCAGCGATGGCGGAGCACACTGCTGCAATCGTTCATTTGAAGCCTTAATAAAGAAGTATGGTGTAACCCACAAGGTCTCAACACCTTATCACCCGCAAATGAGTGGCCAAGCTGAAGTTTCCAATCGAGAACTAAAGGCTATATTGGAGAAAACAGTGAGCCCTGGCCACAAGGATTGGTCCCGCAGATTGAACGATGCATTGTGGGCGTGTAGGACAACATATAAGACCCCGATTGGCATGTCTCCTTTCAGGCTTGTTTTCGGAAAAGGATGTCACCTACCAGTGGAATTGGAGCATAGAGCATTCTGGGCAATTAAGAAGATGAATATGAATATCGATGATGCTGGAGTACACAGAAAGCTGCATCTAAGTGAATTAGAAGAGCTTCGAAACGAGGCCAACGAAAGTGCTCGGATTTACAAGGAAAAGACCAAGGCTTTTCATGACAAGCACATTCTGGCCAAGGACTTTCAAATCGGACAGAAAGTCCTCCTCTTTGATTCTCAGCTCAAATTATTTAAAGGTAAGTTGCGTTCGAGATGGATTGGACCATTCATTGTTACTAACGTTTTCCCTCATGGTGCAGTTGACATCCAACACCAGTAAAGGATGAATCCGTTCAAAATAAAGGGCCATCACCTCAAACACTACTTTGAGGCTATTCCCAATCCAGGCCCATCCGACCCTGCAACCCTGCATGCGCCAAGTACCTAGCATGCCAGCCCCGTCTTGCCTAGACGTTAAATAAAGCGATCCTAGGAGGCAGCCTAGCCCTGGTTTGTATTTCTCTCTTCCTTTGCTGTTTCTGCCCGTTATATCTCTCAAACTTTTCTACTGTTGTCATGCTTACTGCTTATCACATTGAGGACAATGTTCAGTTTAGGTTTGGGGGTGTGGATTTAAAATTTTTCATATAGAAACAAGTAGGTTTGGGGGTGATACACGGCCAGGACTTTTGAATTTTTAGCCTTAGTTTTTTGTGTTTAGTTAGTTACTTAATCTTTTGCTTTTGAATAGTAGGAAAACTTGTTAATAGGGATGTATATGCTAAGGTAACTGTCTTAGCCTTACTAAGAGTCATGCCATAGTCAAGTAGCACATAATCTGCACTTCACAATGCCATGTTTTAAGTGATTAAGTGAACAAAATAACTGAATTTGAGTGAACCTTAGAAAATTAGTGGAGAGTACCCTGTGAGATCGTCGAGCCTAATTACCATTCTTTCTTGAGAGATATACTTGTTTCTACTCTTAAACACTCATCGCTTTTGTTCTTAATTGTTGATCTCATTACATCATATTTGCATTGAATTTTAAAGAACTAACATCATTTAGATACTCTTGTTTTAATGTATGTTTTTCCATAAGAAGTGATGTAGGCTATGTGTGCTTTAACCTGTAAAGGATTTATCCTACCCTATTTCATGCTCCCTAAGCCAATTTTGAAGCGAAACACTAAGCCTTTTCTTTCATTACCCAAAGTATAACCTAACCGAAATACTTAGCCATTCATCACAGCCATACCCTATAACCTCAGTTTGTGCTAAGGTTGGTGTAAATGAGATTCATGGTGAGAATGAGAGGTGAAAGAAGATGCTGCCCAATTCAAAGGACATTGGCGTCAATTCAAAGTTCAAAAGTAAAGAAAAGCTTTACAAGTTGCAAGCTGCACAAAAATTTGTGGAAATCATTGCATGATCTTGGTTCAATTCAATTCAAAGAAGAAAAGAAAAAAATAAAAAAAACAAAAGAAAGAACAGAAACAAAAACGTTCAAATCAAAAGAAAGAAAGAAACGTTGAGAAAAAGTGAAAAACAAAGTGAATTGAGCCAAGTGAGTCAAGAGCCTCAAAATAAGCCATCAAGAGAGCACAATGCCGTGGGCCTTAAGAAAGGATTCAGTTCAGAAATTCCAAGTTCAAGTCATGACTTCTCATGCCTTGGCACAACTCAGGTACTTTGAATCCCATCCTTCCTTGCTAAACCCCTAAGCTTAGCCCCATTACAACCTAAAAAGGAAGACCTAACTGATCTTATGGACAATCATGCAGAGGATTAAGGTACATATCTAATTTCTTAAAGTTCAATTCCTTTCATGAGATCTTTATTTCCATAAAGTGCTATTCTTCATTGTTACTGATATGTGATTAAATTTGAATTTCATAACATAAACTCATCACATATGCTTGAAAAGAGTGAAAGCCTAGGATTCTTGTGTGAATTGAGAGTTTCCTAGTGAGGATTAGAGTCGAGGTGAAATCTTTCTAGGGCACTTAGATGAAGTTGTTTTCAAACATGATCACTTTGAAATATTGGCACTTATACACGTACACCTTCACATGACACTCACGGTTATGGAAATCCTTTTAGTTCTGCACAACATGTCTACTTACTTTGATTCTTATTAGCGTGTTAAAAGTACTATCTCTAGCATCTTATTTTTCTAAGTAAAACGTTTGTGGGTTTTGTGCTGGTATAACCCTCAGGAGACAAAACTCCTCCTACTAGGTGAACTTAGGGGTTTAAATGTTCTATCTTAACTAAGATCGAGTCTTTTTATTTTGTTAAAGTTTGTTTTTCTCAGGGACTAGCAAAATATAGGTTTGGGGGTATTTGATCAGTCATTATTTATGCATCATTTTGATGTCTTTATATGCCTCTCTTACCTGTCTTTTGAATGATTTTGTGCCATCAATAGTAGAAAATGATAAATCTTGTGAGACTTGTGCAGCTTTAGAAAGATAGGTAAAATATGAGAAGAACACGAAAAGAATGACTCAAATCGGAGTTCAGATGAAGGAGATGTCCTCATTTCAATATCAGGTCCTGAACTGGGTCCTGAGTGCGCCAGTGCGCCTATTTTGAGTCCTTGACCAAGTACCTCAGATCATGCCCTCTGGGTCCTAAACCTGTGTCTCATGACATCAAGTTCATGTCCTAGAAGTGCCAAGAACTTGCCAGGACATGTCGAGTACATGTCCCAAGAACATCAAGTTCATGTCCGGGTTCCAATCCGTCAGAGGTCGATCACAGTTCCTCCTCTGCGTTAAGCCTGACAACTTGTACGTCTAGCATGAGTGAAAATGCACTTTTACTATGCTCATGGTGTGCCTTGAAAGCGCAGTCCCAGACCTCTATGACGAAGACATTCCAAAGACCACGGGAAGACCGCGGGCTGCCCGCGGCCAGCTTGTGTTCCCACTTGCCAGCTTGCATTCACACTCCCAACCGTGCTCTGATTGGTTCTAATAGATTTGAAGGACTTTGTAATTAATTAGAAGTACAATAACTATTCCAGAACATTATAGGATAGGGTTTTTAATACCAATCCTTATAGAACAAGGTTTTCCCTTTGTCTATAAAAGGGAGCCTTTGTTCAGTGTTTAAGAGAGGAATTGGAGACCATATTTTTAGAGATAATATTTTACACACAGATTATTAGGCGTGGAGCATGGAGAAGAAGGTTCTGTCGTGGCTCTACTGTGCCTGTTCTTCAACAATCTCTTATGTACCCTTATTTTTATTATTGCAATTTACATATGAATTCAATTATATTTGTTTCAATTTCAGTTATGAGTGAGTAGTTCCTATTAGAATTAGGGTTGTTTGAAGCCCTAGCCATGGTAACTCGTTAAGTAGATTTCTATTCTTGTTCTTAATTGCTATGCATGCTGAATAACTCTGATTATTGCTTTAACTACCATTCTTTTATGTTTATGAGACTTGCTACCTTGTTTGCATAAATTATTGATGGAATTGCTTGATTGACCGCCATATCATCCTGTGATTCATTAGCTCCAAGAGGTTGAGGTTAAGAAACAATCTTGTAATCGGAATTCATGACAACCTAGGAATGCATCCCACTCTTCTAGGCTAGTGTGGTGTCATTAAATTCTCTTAGTACTTCATGTGTCATCTTAACTGGTAGGTGATAGTCGTTCTAGGCATATGCCTATCTAAAACATACTAAGTAAGAGAGAATGATATATGTTTAGTGTACTAACGCCAGGACCTAGGCATGGGCACCTAATTCAGAATTGCATAGTAATTAGGTCAAGATAATCTGGTTAAGAGCTATAATTGGTTATAGTAGATAATAAGCCTTAATTTTCCGTAGTTTAACAAACAGTCACCCTTTCATTCTTGCATTGTTATTTTCTGCACTTTGATTTACTTGTCTTTAATTTTCAGCTCTCAATCATAAACCCCCCCTAGGTGTGTGTGTGTGTGTGTGTGTGTGTGTTTTTTTATTTAAATTAACAAATCTGAGCTTAATTGGGTTAATCGTTGAACAAGTCTTCGAGGGATCGACCTTTGCTTGTCTTTATACTATCTCCATCGATGTTGTGCACTTGCAAAGTTATACTTAGTAGAAATAAAGTTCATAAATATTGTGTTCAGTATTTCTTCTATTATGGACCAAAAATTTACTTGATTGCCATTATATTTACTCGTTTTCTTTCTTTGCTGATTGTTGGGGAGTAGAAAATAAGTTGTTTTTATGATATGACTTACTGAAATTTCTACTTCTTTTACTCTTTTGATAACCCAATTGTTGGTTTTGCGTGAAATTGCATTCCTGTATCATTTTCTTGCTATGCAGATATTGGATGTTGGTTTACTGTATGAAATGGGTAAAGGGAAGACTTCATGGTGGCACCCTTACCTCATGAATTTGGGCATGGCTTTGGGCCGAAATTGAAGCGCCTATTTGAGTGGATCTCCTTGTTGGAATAAGAGGTGCATCATCAAAGGTATGAATGTCTAACTTTGCTTGTAGCTGAGAACTGCTGGTTAGGATTTGATTTTGATTATGGATAATGATAAATGTTCTTGAATTGAATGAAACTATATAAAAACAGAAAGCTTCAAAAACAAAAACTAATCATAATCAAGTTAGATATAGTATATAACCAAAGAAACTATATAAAAATAAACAGAGTATAAAGTTCCTCCAAACAATGGAATTTGGAGTTAACCACATGTATCCAACATAGAAGATTATTCTGTAGTGACATGACCAACCTCATCCCCAATCTAATCAATCTCATGTTCTTCGTCATCATTTGGATTCGTATTCATGTAACGGGGTTGAGTTTCTTTTTCTTGGTATGCTTCTATCTCACCATTGGCCATCTCGTAAACATTTCTAGGATTCGTTTCTACCACATAACTCCATCTCTTAATTTTAACTCCTTCGACATAAAACAATTGAGTTGCTTGGCATGCTAACACAAATGGCTCCTTAGTATTTAACTTGAGTGCTGTGTTAACTCTAACTATCCCATAACGATCTATCTTATAACCTCTTCCTCTTTGAGTTATGTCATGCCAATTGCAATTGAACAGTGCAACCCTATTCCCTTCCGTGTAACGAAGCTCAACAATGTCTTTTAAGGTTCCATACCAAGGCACCTCATTAGATGAATTCTCCCCTTTAACCATAACTCCACTATTTTGTGTTTTTAAACTTTCATCACGACGCAATGTATGAAATCTAAACCCACTTATATTGTAACGTGGCTAGTAAGTTGCTCGCCTTTCAGGACCACAAGCCAAAGAAAGCATTTGCTTATTGACTTGCCCTTCATTGTACAATTGTTCAATCTATAGGTGAAAAGAAAAACAATTTAATCCTGATAAAAGAAAACAAAAAATTCATGATACAATTACAACACCTAATAGTTTTCAACTACAAATATCGTTACCTTCTCAAGAAACCAACTCGCAAACTGAAGCTTATGAGACTCTTCCACATTTTGCACACCAGCATAAACTAAAATGTTCTTACGTTCCCTACACACATGAATTATAATAATTAATATTGACAAATAAAATTTATATTCAAGCTAGCTATAAGGTAGAGAATCGAGATGAGGATGTCTTACTGAACAAAAGGCTCAGATTCATCACAATTTGTTAAGATGTAATGTGCTGCAACCTTATGAAGTTTAAAACTCATCTCCTTCAATTCACCTTTCCCAAAAACTTTACCAGATGCTGAGAAGACGGACAACTGCGAAGTATCTGATGGTCGTTCACCCCTGTCATAGTTTCTTTCAGTTTGGTTAAATTTGGTTTCAACTTGATGCAAGTAACGAGAACAAAATATTATACATTCATCCACCAAATAGGCTTCCACTATGGACCCTTCTGGGCGAGCCGTATTACAGACATAACTATTTAACTTATGCAAAATACCTATATATGTAGTAAATATTAGAATGACTGAATTCATAAAAAGGAATGAAACAAATTGTATACATGGTCAGTACTATAGATACTTTGCATTACCTTTCTACAGGATACATCCACCTAAATTGTACTGGACCACCGACTTTTGCTTCCCAAGCTAAGTGAATAGGCAAGTGAACCATGATATCGAAAAATGCAGGGGGGAATATTTTCTCCAACTTGCAAAGAGTTAAAATAATTTGCTTTTCAAGATTATCCCAGTCCTCTTCTCTCAGTACTTTAGCACACAATTCTTTGAAAGAGTAACAGACCTCAATTATAGCTTCACGTTCATCATTAGGCAATAACTCTCCCACCACTAATGGGAGTAATCTCTCTAAAAACACATGACAATCGTGAGTCTTCATGCCAGAAATATTACATTCTCCTGCGCTCACACACCTAGATAAATTTCTCGAGTATCCATTTGGCACTTTTAACTTCAATAACCATTGGCATACCATTTTCTTATCATTATCTAACAATGTGTAATCAGCTTTTTCCCACACAGTCTTGCCATTCTCTACTATGGAGATTGGGTTTTATGCCCATTTCTTCAAGATCTAGACGAGCATTTAATGAATCTTTTGTCTTTCCATCAATGTTCATGACTGTACCAAACACATTCTCAAAAAAATTCTTCTCAATATGCATACATCTAAGTTATGTCGCAATATAAGTGTTTTCCAATAGGGCAATTTGAAAAATATGCTATGTTTCTTCCAATTGTGATTTATACCAAACCCATGTATTTTCTGTTTTTTCCCACCTTTACCATGAGTTATTTCTCTTAGTTCACTAAGCTCATTTACCACATCTTCACCAGATGACCGATTCGGTACATCCCTCAACTCTTTTGTATTGTCAAATTGGCTCTCTTGCTTACGCCATGGGTGATTTGGCGGTAAGAATCGTCGATGTCCCATATAACATGTTTTAGAACCATGAGTCAACCTATAATTTGTAGTCTCTGATGCACAATATGGGCATGCCAACTTTCCTTTTGTACTCCAACCTGACATATAAGCATAAGCTGGATAATCGTTGATAGTCCACATGATTGCAGCTTTCATTTGGAAATTTTCCTTGCTTGATACATCATATGTCTCAACACCATTCCCCCACAATTGTTGTAACTCATCAATCAATGGCCTTAAGTACACATCAATATCATTACCAGGGCTTTTTTTTCCTGGTTTAAGTAAACTCATGAAAACATGAGGCTCTTTCATCAACATCCACGGGGGTAGATTGTATGGAAATAGAAGGACTAGCCAAACATTGTACTCGAGATTCATATTCCCATAAGGATTGAAACCATCAGTTGCCAATCCAAGTCGTACATTTCGAGGGTCATTACTAAAATCAGAATGCATTCTATCAAAAGATTTCCAACCCTCAGCATCTGCTGGGTGCCTCAACACCCCATCTTTCACACGGTCCTTAAAATACCATCACATATCCGAAGCCATCTTGGATGACATAAATAACCTTTGGAGTCTTGGTGTGAGTGGGAAAAATCGCAAGACCTTCCACGGAACCTTTTTACCTTTCTTGTTGACACCATTGTCTTGTGATTTCCATCTTGATAGCTTACGTGTCGGACATTCAGATGCATTTGCAAGCTCTTTATAATAAATGACACAATTATTATCACATGCATCAATACTCTCGTAATGAAGGCCAAGATCTCGAACAATCTTCTTTGCTCCTAAATAAGATGTAGGCAATTTTTTGCAAAAAGGAAATGCTTTTTTCAACACTTGTAGCAACATGTCGAATGACCTGTTGCTCCAACCACTGCTTGACTTTATGTGCATCAAAGTGACAACAAATGACAAGTCAGAATATGCCTCACAACCTTCGGACAATGGTTTTTTCGGCTTGTCCTAACAATTTGTAAAAGTTTTCTGCATCACCATTTGGGTCTTGCGGAAAAACATCTTCAATTAAACCTTGCATATCATCGTACTCCTCATCCATTGCATCTACATCATTATCACTTTCTTCACTTTCATCACTGTCATTATCCTCATCCTCCCCATGTAAATACCATGTCTTATAGGTAGACTTAATACCATTCCACAAAAGATGTTTGTGTACTTCAATCCTATCTAGTCTTTCCCTATTACTACATTTAACACAAGGACAATAGATTTTCAAATCTTTATACTTGAGATTCTTATAAGCATAACCAAGAAAACTTATAACTCCGTCAAAATACTCTTATGATGATCTACTAGATTGCATCCAAGATTTATCAACCGGCATCTTCACTGCATTGTATGGAGCAATTATATCAATTTTGAGAAACTCTTTATGCTAGGTAGCTAGAAACCTGTTTGAGAAACTCTTCATGCTAGTTTTGAAGCTTATTAATGTTCATATCATACCCAATAACACAACAGTCTGCTCCTCGATAAAACGCAGCTCCAAGACTATGAAATCTTTCTTGCCCTGCTGTGTCCCAAACCTAGCTCCATCAATAAACAGGTTTGGTCTCCTTATTTCTCGTGAGCCCTCTGGTACTTTTAGGTTTCTGTGCTGATTGTTGAAGGTATAATTAGGGTTTCGTTTGCCCTCAATATATATATATATATAATTATATTATATATAATGCAATGTGCTGATTCCGGTGCTGCAAGATGATAGGTTTAGTGTTAAAAAGGAAAATAATACCTGAAAACGATTCAACCACCTTAGCCTTGTTACACCTTAGCCTTGTTATTGTTGATTATGATATCTATGCATTAAGAAGGAAGATTATATTCACCAAAAAAAGAAATACAAATAGGTAGTGTTTTTACTATAGGAATTAGGAGTGTTTTTTTGTCATAGCAAATAGGGAATTGCTTTTCTAGAGCCAATAGGAAACGCTTTTTTTTGGTATGTTGGAGTCAATTACTTGGTTTTTTTATTTCATATGGTAACTAGAGAAAAAATAGATAAGTAAAGGGATTTTCAATTAATATATCGTTTCAAACCACAATGTCTAGCTAGTATTATATTATGTTTTTTTCTATAATTTATGGTGAAGTAAAATAGCTTCTTCCTTCATATATTAATTTTATAATATTCTCGTGTGTTATCTCGTATACATCTAAAACTTACTCGAGAATTTGACCTTTTTATTCTAGAGAGTGAGAGGCCCCACGGTATTTTCTTTTCATGACCGTTAAAAAAGTAGCTGGAGATTGGGTCAGGACGAAATTGGAAGCAATTGTGCAGATCAGCCATGTTTACAGAATATTCTGTACTTGCTCAGGTTGAACCAGAAAATATTCCATATATGGATGGAAAGCCCTGAATGTCTAATTTCTATAGAAATTTACGGTTCATGATTACGCAGTCGGACGAGGAAGCTATTGCAAATTTAGTGACTGCTTCGCAATGCTGGGATTTCTGTGCAGATAAGCCATGTTTACAGAATATTCTGTACTTTCTCAGGTTGAACCAGAAAATTTTCCATATATGGATGGAAAACTCTAAATGTCTAGTTTCTATAGAAATTTAAGATTCATGATTACGAGGTCGGACGAGGAAGATATTGCAAATTTTGTGACTACTGCGCAGTGCTGAGATTTCTGTACAGATAAGCCATGTTTAAAGAATATTCTGTACTTTCTCAGGTTGAACCAGAAAATGATCCATATATGGATGGAAATCCCTGAATGTCTAGGTTCTACAGAAATTTACGATTCATGATTACGAGGTCGGACGAGGAAGATATTGCCAATTTTATGACTGCTGCACAGTACTGGGATATCTGTGCAGATCAGCCATGTTTACAGAATATTCTGTAATTCCTCAGGTTGAACCAGAAAATGCACCATATATGGATGGAAATCCCTGCATGTCTAGTTTCTACAGAAATTTACGGTTCATGATTACGAGCTCGGATGAGGAAGATATGGCAAGTTTAGTGACTGGTGTGCAGTGTTGAGATTTCTGCGCGGGAATTGGCCAAGTACTTCAGCAATCTAATTTATCCGGGTACTCAATTGTTCTTTAATTTTCATATCAAGATGAAAAAAAGGCATGCTAGAGGATGTTAGAAGAACCCAATGGGGTGGGTGTACTTTGGTCAGAATTAGACAACTGAATAAATCAACCTCTTTCTGAAATAATGATTACATAGTTCACAAGAAAAAAGGAAGTAGACAAACAAAACCCTGTAGGATTTGGAGACTTTACCGTTATTATCAATTACTGCATGTCATAATATCTTTTTTATTATATTTCTTGTTTCATTATTGGGTTGTGTGGCTAGTGTTTCTTACTTACTTTGAATAATAAAAATTTACATTATATATTTGAGGTAGGATAACATATTAATATTTGAAACTTACTTTTGGAATCAATATTTTCTGATTAGAGTTGAATCAATTTGATAGGGTTGTGATAGATTATCTTGTTCAGATACGGAAAAATCACTAGTAACTATTCATTACAAGAAATAGTGGATTTCAAGATAGGCCTAAGGTTGATCTTGAGTTTGTGCTTGATTGAGACCAAATTGGATGATTTCGTGGCTCGAATATCCTTCAAATTTGTTACTTGTGGTGGCCCAAAAAATACATAATTTTGTATCTTAGTTTTTTTCAATGACGTTTACGATGCCACATGTAAACTTTTTCAATAGCCAATATATATAATAAAAAGTATATATTCTGCAAATTGATAGTTATTTTCGACCATGATTAATTATAATCGTAAATAAAGAATATATTCTGACAATCAAAATACGACATCGAAAATACATTTTCCAATTTCGATGATAATTAAAAGCGGTCACAAATATACATTATTACCGACATGAAATGTTTCTCCTTGGAAATACGTAAACACTCTATCGCTAAACGTCGTCGAAATTAGTAATTTATTACTGACAAGGACTAGCCCTCCCTCGAAAATATTTAATCACATACGACGGAATGGTACACTCTCGGTAGTTAACATTCTATTTTCGACGACGATGTATTTTAGTCGTTAATACTTTTGGTGCTAACTCTTCCCTCCAAAAACCCCTCATTTTCGACGGTCACATCACTGTTTTCGAGGGCAAGTTTGTGTATTGGAAACCAAAGGCCGTCTGGTGTCACACGTTCGACGGATGATGTTTTGCTGTCGATAAAAGTGACTTTTTCGACGGTATTTTAGGCTCTCGAAAAAAACTGGTCGAAAATGACCATTTTTCTTGTAGTGTCCTCTGAACTTGAAACTGAACTGCGACGGAGCCGTGAGCAGTGACAGTGTGAAGAGGGGGTTGAGAGGCGTTTTGCGAGACCACAATGGTGATTTCATCGCTGGCTTTGCAACTGAGGGACCTGCAGGGTTGGAGGTAGTGGCTACGGAATTGGCAGCAATCAGAGCAGGCCTGCTGGTGTGTTTGGAGAGGGGATTAGAGGTGAGCTGTATTGAAACCGATTCTTGCAATGCAATTGGCATGATTCTAGGGGGCAAAGAAGACTTGTCTGCTGTGGGTTTGCTGGCACAAGAGATTGCAGGGATACTGGAGAAGATGTAGATCCCAGGAAGAAACCTTTCTTATGTACCAAGACAGGGCAATATGGTGGCGCACACGTTAGCCAAGGAGGGTCTTCGAGGGCAGGGAACACATGTATGGCAGCCACCAGCTCCTCCCTGGCTAATTCCATTTCTAGAGAAGGATTTAAATATTTAATTGTATTGTTAAGGGATGACGTACTCTTTTTCCTTATTGAATTTTTTCCGATTCTTAAGTTTTCAAAGTGAGATTTTAATGAAACCTATCTAAATTTTGTATCCCGGGTTTAATGAATCCATTCTATTTGATAAAATAAAAAAATAAAAAATTTCACCGCCATGCGTTAATAATATTTTGAAATTCCGTATTTCTTACTATATTTGAGTAAAGCAGTGATGGGTAGGTGCGAGTATCACATGCAAGTAGCCAAAAAGAAAGAGAAGTAGCTGTTCATAATAATCAGGTGGGAAATGAGTCAACACGCGTAATTTCGGCTTGATTTGGTCAGAAAATCAAAGGGCAAGAGTGCAGCAGAGTGGTAAACCCTGTTGATTTTGGCGGCCCTGATTTGTTTATTCTTGTTGACAAACATCAGATCAACCAACCATTGTTTGACACTTCAGCAACAATCTCTGTCATCCACCCACTTACATTGCTCGATAACATGGCCTATATGTGACTTCAACGCACTGTTTGCCTAAATACAAGATTCCCTACTCATGTGTGTTCTCTACACACATCGGCTTCTATTAATTCTAATCCTTCAGTTGAATTAACCAAACTTACTCATAAATTTCGTCTCTCTTCTTCTAAATCAATTAATATCATCCTTACATTTCCCACACAATGCCGATTTCGTGAAGTTTTCGATTAAAATTAGGTGCAATTTATTTTTTTAGAAAATACGAAATTTTATTGATAAAACAAAGATACAAAGCAAAGACAAGTTAGACTGTAATAGTTTGACGACAAACATGAATAAATACATCAAATGATCAGGGTATACCTATCAAACCGATCTAGAGGAAATAACGCATAAAATAATATAGCATGAATCCCCTAAGCATCATCAATGTCATTACTGCCCGAATAACTAATCTTTGTAATCCCACAAAAGGGAAAACATAACACATCCAACCTGAAATAAAAGTAGCTGGATTTATTTGCACAAAATAAATTAAAAATAAATAACCCAACAAAATGTACAAATAATTATTATTTCCTAACAAAAAAAAATCAATTAATATTAGAAAAAAATAGAAAAACACACTACAAGATTAGAAAATAATAATAATTTAAAGAGTGTAGTAGCATTCATACTCATTATATAAAGTGCGGCTTAGTTTTGATATTGTTAAATTAGTTTAATTTGTTCATACATATATTTTTATTTTTCAATTTGTATTTTTAGATTTAATTGATAGAAATTAGGAATTAGATGGATTTGACGATATTATCCTTGATTTTAATGAAAAATTTAATACAATAGACATCAAGTATGACACGATGTGTGGATTAAGAATATAAAAATTGACACACCCTGACCCTGATAGGTCACATGAACACCGAAATCGAGGCATGATGGCCGACACCTGGACGCTGGATCCAAGTGACGAAAGCCATAAACGAAACGGTGTGTCTTAGGAAGTCATGTGAAGCAAGTTCACACAGTAAAAATAAGAGTTTAAGAGTGTGACAACGGAAGTTCAGAGTATAGTTAATACACAATGATGATGATCATAAATGAGACGACTAAAAGTAGTACAAAGGGTCTCAACCCGTACTGAAAGCCAGTGTCAGAACAACTGTTGCGAGATCCATCTCGAAACTCTCGCCACGCTCTCTAAGTGCTGAAGGGCGCAATACAGAAGGGTGACTGGACCAAAAAATAACATTTTAGTGTAAAACAGTTTATAAGAATGATAACAGTAACTCCTCTGTTTTGAAAACCAAGTTAGACATACCAATATAAATATATAAGCATGCACCAAGGAATCGTTATATAAGCGTTAAATTAATAATATAATAAGTCGAAGACTTAAGACAACGTCGTTAAAGTCATAAGTCTCAAAATTGTAAAATCAACTTCGTAAACCAATTCAAAACCAATTAATAAACAAAATAATAGCCATAGTAAAGGTAGAAGAAAAAATAGTAAATGAGTCCAAATTTTTTTGGATACAAAAAGTAGATTACAAAACAAACTCACGAGAACAACCACCTCCGGCGCGAACAACCACTCATTATGAGCATCCACTGGAAGAGAAGAAACCTAACTAAGCCTGTCACTACAACCATGTCCAATCTTAGCAATCGTATCCTCCAAGAATTTGTCCTCCCTATACACGTGCTTAAAGGAGATATAACGAAACCATCTCCTGAGGGTCTTGACACGCCAAACCACCGTAAAAAGACGCAAGGAATAGAGATGTGCCCATTAACAACATCAGTAAGGGTTTTAGAATTACCCTCCACTTGAAGATTATAAATATTGGGATTCAGAACTTGATTGAGACCATCCAGAAGAGCATGAGTTTCATCCAAAAGGACATCAGTAAAGTCAGTATTCTTAGTCGCAGCAAAAATAGGAAAACCTCGCTCATCTCGGAGAAGAAAAAGCCGTTTTCCCATTTTGAATAACCTACTCATCCAAATTGAGATGCGAGCAACCATGAACCTGCGCAACCCAACTAAAACTATCAATGGAGGCCTTATGACACTTAGACTTTGTAAAATTAGCCTTGAAGAAGGACCGCAACCTTGCTCTAGCAGCAACACAAATACTAATAGGGTTAGGCGTCTTACTAGCAAAAATCCACTCATTCCTGGCCTTTCACAGCTGCCAACAAATCACAAGAGCATTGTCTCTCATAGATGGACTACGTCAGATAACCAGTCAAGCAACAGACCCTTGCGGACGTTGAGGCACCAAATGCTGAGCATAATTCCAAACAACATGAGCCAAAGGACACTCCAGAAAGATATGCTGCATAGTTTTAACATTATCATTACACCAAGCACACTTAGGGGGAATGCAAAGGCTCCACATCTTCTTGATAGAATTCGTCTCCGTATGAGGTGGAATATCCTTCTCTTGAAAGTCACATGCAGATTTAATCGAAAATTCACTTTTAGAATTCAGACCCCAAACAAACTTGTCTTGCTTCAAATTGATGTGGAAGAAAACAAGCGACAATTGCGAAGCCTATTCTATCCAGTTAAAACTTTGCAAGTATACAAATCGATTAAGATAATATAAGAACAAGCAAAGGTCAATCCCTCGAGGACTTGTTCAACGATTATTCCACTTAAATTCATATTTCAATTAACTCATTTTAGAATTCTGAAAACACTAAAACAAAACAAGAAAACACGCCTAGACCTAGACTCAAACACTAATTAGATATTTAAGACTCAAGACACGGAAAGGACTCCTAATTAGACCTAAACACTAACAAGCTATCCACCACTAACCAATCTAAATTCCTAACCAGATTTCCTTGATTCAATTACTATGAACTCTCTGAATATGATGCCCATGCAAAGGTCCGACTAAGGCCCACTCCACTTATTTTGTTCTCTCTTACCTAGCATGTTCTAAGCCGAGTGAGTACTTAAAACGTCTGTCACCTACCAGTTAAGATGATCCACGAAGTACAAAGAGAATTTGAGCAAACACACTACCCCTAGAAAAGTGATGTGCAGTCCTAGGCTGTCATGAGTTTATGTTACAGGTATATGTCCCTCCACATACCCACGATGCAACAAATCACAAGATGATATAGTGGTCCATCAAGCAATTACATTGATAATTATATGCAAACAAGGTGATCAATCTCATAAACATAAATTAAGTTCATTAAGCACAGTAATCCAACTTATTCAGCATTCATAGCAATATAAATCAAGGGCCAAAATCAAGCTAAAGAACTAACATGGCTAGGGATTCAAGCAACATTAATCCTAAAAATGACTACTCACACATAATTCAAATTAAAACCATCAAAGAATTCATGGTACAAAATAGCAACAATAAAAGAAAGAAGGAAAGGAAAGAAGGACTTTGAAGGGCACGCCAAGATAGCTCCAAGGACCTCCTCTGCGTTCAACTCTCTCCCTAAAAAAAAAACTATTCTATGCGGCAAAACTATGAAGAACTGAATAACACATTGTAAAGGGCGGCTAGGGTTTCTACGGTCCCTCCTAGTGGCATTTAGGGTCCTTTAAATAGGTGACCTAAACCCCTACAAGATAGGAGATAAATTAGGACACTAATCTAATTAAATAGAGAATTTAAAATTGATTTCCTAAGTCTGAAGGGATTTGGTCCTAAAATCAAGAACTTTGGCGTGTGACTTGGAAGGCAAGTAATCTTCAATATGCGGCAATCCATCTTTAATTGGCTTTGGGACTTCATGTGTGGCAAGGCAAGTTTTGAGATACTCTTAGGGTTTCTTGGATGGCAAGGAATGGGCTGGGCCAACCCTGGACTTCACTGAGATGGCAGGGCACGAATTTGGCGACCTTGGTCCTCCAAATAGGGCAAGGTGAGCCCTAGGCAGGTCCCGGGCATATTCAGCTGGGCAAAACCACTTCTTCGACATCCACATTATGTATCTAGCTTGGTTCTAGACTTTGGCCTGATCGACATCTAATAGAAAGGTCAAGGGCTCAATCTGGAACAAATCAGCACATTCGGAACATGTCTTTTAGGGCAGAACAGGCCATGGACGAGTCCTGGCCGGTTCTCAGTAGGCTCTTGAATTGCGTTGGTTTGGAAACATGGTTTGAAACCCAGTTCTCGTCTATGTCTCACTTGGTTCCCTCGTTTTCCCACTTTGTCCCTCTGTTGGACACACTCATGGCCTCCTTATTGGGCCGAACATGCCATGGACATGTCCTGGTCATATATGAGTAGGCCCTTGCACTTCTTTCACCTAATAGTAGTGTTTGAAGCTCAGTGCTTGTGTGTGTCTTGATCATAAACTGCTGGGGAAGGAGAGGGCTCGTTTTGGCACCAAATAACACTTCTGGGACCTCTTCAAGGCTCGGTATTGAACTTGGGACATCTTCGTTTCAACTCCGAATTAAGCCATTTTTTCCATTGTTCTCGCAATGAAATTGTCTTTCCAAATCAGCAGATGTCTCACAAGATTGATCATTTTCTACTATGGATGACACGTAATTAGTCAAAAGACAAGTAAATGGGCCTAAAATGACATCAAAATGATGTACGAAATAATGACTGAACAAATACCCCGAAACCTATTTTTTGCCAGTCCCTGAGTAAAACAAAGGAAAACAAGACTAGGCAAAACGAAAAGACTCAATCTTACTTAAGATAGGATATTTAAACCCCTAGGTATTCCTAGTAGGAGGAGTTTTGTCTCCTGAGGGTTATGGCAGCTACGATATGCACAAACGTTTTACTTAGACACCTAAAATGCTAGAGACAGTCTTTAAACAAGTTAATAAGAATTAAAGTAAGTAAACATGCTTGCAGAACTAAAAGAACTGTCACAGCAGTGAGTATCATGTGTGATGTGTATGTGCCAAAATTTCAAGTGACCATGCTTAAAACAACTTCATCCAAGTGCTCTAGAAAGATTTCGCCTTGACTCTAATCCTCACTAGGCAACTCTCAATTCACACGAGAATCCAAGGCTTATACTCTTATCAAGCATATGTGATGGAGTTTCTATTATGGAGTTCAAGTTTAATCACATATGATTTGCAATGAAGAACAACACTATATGGAATGTAAGATATCATGAAAGGAATTGAACTTTAAGAACATAGATACGTACCTTAATCCTCAGCATGGTTGTCCATAAGATCTGTTAGGTCTTCAATTTAGGTTGCCATGGGGCTAAGCTTAAGGGTAAAGAAAGGAAGAGTCGGATTAAAAAACCTGGATTGTGCCAAGGCATGAGAACTCACGGCTTGAACTTAGAATTTCTGATATGAATCCTTGCTTAAGGCCCACAGCTTGTTGATTGCTTTCCTTGAGGTCCTTTTGAGTGCATTGGCTCACTTGGATCAATTCAATTTCACTTTCTTTTCTTTTCTTTTTCACTTTTCTTTTTTTTTTCTTCCTTTTATTCTCATTTTTTCCTTTCCCTTTTGAACTGACCCAAGATCATGCAATGCTTCTCTCAGTCATTGTACAACACTCTTTGTAAAGCTTTTTACTCAACTTTCAAACTTAATTTTCACCATGACATTGACGCCATATTCTGGGAATTGGGGAGCACTCCTTTAGCTCCTCATTCTTACCAAGAATTTTTATTTATTGCAACCTTAGCACAAACCTATGTTATAGGGCATATCCTGATTGAATGGGCGAGTATTTTGGGTAGATTATTGTTTAGTCATTAATTAAGCTTCATTTTGATGTAACTTAATACCTCTTTTACTTGTATTTTGTTAGAAATCAGGCCATCCATAGTAGAAAGTGATGCTCCTGTGAGACATGTCTAGGCTTTAGAAAGATAATGCAATTATGAGAAACAGGAAAAAGAATGACTCAAATTGGAGTTTCAATGAATGAGATATCGTCATTTCAATATTGGGTCCCTGGCATGTCTCAGAACATGTCCGGGTACCTCATTTTAGGCCCTTGACCAAGTACCTCAAAACAAGTCATCTTGGTCCTAGAACTGTGTTTTAGGACAAGAAGATCAAGTCCTAAAAGTGCAATGGTCAGAGCTTAGACATGTCAAGGACATGTCTCAAGACCTTCCATCCGAGCCCTTGATGTGTTCCAGAAGAGCCGCTATTGGGTCCCTCAAGTGCCTCAGAGACGCACCCAGCGATAGACCCAAGACACCAGAATCAGATCCGTGACATGTCCCTTGACAGGTCCTGGAAGGCCAATTTGGGCCATGACCTGGAAATCGATGGAACAAAGTGAGACACCACTCATATCTAGACTTCAAATCACCTATCTAAGCTAATGGAAGCCTGTGTCTCACCTGGAAATGCCAATGACACGTCCGTGTCCTATTTTTCCCTAAAGGGCCTCCCACTAGCCCCGATTTGAGCCAAATTGGGTCAGTGCATTTTCTACGAGCTTTTGAGTAGGACAAAGCCTAGAACCATGCTAGATACATCATATGGAAGTGAGATAATTGGTCTGTCTCAGCTACTTTGGTCGATTTCCTGTCGAATCCTCAGCAGGTCCAATAAGGAGGTCCTAGGAGCTAAGATTGTGCCAGCCGTATCAAGAAGACCCAAGAAAGGTGCCAGCCATGCTTTGCTGTCCAAAAATGTCTCAGAAGGTTCCAGAATAGTGCTTGGCCCATCAGAATTCCCTAGGCTACATGGAGATTACTTGCCGCCAAAGAAAGTCCTAGATTTTAGGACTTTGTCCCTATTGAGCTAGGAAAAACTTTTTAGCGTTTAATTAAGGGTCTTTTGGTCTTTGTAATTCAGTTTGAGTTCCTAATTTTTAGGGCAATCCTAGGGACCAATCTAAGAACGGTTTTAACGTTCAACTAGGGTTCCCAACTTAGACTAGCCACATAGTTTTGTTTTCAGCAGAGAAGAACGTTGTTTTATTTTTGGAGAAGTGTTGAACGCAAAGAGGTTGCGGATATTGCTTTTACTTGTGCCTTGGATCATCACAATTCTCAGTGTTTCGTCTTCTTCCCTTTAAGTTTTATTTTGCAATCATGAATACTTTTCACTTTTTATTCAAATACATGCGTGAGTAGTTTTCCATAGAATTAGGGCTGCTTGAAGCCCTAGCCATGTAATTCATTAATGTGATTTTGGCCCTTGATTTCTGTTATTATGAATGCTAAATAAATTCTAATTACTACTTGAATTTCTATTCTTTTATGTTTACTTGATTAGCTACCTTGTTTAAATAAATTATTGATGAAATTACATCGAGTGGGTGAGGGTAAGAAACAATCTTGTGATTGGAATTCATGACAACTTAGATGATGGAATACTCTCTAGGGATAGTCTGGTGTCATTAAACTTCCTTTCTTTCTTAATGCGTTCTCTTGTATAGTTGTTGTGGCGAGTCGAAAAAACCTGCGACATAGGGACTAAGAAGGGAGTAATATGTGTGAGGTGGGCCCTAACGTGGACCCTTGCATGGGCAAAATGTTCAGAGAATTCATAATAATGGGATTTTGGAAATCATGTTAGGAACTTGAATTGGTTAGGGTGGATAGTTAGCCTTAATTCGACTTAGTTAAACCATCAATTCAATTGTGAGTCTTAGGTTAGTCGTTTATTGCTTTCTTGTATTGTTTTGTTGAGTTTTAGCTAAGTTAATTAAGTTTAAACTTGAATTGGACATAACATTGATACAGAGTCCTTGTGGGATCGATCCTTGCTTTATTGCTTTACTATCTTCTGATTTGTACGCTTGCAAGGTTTTAACTGTTAGAGATAGAGTTCATATTCTTGTGCTGTATTTCTACCAACAAGTTTTTGGCGCCGTTGCCAGGAACATGCCCTTCAACGGTGTCCAAGTACTTTAGATCATTTAACTCAGTTTGTTGTTTTATTTATTTGGGTGTTTTCGTTTATGTCATAAGGAAGATCAGTGCAAGGATATGTGCATGGTTCCTCCCTAGTGTCATCTGCTAATAGCTCAATGCACGGCTCTCCACAGCCAACACCACTATAGTCTCCTCCTAGGATGCCAGGTTGTGACATCATACCACCACCACCACCTCAACCTCTAGCCCCACGGCTTCTGAAGGAGTATGCTACTCCTCATGTCTTTAAGGATCAGTTCCCTATTGTGTTTCCCCCACCTACTATGGAGAACTTCAAGCTTAAGTCAGGGACCATACACAAGCTCCCTAAATTCCATGGACTTTCAGGAGAGGATCCTCATCTACATATTAAAGAGTTTGTGGAGGTTTACTCTACATTAAGGATAAATGGCATGACTGAGGCCGAAATCAGATTGAGACTCTTTCACTTCAGTCTCAAGGACAGAGATAAGGTATGGTTCCATTCGTTAGCCCCTGCGCCTATCACATCTTGGAGAGACTTGTCCTCCAAGTTCCTCACTCGGTATTATCCGGTGGCCAAGACTAATAAATGGAAGAGTGAGATCATAGACCCACGAAAACCTGAGGATGAGTCCTTCTATGAGCTCTGGGAGTGTTTTAACCAATTGATTCGGTCTTGTCCCCACCATAACATCGATGACTGTCACTTGATGTTGTACTTCTACGGGGGACTTGAAAAATAGTGATAGAGTAATGGTGAACTCCCAGTCTAAAGGAGTCCTAAATAGCACAGTTGAGGAGGCTAGAGCAGTCTTTGAGAATATTGCTCAAAGGGAGAAGCAATTCAACTATCGGGGTCATCCACCTCAAACCCTTGGTGGAGCAAACAGGACAAAGATGACACCATCGCTCAACTCACAACAATGGTAAAGCAATTGTGCAATAAGAAAGCCAAGGGCGTGCTAGTGTGTGATGGATGCTCAGTACAGGGACACGAGTCCCAAGAATGCCCAATAGTGGAAGAGGCCAACATGGTTGGCAATTTCAATGAAGGGTCGAGGCCTCGGAATGATCCATATTCCAATACCTACAACCCTGGGTGGAGGAATCACCCCAACTTCAGGTGGAGTAACAATCAGAACACTCCAAATCCCATGCCACCACCTAGATTTCAACATCAAATCGTGGCCCCTCACATAAACCAGTAAGGCTGTTCATCTAATTTCAACGCTGGACCTAAACCCTTGGAAGACATAGTGGCTTCCTTGGCTCAGAGGACAGCTGCCATCACTCAAAGCCATCAGACCTTCATGCACGACACCAAGAGCCATCTATCAAGCATGGAGAATCACCTGTGCCAGTTTGCAAATTAGCTTAGCGAAAGAGAACCCGGCAAGCTGCCTAGCGCTAGAGGCCTTCAGCATCCTACTATAAATTCCATCACCCTACGGAGTGAGACAAAAATCCAAGGTTCTCAATATGATCCCTATAGAGACATAAGTGAAGGACCAAAGGAGAAAGAGGAGGACCTGGCCGTGAAAGTGCCTAAATCTGGCACCGTGCCAATTTTTGAGTACCTACTGCAGATCTAGGACCAGACTGCGGCACAGCCCGCGAGATAGACAGACCGCGACACAGCCCTAGAGCCAGAACCTACCCCAAGCGCACCAATTGCGGCCTTGGCACCAGACATGACCTCAGACCGTGTCCTTTGCCCTTGTTGCTGAACTATGATCTTGTACCGCATAACCTGTCAACAGCAGCAAAGTCGAAACCCTTGACTGTGCCTCACGACCCAACTCGGACATCGATTAGGGCGCAGATTAGGGCGCAGACATCACAGCAAGACCTGCCAAAACTTAATACAACATATCAGCACCAGGCCATGCCTGGATTATAGCTCCAGGACCCGGCAGCTCCAGGACCCGGCAGCTCCGGGACCCGGCAGCTCCAGGTCCCGGCAGCTCCAGGTCCCGGCAGCTCCTCAAAGCTCCCAAATCGTGTCCCAGGGCCTTCGTAAGGACCATGACCTGAGTTTAGACAAGAACAAGCCTTCCACCCATTAATCTAATTCTTCTAATCCTTCAATACATAATTCAACTAAAAAAATGCATTTTGATTCAGATAATGACATTGTTGTTGTAACGACCCGAACCAAAAATTAAATTAATTTGAGAATTGGATGATTTTACCCTCAATTTTGGACGGATTCAGGAGTCACTTTTTGACTGGCAGTGCTTTTGGGAATTTTTCTTGGGTCGTTGCGTAGGTCTCGAACTCACGAGTTCGTAGACAAGCGACATGCGAAAAATGGAGACCCGGTAAGATCGTTACGGGTCTAGAAGCATCAGGGGCAGTTTGGTAATTTTGGAAAAGTTTGAACTATAAATTGGATATTTTTCTCTCTCTTCGGAAGATTGGTCAATGTAAGTCTCTCTCTCCTGCCCGACCCTTTCCGTGCGATCACCAAAACCCCCATTTTCATCAGACGAATTTCGGTCCGACTTGACCAAAACCAAGGTCGGCAGGGTCTTCACCGCGACTCCACGAGCATTTTGGGATCACCATCAAGGTGGGAGCACCGCCGTAGACGACGGACAGAGGAGGGAGGTGGACTGAAACTTCTCCGTCGATTTTCGGCCAAACCAAGTACGATCTCAGAACTTTGACCTTATTTTCGGATTCCTGGTGAGAAGTAGATGATTTTACATGTGTGGATCGTAAAAATCGGTCGATAAATTAAGGAGTTAGAAGCTCACCGAAAATGGCGATTTTCGACAAGAAATTCCAATTTTCGGCGACGGTGACGACGGCACTACGGCGATTCGGTGATCTTCTTCGGCGGGTCGCCGGTGACCTATCAGGTCGAGTGGATCAGGTCGGGTTGGATCGAGTCAGGCTGAGTTGGGTCGGGTTGGACCGAGTTAGCGCATGGGGTTACTGTAGCAGGCGCGTGGCGCTTGGTCCGGCCTCCTGCCGATGCGTGGCAGTGCGTGGAGCTGATTCCGGGGTCACGGCGATGCGTGGCTAGGGTTTTGGGGACGTTTCGGATCGATTTTTGATGGTTTTGAGGCATAGGAGTTCGTTTAGAGCCCTGATTGGGCAATCCCAGCGGTAACAGTTGACCATGGAGCGGGTTTTGAGATCGGGAGGTCAAGGTAGTTGGGTCATCAATGTGTTAAGAGTTCCTTGGGGCCAGGGCGTCCATGATTTGGTATTTTATTCATGCTGTGAATGGACTAGGGTTCCTGGATTACATGGTTATGCATACTTCCAGGTATTGGGTTATACCATGGGATTTCTGATGATTGGCGTGGAGGGTGTTTTTCTCCGCTACATTGTTGAGGGTTCTCCGATTGGCGTTAGAGAGTATGTCTCCGCCAGATCGTCGAGGGGTTCTCCAATGTTGGTGTTCGAGGGATCTTTCTCCGCCATATCGTTGAGGTCCAAGATTGCTCTGGAGTAGCAGGGATATCTAGTTATCACTCGGGGTGCTCTGGAGGAGCAGGGATATCGAGTTACCACTCGGGGTGCTCTGGAGGAGCAGGGATATCGAGTTACCACTCGGGGGCTCAGGACAAGACGGGATATCGAGTTTCACTCGGGGCGAGTTAGTGAGACTCAATTTAATCAAGTATGGTTCCTTCGTCATCCGGGTCAGTGGGTTGGTGTGGGCGGTGACTAAGAGTGACGAGTTAGGGACGATTCACAAGTGGTTGACCAGTTAGTTGTCTTGTGTTATTCCAGTAGGGTTTCAGCAGTGTTTGACCTACTGACATTTGGTGTCAGAGCATTTTACTTTTGGACCACCACTATTCTGAGGTCTCGGCTTTGACCTATAAGTTAGCCTGTGTCTGACAGGTAGGTGCGGTCAGTAAGTACAGAGGTTCTGTCGGGAACCCTGTAAGATTTACTAAATATATTTAAGGATAAAGGGTATTCATGGGATTAAATTTTGAGGAAAAAGAGCTGTCATACGGGATAAGGATTTTTCGCGGATTTTGAGGTGAAATTCGGGAAAGGTCTTTACAGTTGTGCCTTTTCCTCTCAAGTTTCAAAACCCAAACATAGAGAAGGAAGAGTTTGAGAAGGAAATGACACACATGCTGCAAAAGCTCCAGATCACATTGCCATTCCACAAACTAGTCAAGCATATGCCAATAGTCGCAAAGATTTTGAAGGACTTAGTTTCTGGAAAACATGGAGCTGAACCAAATATCACCTTGGACATCAATTCAGCCACTCTAAATGCTTTTCATGGTGTGCCACCCAAGGCTGAAGATCCAGGCCCTAAATCCCTCCCATGTGTCACCAAGGAAATAGGTTTACTCATTGCTAATGTGACTCAGGGGCTGCTGTAAGTATCATGCCTTACCATGTATTTCAATCATTAAACTTAGGAGAGTTGAAACCTACTAAGTTATGCATTAGATTAGCTGATTCATCGATGACTAGCCTAATGGGTGTGATTGAAGACGTTACTGTGCACATATGAGATACTTGCATTGTTGCAGATTTCTATGTTTTGCAAATGGAGAGACTAGGCGCAAGTGAAGATCCACCACTGATCTTTGGCAGACCCATTTTGGCCACGCTAGATTGTGACATCAACGTGAAACGTGGGCAAGTACCTATCCGTGTCTGGGACAAGCTCAAAATATTCAATAGCCATGATGTAATTCGGTACCCCACTGAATCTACTACTGGTTGTCCCTTATTTCTAATGAATGAACTATTGTAGGATACACTAGGAAGTTCCGGCACTAAGGACTCGAGTGACAAGCCAATCACATTGCCTCATGACGCTCATGCTGACCACGGGAATGCAGAGGTCAGAATGCTTCAAGCAGTGCCCTTGCTACCATGTTGTGCCCCATTTGAAGTTCCCCTACCCACGGGCAGTGCCCTTGCTACCATGTTAGAGACAGAGGCTTCCATTAGCTTAGATATGTGATTTGAAGTCCAAATATGAGTGGTGTCTCGCTTTGTTCCATCGAGTTCCAAGTCATGGCCCAAATTGGCCTTCCTGAACCTATAGGGACATGTCGCAGACCTGATTTTGGTGTCTTGGGCCTATCGCTGGGCGCATCTTTGAGCGACCAGGGTAGTGTCAGGAACACGTCTTGCCATGTCTTTGGGGCTGGAACTTGGACTTCACAAGGCTCTCAGCTAGGGCTTCTTTGAGACACGGCTAGGACATACCAAGGACATGTCCTTGGCCTCAATAGGAACTCTTCTGGAACTGAATAGGGACTTGATCACCGGCTCAATCTGAGGCACATGAGGGACCCGATAGAAGCTCTTCTGGAACACAGTAGGGGTTTGGATGGAAGTTCTTGAGACATGTCCTTGACATGTCTTGGCTTTGACCTTGGTACTTCTTGGACTTGATCTTCTAGTCCTAAAAGACATATCTAGGACCCGGATGACTTGATTTGAGATACTTGGTAAAGGGCCCAAAATGAGGTACCCGGACATGTCCTGAGACATGCCAGGTACCCGATATTGAAATGACGATATCTGCTTCATTGAAACTCCGATTTGAGTCATTTTTTTTTTGTGTTCTCAGAATTGCATTATCTTTCTAAAGCCTGCACATGTCTGACAAGAGCATCACTTTCTACTATGGATGGCTTGATTTCTAACAAAAGACAAGTAAAAGAGGTACTAAGTGATATCAAAATGATGCTTAATTAATGACTGGACACCTTCCCTCAAGGAACCTCCTCCTCTCAAGCTAAGGCTGCAGTTGCCAAGGAAGATCATAGTTCCGGACCTTGGAACCCCACCTGGCACTTGATATGCCAGCCACGTCTTGCCCAGACGTTAAATAAAGTACTCTTGGGAGGCAACCTAGCCCTGGTTTGTATCTCTCATTCATTCTACTATTTCTGCCGTATTGCACTCTTCAAACCTTCAATTCTATCCATTGTCATGCTTATTCTTATCACATTGAGGACAATGTTCAGTTTAGGTTTGGAGGTGTGCATTAAAAAACTGTGGATAAAAAAACTGTGCATATAGAAAAACATGGGGGGGGGGGGGGGGGGGGGACCGAATATCTTGGAGATTGGATTGGACGTTATGGTGAGTGGACTTTGGTTTCTGAATAGTAATGCATGCTTATTGTTATGTTTAAATATTTTATTATCGATTATGAATTTCGGAAATTAAGTGGAAGGATTGTAAAATAGTTTATTATTTTCATGGATCTCGGGAACTAAGGATAACTATTTCCAAACGATTCCTTTATTATCATTGATAAATGTTGGTAATGCTTTCAAAATGACTTTGGATTATATAATTTGGCTGTAAGCCCGATTTTTGAGGTTTTGGGCTACGAGCCGGTTTTATGAGATTCAGATTTATGGTTATTTGTGGATGTTGGTAATGGTATAAGAATGCGTTTGGACTCAGGCCTAGTTACATAGTTTTGAGACTTCGGGCCAGAATTGTCATTTAGGCTTCGGCCGGGGTAAGTATTTCGGCTTTGGCCCTGGAGTGATTGTTGGGATAGAGTTGATCGTTCTCTATCGAATTAGGAGTCATGGGCGTAGGCCGGTATCGACGTGAAGTATGTCTTGGAGCATTCTATCATATGGTTAGTACGATGTGAGGTATGTCATGGAGGATTCCATCATGGTTATTTGTGGATGTTGGTAATGGTATAAGAATGCTTTTGGACTCAGGCCTGGTTACATAGTTTTGAGACTTCGGGCCAGAATTGTGATTTAGGCTTCGGCCGGGGTAAGTATTGTGGCTTTGACCTTGGAGTGATTGTTGAGATAGAGTTGATTGTTCTCTATCGAATTAGGAGTTATGGGCGTAGGCCGGTATCGACGTGAAGTATGTCATGGAGCATTCCATCATACGATCGGTACGATGTGAGGTATGTCATGGAGGATTCCATCATACGCTCGGTAGGACGTGCGGTATTCATGAAAGATTCCATCATACGCTCGGCAGGACGTGAGGTATGTCATGGAGGATTCCATCATATGCTTTGTAGGACGTGAGGTATGTCATTGAGAATTCCATCATACGCTCGGTAGGACATGAGGTATGTCATTGAGGATTCCATCATACGCTCGGTAGGACATGAGGTATGTCATGGAGGATTCCATCATACGCTTAGTGCGATGTGAGGTATGTCATGGAGGATTCCATCATACGCTCGGTAGGACGTGAGGTAAGTCATGGAGGATTCCATCATACGTTCGGTAGGACGTGAGGTATGTCATTGAGGATTCCATCATACGCTCAGTAGGATGTGAGGTATGTCATGGATGGTTGCATCATACGCTCGGTAGGACGTTAGGTATGCCATGGAGGATTCCATCATACGCTCGGTAGGACGTGAGGTATGTCATGGAGGATTCCATCATATGATCGGAAGGACTTGAGGTATGTCATGGAGGATTCCATCATACGCTCGGTAGGACTTGAGGTATGTCATGGAGGATTCCATCATATGCTCAGTTGGACGTGAGGTATGTCATGGAGGATTCCATCATACGCTCGGTAGGATGTGAGGTATGTCATGGAGGGTTCCATCGTTCAATCATACCCTCGATAGGATGTGAGGTATGTCATGGAAGAGTCCATCATACGCTCGGTAGGACGTGAGGTATGTCATGGAGGATTCCATCATGCGCTCGGTAGGACGTGAGGTATGTGATGGAGGATTCAATCATACCCTTGGTAGGTTGTGAGGTATGTTATAGAGGATCCATTATACTCTCGATAGGATGCTAGGTATGTCATGGGGGATTCCATTATACCCCCGGTGGGATGAGGCGAGATATCGAATTGCTGCTCGGGATGAGCAGGGATATTGACTTACAGTTCGGCATGAGCCAAGATATTGAGCTACGGCTTGGTATGAGATGAGACATCAAGCTACGGCTTGGTATGAGATGAGACATCAAGCTACGGCTTGGTATGAGATGAGACATCAAGCTACGGCTAGGGGATGACGACAACGATAGGGATCGAGTTACAACTCGGGATAAGCCGGGATATTGAGATGTGGCTCGGGATGATCCGGGATATCGAGCTACGACACGAGATGATGATTGATAGAAGAAATATTGAACACAATATTTATCAACTTTATTTCTACTAAGTATAACTTTGCAAGTGCACAAAATCGTTGGAGATAGTATAATGACAAGCAAAGGTCGATCCCTTGAGGACTTGTTCAACGATTAATCCAATTAAGATTAGATTTGTTAACTTATAGAAAAACACACACACACACACGCACACCAAAGGGGGGGTTTATGATTGAGAGTTGAAAATAAAAGACAAGTAAATCAAAGTGCAGAAAATAACAATGCAAGAAAGAAAGGTTGTTAACTAAGGCGAATTAAGTCTTATTATCCACTATAACCAATTATAGCTCTTAACCAGATTATCTTGACCAAATTATTATGAAGTTCTGAATTAGGTGCCCATGCCTAGGTATTGGCGTTGGTACACTAAACATATATCATTCTCTCTTACTTAGCATATTTTAGACAGGGCATATGCCTAGAATGTCTATCACCTACCAGTTAAGATGACGCATAAAGTACTAAGAGAATTTAATGACACCACACTAGCCTAGAAGAGTGGGATGCATTCCTAGGTTGTCATGAATTCCGATTACAAGATTGTTTCTAAACCTCAACCTCTTGAAGCTAACGAATCAAAGGATGATATGGCAGTCACTCAAGCAATTCCATCAATAATTTATGCAAACAAGGTAGCTAATCTTATAAACATAAAAGAATAGTAATTAAAGCAGTAATCAGAGTTATTATTCAGCATGCATAGCAATTAAGAACAAGAATAAAATCTACTTAATGAGCTAACATGACTAGGGTTTCAAACAACCCTAATTCTGAAAGGAACTACTCACTGATAACTGAAATTGAAACAAATATAATTGAATTCATAAGTAAATTGGAATAATGAAAATAAGGGTACAGAAGAGATTGTTGAAGAACAGGCACAACAGAGCCACGGCAGAGCCTTCTTCCCCAAGCTCCACGCCTAATAATCTGTGTGTAAAATATTATCTCTAAAAATCTACTCTCCAATTATCCCCCTAAACACTGAACAAAGGCTCCCTTTTATAGACAAAGGGAAAACCTTGATCTATAAGGATTGGTAAAACCTTATCCTAGAATGTTCTGGAATAGTTATTGTACTTCTAATTAATTACAAAGTCTTTAAAATCTATTAGAACCAATCAGAACACAGTTGGGAGTGTGAATGCAAGCTGGCAAGTGGGTACACAAGCTGGCCGCGGGCAGCCCGCGGTCTTCCCGTGGTCTTTGGAATTTCTTCGTCATAGGGGTCCGGGACTGCGCTTTTGAGGCACACTATGAGCATAGTAGAAGCGGGTCTTCACTCAGGCCAGGCGCACATGTTGTTAGGCTTAGCGCAGAGGAGGAACTTTGATCCACCGCTGGCGGAACAGGAACTAAGGTTTAGGCGCAGAGGCTGGGCTCGGATGGGAAGTTCTTGGGACATGTACTCGACATGTCCTGGCACGACCTTTCCACTTCTAGGACATGAACTTGATGTCATGAGGCACAGGTTTGGGACTCGGATGGCATGATCTGAGGTACTTGGTCAAGGACTCAAAATAGGCGCACTGGCGCACTGACGAACTTAGGACCCAATTCAGGACCTGATATTGAAATGAGGACATCTCCTTCATCTGAACTCCGATTTGAGTCATTCTTTTTGCGTTCTTCTCAGAATTTACCTAACTTTCCAATTCTGCACAAGTCTCACAAGATTGATCATTTTCTACTATTGATGGCTCAAAATTAGTCGAAAGACATGTAAGAGAGGCATATAAAGACATCAGAATGATGCATAAATAATGACTGATCAAATACCCCTAAACCTATCTTTTGCTAGTCCCTGAGCAAAACAAACTTGAACAAAATGAAAAGACTCGATCTTAGTTAATGTAGAACATTTAAACCTCTAAGTTCACCTAGTAGGAGGAGTTTTGTCTCCTGGGGGTTATAGCAGCATGGAACCCATAAACGTTGTACTTAGACAAAAAGATGCTAGAGATAGTACTTTTAACAAGCTAATAAGAATCAAAGTAAGTAGACATGCTTTGCAGAACTAAAAGGAATGCCATAGCCGTGAGTGTCATGTGAAGGTGTACGTGTATAAGTGCCAATATTTCGAGTGATCATGTTTGAAAACAACTTCATCTAAGTGCCCTTGAAAGATTTCGCCTCGACTCTAATCCTCACTAGCAAACTCTCAATTCGCACAAGAATCCTAGGCTTTCACTCTTTTCAAGCATATGTGATGAGTTTCTGTTATGAAGTTCAAATTTAATCACATATGAGTAATAATGAAGAATAGCACTTTATGGAAATAAAGATCTCATGAAAGGAATTGAACTTTAAGAACATAGATACATACCTTAATCCTCCGCATGATTGTCCATAAGATCAGTTAGGTCTTCTCTTTTCGGTTGTAACGGGGCTAAGCTTAGGGTTTTTTGAAAGGAAGGATTGGATTCAAAGAACTTGAGCTGTGCCAAGGCATGGGAAGTTATGACTTGAACTTGGAATTTCTGAACTGAATCCTTTCTTAAGGCCCACAACATTGCGCTTTCTTGTGGGCTTATTTTGAGGCTCTTGTGGTTTATTTTGAGGCTCTTGGCTCACTTGGCTTAATTTACTTTGTTTTTCACTTTTTATCTTTTTTTTTTCTTTTCTTCTCAACGTTTCTTTCTTTTTTTATTTCTTTATTTTTTCTGTTCTTTCTTTTGAATTGAATTGCACCAAGATCATGCAATGATTTCCTCAAACTTTCGTGCCGCTTGCAACTTGTAAAGATTTTCTTTACTTTTGAACTTTGAATTGACGCCAATGTCCTTTGAATTGGGCAGCATCTTCTTTCACCTCTCATTCTCACCATGAATCTCATTTAGGGCAACCTTAGCACAACTGAGGTTATAGGGTATGGCTGTGATGAATGGCTAAGTATTTCGGTTAGGTTATACTTTGGGTGATGAAAGAAAAGGCTGAGTGTTCGGCTTCAAAGTTGGCTTAGGGAGCATGCAATTGGGTAGGATAAGGCCTTTAGAGGTTAAAGCACACATAGCCTACACCACTTCTTATGGCAAAGCACACATTAAATCAAGAGTATCTAAATGATGTTAGTTCTTTAAAATTCAATGCAAATATGATGTAATGAGATCAACAATTAAGAACAAAAGCGATGAGTGTTTAAGAGTAGAAACAAGTATATCCCTCAGAAAGAATGGCAATTAGGCTCAAAGATCTCACAGCGTAGTCTCCACTAATTTTCTAAGGTTCACTTAAATTCAGTTATTTCGTTCACTTAATCACTTAAAACATGGCATTGTGAAGTACAGATTATGAACTACTTGACCATGGCATGACTCTTAGTAAGGCTAAGACAGTTAACTTGGCACATACATCCCTATTAACAAGTTTTCATATAATTCAAAAGCAAAAAATTAAGTAACTAACTAATCACAAAAACTAAGGCTGAAAATTTAAAAGTCCTAGCCGTGTATCACCCCCAAAGCTACTTGTTTCTATATGCAAAATTTTAAATCCACACCCGCAAACCTAAACTGAACATTGTCCTCAATGTGATAAGCAGTAAGCATTACAACATTAGAAAGGTTTGAGAGATATAACGGGCAGAAACAGAAAAGGAAGTGAGAAATACAAACCAGGGCTAGGCTGCCTCCTAGGAGCGCTTTATTTAACGTCAAGGCAAGACGGGGCTGGAATGCTAGGCATTTGATGGTGTGCCCAGGATTTCAGCGTCAATATGGAGCCGATTATGAGCATCTTGCTTTAGAATATGCTCTGCATCATGGAGAAAAAAGTTAGATACACATAAAGGAATCCACCGACGAGAACGTAACTTATCGGGAAAGAGATTGAGGAGTGATTTGAATGAGAGCAGTTTCTGTCCACTCTTGAATGTTTTCCTTGGACAATGCTCGTGGGGGAACATCTTTGGTTGTGCCTTGTACATTCTAGACTTCATCTTTGGTCCTTTCCGTTGATTTTTCCTTCTGAACTTGAAGAGGGGGGCCAAGTTGAGGGCCTTTAGCCTATTCTTGGTGTTTTTATGGTGGAACCTGCACGGGAAAAGTTCAACAGTATTAGGAGCTAAATCAGTTGGCGTAGCTTGGCGCATTGAAGGTGTGCCCTGGACATGTCCAGGTTCTGTGCTGCTGGGCTGTGGCTACGGCAAGGCCTTTGGCAAGTCCTGGGACTCAGCAGGATCCTGGGTTTGCGGCAGGGCAGTAGGAAGAACGTGGTCATGGTTGTGGGACATGGCTTGGGGCAGTGCGTTGCTGCTGGGCATCACATAGGGCAGGGGCATGGGTTTGACCTAGATGTCCTTGTCACCATTATCTGTCCTATTCTCTTCCTCCCAGTTTTCTTCAATTTCGCTTTCCAATCTGTTAGTGCAAGGAAAAGAGGTATAGTTAGACATGAAATCAGAATCAGACACATTATAAAAGGAAGAGTATACTGGAGGGTATGAATTGGGTGCATCCCACAGCTCAATCTGAGCAGAATCGGGAGACACTGTCACGGCATGGTCTTGGGCGGAATTCATGGCATCCATGGCAAGCACTTGTCGAAGTGTTAGCTTGGTGGTGTCCTTATTATGCTTTTCATCTGTGTGGTGGTTCTGTTTACAAGCGTCCATGCTTTGTATCCTGGTCCACAGCGAAGGTTGGGTGGACTTTGCGGCCTCCATGGCAAGCACTTGTCGAAGTGTTGGCTTGATGATAGCTTCACTATGATCATCATTCCCGGCCTCACTTGGTGGGGAATATGCCCTTTCTTCGGTTTGGCATACGTTAAACTCGAACACCCTCTTGCTCTTTTCCAGTATCTCCTCCAAGCCATGGCTTTGCTCTCGTTGTTGTTCACAAAAAGCTACCATGCATTGATTACGAGCCTCCATGCATTGCACCAAGGCCCTCAGCAAAGGTAGGACGTCAGGAGTGGGTTCGTAGTGAGGAACTATTTGAGGGGAGTTCCATGTGAAATTAGGCGGCTGGCACCAACTTGGGTTGTATCGTTCTGGGTTTTCGTAATTGCTCCAATCCTGATTGAATGAAGTTGGGTATGGATCGTTCCAAGCTCCCGTCTCCATGTACGGATAATGCCATGGTCCCATATCCAAGTATGAGTTGTTCATTTGTACATGAGAAAGATGACAAGCTAAGTTAGTAAAAAAACTAAAAGAAATCTAAATAGTTACTATACAAAATTTAGTTAACTAAATCTGAATTAATGGACACCGTTGAGGGACAAGTCCACGACAACGGCCCCAAAAACTTGACAGAAGAAATACTGAACACAATATTTATGAACTTTATTTCTAATAAGTATAACTTTGCAAGTGCACAAAATCGTTGGAGATAGTATAATGACAAGCAAAGGTCGATCCCTCGAGGACTTGTTCAACGATTAACCCAATTAAGATCAGATTTGTTAACTTATAGAAACACACACACACACACACAGACACCAAGGGGGGGTTTATGATTGAGAGTTGAAAATTAAAGACAAGTAAATCAAAGTGCAGAAAATAACAATGCAAGAAAGAAAGGTTGTTAACTAAGGTGAATTAAGGCTTATTATCCACTATAACCAATTATAGCTCTTAACCAGATTATCTTGACCAAATTACTATGAAGTTCTGAATTAGGTGCCCATGCCTAGGTCCTGGCGTTGGTACACTAAATATATATCGTTCTCTCTTACTTAGCATGTTTTAGACAGGGCATATGCCTAGAACGTCTATCACCTACCAGTTAAGATGACGCATAAAGTACTAAGAGAATTTAATGACACCACACTAGCCTAGAAGAGTGGGATGCATTCCTAGGTTGTCATGAATTCTAATTACAAGATTGTTTCTAAACCTCAACCTCTTGAAGCTAACGAATCAAATGATGTTATGGCAGTCACTCAAGCAATTCCATCAATAATTTATGCAAACAAGGTAGCTAATCTTATAAACATAAAGGAATGGTAGTTAAAGCAGTAATCAGAGTTATTCAGCATGCATAGCAATTAAGAACAAGAATAAAATCTACTTAATGAGCTAACATGGCTAGGGCTTCAAATAGCCCTAATTCTGAAAGGAACTACTCACTCATGACTGAAATTGAAACAAATATAATTGAATTCATAAGTAAATTGCAATAATGAAAATAAGGGTACATAAGAGATTGTTGAAGAATAGGCACAGCAGAGCCACGGCAGAGTCTTCTTCCCCAAGTTCCATGCCTAATAATCTATGTGTAAAATATTATCTCTAAAAATCTGCTCTCCAGTTGTCCCCCTAAACACTGAACAAAGGCTCTCTTTTATAGACAAAGGGAAAACCTTGTTTTATAAGGATTGGTAAAACCTTATCCTAGAATGTTCTGGAATAGTTATTGTACTTCTAATTAATTACAAAGTCTTTAAAATCCATTAGAACCAATCAGAACATAGTTGGGAGTGTGAATGCAAGCTGGCAAGTGGAAACACAAGCTGGCCGCGGCAGCCAACGATCTTCCCGTGGTCTTTGGATTGTCTTCGTCATAGGGGTATGGGACTGTGCTTTTGAGGCACACCATGAGCATGGTAGAAGCGGGTCTTCACTCAGGCTAGGCGCATAGGTTGTTAGGGTTAGCATAGAGGAGGAACTTTGATCCACCGCTGGCGGAACAGGAACTAAGGTTTAGGCGCAAAGGCTGGGCTCAGATGGGAAGTTCTTGGGACATGTACTCGACATGTCCTGGCACGACCTTTGCACTTCTAGGACATGAACTTGATGTAATGAGACACAGGTTTGGGACCCGGATGGCATGATCTGAGGTACTTGGTCAAGGACTCAAAATAGGCTCACTGGCGCACTAGCGCACTTAGGGCCCAATTCAGGACCTGATATTGAAATGAGGACATCTCTTTCATCTGAACTCCGATTTGAGTCATTCTTTTTGTGTTCTTCTCAGAATTTACCTATCTTTCCAAATCTGAACAAGTCTCACTAGATTGATCATTTTCTACTATTGATGGCACGAAATCATTAAAAAGACATGTAAGAGAGGCATATAATGACATCAGAATGATGGATAAATAATGACAGATCAATGATATCCGTCGGGATATGGGGCTAAGGCTTGGATTATCAACTTCGTCCAGTGTTTGGACATAATTATTACACATTTTATCCATGATTTAATACCCTTTTACTTATGTTTCGTTAATCTTTCGTGATATGGGACTTGAGAAAATAATCTATTTTATGAGACTTGTGTAGATTTAGAAAGATGATAGAATTCTGAAAATAACAAGAAACGAATCACTCAATTTGGAGTTGAAATGAAGAAATTATAAAAGAATCAAAATCAAAGCCCGCGAGCAAGCGATCAATTTTAAAATCATCTCAAAATCAGCCCAAATCAACCCAAGGTCATCCCGCAGGTTAGAATTCATTCCAAGATTGTTTCAAGAACATTCCAAACATTACTTCAAGTTCACGCGAATATCACGGGACAGCCTGTGGGCCAGCCAAGACAGCTTGTGTTCACACCTTGTCACCATATTGCAAAGGGATTTCAAGCCTATTTCCTTTTAGAATATTATTTTTACTCCTTTTATGTTTAGGAAAGTGTTTAATTAGTTTTCTTAAATGTTTAATGTTTATACCATTCTGACCGACCACTGAGGAACGACCAATAGCCACCAATACCAGCCCACCCCTGCCGACCGACCAACCCAACTCTGGTCGGCCGACTGGGACAGTCACCTTAGATTAGATATGCCTATTTGATCGGCGCCTTCTAGTCGGCACCATCTGGTCGGTACACTCTTGCCCACACTAGAATAACACCGCCCTGATGCATAAACAAATCTCCACAACTCGGTTAACGTCCTCATGACATGTGTCAACATCCTGATGGTAACTTGGGAATCACAACATTAGGTTTCCAACCACCACATTCATTGCTATTATAAATACGGGGCACACTCCTCAAGAAAAGGTAACACTTTTCACTTACCTTTATGCTGCCTAGTTCTTGACTGATCTCCCACTCGCTTGCTAACTTAAGCATCGGAGTCTACTAGGTCAGCATCCCACCGGTGTCAAGTACTCTTCATGTTGGCCCGCTGATCTCTCAGTGGACGAGAAGAAGACATACCAGTGGTTGACAAGACCATATTCCGTTAGGTCCATTTTCGGATCAAACATTTGGCGCCATCTATGGGAACTATGAGTAAGTACTCCTACTAGCTCACATACCACTATCCCACCTTCCAATCGACCACAATGTTGGCCAAACATGGTGATGAAGAGCTAAAAAACACCCTCTCTCAAGAGAGCGAAGCAGAAGTAGATCAAACTCGACTTCTGAGGCCATGCATAGAATGATGGAAAAACTCCAACATGAGGTAACTGAACTCTGGAAGAGCAACCTAGAAATCGAAAGCAGGAACCAAGTCTTTTGAAAACAATACCAGAGCACATTTGCTCTGCCCCATGCGACTAAGGAAGAGTTGAAAGAGTAGCGAGTGGCGACGGAAAGAGCACTCGCCAGCCACGCTGAGCAGGAACCACGACATAAGGAGCATGCCAGATCGGAACCCTCTAGAAGAATACTTTCCGGGATGCTCATGAATTGCTCGACATGAGATCACTCCCCATTGATCCCATCCGACTAACATATCAGGCGAATGATCCCAGGATCAATGAGCAGCCTCCTCTTCATACTCTCTCTCAGGCTGGTCGTGCTCTATCGGGGTGAGACTTGATAAGAGCAAACTGACAGCAGGGACCAATGAATCAAGCAGAAGACCAAATCTTGAGATCAGACTCACAACATGTGGAGGATGTGGGTGATTCTACCGTAGAAAAATCAGACGGAAGACGAAGAACGGCCGGACGGCCAACAGGGAGCACTAGCAATGGGGGACGCCATCCCATCGCTGAACGTATAGGCCCACACCCTAACCCTCCCATAATTGACAATGTTGTTCAAGAGATTTTAGAGAGAGTTCGCGATCTGGAGGACGAGAAGAGCAAAACTAGGTCTCCTACAAAAAATCAAGACCAACACTGGTCCCTTCATTGTCCGTATCCTCCAATATCACCATTAATAAGAAGTTAAGCCCCTCAAGATCACACCTTACACAGGGAAGGGTGACCCTGTCACACATATGAACAAATACCAGTCTTCCGTGGCTTTCAAAAACCTATTCGACGAGGTCCAATGTTTGATCTTCAGCTCAACTCTCACTGAGGCTGCACTCAATTGGTTTTATCGATTACAACCATGTACGATTTATTCCTTCGATGGAATCCATAGCATCTTCTTGAACCAGTTCATGATCTAGACAGACCGCCTGTTGACCATGAAAGACCTCGGATCATTGCGGCATGGAGAGAACAAAACCCTACATAAGTACGCCGCCCGATTCAGCCTTGAGTATTCCAAATTTCAAGAGACTGACGATAAGGCAGCCTTTCGAGCATTTCGTAGTGGCCTCAAGGAATCTACTATCAATTACCAGGCTTTTAACCAAGGATGAGAAGATTACAATGAGCTGATGAGGCAAGCAGCGATACATACCAAGGCCAAATGTTTTAACGCTCCACTAGTGGAGAACAAGCAGAATATCAGTCCAATCTATTCCTCCCCCCAAAATGTGCAGACTAGCAAACCCCATCATGACTCCAGCAGTCAGAACCTGGGAGACCACCCAAAGGGCCCAGTTCCCAAAATTTGAAACATACACCATCCTCAACACTTCCTTGGAGAATGTCCTAATGAATATCGAGGATATGATCGACAAGCCTAAGCCAAGACCAGCGAATAAGAGACCACCGATCCGTTCCAAATTATACTGCCAATACAACAAATTCATTGGTCATACCATTGACTAGTGTGTGGCCTTCCGAGATATTGTGGAAGGATAAGTTAGGGATGGGAAGATCAATCAATTTCTACAGCATGCGCGATTGGTCACCACTCATCCCCAAATCAACACCATCAGTGGTGGACTAACTATCTCCTCTACCTACACCTCTAATAGAGCCAAAAAGGACTTTCTTCGAGTCGCTAACTCCAACAATCAAATCTTCAATATCGAGTTTGGAAGGGCACGAATGGTTGGAAAGGCTGGCTGGGAGGCCGTCACCTTCTCTGAAGAGGAAGAACATGGCATCGTCTTCCCTCACGATGATCCCCTCATTATCCGAGCCCAAATCGCCAACTTTGATGTGGGGGGCATCCTTGTAGACACAGGGAGTTCCGTCAATGTGATCTTCTTGGAAGCTTTCAATCAGCTAGGGATTGACGACAAGGAGCTTAATAAAGTAGTAACCTCATTGCTAAGTTTCTCATGAGACTCAGTAATGCCTATCGGTACAGTCTCCCTACCAATTTTCAGTAGGAACCACTCCATGCATAGCAACTGCAATCGTCACAATCCTAGTAGAGGATTGCCCTACAGCCTACAATGTCATCCTAGGCTGGGGACTACTGAATCAGATCAACGTGTTGTGCTCTACACGTTTGCTCTTGATGAAGTTTCCAACAATCATGGAGACATGCGAGGTCAGAGGAGACCAACTTTCAGCACGAACTTGCTACCAATCTGGTCTCACCAAAGTAAACCCTAATGCTGGCAAGGAGACCGTGTCCGTTATTGAGAAGGCATACGAGGCCGATCCCTTTTATCCCAAACTCATGAAACAGATCCAATCTAGTCCTCCAGAGGACCCAAGGGATCTATCTTCAACACAAATGCCTCAACCAGTTGAGGAGACCGTGCCAATCACACTACATGCAGATCATCCGAATCGACAGGTCAGAATCGAAACAACCCTACAGCAGGAGACCAAGATGGACCCATCCAATTCCTTAGGGAAAACAACAAAGTCTTCACTTGGTCATACACTGACATGCTGGGAATATCAACGGATTTCATAAGCCACAGACTAACCATCGATCATTCTTTCAAACCGGTCACACATAAACGAAAAACATATGACATTGAGCGTCAACTTGCATTACAAGAGGAGATCACAAACCTGAGCACGTTCGACTTTTTGCGGAACCCCATTTATGCTTCATGGGTAGAAAACGTCGTCTTAGTCAAGAAGCTCTCAGGTGCCTAGAGGATGTGCATTGACTTCATCGATCTTAACCGAGATGCCCAAAGGATAGTTTTCCCTTTCCTAAGATTGATCTCTTGGTTGATGCCACTGCAGGTCACGAGCTCCTTAATTTCGTGGAGGCATATTCAGGATACAATCAAATCCTCATGCACCCAGATGATCAAATCCGCACAAATTTGGGAGTCTACTGCTACAACGTCATGCCCTTCGGCCTGAAGAATGCAGGGGCGACATACTAGCGCCTGGTGAACTTCATGTTCGCCGACCAGATTGGGAAAACCATGGAGGTTTATGTAGACGACATGCTAATCAAGAGCAAGACTGCAACGGACAATGTCCACAACCTATCAAAAATGTTTGAGGTACTGATGAAGTACAAAATGAGACTAAACCCAGCAAAGTGTGTCTTCGGAGTCAACTCCCAAAAATTTCTTAGCTACATGATCAACCAACAAGGGATTGAAGCCAACCCCGAGAAGATCAAGGTAATCCTTGATATGCAGCCACTACGATCCATTAAGGAGGTCCAGAGCCTGATAGTAAAAGTAGATGCACTCACCCGCTTCATTTTAAGGGCCACCGACAAGTGAATGCCATTTTTCAAAGCCCTTAAGACCAAGGGAAAGACCATTGAATGGACCACCGAATGCGAGAAAGCTTTCGCAGATCTCAAAATGTATATGAGCAAGGCCCCCTACTGGCCAGACTTGACACAGGAGAGCATCTCGTCGTTAACCTTTCGGTCTCTACTTAAACACTCAGCTCCGTCTTAATCAAGAGGGCAGATGGAGAAGAACACCCAGTCTATTATATCAGCAAAGCATTTTAGGATGCCAAAACTAGGTATGGTGATCTCGAGAAGCTTGCTCTTGCTCTCATCATCACTGCGAGAAGGCTTAGGTCTTACTTTTAAGCTCACCCCATACTAGTCCTCACCAACAAGCCTCTCAGACAGGTCTTACAGAAGCCGGACACATCCAGACGACTGAAAAAATGGGCAATCGAACTCAGCGAGTTTAACATCTCCTATGCCCCAAGACCATCGGAGAAGGGCCAAGCTATTGCAGACCTAATCTCAGAATTTACCTACACAACCACTCAATACATGCTAGAAGAGGCAACTAAAGTTCCTAAGCAGTTAGCTGCCAGAACCAAAGGGTAGACCAATCCAATCCCAATCGATAAGTCCAAACTAGTATGGATCCTCTATGTGGAAGGGTCGGCATGCCATAGTGGCTCCGGAGCAGGGCTAGTTCTCACCAGACCAGACCATGTTAAACTTGAGTATGCTCTTCGCTTTCTCTTCAAGGCATCCAACAATGAGGCAGAATATGCGGCCTTCCTAGCTGGTCTTCGCCTCGCGAAGGACATGGGAGCCAACCAAATCCAGATCTTTAGTGACTCTCAACTTATGGTCAGCCAGATGAATAAAAACTTTGAGGCGAAAGACCTCTCTATGACCTTGTATCATGACCAGGCAAAGACGCTCCTCCACCAATTCCAGGCCTATGAGATGACCAAAATTCCCAGATCTGAGAACAGCCATGCCGGTGCTCTAGCAAGATTAGCCTCATCCATCGATGACAAGATTGGTCGAAGTGTCCCAGTAGAGCTACTGGATGTGCCAAGCACGCAAGAATGGCAGGTTAATGTCATCAGCACTAATCCAAGGCATCTAACAATGAGGCAGAATATGCGGCCTTCCTAGTTGGTCTTCGCCTCGCTAGTACATGGGAGCCAACCAAATCTAGATCTTTAGTGACTGTCAACTTGTGGTCAGCCAGGTGAATAAAAACTTTGAGGCGAAAGACCTCTCTATGACCATGTATCATGACAAGGCAAAGATGCTACTCCACCATTTCCAGGCCTACGAGATCACCAAAATTCCCAGATCCGACAATAGCCATGTCGATGCTCTAGCAAGATTAGCCTCATCCATCGATGACAAGATTGGTCGAAGTGTCCCAGTAGAGCTATTGGATGTGCCAAGCACGCAAGAATGGCAGGTTAATGTCATCAGCACTAATCCAAGGCATCGAACAATGAGGCAGAATATGCGGCCTTCCTAGCTGGTCTTCGCCACGCGAAGGACATGGGAGCCAACCAAATCCAGATATTTAGTGACTTTCAACTTGTGGTCAGCCAGGTGATTAAAAACTTTGAGGCGAAAGACCTCTCTATGACCTTGTATCATGACAAGGCAAAGATGCTCCTCCACCATTTCCAGGCCTACGAGATCACCAAAATTCCCAGATCCGACAATAGCCATGCCGATGCTCTAGCAAGATTAGCCTCATCCATCGATGACAAGATTGGTCGAAGTGTCCCAGTAGAGCTACTGCATGTGCCAAGCACGCAAGAATGGCAGATTAATGTCATCAGCACTAATCCAAACTAGATGGATCCCATCATCAAATTCCTCAGGGATGAAGAACTTCTAACAAACAAGAATGAGGCCAAGTGTACCAAATTCCAAGCGGCTCGCTACACCATTGTCCATGGTCATCGGTACAAACGAGGATTCATTCTTCCACTACGCAAGTGCCTACCACCGGACCGGGGCCAGGTTGTGCTTAAATAAATCCACAAAGGCATATGTGGCAATCATTCAGGAACTAGATCTCTCACCCACAAGGCTTTTCGACAAGGCTACTACTGGCCATCAATGAAGGCAGATTCATTCATCCTAACTCAACAATGTGATAAGTGCCAAGACTGTGCTCCCAAACTACACTTGCTTGCAGAAAAACTCACCCCCATGCTTAGTCCTTGGCCTTTCTCACAAAAAGGACTAGAGTTGATTGGACCAATGCCAAGGGGCAAGGGTGGCGTAGTACACGCTGTTGTGGCCGTAGACTACTTCACCAAGTGGGTAGAAGCAAAATCACTTGCAATAGTCAGACCCACCTAAATCAAGACCTTCGTCTACCAGAACATCACCTGCCGCTTTGGCATACCACAAACCATTGTCACAGATAATGGGAAACAATTCAATTGCACTTGCTTCTGGTCATTCTGTAAAGTATACTGTATTGCTGTCTGCTTCGTTTCTGTTGCCCATCCGCAAGCTAATGGTCAAGTAGAAGCTGTGAACAAGATCATAAAATACAACCTCAAGACCTGCTTGGATGAGAATAAGAAGGGAGCCTGGTCTGACATCCTACCAAACGTCCTATGGTCTTACCGAAAATCATACAGAACATCAACTAATGAAGCACCATTCGCCATGGAATTCAGTATTGAGGCCATGGTACCAGTAGAAATTGGTAAAACCTCCTACCGGGTGATCTGCTACGACCCTGATGAAAACAACAAGCTTCTCACTCTCAACATTGATCTACTGGTGGATACTCAACATGGCCTGCCAACAGAGGGTTGCATGCTACTATGATTCCAGAGTTTGATCGCGAAGTTTCAAGGTGGTAGACTGGGTTCTCAGGAAGATCAGTTCGGCAACCAAGGATCGAGCTGACATGACACTCGACACAAGGTGGGAAGGACCCTACCAGGTCACTAAGGTCTGCCGACCAACTACATATGAGTTGCAATCACCAAACGACAAACCACTACCCTACCCCTGGAATGCATATCACCTGCAATATTATTACAAGTGAAGCCTAGTCTTCCTTAAAATTTTCTACGGCTCATGCCGATCAGTATTAGTATGCTATCAATGAATACTCATTATTTTATCCATCAAAATTTACTGTTGTATTGTCAAATTTATTTTGGTCGGATGCGTGTTCAGACACCGACCGATCGGCACCCACGTCTATCGGCCCCCAACTTGGAAACACTTTAAACACATGGACCTGCCCTACATGAAACATAGTGATCGTTCCTAGTTGTAGCTCAACTACCGATCTCACTTAAGTTCTTTGATTACACATGATGATTTCCAATTACTTCATTAAAGTCCCACTAGGCCTCACTAGTCGACAATATGCAAAACTACAGCATACACAAATTCTCAATGGCCAGCCGACCAGCCAACAATTGAAAGCAACTTGAAATGTATGTATGCAAACAATCAGTCGGCATATGACCATCACAAAGTTGAAGAAATATTAATTCATTCAACGCAATTGTAACTTGTTCAGACAGTGTACAAGGGGCCTACCTCAGGGGAATCTAACATACAAAACACTAAAGATGAAGGCAAATGGAGGTGCAAACAAGATCAATCTTCAATACCGAGCTCTTCATCAGTCGGCTCTTCTTCCTGAGGCGTACCGACGACCAGGGTTTGATCAACGGGCTCAAACACCGGGCCAGTCAGCTTAACATCGTAGAAGATCTGCTCAGCCAACTGTTCGGCTGTATGCTCGGCCGCAAAACCATCGTGACGAGAGGGAAGCTTGAATGACCGTCTGAGCACAGGAGCCTCGTCGGGCCATGAAAACATAATCGGCAAGAATTGGTTAATGAAGAGGGCCTTCTGCATGACCTCATCCTCCACTTGACCTAGTTGGACGTCTACATGGTGCACAAACTTGGTCGACCCCTTGTACTCGGCCACCGCTTGGGCACACGTACCAGCTATGTCGGCTTAGGTCGGTTCGAGTGCATTCTCTAGGTCCGACATTTCTCGACAGCCTTCACCTGCTCCTGGAATGTTTTGTTCTCCCAGATGAGGTCGGCACACCTTTTCCAGGCTCGCTCGGCATCCTATTCATTTTGCTTCAAGCGCTCGACCCTCTCCTTCAGCTAGACCTTCTCTTCCTCCAGCCGCTCAGCCTGCCTCGCCGCCTTCTGAAGGGTCGAGAAAACCTCCCCAAAGTACTGCAGACCATGAAACACTTTAGTTAGAAAGTGTAAATATACAAAACATAGAGGAGAACTAACTGAACACTTACATGAGCACCCTCGACCAGATGTTTGGCGCACCGATCAGAAAGGGAGGTTGAGCTCATCTCCCCAATCTCGGTCAATTCCTTCTGATTGCCCAAAATGAGGTCGTTGACAACCGGCACCATGGTCGGATGCATGCACTCCGACACACTCGGCCATGTGGTGACAACAACCGAAGTCTGGACTACATCGGGAGCATCACCAAGATTAGAAAAGAAGGACTTCAACCCAAGGTTGAAGATCGACCGGTGCAAAGGTTTGAGGACTTTCCGAGGAGGGAGGGGTAGAGCAAGCTTCTAGGTCACGACCTCCCTGGCCTTTTCCAGTGCGTTCACTTCCTCTTGCCTATTTTCTACCGAGCTTCGTCGGCGTCCTAAGGATTCTTGTAGCAACCCGGAATTTCAATTATTGGATTTACGTAAATTATTTATGTAAATGACGATTTTACCCTTGGTTGTTAAGGGCGTGGAAATCAAATTTTGTTTCGGAACATTTTAGGTGGTGTTTTGAATACCGTTGCGTAGGTCTCGAACTCACGAGTTCGTAGACAGGCGGCACGTGGAAAATGGAGTTCGTGTACGAAAGTTACGGGTCTAGTTATGAAAGGGCATTTTGCTAAATTTGGCTTGGGAGTAGATATTTTTAACCCCCAAAACCTTTACTTCATCTTCATTTCATCAATTCATTATCATCATCCTCATTTTCTCTCTGTGAAACACACACCCACATCGAACCCGTGAGAAAACACCCCAAAACCCACAAAGTCAACTTTTGATTCAAGGCTTTAACTTCCATTTTTTATCCACTAATCGTATTCTACTCCTTTCCACGAGCACAACCGTACCAACCATCGAAGGAGAGGACCATGGGGGAAGCCGACCCGAGTATAGGAAGTTTCGGATCTTCCGATCGATGTTTCGGCTTACACAGGTACGTGTTTGTGGTTTTGAGGTCATATTTGGATTCTTGGGTTTGAGTAGATAGATTTAGACATAAAATTTGTGAAAAATGGTTGAGTTTTGAGGAAGTTATGAAAGCTTGAAGTTTCTGTCGGAAATGGGGGATTCCGGCGAAACCAGACGGTGGCGCCAGCAGCCGGTCGTCTTCTCCGGCGAGTCACCAGTGACTGATCGGGTCAAGTGAACCGGTCGGGTCGAGTTGAACCGGTCGGGTTAAGTGAACCGGTCGGGTCGAGTTGAACCGGTCAGGTTAAGTGAACCGGTAAGGTTGAGTGAACCAGTCGGGTTGAGCTGGATCTGGTCAGGCCGATTTGGACCGGTCCAGGAGCGTGGGTACTGTAGCAGGCACGTGACCCGCGCGTGAGGGCGCGTGGCGGCGTGTGGGCACGTGTTCCGACCTTCCGTCGGCACGTGGCGGTGCGTGTGGCCGAGTCTGAGGTCACCGTGGCCCGTGACAGCTAGTTTTGACGTTCCGGATCTGTTTGCGTAGGTTTTGGGTCGATCGGACGTCATTTAGGGGTTGTTTTGGGCATTTGAAGTTGCTGCATTTTCTAGGCCAGCATAGGTAGACCTCCCGGGGTTTAGGTGGTTTATATTTAAGGTTCTTATTATTAGCTGGTAATCCCGATTATTAATTTGGACAGGCGATACTGCTCCAGGAACTTCAGGGGAGCGTACAATTCGGGATTGAGCTTGCTTGGACAGGTTTGTGAGTGGACTTTTGGTTTATAAACTATAATGCATGCATAAATGTATCTTTGATTTAAATACTGTCATGTATAGGTGCAATGAATTTCTGGAATTTAGAAATGATGTTGGACACATGTTTTCTAATATTTCAGTGAAAGTGTGTTTTGAGAAATGGCCTGGTTTTTGTAATCGATTTTGATATCGTTTTGACGTGGTAACTATTTGAGCCTGTGATTTGAGTTTAGACCTGTAATTATGATATTAGTGGTTTTGGTCATAAAATGACTTTTCAAAGAATTTGGCTTAGTTCAAGAAACAAAGATTTCAAAACACGAATTTGGTTTTCACTGGTTATCTATCCCGATGGTTACAATTACTCAGACTAGTGTTGAGGGGTTTTGCTCCGCTGGTTGTTCAGGGCTCCGACTTTGGTGTTGAGGGGTCTTGCTCCACCGGGTCGCGAGGCTGTCTACGCGTAGTACAGGCCAGCACACCTCAAGGGATACCCTGGTGGCTAGTCGATATGTCAGGAACAGTGGATTTGAGATATTATGTGTTCAGGTGGAATTAAATGATTTTTAACTTCTTTGAAGAGAGTTTTCAAACCAAACTGTGGACCACGAGGTATTTTCATTATACAGATTTTATGTGAGTCCAACTAAGTGGTTTTAAAGAGAAATGGAATTCCGATGGTTTCAAATAATGTTTTTATCATAAACTGTTTTATGTGATGCATGCATGGTTTTATTCGTGGAGGGGGGAAATGTAAGATTTCCTCGAAAAAGGATTTATAAATGATTATTTTTGTCCACTCACATCTTTGTGTTTTAAATCCCCTCCAGGCTGTTGAGTTGAGTTGACGTGGACATATTCTGAGGCGGAGGCAATAGTTTTACCAGGACCGCTTATGAGGCTGACCGCGAAGAGCGTCTTCGGCAGCCGAAGGATGCACCTACTCCGTTCAATATTGGACAGCCGACGCCGAATTTCCTCACACTTCTCTTCTTCGGCAATCAAGCAGCCACCTTTGAATCCACCTATGAACACACACAACCGATCATGAATACTGTAATGGCCGATCAACAATAAGTTAGCATTAACACGACTCCTAAGTCTAAAATGGTAGTCGACCTTAACCACCTTCCGACTGAAAGAAGGGAATGATCCACCTCTTGAACTTGCTCATCTCCCCCTCCCATGGGCCAGACACCCAGCAGTATCGATGCTTCCAATTTTTCTAGCACGACGGGTTGTCTGTGATGAACGCCTCATTGTTCTTCTTCCTGACACATTCTATCTGGAACCACCCAGGTCCATACTGTTGCCTCCTGAACTTATACAAGTAGCACAGCTGACACCAGCTCGGCCCCCCCTTATTGTACAGTCGGGAGGCCGTGTAGAGGCTGATCAAGGTGATCCAGCCGTTCACATTCAGTTGACCGAATGCAATTTGTGCCAGAGCAATAATATCTTGCAACCATGGATGGAGGGGTAGATGAACACGGTGTTCGAATGAATCTATATAGAACAGAATTGACCCCTTTGGAGGCTAACTCGACATAGCACCAAGTGGGGGAATGGTGAAGACAATGTTGGTTGGCACATTGCACAGGTCCCTAAACTTATCTAGGTCGGCCTCCTTCAAGGTAGTCACCTCATGATCTACGGCCCATGGAGAGTTATTCAGAAGGATGGTCATGCGTATTGGCTCAGCCTCCTCTACCACCTTTTCTTCCTCGACCGCCTTCTCTATGTCCTTTTCCTCCTCCTTGGTCCCCTCAGCCTTAGCCTCTTCTTCCATTTGTTCGACCTCGGATTCTTCAAGCTTGATAATTGGAGGCTTAGACGACAACAGCTCATTCACATTCCCCTCAGTATCACATGTAGCCGCATCCTTAAATAGCTCTGAAATACTATCGGTGGCCGACGAGGATCCATGGCTCGTCCCACCACTAGTTGACGAGGACCCACTAGAGGATGTTGACTCATTCGACCTACTCGATGCATCATCTGCCGAGTAGGACGCTGCTTCACCTCCAAAAGTTTGAGGGGATCTTTCCCTAGATCCGTTAGTTGACCTTGACTCTGACATCTAGAAATGAAGGCGAGACTACACTATACATCAACCTATCCTATTGCAAAAAGGGAAGAGCAAAATGAAAGAAGAAATTTTACCTTTACTCGGACGTAAATCTGGTCGGACACAATTTGCTTGGCTTGTAGTCGGCTAGAAGATATGATCGGACGCTCATTTGTTGTGCTCAGATGTTGATCTTGGTCTGTCACAATGAGAGATCTCAGAAAAGTACGCTCAAATGAACCGCACCCACTTATATAGACCTCCTTGTAACAGTCTGATTACGCCTCCTCGATTCGTGCACCCACTAAGCAGTCATTAAGACCAATGATCCAACAAAACAACCAAAGTTTGCGTTGATCGGCACGCCTTCAGAGGCGACCGATCTATCACATCATTCGAAATTCCCTCTTAGAGATCGTGCTGATCGACAAGCCCACCTACAGCGACCAATTTCTCGCATCGTCTGAGGTTACCTCTCAGAGATCGCGCTGATCGGCAAGCCTTCAGAGCCAACCGATCTGTCGCATATTTCGAGGTTCCATCTCAGAGATAGCGCTGATCGGCAAGCCCCCTTACGGTGATTGATTTTTTGCATCATTCGAGGCTCCCTCTCAGAGATCGCGCTGATCGGTAAACCTTTAGAGGCGACCACTCTATCACATCATTCGAGGTTCCTACTAATAGATCGCGTTGATTGGTAAGCCTTAAGAGGAGACCGATCTGTAGCATCATCCGAGGTTCCCTCTCAGAGATCGCGCTGATCGGCAAGCCCACCTACAGTGATCGATCGGTGGCATTATTCGAGGTTCTCTCTCAAAGATCGCGATGATCGGCAAGCCCACCTACGGCGTCCGATCTGTCGTATCATTCGAGGTTCCCTCTCAGATATCGCGCTGATCGGTAAGCCCACTAGCAGCGACCAATCTGTCGCATCATTTGAGGTTCCATCACAGAGATCACGCTGTTCAGAAATTTCACCTGCGGCGACCAATCTATCGCATCATTCGAGGTTCCCTCACAGATATTACACCGATTAGCAAGCCCACTTGCGGCGACTGATCTGTCGCATCATTGAAGGTTCTCTCGGGGGATTAAGTCAAACTTCCTCACCCAAGGACTAGGGGGACTACAGGGTATAGCCCTAATGGTTGGACTACAAGGTCTCCACGAGAGATACAATTCCTCGACCGTTATAGGGAGAAAAAATTTTGAACGTTGAAGGGAAAAATAATTTTTGCATTCAAGAGAAAAAGAAAAAACTTGGAATTGAGTTAGAAAGTGTGATTTGTTGCAATTTCAAAAATTATAAGTGTAGTCACAAATGTTCAAAACATGTGAAATTGCTTAGAAGTTAGTGTGTAAAGTTCAAGGAGATTCAAGTTCAAGTCATGACACTTCATGCCTTGGTACCACCTAAGTTCTTTGCAATCCTTATCCTTTGTTCTTTAACCCTAAGCCTGACCTCATTACAACCCTTAATTGAAGACCTAACGGATCTTATGGGCAATCATGCTTGGAGTTGAGGTATGTATCGACATTCTTAATTTTTAATTCCTTTCATGAGATCTATTTTGAGAAATTATCGTTCTTTCATTGAATATTCATATGTGATTATACTTTGATTTCCTTTACATAACTTCCATTACATATGCTTGATAAGAGTGTAAGCCTAGGATTCGAGTGAAAATTGAGAGTTGCCTAGTGAGGATTAGAGTCGAGGCGAAATCTTTCTAAGGCGTTTAGATGTAATTATCTTTAAGCTTGATTACTTGAAGTTTTGGCATTCACACCTAACACATGATATATTACAGTTTATGGCATTTCCTTAGTATAGCAAAGCATGATAGACTTACATTGATTATTATTAATTTTCTTAAGAGTTGTGTTTTTAAGTTCTTTAGTTGTTAAGTAAAACGTTTGTGGGTATCGCAACTGGTAAGCCCGCAGGAGACAAAACTCCTCCTACTAAGGACACCAAGGGGTTTAAATGTTCTATCTTAAGTACGATTGAGTTTTTATTTTAGTTTTTAGTTTTTATTTTGTGTTTTGCTCAAGGACTAGCAAAAGATAGGTTTGGCGGTATTTGTTAGGTCATAATTAATACATATTTTATCCATGATTTAATTACCCTTTTACTTTTTGTTGTGATAATATTTCATGATACGAAACTGGATAAAATAATCTATTTTATGAGACATGTAGATTTATAAAGATGATTGAATTGTGAAAATAACGGAAAACAAATCACTCAATTTGGAGTTGAAATAAAGAAGTTATAAAAGAATCAAAATCGAAGCCCGCAAGAAGCCCACAAGGTAGCGATCAACTTCAAAATCATCGCAAAATCAGCCCAAGGTCATCCCGTGGTCTATTCCGTGGGTTAGAATTCATTCCAAGATCATTTCAAGAACATTCTAAACATTACTTCAAGATCACGGGAAGCCCCCGGGACAGCCGGCGGGCCAGCCAAGACAGCTTGTGTTCACACCTTGTCTCCATATTGCAAAGGGATTTCAAGCCTATTTTTACTCCTTTAGTGTTTAGGAAAGGTGTTTAATTAGTTTTCTTAAATGTTTAGGAAACCTTTTCCTTATAGAATTCAATGTAAATTTCTATTTGTTTGAGGATTAATAGTTCTCCTATATTTGAGGTCATAGGATATTTTTAAAAGGGGGGAGAAAAAGAGGAAGAGATCACCACAATAAAATTTAGAGCGAAAACACTTGTCTTTTATTTTGTAGTTTCTTTTTAGGTTAGGGCTTCTTGAAGAGCTAGCCATGATTCTTCTTTTAATATGATTTTGGCCACTTGATTTATATTGCTATGAATGCTGAATAAGTTGGATTACTGAGCTTAATGAACTTAATTTATCTTTATGAGATTGGCCACCTTGTTTGCATATAATTATTGATGTAATTGCTTGACGGACCATCATATCATCTTGTGATTTGTTGCATCATGGGTAGGTGGAGGGACACCTATTTGTAATCTAAACTCATGACAACCTAGGATTTCACATTACAACCTAGGATTTCACATTACTTTTCTAGGGATAGACGTTCTAGGTGCACATCATGCGTAGGACATGCCAAGTAAGAGAGAATAACATGTGTGGAGTTAGCCAACCATCGAGACCTTTGCTTGGGCACTATATTCAGAGAGTTCATAGTAATTGAATCGAGAAAATCATGTTAGGAAGTAATTGTGATTAGTGGTGGATTGAGTGCCTTAACCTATTATTTTTATTATTTTCTTTATGTTAGTTCTTTTATTTGTTTATTTTTAATTATGTGTAAAACCCCCACCAACGTGTTGTGTTTGTTTTTATTTTCTATTTTTATTTTATCAAGTTTCTGAGTTAATTAATCAATCTAAGTAATTAAGTGGATTTAAAAGTTAAGAAAATTCCTTGTGGGATTCGACCCTTGCTTATTTGCTATACTATCTATTCGATTTGTGCACTTGACAGGTTAAACTGAATAGAATAGATATCATATTTATTGTGTTGTCTATTTTATCCAACACCCGGGTTATCATGATGACATGTACAATTAGACATGGTGTGGGTTCCAACTAGGTGAATTAAGGTGTTTCTGGTAAGTTGTGTACACACATATATATATATATATATATATATATATATATATATATTATGGATGGTCTTATGGTAAGTATGGTTTACCACAAGGTGGGTTTATCATAATTTTGCTTATTATTATTATCATCACTTTATTAGCGTGTTTACGCTTCAATATGGTTCTAATGTCCACCCATAATTGTTTGGTATGTTACCTCCAGGTTGTAGCGAGACAAGGCGCCGAGACTAGGAGGAGGCATCGCCTTCTGCTGCATTGTTGGTATAGGTTTGGGTTGGGTTGGATATGTAATTTAACCTAGTTTGCTCTGATTTTTTTATGGGTTAGTTGTTGAGATTTTGGCTGGCTTACTTGGATTTAGTTTATATGGAACGTTGGGTTAGCTTATTTGGTATTTGTATCATTCGTCTGACAGGTGGAAGACGGTTTGACCCAGCTACAGGGGAGACTCTGCCGAATTTTCGGTAGAATTCTAGTAGGGTCTTTATTGGGAGGGGTGCAGGGCTTCTCACGGATTTCGAAGTGGAATTCGGGAGGGGTCCTGTCATGCACGAAGTACAAAGAGAATTTAATGACATCACACTTCACCTAGAAAAGTGATGTGCAGTCCTAATTCTAAGAAGACTACTCACACATAATGATAAATAAAAGCATAATGTAATTCATAATATAATTAATAAAGCAAGCAAGAAAGAAAAAAATGGAGGAACCAAGGGCCACGCCGTGACAGCTTCAAGGACCTCCCTGCGTTCAACTCTCTCTCACTCTCTCAAAAAAACTAAAACTAATCTGCCAAACTGAAAAACTGAATTAAAAGACTAATCTTGGTGGCTAGGTTAATGGCTAGCTCTTCTCCTTTCATGTTTAGGTTCCCTTAAATAGGAGATTACTCCCCTACAATTTAGGAGATTATTTAGGACACCAACTTAATCAAATGAAGACTACAAAACTGCTCTCCTAGTTTGACAGGGACACAGCCCTAAAAGGTAGGGATTTTGGATTTCCTTGAGCGGCAAGGAAACCTTCAATGCGGCAAACCTTCTCCAATAAGGTTCTGGTACTTCTTGTGTGGCAAGGCAGTTTTTGAAAGTCTCTTAGCGTTTCTTGGACAACAAGATAAGGGCTGGGCCAACCCTAGACACCAATGACACGGCAAGACCTCATTTTGGGCTCCTAGGACCTCCATTTTGGGAAAGGTAAGTCCTAGGCATGTCCTGGGCATATTCAGCTAGACCAAACCACTTCTTTCAAACCTACATGATGTATCTAGATTGGTTATGGGCTTTGGCCTGATTGAAAGCTGGCAGAAAATTCGATGACACAATCTGGCTCAAATTAGCACATTCGGGACATCTCTTTTGGGGTAGAACAGGCCATGGACGAGTCTTGGCCAATTATGAGCAGACACTTTCATGTCATTAGCTTTAATATATAGTTCGAAGTTCAGTTCTCATCGTTGGCTCACTTGGTTCCATCGTTGGCTAGGTGAGGACTCATTTTGGCACAAAACGACACGTCTCAGGAGGAACCTGGCATGTCAAAGGACTTCGTCTGGGGAACCTGGCGCGTGAATTTGGGTTGCATCCTGCATGACCTGTGACTCGAACTTTGACTCGTCATGGTCTTGACCTCGATAGGACATATGGGGGACACGTCAGGGAAACGACCTGGGTTGGTACTTCGGAACATCTGGGACATGTCATGGACTTGTCTGAGACACCTTGAGGACTCCATCCTGTCCTATTTTGAGGTTCTTGGACTAGGATCTCAGTAGGAACCTGGGGATGTCTTGGGACACTAGGATCCGATTCTTCACATCTTTAGGACCCGATAATGAACTTGAGGCATCTCCTTCATTACAACTCCGAATTGAGCCATTCTTTTTGTATTGTTCTTAGAAATTACCTATCTTTCCAAATATACACAAGTCTCACAAGATTGATCATTTTCTACTATGGTTGAAACTCAATTAGTCCAAAGACAAGTAAAAGGGCCTAGAATGACATCTAAAAGATGCATAAATAATGACTGAACTAATAACCCTAAATCTATCTTTTGCTAGTCCCTGAGCAATACAAAGGAAAACAGAATTAACTAAAGTTAAAAGACTCCAACTTAATTAAGATAGGACATTTAAACTCCTAGGTGTTCCAAGTAGGATGAGTTTTGTCTCCTGAGGGTTATACCAGCACGATACCCACAAACGTTTTACTTAGACAGCTATAATGCTAGAAACAATACTTTTAACAAGTGAATAAGAATCAAAGTAAGTAAATATGCTTTGCAATACTAAAAGGGATGCTATAGCCATGAGTATCATGCGTCATGTGCAAGTGCCAAAATTTCAAGTGCTCATGTATAAAAAAAACTTCACCCAAGTGCTCTAGAAAGATTTCGCCTCGACTCTAATCCTCACTAGGAAACTCTCAATTCACACAAGATTCCTAGGCTTTTCACTCTTATCAAGCATATGTGATAGAGTTTATGTTATGGAATTCAAGTTTAATCACATATAATTACCAATGAAAGAATGGCACTTTACGGAAATTAAGAGCTCATTAAAAGAATTGAACTTTAAGAACATAGATACGTACCTTAATCCTCAACATAGCAATCCATAAGATCCGTTAGGTCTTCTATTTAGGTTCAATGGGGCTAAGCTTATGGGTAAAGAAGAAATGATTGAGATTCAAAGAACCTGAGGGTTGCCAAGGCATGAGAGCTCACTTCTTGAACTTAGAATTTCTTATCTGAATCCTTTCTTAAGGCCCACGGCACTTGACACTTCTTGATTGCTCATTTTTGAAGTTCTTATGAGTGCATTGGCTCACTTGGATCAATTCAATGTTTCTTAACTTCTTCTTTTTTCACTCTTTTTTTTTTTTCTTTATTTTTTCTTTTCTGATTTTTTTTCTTTCTTTGTTTTGTTTCTTTTTTCTTTTGAATTGACCCAAGATCATGCAATGATTTCCTCATTCCATGCAGAGCCTCCTTTGTAGAGCCTCCTTTGTAGAGCTTTTCACTCAACTTTCAAAATTTTGAACTTTCCCCACTTTGACAATGACGCCAACATCTTCAAATTGGGCATCACTTCTTTGATTCCTCATTCTCACCATGAATCTCATTTAAAGCAACCTTAACACAAAATTAAAGGGCATGGCTTGATCGAATGGTTGAGTATTTTTGGGGAGGTTATGCTTTGGGTGATGAAAGAAAAAGCTGAGTGTTTAGCTTCAAAATTGGCTTAGGGAGAACACAATAGGGTAAGATAGGGCCTTTAGGGGTTCAAGCACACATAGCCTACATCACTTCTTATGGCAAACCACACATCAAATCAAGAGTATCTATATGATGTTAGTTCTTTAAAATTCAATGCAAATATGACGTAATGAGATCAGCATTTACAAACATATCGAAGAGTGTTTAAGAGTAGAAACAATGTATATCCCTCTTAAAGAATGGCAATACGGCTCAAAAATCTCACAAGTAGTCTCCACTAATTTTCTAAAGTTCACTCAAATTCAGTTGTTTTGTTCACTTAATCACTTAAACATGGCATTGTGAAGTGGAAGTTATGAACTAACTGACTATGGCATGACTCTTAGTAGAACAAAGACATTTAACGTACCATGTTCATCCTTATTAACAAGGTAAACACTTATCTCTAGCAAACTTAAACTAACTTAAGAAGCTAACAAACAACTTCAGATTAAGATGAAAATTTTAACTTTTTTCATGGCCTTGAGTTCCTTGTTCAGTCATTATTTATGCATCATTTTGATGTCTTTATATGCCTCTCTTACATGTCTTTTGAATGCTTTCGTGCTATGAATAGTAAAAAATGATCAATCTTGTGAGACTTGAGTAGATTTGGAAAGATCAGTAAATTCTGAGAAGTACGCAAAAAAGAATGACTCAAATCGGAGTTCAAATGAAGGAGATGTCCTCATTTCAATATCAGGTCCTAAATTGGGTCCTAAGTGCGCCAGTGCGCCCTTTTTTGGGTCCTTGGCCAGGTACCTCAGATCATGCCATCCGGGTCCCAGACCTGTGTCTCATGACATCAAGTTCATGTCCTAGAAGTGTCAAGGTCATACCAGGATGTGTCCCACGACATACCACAAGGACACCCTCTTGAGTCTCAAGCGTGTTCCTACCAAGTCCCTGCCGAGCCCAGCGCATGATCCTAAACCCTGGTTCCTGTTTCGCCAGCGGTGGAACAAAGTTCCTCCTCTATGCTAAGCTTGATAACCTATGCGCCTAGCCTGAGCCAAGACGCGTTTCTACTTCACACATGGTGCGCCTCAACAGCGCAGTCCCAGGTTGTGCTGAAAATGCTTCCCTGGTCCTTTTTCCCAAAGAGATCCTTTGCACCTTATTTTAGGGCCGGAAGGTTCAGTAGAGGACCTGACCTGCAATTCAAAGTGAAAAAGAGAGACAAAACCCATAAATCTACAAGATACATCATTTGGAGGTGCTTGGAATGGTTTGTCTTGAGTGCATTGATCGATGACATTTTAAGTTCTCAAAAGTCCAAGTTTGAAGGTTTTGAGCCCAGAATCTTGCCCAACTATGTTCGAAGTGCTTAGGCTTGGCTCAGCCTAGTTCTTGACATCCAAGAAACATCTAGAAGATTCTAGAAGTTGCCTTGGAGTGCAAGAAATGTCAGAAGACTTATTGTACAGTATTGCCTCAAATCCTAGTCCAAGTCCAAGAAGGATTTCTCTTTTAAGTCCTTTTTGATATCCAATTAGAATAGTAGTTTTGAGGCAGTTTCTGATTAAGATTTTATCCAAAACTATCTCCTACATTGTAAAGGTTTAGAGACCTACAAAAAGGACCTTAGGGTTTGCGGGTAAGGATCTCTAGAAACCCTAGCTGCAATTTACATTGTAATTCAGCTTTTAAATTTAAACAGTTTTTAGTTTCTGCGTGTGAGAGAGTTGGACGTGGTGGTCTTCGGCTGTGTCTCATCTTCAATAATCTCCTATGTATCTTTACTTTTATTGCTTTTACTTTAATGAATTCAATTATGTTTTTTTCAATTTCAATTATGTGTGAGTAGTCTTTTTAGGATTAGGGCTGCTTGAAGCCCTAGCCATGTTAGTTCGTTAATTAGATTTTGGCTCTTTATTTTGATTTCTATGCATGCTGAATAATTTTGATTACTGCTTGAACTACCATTCTTTCATGCCTATGAGGTTAACTACCTTGTTTGCATAAATGATTGATGGAATTGCTTGACGGACCACTATATCATCTTGTAATTCAATAGCATCAAGAGGTTGAGGTTAAGAAACAATCTTGTAGTCGGAATTCATGACAACCTAGGCATGCACATCACTTTTCTAGGCTAGTGTAGTGTCATTAAATTCTCTTTGTACTTCATGCATCATCTTAAACGGTAGGTGATAGACGTTTTAGAGCACAGATCATGCTTAGAACATGCCAAGTAAGAGAGGATAATATATGTGGAGTGGGCCAACCATCGACACCTTTGCATGGGCACTTAATTCATAAGTTGAATAGTAATTAGGTCAAGCAAATCTGGTTAAGGACTATAATTCGTTAGGATGAATAGTAAACCTTAATTCGCCTTATTTTTGAACAAGTCCTCGAGGGATTGACTCTTGCTGTGTTACTATACTATTCTTATCGATTTGTACACTTGCAAGGATTTTATAACTGTTAGAATTAAATTGCATATTTCTTGTTCTCTAATTTTACCAACACGTTTTTGGCGCCGTTGCCGGGGACTTGTTCCTCAACGGTGTCCATTTAGTTTGGATTTATTAACTTAGTTTTTCTTTACTCGTTTAGGTACTTTGTTTATATCATCAAGAGGATCTGTCTAAGGATCTCTGCACGGATCAAGCACCCCACCATCATCTAGAGGATCTTCTGTTCACGGCTCACCACCACCTAGCCCAAGAAGGATGGCGGATGCAAGGGATGGGCAGGAAAGAGACCGGGTCCTTGTGCCTAACCCAGCCCAACAACTCCTTAGGGATTTTGCAATTCCTCATGTTTAGAGGATCAATTTCCCATTGTGTTTCCAGAGTCCACGGTGGCCAATTTTGAGTTATAGTCTGGAACCATTCACATGTTACCAACATTCCATGGACTTTCGGGAGAAGACCCACACTTACACATTAAGGAATTCGTTGAAGTCTGCTCAACTTTGTGCATCAACGGCATGACAGAGGCTGAAATTCGACTAAGGCTTTTTCACTTTAGCCTTAAGGATCGTGCTAAGGCATGATTTCACTCTTTGGCGCCAGCTTCAATCCACCCATGGAGGGACTTGTCGTCGAAATTTCTAACACCATATTACCCTGTGGCCAAGACAAATGAGTTGAAGGCAAAAATCATGGATCCATGGCAAGGGGTTGACGAACCATTCTTTGAATTTTGGGAGCGCTCCAATCAGATGTTAAGGGCGTGCCCTCACCACAACATCGATGAGCATCACTTGATGTTGTTCTTTTACGGAGTATTGAAAAACAACAACCGCACCATGGTGAACTCTCAATCCCAAGGAATTCTAGATTGCACAGCCACAGAGGCAAGGACGGCGTTTGAGAACATAGCGCAAATGGAGAAGCAATTTAGCTACAGAGGTCATTACTCTAAGGCTACAAGTGAGGTGTACACAAATTGCAAGGATGACGCCATTGCTTAACTAACGGAAATGGTGAAGAAGCTCTGAAATGAGAAGGCTCGAATAGTTCAAGTGTGTGACGTGTGCTCTATCCAAGGCCACACGTTCCAAGACTACCCACTAGCGGAAGACACCAGTTTTGCTGGAGTTTCAATAATAATTCACGACCCCGGAATGACCCATATTCAAACACTTACCATCCGGGGTGGAAAAGTCATCCAAACGTCCGCTGGAGCAATAATCAAACTGTCGAAAATACTTTGCCGCCCCCTGGATTTCAGCAGCAAGCCACAGCCCCTCAAGTGAACCCTCATGGCCCTTCATCAAATCAGAGTGGCGGAAGCAAGTCTTTGGAGGATGCCCTCAATACCATGGCTCAATCGAACATCCAATTCATGGAATTCATTCAAGACAGCCGAAGTCATATGGCAAAGACGGATAATGCAATTGCAAACTTAGACCATCAAATGGGACAAATTTCCAATCAATTGAATTAGCGGGAACAAGGGAGGTTTCCAAGCCAAGTAATGGTGAATCCAAAGGGGACTTCAAAATCCAAGTGCAAATGTTATCACTTTGCGCAGTGGAATGTAGATCCAAGGACTTTACTATGATGCCTATGACGATGAGACTGAAGAGAATAAGGAGTATAAGAGATTACCCGTGGCCCCCACAAGGTCCAAATCTGCCATGACACCACCTGAGGTCAAGCCGCAGCATTGGGCCAATATTTCACCTCAACCGCAAAACCCTAATGCATCTCAGCCCTTGCCTAATGTCACGCTACAACACCTGGCCCACATTGCATCCCAGGACTCACCAAGTACCTTGCCGCAGACCTGGACCCAGACCCTGCCCAGGCACCTCAGCAAGCCATGCCTTATTGCATGTCATAGACTTGGGACCAAACCATGCAGCAGAATGTTCGGCTGCACCTACCAAGCACACTGGGGAAAAACAGCAAGCAGGGACTTAAACTTACTGCAAAAATGAGAATAGGACCAGCGCCGAGAGCCTTGTCCAGTGAGCCACCGAGAATCATGCCCCATGTCTTACCGTAAGACATGCCAGATGCTGTGCTAGGAGCCCTGCCGCAGGCGCATACCAGCGCACCTGAGGACCCAATTATGTGCCAACCTACGCCCAATAGCGCAGATCTGCATCACACTACGCGTAACCACCAGGATCTGGCCACAGCTGCCATCCAGTCTGCTCCCAATGCCAAGACCACGGTCTTAAGTCCCAAGGCCAATTCGCAGCACCCAAATAATTCTAACTCTAAAACTCAAAATTCAAATCTGAAAATAACTAAAATAGTGACATTGGAGTTAGATAATGACATTGACTTGCCCTTTCCTCGTAGGTTTCAAAACAAGAACAAGGAAAATGAGGAGTTCGAGGAGGAGATGGAGCGCCTGCTGCAAAAGCTTGAGATCACATTGCCATTCCATAAACTCGTGAAGCATATGCCGATCTTTGATAAACTTTTGAAGGACTTAGTTTCTGGAAAGCGTGGGGCTGAGCCAAAAATCACCATAGACATCAATTCAGCCACTCTCAATGCTTTACATGGCGTGCCACCCAAGGTTGACGACCCAGGTCCTCCATCACTCCCATGTACCATCAAAGAAAAATGATTTAACCATTTTCTTTGTGATTCAGGGGCGGTAATAAGCATTATGCCCTACCATGTGTTTAAATCTTTAAAATTAGGGCAATTAAAACCTACTGAGCTTTGCATTAAATTAGCTGATTCCTCTATAACTGGTCTAATGAGTATGATTGAGGATGTTAGTGTGCAAATAGGGGATGTTAGCATTGCAGCAGATTTCTATGTTAAAGGATGGAGAAGCCGATCCAAACGACGATCCACCATTGATTTTTGGCAGACCCCTTCTAGCCACCGTGGATTGTGACATCAATATCAAAAGAGGGACAGTGGCTATCAAGGTTTGGGAGACGCTGCGAACTTTCAACAACCATGATATTATTCAGTAACCTGCTGAACCCATTATTGATTTTTCCTTAGAACGAACAGATCATTTGTTTCATGAAAAAATAGCAGGGTCATGCATTAAAGAGTTGCTTGACAAGAATACCACACGGCCTCCAGAAGAACATGAGGGTCACGAGACGTCCAGGTTCATCTTTCCCTAAGCCGTGTCCTATCTAACCGATGATCCAAATGATGACCTTCCACTAACGGACAAGGACCCTTGTCCTTCCATTAAGGAACCTCCACCATTTCCATGGAGTCCGCAGCCACCATGGCATGCAAGGGCTGCCCACACACTTCAATCAACAAATGACCTTCACATTCAACTAGCGCCAAACATCTGGCATGACAGCCCCTTGCCCAGATGTTAAATAAAGTGCTCCCAGGAGGAAACCTAGCCATGGTTTGTATTTCTCTCTTCCTTCGTTGTTTCTGCCCTTTATATCTCTCAAACCTTTGTTCTGTTGTCATGCATATTGCTTATCACATTGAGGACAATGTTCAGTTTAGGGTTGGGGGTGTGGATTGAATTTTTGCATATAGAAACAAGTAGGTTTAGGGGTGACACACAACCAGAACTTGTGAATATCAGTTTCTATTTTAATTTGTTTAGTTAAGTGTTAATAATGATAGTATTATAACTTGTTAAAAGGGATGTACATGCTAAGTTAACTATCTTTGTCTTACTAAGAGTCATGTCATGGTCAAGTAGTTCATAATATGCACTTCAAAATGCCTTGTTTTAATTGATTAAGTGAACAAAACAACTGAATTTGAGAGAACTTTATAAATTAGTAGAGACTTCCCTGTGAGATTTTTGAGCCTAATTGCCATTCTTTCTGAGGGATATACCTGTTTCTACTCTTAAACACTCATCACTTTTGTTCTTACTTGCTAATCTCATTACATCATATTTGGATTGAATTTTAAAAAACTAACATCATATAGATGCTCTTAATTTTTCCATAAGAAGTGATGGAGGCTATGTGTGCTTTAACCTCTAAAGGCCTTATCCTACCCAATTGCAGGATCCCTAAGCCAATTTTGAAGCCAAACACTCAGCCTTTTCTTTCATCACCCAAAGTATAACCTCACCACAATACTTAGCCATTCATGAAAGCCATACCCTATAACCGAAGTTTGTGCTAAGGTTGCCCCAAATGAGATTTCTGGTGAGAATGAGAAGTGAAAGAAAATGCTGCCCAATTCCAAGGACAATGGCGTGAATTGAAAGTTCAAAAGTTTAAAGAAAAGCTTACAGATGGCAAGCTGCAAGAAACTTTGAGGAATCATTGCATGATCTTGGTTCAATTCAATTCAAAAGAAAGAAAGAAAAACGAAAAAATTATAAAAGAAAGAAACGTTGAAAAGAACAAAAAAAAAAAGTGAAAAACAAAGTGAATTGAGCCAAGAGCCTCGAAAGAAGCCATCAAGAAAGCACAATGCCGTGGATCTTAAGCAAGGATTCAGTTCAGAAATTTCACGATCAGGTCATGACTTCTCATGTCTTGGCACAACTCAGGTTCTTTGACCCCATCCTTCCTTTCTAAACCCTGAAGCTTAGCCCCGTTACAACCTAAAAAGGAAGACCTAACTGATCTTATGGACAATCATGCGGAGGATTAAAGCTCAATTCTTTTCATGAGATCTTTATTTCCATAAAGTGTTGTTCTTCATTGTTACTCATATGTTATTAAATTTGAACTTCATAACATAAACTCATCACATATGCTTGAAAAGAGTGAAAGCCTTGGATTCTTGTGCGAATTGAGAGTTGCCAAGTGAGGATTAGAGTCGAGGCAAAATCTTTCTAGGGCACTTAGATGAAGTTGTTCTCAAACATGATCACTTGAAATTTTGGCACGTAAACATTACACCTGCACATGACACTCACGGCTATGGCATCCCTTTTAGTTCTACAAAGCATGACTACTTACTTTGGTTCCTATCAGCTTGTTAAAAGTACTAATTCTAGCTTTGTAGTTGTCTAAGTAAAACGTTTGTGGATATCGTGCTGCTATAACCCTCACGAGACAAATGTAAGGACCCTTCCCGAATTTCGCCTCAAAATCCGCGAAAAGCCCTTATCCCGTCTGACAGCTCTTTTTTCCTCAAAAATTTAATACCAGGAATACCCTTTATCCTTAAATATATTTAGTAAACCTTACATGGTTCCCGACAGAACCTCTGTACTTACTTACCACACCTACCTATCAGACACAGGATAGCTTACAGGTCAAAGCCAAGACCTCGAAATAGTGGTGGTCCAAAAGTAAGATGCTCTTACACCAATTGTCAGTAGGTCAGATACTACTGAAGCCCTACTGGAATCACACAAGATAACTAACTAGTCAGCCACTTGTGAACCGTCCCTAACTCGTCACTCTGGGTCACCGCCCACACCAACCCACTCACCCGGATGACGAACGAACCAAACTTGGTTGAATTGAGTCTCACCGACTCGCCTCGAGTCAAACTCGATATCCCTGCTCCTCCAGAGCACCCCAAGTGGTAACTTGTTATCCCGGCTCGTCCTGATCCCCCGAGTGATAACTCAATATCCCTGATCCTCCAGAGCTACCTTAGACCTCAATGATATGGCAGAGAAAGATCCCTCGAACACCAACATTGGAGAACCCCTCGACAATCTGGCGGAGACATACCCTCTAACGCCAATCGAAGAACCCTCAATAATGTAGCAGAGAAAAACACCCTCCCTGCCAATCATCGGAGAATCCCATGGTATAACCCAATACCTAGAAATATGCATACCCATGAAATCCTGGAACCCTAGTTCGTTCATAGCGTGAATAAAATACCAAATCATGGACGCTCTAGCCCCAAGGAATTCTTGACACAATATTGACCCAACTACCTTGACCTCTCGAGCTCAAAACCCGCTCCATGGTCAACCGTTACCGCTGGAATTGCCCAATCGGGGCTCTAAACAAACTCCTATGGCCTCGAAACCATCAAAATCAGATCCAGAAAGTCTCAAAACCCTAGCCACGCGTTGCCAGGACCCCGGAATTGGCTCCACGGGCCGCCACGCGCCGACGGAAGGTCGGAACACGCTCAACGCACCGCCACGCACCAGCACGTGCCGTCACACACTGCTACAGTAACCCACTCGCCTAGATTAATCCAACCCAGCCCAACTCAGCCTGACCCTGTCCAGCCCGACCCGATCAGTCCAACTCGACTCAACCAGTCCAATTAACCCGATCGATCCACTCGACCCAATCGATCCACTCGACCCGATCGATCCGCTCGACCCGACCGATCACTAGAGTCTCGCCAGAGAAGATGGCTACGCCGCCGCACAACCGCCGTCCACCTCGCCCAAAATCCCCATTTTCGTCTAGCTTCCAACTTCATCGTTTCTTGATCGATTTTCATGATCCACACATGTAAATTCATCTATTTTTCACCAGGAATCCGAATATGAGGTCAAAGTTCCGAGATCGTCCCTCCTCCGTCCGTCGTCTACAGCGGTGCTCCCACCTCGATAGTGACCCCAAAACACTAGCGGAATCCCGGGGAAGACTCTCCCGGCCTTGGTTTCGGTCAAGAGGGACCAAAATCCTTCCGATGAGAAAAAGGGGTTTTGGTATTCGCACGGAGAGAATCAGGTAGGAGAGAGAGAGACTGAAATGGACCAATCTCCCGAAGAGAGAGAAAAATATCCTATTTATAGTTCCAACTTTTCCAAAATTACCAAACTGCCCCTGAAGCTTCTAGACTCGTAACGATCTCACTGGGTCTCCGTTTTTCGCATGCCACCTATCTACGAACTCGTGAGTACGAAACGTAAGCAATGACCCAAGAAAAATACCCAAAAGCACTGCTAGTCAAAAAGTGACTTCCGAACCCATCCAAAATCGAGGGTAAAACTGTCCAATTCTCAAATTAATTTAATTTCTGGTCTAGGTCGTTACAACAAAACTCCTCCTACTAGGTGAACCTAGGGGTTTAAATGTTCTATCTTAACTAAGATCGTGTATTTTTATTTTCTTTAAGTTTGTTTTGCTCAGGGACTAGCAAAAGATAGGTTTGGGGGTATTTGTTCAGTCATTATTTATGCATCATTTTGATGTCTTTATATGCCTCTCTTACATGTCTTTTGAATGATTTCGTGCCATCAATAGTAGAAAATTATCAATCTTGTGAGACTTGTGCAGATTTGGAAAGATAGGTAAATTCTGAGAAGAACGTAAAAACAATTACTCAAATCGGAGTTCAGATGATGGAGATGTCCTCATTTCAATATTAGGTCTTGAACTGGACCCTGAGTGCGCTAGTACTGGCTCCCTATTTTGGGTCCTGAACTGGGTCCCTATTTTGGGTCCTTGGCCAGGTACCTCAGATCACTCCATCCGGGTCCCAGACCTGTGTCTCATGACATCAAGTTCATGTCCTAGAAGTACCAAGGTCGTACCAGGTTGTGTCTCGCGATATTCCCCAAGGACACCCTCTCGAGTCCTAGGCATGTTCCTGCCAAGTCCCTGCCGAACCCAGCGCATGCGCCTACATCCTAGTTCCTGTTCCGCCAGCGGTGGAACAAAGTTCCTCCTCTGTGCTAAGCCTGACAACCTATGCACCTTGCCTGAGCCATGACGCGATTCTACTACACCCATGGCGTGCCTGAACAACACAGAAGAGGCCCTGACTTGCAATTCAATCAAAAAAAGCGAGACAAAGCCCAGAACTATACTAGATACATCATTTGGAAGTGCTTGGAATGGTTTGTCTCGAGTGGATTGATCAATGACATTTTAAGTTCTCAAAACTCCAAGTTTGAAGGTTTTGAGTCCAGAGACTGGCCCAGCTATGTTCGAAGTGCTTAGGTTTGGCTCAACCCAGTTCTTGACGTCCAAGTAACATCCTAAAGATTCCAGAAGTTGCCTTGGAGTGCAAGAAAGCTCAGAAGACTTACTGTACAGTATTGCCGCAAATCCTAGTCCAAGTCCAAGAAGGATTTCTCTTTTCAGTCCTTTTTTATTTCTAAATAGAATAGGAGTTTTGATTCAGTTTTTTATTAGGATTTTATCCAAAACTATCTCCTACACTGTAAAGGTTTAGAGGCCTATAAAAAGGACCTTAGGGTTTGCGGGTAAGGATCTCTAGACATCCTAGCTGCAATTTACATTGTAATTCATCTTTTAAATTTAAACAATATTTAGTTTCTGCGTATGAGAGAGTTGAACGTAAGCATTAGAGGCCAAGCTCTGCTGTAACGACCCGTCCCGGAAACCCCGGTACGACGAAAGTACGTTATGGCCGCCGGGAATCCTCCCAAAGCGAAGCCCAAGGTTCACCACCTTTAACAGTGGAATCTTACCTTCACAAAGGTATTGTTAGCGAAGTCCCCATCCAAATCCCCTAGCTGCAGCCTTTGAGGATTGAACCCTGGACCAAGCTTTTTTATTCCACTCAAGGTGGACACCTTTCACCAATTGAGCTGCAACTAGGGGATTTGCTGAAAGGTGTCCACCTTGAGTGGAATAAAAAGGCTTGGTCCAGGGTTTAATCCTCAAAGGCTGCAGCTAGGGGATTTGAATGGGGACTTCGCTAACAATACCTTTGGGCTGGTGTGTGTGCTTAAGGCTGCCACCAGGGGCTTCGCTTTGGGAGGATTCCCGACGGCCATAACGACGCCGTCAAGGCCGGGGTTGCCGTACGGGGCGGGTCGTTACATCTGGCGTGGTCTTCTGATGTATCTTATCTTCAATAATCTCCTCTGTATCTTTACTTTTATTGCTTTTACTTTAATGAATTCAATTATGTTTGTTTCAATTTCAATTATGTGTGAGTAGTCTTTTTAGGATTAGGGCTGCTTGAAGCCCTATCCATGTTAGTTCGTTGATTAGATTTTGGCTCTTGATTTTGATTGCTATGCATGCTGAATAATTCTGATTACTGCTTAAACTACCATTATTTTATGCCTATGAGATTAGCTACCTTGTTTGCATAAATTATTGATGGAATTCCTTGATGAACCACTATATCATCTTGTAATTCATTAGCATAAAGAGGTTGAGGTTAAGAAACAGTCATGTAGTCGAAATTCATGACAACCTAGGAATGCACATCACTTTTCTAGGCTAGTGTAGTGTCATTAAATTCTCTTTGTACTTCATGCATCATCTTAAACGGTAGGTGATTGATGTTTTAGAGTACACATCATGTTTAGAACATGCCAAGTAAGAGAGGATAATATATGTGGAGTGGGCCAACCATCGGGACCTTTTCATGGGCACTTAATTAAGAAATTGCACAGTAATTAGGTCAAGAAAATCTGGTTAAGAACTATAATAGGTTAGGATGGATAGTAATCCTTAATTCACCTTAGTTAACAAACAATGAACCTATCATTCGTGCATTGTTATTTTCTGTGTTTTTACCTGTTCAAATTCTTTTTGAGTCCTTGTTTGTCTTGTTTGCGTCACAAGTTAGGTCTAGAGTTAATTAGATTGTGTTGCCGTGTCATTGCTTGTTATCTTGTTTGTCTTTGTTTGTTTTCTTGTTTTGTGTGTCTTTTAAAGTTAATAAAATCTTAACGTAATTGGATTAATCATTGAACAAGTCCTTGAGGGATTGACTCTTGCCATGCTACTATACTATTGTTAACGATTTGTGCACTTGCAAAGATTTTATAACTGGTAGAATTAGATTGCATATTTCTTGTTCTCTAATTTTTCCAACATTCCCCCATACCTAATTGTTTCTAAATTAAAAATTTCGATCCACACCCCCAAACCTAAACTGAACATTGTCCTCAATGTGATGATCAATAAGCTTGACAAAACATAATGAAGGTTCAAAGAGTGTAATAAGGTTGACGTCATAAACTGAGAGAGAACACAAATCAGGGCTAGGTTGCCTCCTAGGAGCTCTTTATTTAACGCTTGGGGAAGATGGGGCATGGCGGGTGAAGTGCTTGATGTCAGCATGGCAAGGACCTCTGCACCAACGTGGAACATATTGTGAGCCTTTAGCGGCAGAATCTTCGCTGCATCATGGTGAAAAAGGTTAGAAACACAAAAAGGAATCCACCGACGAGAAGTGCTGGCGTTGAGGAGATGGGACATAGTCAGGAACTGTTTGAGTGGTGTCCCATGCGAAATTAGGTTGATTTCCCCATCCTAGATTGTATGCATCCGGGTATTCTTGATAACAGAATTCAGGCTGATTGCTCCACCCTTGATTGAATTGATGTGAATATGGATCATTCCAAAATCCCATATCCATTTAAAAGTTGTCCATATGTACACAAAAAGGAAAAAAAACAAACTCAGTTAGTATACAATCTAAATTAAATGTGAATAGTTCATATACAACATTGAGTTAACCAAATCTGAATTAAATGGAGACCGTTGAGGGACAAGTCCCCGACAACGGTTAATCCACTTAGAATTTAGATGTAAATTAACTCAATTTATGACTCAAAAACAATAAAAGAAAACAAAGACAACACACCTAGACCTAGACTCAACACTAATTAGATATGCAAACTCAAAGACACTAACTTGTGACGCAAGAAGGATTAAAAGACACTAACTTAAGATGCAAGAAAGATTAAAAGACTCAAACTAAGGACACATACAAGGTCACGCCAACTGGACTGTTTGATGCTTAGGATTCTGAAATTTAAAGACAAGAACCTTAAAGTGCAAGAAAGTAATAATGCAGCAAAGATGATATGATTAATGAATTAACTAAGGCGAATTAAGGCGAACTATTCACCACTTACCAATTAGGTTCCTAACCAGATTTCCAAGATTCAATTACTATGAACTCTCTGAATATGATGCCCAAGCAAAGGTCCGACTAAGCCCCACTCCACATATTTTATTCTCTCTTACTGAGCATGTTCTAAGCCGAATGAGTACCAAGAACGTCTATCACCTACCAGAAAAGTGATGTGTAGTCCTAGGTTGTCATGAATTGAATTACGAGTAAGATGTAAACCACTACACTTGATGCTAAGTGAATTACAAGATGATATAGTGGATATCAAGTAATTCCATCAATAGTTATATGCAAACAAGGTGATCAATCTCATAAACATAAACATCAGTATAAGCACAGTAATTCAAACTATATCCAACATTCATAGCAATATATATCAAGGACAAAATTCAATTAAAGAACTACATGGTAAGGACTTAAAGCAGCCCTAAATATAAGAAGACTACTCACACATAATGATAAATAAAAGCATAATGAAATTCATAATATAATTAATAAAGCAAGAAAAAAACAAAAACAACGGAGGAACCAAAGGCCACGCCAAGACAGTTTCAAGGACCTCCCTGCGTTCAACTCTCTCCCACAAAAACTAAAATTAATTTGCCAAACTGAAAAGCTGAATTAAAGACTAATCTAGGCGGCTGGGTTAATGGCTAGCTCCTCTACTTTGACGTTTAGGTTCCCTTAAATAGGGGACCTATTCCCCTACAATTTAGGAGATTAACTAGGACACTAACTTAGTGAAATAAAGACTGCAAAACTGTTGTCCAAGTTTGACAGGGACACAGCCCTAAAAGATAGGGATTTTGGACGGTTTATGTGGAAGCCTTCTCCAATAAGGTTTTGGGACTTCTTGTGTGGCAAGGTAGTTTCTGAGAGTCTCTTCGGGGTTCTTTAGACACCAATGACACGACATGACCTCATTTTGGGCTCCTAGGACCTCCATTTTGGGCATACTAAGTCCTAGGCATGTCCTGTGCATATTCAACTGGGCCAAACCACTTCTTTAGTACCCACATGATGTATCTAGCTTGGTTCTATGTATTGAAAGCTGGTGGAAAAGAGGATGACACACTCTGGCTCAAATTATCACCTCCAGGACATGTCTTTTCGAGCATAACAGGCCATGGACGAGTCCTGGCCTGTTCTGAGCAGGCTCTTTCGTGTTTCTCATCGTTGGTTCACTTGGTTCCTTCGTTTGGCACAAAATGGCACGTCTCGAGAGGAATCCGACATGTCAAAGGACTTGGTCTGGAGAGCTTGGGGCGTGAACTTGGGCTGCATCCTGACCTGACCTGAGACTCGAACTTTGGCTTGTCTTCTCAAGCACAGGACTTGGTCTTGGCCTCGATTCACAGGACCCTTCCCAAATTTCTCCTTGAAACCCGTAATCCACGGCTAAACCCGTCCTCCCGAACCGAAGCTCAATATCCCAGCCGTAGCCATCACTTGACGAGTATATGATGGAATTATCCATACCATAGTTCATATTATGCCGAGGGATGAGGGATATCCTCCCTGCAATATCTCCTATCTCTCCCCCTCCCCCGAGCATATGATAGAATCCTTCATAGCATACCTTACATATCTTAGCTAATACCCTATGATGGAAACCTCCACATCATAGCCAATACTCTATGATGGAATCATCCACATCATAGTCATCACCCTCTGATGGAATTCTCCATAGCATAGCCAATACCCTATGATGGAATCCTCCAAATCATAACCAACACCCTATGACGGAATCCTCCACATCATTGTCAACACCCTATGATGGAATCATCCACATCATAGCCATCACCCTATGATGGAATCGTCCACATCATAGCCAACTCCCTATGATGGAATCCTCGACATAATAGCCAACACCTTATGATGGAATCCTCCACTTCATAGCTAACACCCTATGATGGAATCCTCCACTTCATAGCCAATACCTTATGATGGAATCCTCCGCATCATAGCCAACAGCTTATCACACTCTTTCACTTCAGTCTCAAAGATAGAGCCAAGGCCTAGTTCCATTCTTTAGCCCTTGCGTCTCTCACATCTTGGAGAGACTTGTCCTCCAAGTTCCTCACTCAGTATTATCCAGTGTCAAAGACAAATAAACATAAGAGTGAGATCATGGACCCATGTTAGGCTGAAGATGAATCATTTGATGAGTTTTGGGAGCGTTTTAACGAACTCATCTAGGCATGCCCTCACCGCAACATCAATAATTGTCACCTGATGTTGTACTTCTATGCTGAACTGAAAAATAATGACCATGTGATTGTGAACTCCCAATCGAAAAGAGTTATGAATAACACAGCCGAGGAGGTTAGAGAGGCTTTTGAGAGTATTGCACAATGGGAGAAGCAGTTCAACTATCGCGGGCATCCACCTAGAACTCTAGAAGGAGTGTCCAAGGATAAGGACAAAGATGACACCATTGCTCAACTCACGGCAATGGTGAATCAATTATGTAATGAGAAAGCTAAGGGCGTGCAAGTGTGTGATGTATGCTCAATCAACTCACGTCATGCTGAAGATGAGTCGTTTTATGTGTTTTGGGAGCATTTTAACCAACTCATCCAGGCATGCCCTCACCACAACATCGATGATTGTCACCTTATGCTGTATTTCTATGGTGGATTGAAAAACAGTGACCGTGTGATGGTGAACTCCCAATCAAAAGGAGTTTTGGATAGCACAGCCGAGGAGGCTAGAGAAGCTTTTGAGAGTATTGCACAATGGGAGAAGCAGTTCAGCTATTGTGGGCATCTACCTCGAACTCTAGGAGGAGTGACCAAGGATAAGGACAAAGATGACACCATTTCTCAACTCACAGCAATGGTGAATCAATTAGTTAATGAGAAAGCTAAGGGCATGCAAGTGTGTGATGTATGCTCAATCCAGGGACATGGGTCCCAAGATTTTCCAATGGTGGAAGAAGCCAACATGGTTGGCGGGTTCAATGAAGGATCAAGGCCCTGGAATGATCCATATTCCAACACCTACAACCCTAGGTGGAGGAATCACCCCAACTTCAGGTGGAGTAATACCCAAAATACTCTAATCTCGTGCCACCACCTAGGTTTCATCATAACCTGTGGCCCCTCAATTGCCTTAGCAAGGTATTTAATCAAATTCCAACACTAGACCCAAACATTGGGAAGACCTGGTTGCTGCCTTGGCCCAAAGCACCACTAACCTTAATCAGAGCCATCAGACCTTCATGAATGACACTAAGAGCAGCCTCACTGGTATGGATAATCATCTTGGACAAATTGCTAATCAGTTGAGCCAAAGTGAACCAGGCAAGATGCCTAGCCAAGTTGTGATCAACCCTAGAGGCCTTCAGCATCCCACTGTAAATTCCATCACTCTACAAAGTGGGACGAAAATCCAAGGTTCTCAATATGATGCCTATAGAGACGTAAGTGAAGAACCAAAGGAGTAAGATCAGGACCTGGCAGTGAAAGTGCCTAAATCTGGAACCAGGCCAGGTTTTGAGTACCTACCGCATATCCAGAAACAGCCCGCAGGACATCCCGCGGGATAGCCTTCGTCCATGCTTTAGAACCAGAACCTGCCACATCCTACTGAGTTCCAGCTTTCACTAAGAAACGTGCTGCATATTCCAGACGAGTTCCTGCCCCATGTCAGTGATGACCCTGCATTGGTCCTGCCACATTCACTGCTTAATAACATACCGCACACGTAGAACCCGACAACGGATGTGCCTATTGACATGTCCCTGTCACTGAATTAGGACGTGCTGCAAGCGCAGTTTAGACATGTCCCGTGCAGCATCGTGGACACGTCCTGGGACGCAGGCCTGTACACGGGTCTGTACAAATCAGCACCTATGCCCAACTTGTAGCCCCATGTCGTACCTATGCCATTTCTAAATCTGTGCCTCCGCACATGCCCAAGGATAAGGACACGGCCTTAGAACACGTGGAACCTTATGAACTCAATTATGACGCCCTACAACTTAATTCTCAAGCTGTGAACTTGGAGTTGAATTTCGACTTAGATGCTAATCTTATTTTACCTTTTCCTCGCAGATTTTAGGATAAAAACAAATCAAAATAAGGAGTTTGAAATGGAGATGGAATGCATGCTGTAAAAGCTGCAAATTACAATACCATTCCACAAACTAGTCCAGCATATTCCAATCTTTGCAAAGCTTCTGAAGGACTTAGTTTCTGGAAAACATGGAGCTGAGCCGCAAATTACGTTGGACATCAATTAAGCCACTCTAAATGCTCTACATGGGCTGCCACCCAAGGCTGAAGACCGTGGGCCTCCATCCCTCCCTTGTATCATCAAAGAAAAAAGGTTTACTCATTGCTTATGTGACTCAGGGCTGCTGTAAGTATCATGCCTTACCATGTATTTCAATCATTAAACTTAGGAGATTTAAAACCTACTGAGTTATGCATCATATTAGCTTATTCGTCTGTGACTAGTCTAATGGGAGTGATTGAAGATGTTAGTGTGCACATAGGGGATACTTGCATTGTTACAGATTTCTATGTTTTGAGAAAGGAGAGACCAAGCCCAAGTGAAGGTCCAACACTGATCTTTGGCAGACCCATTTGGGCCATGCTGGACTATGACATCAAAGTGAAACATGGGCAAGTACCTATCCCTGTCTGGGACAAGCTCAGAACATTCAACAGCCATGATGTCATTCGGTACCCCACTAGCTCTACTGCTCATTTTCCTTTCTCTCAAATGAATGAATTGTTGCAGGAAACCATTGCAAGTTCAAGCCTAGAAGAGTTTATTGATAGGGCCATCACATGGCCCCCAGAAGACCATGATGGTCACAAAAGTGCAGAGGTCAGAAGGATTCAAATCATTCCATCGCTATCAAGTGGCACCCCAATCCCAATTAAAGTTCCATTACGCACGCCCAAAGATCATGGGGTTCCCCTCAAGGAACCTCCTCTTCTCAAGCTAAGGCCACATCCACCAACGAGGGGCACAGTTCAGGATCTTGGAACCCCACCTGGATTTTGAAGATGCCAGCCTCATCTGGCCCAGATGTTAAATAAAGCGCTCCTAGGAGGCAACCTATCTCTAGTTTGAATTCCCTCTCTCGTTCTCTTGTTTCTGTTCATATCACCTCACTAAACTTACATTCTATTTTATCTTGCTTTTTCTCAAACATTGACGACAATGTTTAGTTTAGGTTTAGGGGTGTTGGTTGAAATTTTGTCACATATAGAAACAAGTAGGTTTGGGGGTATACACGGCAAGATTTACAGTTTCTGTGTTTGTAGGCTATTTAATTAGTTAAATTCTTAGTTGAAGTGTTGTTAGTGACTAGTGCTTTAACTTGTTAATAAGAGTGTACATGCTAAGTAACTATGTTTGTTCTACTAAGAGTCATGCCATGTCAGCTAGTTCGTAATATGCACGTCACAATGCCTTGTCTTAAGTGATTAAGTGAAAAAATGACTAAATTTGAGTGAACTTCAGAAAATTAGTGGAGACTACCTTGTGAGAACTTGAGCATTGATGCCATTCTATTTGAGTGATACACATTGTTTGTACTCTTTAAACACTCTTCAATGTTGTTCTTAATTGTTCTTCTCATCACATTACTTTTGCATTCAACTTGAAAGAACTAACATCAGATAGATGCTCTTAGTTTGATGTGTGGTTTTCCATAAGAAGTGATGTGGGATATGTGTGCTTTAACCTCTAAAGGCCTTCTCTTGCTCCCTAATCCCTTTTGAACCTAAACACTTAGCCTTTTCATTCATAACCCAAAGTACAATATGCCAAACACTGAACCATTCAATTAGGACATGCCCTATAACATAAGCCTGTGCTAAAGTTGACTTAAATGAGAATCACAGTGAGAATGAGAAGTGAAAGAAGTTGCTGCCCAGTTCTAAAAGCCATTGCCACAAGCACCAAGTGTGAGAGAGGCCAAAAGTTTGAATGTTGAGTAAAGAGCTCTACAAGTGGAAAGCTTCATAAGGAATAAGGAAGCTATTGTATGATCTTGGGTCAATTCAATTCAAAAGAAAAATATAAAAAAATCAGAAAAGAAAAAGGAAAAAGAAAGTAAAAAGAAGTGGAAAAAGTGAAAAAAATAAATTGATAACAAAAAGTGAATTGACCCAAGTCAGCCAAAGAACCTCAAGAAGTGCAATGTCGTGGGCCCTAAGCAAGGATTCAAACTAGAAGTTCTCATTTCAAGCCGTGACTTTTCTTGCCTTTGCACAACTCAGGTTCTTTGAATCATATCCCTCTTTTCTTAAGCCATTGAGCCTAGCCCCTTTGCAGCCTAATGTGAAAGACCTAATTGATCTTATGGCCAGTCATGCTGAGGATTGAGGTAAGTATCTATGTTCTTAAAATTAATTCCGATCAAGAGATCTTAATTCCAGAACGTGGTATTTTTCATTGAATGTTCATATGTGATTAAACTTGAATGCCCTTACATAAACTCCATCACATATGCTTGATATGAGTGAAAATCCTAGGATTCTAGAGTGAATTGAGAGATATCTACTGAGGATTAGAGTTGAGGAGAAATCTTTCTGGGGCACTTAAATGAAGTTATTTTTAAGCATGATTATCTAAGATTTTGGCATTCTCACTTTACACATGACTCATAATGTTGTGGCATGGTCTTTTAGTTTTGCAAAGCATGTTCCCTTACTTTGGTTCTTATTAACTTGTCTAATGCACTGTGTCTAGAAATTTAGTGGTCTAAGTAAAACTTTTGTGGGTATCGTAGTTGCCATAACCCTCAGGAGACAAAACTCCTCCTACTAGGAAAACCTAGGGGTTTAAATGTCCTATCTTAACTCATATCGAGTCTTTTCATTTTGTTTATTTTTGTTCTTTTTCTTGTTCTTTTCCCCGATAGTGGCGCAAAAAACTTGTTGGTAAAAATAGAACACAAGATAATGCAATCTATCTTTAACAGTTAAAACCTTGCAAGCGTACAAATCAGAAGATAGTATAGTAATAAAGCAAGGATCGATCCCACAAGGACTATGCATCAATGTTATGTCCAATTCAACTTTAGACTCAATTAACTCAATTAAGACTCAACAAAAAAAATAAAGAAACAAGTAAAAGAACTAAACTTAGACTCAACACTAGTTAGATATGCAAGACACCTAGAAACAACTTACGACACTAGCTTGTAACACAAGAAACACACAAAGACGCTAATAAAACACACAAACAAGACAAAATGCAAGGGGGGGTTTGATACTTTTGAATGCTGAAATTAAAGACAAGTAATATAAATGCAAGACAAATGAAAATAGAAATAAAGATGACCGTATTGATTGATTAACTAAGTCGAATTAAGGCCAACTATCCACGCTAACCAATTCAAGTTCCTAACAAGATTTCCAAGATCCCATTATTATGAATTATATGAACAAGATGCCCATGCAAGGGTACGAGTTAGGGCCCACCTCACGCGTATTACTTCCTTCTTAGTTCATATGTTGCAGGTATTTTCGACTCACTACAACAACTATCCAAGAGAACGCATTAAGCATGAAAAGACGTTTAATGACACCACACTACCCTAGAAAATGTTTCATAATCTAGGTTGTCATGAATCCCAATTACAAGATTGTTTCTTACCCTCAACCTCTCAATGCAATTCCATCAATAATTTATGTAAACAAGGTAGCTAATCAAGTAAACATAAAAGAGTAGCAATTCAAGTAGTAATTAGAATTTATTCAGCATTCATAATAACAGAAATCAAGGGATAAAATCACATTAATGAACTACATGGCTAGGGCTTCAAGCAGCCCTAAATCTATGGAAAACCACTCACGCATATTATCGATTAAAAACTTAAAAGTATTCATGATCACAAAGTAAGAGTAAAGAGAAGAAGGGAAAACACTGAGAATGAGGAAAGGCCTAGGCACTCGTCCAAGCTATCCTCACCAAGCTCCCTGCATTTAACTTTCTTCCAAACACCAGCAAAACCTAAAACGTAAAAACTGTAAAAGATCAATACGGCCAAAGGGGTTGGAACCCTAGTTTCACGTTGAAACTTCTTTGAAATACCCTTAGGGCTTCCCCTAAAAACTAGGAATTTAAAACTGAATTAAAAACACCAAAATACCCTAAATTAAACGCTACAACAGGTTTCTTAGGTTTCTTAGCTCATCAGGGACAAAGTCCTGAAATCTAGGACTTTTCTTAGGTGGCAAGTAATCTCCATGTAGCCCAGGAAATTCTAATGCGCCAAGGATTATTCTGGAACCTTCTAAGACGTTCTTGGACAGCAAAGCATGGCTGGCACCTTTCTTGGATCTTCTTGATATGGTTGGCATAATCTTGACTCCCCATCTTCATTATTGGACCTATTAAGGACACAGCCGGACATTGACCAATGTAGCGGAGGCAGATCACTTCTTTCACTTCCATATGATGTATCTAGCATGGTTATGGGTTTTTCTTGCTCAAAAGCTCATAGAACACTCACTGGCCTAATTTGGCTCAAATCAGGGCTCCCTAGAGATCTTTTAGGGCAAAACATGCCAAGGGCATGTCATTGACATTTCTGAGCACGCCACTTGATTCCATCAGCTTAGATAGGTGGTTTGAATTCCAATTATGGGTGGTGTCTCACTTGTTTCCATCGAGGTCCCAGTCATGGCTCATTTTGGCTTCCCCAGACATGTCAAAGACATGTCACGGGCCAGAGTTAGGGCGGTGGAACTCTTGTCACTGGGCCTGTCTTCTGAGGAACCAGGGACATGTAACGAGATATATCCTGTCATGACTTAGGGCACGACTGTCGCCTTTGGCATAGGAACTTGGGAGGCAAGTCCGGGCAGGGGCCTAGCCTCGATTTAGGCACAGAGGGACTTGTCAAAGGCTCGGCATATTTAGGGTGTGCCTGGGACTCAGATTAGGGCGCATAATAGGACTTAGGGACACGTTCTAAGGCGTATCTTGGCTCTGTCTTAGCAAGTCCCGGCAAGAGCCAGGACTCAGTTTTGGACCTTTTTAGGACCCGAACTTCATCTTGAGACATCTCCTTCATTCCAACTCCAATTTGAGCCCTTTTTTTTTTTGCGTTGTTCTCATAATTCACCTAACTTTCCCATTCTGCACATTTCTCACATGATTGATCATTTTCTCCTATTGATGACACAAAATCATTCAAAGGACAAGTAAAAGGGCATTAAATGACATCTAAAAGATGCATAAATAATGATTGAACAAATCCCCCAAACCACCCTTTTGCCTATCCCTGAGCAAAACAAAAGAAGACTAAAGTGAACAAAATAAAAAGACTCGATCTTAGTTAAGATATGACATTTAAACCCCTAGGTCTTCCTAGCAGGTGGAGTTTTGTCTCATAAGGGTTATAGCAGCACGATACCCACAAACGTTTTACATAGACACTAAGTTGCTAGAGACAGTGCTTAGAACAAGTTAATAAGAATCAAAGTAAAGGAGCATGCTTTGCGAAACTAAAAGATCATGCCACAGCAGTAAGAGTCATGTAAGTCATGTGCAATGTGTGAATGCCAAAATCTCAAATAATCATGCTCCCTAACAACTCCATTCAAGTGCTCTAGAAAGATTTCTCCTCGACTCTAATCCTCTCTGGATATCTCTCAATTCACTCTAGAGTCCTAGGCTTTACACTCATATCAAGCATATGTGATGGAATATATGTGATGGCATTCAAGTTTAATCGCATATGAACATTCAATGAATAAGCAGCACTTTCTGAATTTAAGATCTCATGAATGGAATTGAACTCTAAGAACATAGACACGCACCTTAGTTCTTAGCATGGCTAACCACAAGATCAGTTAGGCCTTTCACATTAAGTTGCAATGGGGCTAAGCTTAATGGGTTAAGAAGGAAAGGATAGGATTCAAAGAACCAGAGTTGTGCCAAGGCATGAGAAGTCAAGGCTTGAACTTGTGCTTTCTGATCTGAATGATTGCTTAACTCCCACGATTGCACTTCTTGATTGCTCTTCTTGAGGTTCTTTGGCTCACCTGGATCAATTCACTTTTTACTTCACCTTTTTTTTTTCTTTCATTCTTTCACTTTTGCAATTATTTTTTCTTTCTTTTTCTTTTCTTATTATTTTTTTTCTTTTCCTTTTTGAATTGAATTGATCCAAGATCATGCAATAGCTTCCTCATTCCTTAAGAAGCTTTCCACTTGTCCTGATGAGCTAGGGACATGCAAGTTTTTATTCAATAACATGCGTGAGTAGGTTTCCATAGACTTAAGGCTGCTTGAAGCCCTAGCCATGTAGTTCATTAATGTGATTTTGGCCCTTGATTTATGTGGCTCAGCTTTCAAGGAGTTTTGTCACTTGTAATTTCTGATATCCTCCCTGCCAAGCTGGGACATCTATTTAGGGTTTCATTAAGGGTATTCTAGTCCTTTGTGTATATATTTCAATTCCTAGTTTTCAGGGGAAGCCCTAGGGGTATTTAAACGAAGTTTCAACGTGAAACAAGGGTTCCAACCCCTTTTTCCACATAGATCTTTTACAGTTTTTACATTTTAAGTTTTACTGGTGTTTAGAAGAAAGATGAACGGAGGGAGCTTGGTGAGGATAGCTTGGACATGTGACTAGGCCCTTCATCATTCTATGTGTTTTCCCTTCTTCTCTCTACTCTTATTTTCTAATCATGAATACTTTTTAGTTTTTAATCGATAATATGCGTGAGTAGTTTTCCATCGAATAAGGGCTACTTGAATCCCTAGCCATGTAGTTCATTAATGTTATTTTGGCCCTTTCTGTTATTATGAATGCAATATAAATTCTGATTACAACTTGAATTGCTACTCTTTTATTTTTACTTCATTAGCTACCATGTTTACATAAATTATTGATGGAATTGCATCGAGAGGTTGAGGGTAAGAAACAATCTTGCAATTGGGATTCATGACAACCTAGATTACGAAACATTCTCTAGGGTAGTGTGGTGTCATTAAACCTCCTTTTCATGCGTAATGCGTTCTCTTGTATAGTTGTTGTAGTGAGTCGAAAAAACCTGCAACATAGGAACTAAGAAGGAAGTAATATGTGTGAGGTGGGCCCTAACTCGGACCCTTGCACGGGCATCTTGTTCATATAATTCATAATAATGGGATCTTGGAAATCATGTTAAGAACTTGAATTGTTTAGGGTGGATAGTTGGCCTTAACTCGACTTAGTTAATCAATCAATCAATACAATCATCTTTACTTCTGGTTTCATTTGTCTTGCATTTATATTACTTGTCTTTAATTTCAGCATTCAAAAATATCAAACCCCCCCTTGCATTGTGTCTTGTTTGTGTGTTTTATTAGAGTCTTTGTGTGTTTCTTGTGTTACAAGCTAGTGTCTTAAGTTGTGTCTAGGTGTCTTGCATATCTAACTAGTGTTGAGTCTAAGTTTTTTTCTTTTACTTTTTTCTTTATTTTTTTTGTTGAGTCTTAATTGAGTTAATTGAGTCTAAAGTTGAATTGGACATAACGTTGATGCCTAGTCCTTGTGGGATCGATCCTTGCTTTATTGATATATTATCTTCTTGTTTGTATGCTTCCAAGGTTTTAACTGTTAAAGATAGATTGCATTATCTTGTCTTCTATTTTTACCAACAAGTTTTTGGCGCCATTTCCTGGGACTTGTCCCTCAATAGTGTCCAAGTAGTTTAGATCATTTAACTCAATTTTGTTGTTTTATTTGTTTATTGTTTATGTCATCAAGAGGATCGATAAAAGGATATGAGCACGGTTCCTCCCAATCTTCATCGGCTAACAGTTCAGTGGATGGTTCTCCACAGCCAACACCACCACAATCCCCTAATAAGATGGCAGGCCGTGATATTGTAGCACCACCTCAACCTCCAGCCCCACGGCTTCTGAAGGAGTATGCTACTCCTTATGTGTCGGAGGATCAGTTCCCTATTGTTTTCCCACCATCTACTGTGGAAAAATTTGAGTTGAAGTCAGGTACCATTCATATGCATTCCAAATTTCATAGACTTTCAGGAGAGGATCCTCATCTACATATTAAGGAGTTCGTGGACGTCTGCTCTACATTAAGGATAAACGGCATGACTAAGGCCGAAATCAGATTGAGACTCTTTCACATCTTGCATCTATCACATCTTGGAAAGACTTGTACTCCAAGTTCCTCACTCAGTATTATCCAGTGTCAAAGACAAATAAACTTAATAGTGAGATCATCGACTCATGTCAGGCTGAAGATGATTCCTTTTATGACTTTTGGGAGCGTTTTAACAAACTCATCCAGGCATGCCCTCCCCACAACATCGATGATTGTCAACTGATGTTGTATTTCTATGGTGGACTGAAAAATAGTGACCGTGTGATGGTGAACTCCTAATCGAAAGGAGTTCGGGATAGCACAGCCAAGGAGGCTAGAGAGGCTTTTGAGAGTATTGCACAACGGGAGAAGCAGTTCAGCTATCGTGGACATCCGCCTAGAACTCTAGGAGGAGTGTCCAAGGATAAGGACAAAGATGACACCAATGCACAACTCACGGAATTGGTGAATCAATTATGTAATGAGAAAGCTAAGGGCGTGCAAGTCTGTGATGTATGCTCAATCCATGGACATGGATCCCAAGATTGTCCAATGGTGGAAAAAGCCAACATGGTTTGTGGGTTCAATGAAGGGTCAAGGCCCCGGAATGATCCATATTCCAACACCTACAACCCTGGGTGGAGGAATCACCTCAACTTCAAGTGGAGTAATACCCCAAATACTCAGAATCCCATGCCACCATCTGGGTTTCATCATCAACCCCTGGCCCCTCAAGTGCCCCAGCAAGGTATTTCATCAAATTCCAACACTAGACCCAAACCTTTGGAAGACCTGGTTGCTGCCTTGCCCCAGAACACCACTAAACTTAATCAGAGCCATCAGACCTTCATGCATGACACCAAGAGCCGCCTCACTAGTATGGAGAATCATCTGGGACAAATTGCCAATTAGTTGAGCAAATGTGAACCATGCAAAGGGGGGTTTGATACTTTTGAATTCTGAAATTACAGACAAGGAATATAAATGTACGACAAATGAAAACAAAAGTAAAGATGATTGTATTGATTGATTAAGTAAATCGAATTAAGGTCAACTATCCACCCTAACCAATTCAAGTTCCTAACAAAATTTCCAAGATCCCATTATTACGAATTATCTTAACATGATGCCCGTGCTTGGGTCCGAGTTAGGGCCCACCTCATACATAATACTTCTTTCTTAGTTCCTATGTTGTATGTTTTTTCGATTCACTTCAACAACTGTCCAAGAGAATGCATTAAGAATGAAAGGAGGTTTAATGATACCACACTACCCTAGAGAATGTTTCTTAATCTAGGTTGTCATGAATCCCAATTACAAGATTGTTTCTTACTCTCAACCTCTCGATGCAATTTCATCAAGAATTCATGTAAACAAGGTGATCAATATTATAAACATAATAGAGTAGCTATTCAAATAATAATCATAATTTATTCAGCATTCATAATAACAGAAATCAAGGGCCAAAATCACGTTAATGAACTACATGACTAGGGCTTCAAGCAGCCCTAATTCTATGGAAAACTACTCACGCATGTTATTGAATAAAAACTGAAAAGAATTCATAATTACAAAATAAAGCTTAAAGAGAAGGAGAGGAAACACTGAGAATAGTGATGATCCAAGGCACACGTCCAAGCAATCTTCAAGCTCCTCTGCGTTTTACTCTTCTCTTGCCCAAAACAACGTCTAACTTCTCAAAATAAAACTATGCGGCTAACAAAGATTGGGAACCCTAGTTGCACGTTGAAACATAGTTTAAATAGGTCCCTAGGATTCCCCAAAATTCTAGGAATTGAAACTGTAATACAAAGGACTAGAATACCCTTAATGAAACCCTAAAACCGGTTTCTTAGCTTGGCAGGGACACAGGCTGCACCGCGGGCTTCTCGCTGGATTCCCTCGGGCTATCCTTCTCCAATTGGCTTTGGGATTTCTTGTGCAGAAATTATCACTTCTGAGAGTCTCATAGGGCTTCTTGAACATCAAGGAATGGGCTGGCCCAACCAAAGACACCTTGGACACGGCAGACCCTCAATTTGACACCTTTGGGCCTCCTTTTGGACTTGTCGAGAACTAGGCATGTCATTGACCAATGCAGCTGGGCCAAACCACTTATTTTACTTCCATATGATGTATTTAGCATGGTTCTGAGCTTTTTCCTCCTCAAAAGCTCGAAGAAAACTCAATAGCCCAATTTGGCTCAAATCAGGGCTCTCGGGAAGTCTTTTTGGGGCGCAACAGGTTATGGACATGACATTGGAAATTATGGGCTCGCGTTAAGACTCAACTAGCTTGCTAACACTATTTGAAGTCTAGTTCTTGTAGGTGTCTTACTTGGTTCCACTGGGTTCTGAATGATGACATACTTTGGCCTACCCGAACATGTCAAAGACATGTCTAGGGCCTGAATTAGGGCACAGGGACATCAGTCGCTGGGCTTGTCGTCTGAGGAGCAAGGGACATGTAAGGACACATGTCCTAGCATTTATTAGGGCGTGATAGGGCATCTTTTGTGCAGGAACTTGGGAGAAGCCACGGGCTTGATTTAGGGCGCGCTTGGGACTCGGATTAGGGCGAAGGATAGGCCTCAGGGACACGTTTCAGGGCGTGTCCTGGGCTTTGATTTGGCACGTCCTGGAAGGGACCAGGACTATGTTTAGGCCCTTTTTAGGACCCAAACTTCAACTTGAGACATCTCCTTCGTTCCAACTCCGAGTTGAGCCCTTCTTTTTGCCTTGTTCTCAGAATTCACCTACCTTTCCATTTATGCACAAGTCTCACAAGATTGCTCATTTTCTACTATGAATGGCACAAAATCACTCAAAAGACAAGTAAAAGGGCATGAAATGACATCTAGAAGATGTATAAATAATGACTGAACAAATACCACCAAACCTAGCTTTTGCTAGCCCCTGACCAAAAAAAAGGAAAACAAACTTAAGCAAATCAAAAGACTCGATCTTAGTTAAGGATAAATCCTTTAAACCCCTAGGCTTCCCTAGTAGGAGGAGTTTTGTCTCCTGAGGGTTATGGTAGCTATGATACCTGTTGGTAGATTTAAAGAGCAAGAAATATGCAATTCAATTCTAACAGTTATAAAATCCTTGCAAGTGCACAAATCGATAAGTATAGTATAGTAGCACAGCAAGAGTCGATCCCTCGAGGACTTGTATCAACGTTATGACCAATTTAGTTCAGATTTGTTAACTTAAATAAAAACACACACACACACACACAGGGGGGGGTTTATGATGTGATAACTGAAATTTAAAGACAAGTAAATCAAAGTGCAGAAAATAACAATGCAAGAATGAAAGGTTGTTAACTAAGGCGAATTAAGGCTTACTATCCACTCTAACCAATTATAGCTTTTAACCAGATTTCCTTGATCAAATTACTATGCATTTTCTGAATTAGGTGCCCGTGCCTAGGACCTGGCGTTGGTTCACTAGACACATCTTATTCCCTCTTACTTAGCATGTTCTAAACAGGGCATATGCCTAGAACGTCTATCACCTACCTTTTAAGATGATGCATGAAGTTTAAAGAGAATTTAATGACACCACATTAGCCTAGCAAAGTGGCATGCAATCCTAGGTCGTCATGAGTTAAGATTACAAGTACGAATACTTTCGATGCTCCAAATCACCAGATGATATGACGGTCACTCAAGCAATTACATCTATAATTATATGCAAACAAGGTAGCTAATCTTATAGGCATAAATTAAGTTCATTAAGCATGGTAATCCAACTTATTCAGCATGCATAGCAATCATAATCAAGAGCCAGAAATCCAATCAATAAGCTAACATGGCTAGGGCTTCAAGCAGCCCTAATCCTAATGACTACTCACACATAACTGAAATAAACACAAGTATAATTGAATCCATAAGTAAATTGCAATAATGAAAATAAGGGTACAGAAGAGATTGTTAAGAACAGATGCAGCAGAAGACACGGCAGGGCCTTCTTCTCCAAGCTCCACGTCCAATAATCTAAGTGAAAGATTATCTCCGAAAATATATGGTCCCTAATTCTCTAGAAAACCAAAACGGAACTCTGTGGCTCAGGTCTCTGTTTTCCCAGAAACCAAAAACGTCCTTAGCTAATTATCTCTCCCAAAACACTGAACAAAGGCTCCCTTTTATAGACAAAGGGAAAACCTTGTTCTATAAGGATTGGTATAACCTTGTTCTATACAGATTGGTAAAACCATGTCCTATAGGAATAGGGAAAGTTATTTTACTTTTAATTAATTATAAAGTCTTTAAAATCTATTCGAACCAATCAGAGCATGGCCGGAAGTGTGAATGCAGGCTGGCAAGTGGGAACGCAAGCTGGCCAAACTTGGATTTTTGACTGTCTTCGTAATCAGGATCTGGGACCGCGCTTTTGAGGTACGTTAGGAGTATAATAGAAGCGCATCGTCGTTCAGGCTTGGCGCAAATGTTGTCAGGCTTGGCGCAGAGGGAGAACCTCTGCTCCACCGCTGGCGGAACAGGGACCCCGGCTTGGGCGCACTTCTGGGCTCGGATGGGAGTTCTTGGGACATGTCCTCGACCTGCCTTGGCGCGGCCTTGGCACTTCTAGGACTTGACCTTGATGTCATGAAACACAAGTTCGGGACCCGGAGGGCCTGATATGAGGTGCTTGGCCAGTGGCCCAAAATAGGCGCACTGGCGCACTGGCGCACTGGCGCACTCAGGACTCCGTTCAGGACCTGATATTGAAATGAGGACATCTCCTTCATCTGGACTCCGATTTGAGTCATTCTTTTTGCGTTCTTTCCAGATTTTTCCTATCTTTCTAACTCTGCACAAGTCTCACAAGATTGATCATTTTCTACTATTGATGGCACGAAATCATTCAAAAGACATGTAAGAGAGGCATATAAAGACCTCAAAATGATGCATAAATAACGACTGATCAAATACCCCCAAACCTGTCTTTTGCTAGTCCCTGAGCAAAACAAATGCTAACAAAATGAAAAGACTCGATTTTAGTTAAGAAAGAACATTTAAACCCCTAGGTTCACCTAGTAGGAGGAGTTTTGTCTCCTGAGGGTTATAACAGCACGATACCCACAACCGTTTTACTTAAACAAAAAGATGCTAGATATAGTACTCTTAACAAGCTAATAAGAATCAAAGTAAGTAGACATGCTTTGCAGAACTAAAAGGAATGCCATAGCCGTGAGTGTCATGTGAAGGTGTACGTGTATAAATGCCAATATTTTCAGGTGATCAAGTTTGAAAACAACTTCATCTAAGTGCCCTAGAAAGATTTCGCCTCGACTCTAATCCTCACTAGGCAACTCTCAATTCACACAAGAATCCTAGGCTTACACTCTTTTCAAGCATATGTGATGAGTTTATGTTATGAAATTCAAATTTAATCACATATGAGTAACAATTAAGAATAGCACTTTATGGAAATAAAGATCTCATGAAGGGAATTGAACTTTAAGAACATAGATACGTACCTTAATCCTCAGCATGATTTTCCATAAGATCCGTTAGGTCTTCCTTTTTAGGTTGTATTGGGGATAAGCTTTGGGGTTTAGCAAGGAAGGATGGGATTCAAAGAACCTGAGTTGTGCCAAGGTATGAGAAGTCATGAATTGAACTTGGAATTTCTGAACTGAATCCTTTCTTAAGGCCCACGACATTGTGCTTTCCTGATGACTTATTTTGTGGCATTTGGCTCACTTGGCTCAATTCACTTTGTTTTTCACTTATTTTTTTTTCTTCTTTTTCTCAACGTTTCTTTCGTTCTTTGGATTTGAACGTTTTTTTGTTTTTGTTTATGTTCGTCTTTGAATTGAATTGAACCAAGATCATGCAATGATTTCCTCAAATTTTCATGCAGCTTGCAACTTGTAAATCTTTTCTTTACTTTTGAACTTTCAATTGACGCCAATGTCCTTTGAATTGGGCATCATCTTCTTTCACCTCTCATTCTCACCATGAATCTCATTTGTGGCAACCTTAGCACAAACTGAGGTTATAGGGTATGGCTGTGATGAATGGCTAAGTATTTTGGGTTAGGTTATACTTTGGGTGATGAAAGAAAAGGTTGAGTGTTTGGCTTCAAAATTGGCTTAGGGAGCATGCAATAGGGTAGGATAAGGCCTTTAGAGGTTAAAGCACACATAGCCTACATCATTTCTTATGGCAAAGCATACATTAAATAAAGAGTATCTAAATGATGTTAGTTCTTTAAAATTCAATGCAAATATGATGTAATGAGATCAACAATTAAGAACAAAGTGATGAGTATTTAAGAGTAGAAACAAGTATATCCCTCAGAAAGAATGGCAATTAGGCTCAAAGATCTCACAGGGTAGTCTCCACTAATTTTCTAAGGTTCACTCAAATTCAGTTATTTCGTTCACTTAATCACTTAAAACATGGCATTATGAAGTGCAAATTATGAACTACTTGACCATGGCATGACTCTTAGTAAAGCAAAGATAGTTAACTTAGCATATACATTCCTATTAACAAGTTATCATACTAATCACAAGCAGAAATTTAAATGTCCTGGCCGTGTATCACCCCCAAACCTACTTGTTTCTATATGCAAAATTTTAAATCCACACCCCCAAACCTAAACTGAACATTGTCCTCAATGTGATAAGCAATAAGCTTGACAACAGTAGAAAGGTTTGAGAGATATAACGGGCAGCAACAGAAAAGGAAGTGAGAAATACAAACCAGGGCTAGGCTGCCTCCTAGGAGCGCTTTATTTAATGTCTAGGCAAGACGGGGCTGACATGCTAGGAGCTGGGCGCATGCGGAGTTGCAAGGTTGACTGCGCTTGGATTAGAAAGGTCCTTCAAGTAGTGTTTGAGGCGGTGGCCATTTACCTTGAACGGATCCTGCCGTTCCGGGTGCTGGATTTCCACTGCACCATGAGGAAAAACGTTAGTAATAATAAATGGTCCCGTCCATCTTGAACGCAACTTACCTGGCATTAGTCTGAGCCGGGAGTCAAAGAGGAGGACTTCCTGTCCGATGTGAAAGTCCTTGGGCTGAATGCGCTTGTCGTGGAAAGCTTTGGTCTTTTCCTTGTAGATACGAGCACTGTCAAAGGCCTCGTTTCGCAACTCCTCTAATTCACTTAGCTGAAGCTTCCTATGTATTCCAGCGTCATCGAAGTTCAGGTTCATCTGCTTAATAGCCCAGAATGCTTTATGCTCCAATTCCACTGGTAGGTGGCAGCCTTTTCCAAAAACCAGCCGGAAGGGAGACATGCCAATCGGGGTCTTGTATGCAGTCCGATAGGCCCACAGCGCATCATTCAATTTGCTGGACCAATCTTTGCGGTTAGGATTTACCGTTTTTTCCAATATGGCCTTTACTTCCCGATTGGACACTTCCGCTTGGCCACTCGTTTGAGGGTGATATGGTGTTGAGACCTTGTGGGTGACGCCATACTTCTTCATTAGGGCTGCAAACGAATGATTGCAGAAGTGTGCCCCCCCATCGCTGATGATTGCCCTAGGTGCGCCGAATCTGGCTAAGATGTGACTCTGTAAAAAACGCACCACTACTTTGGCGTCGTTAGTTTTGGTGGGAATTGCTTCCACCCATTTGGAGACATAATCAACTGCAAGCAGAATATAAAGATTGCCAAAGGAATTCGGAAAAGGCCCCATAAAATCAATGCCCCATACGTCGAAGATTTCGACCACAAGAATAGGGTGTAATGGCATTTGATTTCGAGGGCCGATGTTACCTAGGCGTTGGCAGCGGTCACAGGTGAGTACAAATTCGTGTGCATCCTTGAAAAGTGTGGGCCAGTAGAGTCCACTTTGGAGTACCTTGAGGGCTGTCTTCTTAGCTCCAAAATGGCCCCCACATGCCAAACTATGGCAAAAAGTCAAGACGGATTTCATCTCGTCTTCTGGGATGCAGCGCCGAATGATTTGGTCTGGACAATGCTTCCATAGGTACGGCTCATCCCATATGAAGTACTTAGCTTGTTTAGCCAGCTTGTCCTTTTGGTACCAGTTTAAAGATGAAGGAATTTGCTTAGTGACAAGGTAATTAATGAGATCGGCATACCATGGATCAATAGCTTGGATTGCGAAGAGCTGTTCGTCAGGAAAGGTCTCGAGGAGGGGCAACTGATCGGCCTCTTCATTGGAACTGTGAAGCAATCGGCTCATATGGTCAGCGACCACGTTTTCGCTGCCCTTCTTGTCTCTGATTTCAAGGTCGAATTCCTGGAGCAGTAGCATCCAACGTAGCAACCTTGGCTTGGCGTCCTTTTTAGTGAGCAGATACTTCAAGGCAGCATGATCCGTGTATACTATGACCTTGGTTTGAATTAGATATGAACGGAACTTCTCCAGGGCAAAGATAACAGCAAGGAGCTCCTTCTCGGTGGTGGAGTAGTTCAGCTGGGCATCATTCAGGGTTCGGCTTGCGTAGTAAATGACATGAGGAAGCTTGTCAACACGCTGTCCCAAAACTGCTCCTATGGCGAAGTCTGAGGCATCACACATTAGTTCGAATGGTAAGTCCCAATTCGGTGGCATGATGATGGGTGATGCCGTGAGCTTTGCCTTGAGTGTGTTGAATGCCTCACGGCATCCCTTAGTGAACTCAAATGTGGCGTCCTTGGCTAGAAGATCACACAAAGGTCTTGTGATTTTCGAGAAATCTTTGATGAATCTGCGGTAAAAGCCAGCATGCCCTAAGAACGATCGAACCTCTTTGACTGTAGTGGGGTACGGCAGCCTCTCTACTATGTCTAACTTTGCTTTGTCCACTTCAATGCCTCGGCTAGAGATCACATGACCCAAGACAATTCCCTGTTGTACCATGAAATGGCACTTTTCCCAGTTCAGCACTAAGTTGCTTTCTCTGCACCGTTCCAGTACTCGGGTTAGGTTAACTAAGCACAGTTCGAATGAATGTCCAAACACTGAGAAGTCGTCCATGAATACTTCAATTATATCTTCCACCATATCGGAGAAGATGCTCATCATGCAACGCTGAAAGGTAGCTGGGGCATTGCACAATCCAAACGGCATTCTTCTGTATGCAAAGGTGCCATATGGGCATGTGAATGTTGTTTTTTCTTGATCTTCGGGTGCAATAGCAATCTGATTGTATCCTGAGTAGCCGTCCAAGAAGCAATAGTGGGAGTGTCCAGCCAGGCGCTCGAGCATTTGATCAATGAAGGGCAAAGGAAAGTGGTCCTTGCGTGTGGTTATATTTAGCTTTCGATAGTCGATGCACACTCTCCATCCTGTTTGAATCCGTTGAGGTACAAGCTCATCCTGCTCGTTTTTAACCACTGTGATCCCACTTTTCTTTGGCACGACCTGGACTGGGCTCACCCACTTGGAGTCACTAATTGGATAGATGATTCCAACGTCCAAAAGCTTTAGGACTTCTTTCTTCACGACCTCCTTCATAGGTGGATGCAATCGCCTCTGTGCCTCCCGTGATGGTTTGGAGTCTTCCTCTAGCAGTATCCGATGCATGCATTTTGCGGGACTTATGCCTTTGATGTCAGCTATTGTCCATCCAATTGCCGTTTGATTGACCTTAAGGACGTGAACCAATGCCTTTTCCTCTTTAGTACTTAGGGTAGATGCAATGATGACTGGAAGGGTTTGATTGTCGCCCAAATATGCATACTTTAAGTGCTCGGGCAAGGGCTTCAGCTCGAGTTCAGGAGCCTTTATGATGGACGGCAGGGTTTTCTGACTTGTGAATGGTAACGCTTCGAGGGGAGGCCTGTGCAATGGGAGGGCTGGCATGATGTCAAGGGCTCGTACCTCTTTGATCACGCTATCTGTAAGTAAATCCACAGTGTGTGGGTTACTAGTAACGGCCTTCTCAAGGTCATCCGTCATGCAAGAATGAGCAATTGTCTCCCGTAGCAGTAAGTCCATTGTGTTTAACGGAAAATCTACAATAGGCTCGGCAGGGTACTGGATGGTGTCATGGATGGAGAATGTCCGAAGCTGGTCCAGGACCTTGATGGAGACCTGGCCCTTTCTGACGTCGATGAGGCACTCGGCTGTGGCTAGTAAGGGCCTTCCAAAGATGAGGGGAGGTTCCTCACTTTTGTCAATTCTGTCCATTCTTAGTACGTAGAAGTCGGCAGGGATGCATGTATCTCCGATTTGTACCAGTACGTCTTCAAGAACCCCCATTAGGTTGGTTACAGAAGCGTTAGCCAACCTGACACATAGGTGCGTGGGCTTGAGTGCGCCTAGGTTGAGTGACCTGTAAATGTGGAATGGCATGATGTTCACTGATGCTCCCGTGTCGCAAAGGCAATGTTCGAATCTTTTTGACTGAATGACACATGGAAGGGATGGCGGCCCAGGATCATTGGCCTTAAGGGGCATGCGCAAAAGGGCAGCCGAGCAGGCCATAGGGATGTCAATGGTGTCCGTGGAGCTAAAACCACGCTTTCCTGCAACTAAGTCCTTGATCAGCTTTGCAAAGATAGGCATGTGCTTGACAATTTTATGGAAAGGCAGTGTGATCTGAAGCTTCTGCAACATGCTGATGATTTCTTCCTCAAAGTCCTCCTTTTGCTTATTCTTGTTTTGGAACCTGCGAGGAAATGGATAATCAACATTATTAGCTAACTCAAAAGTGACTTTTTTAGAATTGGAATTCTGAGGTTTAGAGTTAGAAGTAATCGAGTGCTGCGACTTGGGCTTAGGAGCAGGTTGCATGCCAGCCGTGGCCGAAGTAGGCGCAGTGTCAGGTCCTCTTTGCGGTAGGGCACTTGGTGATTCATTGGACTGGTTCTGCGCCAGAGGTGTTGGCCGTGGCATGTTTTGTGGCGCGCCCTGGTCGGTGATCCTTGGCAGAGTAGGTTGAGGCTCAGTTTCAGGTCCTGTGAGGGTGGCATATGTGGGGTCTTGAAGTGGTGTTTCCTTCTCCAGTGTGATGGCATTAGCCGTAGGATTGTGAAATCCTTTCGGATTTACCAGGACTTGACTCGGTAGCTTGCCCTGCTCTCGCTGATTTAGTTGGTTCGCCACCTGTCCCATTTGACGCTCCAAGTTTGCAATTGCATTTTTGAAGTCTCCCGTCTGACTCTGGCTATCGTGCATGAATTTTATGAGTTGAGCCTGCTGTTGAGTCAGGATATGGATGGAGTCCTCAACAGACTTGCTTCCGCCATTCTGGTTTGAGGAAGGACCGTGGTAGTTCCCCTGAGGGCCTGCGGCTTGCTGCTCAAATCCAGGGGGTGGCAAGGGATTCGCGGTTGCTTGATTGTTGCTCCAACGGAAATTAGGATGATTTCTCCACCCCAGATTGTAAGTGTTGGAATATGGGTCATTCCGGGGTCGAGAATTGCTATTGAACCCTCCAGCAAAGTTGGCCTCTTCCACAACCGGGCAGTCCTGGGATGTGTGGCCCTGAATTGAACAAACCTCGCAGATGTGAACTCCTTTGGCTTTCTCGCTACACAATTGTTTTACCATTGCCGTGAGCTGAGCAATGGCGTCATCTTTGTATTTGGCGGATGCATCACCCGTAGCTCTAGAGGAGGGACCCCTGTAGCTGAACTGTTTTTCCCTTTGAGCAATGTTCTCAAAGGCGGTCCTTGCTTCCTCGGCTGTGCCTTCTAGAATCCCTTGGGATTGAGAATCCACCATTGTCCGATCGCTAGTTTTCAAGCCTCCATAGAAGTATAGCATAAGATGATGGGCATCAATATGGTGGTGGGGGCACGCCCGTAGCATCTGATTGAACCGCTCCCAAAACTCGTAGAAAGACTCCTCCATGTCTTGCCGTGGGTTCATGATCTTGGACTTTAACTCATTTGTCTTTTCCACGGGAAAGTACTGTGTTAAGAATTTGGACGTCAAGTCCCTCCAAGAGTGAATGGAAGCCGGCGCCAATGAATGAAACCATGTCTTGGCGCGATCCTTGAGACTGAAGTGAAAGAGCCGCAGGCGGATTTCCGATTCCGTCATACCATTGATGCGCAGTGTTGAACAAACCTCAACAAATTCCTTGATATGAAAGTGCGGGTCCTCGCCAGCAAGGCCGTGGAATGTAGGCAGCATGTGAATTGTCCCTGACTTTAATTCGAAGTTTGCCACTGTTGACTCGGGAAAAACAATTGGAAATTGATCCTCCGAGACATGGGGCATGGCAAAATCCTTAAGGCGCCATGGGGCTTGCGGTACTAGGCCACGTTCCAGGCCCTGCTCTTCTCTGTGGTTCGCCATCCTCCTTGGGCTTGGTGGCGGGGAGCCGTGGACTGAAGATGCTTGTGATGATGGTCCACTTGATGACCCGTGCACTGAACCTTGGAATGACATACGCGGGTACCTAACAAAAAGAAAAACTAAGTTACAAATCTAAACTTGAATGGGCACCGTTGAGGGACAAGTCCCCGGCAACGGCGCCAAAAACTTGTTGGTAGATTTAAAGAGCAAGAAATATGCAATTCAATTCTAACAGTTATAAAATCCTTGCAAGTGCACAAATCGATAAGTATAGTATAGTAGCACAGCAAGAGTCGATCCCTCGAGGACTTGTATCAACGTTATGACCAATTTAGTTCAGATTTGTTAACTTAAATAAAAACACACACACACACACACAGGGGGGGTTTATGATGTGATAACTGAAATTTAAAGACAAGTAAATCAAAGTGCAGAAAATAACAATGCAAGAATGAAAGGTTGTTAACTAAGGCGAATTAAGGCTTACTATCCACTCTAACCAATTATAGCTTTTAACCAGATTTCCTTGATCAAATTACTATGCATTTTCTGAATTAGGTGCCCGTGCCTAGGACCTGGCGTTGGTTCACTAGACACATCTTATTCCCTCTTACTTAGCATGTTCTAAACAGGGCATATGCCTAGAACGTCTATCACCTACCTTTTAAGATGATGCATGAAGTTTAAAGAGAATTTAATGACACCACATTAGCCTAGCAAAGTGGCATGCAATCCTAGGTCGTCATGAGTTAAGATTACAAGTACGAATACTTTCGATGCTCCAAATCACCAGATGATATGACGGTCACTCAAGCAATTACATCTATAATTATATGCAAACAAGGTAGCTAATCTTATAGGCATAAATTAAGTTCATTAAGCATGGTAATCCAACTTATTCAGCATGCATAGCAATCATAATCAAGAGCCAGAAATCCAATCAATAAGCTAACATGGCTAGGGCTTCAAGCAGCCCTAATCCTAATGACTACTCACACATAACTGAAATAAGTATAATTGAATCCATAAGTAAATTGCAATAATGAAAATAAGGGTACAGAAGAGATTGTTAAGAACAGATGCAGCAGAAGACACGGCAGGGCCTTCTTCTCCAAGCTCCACGTCCAATAATCTAAGTGAAAGATTATCTCCGAAAATATATGGTCCCTAATTCTCTAGAAAACCAAAACGGAACTCTGTGGCTCAGGTCTCTGTTTTCCCAGAAACCAAAAACGTCCTTAGCTAATTATCTCTCCCAAAACACTGAACAAAGGCTCCCTTTTATAGACAAAGGGAAAACCTTGTTCTATAAGGATTGGTATAACCTTGTTCTATACAGATTGGTAAAACCATGTCCTATAGGAATAGGGAAAGTTATTTTACTTTTAATTAATTATAAAGTCTTTAAAATCTATTCGAACCAATCAGAGCATGGCCGGAAGTGTGAATGCAGGCTGGCAAGTGGGAACGCAAGCTGGCCAAACTTGGATTTTTGACTGTCTTCGTAATCAGGATCTGGGACCGCGCTTTTGAGGTACGTTAGGAGTATAATAGAAGCGCATCGTCGTTCAGGCTTGGCGCAAATGTTGTCAGGCTTGGCGCAGAGGGAGAACCTCTGCTCCACCGCTGGCGGAACAGGGACCCCGGCTTGGGCGCACTTCTGGGCTCGGATGGGAGTTCTTGGGACATGTCCTCGACCTGCCTTGGCGCGGCCTTGGCACTTCTAGGACTTGACCTTGATGTCATGAAACACAAGTTCGGGACCCGGAGGGCCTGATATGAGGTGCTTGGCCAGTGGCCCAAAATAGGCGCACTGGCGCACTGGCGCACTGGCGCACTCAGGACTCCGTTCAGGACCTGATATTGAAATGAGGACATCTCCTTCATCTGGACTCCGATTTGAGTCATTCTTTTTGCGTTCTTTCCAGATTTTTCCTATCTTTCTAACTCTGCACAAGTCTCACAAGATTGATCATTTTCTACTATTGATGGCACGAAATCATTCAAAAGACATGTAAGAGAGGCATATAAAGACCTCAAAATGATGCATAAATAACGACTGATCAATACCCACAATCGTTTTACTTAGACACTAAGATGCAAGATATAGTGCTTTAGATAAATTAATAAGAACCAAAGTAAAGGAACATGCTTTGCAAAACAAAAAGATCATGCCACAGCAGTAAGAGTCATGTGTAATGTGTGAATGCCAAAATCTCCAATAATCATGCTTATTAACAACTCTATTCAAGTGTTCCAGAAAGATTTCCCCTTGACTCTAGTTCTCACTGGATATCTCTCAATTCCCTCTAGAATCCTAGGCTTTACACTCATATCAAGCATATGTGATGGAATTTATGTAAAGGCATTCAAGTTTAATCACATATGAACATTCAATGAAAAACAGACTTTCTGAATTTAAGATCTCATGGAAGAAATTGAACTTTAAGTACATAGACACTTACCTCCATCCTCAGCATGATAGTCCATAAGATCAGTTAGGTCATTCACGTTAGGTTGCAATGGGCTAAGCTTAATGGTTTAAGAAGGAAGGGATAGGATTCAAAGAACTTGAGTTGTGCCAAGGCATGAGAAGCCATGGCTTGAACTTGTACTTTATGATCTGAATCCCTGCTTAAGGGCAGCAGAAATCAAGGGCCAAAAACCATGCTAGATACAACATGGAATTAGGGCTTCAAGAGACAAAACTCCTCCTACTAGGAACACCTATGGGTTTAAATGTCCTATCTTAACTAAGATCGAGTCTTTTCATTTTGTGTAGTTCTGTGGAGCCAACATGTCACAAGACATGTCCTAGCATGTGTTAGGGCGCCATAGGGCATCTTTGGCGCAGGAACTAGGGACAAGCCTCAGGCTTGATTTAGGGTGCGCCTGGCACTTGGATTACAGCGCAGGATAGGTTTTAGGGACACATTTTAGGGCGTGCCCTGGACTTTCAATTGGCACGTCCTGGCATGGACCATGACTTTGTTTAGGCCCTTCAGGACCAAAACTTCAACTTGAGACATCTCCTTCGTTCCAACTCCGATTTGAGCCCTTCTTTTTGCCTTGTTCTCAGAATTCACCTAACTTTCCAATTCTACACAAGTCTCACAAGATTGCTCATTTTCTACTATGGATTGCACAAAATCACTCAAAATACAAGTAAAAGGGCATGAAATGACATCTAGAAGATGCATAAATAATGACTGAAAAAATACCCCCAAACCTATCTTTTTCTAGTCCTTGATCAAAACATGGAGGATTCCATCATACGGTGTTGGCTATGATGTGGAGGATTCCATCATATGGTGTTGGCTATGATGTGGAGGATTCCATCATACGCTCGGGGAGGGGGGTGGAGATTGGAGGTATGGGAGGGAGGATATCCCTCATACCCCCGGTATAGTATGAACTATGATATGGAGAATTCCATCACATACTTGTGAAGTGACGGCTATGGCAGGGATATTGAGCTTCGGCTCGGGAGGACGACCTAGGCGGTAGATTACGGGTTTCAAGGGGAAATTCGGGAGGTATCCTATCATCGATAGAATGTCTGAGGGACAAGTTAGGGACACGTCCTAAGCTGGAACTTGGGCACGTATGGGACATGTCAGGGACATGTCTGAGACACCTTGAGGACTCGATTCTTGCCTGTTTTGAGGTTCTTGGACTAGGATCTCAGCAAGAACCTGGGCATGTCTTGGGACACCAGGACCCGGTTCTTGACATCTTTAGGACGAGAGAATGAACTTAAGGCATCTCCTCCGTTACAACTCCGAATTGAGCCATTCTTTTTGCATTGTTCTTAGAATTTACCTATTTTTCCAAATCTACACAAGTCTCACAAAGTTGATCATTTTGTACTATGGATGACACACAATTAGTCAAAAGTCACGGAAGAGGGCCTAGAATGACATCTAAAATATGCATAAATAATGACAGAACAGCCTGCATCTCTCTAACACTTGGGAGAGATTAGATAAATAGAATTCAAATGAATGACCAAGGGTAGAAAAGTCATCCATGAAAACCTCAATGATGTCCTCCACCATGTCGGAGAAGATACTTATCATGTAGCTTCGAAGGTGGCTGGGGCATTGCACAGGGAAAATGGCATTCTTCTGCATGACAACGTGTCATAGGGACACGAGAACGTTGTCTTCTCTTGATCTTCCGGAGCGATGGAAATCTGATTATACCCTGAATACCCGTCTAGGATGCAGTATTGAGAATGCCCTGCTAGCCTCTCAAGCATTTGATCAATTTCCTGCAGTTGATGCACACTCTCCACCTTGTTTGAACTCATTGAGATACTAGCTCATCATTCTCATTCTTTATCACCGTGATTCCGCTTTTCTTAGGAACTATTTGGACCGGACTCACCCACTTGGAATCTTAGATTGGATAGATGATTCCCACGTCCAGTAGCTTGAGCACTTCTTTCTTCACAACTTCCTTCATTGCCAGGTTCAATCTCCTTTGTGCCTCCCTTGATGGTTTAGTCTCTTCTTCAAGAAGTATCTTGTGCATGCACTTAGCGGGGCATATTCCTTTGATGTATGCTTTTTTCCATCCTATGGCTGTTTGGTTTTCTTTGAGAACATGTACCAACTCACTCTCTTCTGTAGCACATAGGTTAGAAGCAATGATAACTAGAAGAGTTTGATTTTGTCCTAAGTATGTGTACTTCAGATGCTCAAGCAAGGGCGTCAATTCATGTTCAGGGGCTTGCACGATGGACGGCAAGGTCTTCTGGGCCATGAGTGGTAAAACCTCAACTGATTGCTTGTTCAGTGGAAGTGAGGCCACGACATTAGGGAACCTCTCTTCCTCTGTCACATTTTCATCAAGTGGCTCATCAATTTATGAAGCACCCATTATGGCATTCTCAAGTGGATCTGTCGTGCAGAAGTTGGCTATGGTTTTCTGCAATGGCATATCCATCATATTCAAAGGGAAGTCTATGATAGGTTTAGTAGGAAATTGGATTGAATCGTGAATAGAAAATGTCCTCAGTTTGTCCAAGACTTTTTATGGAGACTTGGCAATATTTGATTTTTAATCAAGCACTTTGTCGTGGCCAGAAGAGGTCTACCAAAAATCGGTGGAGGTTCTTTATTCTGATCAATTCTATCCATCTTGAGAATCTAGAAGTCTACTGGACTGCACGTATCCCCCATTTGTACAAGTACGTCCTCAAGCACACCCATTATATTAGTAACAGAAGCATTAGCTAATCTAACACACATATGAGTAGGTTTAAGTTCTCCTTGATTGAGTGATTTGTAGATGTGGAATAGCATGATACTCATGGAGGCTCTTGTGTCACAGAGACATTGCTCGAACCTTCTAGATTGGATGACACAAGGAAGTGATGGAGGCCAAAGATCATTGGCTTTGAGGGGCATGCGCAGAAGGGTTGCAGGACATGCCTTGGGAATGCCAATATTTCAAGGGAACTGAAATCGTGTTGACCAACTACCAAGTTCTTGATGAGCTTGGCAAAGATGGGCATGTGCTTGACTAATTTGTGAAACGGTAATGTGATGTGAAGTTTCTGCGGCATGCTGATGATTTCTTCTTTGAATTCCTCCTTGTTCTTGTTCTTGTTTTGGAACCTGCGAGGAAAAGGTACAACAACGTCATTTTCTAAATCAAAATGCCCTTTTTAGGTTGGTTTATGACTTGAAAAGGTTGTGATTAGAGTGGTCCGTATGGTGAGGTTGCTCATTGTGGCCCAAAACCGTGGCCTTGTCATTGTGAAGGGACTGGGACGCAGTGTGGGCATACTGGGGTCATGCCGTGGACTTATTACAGGAGTTTGGCACGGTTGGGCACATGGTCGCTTCAAAGGATGCGTCCAGGACAGTGGGCAAGGTCCACAGCATCGCTTGTGGTGTAGTCTGGGACTGCGGTAGGGTTCTTGGTAGAGCCTGGGACACGTCCGGGATCCAGTTCTGTGATAGGTTATGTGGTAGAGACGCGTCTTGCGATGCCTCCAGGGTCTCGGTTGAAGTTCCGGGTACAGTCTGAGACTCAGGTTGGTGCGCAACATGTTTGGCTTTTAAGGATGCCACGTGCACTCTATCACTATCTTCAATCTCTTCAATGACATTGTTGTTTCTATCCAGTTACAACTTTGCAAGTATACAAATCGATTAAGATAATATAAGAGCAAGCAAAGGTCAATCCCACGAGGACTTGTTCAACAGTTAATCCACTTAAATTCAGAATTATTGACTCAGTTAAAGACTCCAAGAAATAACAAAAGAAACAAGTAAAACACACCTAGACCTAGACTTAACTTGGGACGCAGGAAACAAAGAAACACTCAAACAAGGACTCGAAACAAAACTCAAACAAGACTCTGGGCAAAAAGGGGGTTTTGAATTATTTTGGACTTTGAAATTAAAACAAGTAACTTAAAGATGCAAGTAATTAAAATGCAAAAAAAATGATGATTGATTGAATTTATTAGCAAAGGCGAATTAAGGCTAACTATCCACCCTAACGAATTAAAGTTCCTAACCAGATTTCCTTGATTAACTTACTATGCACTCTTTGAATATGATGCCCATGCAAAGGCCCGACTAAGGCCCACTCAACATATTTTATCTTCTCTTACCTAGCATGTTCTAAGCCGGATGTGTACCTAAAACGTCTATCCTACCAGCTAAGATGATGCATAAAGTACAAAGAGAATTTGATGACATCACACAACCCCTAGAAAAGTGATGTGCAATCCTAGGTTGTTATAAGTTTATATTACATATATGTGTCCCTCTACATACCCTCGACGCAACAAATCACAAGATGATATAGTAGTCCGTCTATCAATTACATCAATAATTATATGCAAACAAGGTGATCAATCTCATAAACACAAATTAAGTTCATTAAGCACTGTAATCCCACATATTCCGCATTCATAACAATATAAATCAAGAGCCAAAATTTAATTAACGAACTAACATGGCTAGGGCTTCAACAAGCCTTGATCCTAAAAAAGACTAGTCACACATAATTGAAATTAAAACCATAAAAGAATTCATATTGCAAAATAGTAAAGAAAGAATGAAAGAAAAAAAGGAAACAATGGAAGGCTTTGAAGGGCATGCCAAGATGAGCTCCAAGATCCTCCTCTGCGTTTAACTCTCTCTCTCAAAAACTAAAACTGTTTTATAAACTGAAAAACTGAATTACAATTTGCGGCTAGGGTTTCTAAGTTTTTCTCAACAGGCGTTTAGGGTCTAGGAGACCTTAACACTACAAACTAGGAGATAAATTAGGCCCTAAATCAATTTAAATAAGGACTTCAAAACTGACTTCCTAGTTCAGCAGGGACGCAGCCCTAAAAGGTAGGGCTTTTAGATCTTCCGTGGGTGGCAAGGAAGCTCTTAATGCGACAATCCTTCTCCAAAAGGGTTCTGGGATTTCTTGCACAGAAAGCCAGCTTATTAGAGTCTCTTAGGGTTTCTGGGACGTCTAGGAATGGGTTGGGCCAACCCTAGACTTCAATGACACAGCAGGGCACCACTTTGACGTCCTTGGGCCTCAAAATAGGGCAACATGAGCCCTAAGCAGGTCCTAGGCATATTCAGCTGGGCCAACCACTTATTTCACACTCACATGACGTATCTAGCTTGGTTATGGGCTTTGGCCTGGTAAAAAACTGAAAGAAACGTCAAGGGCTCAATCTGGCACAAATCAGCACTCCCGAGACATGTCTCAATCTGGCGCCGTTTCATGTCCTTCACTTGAAAACACAATTTGAAGCTCAGTTCTTGTCATTGGCTCACTTGGTTCCATCGTTGGCTAGGTGAGTTCTCAGTTGGACTCAACCGAGCATGTCTCAAGACATGACAAGGGCCTCGATTCTGGCACGTCTTTGGCGCGTCAAGGGGGCGCCTTAGCATTGTTTCTAGACTCTGAGAAATGTCCAAATATATTTCCTAAGCAAGGTTTGGACTCGGTTAGGGCTCAATCAGCTTGGCTCTCGGAGGTGTCTCTGAGGCACGTCAAAGACCTCGGATAGGATGTCCCTGAGGCATGTCAAGGACCTCGGTGCAGGGTTCGACTGGGTAGGTCAAGTACATGTCAAGGACATCTCTAGGGCATGTCTCAGTGGTACTTGTAGCAGGCACTTGCTCACGTCTAGAGGCACCAAGACTCGGTACTTGACAACTTTAGGACCCTATATTCAACTTGGGCCATCTCATTCGTCTCAACTCTGAATTGAGCCATTCTTTTTGCATTGTTCCCCGAACGAAACTATCTTTCCAAATATTCACGTGCCTCACAAGATTGTTCATTTGATTCTATGGACAACACGAAATTAATCAAAAGACAAGTAAAAGGGCTCAAAATGACATCAAAATGATGTATGAAATAGTGACTGAACAAATGCCCCTAATCCTTTCTTTTGCTAGTTCCTAAACAAAACAAAGGAAAAAAAAACTAAACAAAATGAAAAGACTCGATCTTAATTAAGATAGGACATTTAAACCACTAGGTGTTCCTAATAGGAGGAGTTTTTTCTCCTCAGGGTTATGACAGAACGATACCCACAAACGTTTTACTTAGCCATTTAAGATGCTAGAGACAGTGCTTAGGATAGGTTAATAAGAATCAAAGAAAGAAGACGTGATGTACAGAACTAGAGAATTTCCACAGTGGTAAGCGTCATGTGTCATGTATAAGTGCCAAAATTTCAAGTGACCAGGTTTAAAAACAACTTCATCCAAGTGCTCCAAAAAGATTTCGCCTCGACTCTAACCCTCACTAGGCAACTCAAAATTTACACAAGAATCATAGGCTTTCACTCTTATCAAGCATATGTGGTGGAGTTTATGTTATGGAGTTTTTTTAGTCATTAATTCTGCATCATTTTGATGTCACTTAGTACCTCATTTACATGTTTTTTGAATGATTTCATGCCATACATAGTAGAAAATTATCAATCTTGTGAGACTTGTGTATATTTGGAAAGATAGATAAATTCTAGAAACAACGCAAAAAGAATGGCTCAATTCGGAGTTATAACGAAGGAGATGTCGCAAGTTGAATATCGGGCTCTAATTCAAGTCCAAAATCGGGTCCTAGAACAAGCCAGCGACATGCCAAGATAAGCTAGGATGAGCCCTATATCGATCCCCAATAACATGTCCTACGCCCTAATCGGAGTCCCTGAAGAGCCTCAGCTGAGCCTTGAATTGCGCCCTAAACTTGTTGCGCCCTAATTCATGTTCGGTTAGGCCAAAATATGTCAAGGCCTAGAATTCGATGGAACAAAGTGAGACAACAGCCAGATTTGGATCTTAGATGATATTCGTAAGCTAAGGAAGCTTGAAGGCGCGCTTGGAAATGTCAATGACACGACCATGTCTCATTTGCGCCCTAAAGACCCATTTGAGCCCTAATTAGGGTGCAGTTTTGCAATCGTCCTTTCCTGCCAAGTTTTGAGAGAGACAAAGTCCATAACTCATCGAGTTATGTCGTATGGAAGCCCAAAACATGGTTTGTGCCGGTTGGATTGGTCAATGACATGTTGAGTTCTTAAAAGTCCAAATTCGAGGTTCTTGGAGCCTAGAATCTGGCCCAGCCGTGTTTGAAGCATTCAAGGATGACCAATGTAACGATCCGGACCAGAAATTAAATTATTTTGAGAATTGGACAATTTTACCCTCGATTTTGGACGGGTTCGAGAGTCACTTTTTGATTGGCAGTACTTTTGGGAATTTTTCTTGGGTCGTTGCGTTGGTCTCGAACTCACGAGTTCGTAGACAGGCGGCACGCGGAAAACGGAGACCTGGTGAGTTCGTTACAGGTCTAGAAGTTTCAAGGGCAATTTGGTAATTTTGGAAAAGTTGGAACTATATATCAGATATTTTCTCTCTCCCCGTGAGAACACCAAAACCCATTTTCATCGGACGAATTTCAGTCTGATTTGACCGAAACTAAGGCCGGGAGGATCTTCCCCGTGACCCCATGAGTCTTTTGGTGTAATCATCGGAGCGGGAGCACCGCCGTAGGCGACGGACCGAGGAGGGAGGTGGACCGAATCTTCTCGGTCGTTTCCCAGCCAAACCAGGTACAATCTCAGAACTTTGACCTCATATTTGGATTCCTGGTGAAAAGTAGATGAATTTACATGTGTGGATCGTGAAAACGGTCAAGAAATGAAGAAGTTATAAAAGTTGAAGTTTCGGCCAAAAATGGGGGATTCCGGCGAAACCAGACGACGGCTGCCGATCATCTTCTCAGGCCAGACTTCAGCGATGGCGCCGGCAGCCGATCGTCTTCTCCGGCGACCGTTCGAGTCAGGTCAAACCAGTCTGGTCGAGTGAATCAGTCGGAGTTGAGTGAACTGGTCGGGTCGAGTTGAACCGGTCAGATCGAGTTGAACCGGTCGGGTTAAGCCGAGTTGGACCGGGTCACTTCGAGCCAGGCCGGATTGGACCGGTCCAGGTGAACCCGGTGAACCTCCGAGATAAACATTGATTGAGGGAGGCTAGGATCTGGGCCAGGATCCGCTATTGGCGGTGAACCCGGTGAACCTTCAATATAATTGGTTACTGTTCTTCGACTAGTATCGAGAGTTTTACTCCGTTGGTTCGTAGAGTGCTCCGACTCTGGCATCGAGGAGTTTTGGCTCCTCCGGGTCGCGAGGCTATTTATGCATAGTACAGAGAGTTGTGATACATGACTAACACACCCCATGGGATACCCTGGTGGCTAGGGATATGCCGACTGATGTGATATGATAGCCGAGGATATTTCCAGCTCTAATATGGTTTGACGACAATTGTCATGTGATAAATCAGCCTATGGAAGTACTTCGTCATCTGGGTCTGTGGGTTGGTGTGGGCGGTGACCTAGAGGGATGAATTATTGTTGATTCACAAGTATCTAACTACTCGGTTGTCTTGTGGTATTCCAGTAGAGATGTCAGCAGTATTTGACCTACTGACATTTGGTGTCAGAGGGTATTCCTATTTGGACCACCACTATTCCGAGGTCTTGGCTTTTACCTGTATACTATCCTGCGTCTGACAGGTAGGAATGGTCAGTAAGTACAGAGGTTCTGTCGGGAACCCTGTAAGGTTTACTAAAAATTATTTAAGAGTAAAGGGTATTTCTGGTATTTAAATTTTGAGGTAAAAGAGCTGTCAGGCGGGATAAGGGTTCTTTCCGGATTTCGAGGGAAAATTCGGGAAGGGTCCTTACAACCAAGCCCAGTTATTGACGTCCAAGCAACCTCCAGAAGTCCCCAGAATCTTCCTTGGCATGCAAGGAAGATCATAGAGTTGATTGCCGCATAGAAGTCCTAATCTTTGGCTTACAAGGATTACCTTTTTAGTCCTTTTTCATACTTAACTACGATAGCAGTTCTGAGTCAGTTTTTTATTAGGTTTTTGCTCTAGATTATATCCTACTTGGTATAGGTCTAGAGGCCCTATTTAAAGGACCAAAGTGCTCGTAGGTGAGGACCTCTAGAACCCTAGGTGCATACACCTTGTACCTTACAGTTTTTTAGACTTAAACAGTTTGATTTTCAGTTTGTAAGAGAGAGTTGAGCGTGGAGATGCTGGGAGCAGCCTTGGCGTGTCTTCAAGCCTTCATTGTTTCCATTCTTTCTTACCTTACTTTTATTTTAATTATGAATTCAATTATGCTTTGTTTTTCAAATATGCGTGAGTAGTTCTTTACAGGATTAGGGCTGCCTGAAGCCCTAGCCATGAGAGTCGTTTAATATGGTGTTGGCCCTTGATTTATATTGTTATGGATGCTGAATATAATTTGAATTACTTTCCTTAATTTATCTTTATTACTTATGAATTTGACCTGCTTGTTTGCATAGACTATTGATGAATGATTGCTTGTTAGACTGGTCATCTTCTTGTAATTGTTTGGCATCTAGGGTAGTGCTTACATCTTACTCGTAATTCAACTCATGACAACCTAGGGCTGCACATCACTTTTCTAGGGGTAGTCTGGTGTCATTAAATTCTCTTCGCACTTCATGCATCATCTTGATAAAATTGGATAGACGTTCTAAGGTACTCATCCGCCTAGAATATGCTAAGTAAGAGAGAATTTCTTGCATTCTAAGTAATTGTTTTACTTTTTAATTTCATCATTCTTGCTGCGTTTTTAATTTCTTGCATTCTAAGTAATTGTTTTACTTTTTAATTTCAAAAGCATCATAACCCAAACCCCATCCTCCTCCCCACACCCCCCCCCCCCCCCCCCCCCCCGATAAACTTCCTTCTTCTTGTTTGACTTCGACTCTCTCTTGCCCGCGGTGCTGCAGTCATATTTTTCAAACCCCGCCCCCCCCCCCCCCCCCCCCCCCCCCCCCCCCCCCCCCCCCCCCCCCCTTTCTGTTGCCGTTTTCTTCTTTTGAGTCTTCATTGAGTCCTTGCCATGTGTCTTTGTTAGTGTCTTTGGAGTCTTATTTACTTACTTGCATTTCAAGTTAAGTTGAGTCTAATTAGGAAGTCTTTGCCATATCCTTGAGCCTTTTCATATCTAGAATAGTGTGAGTCTTTGTTTTCTTTGTTAATTTTGAGTCTTTCGATTGAGTTGATAATTATGAACTTAAGTGGAGATAAACCGTTGAACAAGTCCTCGAGGGATCGACCTTTGCTTTGCTACTATATTGTCTTAATCGATTTTGTGCACTTGCAAAGATTTTTACTGGATAAAATAGGTCACATATGTACCCTTTTATGTCATCACAAGGCTCTTTGCACAGTTCAAGAACTCCACCATCTTCAAGAGGATCTTCAGTGAACGGCTCACCGCCACCAAGTCCTAGGATGGCGGCTGAACAACCTAGAGATCGTGCCCTCAAGAACAACCCCCCCTCCATGGCTATTGAAGGATTATGCTACACCCCACGTCATGGAGGATCAATTTCCCATCGTCTTTCCGGCATCAACTATGGAGAATTTTGAGTTGAAGTCTGGAACAATTCACATGTTGCCGAAGTTTCATGGACTTTCTGGGGAAGACTCGCACCTTTACATCAAAGAATTTGTTGAAGTCTGCTCCACATTGCACATCAACGGAATGACGGAAGCTGAAATTAGGCTAAGGCTTTTTTCACTTCAGCCTCAAAGATCGTGCTAAGGCATGGTTCCACTCCTTAGCGCCAGCTTCAATCACTTCATGGAGGGACTTAGCGTCCAAATTTCTCACGCAATACTATCCTGCGGACAAAACAAACAAGCTGCAGAAGGAGATCATGTCGCCCATGCAAGCAATTGACGAACACTTCTACGAATACTGGGATCGATTTAACCAGATGATTCAAGTGTGCCCCTATCATAACATTGACGACAGCTTGTTGATGTCATACTTCCACGGCGGATTGAAGACCAATGACCAAGTCAGACCAATGACCGAGTCATGGTCAATTCTCAATCAAAAGGCATCATGGACAGCACCACGGAGGAGGCGAAGATGGCCTTTGAGAGCATTGCTCAAAGGGAAAAAAAATTTAGCTACCGAGGTAACCCCTCTAGAGCTATTGGAGATGCATAGTCCCGAGACAAAGATGACGCCAACGCTCAAATTACGGCAATGGTGAAAAAGCTTTGCAACGAGAAGGCTAAAGGAGTTCAAATTTACGAAGTATGCTCAATTCAGGGACATACTTCACAAGAATGTCAAACGGTGGAAGAAGCCAACTTTGCAGGATGTTTCAACAACGGCCCAAGGCCCCGGAATGATCCATACTCCAACACATTTAACCCGGGGAGGAGGAACCATCCAAACTTTCGATGGAGCAAAACTCAAGCTGCACAAAATCTACCACCTGGATTTCAGAACCATGCCGTAGCTCCTTGGAAAAACTCGTCCAAAATGGCTCAAAGCACTCATGCGTTCAGGGCTAAGACAGATAGAGCCGCCACCAACTTGGAGAATCAAATTGGGAACCTTGCAACAAAATTGAATCAATGAGAACAAGGCATGTTGCCAAGCCAAGTCACGACGAATCCAAAGGGATTTCAGAACCCCATGGCAAATGCAATAACATTGAGGAGTGGCACGAGACTTCAAGGTCCTACGCACCCTGCTTTTGAAGATTTCAGCCAAGGAGCCGAAGATGAAGTGGAGTACTCCAATGGACCTGCATTCATGTCCTTGCCACTTAATTCCCCAAGGCCCATGTCTGGGTCCTTGCCGCTGGCTCAAAACGAGCTAAAAGCCATGCCACAGCTTGCTGCACCAGCATCCATGTCGCTCCCCCAGGACTTGTAGCTGAAGAAGAATGCACCGCAAGCCCCTGCCATGTCACAGAATGCGCCATAAACTGCACTGCCAAGAGTTGCACCACAAGCTGCGCCACAATCTGCTTTGCACCACAAGGCGCCAAACAGCGCAGATTTGCATCAGAATAAGCCTAGCACTTCATCTCTGCACTAGTCCATAGCCGTAACACTTGGACCTTCCCAAGGCGTATCGTTGACACGCCACACTTTGCCAAATTCACCCAACAGCCAGAACTTGCACCTAACTGCGCCAAACAGCATGGAGCCGCACCAAATTGCGCCAAGCGCCAATGACAAGGACACAGCTGCGTCCTTGGGTCCTAAAGGCCAAACAAACCACGCGGATTCTTCTAACTCTAAATCTCACACTTCAAATTCTAAACAAACTAGTACACTTTGATTTAGAGAATGACGTTGCTTCGCCATTTCCTCTAAGATTTCAAAAAGAAAACTAAGAAGGATGAATTCGAGGAGGAAATCATAAGCATGCTACTGAAACTTCAAATTACATTTCCGTTTCCGAAGCTCGTCAAGCATATACTTATCTTCGCGAAACTCATTAAGGATTTGGTGGCCGGGAAGCATGGCTTTAACACCTCTGATACCATTGACGTCCCCAAGGCATGTTCAGCGGCCCTTTTGCGTATGCCTCTCAAAGCCGACGATCCCGGGCCTCCATCACTTCCCAAGCTTATGCAAACCTATCTAAATAAAATTTCAAATGAATAAATTTATTGAAGATTTAAATGAAAAATGCATAAAGCTTGAGATAAAAAATAAAAGTTGGCCCGGGGCCAATGTCTTTAAGGTATGGCACCAATTTTGGTGGGTAAGGCATGGCCTAGACTCACACATAGTACTTTTTTGAGTGGTAAGCGTTCGGGGAACTACTCACCGATTTTCCATCATAGTCTCTTAAACATAACTTCCTTTACCGCCTACCTGGTAGACGCAGTAACCTACCCATGGGGATTTAAGTTTTTGGGACCCATATTGGTTGCTTTTTGGGAGGAAAAACAGAAGTATTTCCCCCAGCATTGGCACCATCATGGGGGACGAATTATGTCAGTTTGACCTCTTTTAGCCCTTTGGTGAGACCTCATCGGGCCATGGCTTGATCTCCCTTTATCTCTCCAATTCCTCCTCTGGGGATCGGGAATCGAATTTTTTGATAAAGAATAGAGGAGCTAGCCAAAATTTTGTGCATACACAGCCGTTCCAAGATGTCGTTGTTGGGTGAGTATTCATCCACTAGTAGAGCATCTGGGATGAGACGATGGGTGGCAAACGAACATCGAGCTAGAGAGTTCCGGCGGTCAAGCTGGTTGAACCGTTGAAACCCCGCAATGGGACTGCTTTCTTCGTAATGAAGTTTTCTAGTCCCATTTTGCGCATTGTTTCCAGGTTGAGTAGATTCGCAGCACTTCCTTCATCCACGTGAATCCGATCAACTTACGCTTGGGCGATTTCGATTGAAATGATGAGGGCTTCGTCATGGGACCAGTCGAGGCCTTCCTTGTCGTTGAGCGAAAAGCCGATGGTGACGTTGTGTGCGATCCCGGAGGTGGTGACAGCATGGGAGACCTGGACGACGGCCAAGGCGTCTCAAATTTTCCACTTCTTTTTCTTGGAAGTGGTTCCCAGCAATTCCAATTCGGCGATGATCGTATTGATGCGAATCGTCTTAGAAAGTGGTTCTCTGGGGATCTTGTATCCAACACGCTCTGCAGTTTTTCCAACAATGTATTTGGTGTAGTGCCCCTCCATTATGAGATTTTGGAGGTATTTCTCAAAAGTTTTTCAAGTGTTGATGGTGTGACCATAGCAATCATGGTAGGAAAACCACTTCGCCTTGTCAGCTATTTCTTGATCCCCTTGATGGGTACCAGCTTTTAAAACCAAGGTTTGTCTTTGATCTCATTATAGATCTGACTGGTGGGCACTCCTAAGTGTGGATCCGGCCTTCCAATGGAAGGGGCATCTGAAGATCGATCAGCCTTTCGCTTGTTGGATTTTTTGGATGGAGATTTGTGAGTGGCGTCATCCTTGGATGGCATCGAACTCTCGGTGGGCTTTTCGTCCGTCTTGGCGTCCTCCGCGGTGCGTGCCGCTATCCTCTCATCCTCCCAGGAAGAAAATTTTTGTGAGGGTGCGAGTGTTGCCCATCATGATGTTACCATAAAGTTGGCTATCCAGGGGTAGCCCTTGTTTGAAGGCCATTGCAGCGATGAGGTCACTACAACCTACAATGCGGGATTTTTCCTCGCAGAACCTTCGGACGTACCGGCGAAGGTACTCCTTGGATCACTTTCACACGGAGAAGAGATGATCGTTTTTTACTTCAACGGTGCGAAGTTGTGAATATTCTTTCACAAATGCAAGTGCAAGTTCCTCGAAGGAGGCAATGGATCTCTGTGGGAGATGGTTAAACCAAGTCATTGCTTGTCCTTGAAGTGAAGCCTGGAACAATTTGCATATTAATGCCTCGTTGTGTCAATGTGGCACCATGACGCCACAATAGTAGTCGATGTTCTTCACAGGATCTGACTTTCCCTTCAACTGAGTAAAGTTCGGAGTGGCGAATCGCTGTGGAAATGGCTCATTCTTGATTCGAGGAATGAATGGAGAAGTTAAGGAAGTTCTAAGCTGGCGGTGTAGATCTTCCTCCAAGTTTCCATCGCGTTGGACACCCTGAAGTCATTGGTCCAGCATCCTTCTTACGTTGTCAGAGTGAAGATTATCTCGGAGAAGGGGAGGGGCTCGGCGACCATAGCGGCATCGAATTCCCTGCATCATGGAGTTCGAGCTTGAGTACAATGGCGTGTACCTGAGTTGTGAGGAGATATCATCCATTTATAGTGGAGACTAAGGGGTCTTCGGAGCTTCTGATTAGTTGAAAAAGATCGCAATTAATAAGTATTCCTAGTTAGGTAATACTTAGGATTGGTTTTTAATAATAAATAATTCGCTGTGAAGTTATTTATTAGAAGTAAGAAAAGAAGTGTTAATTAATAAATAAATCCTTGTTGAAAAGGAAGTTTATTTATTAACTGAATCCTAGTTAGAAAAGGAACTCAAGGAGATGTCTTTTATTATGGTAATATAATTCATATTAATTAATATATTCAGCTGGTAAATATATTTAATTAATACGCAGTAATTATATCCCAATAATAATTTCAGCAAGGGCAGAATTTTCATTATATAAATTATGGGCCACGTGACAGCTCCACAGTTTTTGGACGAATTATAGTCCCACAATCATGCTTCAATTTTGGTGTCCAAGTGAGCTATCCTAGTTGAGGTATGCCAATGTCGATATCCACTGTATATATCTACTTTTTCAATATCATTGTATTAAAAATATCAAATTAATATAGATTTTAAGGGCATAATTGAAAGTTAGAAAGAAAAAAAATGACAAACTATGTACTATAGAAGAAGGGTTCTATTCTAGTATAGAAGAAGAAGATAAAGGAAAAGGATCGTAAGATTTTTTCTTAGGTTAAATTTTCACATAAAGTAAAAATTATACATAAATAAGTATAAAACAAAATATTTAAAAGAAAATTATATTAATATTAAGTATGGTACGAGAGGTAAGCCAAAAACATGGAAAGTCATCATTTTCTTACACATGCATTGGATATATCTCATTTCTAGTAATCAATTATGACTACTTATTCCTTTTTTTCTGGTATACAATTTGATCATCTAGAACACTTTTTTTTATCCTTTTTTATTTATTAAATGCGATAAAGGATTTGTTTGTTAGTAAAAATTATATATTTGTTTTTAATCAATTGGGGAAGAGACCATTGAGTGCTATGGTCTAGTGGTATTCCTCTCCACTTGTTATGTGGGAGGTTTCGGGTTCGACTCTCGTCGGGTGAGGTCGATACCCAATGTTTATATAATGTAATCCCCCTCCCTCGGGTTCTATTCTCGTAAAAGACGAGATTTATACATATATTTATAATGTAATCCCCTACTTCAATATCCTTGTATCTAAAAAAAATAAATAAACATCCTATTCTCTTACCTGGTTGAAAGCTCCAACAAAATTTTAATAGGCCTCGAAAAGCACCTTATCCACTTGTAAGATTTTTGTTTGCTATCAATGAGGATCATATTTTCTAAAAAAAAACTCATCAAATGTATATTGTTTTTTATACTTTTGTGAATCGAATTTGAGATTTTTATTTTAAATTAATTAAAATTGCAAGGAGGGTAATTCAAATTCCGCTACATATGAAATTAAATTCATATAAATATGACTACACACATCTCCTATTAATCTCCCAATATTAAACAAGTAAAATTCTTAGTTGACAATCTAATGCATATACTATTCATTTTATTTTTATATTAGTAAAATATCTAACATATTTAATTAATAAAAGCATAATAAAACCTAAATGTGGGGGTGTCACGAATCTAAGGCTCTTCCAATGGCGGAGAATTAGGAAGGCGGCCTCTTTGGTTAAGCATATCTCGTGTACTCATGTGCTTCAACCGAATCTAATGCACGATTCAACAAATTAAACTAAATTAGTACCTTAGTTTAACTTTTTAAAACGTATTGTTTTTGGCTTCCGTCATTTTGATTCAGCGTCCAAATGTCAGCCATCATATCTCCATTTTAATGTCTATGAGTAATTTCCGAGTCGGTGTACGTCATAATGACTAATTCATACTAATTTCTAAAACATCAAACTTAACAATAATTATTTTCACAAAAAATTAATACTAAAATGGTGCTGAGTTTCCAATACATAAAGTATAACCGCGATCATCCAACATAATCGTGCATAAATCACTAAAATACAGTTTGACATGTTAACTATAGATGTTTGTATTTCTATTCGAATTTAATAAAAAAATTTATCTTTTGGAAAATAAAAATAAATTAAGTGACTCGTTCTCTCTCATGACTAGTCAAAGTAGACTTTCTTGAAACTCAACTTTTATTTAATTTTTTCTTTTTGAAAAATCGGACTTTAAATATGTCATTTTATGGCAAATTGTAGCATAAAACACCCACGTTTTCCCTTCCTTTACACTCTTGTGTCCAACAACCCATTTTTGAGAGAATGGCAAACTTCATCAAGCTCGCCACCATTCTCTCCCTTATGATACATTCACTCCTAGCTCTCCATTTCCAAATGGCCTTCTCATCGCAGGAGGACCTCGAACACGTCGACGAAGAGTACGTGCTCGATTCCCCGGGTCCGAATTTCAGAACCAGAAGCAGATTCTTGAGAAGTGTCATAAAAAAAGGTGCACATTGTGACCCAATCAAGCACAACATTTGCAATGGGATTTCAGCAAACAAAGGGACCGGCCTCCTCCATTGCTGCAAGTCACATTGCCGCAATGCTCTTAGTGACAAGAATAACTGCGGTAAATGTGGGAATAAATGCAAGCTTGGGATGCGTTGTTGCAATGGGACTTGCATGAATACTGCATTCGATGCCAAAAATTGTGGCAAGTGTGGTAAAAAATGCAAGTATGGGGTAAAATGTGAGTATGGATATTGTGGGTATGCTTAAATATTATAGATTCATATATTGTAAGTAAATATGATTTGGTTTTCGGCCTTCTGTTTGATGGACAAATTCAACGTCACAAATTAATCGAGAACTCTCATTATGAATGTAGAGAAATAAGTGTTTTACATTAGAGCTATACTCTCAATTTTGTATTTGATTTCCTAAGTTCATGTAACAATCAATATTACGTAATTAAGAACTTTTTCGATATGATTTAGAGTGTTTATTACATTTGATCATGTTGTTTATAATCCGTTATTAGATTACAAATATTGAATTGAAAATCGGATAAAAAAAGAATTCGTGTATATTCGCTTGACCACCTCGTACCACTCTTTCGATATATTAAATAATTCGTATATATATATATATATATATATATATATATATATATATATATATCATAATCAGAACCGTTCATCTCCTAAATAATCATTTTAAGATTATGTCCCAAAAAAATCAACAACTTTGGAGGTCGTTTAGTCATTCACATTTATCAAACAATTCAACGGTATTCGTAGCAAGGAAGATCTTTATGGTGAACCGTCTATTTAGTTTACACATATGAAAGGTTAAATGATCTCTAATTTAGTTGAACTTTTATATAAATGATATTAAAAATGATGATTTAGGAGTTAAACGGTTCTGATTATAATATATGTATAAAGATCATTTAATATATTGATAGGATAGTATATATGAGGAGGTAATACCAGGAGTGGGACGTAAATATTATCCTTCTGTAAATATGTGCATGTCAAACACATGAATAATTGATCAACTTGAACAGTAGACCCGGTTAGACCATTAATAATGACCAAAAGTTTAGACCATTAATAATGACCAAAAGTAACTTTTGGTCCTTGTAGTTTACTTAATTTCCAACTTTAATCCATGTAGTTTCATTTGACCGATTTTAGTCTTGTAGTTTCATACTCATAGTAATTTAAGGACACATCCAAATTTACATCCAATTATTTAAGGACAATACTTGCATCCCACCCCGGTGGTACCTTTTTGTACCACCCTTTTAATTTATCGAATTGTCTTTGCACATATATCATAATCGGAACCGTTCATTCTCTAAATCATCATTTCAAGATCATCTCCGTAAAAAATCAACAAGATTGAGGCCGTTTAGTCATTCATATATATTAACTAAATGGACAGTTCGTCATGTGGATCTTAATTCTTACCAAAACTGTTGATTTATTTGATATATATGAATGCCTAAACGACCTCTAATCTTGTTAATTTTTTACGGAGATGATCTTGACATGATGATTTAGAGAATGAACGTTCCGATTGTGATATTTGTACAAAAACAATTCGATAAGTCGAAAGGGTGCTACGAGTAGGTACCACCAGGGTGAGATGCAAGTATTTTCCATATTTAATAGAAGATTCTTATACTTTACTTACGAAATGAAATTTTCGTCATATAATAATTATATATCTTTTTTTTGTTAAAAAAAAAATACATATTCCTGTTCTTTAATTTTCGTGCTACTTGATGCTTGAAAATTGTTTTGTAATTTACGTTGTAACACAAGCATGAAAAAAAAAAAGAATAAACGATATATGAGTCTAAGCTAGATGAAATACCCCTTTATGTGAGGAGCATGTTTGTCAGTAGTCAGACATTGTTGACATCTCTACTGGAAAACCACAAGACAACAAACTAGTCAGATACTAGTGAACCAATAATAATTCGTCCATCTGGGTCACCGCCCACACCAACCCACTGACCCGGATGACGACGTATTTTCATATGTTGATTAGGCCCATAACAATTGTCGTCTGGTTCATATTAGAGCCGAAAATATCCTCGGCTATCATATCGTATCATAACTCTCTGTACCATGATATCTCATCAGTCGGCTATCATATTCCTAGCCACCAGGGTATCCCTTGGGGTGTGCTAGAATATGTACTACTTGGACTCGACCACAATCTCTGCAAAATCACCTTTTATATTGGGGTTCACCGGGAGTCCGCCAACACGGAACCAAGGCCCGACTTCTAGGCCCCATCAAATCGGTTTTGTTTATATTAGGGGTTCACCGGGAGTCCGCCAACACGGAACCAAGGCCCGGCTCCTAGGCCCCTTCAAATCAGTTTTGTTTATAGTGGGGTTCACCGGGAGTCCGCCAACACGGAACCAAGGCCCGGCTCCTAGGCCCCTTCAAATCAGTTTTGTATCCAAAATCAAGTATATATTTTGTTTATCATTTATCACAAATACGGTTTCAACTCAAAATCATGTACCCAAATAATTACCACGTCCAAACACTATCAAAACCGAATCCAACAACCATATCGTTTCTCACAACACACTTCCACTGAAATATTGGAACAAGAATTATCCAGCAATCATTGCACCCATACACAACAGTATTTAAATCGAGAATATTAATACATGCATCACAATTTATAGATACAACCATACACAACAGTAATTAAATCGAAAATATTAATACATGCATCACAATTTATAGATACAACCATACACAACAGTAATTAAATCGAAGATATTTATACATACATTACAATTTATAAATCAAAGTCCGCTTACCATCACCATCCAACCCAAAATTCATGTACGCTCTAGCCTCAGAACACCTACACCATAATGACCCAACTACCTTGACTTTCCAAACTCAAAACCCTCTCCACGGTCAATCCTTACCGCTGGGATTGCCCAACCGAGCTCTAAATGAACTCCTATGGCCTCGAAACCAACAAAATCTGATCCGGAACGTCCCAAAACCTTAGTCACGCGCCGCCGTGACTTCGGGAACAGTCCCACGCGCCGCCACGCGCCACCGGAAGGTCAGAACACGCGCCCACGCGCTGCCACGCGCCGGTCACGCGCCTGCTACAGTGTTCACGCGCCTGGACCGGTCCAACCCGGCCCGGCTCGACCTGACCCGGTCCAACTCGACCGGTTCACTCGACTCGACCGGTTACCGGCGACTCGCCGGAAAAGACGACCGGACGGCCTCGCCGTCGCCGGAGGCTGGCCGGAGAAGATGACCGGACCGCCACCTCCGCCGCCGTCTGGTTCGCCGGAATCCCCTATTTCCGGCCGAACTTCAAGGTTTTCTAATTTCTTCATTTCTTAACCGTTTTTCACGATCTACACATGTAAATTCATCTACTTTTCACCAGGAATCCAAATATGAGGTCAAAGTTCCGAGATCGTACCTGGTTTGGCCGGAAAACGGCCGAGAAGGTTCGGTTCACCTCCCTCCTCCGTCCGTCGCCCACGGAGGTGCTCCCACTCCGATGATTACACCAAAAGACTCGTGGGGTCACGGGGAAGATCCTCCCGACCTTGGTTTTGTTCGAATCGGACCGAAACCCATCCGATGAAAATGGGTCTTCGATGTTCACACGGGGAGGTCTTCGGGTGGAGTGAGATTGCACGGGCCAATCTCTCGAGGAGAGAGAAAAATATCATCTATATAATTCCAACTTTTCCAAAATTACCAAATTGCCCCTGAAGCTTCTAGACCCGTAACGAACTCATCGGGTCTCCGTTTTCCGCATGCCGCCTGTCTACGAACTCGTGAGTTCGAGACCTACGCAGCAACCCAAGAAAAATTCCCAAAAGTACTGCCAGTCAAAAAGTGACTCCCGAACCCATCCAAAACTGAGGGTAAAATTGTCCAATTCTCAAAATAATTTAATTTCTGGTCCGGGTCGTTACAATGTTCTTATTCCGTTAATTAATTGTATGAAAATTTGGATGTATCCTTAAATTGGTATGAGTGAAAATTGAGTAAACTCAGGAGTCAAAAGCGACTTTTGACCATTAATAATTAAGTTGCACCCTGAGGTAAGGTTTAAACTCTCAATCATAAAGGTAAATGACCAAATCATAAGCTGCCCTAGTCACACAATTTTAGTATCACACTATAACTGGATTGTTAATTAAGAATGGGAAAATACTTTGTGAAATATGGGATATCGTGTGGGCGAGGGAGGGGCGCAGTGGGTTGAGGCTGGGGTAAGTGCATAAATTTTGGAAATACTTGTGGTCTCTGTCGGTCTGTCGGGTACCTCTAGAGATATTGCCGACTGGGGTCAACTTAGCAAAGAAGAAACTCTTAGCTGTATATATTAGACAATATGAAAGGACCTCTCTCTCAAGCTTGCTTTTTAATTTTAATTGAGACTCCCTGTGTTAAATCACCATCACCCTTACCCTTCATCAATATGGTACACCTTCTTATACACTGATGCTTAATTACTCTTTCATTCTGTTGCTTTTTAATTTTTTTCATGATATAATTGATAACGAATATAATTACTCGATTTGTTATCATTTGATTTGATGCTGGCATGATATTAGCATATCTCTCAATCGTAGGGTTTTAAAATGTTTTTCTTGGATCTTGTGGGAGTGGAGTTTATGGTCTCAAGTCCAAAATTCAAGAACTAAACTCTAAACTTTAAACGATTCACTTGATCGTTATTATGGAAAGCTAAGTATATGATATATTTAAAATTGACAAACACAATGAAGACAATTAATTTCATCTAGATGAACTTATTTTATTAGTTGAATTTTGAATAGTTTTCGAATACAAAATCGGAGGTTATTAGTTGTGTAGAGAGTTATATACATTTGTTGGCATTTCTGTTGGGACCAGGGGCTATCATTCTCCTGGGTAAGGTTGCAGTTGCGGTTGTGAATTTGGTTTTTTTTTACCACGCGTATACTTAAATTCATGTCACAATTATCTATAACATGTTCAAATTTCTGAAATAATATTCTTTGGTCATGTCATCATCGGCCCAATGATTCTCCCTACTTACAACCTCAAGTTCATATTGTGCTTTTAGAGTAATACTTGTATCCATTTTAGGGTGGATGTGCTTATTCTTTTATGATTCATTATTATGTTTTTTTATTCAAATACGATAATTGGACCTGTCGATTTCTTAAAACATCATGTAAAGATCGCCTCTGCAAAAAAAATCAAAATAAATTTGTGATAGTTTAGTTATCAATATGTATCAATTAAATTAACGGTTCACCATAACACTTTAGTCGTTGCCAAAACCGTCGCCAAAGTCGTCGAGTTTTTCATCCATACGAACTACCAATCGATCTACAATTTAATTAATTTTTTATAAAAATGATCTTTACATAATGCTTTAAGAAGTCAACTGTTCCGATTATCAAATTTATAAACCAAGAACTCGATAATCAACTATTGTGATGCACATCCACCTTAAAGTGAATGCAAACATTTTTCTTATATGTATATTAAACAGTTGTTTCACCAGAAATTTATAAATACATTACGAATAAAAGGCTCTAAGTCCCCTCAAATTTTCAGTGGTAAACAAGTGAACGAATTTTTGTTTTGCTTTCTAACATGGATTCTCAACTAGTATAAGAATTCATTACACTATGCATCCTTGGGGCATATAACATTTTGATCCGTAGTTTTAAAGTTTGACAAACTTAGGCTCCATTTGGGATTTTTTTATTTATTTTTTTAAAATATGTTTTATTTGAAAATGAAGCAATACAAAAGTATGTGGTAAAAGTGAAAAATCTTGCTTTTTGCAAAAGTAATGGACTTTTGAGAGCAATTTTTAAAAGTAACATATATGTTACTTTAAAAGTTGTTTTCGTCAAAAGTTTATGAAATTTTCACGTCTTATAATATCCAAATTAATTTCGAAAAATATTTTCATTTACTCATAATTTATATTTATCACGCATATATTTTTTTTTAAAGGAACCAACCACCACCTAATGCTTTACTCTACTGCCGCCGCCACCACCTCCACCACTACCACCACCTCTTTCAATCTTAGCTCCACCACCTTTTCCCCCAACCTCTATCTCATCCACCACCACTGCCGATGCCGCCGATGTCTCTACCATTGACGCTGCTACCACCAACATGACAACTACTATCATTTCCACTGCCACCTCCACCACCACAACCACCCTTACCTCTATCTCTTCCAGCCGAACCTCCACCTTCTTCTCCACCACCATCACCACCGCTGCCAGCACAAGCACTTCCATCTCCACCACCTCCTTCTCCCCTATCTCCACCACCACCGCTTCATCCCCTACCTCCACCACCACCACCACCACCACATCTTCTACCTCTACCTCCACTTTCATCGCCACAACCTCCACCACCGCCTCCACATTCATCTCCACCTCATCTACCTCTACCTCCATCGCCACAACTACCACGACCTCCTCATCCACTCCTACCTCCACCTCTACCACCAACACAACTACCTCTTACACTTTCAATATCATGTCTATTTTAGTTATTATCCACATCTGCCATAGTTTTACACTAACTTTTATTAAACACTTTGACATTACTTTTCATATTCACAACACTTTTAAAAACAAATTTTATCAAACGTTTAACTGTTTTCATATACAACTGTTTGCTAAGAAAATACATCAGAAGCAACTTTTCAAAAAAATCACAGCAATACCAAACTGGCCATTAATCTTTCAAGTTAAGAATTCTTTCCCTATATAAGGAGAAGCTCCCGTGCATACCATTCAAGTTTTTCAATTTTAAAGTTCCTATAGGGTGTGTTTGGATGAAGGAAAAAAACATGGGATTTGTTAAAAAAGAAATTGCAAGTTTCCTATGCACAAATTCTCTTGTTTGGATGCATAAATATAGGAATTTAAAATTCTAAGAAAATAAAAATTTGAAATTTGGATGCCACAAATCCCAAGTTTAAATTCCATATAAAAATGTGTCATTTTCAAAATTTCATCTTTATAACTACCATTTATATATTAACATTAAATTACATGTTTAAATTTCATTTTATTTTTATGTTACTCAAACATGAAACTTCACAAATTCTAGAAAATTAATTTTCATTAATTTAAATTCCGTCATTTGTTAAATTATTAGTAATCTTAAAATTCTTCATCCAAACACACTCTTAGTCTTCTGAATGCTTTCCCAAGTAGTATAGCTTCCAGAAATTGTAAACACTTTTATCTTTCTTGTATGATCATGGCTTCTTACAATAAGCCGCAACTCCAGTAAAGCCGGAATCCAGTATTTTGTAAGTTTCCAAAGTTTGAATAAATTTTCATTTCAATAATCATGGTTTTAAATAATCTATTTTAAGATTTCAGGTTAAATCATTATTTTAGTTACTTTTCGTATTTATCTATTTCATATGTATTTTCATTGCATCTTATTTATTACCTTTTCTTTTTGCTATCTCTGCTTGCATAACCTTATGGTATCAAAGCCATAAGAGTTGATTGAGTTAATTCCTATCATTTATTACCTACTTCCATTTATTCCTACTTCCATTACCGCCCAAGTGGCTGATTATCTATCTAGTTAATTGAATCAGTCAAAATTTGAGGTGCATATAAAATAGATAAATAATACTATAGATAACCATAAACTGTAAACTATAGATAACTATAGTAATCAATCTTTTTGAAAAGAAAAATTTTATCTGGTAGCTGACATTTGGATAAAAGAAATTATGCATGTCAAAATTTCATAATGATTTACTAAATCAAAAATTCTTAATTAGAGTAGATTGCAAAAGTGGAAAGCATGTTTTAGAAAAAAGACGTTCAAAATATTGCATCAAAAGACTTTTGTACGTTAGCAAGCAATTTTAAGCATACTTGATTTTGAAATAGAATATTTAAAAGGAAGTGACAATAGCAACCCAGATTTCCTAACCAGAGAATTTCTACAGAGCAAACATGTCTGATAAAACACAAAAACAGACAAACACTCATTCCAGATGGGAATATTTAATACTGTCAAATTTAAATTTTGTATATATATATATATATATATGACAAAATATTTTGACAAAAAATGGGAGAAAAATATAAATATGTACACTTTAGCACTTGCAAATAGGCCAAAGTTTATATACATCATATGCTTCATCTTTAGAAGAGAACCTGTCTGGTTTACAAAATTGCCCATCTTGGAACTTCTTTAATCTGGCAAAATCTTGGAACTTCTTTAATTTGGTCAAATCTTAACTTCTATAGATCCATGAAAACTAATGTGACATTGCTAACTGTTTCAAAGCTTACACATAACGAATGAGCTCAACTGCAAACTTCCCCTTCTTCGTCAGGTTAATTTCTCCTATCTGAACCAAAGTAAATTAAAACATCAGAAATGTCAGGCTAAAGAAATTTGTACAGCTAAGAAGCATGAATGCAGATATAAGAGACGGTTATGTTGATACTTTAGACCCTCAAGGGTATTCTGGATCTTACTTTACTGTGCAGGAGTCTTTGGAGCACTTTGGCATGACTCAATGTACTAATAAATTGGTACGTGGATTCTACAAACTGGATAGTAATATAGTATCCAGTAGCCTTGTAGCCATACAAGGTGAAACGAAGGGCTGTAGGTTAACAACAAGCGTTCCCTGCAACTTTGATAACAATATAATCCTTTACTGTTCCGAGTTTCTAACATATAACTGCATCTGAAACATAACATGAATATGCAATACAGATCCAGATCCAAAAGTTTTGTTGAATTAGGAATACACGAAGAGATGCTGGAGATATATCAGGAACAACCCTCAGCATCAATATGGGTTAATATATCCACATCCAATTACAGCATCAATGTATGCTATATAGCTGACAAGTCATTTGAATATGGAAACTCACCTTCAGTCTTCCTTTCCCTTTTACCGATACAATATCACCAGTCTTGACTGTAGCTCCATTTTTAGTAACAGGGGTCCAGTTGAGGCGCACATCTCCATCACTGCAAAATAAAGAAAAACTTTAATAGCATGTCCCACTTTTCAACGCATGGGACATGAGTTTGATTCTATAAGTGCATTGATGCAAATCAAATGTGATTATATCGGGAGTACAGTTATAGTAAATAACAAATCTTGGCTTTTAGATCTTTTACTACACGGTAAGGGTTAAAACCCTTAAAATGTGTGTTTTAATCGTGGATTTAGAATTCCAAAGTCGGCTACTTATTGTAGATACTCAAGCCTTACACTGTGTTATCTGTATGTTTATATGTATACTATAGTCCGTTTCCCCTGCACAGAAATAATGCACCATGTCCCTCAACGCTCATCGACCGTGTTGAATTTACAGCTTAACAAGCGGTTGGAGGATGTTCACAATGTCATATGTACGACTGCAATTGATCTGGTTAAGGCATGCGATGGTATGATGGGATGTCCTGGAATTTTTAATCTTTCTTTTTTTTTAGGGCATCCCTTGTGTGAATACTCACCTCTAAACATCATCACAGAAGCTCGAGCGACCCACTTATTAAAAAGTGCTAAAGATATTCTATTAGAGAATAGAGACCATTATCCCAAATTATGAAAATTAAGAGATGCTATGGAGCTCAAGAAATTCTGGGTAGGAGGGTTTAGTACAAAAATGAAACAAAGAAAATACTCCAAATAACCTATATAGATTACTCTAGTTTTTTTTTTCTTTCGTTCTTTCCAAAATATGGAGCACTCTAGTTGAAGCGGAGAGTGCTACAAGACTATAACAACAGACTTCCAGAAGATATGGTAAATGCAGATGAAAAATGGACAACAAATGGAAACCGGAAAGAAGAAAAAAATTGCATAGCTTTACAAAGGATAAGGCCTAATGCAGATGAAAAATGGTAAAGAAAAAAGAAAGGAAAAGCCAAGTCTATGCAATTCCGTAAGGCTTTAATGAGTACCAGATTTTAAGTTTAAGCATGCATGTGTAGTGGATTCTTGCATATGTATAAGAAAATTAAAACTATCAAACTAAGCAGTAATCCGACAACATATGATTAACAAACACAATAAAACTTCAATGAACTCCAAACACTACCAATAATTCAAGGGAGAGTTCAGCAGAAGTGTAAAAGGCTGTACCGGATCAGATCAACTAGTTTTGTCCGTGAAATCTTAAATCCCGCACTAGCTACAGCATCAATTCTGGTAGATAATTCTATGGCTTTAAATGTCTTAGTGCTGCAAAGAGTACACAGTAAGTTACTAACTGATGCTACATAATTAGCATTACAAACAGTGAAATAAAGATAATAGCTATATGATAATTTGTGCAACCTTGGTGGTTCGTAATCAAGAGCAATCAGTGGTAGCTTAGTACAAGATACGGGAACATTGCGAACCTGCAAGAGAAAAAGCCTTGCAATCATGAAACGTATGCAGCTGAATTGTGTCATACATAGCTATCATGATCTGTGAAAGAAAAATTCTTGTTTCATTCATGCTAGATGTTTTTCTACCATTCCTTTTCTCGTGTCCATTATTTTGCACTGTCTTGTCTCCCCTCTCAAATGTACATGTGCAATGATAACTAAAAATTTATAACAAATATCACAATATCTATTTCTGATCCTTTAGATAGAAACCGAAAAATAAAATAAAATACATGAATAAATCCATTTATGTTAATTAGGAAGACAAAAGTAGCAAGAGAGAAAATACTCAGAAGTCAAACAACCTTGTCAAGTGATGTAATAAGATAGTCGACGAGTTCTGGAACAACAATAACTTGAGCCCCCTTCTCCCCCTGGCAGAATTACAAAAGAGAAAAAACAACCATAAACACTCAACCCAAAGGGATCATATTCCACAATAAAGAAAAAAATGCAGATATATTCTGGATAGTAAATGCATAATTTGCAATCAGAGAATGTGAATGCTCAACTCGCACAAGGGTATCCAAACTGACGGCTTTAAAGGAATACCGTACTTAACGATGATATTTCAAATAGATACCTCTCCATAAAGACATAGAAGAGATGGCCCTGCTATGGCAGGACCACAGGAGCAACACATGTAATGGAATTTTCACATCTGTGTACAAATATAGAACACAGACATGAGACAGAAATCCTGAAGTTGCAAATTCTTAAGCAGTGAGCCAAGATCACATGTGTTCATTTATATTAGAAATGTTCGGATAAATTTTGTCATAGCTTCTCCTTTTTCAGCAGTTCATCATATTTTACTAATAAAAACATAATAACCTTTCTCTGACCGGAAAATTGACCCAGCGCTAAATGATTGAGACAGAAAAGTAAAGTTTACTCTTAGATCATTAAAGTGTGGCAAACACATTTTTAAGGTTTGCAAATTCTCAACACTGGCGGATCTATTAAGCAGCCAGTGAAGGCAATTACGCCACTAGGCATGTTCTCCACCTAACACGTTGCCCATTTAATGGTTACTGTTTAAGTTTTCTTTGAATATGGGGGCACGTGTTTGACAAAATGACTCAAAGAGGGGGCTAAGGCCAGGGGGGGTAAGCAGGCTTGCGCGTTAGTTGTTTAGTTGGCTACTCAAGAGTGCTGTATGACAATTGATATTTGATACTTGGTTTTTCAATTTGGGAGGGTTTATAGGGGTAACTGTGTGAAAGTATTCTAGCCGACTAATTGAGGGTGAAAACAAGGTGTACCACTAATTGATACATAGCTACAGATTTAGTTTGTTTTCCGTAGCTTAATTAGGGCTATTAAATGTAACTTAGTTGATTTTACTGCGTTGATTGGATGATCTCTTCGACATTTCAGTGGATTTTTTTTAATCAAAGCTATCAAGACAATGAGAAAATCATTTATGAAATTGTAAACGCTAGGAAATTCTGAATTCAATTTCAACTAAAAGAAAAAATGAGGACATAATAGTTTTGGTATCATTGCATTTGGTTTGTCATTAAAAAAAAAAGTAATTTGTACCCCTGAACTTTTATTTCAGCCAATTCATCAACCCCCCCACCCCACTTAATAGCCAATTTACCCCCTGTCATCATATTTAGTCACATTTTATCTAATTATTTGTCCAAAAAAGTTATATTTTGGTCATTAAATATGATTCTTCATGAGTAAGTTTTCCTTTATCAATGTAAGTTTACTTGCTTAAAATGTGACAAATTTGACGAAAAGTTTGATAAAATGTGACCATATGGGGGAAATTGGCCATTAATAATAGTTCAGGGGGGAATTGACTAGTGGATACAAGTTCAGGGGGGTAAATTGGCTAAACAACCAAAAAGAAAAGTTTCAACAATTCTTCATCTGGCCCCCAGAAGGAAAATTCCTGGATGAGACATCAACAAGACTCCTCAGTATGCGGCCAAACTAATTAGGTACTCCCAAATAGAAATCGGGTAAGGTCAGAAAATGAGTTGCATAAATTATGAGTTTTAGAATATAAAAGAAAAGAAAAAAACTAAAACTAGCCTTCTTCACATTAAAATTGAATATTGACAATTGCAGCCTTAATTTACAAACTGCCAAGCAAAAAATGTAATAACATAGTAGAAACTGAAAGAAGAATATAAAATCGCACCTGCAACATAACATCTCCAAGCTTCTCCCTAGCAATCCCCGAACCAAGAATTGCGCCTAGGAAGTCACCATGGGAACAAGGTTCAAACCCAAAGTTTCCCGTGATACTAGAATAAGTAACCATCAAAGAAACAAAAATAAGGTTTCACATTGTTTACAAGATGGATGATTCCAAAAATGGTAGAGATATAGTATTGGTTACCTCAATGCTGCAACAACATCAGGATCAATTGTCAATAATTCTGAATGTCCAACAGAGATCCGGCACCGCTCAGCCTAGACAGTTTTAACAATTCAAAACATATAACACCCTGATATGCGCCCACACCAAATAGAGCCAAAAATATTTAGTTCACCTGTGGGTATCCACCTTGCGCAACTACTTTCAAATCAGCCAGCTTTTCCAGAGCTACCATTGACTCCTTCAGTATGGGCGGGTTGAGAAAATTTGTATGGAGGACTTCTCTTCTTAATGATGCACGTCTAGCCTACAATAAACAAAAGGACAAAGATAGAGAATTTACAAAAACGGAAAAGAGTATGTAACCAGAAGAAAAAAAATGGTAACAAGTAGAACAAGCTACTAGTGAGACTAAATCTATATGTGCATTTTAAGTGATAAGTAGGTTATAATCTTATCTTAAGAGTTCCAAAAATCTAAACTTCATGATTCTCTCAAACGAGGGTCAAATTAAGAAACAAAATATGGCCTTGATAAGAAAATGCAGCCAGATGCTATATTTACAGAAGGGTAAACAACAAATACCATCTCAAGAACATGCTTTACTTCTTCAATAACAGTTTTATCTGCTACTCCTTGAAGTAAATCATCAACATTCCCTTTTTTAGCTTGAGCTAAATGGCATATTCCTGAAGTTGATTTAAGAAGAAAAACAACAGATTATATACCAGTTTTACACTATCATCAGATACAAAATAACTGATGGTCATGTAAAAAGCAAAAATTGACTGACCCAAAACACATCAACTTATCCAAATTTAATTACATTAAACACAAAAATTCGACGTTTTCTAACAAACACTCCGCCGTTTCATCATAAAAGCTCAAAGATTATACCCTTTTCTGTCACTCTATAACCAAATTCCGATTTATTTTCAATCATTTGCTGAGTTGCATTTCTTATATACACACGCCATTCAGCCAAATGGGTGTTCAAAATTACAAGAATTAGCACAAAACAATGGACAAGAAAAGAAAGATCATTTAAGCTAAGCACCCAAAAACCAAAATGCACACATTCGCACCTGAGGAACTCAAGCGATGAGGAGGAGGAGGAAAGGTGACAGTGACAAGGATCCTCTGGTGAAAGAACCTGTTGTATATCAGAGGATAAGAGAGAGCAAAACCGGCGGCAGCTCTTCTTACAAGTGACGGTGACGCTGCTATCAAACTGGTGGCAGCCATGCCCCAACGCAATTCGCACACTGCGCTGCACAAGTGGGATTCGATAGGAAAAGTAATAGTATACTTTTCTCTTTTGGTGGGCTTTGGGTTTGGGGGTTTTGCAGATTTTAGCCCAAATATATTCTGCTTGTACGTGGAAAGATTGTTTTGGGTTCTTCGTTATAGTTGAAGTTTAGTTTTGAGGTATTTATATTCATTCTAATGTGCAGTGGAAGTTTCTAATTTGACTCTAATAAATAGTGAAATCTACATATAACATGTCATCATCAACCTTATTGTCAGTGTTGGTTGATTTAGTGAGAGGAGATTTGTGTGTTGAGTTTGTATACACACAATTGTTCTTTGAGTGAGTGAGTGCTATTGGGTCTATTGGGAATTGGGTTTTGTGAGTATAATACTCGTTGCAATCTCCTTTTGATATTAGGGAATTTTACTCGTCGTCTTCTTTAAATTGGACGTAGACTTCAACATCGGACAAGTATAAATTTTTGTGTTCTCTTGTTCACTTATCCTTTCATATTTTTTAGTTTACTCATATTCGACGTTCCAACAAGTGGTACTACAACCCAAGTTTCGGCTTGGGGTGTGTTTATGCGACTTAAGAATATGGAATTGTAAAATCCAATGGGAGGAAAACTTGGAGATTTTGGATATCCCTCACTGGTTTGTATGCAATTGAGGTAGAGTTTATACTCTCTGTTTGCTTGTAAGTTAACCTATTTAAAATCACTTTGATGATTTTTTTTTGTTCTCATTTGAGAAATTTGAATGAGCTCAATTTTTCCTTTGTTAGATTCAGATGCTGTTGTGAGTTTTGGTAGGTGTGTATCTTTTTTGAGGGCTAGTCTATTAGGTTGTACGAAATTTGAATAATAAGACACCCCACTATATTGTAGACACCATAATAAATTGCAGAACATTTGTGTGGCTTTTCTTGGAGAAAACTTCATGCTTTCAAAGTTTGGTTGGTTTACTGACTTTTGACTGTGTTGATGCCAAAAATGGACCAACTTAGAAGTGTCTCTTCCTACTCGCTTTACTTACTCCTTGGATGAAGGGAGACCTGCAATAAGAGGGGTAGAAGTAAAGAAGCACCGGTGGGGTGCCGGCCAAATAGTCTCCGATGCTTAAGTTAGTTAAGTGTTTGGAGGGATTTGGCAGGGTAAGGGTAGAGATCTTTGTTACCTTTTGGAGGGGGGGGGGGGGGGGGGGGGGGGGGGGGGGGGGTGCCCTTGTACTTATAGTAGCAATAAATGTGGGTGGAACATTTCGCTGTGGGATAAATGTCCCTGCTTCTGGTGCTGACGCGTGTCCTGGTGGTCCCGAGTCCATGGGTTGTATCGACCAGGTCGGTCGAGGAGGGTAGGCCGAGGAGGGTAGGCCGAGGGTGTAGGCCGAAGGGGGTAGGCAGACAAGATACGGTCGGCCTAGTAGGTTGCTATTGTTGTCTTTGTCTAAGGTTGTGCGTCTTGCTGAGCTGAGGCTAAGTATGGTTCTGAAGGGCTTTGTTCGACCTTGAACAGGTTGATCAAATTAGGTGTAAATAGGAGTCCCCAAGTCATTGACTGATGTGGATTTCCTCGGTTGAGGGCTTGTTCCTTTTTTTCAACATGTGAGGATTCATCCCGTACTAGTCCCCAGTCCCCCAAGCCCTTAGCCGAGGCGATATGCCATGGGTTAATTGCTCAAAACTTTTTTTTTTTTTTGAACATAAGGTTGGTCGGCCTGCCTGGGTCGAACTCCGTACGATCATATGGCCGATCAGCCTGGATGGTGTACTAGGCCGACCGAGTACCACTACCAAGGGTGTTTATATGTCACCTTGGTCGGCCCATTTGTGTGGAACCTCGCACGTACATGTGGCCGATTGGCATTGGATGATGTTTGTAGCCGAACGAGTGCCACTTCCAAGGTTGATTGTATGTCACCTTGGTTGGCCCACTTGCGTGGAACCTCGCACGATCATGTGGCCGATCGGCATTGGATGATGTCTTTGGCCGAACGAGTGCCACTTCTAAGGTTGATTGCATGTTGATCAGTCGTTATTTATGCATCATTTTGATGTCTTTATATGCCTCTCTTACATGTCTTTTGAATGATTTCGTGCCATCAATAGTAGAAAATGATCAATCTTGTGAGACTTGTGCAGAGTTAGAAAGATAGGTAAAATCTGGAAAGAACGCAAAAAGAATGACTCAAATCGGAGTCCAGATGAAGGAGATATCCTCATTTCAATATCAGGTCCTGAACGGAGTCCTGAGTGCGCCAGTGCGCCAGTGCGCCAGTGCGCCTATTTTGGGCCACTGGCCAAGTACCTCATATCAGGCCCTCCGGGTCCCGAACTTGTGTTTCATGACATCAAGGTCAAGTCCTAGAAGTGCCAAGGTCGCGCCAAGGCAGGTCGAGGACATGTCCCAAGAACTCCCATCCGAGCCCAGAAGTGCGCCCAAGCCGGGGTCCCTGTTCCGCCAGCGGTGGATCCGAGGTTCTCCCTCTGCGCCAAGCATGACAACATTTGCGCCAAGCCTGACCGACGATGCGCTTCTATTATACTCCTAACGTACTTCAAAAGCGCGGTCCCAGATCCTGATTACGAAGACAGTCAAAAATCCAAGTTTGGCCAGCTTGCGTTCCCACTTGCCAGCTTGCATTCACACTTCCGGCCATGCTCTGATTGGTTCGAATAGATTTTAAAGACTTTATAATTAATTAAAAGTAAAATAACTTTCCCTATTCCTATAGGACATGGTTTTACCAATCTGTATAGAACAAGGTTATACCAATCCTTATAGAACAAGGTTTTCCCTTTGTCTATAAAAGGGAGCCTTTGTTCAGTGTTTTGGAGAGAGATAATTAGCTAGGGACGTTTTTGGTTTCTGGGAAAACAGAGACCTGAGCCACAGAGTTCCGTTTTGGTTTTCTAGAGAATTAGGGACCATATATTTTCGGAGATAATCTTTCACTTAGATTATTGGACGTGGAGCTTGGAGAAGAAGGCCCTGCCGTGTCTTCTGCTGCATCTGTTCTTAACAATCTCTTCTGTACCCTTATTTTCATTATTGCAATTTACTTATGGATTCAATTATACTTGTGTTTATTTCAGTTATGTGTGAGTAGTCATTAGGATTAGGGCTGCTTGAAGCCCTAGCCATGTTAGCTTATTGATTGGATTTCTGGCTCTTGATTATGATTGCTATGCATGCTGAATAAGTTGGATTACCATGCTTAATGAACTTAATTTATGCCTATAAGATTAGCTACCTTGTTTGCATATAATTATAGATGTAATTGCTTGAGTGACCGTCATATCATCTGGTGATTTGGAGCATCGAAAGTATTCGTACTTGTAATCTTAACTCATGACGACCTAGGATTGCATGCCACTTTGCTAGGCTAATGTGGTGTCATTAAATTCTCTTTAAACTTCATGCATCATCTTAAAAGGTAGGTGATAGACGTTCTAGGCATATGCCCTGTTTAGAACATGCTAAGTAAGAGGGAATAAGATGTGTCTAGTGAACCAACGCCAGGTCCTAGGCACGGGCACCTAATTCAGAAAATGCATAGTAATTTGATCAAGGAAATCTGGTTAAAAGCTATAATTGGTTAGAGTGGATAGTAAGCCTTAATTCGCCTTAGTTAACAACCTTTCATTCTTGCATTGTTATTTTCTGCACTTTGATTTACTTGTCTTTAAATTTCAGTTATCACATCATAAACCCCCCCTGTGTGTGTGTGTGTGTGTGTGTTTTTATTTAAGTTAACAAATCTGAACTAAATTGGTCATAACGTTGATACAAGTCCTCGAGGGATCGACTCTTGCTGTGCTACTATACTATACTTATCGATTTGTGCACTTGCAAGGATTTTATAACTGTTAGAATTGAATTGCATATTTCTTACTCTTTAAATCTACCAACAAGTTTTTGGCGCCGTTGCCGGGGACTTGTCCCTCAACGGTGCCCATTCAAGTTTAGATTTGTAACTTAGTTTTTCTTTTTGTTAGGTACCCGCGTATGTCATTCCAAGGTTCAGTGCACGGGTCATCAAGTGGACCATCATCGCAAGCATCTTCAGTCCACGGCTCCCCGCCACCAAGCCCAAGGAGGATGGCGAACCACAAAGAAGAGCAGGGCCTGGAACGTGGCCTAGTACCGCAAGCCCCATGGCGCCTTAAGGATTTTGCCATGCCCCATGTCTCGGAGGATCAATTTCCAATTGTTTTTCCCGAGTCAACAGTGGCAAACTTCGAATTAAAGTCGGGGACAATTCACATGCTGCCTACATTCCACGGCCTTGCTGGCGAGGACCCGCACTTTCATATCAAGGAATTTGTTGAGGTTTGTTCAACACTGCGCATCAATGGTATGACGGAATCGGAAATCCGCCTGCGGCTCTTTCACTTCAGTCTCAAGGATCGCGCCAAGACATGGTTTCATTCATTGGCGCCGGCTTCCATTCACTCTTGGAGGGACTTGACGTCCAAATTCTTAACACAGTACTTTCCCGTGGAAAAGACAAATGAGTTAAAGTCCAAGATCATGAACCCACGGCAAGACATGGAGGAGTCTTTCTACGAGTTTTGGGAGCGGTTCAATCAGATGCTACGGGCGTGCCCCCACCACCATATTGATGCCCATCATCTTATGCTATACTTCTATGGAGGCTTGAAAACTAGCGATCGGACAATGGTGGATTCTCAATCCCAAGGGATTCTAGAAGGCACAGCCGAGGAAGCAAGGACCGCCTTTGAGAACATTGCTCAAAGGGAAAAACAGTTCAGCTACAGGGGTCCCTCCTCTAGAGCTACGGGTGATGCATCCGCCAAATACAAAGATGACGCCATTGCTCAGCTCACGGCAATGGTAAAACAATTGTGTAGCGAGAAAGCCAAAGGAGTTCACATCTGCGAGGTTTGTTCAATTCAGGGCCACACATCCCAGGACTGCCCGGTTGTGGAAGAGGCCAACTTTGCTGGAGGGTTCAATAGCAATTCTCGACCCCGGAATGACCTATATTCCAACACTTACAATCCGGGGTGGAGAAATCATCCTAATTTCCGTTGGAGCAACAATCAAGCAACCGCGAATCCCTTGCCACCCCCTGGATTTGAGCAGCAAGCCGCAGGCCCTCAGGGGAACTACCACGGTCCTTCCTCAAACCAGAATGGCGGAAGCAAGTCTGTTGAGGACTCCATCCATATCCTGACTCAACAGCAGGCTCAACTCATAAAATTCATGCACGATAGCCAGAGTCAGACGGAAGACTTCAAAAATGCAATTGCAAACTTGGAGCGTCAAATGGGACAGGTGGCGAACCAACTAAATCAGCGAGAGCAGGGCAAGCTACCGAGTCAAGTCCTGGTAAATCCGAAAGGATTTCACAATCCTACGGCTAATGCCATCACACTGGAGAAGGAAACACCACTTCAAGACCCCACATATGCCACCCTCACAGGACCTGAAACTGAGCCTCAACCTACTCTGCCAAGGATCACCGACCAGGGCGCGCCGCAAAACATGCCACGGCCAACACCTCTGGCGCAGAACCAGTCCAATGAATCACCAAGTGCCCTACCGCAAAGAGGACCTGACACTGCGCCTACTTCGGCCACGGCTGGCATGCAACCTGCTCCTAAGCCCAAGTCGCAGCACTCGATTACTTCTAACTCTAAACCTCAGAATTCCAATTCTAAAAAAGTCACTTTTGAGTTAGCTAATAATGTTGATTATCCATTTCCTCGCAGGTTCCAAAACAAGAATAAGCAAAAGGAGGACTTTGAGGAAGAAATCATCAGCATGTTGCAGAAGCTTCAGATCACACTGCCTTTCCATAAAATTGTCAAGCACATGCCTATCTTTGCAAAGCTGATCAAGGACTTAGTTGCAGGAAAGCGTGGTTTTAGCTCCACGGACACCATTGACATCCCTATGGCCTGCTCGGCTGCCCTTTTGCGCATGCCCCTTAAGGCCAATGATCCTGGGCCGCCATCCCTTCCATGTGTCATTCAGTCAAAAAGATTCGAACATTGCCTTTGCGACACGGGAGCATCAGTGAACATCATGCCATTCCACATTTACAGGTCACTCAACCTAGGCGCACTCAAGCCCACGCACCTATGTGTCAGGTTGGCTAACGCTTCTGTAACCAACCTAATGGGGGTTCTTGAGGACGTACTGGTACAAATCGGAGATACATGCATCCCTGCAGACTTCTACGTACTAAGAATGGACAGAATTGACAAAAGTGAGGAACCTCCCCTCATCTTCGGAAGGCCCTTACTAGCCACAGCCGAGTGCCTCATCGACGTCAGAAAGGGCCAGGTCTCCATCAAGGTCCTGGACCAGCTTCGGACATTCTCCATCCATGACACCATCCAGTACCCTGCCGAGCCTATTGTAGATTTTCCGTTAAACACAATGGACTTACTGCTACGGGAGACAATTGCTCATTCTTGCATGACGGATGACCTTGAGAAGGCCGTTACTAGTAACCCACACACTGTGGATTCACTTACAGATAGCATGATCGAAGAGGTACGAGCCCTTGACATCATGCCAGCCCTCCCATTGCACAGGCCTCCCTTCGAAGCGTTACCATTCACAAGTCAGAAAACCCTGCCGTCCATCATAAAAGCTCCTGAACTCGAGCTGAAGCCCTTGCCCGAGCACTTAAAGTATGCATATTTAGGCGACAATCAAACCCTTCCAGTCATCATTGCATCTACCCTAAGTACGAAAGAGGAAAAGGCATTGGTTCACGTCCTTAAGGTCAATCAAACGGCAATTGGATGGACAATAGCTGACATCAAAGGCATAAGTCCCGCAAAATGCATGCATCGGATACTGCTGGAGGAAGACTCCAAACCATCACGGGAGGCACAGAGGCGATTGCATCCACCTATGAAGGAGGTCGTGAAGAAAGAAGTCCTAAAGCTCTTGGACGTTGGAATCATCTATCCAATTAGTGACTCCAAGTGGGTGAGCCCAGTCCAGGTCGTGCCAAAGAAAAGTGGGATCACAGTAGTTAAAAACGAGCAGGATGAGCTTGTACCTCAACGGATTCAAACAGGATGGAGAGTGTGCATCGACTATCGAAAGCTAAATATAACCACACGCAAGGACCACTTTCCTTTGCCCTTCATTGATCAAATGCTCGAGCGCCTGGCTGGACACTCCCACTATTGCTTCTTGGACGGCTACTCAGGATACAATCAGATTGCTATTGCACCCGAAGATCAAGAAAAAACAACATTCACATGCCCATATGGCACCTTTGCATACAGAAGAATGCCGTTTGGATTGTGCAATGCCCCAGCTACCTTTCAGCGTTGCATGATGAGCATCTTCTCCGATATGGTGGAAGATATAATTGAAGTATTCATGGACGACTTCTCAGTGTTTGGACATTCATTCGAACTGTGCTTAGTTAACCTAACCCGAGTACTGGAACGGTGCAGAGAAAGCAACTTAGTGCTGAACTGGGAAAAGTGCCATTTCATGGTACAACAGGGAATTGTCTTGGGTCATGTGATCTCTAGCCGAGGCATTGAAGTGGACAAAGCAAAGTTAGACATAGTAGAGAGGCTGCCGTACCCCACTACAGTCAAAGAGGTTCGATCGTTCTTAGGGCATGCTGGCTTTTACCGCAGATTCATCAAAGATTTCTCGAAAATCACAAGACCTTTGTGTGATCTTCTAGCCAAGGACGCCACATTCGAGTTCACTAAGGGATGCCGTGAGGCATTCAACACACTCAAGGCAAAGCTCACGGCATCACCCATCATCATGCCACCGAATTGGGACTTACCATTCGAACTAATGTGTGATGCCTCAGACTTCGCCATAGGAGCGGTTTTGGGACAGCGTGTTGACAAGCTCCCTCATGTCATTTACTACGCAAGCCGAACCCTGAATGATGCCCAGCTGAACTACTCCACCACCGAGAAGGAGCTCCTTGCTGTTATCTTTGCCCTGGAGAAGTTCCGTTCATATCTAATTCAAACCAAGGTCATAGTATACACGGATCATGCTGCCTTGAAGTATCTGCTCACTAAAAAGGACGCCAAGCCAAGGTTGCTACGTTGGATGCTACTGCTCCAGGAATTCGACCTTGAAATCAGAGACAAGAAGGGCAGCGAAAACGTGGTCGCTGACCATATGAGCCGATTGCTTCACAGTTCCAATGAAGAGGCCGATCAGTTGCCCCTCCTCGAGACCTTTCCTGACGAACAGCTCTTCGCAATCCAAGCTATTGATCCATGGTATGCCGATCTCATTAATTACCTTGTCACTAAGCAAATTCCTTCATCTTTAAACAGGTACCAAAAGGACAAGCTGGCTAAACAAGCTAAGTACTTCATATGGGATGAGCCGTACCTATGGAAGCATTGTCCAGACCAAATCATTCGGCGCTGCATCCCAGAAGACGAGATGAAATCCGTCTTGACTTTTTGCCATAGTTTGGCATGTGGGGGCCATTTTGGAGCTAAGAAGACAGCCCTCAAGGTACTCCAAAGTGGACTCTACTGGCCCACACTTTTCAAGGATGCACACGAATTTGTACTCACCTGTGACCGCTGCCAACGCCTAGGTAACATCGGCCCTCGAAATCAAATGCCATTACACCCTATTCTTGTGGTCGAAATCTTCGACGTATGGGGCATTGATTTTATGGGGCCTTTTCCGAATTCCTTTGGCAATCTTTATATTCTGCTTGCAGTTGATTATGTCTCCAAATGGGTGGAAGCAATTCCCACCAAAACTAACGACGCCAAAGTAGTGGTGCGTTTTTTACAGAGTCACATCTTAGCCAGATTCGGCGCACCTAGGGCAATCATCAGCGATGGGGGGGCACACTTCTGCAATCATTCGTTTGCAGCCCTAATGAAGAAGTATGGCGTCACCCACAAGGTCTCAACACCGTATCACCCTCAAACGAGTGGCCAAGCGGAAGTGTCCAATCGGGAAGTAAAGGCCATATTGGAAAAAACGGTAAATCCTAACCGCAAAGATTGGTCCAGCAAATTGAATGATGCGCTGTGGGCCTATCGGACTGCATACAAGACCCCGATTGGCATGTCTCCCTTCCGGCTGGTTTTTGGAAAAGGCTGCCACCTACCAGTGGAATTGGAGCATAAAGCATTCTGGGCTATTAAGCAGATGAACCTGAACTTCGATGACGCTGGAATACATAGGAAGCTTCAGCTAAGTGAATTAGAGGAGTTGCGAAACGAGGCCTTTGACAGTGCTCGTATCTACAAGGAAAATACCAAAGCTTTCCACGACAAGCGCATTCAGCCCAAGGACTTTCACATCGGACAGGAAGTCCTCCTCTTTGACTCCCGGCTCAGACTAATGCCAGGTAAGTTGCGTTCAAGATGGACGGGACCATTTATTATTACTAACGTTTTTCCTCATGGTGCAGTTGAAATCCAGCACCCGGAACGGCAGGATCCGTTCAAGGTAAATGGCCACCGCCTCAAACACTACTTGAAGGACATTTCTAATCCAAGCGCAGTCAACCTTGCAACTCCGCATGCGCCCAGCTCCTAGCATGTCAGCCCCGTCTTGCCTAGACGTTAAATAAAGCGCTCCTAGGAGGCAGCCTAGCCCTGGTTTGTATTTCTCACTTCCTTTTCTGTTGCTGCCCGTTATATCTCTCAAACCTTTCTACTGTTGTCAAGCTTATTGCTTATCACATTGAGGACAATGTTCAGTTTAGGTTTGGGGGTGTGGATTTAAAATTTTGCATATAGAAACAAGTAGGTTTGGGGGTGATACACGGCCAGGACATTTAAATTTCTGCTTGTGATTAGTATGATAACTTGTTAATAGGAATGTATATGCTAAGTTAACTATCTTTGCTTTACTAAGAGTCATGCCATGGTCAAGTAGTTCATAATTTGCACTTCATAATGCCATGTTTTAAGTGATTAAGTGAACGAAATAACTGAATTTGAGTGAACCTTAGAAAATTAGTGGAGACTACCCTGTGAGATCTTTGAGCCTAATTGCCATTCTTTCTGAGGGATATACTTGTTTCTACTCTTAAATACTCATCACTTTGTTCTTAATTGTTGATCTCATTACATCATATTTGCATTGAATTTTAAAGAACTAACATCGTTTAGATACTCTTTATTTAATGTATGCTTTGCCATAAGAAATGATGTAGGCTATGTGTGCTTTAACCTCTAAAAGCCTTATCCTACCCTATTGCATGCTCCCTAAGCCAATTTTGAAGCCAAACACTCAACCTTTTCTTTCATCACCCAAAGTATAACCTAACCCAAAATACTTAGCCATTCATCACAGCCATACCCTATAACCTCAGTTTGTGCTAAGGTTGCCATAAATGAGATTCATGGTGAGAATAAGAGGTGAAAGAAGATGCTGCCCAATTCAAAGGACATTGGCGTCAATTGAAAGTTCAAAAGTAAAGAAAAGTTTTACAAGTTGCAAGCTGCACGAAAATTTGAGGAAATCATTGCATGATCTTGGTTCAATTCAATTCAAAGACGAACATAAACAAAAAAAAAACGTTCAAATCAATAGAAAGAAAGAAACGTTGAGAAAAAGAAGGAGAAAAATAAGTGAAAACCAAAGTGAATTGAGCCAAGTGAGCCAAGAGCCTCAAAATAAGCCACAAGAGCCTCAAAATAAGCCACAAGAGCCACAAAATAAGTCATCAGGAAAGCACAATGTCGTGGGCCTTAAGAAAGGATTCAGTTCAGAAATTCCAAGTTCAATTCATGACTTCTCATACCTTGGCACAACTCAGGTTCTTTGAATCCCATCCTTCCTTGCTAAACCCCAAAGCTTAGCCCCAATACAACCTAAAAAGGAAGACCTAACTGATCTTATGGACAATCATGCTGAGGATTAAGGTACGTATCTATGTTCTTAAAGTTCAATTCCTTTCATGAGATCTTTATTTCCATAAAGTGCTATTCTTCATTGTTACTCATATGTGATTAAATTTGAATTTCATAACATAAACTCATCACATATGCTTGAAAAGAGTGTAAGCCTAGGATTCTTGTGTGAATTGAGAGTTGCCTAGTGAGGATTAGAGTCGAGGCGAAATCTTTCTAGGGCACTTAGATGAAGTTGTTTTCAAACTTGAACACCTGAAAATATTGGCATTTATACACGTACCCCTTCACATGACACTCACGGCTATGGCATTCCTTTTAGTTCTGCAAAGCATGTCTACTTACTTTGATTCTTATTAGCTTGTTAAGAGTACTATATCTAGCATCTTTTTGTTTAAGTAAAACGTTTGAGGGTATCGTACTGTTATAAACCTCAGGAGACAAAACTCCTCCTACTAGGTGAACCTAGGGGTTTAAATGTTCTATCTTAACTAAAATCGAGTCTTTTCATTTTGTTAGCATTTGTTTTGCTAAGGGACTAGCAAAAGATAGGTTTGGGGGTATTTGATCAGTCGTTATTTATGCATCATTTTGATGTCTTTATATGCCTCTCTTACATGTCTTTTGAATGATTTCGTGCCATCAATAGTAGAAAATGATCAATCTTGTGAGACTTGTGCAGAGTTAGAAAGATAGGTAAAATCTAGAAAGAACGCAAAAAGAATGACTCAAATCGGAGTCCAGATGAAGGAGATATCCTCATTTCAATATCAGGTCCTGAACGGAGTCCTGAGTGCGCCAGTGCGCCTATTTTGGGCCACTGGCCAAGTACCTCATATCAGGCCCTCCGAGTCCCGAACTTGTGTTTCATGACATCAAGGTCAAGTCCTAGAAGTGCCAAGGTCGCGCCAAGGCAGGTCGAGGACATGTCCCAAGAACTCCCATCCGAGCCCAGAAGTGCGCCCAAGCCGGGGTCCCTGTTCCGCCAGCGGTGGATCCGAGGTTCTCCCTCTGCGCCAAGCATGACAACATTTGCGCCAAGCCTGACCGACGATGCGCTTCTATTATACTCCTAACGTACTTCAAAAGCGCGGTCCCAGATCCTGATTACGAAGACAGTCAAAAATCCAAGTTTGGCCAGCTTGCGTTCCCACTTGCCAGCTTGCATTCACACTTCCGGCCATGCTCTGATTGGTTCGAATAGATTTTAAAGACTTTATAATTAATTAAAAGTAAAATAACTTTCCCTATTCCTATAGGACATGGTTTTACCAATCTGTATAGAACAAGGTTATACCAATCCTTATAGAACAAGGTTTTCCCTTTGTCTATAAAAGGGAGCCTTTGTTCAGTGTTTTGGAGAGAGATAATTAGCTAGGGACGTTTTTGGTTTCTGGGAAAACAGAGACCTGAGCCACAAAGTTCCGTTTTGGTTTTCTAGAGAATTAGGGACCATATATTTTCGGAGATAATCTTTCACTTAGATTATTGGACGTGGAGCTTGGAGAAGAAGGCCCTGCCGTGTCTTCTGCTGCATCTGTTCTTAACAATCTCTTCTGTACCCTTATTTTCATTATTGCAATTTACTTATGGATTCAATTATACTTGTGTTTATTTCAGTTATGTGTGAGTAGTCATTAGGATTAGGGCTGCTTGAAGCCCTAGCCATGTTAGCTTATTGATTGGATTTCTGGCTCTTGATTATGATTGCTATGCATGCTGAATAAGTTGGATTACCATGCTTAATGAACTTAATTTATGCCTATAAGATTAGCTACCTTGTTTGCATATAATTATAGATGTAATTGCTTGAGTGACCGTCATATCATCTGGTGATTTGGAGCATCGAAAGTATTCGTACTTGTAATCTTAACTCATGACGACCTAGGATTGCATGCCACTTTGCTAGGCTAATGTGGTGTCATTAAATTCTCTTTAAACTTCATGCATCATCTTAAAAGGTAGGTGATAGACGTTCTAGGCATATGCCCTGTTTAGAACATGCTAAGTAAGAGGGAATAAGATGTGTCTAGTGAACCAACGCCAGGTCCTAGGCACGGGCACCTAATTCAGAAAATGCATAGTAATTTGATCAAGGAAATCTGGTTAAAAGCTATAATTGGTTAGAGTGGATAGTAAGCCTTAATTCGCCTTAGTTAACAACCTTTCATTCTTGCATTGTTATTTTCTGCACTTTGATTTACTTGTCTTTAAATTTCAGTTATCACATCATAAACCCCCCCCTGTGTGTGTGTGTGTGTGTGTTTTTATTTAAGTTAACAAATCTGAACTAAATTGGTCATAACGTTGATACAAGTCCTCGAGGGATCGACTCTTGCTGTGCTACTATACTATACTTATCGATTTGTGCACTTGCAAGGATTTTATAACTGTTAGAATTGAATTGCATATTTCTTGCTCTTTAAATCTACCAACACATGTCACCTTGGTCGGCCCACTTGCGTGGAACCTCACACGATCATGTGGCCGATCGGTAGTGGATGATGTCCTTGGTCGAACGAGTGCCACTTCCAAGGTTGATTGTATGTCACCTTGGTCGGCCTACTTGCGTGGAACCTCGCACGATCATGTGGCTGATCGGCATTGGATGATGTCCGTGGCCGAACGAGTGCCACTTCCAAGGCTGATTGTATGTCACCTTGGTTGGCCCACTTGCGTGGAACCTCACACAATCATGTGGCCGATCGGCATTGGATGATGTCCTTGGCCGAATGAGTGCCACTTCCAAGGTTGATTCTATGTCACCTTGGTCGGCCCACTTGCGTGGAACCTCGCACGATCATGTGGGCGATCGGCATTGGATGATGTCCTTAGCCAAATGAGTGCCACTTCCAAGGTTGATTCTATGTCACCTTGGTCAACCCACTTGCGCGGAACCTCGCACGATCATGTGGTTGATCGACATTGGATGATGTCCTTGGCCAAACGAATGCCACTTCCAAGGTTGATTGTATGTCACCTTGGTCGGCCCACTTGTGTGGAACCTCGCACGATCATGTGGCCGATTGGCATTGGATGATGTCCGTGGCCGAACGAGTGCCACTTCCAAGGTTGATTGTATGTCACCTTGGTCGGCCCACTTGCATGGAACCTCGCACGATCATATGGCCGATCGGCATTGGATGATGTCTGTGGCCGAACGAGTGCCACTTCCAAGGTTGCTTGTATGCCACCTTGGTCGGCCCACTTGCGTGGAACCTAGCACGATCATGTGGCCGATCGGCACTGAATTTTTTATCTTTAGCTATTTGGTTTGTTGGTCTCCATCTACTCTTATTGTTTTGAAGACTCTAGTTGAGGTATGGATTTGAACTCCTACTAGTTATTTGAATTTTGTTGTCATGTTGGTACACAAGAAATTATGGTAAGCTGGGGATGAAGCAAAATTTGGTATTCCTAGGATTTGAATTTGAGGCAAAAGATTTCTTTTGGGTGGTATTTTGAACCTTTGTCACAAAATTTTATAGCTAGCTTTGTTTTGGAGAATATGTCATACATTATGAGTCTATTTGTTCAGTTGGGGACCATGGTGCTTGTGAGCAAGCGGAGTACAATTCAGGGTTGTTAGAGAAGTTCAAGTGTTTGGTGCTTCATTTACATTTCTTTGTTGTGTTTGGATTTTTTTTTCAGTGATGTTGGATAATTTAGGTTCTCATCTGAATCACTTTATTTGATCAAGATATTTTTGGCTTGCATGCTTGGCCATGTTTTATAGGAGTTCAAATTCTTATGTTTTCGTATGCTTTTCGGTTGGAGAAAATGTTGAAGGAAAGTTTAACTTTGTTGATTTCCATATAATTTGAACCAATTTTGATCGTTACTTTGGTTTTGGCTAGCATGGTGGTATGGAAAAATCGCCAACGTGAAGATTGTTGGATTTGGCTCAATTTATAGGGTTTTATCAATATGTCAACTTGTTAAAAATATATTATAGAAGATAAACTTTATTGATATGTTGGTAAAAAATGTACAAGGTTAAAATAGCAAGCATAAGAGAACCATTTATGTAAGGATAGAAAACATAATAATTATTTAACTACTACAAGTATTTAAAAGTCTTATTGGTAAAAGTAACAAATAAAACAAGTAAATCAAATCCAATAAACAAATCAAACTAAAATATCAAATCAACCATATATCCATGACTTTTCTTATTCAATCATATGGAGGCCATGTGAGTAGGGCGTTTTGCCCTTGTGTGTTTTATATATAAGTGGTTAGGCAATAACCATGGGCCAAAAACCCAAATTATGGGAAAATTGGACAAAAACATGGTCTTCAACTAAAAAGTCAATGGTCATAAACATCTTTTTATCAGGGCCAAACTCTTTTTAAAATTATCCAAAAATTAGAAATTTTCTTAAGTACTAACTTGAAGTGGGGCCCAATTCCTTTTGCAAACCTTGTGAAATAGTGACAATTTACATGCACTCACTTTTTTATTTTTTTCGGGGTCAACAAAAAATACCGATAAAATATTGAAATAATAATGACTTAATTCCAAATGGTTCAAGAAGGTAAAATATATTCATGCACTCTTCATTAAAAACCAAATTTTTTTCAAGGGCCAATTTTTAACTTGGCCTTCAAATTTGACCCCATTGTTGGAGATGGCCTTATGTTTGGGAAATTGAAGATGTGGTGCAACCACCATTTGTGAGAAAATTGGTGTGGCTAGCCTCCATTTGTAGGGCAAATTACTTTTAACAGTAATCACCTACCCGAAGTTGATGTACAGTTAGGGGATTTGGTAAAGGGAGGTATTTATGTAGAGTTTGTATCTTTTCTATTTGTTCTTTGAGTGAGTGACATTGGGTCTAATTGGGAATTGGGTTTTGTGTATATAATACTCTTTGCAATCTCTTTTTGATATTAGTGAATTTTCCTCATCGTCTTCACCCATAGACGTAGGTTTCCATACCGAAATACGTTAATTCCTAGTGTTCTGTGTTGTGTAGTTTATTTGTTTTTATATTTTGCCTTCATATTTGTTATCTTCTTTTGAAACGCTTCCCCATAACATGTTTATTAATGGATTAGACATAGATGAAAATTTATTTCTTTTAATCCTACCATTTTTTTTAGAGGAAGCACGATAATTCATTAAACTCATAAGAATCGTACAAAATTTGTTGATGCATTAAGTGTGGCCTCATTAAAACCTTTTCAGGGATTTCAACCCGGTCGAAGGAAAAAGAGTGTCACGCACCTTCGGATTACAAATATAAAGACTCTTCGGCTAACAAGTCTCTAATTAAACTTGGTGGTTCCTCAAACCATAACACTTCTCTGTCCAGCGCCCTCCCATACCTAGCTAGGCGATCCGCAATTGCATTGGCCTCATGGTTGACATAACGGAATTGATGTTGGCCCAGCTCCTGAGCCAAGAAGCGTGTGCCATTCAAGATAGGGCACATACCCGAATGGTCCTCCCGCTGTTGAGACAGCGCTGCCATGGCTACCAGGCAATCCCTTCGAACACAACCGGTTGGAGCCCCATCTGAGTGATCAATTGAGCCCCTCGCTTGGCTGCCTCAGCTTCCACATGAATCGCAGACAAAGCCATATCCATTCTACCTGCCCCTGCTGCCAGAAAACGTCCATTCCAGCCCCTCACCACAATCCCGAACCTTTCTCGCTGATCATCATTCAAAAAAGCTCCATCGATATTGCACTTCAACCACCCTTGTGGAGGCTTCTTCCACTTCGAACAGGCTCGAATGAGAGTACCGTTAGGTCATCGGTGACGGCAGTGAAAGGATGATAACCAGGAAGCTGCACTCCGAGGGATGTTATGAAGGTCCATGTGTGAGCCCTTCCAAATTAAATTGTTTCTCTCCTGCCAAAAGCTCCATAATATCATAAGAAACAAATCAAAATCAGCACTGGGTAGATGGTGAACCAAAAAAGATACCCAAGAGGCCACGGTAGGGCATTGAAAGCCACGGGAATCAACCCCAAGGGAGCTTGCCATCCACACCCCTCGAACTGCATAACACTCTTTGAAAACATGGATATCGTTTTCCTTGGCCACACCACCAAAATTGCACACACAGTCAATGGCCACTCATCGTTGTACTAGGTTGACTTTGGTGGGGTGAATACTCTTACAAGCCTGCCAGCAAAGAGATTTGACTTTGTTTGGGACGCAAGCATGCCACACTTTCTTCCACAGGGTCAAAGAGTCCCCAATTGCACCAGAGATGCCTGCCCAGCTTTCTTCATACGCCCTATGAGCCATTCAAGCTTATAAGCACTTCTGACTGAAAAAATACCTTACCTATCTCCCTGCCAAATTATTTTATCTGCCAGACGTCTGAAACTCATAGGGACACTTAAAATCAATCTAGCTTCTTCAGGGGAAAAAATCTCATGTACTAACTCCTCGTTCCAAGTTCCCCCACCATCTGCAATTAAGCTTGCCACACAACCATCTTCTGGCCAATCAGCTAGCCTGGGTGAAATTACCATTGGTAAGTTCGATATGCGTAACCAACGATCACACCAAATCTGGATACTCTCTCCATTCCCAACTTGCCACTTGGTAACCCGACTAAGAAGCTCCCTTGCGTAAGCAATACTGCGCCATGAAAAGGAGGCATTAGGGCCCACTAACGCCTTCATGAAATCTTCGTCCGGAAAATACTTGGCCTTGAGCATCCGTGCCACCAGAGAGGTGGGATTAGAGGTGATTCTCCAGCCTTGTTTCGCCATAATACTTAAGTTAAAAGCATGGAAGTCATTGAACCCCATGCCCCCCAAAGCCATTTGCTGACACAAAGCTTGTCAACTCAACCAGTGAATTTTCTTGTTTAAATTTGTTTCACCCCACCAAAATTTAGCTATCTCTTGATGTAGCTCGTGATAAAGGCCTTTGGGGAGTAGGAAGCAATTCATCACATAGATTGGGATAGCTAGTGCAATAAACTTAATCAAAACCTCTTTCCCCGCCACACTGAGAAGCTTGCCTTTCCAACTCGAGAGCCATTTCAAAAGCCGCTCCTTAATATAGACAAAGGTCGCAATCTTTGACCGCCCAATAAACAAAGGTAGCCCAAGGTATTTATCATGATGTTCAACATGTTCCATTCCTAGACAGTTAGCCAACGATTGTTGATCAAGTCTAGTTAAATTGACAGTGAAAGCGACACAGGACTTCTGTAAATTGATCGTTTGACCCGAGGCGTTCTCATATAGCTTTAGAACCTGCCTAATAGCAATGCATTCCTCCAAGGTACCCTTGGTAAACAATAGGCTATCATCTGCGAACAAAAGGTGATGCACACTAGGGGTCGTGGGTGCAATAGTAAAGCCATGTATTCTACCATTAGCCTCCCATCTATCAAGTAGGGCAGAAAAACAATCTGCACGCAACACAAACAGATAAGGGGAGATCGGGTCCCCCTGTCGGAGTCCCCTCCTCAGATTGACAAACCTCATCGGCTCGCCGTTAAGATTGAACGAATATGTCACAGTCTTCATGAACATCATTATCAGCTCAATCCACTCCTCATCAAACCTTAACCTCCGCATGACCCCCTCAATAAACCTCCACTCAACTCTATCATAGGCTTTGCTCATATCAAGTTCTACAGCCATACGCCCATCCCATCCACTCCACTTTTTATACATGAAGTGAGATAGTTCAGCTGCAATCAAACTATTATCCGAAATCAGTCTCCTAGGAATGAAAGCACTCTGAGTTGGGGAGATTACCTGCCCCAAAATATGTTTAAGCTTGTTTGTCAAGGTCTTTGCATCGATCTTATAAAGAAAATGATAGGCTAATGGGTCGGAGGTGAGACATGCTTGTGGGGTTTTTAATTTTTAAAATCGGTGTGACATGATTGTAGTTCAGCCCTGGGATCATCCGCCTTGACCAAAGCATATCTCTCACCCCATTGCAAACATCAAAGTCTACAACGTCCCAAAACTTTTGATAAAACATTGGAGACACACCATCAGGACCTGGAGCCTTAGAGGGGTGCATCTGGAACAATGCACACTTGATTTCGTCATTAGTAAAGGCCTGCAACAATTCTTGGTTCATTTTTTCCGTGACTCTTGGGGTAATAGACTCGAGGACTGCCTCCATGGACTGAGTATCCTGAGATGTAAACAAATCATTAAAGTAATGAACAATGATAGCTTCTATACCTTTCTCATCCTCGCACTAGACACCATTGGCATCAAACAGGCCACGAAGAGAGTTTTTTCGGTGACGCTCATAGGCCCTTTGGTGGAAATATTGAGTGTTACGGTCACCATGCTTCAACCAGTCTTCTTTCGCACGCTGCTGCCTGAACACCTCCTCCTGGTGAAGAAGAGTGTTAAGCTAGTCCGAGAATTGGTGCTTTAGAGAAATGGAATCCTCTGTGAAAGGTGCATTGAGTACGGCTTGCAGTTGGTGTTGGGCACAGGAGATGTCACGCAGCAAGGAATATGTGTTATGTTGTGGCCATTTGTTTAACCCTATACGGGTTTGAGAGACACTGTCCACAACAGCATGAATAGGAATATCCAAGTTTCCATTGAGCCTTGATAATATCACGGCAGTCCTCCTGCCCCACCCAACAATTCTCAAATTTAAACCTCTTCTTTCTTCTTCTGGTTCTCGGTCCTGCCTTCTCCCATTTAGCCAAGATAGGAGCATGGTCAGAGGTAGAAAACTCAAGATGAGAGATCGAATGGAAGGGGAATAGCATATGCCAGGCTTGTTTAGCCAAACCCCTATCATACGAACCTTAATACCACCATCCCTAGTGGTGTACCACGTGAACTTACGGCCAGTATAGCCCAAGTCTATCAAGTTGCAATATGTCAGCACATCAACGAAAAACGATATTTGGCTCTCTGGTCTCAGGTGTCTACCCTTAAATTCCTCTTGATTAAGGACTTCATTAAAGCCACCAATGCATAACCAAGGCAGGGAGGAGGAAGCCTGAAGTTCACGAAGAAGGGCCCAGGACTTGTGTCGATATGAAACAGCGGGATGACCAAAGAACCCTGTTAGCCTCCAGTGCAAGGCATCCCCTATCCCTCCAACTTCCATGTCTATATGATTCTGAGAAAAATATTTCATATCAGATCAACATCTTTCATCCATATAACACAAAACCCCCCAGAGGCTCCTAAACTACCAACTGAAAAAGCATTATCAAAACCAAATTGAACTTTTTTCCTATTCATACAATCTACAGTACTTTTTGTTTCACTAAGAAATAAAATTAACGGAACTTGACTTTTAATTAAAAGTTTCACTACTTTGACTGCCCGGGGATTACCCAACCCCCAGCAGTTCCAACTTATGCAACTCATTGTGGATGGTGGTGCTGGTACTCCCCAGCCACCACCGGACCAAGGATTGAAGAATCCACCCATGTGTCACACCTCAGCTTCGACTCTGGCATGTCCTCACAAAAGGCTTCTTCTCTACTCCCTATTTTCCCAACTCCCTGTTTTCCAAACTCCATAGTTCCTTTTTTTTCTCCCTTGTCGCCCTTGAGACCCCGCAGCCCTCAGGGAGTTCGAGCTACGAGATTTTTGACAGATGGAGGCTCTTCTTTGTTTTGTATAATTGTTCCAGCCCAAACGAATCATACCCCAGCAAACACTGACTAGTTATTTATTTCACCGCATTCCCACTAGAGCATGTAATGGGTTCTGGTTCACGTCCCCCTAAAGGGCCCATCGCAGGGAGAGATGGCAAGGTGGGCCAAATCTGGATTATCTCATGATCAGTCATAATGTGCCTTTCATTTAGTATCCCATTCTCAAGTTCCACGTGACGTGATCCAGCTGGAAGCAAAGAGCCACCAAGGCTAAGTTCGGTATCAAGATCTTCCGCAAATAAATCCCTCTGATCTTGGAGTGAGACAGGGAAACCCATAAGAGATATAGTTGATTTGTCCCTCAATAGTAGCATTTTTTGTGTCAAGAGTGGATTCTGCTCCAAGTATTGCGGCTCCACCAAATAAGGAACTTTGGAGTCAACTCCCTAGGATCTCGGTTGCATGTATGGAATGACTTCCCAGGATTGCGGATGCGCCTCCTCCAAAGGCTCTGTTTCCAAATTAAGATCCAGCACTAGGTCACCAGACCTCCTACCTCAGGCCATGGCCCTCTGCTCGTCGCCTGTAACCTCTTCTCGATCTTCCTTGAGAGGGGGTCTACAATCAGACCCCTGCTCTTGGCTCACTTCTTTGGCCTTCATATCACGCTCCCTATCCTCATTGAAATCCACATACATGGGGGCAGTCATGGACCAGCCACGTTCAGGAGAGAGACCGTACCTTCGACCAGGAACTTGACGACATCCTGATCCCATCACATCTTCTTGGAACTAGCGTCCATATATCTTGGATCGATCATCAGTAATGCTAGTCTTGGGAACCTGGAAATTTTTTTCCATATGATCCAACATACCACATAACTAGCAGGTCATTGGCAGTTTCTCGTACCGAATAATCACCTCCACCGTTTCCCCTTCAATTCGAATCAGCATACTCCGCCACAGTGGTTTGGCTATGTCTATGACTGCACGAACTCGTAGGTAGCAGCACAGGTCCTCAAACTATTTGCTTTGATATGTAGTTATATTACCACCCAATTCATTACCAATCAACTTGCCTATTTCCCTAGACATGAACGGCAACGGTAGCCCTCAAACTTGTACCCATAACTCTTGCTGCCACAGTGGGATTCTGTTAGGGTTGGCAATACAATTAGCCTCCGCCATTACTAACAATTTCCCATTAGAGAGCCATGGGCCTCCTTTCAAGATAGTGTCCCTTTCCGCTTTGCTATTGAAGGCGAACAAAAACCGGTCTTGGCTGATATCCAGTATGATCACTTTCGTATTTGGTCTCCATAGTGTCTGAAAGGTCGTTTCAACGCCTCCTTGTTTTATGTTTTATAAGTCAGTAGTTTGCCTACTAACTAGCACTTGTTTGTTCTCAGCCCATCATCTTCCTTCGAGACGATCACCAACTCCTTCTTATCTTCCTCTGTAATAGAAAAACGGTTGGAGAAATTAGACACGTCTTCCTCCATCCAGTTAAATACTATAAGCACCCACTCTCCTCCTTGCTGCAACCACTGGCTAGCCTGAAGCCAGAATCTCGTAATCATACAACCGTCGCCGATGGAGCTGATGGTTTCTCTTGCCTTGCACTTTGTGCTCTCCTAGGTGCGGTTGCGCTAAACCTAGAGAGAATTTTTGAGTTACTTAGGTTCGATGAGATTGATTAATCCTACCATTTTTAAGTGGTTTGGATTGGATAAGTTTCATTCTAATCCCTTATAATGGGAAATCATTTAGTCATACCTTTAATATACGTTGAATTTGATGAATTATTCAATCAAATTTAATTTAATTATTACACCAAACATGGCCAGTAGGAAGTTAGCGCAAAATAATTAAAAAAAACCCTATAATGGCTTTTTTTCGTTATTGATAGTTGAAGCCATTTGCTTGCTTGCTTGTTGCTTGTGGTTAAAACTTACGGGTGTTACTAATATCACTAGTTTATTAGTAAGTAAGAAGTCTCATGTTCCACTCGCACAAATCAAGAGAATTATGTGGAGTTTGTTACCTAGGACCTTACTCATAGTGTGACTTAGCCCAAATTCCCCTCTGGCATATTGTTGTATTAAAGGAAAAAAAAAATTAAGAATATCCACTATACGGTCCACCTACAACATTGTTTGGAATTGAGTAGAAAGTGGGTTGTAGCACAAAGAAAAATTTTGTGGTAAATCGAGAAAATAAGTATGGCAAATTACACTTTAGTACCCAGTGTTTTATACCAAATTTCAAGATTATACGTGAGTTTTGCATTCAAGTACCTTGAGTTATTTAAAAAGTTTCACCCTAGACCATCTGCCATAATTTTCTTGATAAATTCTGTTAATTGATGACATATCTCAATGCGGACCCTACCCAAAAATAACTCCAAAGCGGAAAATAAGGGAAAAGTAATGGGAGTCGAACCCAAGACAGACCTATGCCCCTGCACAACTTCCACCTTCACTTTTAATAAATAATAAAATAACACAAGCATGTGTTAGGTAGTTTTTAATGAATACATTGATATTAAGACAGGATTAAATTGTGTAAGTGAAACTAAGACACATGGCGTCACTTTTCTACCCAAACAAAGTAATATAAAATCGCTACTTTGCTTCTAAAGCGATGCGAAATGGCTGTTTTGCCCTTAACCTCAGTTTTAGATTCGTTTTTTGATGACCCCGTATAAGACACGTCATAAATTAACGGAATTTCTATCGAAAATTATAACGGACGGATCATAGTGAAATATTTTTAAAATGTCAATATATAACTATGAAATTTGATGTAAAATACAAGGTACTAAAAGTCAAATTTTCCCAAAAAAAAATTAGCCCAACCCTACTAAGAGCCACATAATAATTTGATTTGTTTCCCAAAGATAACAAACCCTCTTTTTACATACTAATCAACTTCAAGACCCGGTGTCCCTTATCATGCGTTCTTAGTCGATCAAATCCTTCAACAAGTATTTTAGAGATAAAAATGAACAATCTTTCATAAAAAAAATATTAGATCTGAAATAAACTTACCCTTCTAAATTATAATCATACTTACAGATATTGATACATAAATTTCATGCTTACGTAATATCGAATAATACTACCTTTAAATGACAAAAAGTAGCTTAACTTAGTTATTGTTTTTCTTGCTGGCAGAGCATTTTTTCCACATATTTCATCAACAATACATAGCAAGAAAAACCAACAAAAACAAGTTAAGACTAAACCCCATACATAGCAAGAAAAACCAACAAAAACTAGTTAAGACTAAACCCCCAAAATTCAGTGCATGAGTGTGGGAGGCAAAGTTTTTTAGTGCATTCATCATTCGCCACCATGTCCATATTGGGGATCCCACCTATATTGATGGGGTGAACCCCCCCAAAGAAAAACAAGAACTAGAGAAAACCAAGAAACTTGTATAACATCCATGAAAAGGGAAAAGTCAAAATTTGAAATTTGAAATTTGAAATTGTATGAAGAAAGCCAAATGTATGTTTCTTCTTCTAGATGGAAAGATAGGTTGGACAGGGCAACCACCCACATTATGAGTTCTGAGTCCATCCTGGCACAGGACGTAAAGAACGCAAATAACTCAACTTAATTTAACTAACAGATAGATAGACCTAGTCATTACTCATTACCAAGCTCATCAACCAGAAAATTTAAACTCTCAACTCTTCCCTACCGCGATTCCACTTCAACTTCCTCAAAGAAGGAATTGATAACCGAGTGCTACCAACAACACAACTAACGAAGCAGCAGCAGCCGCCCATACCCAATAGTTCATACTCGACTTCTTCCGCTTCAGGATGGCTTTTGGAAGAGACTCAGCACCTCTTGCTCGACCTCTACTCCTCACACTGCTATCCTTTTGCACCTTTGCCTTCACTGGCACAGGAGGAGCTTCAACAGTTTCATCCACCTTTTCAGGTTCTTCAGCCTCAGCAACTGCTTCTGTTGCCTCCTGGAGATTGGTCTCCGGTGCAGTTGAAGAAGCCTTCTTCTTTGCCTTCTTTTCACGCTCCTGAAGCAAATCAAAGTGGATACTTTAATCAGTTTCTAACTCCATGCAGATTAACAAAGAGAAAGCAACAAAAACCAGTAAAAAGATAATTACCTTCTGCTTCTTTTCAGCTTCCTTTTGAGCTCTGATAGCTGCTTTAGCTGCATCTTTCTCTGCCTTCTTTTTCTTCCTTTCCAGGGCCAGCTTATGTTTTTCGATTTCCTCTTCTCTTTTCATCTCCTTCAGCTTTTCTGCATCAACTTTAGTTTCCTTTGGGATACTCTCCTTTGTCTGCTTGACAAACTCATCAGATATTTCCTTGTCTGCCACGTCAACATGCTCTTCAGCAGATTTTGGAGCCGTCGCTTTATTTTTGGCTTCCTTCTGATGCTTCTGCACAGGTAAAGTATCCTGTGAAGCAGATTTGGTGTCTTCCCTAACTTGTTTCGCATTAGGTTTTGATGCTGTCTCTACTACAGGGGCTGCATATGCTTCAACAACCGACAATGGCTTCTCGTCTGGGTTTCTAATACGTCCATCCCTACTCATTAGCCTACGATCCAGTGACCCCACAACTCTCGTCTCATAATCATCTCTACACTCCTTGTTACTGTTCCAGAGGGACATAAATTTCTCAACCTAATTAAAAAAAAAACCCAATGGTGTTAGGAATGCAGCTGCTACCTTTCATATGGTGGCAGTTAATTGACTAGAAACGGTGGATATTCATTTAACAAACCTCTGAATGAGAAAGTTCTTCAAGAGCTTTGATGTCTTTCGCTGCGGCAAGATTTCTTGCTTTGGTTAAGAGCACCCGGCTTTGGAAAAAGGGGGCATTCTGAAAATCAGTACAAAGTATTAAAGGGTGACATATCACAAGCCAGGTAATTTCAACAATTACATATACGGTGCCATCAACCAGAAGGGTACCCTGTTAATGATTCTTTAAACTGGGACGACTAAGACTACCACTTTTCCAGTTTATATAAAAAGATATTTTTATGATGCTAAGAAAAGGATCAATTTCAGACAGGAGAAAGACACAAATGAGAGAGCTGAAGCAATTTAAAAATGTCACCTATTTGAATAGTCGCAATTTATTAATTTCAAATTGCAAAATGGTTCAAATGAGAAGTTATACAACACAAAATCTATTAAAGTAAACACAGAATACAATTCAACAAAATTCCACACTATTTCCAAATCTCAATATAATTCTTTAGAAGAATGATCTACAAGTCACTAGATGTGTAATAAGGAAAAGGACCAATGCAAGGTGTTGCGAAAAAAAAATTTAGGAAATGAAAGGAGCACTAGTTATAAGCAACCAAGAGGCAAGGTCCAGAAGAAAAACAATAAACTAGATAGTTTCAACTGAACTAAATGTGAATGGAATGATTGTGGTCTGCACATTCTCAAATTGAGCACTACGCTTCCTACAGTAAATGACAATTAACAAACGGTGTTTAATTTCTTCACAGAGTCAAGCGGTTAATGTAAAGCTTCTGAAACATATTCTTTTTGGAGGTAAAAAATAAAAGACAAACTGTTCACTTTCTAATCCATCTCGTAAATTCTCATCACTAAAGCTAAAGCTTCAATTAGTTATATACTCAACCCTTCAGTAACTTCCCCATAGCCCACCCAGCCCAAAAGAATGCATCTTTTAGCATACCAGACTGAAAATGTTTCTTTTTTTTAATTACATAATTGCATCGAGAGAAAGAAATAGCTTCCTATTGTCATCATTCAGAATCAACATCAACTAAAACTGTTCTGATACAAACCAAAAAGATCAGTAATCCCAAATATTTGATTTGACCCAATAATTCATTTACCAAAACATTGCCTACAGTTAAAATAAAAACAAAGAGATCCCTGGCTTTCCAAATCAATGGATTAAACACCACCGAAAACTATGGATTTGAAATTTTTTAGCACCCAGAATGAAGTTAAAAACGTGGCCAAAGATAAGAGTTTTCAACATGAAAATAAAAGAGAGGGGAAAGGGGAGAGAGAGAGAACTAACAACGTTGCAACAAAATTCATGTAAAACATACCCCTTCATCACCCTGCCTCCTAAGTTGATAAACGATGTCACGTGCTTTCTCTCTCTTCTCAATCACAATATTCAGGTCATCCTGTAATGCTGCTATTTCCTTGTCTACGGCCTTCACTGCATCATCAAGTAGTTTAATTTTGGACCTGACAGCTTGTTGCTCCTTTTTTACTCCATTCAAATCACCACCCATAAGCTACAACCACGCGATTATGCAAATGATTAGCACTCATTACATAATGATGAAAGTCTACAATGCATTTCAGAAATTCATTAAAATATAAAAACAAAATAAATAAAATCCCCTTACTTTAACCTGGTCTCGAAGGGCTTCCTTGGGAGCTACTTCCTCAATCTTTGCTATCATGGCAGCATTAGCAATAACTTGTCCCCTTGTGCTCTCAAGAGTTCTGATCTCTTTAAGTATTTTCTTTTCCTCAGACAACGGAATGCTCTCGTGTTGTATGATATACTGTAATCCCTGGATCTGTTTCCATTTAAAAAGTGAAAAAAGCAACAAGTCAGAAAGTGAAAAATAATGTGATGAATTCAGAGTGGTAAGAAGTTTGGAAAAGACAACATACACGACTGTTAAGCTCTCCCTCAGATGAACATAAACCGCCACTGCGACTAGCATTGTCTGCACTGCGCAGCTGTCCAAGAGCCTGCTGCAAAGGCTGTAAATCCTTAAACTTCTCATCCACTATTGACCTAATCTGCCTGTTGTCATCTCTCAGAGCCTTAATCTGCTCAATCAACCCTGCTCTATCGGTCTACAAAAAAAAAAGACGACAACAACACAGTGAAATCAGAGGTACAAACATATTCCATATTTTGCATCAGATACTACATACTAACAACCGCAAAAATCTTATTCCAAAAACCAATACAGACTGGATGTGCCGGTAGATATGACTTCTGGTCAGGGTACCTACCGACCACACTATCATCTCCAACAATGAGAACTATCAAATGCCCACTTAAGAACCGATTATATTGACATGTGAGTACACATGCAACCAAAGTGTTTATAGCAACGGTCAAACAAACAAATGATATTAACTAATAAGGTGATAAGCTTCCACTCAAGCTTCCACTCACCCTCTTTGCTCTTATTGCATCAGTGAATTGAATTCGGGTAGTATTCCGGTTGGTAATCTCTGTATTAGCTTGAGCAAGTTTGGCTTTTACCTTTGGATCGTCATATCTGAAGTGCCTAACAAAATAAAAAGTATGGTAGGTAGGCCATTCCTCAACTGCATCCTTTGGGATGTCTGAAGCTGAAACCTCAGTCCCTTCCTTTTTAACCGATTCATCGCCATGTGACCCAAATTTTATGGGCTCATTAACAGCCGCCTCTTGATTGAATTTCCCATTTTCCTTGGCAGAAGAATTCCCTCCTTCAGTCATAGTCTCCACCGGTCCTTGGACCGGCTCAAATCCCACAACTTCAATGCCCATGCCTTCCACCAAAGAATAGCCTTTGAAACCGAAAATCCTGATGCAATAGACAGTATCATGTTAGTAAACCCAATCCAAACCTAGATTTTTTTACTGCTAAAGAGATCACATTTTCTTCAATCATGCAAGTCTGAGACTAATCGAAATCCAATCTAAATTAACAGATTTCAATTCAGATCATCAAAACAAACAACTCTCAAAATTGAAATCAAAATTCAGCAGTAATGTCCAGTGCATGAACAATTAAAAGCTTTATGGATCATTCAAACACAAAAACAAGAATAAACCCAGATCACAAAATCAATCACAAACCCATCTCTCAAAATTAAAACGCACAAATCACAGAATCAATACATTCAAACAGATCGGGAACATGCATCAGATAAAAAAAAAACCCAATAAAAAATTAACCCAACAAATATGATCTAAATACAATTCTTTTACCAATACCAATCGAGATGAATCAGATCAACTCATGAACCAACAGCAACCCAGAAAAAAATAATAAAAATAATAAAAAATAAAATGGAAGGCAGAGTAGGGGGAGAAAAACAGGGGATTCTTACCGGGAACAGAAACAAACGGAAGCAGTAAAAAAGAGAGATTGGAGAGACAAAGAATATCCTTTTTGTAAAGAACAAAGGGCCCCAAATCCGAGTTAAGAACAAACCCAGATAATCAAAAAAAGAAAAAAAATAATTTGGTCAAGATCTCCTTCCTTTTATTGTTTCCCCTTCTTCTCTTCAGACCCACCCACCCTTTGCTTCAAAGTCTTTCTCTTTCTTATTCCTATTTCCAAGTGTGTGAGAGAGAGAGAGAGAGAGAGAGAGAGAGAGAGAGAGATGAGTGAGAGAGTTTGTACGTTTATTTACTTGGTGTTTATTTAGGGAGAGACATTTCAGGTGAAGCAGAAAATTTTGGGTTTGCTTTTTAACTTCTACAATCAGTAAATATGGTTGTGGACTAAATGAAGGACCGTTTTTCCTGTCTCCCCGCAGATACAAAATAATTATAATAACTGGATTTTATTTTTATTTTCATTTTTATTTTTATTTTTATTGTTTTCTGTGGGCTAGTAATGAGTTTTTTTTCTTTTTAACAATGATATACCAAATGAAATCATTATTAAATGGTAATAAATTACAACCACATAGTGCGTTTCATCTAAATATTATAAAATAAATGAATATTTATTAATATTATCCACCCTTTAATAAGAATTTTGATACAGAACTATTTATTAATTTCTACAAATGAGTTTTGGACTTGTTCCTCATTTGGAAGCAAAAATTGAAGAAAATGTAGGTGGGACATTTGCTATAATGAAGAAGCAAATGGTGCACTTCTGATATGGGAATACACTTTCTTTTGTAGTCAAAAGATATATCCTTAACCTTGTTAAAAGGGGAAAGGAAAAGAGATTGGAAACGAGATTGTAAAAGAGAATGGGAAAGTTATAAGCCCAATCAAGCATAAAATCTGAGGGTTTCACTTTTTTTATATCATGTTGTTTGATATTCTTGGTAAATTATTTTGATATATATGTGATCATGGCATGTTTACTAGCATCAAATGAGAACAAGAGACATTAATGGGTATAATCAACGATATTAATTTCTTTTTGTAAGATTGTAAAGATCGGTTGTTGGGCAGTAGTGGTTTTGGTTTCGAGATTTCAACTTATATGGCTTTGTGCATGATTCCTTATATATCGTTTCGACAAATATCAAACTAAGTTATTTAAGGTATTTTTACATGCTCGTTGTCATACTATAGTCTTTGGCAAATAAGTTACTGCAGTCTACTTCGTCTTTTTTTGTATATTTCTTATTTAATAAAATATCATATCTATTACAAAAAAATTTTACTTTTTTTTATAATACTTTATACACATTGAGCAATGCTCTAAAAGTCTCCGCCCAGGCACTAGGTCGCCCCTTAACGCCCCGATTTGTGAAATTTCACCTATGCACCTCAACCACCATATAAGCGGCTGATTATAAGTTAGGAGCAATGAACGGTTAAGGGAAAAATTAGAATTTTGGCTAAATTGGAACAACTGTCTCTGAATTTTACCATAATTTTAGCAAACATCCATAAACTTCAATATTAGTGTCCCCCGTCCCTGAATTTTACAATAATAGTAGAGTTAGTGCCTCTGTTAAAATGTCAAATGAAATATGTTAAAAATAAAGGCAAAAAAATCCATTCAAGGGGTTTTGGCGCCAGGCTACAGAATTGTGGCTGAGAAGGTCAATTTTGGGCCCAAATTGAAGAATTTCGTTAGGGGTTTATATAGATGGTCTCTGACCTAAATGAAGGAGAAGAAGAAGAAGAAAAATAAGCGGGTAAATCACGCCACCCACAAAGCCATCTCGCCACCGCATTGCTACCACAACAGCCTTCCTAAAGTTAATTACCAAATCCAAATTGAAGACCACTTTTTGCAAACGGTGGTAAATAAAATTGTCTTTTCCATTTCTTTATGGTGCACACAACATGATAACAATTTTTTTTTTCATGTTATGAGCGATCCAATGCCAAGAATGAATTTGACTGATTGAGGTTTGACATAATGAATCATAATAATAATGATGCGGATTGCATATGTATCAAATGTTCTTGAGAATTTCATTTCACTATACACTTAGACTTGAATCCTATACAGCTATACCTAGAAATCATTAAGGGCCCTAAGCCGACGGGTGGCCCTCGGAAGCTCCACGCTGGAGAGAGATGAGGATTAATCGGAGTGGAGAAACACATATGAGAGATAAGGAAGAGAAATACACCATTAATTTTTTTGGGCCAAAGATAAACCATTTACTTGGTTTTGTGTAAAAAAAATATGAGAGAGTGAATGATTGAATAATTCAATGCTAAAATGTCGCTTTTGCCCTTTAATTTTTGGGCATGAACATTGCATGTGACTTTTTTTTAACAGAAACCGTTCAAAAAATAGACGGAATGACCAATAATGCACATTTTTTAAAGTTTAGGGACGGAGAATACTAATATTGAAGTATAAGGACGACTGCTAAAATGATGGTAAAGTTCAGGGACGGTTGCTCCAATTTAACCTAGAATTTTAGGTTTAAATTTCACTCAAACTCTCGACTTCTTCATCTAATTTTTTCATTTAGATGTTTCTATTATGTTATGATCCTAGAAACTTCCATTTTTCACATTTATATTTCCCAATAGAATTATTTTGTCATTTAAAATACTCATTATTCTAGAATTATATGAAATAAACACATTATATTGTTAACTTTTTTTGTTTTCTTAGTAAATAAAAAAAAATTGCATGGCCCCCGGTTAGGCCTAACCTCCACCTCAAAGCACTAGGCCCTATCCCATTGCCCAATTATCGACTTGCGAGTTTTAAAACAATGACATTGGGAATCGACATCGCCCTTTACGAGAGTAGATCATGTCACTTCTTATATAACATGTGGAAAAGAATATCACTAAACCGTAATACTAAGTGACAAAAAAAAGCATTGATTTTTAAGTATTAGATTGTAGAAAGTTGTGAATCATGTAAAAAAACATCAAACACTTATAAAGATTAAATTACATATTGTGTTCAACCAACATATTTTCTTGTATCCAACCTTTCCATTTATCTAATAATCTGTATATATATATATCATAATCGAAACCGTTCATTTTCTAAATTATCATTTCAAGATCTTTTATATAAATAGCAGCCAAATTGAAGACCATTTAGCCATTTGTATAAATGGATTGTTCACCATGAGGATCTTAATTGTTACTAATATCGTTGATTTGTTTGATACATGAATAACTAAACGATCTCCAATTTTGTTTATTTTTTGTGGAGATAATCGTGAAATGATGATTGAGGATTTGAACAGTTCTGATTATGATATATGTATAATAATTATTCGATAAATTAAAAGGTGGTACGAAAAACGGTAAGAAACAAGTATTATCCTTTTTTATTTCGTATGTGTAGCATAAAGAAAGTAAAAATACTTGAAAAATAAAAATAAATCAATTACTTAGTCACAAGATATATAATCATGTTCATATAATTTTATCAAAAGAATTCATAACTTTAAAGGTTACGTATTTTTTTTCTCTCTCTCTCTCAAAGGTTATATAATTAATACTCATATAAAAAGTGATATAATTAATTCTATATATTTCATAATGGTTTTAGATATCAGAAATTTATTGTATATTTTTTCCTTTGTCAAAATTAAAAAAAAAAATGTTAAGTTATAGTCCTTGAAGATGAACATTATCTCTATTTTCTTTCGAAGGATGGAAATTTATTAAAACATAATAATAATAATATTAACAATTTCTTTTTTTTATCAATAATAACTTTTTCTTCAATAAGAGAAAAACAAATGTGAATATATATGTCGGAGACCAAAAAGTAAACAACATCCGACTTAAGAAAGTAGAACAAATATGGCGCTAGCTAGAATTACCTTACCCGCCGTGGTAAATCTCGATACGCACAAGGAAACTTGGATTCTCCGAAACGACGTAGTTCTGAAAGGCTGGCGTCAGCGATAAGTACAGAGCAACGGACCGTTTTGGCAAAGCTGGTATATACACGTGTGACGAGTTGACTGACGCCACGTTTGGTCGACAATCACGAGAGAAATGCAGAACTGTGGAAGTACGAAACTACCCCTATCTTGAATGCCTGACCAGAACTAAGGGCAATGTTGTACACGTGGTGTGTGATGTTAAAAGTCTGACCTTATCGGGTGGGGGTTTGGCGTTGGTGATTAAATCTGCTGCTATTCATGGCATGTGTGGATTTATTGAGCTTTTGAGAAACAACTTACCATATATTTGTAGATGCAGTTTTAAAGACATGGGAGCAAATTGAGAACTTTTTATTTACTTTTACTATTTACTATTAACAATTTATGCTAATTTTGTGGCCAATTGTGTGTCTAATTGCGGAAAAGAGAATGAATGAGACGGTAACATGTGGGCTTTATAATCATTTTCGTTTCTGGTGAGATAGTCACGCATACGTGGTTAGATTGCTCCATTAACTTTCCGTGGATTAATCCCGGGCCAAGTTCAATCAAAATACAATAGATATCCATCTCTCGTGACACCGCCATACAAAGATTGCTCCAATTACGTTTTCTAGATTAGTATGGGGCCAATTGCAATAAAAAAAAAATACACACAAATAGATTAGTATGGGTCCAATTACGGTTCTGTTTATTTTTTCTGGATTAGTGAAATTCAAAGTACAATAGATGCCCGTTTATAGTGAGAAAGCCACACAAATAACATGGTTGCTAGATTGTTCAATTTACTTTTTCTGGATTAGTGTCCGACCAACTGCAATCCAAAATACAATAGATACTCATTTCTTGTGAGACAGTCACACAAATAACATAGTTGGACTCCTCCATTTACTTTTTCTAGATTAGTGTAGGGCTAAATGCAATCCAAAATACAATTGATACTCATTTATCATGAGTCAACCACATAAATAAAGTGTTTGGACCGCTCCGTTTACTTTTTCCGAATTAATGTAGGGCCAAGTGCAATAAAAATATAAGAGATACTCGTTTATCATGAGACATCCACATAAATACCGTGTTTGGACTGCTCTGGTCACTTTTTTTTTAGATTAATATAAGGTCAAGTGCAATCCAAAATACAATAGATACTCGTTTATCGTGAGATGGTCACGCAAATAACGTGATTGTACTGCTCCATCTACATTTTCTAGACTAATGAAAGCCAAAATACATAAATACTCGTTTTCCATGAGAATGGTCATGTAAATACCGTAATTGGACTGCTCCATTTAACTTTTTCTTCTCCAACGGCATCCTGGAAAATCAATTATATAAATGTTTAATTGTACAAGTGCAACTCGAATGGGTTGTGCATGTTGGAAAGTTAAACCAACTGTACCCTAATTCATCTACTACAATTCGAGTTTCGATTCGAGCTTATAGGGTCTTTGCGGACTTGTGTTTGTTCAGGTTTCAAGTTGGATTCGGACCAAACTCAGGTTCAATCCAAAATTTCAACCACCAGTTCAACCAATGTACTAGTTAAATGAATTCCTAAGCTAAAACTTAGAGAAAAAGACGAACAAATCAACCCCAACCATGCTCTTTATCCAACTCCTAGAATAGGTGTTTCACTAAGAGCTCCTAAATCTAAGGAGGGCGAAATGGCTCCTAGTGATTACCAAAAATAGATGTACTCTATTTTTATTTTATCCATAATGAGTCTACTTAATATTATTCAAATATTTATTTTATTTTTAAGTTGAGAATGAAATTCAAGAAAGTTCAAAATTGAAATAAAAGAATGATTAAAGCATTTTTGGCTCACCAAACTATTGAGTATGATTGGAGTAAAAGAATTTAACAGAGCACTTAAAATAACTTTATAGTATTTTAGTTAAAATTTAATTTAAAATAGAGAACATGATAGGAGATGCTCTTATAACAACGAAAAACATAGCTAAATTCACAAAATAACACTAGTTTAAGAGTATCTCCAGTAGGCTGGCCAAATGAGCTCTTAAGTTACATTTTGGAGAGAATGTTCCAAAGCCCAACTCCAACCACACTAGATATCCTGTAAGGATCCGCCCCGGATATCCCTAGAAAACCTAAGAAGGTCCCTAATAGAGCTAACACGCCTCTCGAGGAACTTACAAACAACGATAAATGCCTTGACGTGGTGCGAGCTAACCTCACTTCTTATGATAACATAGGGGGGCAAAAGAAGAAACTATGAGATAAACTCAATGAGTGAAAAATAAACAATGTTTTTGAAATTCAATTATAAACATATAGTATCCCCCGTTTTAAAAAACTACTACATAATAGCTCGAAATCTGCACAAAGTTCAGGATATAGCGTAGTCTGAAATGAGATATACTTAAGTAAAATCACTAATCACATGAGAAAGCCGATAAACTGAGTAAGTAAAGTTCTAAAGCTTGGAAAAACTGATCAATCATTATAATAGATAATAATGAAATTTTTCATAAATGTTGAATACTGCAGATACATACTGAAAGTTGTACACATCTCATGTGCTAAGTACTACTGAAATCACTATCAATTGTAGTCTATCATATCATAAATACTATACTATAAAAATCACACCAACTAGTACCCAAAATTGAGCCATCCAACATTCACCTGGTACACATGCATGTTGGGGGATAGGGAGTGGGAAGTAGCTATCCAACATACACGTGTAGAGCGAGTCGAAACTTGTGCATCTTGGTAGATGTGGTAACTGATCTGTATTGTACGCGCGTAGACTGCTCCAAAAGGGCTAAACACCCTGACACACCGCCCAAAGCCTAAACGTATGCCCGGATGGGTTCCATCGACGTCCTAAACTGCTTACTGCTAATTGATATGAGGGAGGGTACATCATTGGTAGTTTCAAAACCACCATACTTTAACTAATCAAAACTACTATAACTGGTTTAAAATTACGCTTAAATCTCATATATCATCTATAAATCTCGTATACTTTTTATATATGACATATAATGATAAACATCATAGTAATACTCTTAAAATCATGCTAAGTATCGATAATCCAAATTTTAACTTGAAACGTTTGTCGAAAAACGATAGTATAATAAGATAAGATAATCCTTCAAACCATAAAACCATTTTGAAAACAAAGTATAACTCATAGCTAAAACTATTCATTGAAAACACTGATGTAATAATCAATAATGACACAAAATCGTAAAAAAATTTATGAAATCAAAATCCAACTCATAGAGACGACGAACTCTGTGTGATCCTTACAGGAATCGTAATAGGAAACTGAAGTAACTGTGGCACCTAAGAACACAATGTAGAAGGCGTTAGAATTCGAATTCGGTTCGTAAACGACTTAACGTTTGGAAAGTAATAACTTAACGTGTGGAAAGTAATGACTAAACTAAGTAGGCAGGGTGACTGTGGATGAAAAAGGCCGAGTTGACCAAAAGTAAACTCTCGGTAAACGCGGGCCAAGCTCGGGTCAAAACCCTAGAAATTCGATTCAGGGTCTATGGATCTCGAATTTTTGATCTGTAAGTTCTGATAGGTCAAGAATGACTCTATGATCGCACAATAGAAAAATTAAATGACGATCCAACAGTTAGATCTTCGTAGACTTTGAAAAACATGCATCTTTCAACGTGAATTCTTGAGTCAACCCTTTGAATTTAACGAAACCCTGCTAAGTCTAAGTTCACAGGGTATTGGGCTGTTCACAGGGTATTGGGCTTGTCACAACCTAGATGATAGGCCCAAAATGTGGCCCCACTAGCCGCCACGATGTGGAAGTGGCGGAGGTTGTAGCTTAAAAACCTTCATTTTTCAATTAACTCCTGATTTCAAATACGTTCAAGCCATTACGTAAAGTACGATGAGAGAAATAACTTTTATACCTGGGTCAACGTCCAAATGTGACCGGAGGTGGCCGAAAAAGTCCAAAAACCATGCAGAATGCTAAATCTTCTCGAATCAAATGTGGGAAAACGGGCAAGGATATGAGAAATCCAAGGATAGATACTTGTTAGGCTCAAAGAGAATAAGAGATTAGTACCTAGAATTCACGAAAAAACCCCCCAAAGACATCGGCAACTTCTCGCTCAAATTCTGCAAAAATGGGTCAAAATGATAGGAAACTAAGGCCATAGAACTAATGGGTTGGAGGAGATGAAGAAATCCGGAAAAACCATGTTGGCAATAGTGGCCGGACGACGAAGAAAACGGTGGGTTGGGTCAGGTGGCTTGTAACGACCCGTAAATGTAAATCATAAATTTTCGTAAATTAATTTGGGAAAAGATGAAATTATCCTTGGTTTAAGAGGGGCTCGGAAGTCAATTTTGTGTGGAGACACATTTGACAGTTTTGTTTTCAGGTACCATTGCGTAGGTCTTGGACTCACGAGTTTGTAGACAAGCGGAACGCGGAAAACGGAGACTGTGGGAGAAAATTTCGGGTCTAGATTGTTCAAGGCATTTTGGTCATTTACGTGGGTATGTATTTAAACCCAAACTTTCCAACCCCTTTCTCATTTTTTCATTTCATTTTCTCAGTTTCTACACACAACTGTGACCAACATCGACCGACCGAACCAAAACGTCCGATTTAGACCTTTAGTTCAAGGGGACTTCGATCCATTTGGTTAAAACCATCATCTTCTACACCTTCTCGTGAGCACAACCATACCCACCACCGAAGGAGGTAGCCGCGGGAGACACCGATCGGAGGAAAAGGAAACCGACACCTTCCGATCGATTTTCCAGCCAACAGAGGTATGTGTTTCGTGTTTAGAGTTCATTTTTTAATTCCTATGTTCGAGTAGATGAATTTAGACATAAAATTCGTGAAAAACGGTTGAGTTTTGAGAAAATTAGGAAAACTTGAAGATCGACCTGAAATGGGGTTTTCCGGTGACGGCAGACGGCAGCGGACGGCAACGCGGTCGTCTTCTCTACCAAGACTCCAGCCACGACGGACGACGACGCGGTCATCTTCTCCGATGAGATGTCGGCGACTGGGTTGGTCAGACGGTGCTGAAGTGGCATGCCATATGGAGGCCACATGGCAGCCACGTGGACGCCACCTGGCGGCTGAGTCAACAGCACGTGTGGCACTGTACGAGCGCGTGAAGGCGCGTAGCCGGCGTGTGGCTGAACCGTCATACTTATGTCGGCGCGTGGGACTGGTTCTAAGGTCACGTCAACGCGTGTCAAAAATGGCCCCGATGTTTCGGACCTTTTGGCGTAGGTTTCGGGTTAATCGGACGTCATTTCGGGGTAGTTTTGGACTTCCGAAGTGGCTGCGTTTTAGTGTAACGTGAGCGGACTTCCCGGAGTTTATGGAGTTTAAATATAGGGGTTTTAATTATCGTTAGTAATCCCAATTGTTAATTTTGATAGGCGATACTACTCCGGACACTTCAGAGGAGCTTACTACTTGGGATTGAGCTATCGGTGAGTGGACTTTGGTTTATAAATTATAATGCATGCATAAAGGTATATTTGAATTCAATATTGTTATATATTGTTTTTGGCACATTTCTAGCATTTAGAAATTGTGCTATTGAATGATGACTGGACACGTGTTTTCAAGCTTTCAGTGAAAATAATGTTTTGGGATGTGGCCTGGTTTTATGGACTCTGTTATTAAATGGGTTTGACTTGATAGATTTTGAGTCCATGGTTTTGGGTGTAAACCCGGATTTGTGATTTCCTTGGATTTGGGCATAGACCCAAGTCCCAATTTTTCAATGAATTTGGCTTAGGCTAGGAAACAAGGATTTCAAAACGTGGATTTTGTTTTTCACTGATTTACTGTCCCCAAGGATCAAGGTTTTCTCTGATTGGCATCGAGGGGTTTTGCTTCGTCAGATCGTTGAGGGTTCTCTGACGCTGGTGTCGAGAGGTATTTTCTCCACCGGGCCGTTGAGACTGTCTATGTATAGTACAGGGTTCTGCACAGCTCGAGGTATATCGGGTGTGTGAAAGGTTTTGAGCTACGGCTTGGAATGTTATTTAGGAACAGTGGAATATATTTTGTTATACATTTTGTGTCCAAGTTGATTTCATATGATTTGTAAACTCTTTTGTGGAGGGTTTTCAAAGCAGGGTTGTGGACCACAAGATGTTTTCATTACACGGATTTTTGTGGATCTCACCTGGTGTTTTAATTCAAAATGGACTTTCTGGTGACTGTTGGATTATCTATATATTTATATATGAAAAGGAATTTCATGGATGCATTGTTTTATTAGTGGGGGGGGGGGGGGGGGGGGGGGGGGGGGGGGGGGGGGGGGATGGGGATGGGGGGTTAATGTATATTTTCTTCGGAAATAGTTTAATGATTATTTTTGTCCACTCACGTTTTTCGTGTTTTAAATCCCCTCCAGACTATTGAGTTGACGAGGGCAGATCTAGAGGCATTACATTTCAGCTGCACGTTTCCTAGACTATCGAGTAGGATATTGAAGCTCAACTCTACGACCCTACGTTGTGTGTTATTAGGATGGAGTTGGAGGCTGGGAATAGGCAGGATTATGTGATTAGGGATGATGGGGCCTTGGTTACGGATGGCCGGTTGTGCGTACCTAATGATATAGAGTTGCAAAGATAAATTTTTGAGGAAGCTCATAGTTCTGCCTATGTTATGCATCCAGGTGGCACTAAGATGTATCGTACTCTTAATGAGCACTATTGGTGGATTGGGATGAAAAGGGAAATAGCAGAGTTTGTGAGTAGATGCCTGACATGTCAACAATTAAAAGCAGATAGGCAGAGACCGTACGGGGCGCTACAACCACTACCTATTCCGGAATGGAAGTGGGATCACATTACTATGAATTTTGTTTATAAACTTCCTAGGACTCGGAAAGGACATGGTGGAATTTGGGTAACTGTTGATAGACTTACAAAGTCGACACATTTCTTGCCAGTACAGGAAGATTATAGGATGGACTAGTACGCCAAATTGTTTGTGGATGAGATCATACGGTTACATGGGACTCCATAGTCGATTGTATCAGACATGGATCCTAGGTTTATCTCGAGGTTTTGGCGGAGTTTACTGAAAGTCTTTGGAACTAAATTGCATTTCAGTACAACTTTTCATCCGCAGACTGACGGTCAGTCTGAGAGGACAATTCAAATTCTGGAAGATATGATGAGTGCTTGTGTACAGCAGTTTAAAGGAAACTGGGACTCACACCTGGCCTTGATGAAGTTTGCATATAACAACAACTATCAGTCTAGTATTGAGATGTCTCATTTTGAGGCACTGTATGGGAGACAATGCATGACACCGATATGCTGGAATGAGGTAGGTGAGAGAAGACTGTTGACACCAGAGATAGTTGAAATGACAGAGGAAATAAGGATTTCAAAGTAGATTTCGATTATATGTTACGAGTTTTCTTTTCATTATGTGTACCGTCCCCGGGTATCATGGGATTTCTTCGGCACGTGATGAGGGGTATTTCCCATCATGTGCTTGTTGAGGTTTTTCTGATACTTGCGTCGCATGGTATTTCTATGCCAGATCGTTGAGGTTTTTCTGATACTAGCGTTGTAGAGTATTTCTCTGCTAGATCGCCGATACTAGTGTTGCAGGGTATTTCTCCGCTAGATCGTTGATGTTTTCTGATGCTGGCGTGGCAGGGTATTTCTCCGCTAGATCGTTGAGGTTTTTCTGATACTGGCATTGCAGGGTATTTCTCCGCTAGATCGCCGATACTAGCGTTGCAGGGTATTTCTCCGCCAGATCGTTGATGTTTTCTGATGCTGGCGTGGCAGGGTACTTCTCCGTCAGATCGTTGAGGTTTTTCTGATACTGGCGGTGTACGGTATTTCTCCGCCAGATCTTCGATACTGACGTTGCAGGGTATTTCTCTGCCAGATCGTTGATGTTTTCTGATGCTGGTGTGGCAGGGTATTTCTCCGCCAAATCGTTGATGTTTTCTTATGCTAGCGTGGTAGGGTATTTCTCCGCCAAATCGTTCATGTTTTCTGATGCTAGCGTGGTAGGGTATTTCTCTGCCAGATCGTTGAGGTTTTTCTCATACTGGCATTGCAGGGAATTTCTCCGCAAGATCATTGATGTTTTCTGATGCTGGCGTGGCAAGGTATTTCTCCGCCAGATCGTTGAGGCTGACTACAATTAGTATAAGGACCTACATGACTTCGTGATATCTTCGGGTGCACGTGTACCTATCTAACACATGACTTCGAGCTATATTCGGTCATGTGACGTCATGACTTGAGGTATTTTCAGTCATGTGAGGAGTAGGCCCCAAGTTGGACCTTTCGGGTTCTGGTCATTACTTTGAAGTATCTTCAACAGAGGTTAAAAGGGGTAGATTTCTGGGTTGAACTACCCTAGGTATTGAGCATTCTGGTGCCTTCAGGATGTCTCCTGGATGTTGTTCTTGCTTACGGTCTGTTGTCGAAATGGGAACAAAGAAATGTGCAGGGTGCATAGGATTTAAGTTTTTGACATATTGTATCATTTTGGGTCAACTTACATTGAGTTTTTAGAGCTTCAATTGCGAATCGCAGCAGAGGTTCAGTTCGTGTCGGTAGAGACGCTAGACGACTCGAAAGGATGCAGGAGGTTAGTTTTTTGACCTGAGTTAAGGGAATTTTGAGGACGAAATTTCTTTAAGGGGGGTGAGTTGTAACGACCCCTAAATTTAATTGGTGAATTTTTGTAAACTAATTTAGGAAATGATAAATTTAACCTTGGTTTTATAAGGAGCTCGGAAGTCAATTTTGATTAGAGATACATTTGGAGGTTTTTCTTGGACTGTTACGTAAGTCTCGAACTCCCGAGTTCGTAGACAGGCGGCACGCAAAAAATGGAGTTCATATGAAAGAGTTACGGGTCTAGACTGTTCAAGGGCAATTTGGTAATTTTCACTCGGTAGATAATTTAAAACAGGCTCTCTCTAGATTTTTCTTCATTTTTCCTCTCTCTCTTTGCGATTTTCCTCATCCAAACCGTGAAACACACAAACCCTCAAAAAATATGACTTTTTCATGTAGGCCAAACCACCACAAACCATTCACATCATCATCTTCCTCACTTCATTTTGAGCTCAACCATATCCACCATCGAGCTTGGAAGTGTTAGGAGAAGGAGATTCGAAGGTGAACAGTAACCACCACCTTCCCGGCAATTTTTCGGCCAACACAGGTAATGAATCTCCATTCTAACTTCATATTCGGATTCCTTGACTCGAGTACATAGATTTCCATTATAACAACACTAACTTTGGTTGAGAAATGAGGAAGTTATTGAGCTTCGAAAGTAGGTTGGTTATGGAGTTTTCTGCAATGAACAGTAACTCGACCTCTGAGGTTGAAGGCGAGTAGGGTGTGCAGTCGTGCTCGCTGCCGCGTGGGGGAGGGAGTCCCGGCAGTCCACTGGCTTGTGGCGGCACGTGGGGCTTCTCCTCGAGCTCCGGCGAACACGAGTGTTTAAGCGCTCGACGTTCCGGACTTGTTGGCGTAAGTTTCGGGTCAATCGGACAGCGTTTAGGGGTTTTTTTGGACGTCCGAATTCGCTTCGATTTTAGGTTTAATGTGTGCGCACGTCCGGGATTTAAGGGGGTTGGATTTAGGGTTTTTAATTATCGATGGTAACTCCGATTATTACTTTTGATAGGCGATACTGCTCCAGGAACTTCAAAGGAGCGCACAACTCGGGATTGAGCTTAATTGGACGTTCGGTCAGTGGATTTGGTTTTGTAAACTATAATGCATGCATAGACGTATATTTTAAAATGATTATTAATGTTGACAAGTTTTGGGATTTAGAATAGATATTCTATTAATTTATTTCTAGACATAGATTTTCAATAACAAATTGGAAATGGCATTTTGGGCTAAGCCCCGACCCTATGGACTTCGTTTTACTGGTTTGGGCATAGACCACGGTTTTTCTATGAATTTGGCATAGGCCAAGAAATAAGGATTTCAAAAGGGGATATTGGATTTTGCTTTACGGGTTTGCTTCCACTATGTATACCGTCCCTGAGGGTCTTGATTTTCTTCGGCACATGATGTGGGGTATTTCCTATCACGTGTTCGTCGAGGTTTCTCCGATGCTGGCATCGTGGGTATTTCTCCGCCAGATCGTTGAGGTTTTTCCGATGCTGGCATCGAAGGGTATTTCTCCACCAGATCGTTGAGGCTATCTACGCGTAGTGCAGGGTTACATATGCACAACTCGAGGTATTATCGGGTGTGTGGAAGGTCGGTCCCCGGGTCAGTCAGCTTAAATATTGAGCTACGGCTCGGGATTACATTCGGGGAGCAATGGGATATGTTTATGATATTTTGTGTCCAGGTCTTTTCACATGATTTCTAACTCATTTGAGGAGGGTTTTCAAGGCAAAGTTGCTTACCATAGGATTTTTCATTGTGCGTGTTCTCATGGGTTCCGTCGAATTTTATTTTATAAATGAATTTTCGGCAAGTTTTCGGGTTATCTTTATAGATTACTTGTTTTAAAAGGAATTTTATATTATGCATGCATTGTTTTAGTCATGAAGGGGGAAAGGTATGTTTTCCTCGGAAATTATGACAGGACCCTTCCCGAATTTCCCCTCAAAACCCGGGAAAATCCTGCTTCTATCTGACAACTTAAAGATATTCCCAAAATACCCCCTAAGTCCTTGCAATTAATTATGAGAATTCTGCCAAAAATCCGGCAGAATCTCCCCTTCAAGACTGGTTAACCGTTTTCCACCTATCAGACGAAGGATCAGATAACACTCACAAATTCCAATATCACCAAACAACCATCGAAGTAGTTAGAATTTACAATAAGTCCAAAAGGCATATCAGAGCATCTAGGTAGGACAACTAAATACATAAATAAATATCCTACTCGATAGTCTAGGTAAATGCACAGCTGAAAATTTAATGTCTCCGCCTCTGAATATGCCCACATCAACTCAACAACCTAGAGGGGATTTAAAATACGAAAATTATGAGTGGAAAAATAATCATTTAAAATTATTTCCGAGGAAAATATACATTTCCCCCCTCCATAAGTAAAACCATGCATGCATAACATAAAATTCCTTTTTATATAAATATAATATATAGATAATCCGAAAACCCACCGAAAAAATCCATCTTTTGTTAAAACACTTGGTGGGACCCACGAAAACTCGAATAATGAAAACATTATGTGGTCCACAACCCTGCTTTGAAAACCCTTCTCAAAGGAGTTTAAAATCATGTAAACCGACCTGCACACAAAATATACATCAAAACATATCCCACTGCTCCCCGAATAAAATCCCGAGACATAGCTCGATACCCTCCACACACCCGATATATCTCGAGGTGTACATAAACATGTACTATGCGTAGACAGCCTCAACGACCTGATGGAGAAAATACCCTGCGACACCAGCGTCGGATAACCCTCAATGATCTGGCGGAGAAAAACCCTCGACGAAAACCTTGACCCTTGGGGACAATAATTCAGTGAAAATAAAAATCCATGTTTTGAAATTCTTGTTTCTTGGCTTAGGCCAAATTCATTGAAAAACCGAGTTTAAACTCAAAATCGTGGACTCGACCGAAATCCAAAATCAATCAAGTCATACCATATAAAACCCGAAACCATAATGCTAGGCCATAGCCCAAAAAGTCATTTCCAAATAATTGTTGAAAGCCTGTGTCCAGTAATAATATAATAATATCCAGAATGTTTGCCAAAACAATACGTAATAAGCAATTATATCAATATACCATTATGAATGCATTATACATTACAAAACCAAAGTCCACTCACCACACGTCCAAATAGCTCAATCCCTAGTCGTACACTCCTCTGAAGTTTCCGGAGTAGCATCGCCTGTCAAAACTAACAATCAGGATTACCAACTATAATTAAAACCCTACATTTAGACTCCCTAACCCCGGGAGGTCCGCTTGAGTCACACTAAAAATGCAGCCACTTCGGACGTCTAAAACTACCCCTAAATGACGTCTGATCAACCTGAAACCTACGTCAACAAGTCCGGAACGTTGAAACCTTGTCGTCGCGCGTCGTCGTGACCCAAGGACCGATCCCACGTGCCGCCACGCACCAGTGGAAGGCCGAACCAAGCCCCACTCGCCAGCCACGCGCCAGCACGCGCCTGCTACAGTGCCTCACGCGCCTGCTATAGTGTTTCATACGCCGCTACAGTATTTCGCGCGCCTGACTAGGTGCTGACTCAGCCGCCAGGTGGCACCACATGGCTGCCAGGTGGCCTCCACGTGGCTGACAGGTGTCATGCCACGTCAGCCCTCCTCTAACCGAACCAGTCACCGAAGAAGACGACCGCTCCGCCGTGCGCCGCCGTCCGTCGTCGCCGGAAAACTCCATTGCCAGCCGACCTTGAATTTTTCCTAACTTCCTCAAATCTTAACCATTTTTCCCAAATTTTTAGTCAAAATCCATCTACTCGAACCTAGGAACTCAAAAATGAAGTCTAAACACGAAACCCATACTTGTGTTGGTCGAAAAATCGATCGAAAGTTCTGATTTTTACTTTCCTCAGTTCTGTGTCTCCCGCAGCTGCTTCCTGCGACGGTTGGTACGTTCTTGATCACGGGAAGGAGGAGAGTTCGATGAGTAGAACCAAAACAGACGATCTTGCCTCGAATTGAAGTTCGAATTTGTGGGTTTTTGGGTTCGGTCGCACGGATTTGGGTGAGTCGCGAAGAGATAGAGAGTGAAATGAAGGAGGATCTGATCTGCTTGGGGTTAAAATATCTACCCAAGACAAATTACCAAAATGCCCCTGAACATTCTAGACCCACATCTCTCGCATATGAACTCCATTTTTCGTGTGCCGTCTGTCTACGAACTCGTGAGTTTGAGACCTACGCAACGGTCCCCGTAACATAGCCAAAAGTGTCTCGAAACAAAAATTAACTTTCAATCCCCTTAAATAACCAAGGGTAATTTCGTCATTTTGCAAATTAATTTACGAAAATTCACTAATAAAAATTTCCGGGTTGTTACAAATTATATTTTAAACGGTTATTTTGTCCACTCACAATTTTCCTTGTTTTTTATCCCCTCCAGGTTGTGGAGTTGACGATGGCACATCCAGAGGCGGAGACACTAAATTTCAACTGCGCCTTTACCTAAGACTATCGAGTAGGACTTATAAATTTTCTGTATTTACCTTTTCAACCTAGTTGCTCTAATAAACTTTTTGGACTTATTGTAAATTATGATTACGTCGATGGTTATTTAGTGATGTTGAGAATTAGACTGTTGGGATTCGAGATTGGTATTTGATTCTTCGTCTGACAGGTGGAAGACGGTTTAACAATTTTATATGGGAGGTTCTGCCGGATTTTTGGCAAAATTCTCGTAACTAATTGCAAAGGCTTAAGGGCATTCTAGGAAATTTATTAAGTCATCAGGAGTTGTCAAGCGGGAGTAGGGCTTTTCACGAGTTTCGAGGGGAAATCCGAGAAGGGTCATGTCAATAAATTATTTATTGCACTCCACTTTTTTATTTTAATGTTTTCTAATTTTTTTCTGAATCAAACTTCCTAAATTACCCATTATCTCTTAACTTACTTTGTTTCATAAAAATTTAAAAATCCACATTAATTTAATAGCCTAATTATAAACTATCACCAATAATTACTATTTATAGCCTATGCGTCTTTCTATCATATAACAACAAATTGTTTTGATCATGTACATATGCAGTAAAGTATCCATATAATTCAAGCACCCTATAACTGCCATTATACTTATAATTGTGAAAATAGAAGGCTGGAGAGCTATGAAGCAGGAGAGTAGGGTATATCAAGAAAAAAAAAAGTCCAAACGTTTTACCTAAACAAGAGAAATAAAAATGAAATATATTAAATTCAAAATGAAGAGGGGTTAGTTTAAAAGTTTGATTCAATGAAAAAAGAGAAATAATATTTGAACCATCTTAATTGACCATATCAATTGAACCATCTGATATGGCAATCAATGAATGGTGTTATTTCAATAAATTAAATCACCTTGTATTTATTTTTTGTGGTAAATAGAATGCCATATCAAATGTAGTTAATGGTCCAAATAGCAGCGCTCATGAAAAAATAAGAAAATACTAAAATAAAAAAAATGGAGCGCAACAAGTAACTTGTGGAGTGCCAAAATCAGCTCCCTATAAATAATAGGTTCTTTTCACCTACAATGTTACAACCCGTCCCGGAAAACAAATCCAATTAATGAATTACTGGAAATTCTAGTGAATTATTAGGTTGAATTAAGTTGGTATTGGACCTCTAGGGAAAGTCAAACGTTACTGGGCCGTAAAGTAAAAGTTGGATTTATAAAAATGACTGTTTTACCCCTTAAATTCCTGAAGGCCCAAAAGTTACTTTTCGATCGAAAACTCTTTTGGGAGTTTTTCTCACACCATTGTGTAGGTTTTGAATTCACAAGTACGTAGATAGGCAGCACGCGGAAATCGGAGCTCATATGATAAAGTTACGGGTCTAAAATTGTCATGACGTATCGGTAATTTTAGAACAGTTTAAAAATTATATATATCCCACTCTCTTTCCTCACACAATTCGTTTGTCCTTCCTTTTCTCTCCTTTCACGAATCTTCTCCTCTCTGTTTCCCACGAAGGAATTGCGTGGAAGCCATAAATGGCGTTGCCACTAGACGGCAACCCAGCCTCCACCACCCATACCAATCTCTTCCTCTCACCCTCAGGAACTCAGCCGTACCAACGATCGAGGCCGTCAACCACCGTATACGGCGCAACAAGCCGCAGAAGAAATAGGTCACCAAGCCTTTCGAGGAGATTTTCGGCCACCACAGGTAATGGTTTTCAAATTGGACCTCAAATTTGGATTCCTGGGATTGTGTAGATGAATTTGGACTATGAGTTTGTAAGATTTGGTTGAGTTTTGAAGAAATGAGGAAAAGCTTGAAACCGGCCATTAATAGCGGTTTCCGGCCAGACTCCGACGAGGAAAGGTAGGGGGTGACTAAACCCATAGTAGCACCTCTTTGGAAGCCCAGAGAGCATGGGGGCGCGTGAGGGTGCATAGGCCCAGCCCCCTACCCCGGGCGACTCGTGTCTTATGTATTTCGTGATTCCGGACCCATTGGCGCAGGTTCCGGGCCCATCGGAGTTTTTTGGGGGTTGTTTGGGATAGGTGTGGTCACTTTGAATATGTTTTAGGGTGTGGGTGAACTCCCAGGCATATGGAGGTTAAACTTAATAATGTAAGGATTGGTTATTAACAACAATTACCTTGTTTACGAGGCATTACTGTATCGGAGAGTCCGAAGGGCCGTATGGATCAAGACGAAACTCGTGGAGACTTAGCTCGTGGAGACTTTTGGGATCAAGTGCCTCACTGTATGTGCAATAGTGAATTCTGTCGGGTGACCTCTCCCCAACGTACAATGAGTGGATTTCCTTCCCTAAACCTATGTTATATATTGTTATGTGATTGGATGTGTGAGGAATGGAATGTGAATTGAATAGTTATGAATTGAATTGTGTTGAACGTTTGGTTGACTAAGTATATGCTTAGAGAATTTCGAGAAATTATAGTAGCTCATATATGATTGAATGTGAAATACTTTTGGATGATTAGAATAATTATGGAAATGAGTTTGGTGATGAATGTCTTGGTTGTGTTGCTTGAGAATGTTTGGTTTAATTATTGTGTTAGGATGATGTTAGATATCCTAGACGATGCCACGAGCTAGAATTAGAGCCTGGCATGTGATTAATACTCTTACTTCATGGTAGTAAACCGTATTGAATTTGTGTTGATAATAGGAAATAAATACAGAATATGCCAGGGGTGACTTTAAGGCCCGGCATTACGTAACTATGTTATTTGAGGATTGCGAATCCTAAGAAAGGTAAATACTCTGTAATGAGTATAAACTAATATTATAGTGATAGATATCAAGGATGGATTACGAGATATAGTTACAATATCGAAGAAAGGTAAATACTTCGAAATTAGTATAAACTAATACTATAGGGAATATCTCGAGGTTTGATTCCGAGATACGAGTTAAGATATTTGAACCGTGAGTAAGGGCGGATATCGACATGAAACGAATAATATGAAGATTTTGATTATCGAGACAGATTAGGTATACGATTGAGATGTTATCGCCGAGGAGTCATCTCTGCCTAGCATATGAGTCAAAGTTGAGATACTATTGCCGAGGAGTTATGCCGACATGGTACATGTGTCATGTGTCATGTATGAGTCTTGTGGAGTCTTGTTGAGTCCTGTTGAGTCATATGTCAGTGTCGAGTCATGGTATACCCTAATGGTGGTCGCTGGTGTCGTACATGTCTGTAGGTCACATACCAGTCCTCCACGTGATTGTTCACCTGCGCTCACTCTATACTAGTTAAACAGCGCTAGTCTTCTCCCCGAGCTCTTATGCGTATATGTGGTCCCAGAGCTCCTAGGGGGACTCGTGGTGATAATGCTTGCACCTAGTCCTTCCCGTGGTCGTGTTACGAGCGAAGACACCCAGGCCTATCACGTACGTGTGACTCGTTCGACTACAGTGCCATTGGGATACCTGAGATGATGATCGAGTTATGATATGACAGCCGAGGATTATACCGGCTGATGATTATGATATGATAGCCGAGGGATATGTCGGCTCATGATGATTATGATATGATAGCCGAGGGTTATGCCGACTCATGATGATAATGACATGATAGCCGAGGGTTATGCATGCTCATGATAATTATGATATGATAGCCGAGGGTTATATCGGTTGATAATTATGATATGATAGCTGAGGGATATGTCGGCTCATGATGATTATGATATGATAGACGAGGGTTATGCATGTTCATGATGATTATGCCTGCTCATGATGATTATGATATGATAGCCAAGGGATATGCAAGCTCATGATGATAATGACATGATAGACGCGGGTTGTGCCGTCTGATGATGATGATGATGATGTGATAGTCGAGGATATGTTGGCTTGTATATGATTTATAATAGCCGAGGACGATACCAGCTAATGTGTTACGATATATGATCTGATGAGATATCTTAGCAGAGGGATCTTACCGGCAGGTTACATTCGTTATCGAGGTAAGTGGGTATCATGAGGGCGGTGACCCTGATTTATTGAGATTATGGTTCGTATACTCGCTGTGACATTGAGATGCTCGATACCGTCATAGAGAGACGATGATATCGAGATAGTAGTATTTACGCTATCCATTAGAAATGGATATGTCACCTTATTGAGTAAATATCTATTAATGATTGGTAATTGTTGAATTTCCTTGTAATGTGATTGGTGTGTGTAGGGCATGGTTGCCAGCCCTGCGGGGTTATTTGATTATTATGTTATTTTGTTAATGTTATGCCACGTGGTGTTATGATATGGTATCGATGGTATAATGATCATATTATTGATATTGTATTGTCTAAATAGATAACTTGAATGATAAATTTGAATGTGAAACTACCATTGAAGGTACAAAACTATGTTGATTATGCCCTACTATCACAAGTGATAACTAACTGGATGAGATACCATTGTGGGTATGGGTGTTGTGGAGTATAAATGGTTGAGAGGTTTGTATTGCATATGTATGAATTGTTTTAATGAAAACTACTAAGTTCCGCTCACCTTGCTGTTTCTACACTTTTCAGGTTACCGTAGGAGACTTGCGGGTTCAATGAGGGATCGTATCAAATATGACATCATGCTATTGATTAAGGTACTATCGATTTAGCATAAATTGCTTTATTTATGATCATCATCTGTTTGTTTTAAGTATGCTCTGGGTTGCCGCTGTCGCGGTGAAACGGTAACTTAGTGGTTACTATTTTACCTTTCACTCAACTTCCTAAAATGCATTGTTTTAGTTCGGCTTTCGTCACCTGAACTCAGCGTCCAGGTTTCGGCTACACCCGATATCCGGTCGTATATTCGGAACGGGGTGTAACATACAAAGTCTAAACTCTTCTGTAATTTTGCACTAAACCATGTATTTTATTTTATATAATAAGATACAAAGTTACAAAATTATTGACTATGTTTCTTCTAAAAATTTCTAAATTGTTAATGTTTCTTTTCCTTTGTTCACTTTCTTCCTTTTTTTTCTTTCTACAAATATTCCTAAATGTATTTACACTTTTCGATAGGGTGTTAGGATTAACTTTTTATTTTATTTTCATTTCTGAAATGAAATTTGTACGTTTTAAAAGGAAAAAAATAAATAAAATGTGTACCTTGATAAGCGGTTTTGTGAAATTTTTTTATTTACTGTTTATGTTTAAATTGATATTATGAATTTATGATATTTAAAGTATGCATCACCTATACAAATATATAAAGAGAATAATAAAAAACGGCGAAATGTTTTTTTTTCATAAAAATAAAAATGAAAAACTCTAACAATGCCTTGAAAATCTTTTAAATCCTAAATTTTCAAGTTACCATAATTCTAATAACTAATGAATAAAAATATCATCAATTAAGAGATTTTTGTTAAAAACTAAACTTTTGTTATATGTTCCCCTATTGCTCTTTTTATACAAAGATATTGGACCATGTGGCAATAGATTAAATAAGTTGATATTTAGCCTAGTGGGCATGAATTTGGAATATCATCCAGTAATAATTTGATTAATAAATTACAAGAGTACTATGATTTATTAATATACCATTTTATTTTGAAATAAAATGTTTTTAGAAATTTTTTTCTTGGGTTATAACTTTGTGATTGAATAAAATGACCTTGGCAAAAAAAGAAAGATTGAATAAAATGATGGATGGGACAATCACTTCCTTTTGGCTGATAAATGGTATTGCATGTAAACCACTTATGGAAAAAAGATACAATGGTGGTGTAAACCATTACAATGTACATATACAAAGTGGATGCACTACAAGAAGATCGAGGTTGCCCGATAAGTTTTTGCCCGACGAAGATATTTTTGCCGAGTAAGGTATTGTTGCCCGACGAACACGAAGGGTCGCCGGATAAACTGTTAGTGGGAAGAGCAAGATGTGGGCACGCAAAAAAGGAAAGGTTTGCCCGACGATTTGTACAATCAGTCGGGCAAGATTATATCTAACGGCGATTATTCGGCCAAGGCTCGCCGGGTAAAGTGTTGGCGGGAAGAGCAAGATGTTGGCGCGCGAAATAGGAAGTGTTGCCCAACGATTTCGACTCTCCGTTTGGCAAGATTATATATAACGACATTTATTCGTCGTCGGGGAACACTTGGCATTGACTCTATTTTGCCCGACGAATCATTAAACTTTGCCCTGCGAATGGTATTCGTCGGGCAAAAGTCTAAACACACTAAATACCCGAGACGCTCTCCTTTCTGCTTCTTCTTCCTCCTCTCTGCTTCATCAGTCTTTGCGTCTCTCTCTCTCTCTCAAATCGTTTTTCTCTCTCAATCACCAATATCAATTTTTAAGGTTTGAGAAATTGATTTTTTTTAGTTTTGAAATTATGATTTTTTTTTAGAAACTAATTATGTTTTGTGTTGTAGGAATTTTGTGATTGATTTGAAGGAATACTTATAAAAAGGTATGTGTGTTTACCTCTCAATATAATTTTGTTAAGAATTTTGGATATAATTATGTTAGGAAATTTTGTATTTATTGTGGAAAATGGGTAGAAATTGTTTAGAATTTGTGGAAATTAGAAAATAGAAAATTTGTTAGGAAAATATGAAAATAGAAAATATGTTATGAAATTAGGAAAATAGAAAATACGTTAGGAAATTAGAAAATTTTGTTGGAAAATAGGAAAATTAAAAATATGTAATGAAATTATTGAAAATAAAAAATATGTTTAGAAATTAGAAAATATGTTAGGAAAATAGGGAAATAGAAAATATGTACGGAAATTATAAAATTGTAAACTTTGTTTTATGCATAATTCATATATGTTTGTATTTGTGAATTTGTTGTGATATTTTTTGTAAAGCGCTTTATTTAGTTCCGATGGAATGAAATATGTTCATATTTCATAATCGTTTATGCGAAGTTAATCGAGTTGATTAACTTCCTATAATGAAATTCAATGAAAAACCATAGACCTATTTGAGAGTCAGTGAATCGGGTTGATTGACTGACTCTTGAATTGTCCATTTATTCGGACAGTTTGGGGGTGCGCAACTATGTGTTGTGTAGTTGGCGGTCTACGAGGTTAGGTTTCGATTATGGGAAATTCGGTTTGTATCCCCTCAATGTTCTCCGAATGCATACTGGATATTTGTTTATAATATCTACGTCGTGCATTTGGGGAACTGTAGGAAGATGCTGCTGAAATTTCCCTCGATCGAAACTAAGCCTCGTAGGTCGCAAACTACACAGCACATAACGTGCACTCTCGAATGGGATAGGTGTCAGGACCCATCCCGAATTTCCCCGCGAAACTCGGGAAGAACCCTGTCCCGTCTAACAACCTAAGGAAAAGTTCCCAAAATACCCTTCAATCCTTATAAATAAAAGATGAGATTTCTGCCAAAAATTCGGAAGAATCTCCTCTTAGGGATTAAATAACTGGTTTCCACCTGTCAGACAAGGGATTAAAAACACTCCAAATTCCAATAGACAACAACCATCCAAAATAAATTATGAGAGCATATAGGTAGGATAAATAATACAAAATTAGATATCCTACTCGAAGTTTAGGTACAAAGCGCAGCTGAAAAACTACTAATGCCTCCGCCTTAGAAAGTGTCCACGTCAACTCAACTCAATAGCCTATAGGGGATTTAAAACACGAAAGTTGTGAGTGGACAAAAATAATCAGTTATAAATCCTTTTCTGAGGAAATCTTACATTTTCCCCTCCACGAATAAAACCATGCATGCATCAAATAAAACCGTTTATGATAATAAAGACATCATCTGAAAATCACCGAAATTCCATTTCTCTTTTAAAACCACTTGGTTGGACCCTCACAAAATCTGTATAAAGAAAACACATCGTGGTCCACAGTTTGGTTTGAAAATCCTCCTTAAAAGAGTTTAAAATCATTTAATTCGACATGGACAACTAATATCTCAAATCCAATGTTCCCGACATATCCACAACACACCAGGGTATCCCTTGAAATGTGCTAAAATCTATATTACGCGTAGACAGCCTCGCGACCCGGTGGAGCAAAACACCTCAACACCAGTGTCCGAGAACCCTCAACAACCAGTGGAGCAAAACCCCTCAACGTCAGTCAGAGCAACTGTAACCATCGGGGACAGAAAACCAGTGAAAACCAAATCCGTTTTTTGAAATCTTTATTTCTTGGCCTAAGCCAAATTCTTTGAAATGTCATTTATGGCAAAAATCGGTAAAATCATAATTTCGGGTCTAAACCCAAATCACGGACTCAAATAGTTACCACGTCAAAACGATATCAAAATCATGTCCAAAAATCAGGCCATTTCTCAAAACACACTTTCACTGAAATATTGGAAAAACTTGTGTCCAGTCATAATTTCTAAATTCCAGAAATTCATTGCAACAATACATAACAGTATTTAAATCAAAGATACATTTATGCATGTATTATAGTTTATAAACCAAAAGTCCACTCACCACACGTCCAAGCAAGCTCAATCCGGAATTGTACGCTCCTCTGAAGTTCCTGGAGCAGTATCGCATGTCCAAATTAATAATCGGGATTACCGACTAATAATAAAAACCTTAAATAAAAAATCCCAATACCTCGGAAGATCCGCCTACGTTATCCTAAAAACGCAGCAACTTCAGACGCCCAAAAGTACCTCTAAACGATGTTCGATCGACCCGAAATCAGCGCCAACAGATTCGGAACATCGAAAACTAGCTGCCACGCGTCACTGTGACCTCGGACTCGGCCCCACGCGCCGTCACACGCCGATGGAAGGCCGGACCATAAGCCACGCGTCGGCCATGCGCCTGCTACAGTACTCACGCGCTTGGACCGGTCCAACCCGCCCCAACTCAGCCTGACCCGATCCAACTCAACCCGACCAGTTCACTCAACCCGATCGATTCACTCAACCCGACCGGTTCACTCAACCCAACCGGTTCACTCAACCTAACCGGTTCACTCAACTCGACCGGTCCAATTTGACCCGACCGGTCGCCGACGACTCGCCGGAGAAGACGACCAGACCACCATCGCCGTCTCCGGAATCTTCGGCCAACCTTGAAGTTTTTCTAACTTCTTCAAAAATCAATCATTTTCACGAATTTTACGCCTAAATCTATCTACTCGAAACAGGAATCCAAATATGACCTCAAAATACTAAACCCGTACCTGTGCTAGCCGAAAAATTGATCGGAAGGTCCGGTTCTTCTTTGTCTCGGTCTGACGGCTCCCGTGGTCCTCTCCTTCGATGGTTTGTACGGTTGTGATCGTGGGAATGAGTAGATTCCGATTAGTGGAACAAAAATGGAAGACTTGGCCTTGAGTGGAAGTTGAAATTTGTGGGTTTTGGGGTGTAAAAGTAGCACGGGTTCGGGAGGTTTGTGTGGTCCAGAGAGAAAAGATGAGAATGAGATGATGAATTGATGGTTTGGGGTTAAAATATATACCCCAAGTCAACAATTACCAAAATGCCCCTAACAATCTCGACCCGTAACTTTCGTACACGAACTCTGTTATCCTCATGCCGCCTATCTATGAACTCGTGAGTTCGAGACCCACGCAATGGTATCCAAAACACAGCCTAAAAAGTTCCGAAACAAAACTTGATTTCCACGCCCTTAACAACCAAGGGTAAAATCATCTTTTTACAAAAAAAAAATTTACGTAAATCCAATAATTAAATTTCCGAGTTGTTACAATAGGGCCAAATCACTAGAGGCATAAGGAGACGAGCTGATTTTGATTTTAACTTGTTCTAATTACGGGACAATGTTAACTCAATTACTTACGTTGACTCTATGTTGTGAAAGCAGGCACAATGGACAGAGGGTGTATGCAAATGTTTGATATATCTTCTGATCAGTATTTGGATGGGATCGACAGCTTCATTACCTTTGCACGTAGTCATTGCAGTGATGAAAGACGTATCAGGTGTCCATGCCGTAAATGTAACAACTGCAGTTGGATGCCGTTGAATGAGGTCCAAACTCATCTGGCATGGAATGGGATCGTACACAACTATACTAATTGGATCTATCACCGTGAAGAACTATTTTTCACATCGACATCTTCGGTTCCCGGGACCCATCGGGACGAAAGTGTTTTGGATGGGCGATGTGATAATGATCAAGTTGTTGAGTTATTAACCGACGATTTTCCTCCCGCATCAGATGATATGGATGATGATGCGCCCATGTTGCAACCCGAAGACTCTGAGCTCCATTACGAGAGATTGTTGAAAAAAGCTCAGCGCAAATTGTACCCCGATTGTAAATCATTTTCGGTTCTAGGGGCAGTTATGGAGTTGATGCACATGAAAGTTGAGTATAATCAAACGAACAAGCGTTTTAATCACATGATGGACATCATCATCCGAATGCTCCCTGAAGACAATTGTCTGCCTAAAGATCATTATAGTTCGAAAAAGTTGTTGAAAGGCCTCGGTTTAGCGTATATCAAGATTCATGCATGCAAGAACAACTGTGCATTATTTTACGGTGAATTTGAGCAGTTTGACAAATATCCTTTGTGCAATGAGCCTAGGTTTCAAAAGAACAAAATTCCGAACAAGGTGTTGCGTTATTTCCCACTGAAGCCAAGGTTACAAAGATTCTATATGTCGTCCCACACAGCCCGTGATATGAGGTGGCACAAGAATGAACGCATTGATGATGATGTACTGAGGCATCCGATCGATGGAGAGGCTTGGAAAGAATTTGATAAGATGTATCCCGAGTTTGCTGCGGAGCTAAGAAATGTCAGATTAGGGCTCGCTACTGATGGGTTTAATCCATTTGGGAGTTTTTCAAAACGCTATAGCACTTGGCTGGTGGTTATGGTTCCATATAACTTGCCTCCTTAGAGATGCATGAAGAAAGAATTCAAAATCCTCAGTACTTTGATAGCGGGGCTCAAATCGCCAAGTAATTCCATCGATGTGTATTTTCGGCCGTTGATTGACGAGCTCGTGGATATGTGGAAAAATGGTGTTCGAACATACGACAAGTGCAGTGGAGAAATGTTCACTCTACGAGCGGCCGTAATGTGGACAATTAATGATTTTCCTGCTTATGGTATGTTGTCGGGATGGAGCACCAAGGGCTTTCTTGCTTGCCCAGCATGTGGACCAGACACAACGTCCTTTTGGCACGCATCTAAGGTATGCTAGTTGGGTGCGAGAAGGTTTCTGCTCTGGGATCACCGATGGCGAATGCAATCTGACTCATTTGATGGTAAATCAGAGTTAAGACCTCGACCAAGGGAGAGGTGCGGTGATGAGATATTATCCAAGCTGAATAGTATACATGACTTCGTCACACGAGGATCGAAACCTGCTGAACAGGAAAATTGGACGAAAAAAAGCATATTCTTCCGGTTGGCATATTGGTCGAAATTGACAATCAGACACATCGCTGATCCTATGCACATCGAGAAGAATGTTGCTGAGAGTGTTGTGGGAACGAATTTACCCATTGAAGGCAAGTCAAAAGACACAAAAAACACTCGTATGGGCATGCAAGAAATGGGGATTAGGCCTAATTTGTGGCCAAAAGTCGTCAATGAAAAATACATCATGGCTCATCCAGGTTATACATTTACGCCGAAGAATAAGAAAAAATTCCTGAAGTGGTTGCAGGGTGTGAAATTTCCTTACAGGTATGCCGGCAACATATGCCGAAGTGTTAGCACCGACGGTGGGACCATTTCTAGTATGAAGAGCGATGACTATCATGTTTTGCTACAATGACTCATTTCGATTAGTATTCGACCCTTCTTAGAGGCTGGTGTTATTGAGACGATAGTTTATTTGTCTCAATTCTTCCAGATACTATGTGCCAAATCGTTGGTTAAGGCGGACCTCGAAGCAATTAACGAGGATATTGTCTACATAAATATGCCGGCTAGAGCAAATATATCCACATGCATTCTTTGATGTAATGGTGCACCTACTAATACATCTGCCGGAAGAGGCAAAGCTAGCTGGACCGGTGCATTATCGTTGGATGTACCCAATCGAGAGGTATAACTTATCCCTGCTATTTGATAATATTTCCTTACTATCATGTATATATGTGAATCATGATGTAAATTTTCTTGCAGAATGTTAGGTATGTACAAGCGGTACATTCGGAACAAGACACGTTCCGAAGGCTCTATAGCGGAGGCGTACATTGCAAAGGAGGCACTGACATTTTGTGCAATGTACCTTCGGAATGTTGAAACTTCCTTCAATAGGGCGTCGTGCAATGAAGATGGAGGTCAACGTCCAGAGACCCTATCTGTATTTGCCCAACCCGCACGACCATTCGGCACTGGTCCAATCTCAGAGCCATTCACCAATAACGACATGGAAGAGGCTCATTGGTTCATACTAAACAACTGTGACGAAGTCTGACCCTTCCACGAGCAGCACGAGGCATTGATGAAGGCCCAATTTCCTTCTAATTGGGAAGAAATGGACAAACAACTATTTCCACGTTGGTTTTCCGAGCATGTAAGTCATAAATTTTATATGCAAATTTATTAAATTGGTTTTAAGCTTACGGTGAATTCGTTTCTGATGTGTATCTTACCAGATGGCATAGCTGAAAGATGTCAACTTGCCAAATTTCAATAAAGAATTAATGCAGCTGGCCATTGGCCCATTCCGAGGAGAAACATACGATGGTTGTCACGTTATCGGAGTTAAGTTCGTGTGCACAGAACGAGACGATAAGTTGTCTACGCAAAACAGCGGGGTCTTCGTGCCGGGGGATGGGAAAAATGCTGATACGGGGTTCTACAGCAAATTGTTATGTGTGGTTAAGGTGTTATACACAGACCGCAAGGAAGTCGTCTTGTTCAAGTGTCATTGGTTTGATACGAACCCAAGTATCCCAGGCAGTGTCATTAAAGATCAGTTATGTACCTCTATAAACACAAACACCCGGTGATTTGAAAGTGATCCCTACATCCTCACTAGTACGGCGAAACAAGTATTCTATGTGAATGATCCAAAAGCTGGTGCTGGTTGGAGAGTAGCTGAGATGGTGAATCATAGAAACATTTGGGACTTGGATGACCGATATCATGAAGAAGATGGGGAAACAGACGATGACCAAATTGTTTTCCAGGTGGATTCCTCGGCATCCACCCAAAACGTGAATGGAGTACGGACCAATGACATCATCCCACCAATTGTGATTGATGACATTTTTATTGATCTCGGGAAATTAGAACAAATTGAAAGTGATTCGGAGGAATCAAGTACTGTACACATCTTGGATGAAGAGCGTGAATGGGAGGGGGAAAGCGAATCTGACACCGAATGAAAGTTGTAAATTAGAAATTTCATTTATATATGTAATATCCATCTTCAAATCAATAAATGTGATTTATATGTATATTTTACGATTTCATTCACAAAAGTTTCAATTAATCTTTTATATATGTACTAAAGCCACAAACTTTTGATGTCCTCATCCTTGAATCGGCTTCCCAACATTTCATCTTATTTGATAAAATGGTGTATACAACAAACAATTAATTATAAGAAATCTAAAAAATTAAAAAATTAAACTAAATCTAATTTGAATTTATAAAATGTCAACATTTGCCCGAAGAATATGCTTTCACATCCGTCGGGCAAAGACTTCAAATGTCATCAATACGTGTTTCTCTATTCGGTGAGTGGATGCCGAACTGAGATATTTTGCCCGACGAATATTCATCTATATTCGTCGGCCATTATTTAGCATATTCAATTTATATTTATTTATTAAACAACTTTTTTAAATTACATACGAGATGAAATGGACAGATCTAACTGTCAACTTTTAAGGCATGTACAGATAGATCGCCTACGGGAAAAATTACCCAATTTGGAAATCTCAGGATTAGGTAACGGTGCGCGACGATTCAACGGTTACTCAACGTTTCTTCATGATCGGACAGCTTGAAATCCTCAAAACATCAAGATTTTCGATGGCCGAGATCTAAGCACGTAAAATAAAAAAAATGAACGATTAGATCTGTAAAATTCAATCGTTTGAACATCAATAGAACCAAAATTTCGCAAAATGTATTGAAGTTTCCATCAAGTGTTTAAACTCCTTGGTCAATATGCTTGTTTTTCGATTTTCAATAATTTAAAATTTGAAATGGACCGATCTAACCGTCCACATTTATGGTAGGTACTCATAGATCGCCTACGCGAAAAATTACCCAATTTGGAAATCCCGGGATTAGGTAACGGTGGGCGACGATTCAACGGTTACACAACGTTTTTTCACGATCGTACGGCTTGAAATCCTCCAAACATCAAGATTTTCGGCGGCCAAGATCTTGGCACGTAAAATCAAAAAATGAACGGTTGGATCTGCAAAATTCAATCGTTTGAACATCAATACAACTAAAACTTCGCAAAATGTATTGAAGTTTTCATCAAGTGTTTAAACTCCTTGGTCAATATGCATGTTTTCCGATTTTCAATAATTTACAAATTGAAATGGACTGATCTAACCATCCACATTTATGGTAGATACTCATAGATCGCCTACGCGAAAAATTACCCAATTTGGAAATCCCGGGATTTGGTAATGGTGAGTGACGATTCAACGGTTACACAACGTTTCTTTACGATTGGACGGGTTGAAATCCTCAAAACATGACGATAACGATCGATGGGGTTTTAGGCATGTAAAACCAAAAATTGAACTATCCCGATGTTGAAAATTATTTCGTCGCACCTAGTTTTCAGATCAATCATAAACATGACATCATAACAATTAAGCCGGACGAAGTAAACTATTCGCCGGGCAATTGTACTTTTTCGTCGGGCAACAATAGCAACGTCGTCGGGTTACGTAAATAAAATGCGCAATTTTTTTCCCTGAAAATTTCAAAAATTCCACCAAAATTTTTGCGAAATCTCAAAATTACCGCGTAATGTTGCCCGACGAATATTAAAAGTGTTACTCGACGGATAGCCAACCCTTGTTGTTACCCGACGAAGTTTTTAAACAGTTGCCCGATGAACATTCTGCCAAATTTTTAGCCAAATCTCCAACTTACTGTCGAATGTTGCCCGATGAATATGTAAACAGTTACCCGACGAATATCCACTGCTTGTTATTACCCGACAAATCAATAAAAAGGTTGCCCGACGAACATGTACGTCGGGCAAGGTCAATCAGACAGATAAATCAGACCGACTCTTCTTCTTCTTCTTCTTCCTTCTTCTTCATTTTCCTTATTTTCTCCGGTACCCAGTCGAATCCCCCTCACTGCAACTCAGTCGACTCCCCCTCACTGCAGCCGTTCCGGTCACCGCAACTCCAGCCATTTCTCACTCTCTCTCAGTCATACTCCAGCCGGATGTTTCTCACCGCAACTTGCCGGACCTTTCTCACCGAGGTTAACCGTCGCCACCGCCCCCGCCCCTATCCTTGCCGGCAATTTCTTCAAGGTCGAACTCATTGTTAATGTAGATTGGTTATTGTTAATTTTGATTGGTTAAATTTTAATTTTAGTTTGGATTGAAATTTCAATTTAAATTTGGTTTGCATATTATGAAATTGTATTGAAAATGGAATTTAAATTTGGATTTCATTATTGCAGATTGTGCTTTATTGTTAAATTTGCAGATTGAGAATTTAGGGGATTAGTTGAATATTGTGATTTTGGATTGGATTGGAATATAAATATTTGTTTGGTATAATGTTGAAATTTTGAAGATTTGTTTGGATTGGAATATAATAGTTGAAGATTTGTTGAAATTTTGATGTTTGGTATAATGTTATGAATTTTGCATATGATTTTTGTTATGATTTTGGATATGAATTTTATGTGAATTTTGGATATGTGAATTTTATAAATTTTGGATATTTGAATTAAAAAAAAAATTGTTAAATTTTGATATGGTGTAGTATATGTGAATTTTGGATATGTGAGTTTTATTAATTTTTAATATGTGAATTTTATGATTTGGATATTATTATTGTATGTTTGGATTAATTTGTAAGTTTGATTTTATTCCCGAAATTTGAATTTAGAAATTTAGGTATAATGTTGTGAATTTTGAGTTTAGTACTTTTGGATTAATTAGTATTTTCGGTTTAATTTTCGTTTGTGTTGGTTTTATTTTAAATAAAAATGGAATAAAAATAAATCTCTTCATTTGCTCCTACATCAGACTCCCCCCGTTGGAAAAGATTCATCCTCGAATAATCTTTTTGACGATTCCATCATAATCTTGAAATTGAATTTTCCCTTTCCAAACAAATAAATATTTTGAATATTTAATTATTCTTAAAATGGAAAATTTATACTCTTCAAATCTCGAAGCTCGAAACATATCAATTTTTATGTGATTTGCTATATCAATCAAAATCTTGGCAACCTTTCAATTAAACATATCAAACATAATAAAGTCGATAAATTCAACATCTTCAATATCGTCTAACAAACCAACATGATCTTCAAAATTGGACATAATTACAATTTCTTCACCAATTTCAACCATCTCATATCTGTTCAAAAATTCCTGAAATAAAAAACTTTCTTTTTCTTCATTATAATTTTTGTTCAGGATTTCCTCATCTCCCAAAAAAGAACAATCACAAACTTCACAACAACCAACACAACTATCAAATATTGGAGGTAGATTTAAATTCAATAAATATGATCCACCACCATTGTCAAAACTATAATTTGAGGTAAAATTATCAAAACAAACCTGGTGGTTAAATGGCCATCTAAAGTCATCTTCTTTTTAACATGGCTCATACAACAGAGCGCAATTATGAAAAAGGTTAACATCTCCTTCTCCAGTCGGCTTACTCAACGGAGCGCAACTATGAAAAAGGTCAACATAGCCTCCCTCCCCGTCAGAAACACCACCATCTTGATGTCGATTTTCAATGCGTGAGATTTGTGTCGTCAAATAACGAAACATCCAGTTAATCTCTTCCATGTTGTTATGTGGGTAATCACATTGATGAGCTTCCAATCTTCGGTCTCAACCACGCTTGTTGTAAGCCATGGAATTCGAATCCACGAACACCACCATACACCCAAGTGGGCTCTGATACCAAATAATGCGGATTCGAAAGCGCTCACAATAACAAAACTTCACAATAAACAAACACACGAGAAAAATGATAAATGCAAGGAACCCTTGCAACTCAAAGAGCAAAAATCAATATTATTAATTAAACAAAGTCCCCAAAACACCTAAATTACATTGCTTAAATAGTAGAAATAACCTAAGTCTCTAATAAGAAACAAACATATATAAGGAAAGTAAATATTTCCTACCCTAATTAGAAAATATTAAATGTCAAATAAATAACATAATCAAAATGGAAATAAAAATAAATCTCTTGATTTGCTAGCTCCTGCATCACAGGCAATCGGTTTGGCTAAGGAGCAGCTGCAGGTATTCTTGCAGGAATTTGAGGTACCAGTGCAGCATGTGCAAGTTGCGGCGATGCCGACTGATGAACCACAGTTGCAGATTTCTAGATGACAGCGGCTTGTAAGGGACTATGTGAAGGTGAACTGCAACAAAGCTTGGCAACCATCCACGAGTATCGTTGCAATTGGACGGGTTATTAGGTCCTTCTCGGGACTGTTTGTACTGGGTGGAGGGAGGGTGCAATTCTGAGCTATTCGAGCTTGTAGGCAGAGGCTTTGGCGGTGCGAGCTGCTTTGGAGGCCAGCTTTCATGCTGGCTTTCCTCGACTTGAGGTGGAGTCGGACCGCAGGTTTTAATCAAATCCTTGCTTAAAAGGAGACGATTTTGATACTTCGGTGGAGACTATCACTTCGGATATTCTTCAATTGAGTTCTCATTTTGAGTCTGCTAAATTTCAATTTATTCCAAGAAGCTGTAATCGGACAACGCACTGTGTGGCTGCGTTTGCGGTTAGTATATAGAGCTGGGAGGGACTTGAGCCCGACGTACTGGTTCTTCAATTAATACACTTGCTGAGGATATGTTAATATTTCGGCTCGTTAAAATAAAATTTCTCATTTAGGAAAAAATAAAAACTGCAATGAAAAAGAATAAGCACTATCTTGATTTTTTATCTTTTTTTTTGTCAAAACCCTTCCTTGTTCAATTGATTTAACCCAAAAGAACTATTCACATGCACTTTTGCGACAGCTTAACACAACATTCTTCATGTGTACTGGTTAAAAACTAACGTGAGAATTAAAACTTTATAAAAGTTTAAATTAGTCGTTCTTGTTGAATCAAGCAGAGATTAGAAAAGCTCGGGTGCAGTGGCTATGAGGAACTCAAATTTTTAAGCAGGAACAACAAACGGCAGCAATGAAGTAAACACTCTAAACACTCCTATAGCTGAAACCGATTTGAATCAGGACTAGCCTGTGATGTTTTCTTTACTCTTTTGGTTATTTCTGGATTGTGTTAATGGATTGAAACGAGTGATGATCACTATGATGATAAATGTACTCCAAGTGTTTGTGAAAATGCCTTAGACGTTTTCTGAATGCTTCTTCTCTGCTATAACAGAGATGATTGATTGTATTATGTAAAAAAGTAAATTCACAGCATACATACACTCACACACTCACTCATTTAGTTAGCCTTAGATGCTATGACATCACAAGAGTCTATTACATGTTGACACCTAGACTAGTATGTTCTAACAGACTTACTTGCAGCCCACGCAAGTCTCACACACTTTTAGGCACTCTCTCTAATCTGTTACAGCATTACCAGCACCCCTTAACCTTCATCTAACCCTTGTTGCCATGTAGGCTGTCCCGCTGGTAGCTTAGTCACCAACAGTTCTAGTAATAAACTTTTTTTAATAGCAAACAATATTTGTGTTTTTTTAAGAAAATTGGATCTTCTAGTTATTTTCTTTGCATGTTGATTTTTTTTTTTGTCAAATTTGCATCTTGAATTAAATATTTTTCTTTGAATTTAAAGTAAAATATTTTTTTTTATAAAAAATTGTACTGTTAAATATTCCAAACTTGTAAATTTCTAAATTTAGGTAAAGCGTTAGATTTTTATTTTTATTTTTTATTACTAACACCACCATGGGCTACCGGCTGGAGATCGGCACAACTAGCTAGAGATATCATCATATCACACCATTATAAATAACTCAAATCAAATAAAAGAATTCTTCCAATTTAGTGGAGAAAACTATCACTAAATCAAAAGTTGAGATAATGTATAGACAAGAAAATAGATAAGGTTATAGAAATTTTTTTTTATTAATATTAATATAGTTTAGTTGTATTTTGCTCTACAATATAGTAGATATTTTGAGTTCGATTTTCATAAAAAATAGAGTCGATATCAAATGTGTGTAATTCCCTTCTTATATCGAAGAATGTACCAAATACTAAAAGTATATTTACAAGTCGTCGAAAACACCCACAACAAAATTACGCCACTTTAATGGGCTAGCTACAGTTAAGTATATTACCTTTTCACAAATATGCCACATAAAATGAATTTGAGTATGTGAAGTATGTTGGGGTACTTTTTGATTGGAAGGCTTAAATGACTTTCACTTTGAATCGTCGTAAGAGGACGAACGAAACCTTCATGACCCTGATTTATGAGTGAGCGAAACTAGATCCAAAGTATCCCAAAAGAAAGACATACCCTAAGGGAGTGCTTTGTTGTTCTTCCAGCGGCTCGTGAATTTTCCAACTTGGTGGATGTACATTGATGTGCTTCCAGAGCCCCTAGAAATGGTCGAATATGCAAGACAAATTCAGGAATAAACTAGTTTGGCTTAGCATGAGAGGCTTGTGGTATGGGAGCTAAAGAGTTTATGAGTTTATAGAGATATGTTTGGCTATAGGTGAATAGGTTACTATGTTTAGAATGGTTGTGGCTTTGAGAGTAAGGTGACTGGAAAAGTCATGATTTGTAGGTCACCGTGGGTAAAAGCTTTTGTAGAGAACTTAGGTGGGCTAAGGTTTGCAGCACCTATATAAAAGGGTGCTTGCTAAGTGCTATCTTGGTTGTGTTCTCGGTACGGTGTTTTAAGATTGTGATGGTTGGTGAAGTGATGGTTTGTAGGTTATTATGAAGAAAGAAGAGAGAAAGCCGGTTTTTCGTAAAGAGAACTGGGCTAATTTTGTGACTTACAACGGCCTGCTAAGGAAAAGCTTGTCTTCCAGCGCTGAGACTCTATTTTACTCTGGTTTATTATGGTTGTTGTAGGTTGTTGGTTCATGTCCAATCACTTCCAATTTATAGAGGATAAAAGACTTTTCCAATCCTAAAGCTAGTAGGAATGTCCTTGTCTCACCTTCCCTTTCCTTCAAAACCCTAGGCTATCCTTCCTCTAAGCTTCCCTAGACATTGCATTTCCGGTGAATCGTTCTAGTTTGTGCTGGTGTAGCAAAAGAGGTATCGCAGACTCCCTACACCTACGACTAGTGACCATCTATTCCAGGCTTTTCTTTCCGTCTCTTTCTTCGTTAGGCTTTTAAATTTAAATGAGAATGGAAAGACATCTTGTGAGGCTAATAGAGTTTTCCTAAGCCTAATCTGACTCTTCCTTTTTAAATGGTTCATCGATGTGGGTGCTGGCAAGATGGGCTAGGTGTTTATTTCGGGTTAACGAAGATGGCTTGGGCTGTCAAAGGTGGACATTTTACTCTAATGAAGGTCAGCTTTGTGCTAATGAAACTGGGCTTGGGGCTACTAAAAGTGAGTTTCGGCTTTGTTCTCTTTCTTACCCATTTAAATGATTCAAGGAGTTAAAACTTGGATTTTGGCACCCCAGGCGGCCCCAAACCTCCACCTCCAAGAATTCTTAATTGGGTCTCATAAAACCTTGTAACAATCTATATCATAACTCGCTCAGCAAGCCCGGAAATTTCGTATGGCTTAGGCCCATTTAAGTGTCTCGGGTGATGTGGCACAAAGGAGATTACTTGATATGAATAGCCGGGAATTTATGACCTCGATGGCTTATTCAGTTATGAATAATGTTTGTAGCCTATGCTTGAGTTTTTATGGGCCTAGGCATGTAAACCTAATAAATTGCATAGACATGGCTTTGTGGGCTTTATTTGGTGAAGTGTGTGGGCTCGATTCGCATAGGTGTGAATAACATGGGCTTAATTTGATTTTTAAGATGCACATTTCACTTGGGCTTGATGCTTGATCAATAAATCGTGTGATCTAGGCGTGATCCCCTAGCAGAATTGAGATGCTTCGTGGCATGATGCAATTATTACGAATATATGGTTAGTTAGTATTTGTTTATCCGGGTTAATTTTTACCTCTTACTTTTTGTGCCGGAAATTCGCATATCTAAACTCCATTTTCCTTCAAAATTGGGCATGGGCCATGATGGAGTCGTACATCGTTTTTTGGGCCCAAACAAAGTGCAAACAAAACTACCATTAAATAACGGGAAGTTAATAGATAAAATCTTGGGAAATTGGCTAATATGCCCAAAAACCACAAAAAATAACCCATTTTACCCCATTTCTCTCTACCTAAACCCAACTACTTTTTACTCTTTGCTATTTGCAATTTTACCCTAAATATATAAACAAAAAAAAATTATGTTAGTTTTCCCTTAATTCCCTAAGTCTGTCTACCTAAATCTCTATCTGCCTCTAGACCCAAAAATACCTAGCCACACAAAATACTCAGATGAAGATGAAGATGAAGAGGAAGATGAAGTTAGTTTATGGGTTTTTATAATTTCGCAGTTAGTTACCGATTAGTTTCAACTTACATACCAATTGATAACCAAATATTTCCCACTTAGTTACTTAACAATTTCTTAGTTTTATAGATGAAGGTGAAGGTGAAGATAAAGATGAAGAGGAAGATGAAGATGAATACGAAGATGAAGTTGACGTTAATTAGTTTATGGGTTTTCATAGTTTACCAATTAGTTACTCATTATTTTCCACTTACATGCCAATTATTTCCCACTTAGTTACCTAACAGTTTTTGTGTTTTCTCCTACATCTTTGTTCTTCTTGTTTGATATGTGAAATATGAGTTTGACTCCATGAAGATAAAATCTTGGTTGTTTATCCACTTACAGATTGATTGTGAAGTGTTCTTGGATATTGTAAAATTGAAGGTAATCAATTGAAAATTATAAGGCCAATAAATGGTAAGTAAATAGGGGACAAATTTGTAAGAAACATGGACAAAAATGATCTTTATCTTCAACTTCAACTTCAAGAAGAAAAAAGATGTAGGAGAAAACCCAGAGACTGTAAGGTAATTAAGTGGAAATATTTCGTTACTTGTTATATAAGTGTTAACTAATCGGTAACTAACTGCGAAATCATGATAACCCAAAAACTAACTTCATCTTCATTTTAATCTTTGTCTGAGTATTTTTGTGTGGCTGAATATTTTTGGGTAGAGAGGGAGGTACAATAGAGATTTGGGTAGAGGCTAAAGAAACTTGGGGAACTAAGGGAGAAACTTAAATTTTTTTGTTTATATATTTGGGACAAAATTGCAAAAAGTAGAGAGAAAAAAGTAGTTGAGGTTGGGTAGAGAGCAATGGGGTAGATTAGGTTAGTTTTTGTGATAATAGGGCATATTAGCCATTCCCTTAAAATGTTTATAAAAAACGACTTTAAATTATATACGAATTTTGATACCTTATATGTTAAATTGTAACTTCTATAAAACTGTGGGTAGAAACTATTAAACTAAATACAAAAGTGATGGTGAATTCCCAAAATCTTGTATTACAAGTAATGTTGAAGTTACCCTTTGTTTTATTTCATTAATTGAAATCATCCGTTACACACTTTGAACACATGACGTTGAATCTGAATCTAATCGGTTTTAGAGAAACCTCCTACGTAATCGCAACCCTAGAGAATACGTTTTGTGAGTAGTGGCAATAAAGTCTTTTTATTTATTTGAAGCGTAGCAATAAAGTCCTTTAAAGAATGTTTGTTTGTGCAACATAAATAAAAAATATTGGTGGGGGTTCAGATTCAGTGCGGCGAGGGTCCACAGCGTATCGTATTCGATGATCAATAGTAATGAAGGGGAACGATGTGGCCGAAGCCCCCACCTGAACCGTCGCTAATGAGACAATTCATTAATTTGCAGAAAATTGCATATGACATTTCATTGTAGGCTTTGTGATTTTGAATAAAGAAACAAAAGTTTGATGGATGAGTGAGAATGAGATACAGGGCAGCCAGATGGCATCAATTGGAAAAAGATTTGTGGTCCTATTTTCCAATAGTAGAAAAATCAAACGTGTATTATACTATTTTTCATTGATATAATATACATGTATTATTCATTAATATATGTTTCTGCCTTTATGTCTCTCTATGTGTATATTATAGATACTTGCGCGCAATCATTAAATCTTTCTTGTGTCATTTTTTTCTTTAGTAAATTTTATCTATATCTTGTCATATTAAAAATCAGTCATTCTTAGAACATAATTGAGATATATGTATTTTCTTAAATGATATGTTGATGTGCGAAAGAAAGAGTCGGATACGTGTATCCCATAGGCAGCCATAGCAGCCCAATATCTGATTCATATTCTTCTACTCCATTCAATTTAGGCCTTCAATTTACAAGGAAACAAATATGATTGGTCCTAAAATTCTTAAGTGTTGTCTTTTTAATACATGATGAGTATACTTTTCTACACCAAAGTCTTACTTTATATGGAATGTTACCAAACACCCCAAAGTATTGCATCCAAATGATGCTCTAGTGGAAAAATATTGGGAAGCACCTCCCAAAATGGCAGCTTCCAACTGTTTTTGGAAAGAAAAATAATTCTATTGGAACAGAAAAAACTTGATACAGTGATGAATATAGTGTAACACATTGGGTTTGCAATGATATGATATATTATCCAATTTTATTTTGTTCACCAACCGAACCCAAATATTGGGCTCTTTCTTGTTCCAATTTCGTTTAGCAGCTAGAATTTATAGGTACCAAAATTTGTTGGTCGACTACTCAAATCAAAAGAGAAAATTCACTGAGTTGCCTTACTGCTTCAAGGAGAAGTGAGTTATGTTGTAATTTAAAATGGGACAGGAGAGTTTTAGAAAAAGGCACTACTCCGGCCTTTACTATTAGGTATATCTCGTCTTTTTAAATACAATTATATTCTACTCAAATTTAATATTAGGGGATGTTCGAGCATCATTGAACAACTCCTTCCGAACCAAGGAATCCTTTAGATTGGATGCAAAATGAATCTTGAAGAATCGCGCCCTCCAAATACACCCTGTAGAAACGTATATGAAAGTACATTAGATTAGACGGAAGAATAAATCCATTCTTATCTAGTTTGTTCTAAAGTATTTTCTATTAAAATCACCTTTTTTTTTTTTTAGAAGATACGAAATTTCATTGATTAAACAAAAATACAAAGTAAAGACAAGTTAGGCTGCCATAGCTTGAAGACAAATATAGGTAAATACCTCCAGTGATCAGGTTTAATATCTGTCGAAATGATCTAGAGGGAATAACGCACAAAATAATATAACTTAAATCTCCTAAGTATCACCTTTTGATGCTAACGTATCAAATCAAATGAAATTGTTAAAGCTCTATTTTGGATTAGGAAAGAGGAAATATGTGAACCAAAAAATCATAACAAGTACTTACTTTCTTATTATGAGTATTTATTAGATGATACACGATTAATTATTATATGGTATCATAAATCGTAACACGGTCACATAATACATTTTACATATATGTTTTTATTGGAATGAATTTTTATTTTTTGTCCAAAGAATGATTTTTTGTTAGTATTCTACTCTAAGATGGGGAATACCAACTCTTAAGGAAATCTCTAGACTTCTTTATAATGAAATAAACCATTACATATTATCAAGTCAATGCCTTTAATGACTTACAAAAAAAGGTCAATGGCTCTAATGCATCCTAAATTCTAGTACAAGATTGAGGATATCAACATTAATTTTCCAATTTCCTTTTTACCTTGTTTAATGATGGACATGGATTCCAAAATCTTGTGTTACGGTAACTAATTTAATTTCTTAAATAATCCTTCTGGTTTTAGTAAAAAAAGCAAAAAGATTTAAGTTTGACCAAAAAAAACCAAATAAAAATCCAACAAACGACAGCCCTTGATCTTCATTACTTCCCTACTCGGAATCACCACACTCAAATACAGCTGACAACACCACATCCCTCCTCATCACCCCAACGCACACGCGAATCCAAAAAAAAAAAAAAGCCAATCACAGAAACAGACCCAAAAAAACATCATAGTCCAGAAGGAAACGCAAAGATTTATAATAACAGATGGAGAGAAGAGGAAGAGCAGATAATAATAGCAGAAAAAGCAGTTGAACCAGTTGGCCTGTTGGTGAAATCCTGAGTCTCTCAGTCCAGGTAGGCATGCCCCAAAAACAACAATTTCATAGTTGAAACTTGAACACAACCCCAACTCCCTCACTCAATTTTTTATTATATAAATATATATCATCATCATCATCATTGTTTGATTCTATGATATCTTTGTCTCTCTCCAAATCTTGTTAATTTATTCGTGAACGTGTAAACGACGCTCTTGTTCTTCTTCTCCACCTGAAAATTTCTCCTTCTCAATTTCTGCCATTAGAAAGCTTGAATTTTTCATAAAGTTTCGGTTTTTATCGGCTAATTCTACCGAAACGCATTCAAATTTTTCTGGGTTTTGTTCAATTTGATTGTTGAGCTCGAGATTCAGCTGCCCTGGTATGTGATATTTAATTTCTGATCTGGGTTTTCTTTGTTTTGCATGACTAAATCATTTATGGGATTGTCTTAAGCATGGCTGCTTTGTTAGACTTTTCTGATTGTATCTGGAATGCAAGATTAGAATTTTCTTTGATAGGAATAGTTTTGTTACTAATCTGTCATTGTCAATGTTAATTTCTGATATTTTATTTCTATTAACTCATTGGAAACAGGGTTACAATCCTTTCTTTTAATTATATATATTTTAATTTTTTTGTTTTGTTTAAATCCTCTCTTGGTTCATTGTCGATTTTCTTGATGCATCATTTGTGTCTCTTCTGGTATATTTTTAAGCTGTGAGTCTCTGTCTATGTCTTTTATCTCCTTGCTTGGTTATAAAATAATGTATTTCTTTGGAGGTTCGTAAGAACAATTCTTGAGCTAAATGTTTACGGCAAGCTCCAATATTCTTTGTTTTACCAGAAAGATATATACAACAATTTATGAATCAATGTAATCATTTTAATTTTGGTGTTTGATTCCACAGCTGTTTCAAAGGTTTGAACTTTGGAATATTTTTGAGAAAGGGGTCTCAATCTGCATCTCAGCGGGTGTTATTTAAATTCGAAAAGAAAACAAGCTTGGCCAATTGAGGAAGATGAAGGTTATGTGACAATAGCTGTTTGGATCAACCCATCATATGGTTTGGTAATGGGGTCTGCAAACATGGAGAAGAAATGGCTATTCCCTCTTGTCATAAGCTCTGTCATATGCATATTCCTTCTAGCCACTTCCTTGAACTTGGGTCTTGTCTCTTCGCGGCATGCAATCAATTCGATCTTCTCATTTTTCCCATCTAGGGTAGTAGTAAACCAAACTAGTCCGGCTTTTGCTGAGCATATTGTTTCACAAAGTCCACCCCCTCCTCCTGTACCATCACTTCCTCGTTTTGCTTATCTAATTTCCGGGTCAAAAGGGGATTTGGATAAGCTTTGGAGAACTCTCAAAGCGCTCTACCATCCGTTGAATCAATATGTCCTTCATTTGGACCTTGAGTCGCCTGTAGCAGAAAGATTGGAACTTGCTTCACGGGTGGACAATGAGACTCTCTTTAACACAGTTGGGAATGTCTTTGTGATTAAGAAAGCTAATATGGTAACTTACAGAGGACCAACAATGGTTGCTAATACTCTTCATGCCTGTGCAATTCTTCTCAGGCGGAGTAAGGATTGGGATTGGTTTATCAATCTCAGCGCCTCAGATTATCCTCTTATTACTCAGGATGGTATGTCATGTCATTTAAAGTTGTAAACTTCTTGGGATGTAACCCTTTGTGCTGAAAGTAACTGTTTGATTTGTTTTTTACAGATCTTCTTCACACCTTTTCAACTTTAGATCGAAATCTGAATTTCATCGAGCATACAAGCCAACTTGGCTGGAAGGAGTGAGCGCTCTCTCCCTTCCTCGGTGTTTCTGTGTACATGGAACTTTTAGATATTCATTATAATAACTTATATGCTTAACTTTCATTTTCAGGGAAAAACGTGCGATGCCTTTAATTCTAGACCCTGGTCTCTACTCATCGAAAAAACAAGATGTATTTTGGGTGACTCCCCGGCGAACATTGCCTAATTCATTTAAATTATTTACTGGTGAGTATTTACTATGTTCTTCTCTAGTTGTTCGGACTTCTGATAACTCACAGAAATTTGACTTTGCATAATTAAAAATCTTCATGCTGAGAAGACCAACTGGTACAAAGTGAATATCTGATATTCAGTCAAGTGTATGTTTTGATTTTGATCTTATCTGTCATTTCTTCTGCTTCAAAGGGATTCCAGGTTTCTAATTCTATGTGTGAGCCTTTCGCCGGATTTACTTAAAAATACAACTTTGTGTGAAACTCTTGGTGTCTTTCTTTAACATGGATACTGACTTACTGAGTTTTCTAAGTATTCCCAGAGTGCCATTTTTTGTGAAGGTTTTGGGGTTATTTTCAGGGGAGGAATTTGTAATTCCATAGTTCAAGTTGGACTAGTGAACTTATTTGAAAACTAGATACATTTATTTGATGAACAAATCTCCTGACCAGCCTAGTTGAGTTTGATCAGTAACTAACAAATTGATGACGTTGTGTCGTTTGCTCACCCGGGAAAAGTGAGTGTTGGCTGTGACATAGGATATATTGTTTTCATATATGGTGTTACATTTCGAGTTTTGCCCTTGTAGTTGAAGGTCGAAGAAAGAAATTGCTTGTACCTGCTGCATTGCCAATCTTTGTTCTATACCTGCATTGTTAATCTTTGCCATCATCATGCACAATCAATTAAGATTCATCTCTGTTGCAGGTTCGGCGTGGATGGTCTTGTCACGCTGGTTTGTCGAGTACTGCGTTTGGGGCTGGGACAATCTACCAAGGACTCTTCTGATGTACTACACAAACTTTGTTTCTTCGCCCGAAGGCTACTTTCACACTGTTATATGCAATGAGCCAGAGTTTGCAAAAACTGCAGTCAACCATGATTTGCACTACATTTCTTGGGACATTCCTCCCAAACAGCATCCCCATACCCTTAACATTAATGACACAAACAGGATGATAGCAAGTGGTGCAGCCTTTGCCCGTAAGTTCAGACGCGATGACCCTGTCCTGGACCGGATTGACAAGGAATTGCTTCGCCGGAAAAAAGATAGCTTCACTCCCGGCGGTTGGTGTGCTGGAAAACCAAAATGCTCTAGGGTTGGGAACCCAAACAAGATCAAATCAGGTCCAGGGGCTGAAAGGCTTCGCCGACTTGTGGGTAGGCTTACTTTGACAGCTAAGTTTGGTCAAAACCAGTGTAAATAGGTTGATCTGTGGACATTGTTGCAAATTGAATTAGACACAACGGAAAAGGAAAAAAGATAAAAAGAAGAAAACTCATACTTGTATCAACAAGCACGACGACGACGGCAACAGCAAGAGTTGGAATTGATGGGATCAGATTTTGATGCTTAGTTTGGTTAGAAATGAGGCAGGTTAGCGTCCCTTGGAGCAAAGTTATAAGTTGTCACATTCTTGATCCCAAAAAGGTGCTTGATCATCATTCTTCATCCTATTTTTTCACTAGGCCGGTTCTATATATATGTATACCTTTTACCATCAAATATATAATATATTTCTCCTTAATTCTACCTATTTTGATAACTTATTTACCATTGGTCACTCAAGATGTTACCTTTCTTGTTCCTTCAACAAGGGAAAAAATTGAAAAACCTCCTAACCTTGGACAAGTATTAGCTCTGCAACATTAAAACTGAGAGATGATGCATTTCAAAATTATAGTTTATATAAACTGATTTTGAATTTTTAAAAATAACCAATTATACAGAAATACCAATTTTGTACCTTTCTATTTCCTTTAAATTTCTATCTACATATGCCATTTGAAGGAAAACATTCTCATTTTTCACATCAACCACGTCCCGCTATGATCATCTAATTCCAAAATTTGATATGTTGGCTGCAATCATGGAGTTTCTGTGACCTTTCTAAAGCCTATATGCTACAAGCTTCTCTGGCATAAGATTCTTCTTTTACCTTCCCAATACCAATCCTGCCAGATTCAAGACTTACATCGGAGAAATAATAAGGTTAAGATCAAATCAAACCATCTCCAAAATTTTGATATTCCCGGTCGAATTTGCAGCAATTAAGGTAGAGGTTTGGCCGCGCCAATAAACAGAAGAGATGAACTGTGCAGCATCATCTGTTTCATGGCCGGAAAGTGGGTCTGTGGTCTGAAACTTGTATGACAATGCCGGCATTGGAAAAGCCTTGTGGTAGATGAAAACCTGATCAACCAACAACATAAACATCAAAAATATGAAAAATAGTTGCACTAGTTAGGATTCCGAGGTGGAGCGAGGCACTTTTGTTCTTCAAGCCAAAAATTATTACTAATGCAGATGTTTTAAATTATTTTTACTCCAATGTTAGGCTTAGAGTATTGTCAATTACTAAATTATTAGTCACTAATCTAAGAAAGGAGGATTTCAAATTTACTACCCGTAAATTGAACAAAAAGAGATTGCCTGTTTTTAAAATTCAATTGGCAGAGTTCCTATGAGCCAAATTTTAATTAGAAATTTCAAGAATTGCAGAAAGAAGCGTTCGTCATTAGTAAACATATATGTAAGATCCTTCTTAGGCAATGTCTTAAATGATGTATCTAACTGATCTCTTCCAACAGTGTACCGCAGTGAATTTTCTAGGAGTCACTATAACTATGCAACTAGCTAATCAATAATATCAAAGCATATTTCTTCGGAAGGCTTATAGCTTTTTTTTTTTAACTGTATCTGAAGGCTTATAGCTAAACATGCCATTCTTAAATTTTCACAAGTCTCAGCAACTTCTAAGTTGACATATAATAAATAAAGAATAAATTACACTTCAGTAAATTTCAGAATTATACTTGAATTTTTAAATCTTGCATTTACTTACCCTGAACTCTTAAAAATATAACAACTTAGCTCCACCGTTAATTATTCCTTTAAATAATCTGTTAAGTGTTGACATGCCACATGTAGGAACCACCATTTAATTTAAATAAGTTTTTTCATTTTTTTTCTGTTCTTTTTTCTTTTCTTTTTTTTTTCCCTTTTATTCTTCTTCTTCCTTCATCTGCCTTCTTCTTTCTTCTTTCTTCTTCTTCTTCTTCTTTTTTCTTCTTCTTCTTTCTCCTTTCTTCTTCTTCTTTGATTTTTTTCTGAAATTTCTAAGAAAAATAATGAGTTTTTCCCCACTAAAAGGCTGAAAAGCCTTTAGTGGCAATATTTATGATGAACAGTATCACAAAATCTATTTTTTGCGACGCTGTTCATAAGAAATTTTGTCACTAAAGGTGTCTTTAGCCCTTTAGTGATGAAAAACTCATATTTTTCCAGAAATTATAGGGATTCTAGAAAAAAAAAAAATCAAAGAAGAAGAAGAAGAAGAAGAAGATGAAGAAAGATGAAGAAAGATGAAGAAAGATGAAGAAAGAAGAAGATGAAGAAAGAAGAAGAAATAAGAAAGAAGAAGGAAGAAGAAAAAGAGAAATCCAGAAAGAAAGAAAGAGAAAAGGAAAAAAAAAAGATAAAAATTTAATTTTTTTAATTTTAAAATTAATTTTTTTGCCACGTGGGCATTTATGTCATTCATTTAAATTAAATGGTGAGTCCTCCATGTGATACATAACAGATTATTTAACGGAATAGTTAACGATAGAGCAAAGTTGTTACATTTTTAAGAGTTCAGGGTACGTAAATGCAAAATTTGAAAAATCAAGTATAACCCTGAAACTCAGTGTAAAACACCTGAAATTTAGTATAAAACACAGGGTACTAAAGTGAAATTTGCTCATAAATAAATTACCTCATTAGTCTCTGAGCCTGTAGCAATGTAACCATCAGAAATTGACAAACCCACAAAGTTCTGCACCAAGGGAAACATGCATAAGCTATCAAAATAACCATAGCTATAAACATTCTTTAAGATAATTACATCAAAGATAATTGGAAATAAAATCCACAAAAACTGTTATCTGAAGAGCTGCCATAAACAGTGACAATATCTTTCCATTGTGTATGCCTAAAAGTGCTTTGATAAACTAAATGAAAGTACCTTCACATTCATGTGGCCAGTGAATGACATAACCGGAGTGTCAATGACCCGAGATGCACACATTGACAAATCCCAGAGCTTCAGAGTATTGTCGGTGGATGCAGAAACAAGGTTTGTCGAATCTACAAACTTGACATAACTCACAGTTTTGCTGTGTCCGTTCAATATGCATAGAGGAATCTTCGAGTTACGAAGATCATAGTAATAAATTTTATGATCCGCTGAACCAAATGCAAGGGAACGACCAGAGTCCAATGGAAACTGTACACAGCAGACATTGGCCTTTGTTTTTATTGTACCAATACTTACTCCCTGCAGAAGCAACCCACAAAGAGAATCAACTTGTCATACACCCAGAATTAAATATGCAAATCATGTAAATAGATGACTGCAGTACGTTTAGTTTCAAAGCTGACATCCACCAAGTGCAAAAATAGAATTGCCTGATTGATACTCCATAGCTTAACAGAACCATCATCACTCCCGCTCGCCAACATTGTTGGATCTGCTGATGAATAGTCAATGGACCATACACGCCTCTCATGCTCTCTCATCTCCATAAGCACTTGACTTCTTGTAACATCCCATACCTGAGAACATTAACATAATTAGTTAAAACATGCTAATAGATAGCTGAAATGTGAATCACAAGTAAGGCCTGAGCTACCTGCACCACGCCTTCAAAGTTACTTGAAGCAATCTGGCTTTTGATATAACTATTCCAACATATACTGCTTAGCTTTGACCTGCTAGCCATTTCAACCACAGGATAGTGTATATCACGATCCTCATTTATGATTGCGTCACATTCGAATACTTTAATTTTCTTATTAACACCGGCTGTAGCAAAAAATTCTCCGTCACGATCAAAACTAAGTGAGCATACTAGATTTGAAGAATTCAAAAGATCCCCCTGCTTCAAATCTGCCTTGACTTTTAATTTTGAGAAAGATAGATACTTGCACAAACCCTCAAGGAATGGATCTATCCAACCACTTCGTCTACCTTCACTGTGTAGTTCTTTTAATGGTAAATTATTCACAGAACTCCTTTCGGTTAAAACAACAGAACTTCTACCATCACTGCTTATTGGTGAATGCTTAGTCGGTTTGGCCGACTGCTTTATAGGCCTCCACCTCGTTAAAAAATATGCCGACTCTAGCTTTTTAAAGTTCTTCATCAATCTAGTACTTTTCAAGAGAGTACTTTCTTGGTTTTCAGTATCTGACTTCGAACCATCCAAATTATCAACACTCCCCTCCAGGTTGTGACTCCGGACACCTGGTCTGGACCGTTTTCTGGACCCACCAGCAGAATCATCATCATCAATAACTTTCATAGATGGGAAACTTGAGGCTGACTGATCTTCCTTCACCAGGTCTGGGCATGAACTGCTTTTTTTCTTCGAAATTATTTGGTGCTTCATAACTTCTTCAATATCAGAACACAGAAAAGACAGAGTATTTTGCAACTTATCTGCAGCTTCCTGTTTCCTTTGTTGTATAAGCAACAGAAATTCCAGCAATAATTCTTCATCCTCAACTTTCTCTCTTAGCTCTATTGCTGCTTCACGTTCTTCTAAATCATCTCTTGGCTCATTAAGGAATTCACTCTGTTGCAACTCACTGAAATACATAGCAAACTAGACTTTAAAATTTGACCTCATAAACCTAATCAATTACCACACGAAGATCAACTTAGATATGCAAGGCAGTTTGCTAACTAGATATCCTATATGCCAAGAGACTTTAACATCAAAGTAATGAAAGAAATTGTCAATGCAATTCAAAATGTAGGCCTACTTATTAAACCACCGTAATCTAACGGCTTCCTCTCATATATGCATCTAATCCTCTTTTTTCCAACACTAATGGAATATATTGATTCCACTGCTTATGGATCCATGGAAACCTTCAAAGTAACCTAACCTATATCTGAGACTTAACAGATTTACTTCTTTTTATTTATTCACTGTTAAAGGTTTCCCATCATGCCATGTCTGTGAGCTAAACCATGAGAGGCTTATCCCGTAAACCCCCACCCCTGACGAAGCCAGAGGTCCTTGGCAGACGCCAGGTAACTTCACCACCAATGCTAGTTGAGTGTTCCAATACACTGTTTTTAGATTAAAAGAAATCCCTAGTGCAGCATGACTCTTTTAAATATTGCACATGTAAACTTCCCCTTCAAGAAATATTGGCACTTATGCCAAAGAATTATCTTTAGGTGGATTATATAGCTTAGAGTGAACAATCAAAGTCTGAGATGGAAGGCATTTTGTAAGAAGTAATCACCCCATTTTAGGCCGGCTATTTGGCTCAGGGTGCAGAAGCCATAAACAAAATGAAGCTTCTTTTGGCCATTTCAGCAGCAGTTGAGGAGGAAGAACACGATGTCTCAGACTAGACATGGTCCTGCTCTTTTCTTCTCTTGAGCTGAATGGACAGAATAACTGATAAAAAGCACCATCATGTTAGTCTACAAAAACAAATAAAACAACTCCAAACGAAATCCACTTTACCATTATAAAATGATTAATTAAATGTACTTGAGCATCATATTTAACTTATAGTACAGATAAAACAATTGAATGATTTTACTCACAAACCTCAAAAAGAAGAACTCCTAATCGGTAAACGTCTGAAGCACAGGAACTTGGTCCACCAGAAACCTCTTCAGGACTCATATACCAACTGCTCTCCATTAGCAATATCTGTTTCATAGGAAACGGTTGTTGTCTCCTATCTTCGAATTCAACATTCCTCTCTCTGGTTCTATTTTCTTCACTCTCTTGTACCAATGATTCGCGTGCCGCATAGATTGAACTTGACTGCAGGCAACTCGTTTCTGAGAAGGCATTTACTGGAGTTGCCAAGGAACGGAAATTTTCTCTTCCTAAGTTCCTTCCCTGCTGACGTAAATCATCATGCAAGGGTGAGGGCAAATCCTTAATTTCAGCAGTTGGGCTGTTTAACCCATCCTCGGGAGAATCAGTACCAGAATCTGAACAAGATGCAGACTCGATAAAGGAGACGTGGTTGAATGATGACATAACAAAACAGGAAGGCCGCACATTATGAACAACAACTCCTTGAGAATGTCCCACATTAACAATTTCCACTATTTGCCTGAATATATGCCAGCATTCAAATACATCAACAGATCGGTCCGGTTTATCCAACCATTGCCTCAAGCTAACATCACCCCACTCAATAGCTCGGAGAAAAGGGTCAACTGCCACCTCGTCCTCACAAACCCCCGATGATCCACCCTGGTGTTTAAGGTCATCAGTGTGTTCCACCAAAACCCTATCTCTTTGCTTTCTTAAATCAAAGTCCTCTGATGTATCACCCGACAAGCCAAATCTTTCGGCGTGAACAAGCCTTGCATTCCGGTTTGAGACACTTGAAGTATTCAATCCTCTAGAACTATCAGAATTCTGCCAAGCAGACTCAGATGAGCCTTCCATTGTTATCCTCCTATAGAAGAATGAAGGCCAGACCACGCACATCCAAAAAATGGAGGAATTCTCCGACTTCTATTACAGTTTCTCACTTCCACCATTACCATCTTGAATCAGAAGCTCATTTCCATGGCACAAACAGATAAAACCTAGTTTCTCATCAAGCCCAGCATCTTACCTTCAAAAACAAAGACAGATTTCCAGCTGCCCACAATTACAAAATTAACTCATTCACATTCATTATGTAAATTTTAGCTCAGAAAACAGAAACAAGCATTCCACCACCAACACAATAAGAATGATCCAATAAAAAAGCAGAATCATTTAACAAAACCCAATTCATAATTCTTTTTCAGTCACAAATATGCAATTTCTAACAACAAACAATCTCAAACACCATCACCAACAAAAACCCATGAAGAAAAAACTTGAACAAATATTCAAAAATCCTGCATGAGTGTGTGTGTGTGAGAGAGAGAGAGAGAGAGAGAGAGAGAGAGAGTCAGCCTTACCAGTGCCGCCATGGAAAAGGGTGTTCTCTTTCTGCTTAACCCAACCTGAAGAAACAGCAGAACTCCTTAGCAGAGAAACAAACTCAAAGAAGCTCTACAGCCTTATAAATTCCCCATATTTTCTCAACAAGAAAACAAACAAAATCTCCCAACAAACACACACCGTCTGTAAGTTGAAAAAATAAAATATTGAGGAAAAAAAAAAGCAATAAAATTTTTATTTTTTAATTCTGAAATTCCGGTCCTGTGTGTATCCTCATTGGGTTTGCTCACAAATATTATTACTTTATTGCTTTGTTCGCAGCCTGAGAGCGAAGAGAGGCCACTCTTTCAACTTTCAGCACCACCATCTTCTTTATCTTCCCGCTTTATTCCAAACGACCAACGTGGCACAACGAAGGCCTCTTGCTAGTATGAGACCAGGGTCAAAATCGTAAATTACAAAAAACTTGTGGGCCATGAATGAAATTTGATTTAGGGTTTTGTTTAGATTTGTAAAAGCTCATCTGGGTTTTGTTTATTAATGAGTCATTTGGATAACAAGACTTTAAAATAAAGTTTTGGTAGTGCAAATCACACATACAGATAATCTTCTATAGCACAAGTTTTGATGATAGTTCAAGTACTTTAACTTATCATTTCAACATCATCCATTTATTCTAGATCATGAACAAGTTTTTATAGTTAGAAGTTTTACATTAATATTATTCATCGGTAGCTTAGTAGTTAGGACGAGTTTGAGTTTCTGTGTTGTTTCATATATCATGAATTTGATTTCCCTTTGAATCAAAATAAGATTTAAGTAGGAAACTGTGACAGTGAATTGATATGCTAGTCTTTCCCAAATTTTACCTTATAGGGCCATAATAGGGGTTTGCTAGTTGGTCTTCTAGAGGTTTTACATGGCATGATCGTGACAATACGTGGGTTCAATACGCTAATCTTGTTGAGGTTTTGCCTGATAGGGTTATGGCCTTGAGTTGATGGCTAATCTTCTAAAATTTTATTTGATATGATTGCTGAGTGATTGTTACGATAACCTTAACGAAATTTTATCTGAAAGGACCGAAATTCAAGCAATTAGCAACAAAAATAGTTTACCTATTTTAACCTCTCATTCATTCGAATGATTATTGATTAGTTGAACATGGAATAATCAATAATGATCCTTTCTTTCCCCAAGAAGAAAGTCCTTAAAGTGCCAACTTAGGTTCAAAAGCAAAGCAATAAACAATTAGGTTAGGGAATAAAGTATTGATTAATGTAACTCGATTAAACAAACACAAGATTAATCTAATCTTGATTTGGTTCCAAAGCCAAAAGAACGAAAATATTAAATTAGAGAGCAAACTGACCTTTAGAAAATAATTTATTGGGGAAAGTTGTTTGGCCTCTCAAAATTTAGGGACTACGTTTTCTGAGGTTGCCATCTGCATGCCTATAATTTATATGAGTAATCATCATAGCCTCTATAAACCCACCATGACCCAAATATCTTACTTATTATATTCATATCTCATTCAAAAAAAAAAACATTATGCTTTTATTAATTTTCATGTTAGGGTTTCTAATCCACCTTTTTGGCAATCTTTCATTTTTTTTGTATAACTTTGTGAATTCATCTCTTTTAACAAAATTTAAAAAAAAAACAAAATTGGAAAAAAGAATTAAATAATAAGGCAATTGTTATAAACTGTTATAAATACATCAATGGTCCTCATACAATAAACAAACACAGCTAACTCCTTAGATACAAGTACAACGTAACCCACAAGGCCATAACCACCACCAAACTCAAACTATTCATAACAAGTGTTAATGAAGAAATCGTCCAGGTGGAAATTGACTGATGAGTTTCTACATAGGAAACACCTAAGGTTATGGTTGAATCCAGAGGTGGGGGTTCAACTAAGAACGTTCTGATACTTAAGTCAATTTAATCGAAAGAATAAACTGAAAAGCTAATTATGAGAATAATTATGAAGTACCTGAGTTATGAAGAGATGTCTTCTATTTATAGTGGAGACCTGTGGGTCTTTGGAGCTTCTAATTGGCTGAAGGAGTTTGCAATCAATAAGTAATCTTAGTTAGGAAAGACTTAAGATTGACTTTTTAATAATAAATAATTCGCGAGGAATTTATTTATTATAAGTAGGAAAATGAGTTATAATTGAATAAGTAATCCTTTTTGGAAAGGAAGTTTACTTATTAATTGAATCCTTATTGAATAAGGATCTCAAGGAGACATCTTATTATAATGATATAATTACTTATTAATTAATATATTTAGTTGATAAATATATATAATTAATACGTAGTAATTATATTTCAATAATAACTTCACCATAGGCAAAGTTGTCATTATGTAAATTATGGGCCACATAGCAACTCCACAATTTTTGAACGAATTATGGTTCCACAAATGCCACAACATCCCTTGAGAATTTAGGGAATCCCAAGGGAAGTAGGTTTTGGAGTTCCATTAATCCCTCGCTTTGTAGGAATAGGATTCCTTTTTAAAAACATTTAACTTTTTAATCCTTTCCAAGTTAGAAAATGATTAGAAAAACCTTACTTTTCTCTATAAAATGGGTTGGTCATTTCATAGTAGCTCACACAAACGTTTCCAAGCTTTAAAATTTCCAAATTTACTTTGAAAGACTAGAGTGAGTGCATTGTGAAGAGAAGAAAAATTCCCAAATTGTTGGTGAACATCGTAATAATTTGGACCCTTTTTTTTTTTCATTTCTTCTTCCTTTTCTTTTTTGCTGATTTCTGCAAGTGGGGACCAAATGGAGGCTGCACTCCGATGTGGCACGACGCACAGGAGGTGCGGTGCACCTGCGGCGTGAGCCGGCTCCAGGAGCGGCTCGGCTGAGTCGTTCCCTCCTTCTCCTGCTGCCGTTAGGTGGCTGGCCGCGGCTTGGCTGCCCCCTTTACCCTTTTTCTTTTATTAATTTTTTTCTGACGCATTCTGAAGCAAATTTCTTTGTTTCAATTTTACATTTTTTGGATATTCCGAAAGCTACGGGAGTCCGATTTCAATGATCTAAATAGCGACTAATTTCTTTTTTCGAGACGATTCCAACAAGGGGTGTGAAGGCATGATTTCGTCGGGCTTTGAGAAACTTCTTGTGTGGCAACGAGGAGGTTCCATTGATGAAACTTCATTCCGAGGAGAGCCTTGTGAGCTTAATGATGAGACTGAATTTCATGCATTGTTGAAAGTTCATAAGGAGGCATTCCTAGGGGATGTCCATGTGGTGTTCGGTGACTGAGCGTCTTCTCTCAAAGGTTTTAAGGCTCAAATTTCGGGGGTGGCTCGTTGGATGAAGTTCCATACCCTGATAATTAATTGGGGTTTCAAGTTCCCAATGTCGGCACTTTTCACCAAGATCTTGTTGAAGATAGGGTGTTGTCCCTCGCAATTGGACATTAATGCGTACCATCGTATTATGTGCTTTGAGCGACTTAGCCAATTCTTTGGCCTGGAGTTCTTCGAAAATGAGTTATGGCATTATTATTTGGTGAAGCTTATTCCCCAACCATCCGAGACCAGTTGTGACCTTGTTCCGAAGAGAGAACTTTTTTAGAGGTCTTACTTTGATGATGGCACATACAAAGCTACATGTCCTGAAGTTGGGGGGAATTGGGATCCCCATTCTATCGGTGAACTTCGAATTTCGCAGAGGTGTCGTTGGGAGGAGGAGTTGAATACAAGTTTTGACCTTGATTTTGATCTTCAGAAGATCGAAAAAGCGTTGGAGATTCCGAAGGAGCTTCGTGAGATAAGTTGGTTACTTAGTCCCTTTAGAAATTCTCCTGAGGGAATTCCAAGTTCGAGTGTCATTGAGCGGTGGCGATCCGCAGTCGTGAAGCGTGGCAAGCGCAAATCCATCAAACTTTCATCTGATGTTGTTGATGAACCTTCCAAGAAAGTAAAAAGTACTCCGGCGCCTACTGAAGTTCGGAGATCGATAGTTCTTGGGCTTAAGGCAAATGGAGCTAAAGTGGTGGGCAGAACGGCCGTGCCTCGGAGGGCCGACGGAGGGATTTCCGCTCTTCCAAAAGTGGCGGCAAGGCCATTGCTTTGCGGGAAGGGGGAGGTTGTGGGCCTTTCGTGGTGGCCCAAGTTGGCACGTCACCAGGGGTGGCGCGGTCTGATGCCCCTAGTCGTAGTCAGACTATTTCTAAAACTGTTCCTCGTTTTGACTTTGATAATCTTCGAGCAGATTATGAGCAATTGGAGAGAGATTATGAATCTGCCCGGGCTTCGCGTGTTAGTCTTGGGCGAGAGAATGTTTTGTTGTCACAAAATCTACATTCTCGGAAAGATCACTGTGAGGACTTAGGTTCTCTTCAGAGGGAGAATATGTTGCTCAAGAGCGAATTACAAGTTGCTAATTTTAAGTCCGATACCTTGTTGAAGGAGTTGAATGATTCCAATGCCCGTGTGGCTGGCTTGGTGGAGAGACTTGAAAAGGCAAACAACACAATTTCTTATCTGAAGGAGAAAATAAAAAATTTGGAGCATGAGCCGTATTTGCCCCTTGTGTGCCCCCCACAATCTTTGAGGGTAGCCGACGTGGAGGCCCGTCATGCGATTAAAACCATTTATGATCTTAGAGAATCCAAGGAGGATTTGCAGCAAAGATTGGTTGTTGCTGAATACTATAAGGCTCAAGTTGAAGATGGTCTCCGTTCTTCGTATGTTGAAGGTTATCTTCATTCCCAAAGTGGTCTTGGCTCGAAGCATTTGTTTTATCCTGAAGACCTCACAGTGGCCTTTAAAACATCAAAGGCCTTGATGGAGGAGGCACTTAGGAATTAGAATCCCTTTGAGGTGTACCCTGATGGAGAGTAGCTTGGATCTCAAAACCCTTCCAACTAGAAGTCTAGTGCGTAGGAATGTTTTGACTTAGATTTTTAATTTTTTGAAGCCCTTTTTTTTTTTTTTGCTTAGATGTAGCTTCTTTTTTAGCAAAAAGTTGAGCTTTCAATTTGTGAATTGCAAACTTGTTTTTTGAACCCTTAATAAAAGAATTCTTAAGTTTTAAGGCAATTCCCAATTCCCGCGGCTTCTGGCAGACTTGACCTTCGTGCGGTATTTTGCGTGTTCCGGACTCAATTTAAGTCAGCATTGACTCATTCCAGCTGGGTTGGAGAGCTGACTCCCATACCTTTCTAATTCCGTTGGTCTATCTCAAAAAGGTTGAGAATTGAATTTTTGACGAGTTTTTGACGTTAGGTCCTGTGCGCAGACTTGCGGCTCTGACCTTCGTTCAACGATTTGTCAATTAATAATTCATTAGTAGTTGGAATTAGTTGGTTTTTATGGGGTTAGAAAGCTAACACCCACATCTTTCCAACACTATTAAAGTTTCACAAAAGGATTAAGAATTGAAATTTTAACGAATTTCGGAAGTGGGTAACGCGTGCAGGTGCGGCATTTTTTGCCCTTCTTCGCGGTTTTGCACATATATAATTCATCCACTTTCTAAATTGGCTGTTATTTATACCGTTGTGAATGTAACATCCATATCTTTTCAATGCCGCTAGGCGTGTTTGAAAAGGTTGAGAATTGAATTCTCAAATCAGCTCGCAAGACATGCCTTTGCGCAGGGTTGCGCGTTTGGCCTTGTCTCAATGAAATGGACATTCCGGATTCGTTATAAGTCGGATTGGGATGGCGCGGATAGTGTTGGAAAGCTGAGACCCATGGATTTCCAATGCCACCTGGCCAATTCCATGGGTATGAGTGATGAATCTCGAATTTTGCCTTGCAAGTGACGTTTTTACAGGATGACTGTGGCTTGGATGTTTGTCTCAACTTGGATATCCTTGGGATTTTTTTCTAAGTGTTTGGACTTCAAATTTTTGCTTCTTTGGAGAAGGCTTTTGTACTTTGCAAGTGCAAAGGTTTTAACACTTCTTATATAAGAAGGTTTTTTATGCTTCTATAGAAGAAGGCTTGATTGCTTCTACGGGAGAAGGCTTAATTGCTTCGCAAGGCGAAGGCTTTGATTGCTTCTAAGGGAGAAGGCTTAGTTGCTTCTACGGGAGAAGGATTAATTGCTTCGTGAGGCGAAGGCTTTGATTGCTTCTACAAGAGAAGGCTTAATTGCTTTTACGGGAGAAGGCTTAATTTCTTCGCGAGGCGAAGGCTTTGATTGCTTCTACGGAAGAAGGCTTAATTGTTTCTACGGGAGAAGGCTTAGTTGCTTCTACGGGAGAAGGCTTAATTGTTCAAGCTTATGCTAATCCATCTAAATAAAATTGTAAATGAATAACTTTATTGATGAATTAAATTAAAAGTGCATAAAGCTTGAAATGAAAGTTGGCTCAGGGCCAATGTCTATCAGGCATGGCGCCATTCTTGGTGGGCTAGGCGTGGCCTTAGCTCACACGTAGTATTTCCTCGAGTGGTGAGCGTTCATGGATCCACTCACCAATTTTCCGTCCATGGTTTCCAAAACATAGCATCCTTTTCCGCCTACTTGGTAGACACGGTAAGGGCCTTCCCAGGGTTTTGGGACCCGGATTGATTTGGTGTCGCGAACCTTTTCTTGAGGATAAGATTGCCTGGAAGAAAGTTCCGAATTTTGGCTCTCTTGTTATAAAAATTTGGAACTTGTTGTTGATAGTTTGATATGCGCTTGATGACTTGCTCTCGGAGTTCTTCACTTAAGTCCAGTGAAGTTTTGAGGTTTACGGAATTGATAACAGGGTCATCAAGTTCGGTAAATGGCGCAGGTACGACTACATGTGGGGGGATGACAGCATTGGTGCCAAAAGCTAGTGTGAACAATGATTCGCCGGTTGCACGACGCGGAGTCGTGCGGTAGGCCCATAGGGTGCCATCTAGGTGCTCCTCCCGTAGTCCCTTTTTGTCGTCAAGTCGCTTTTTGATGCAATCCAAAATAGCTTTGTTGGACGCCTCGGCTTGGCCATTCCCATGGGGGTAATATGTCGTGGAAGTAAAGTGTTTTATCTTCCATGATTCGAAGAATTCTCTAGTTGCAGCGGCAATGAACTGGGTTCCGTTTTCCGTTACAATGACTTTAGGAAGTCCGAATCGACATATGATCTGACTCCAGACGAACTTATGTATGTCAGTTTGGGTGATGGTAGCTAAGGCTTTAGCTTCCACCCATTTGGTGAAGTAGTCGGTGTAAGGATCCTTCCCGAATTTTCCCTCGAAACTCGGAAAGAACCCTTATCCCGTCTGACAGCTCTTTTATCTCAAATTTTACAATATCAGAAATACCCTTTATCCTTAAATAAATTTTTTCTTTTTTGTAAACCTTACAGGGTTCCCGACCGAACCTCTGTACTTACTGACCATTCCTACCTGTCAGACGCAGGATAGTATACAGGTCAAAGTCAAGACCTCGGAATAGTGGTGGTCCAAATAGGAACACTCTCTGACACCAATTTTCAGTAGGTCAGACACTGCTGACATCTCTACTAGAATACCACAAGACAACCGACTAGTCAGATACTTGTGAACCAACAATAATTCGTCACTCTGGGTCACCGCCCACACCAACCCACTGACCCGGATGACGAAGTATTTTCGTAGGCTGATTAAGCCCATAGGCTGATTAAGCCCATGACAATCGTCGTCAAATCATATTAGAGCCGGAAATATCCTCGGCTGTCATATCACATCAGTCGGCAAGTCTCTCGACTATCATATCATATCATCAGCAAGTATAACCTTCGGCTATCATATCATATCAGTCGGCATATCTCTCGACTATCATATCATATCAATCGGCAAGTCTCTCGACTATCATATCATATCATCAGCCGGTATAACCTTCGGCTATCATATCATATCAGTCGGCATATCTCTCGACTATCATATCATATCATCAGCCGGTATAACCTTCGGCTATCATATCATATCAGTCAACATATCTCTCGACTATCATATCATATCATCAGCCGGTATAACCTTCGGCTATCTAATCATATCAGTCGGCATATCTCTCGACTATCATATCATATCAGTCGGCAAGTCTCTCGACTATCATATCATATCAGTCGGCAAGTCTCTCGACTATCATATCATATCATCAGCCGGTATAACCTTCGGCTATCATATCATATTAGTCGGCATATCTCTCGACTATCATATCATATCATCAGCCGGTATAACCTTCGGCTATCATATCATATCAGTCAGCATATCTCTCGACTATCATATCATATCAGTCGGCAAGTCTCTCGACTATCATATCATATCATCAGCCGGTATAACCTTCGGCTATCATATCATATCAGTCGGCATATCTCTCGACTATCATATCATATCAGTCGGCAAGTCTCTCGACTATCATATCATATCATCAGCCGGTATAACCTTCGGCTATCATATCATATCAGTCGGCAAGTCTCTCGACTATCATATCATATCATCAGCCGGTATAACCTTCGGCTATCATATCATATCAGTCGGCATATCTCTCGACTATCATATCATATCATATTATATTGGAGGTTCACCGGGTTCACCGCTAATAACGGATCCTAGTCCCAGGTTCTGGTCTCCCTCAAATATATGGCCAATTCCGATAAACTCATACATCCGGGTCAAAACCCAAATCGTGGACTCAATAATTTCCACATCAAAATGATATCAAAACCGAGTCCAAAACCCATGATATTTCTCAAATCACACTTTAACTGATATAGTGGAAAATATATGTCTAGTAATCATTTCTAAAATCCAGAAATTCAATGCCACAATACATAACGGTATTTAAACAAAGATATTCTGATGCATGCATTTTAGTTTATAAAACAAAAGTCCACTCACATACATCATCCAACCCTTAATTCATGGACGCTCTAGCCCAAGGAACACATGCACAATAATGACCCAACTACCTTGACTTTTCGAGCTCAAAACCCGCTAATACAGTCAACTATTAACGCTGGGATTGCCCAAAATGACCTCTAAACGACGTCCAATCAACCTGAAACCTGTACCAACAGATTCGGAACGTCGAAAACTAGTTACCACGCGTCGCCGTGACCTCAGACTCGGCCCCACGCGCCACCACGCGCCGCCGGAAGGTCGACACACGCGCACACGCGCCCTCACGCGCCGGTCACGCGCCTGCTACAATGTTCACGTGCCTGGACCGGTCCAACCCGGTCCAGCTCGACCTGACCCGGTCCAACTCGACCCGACCAATTCACTCAACCCGACCGATTCACTCAACCCGACCGATCATCGGTGACTCACCGGAGAAGAAGACCGAATTGCCGTCGTCGTCGCCGGAGGCTGGCCGGAGAAGATGACCGGACCACCACCTCCGCCGTCGTCTGGTTCGCCGGAATCCCCATTTCCGGCCGAAACTCTAAGCTTTACAACTTCCTCAAAACTCAACCATTTTACACAAATTTTACGTCTAAATCTATCTACTCGAACCCAGGAATCCAAATATGACCTTAAAACATCAAACACGTACTTGTGCTAGCCAGAAAATCGATCGGAAGATCCGAAACTTCCTATACTCGGTTCGGCTTCCACCGTGGTCCTCTCCTTCGATGGTTGGTACGGTTGTGATCGTGGGAAGGAGTAGAATACGATTAGTTGATCAAAACTGGAAGTTGGAACCTTGAATCCAAAGTTGACTTTATGGTTTTTCTTCGGGTGTTTTCGCACGGTTTCGGGTTCGATGTGGGTGTTTTCGTTTCAGAGAGAGAGATGAGTGATAATGAAAATGAAGATAAAAAATGATTGGGTTAAAATATCTTCTCCCAAATCAAAATTACCAAATTACCCTTGCACATCTAGACCCATAACTTCCATACACGAACTCCGTTTTTTACGTGCCGCCTGTCTACGAACTCGTGAGTTCGAGACCTACGCAACGGTACCCGAAACACAGCCTAATAAGTTCCGAAATAAACCTTGATTTCCAAGCCCTTTACCGACCAAGGGTAAAATCATCATTTTACAAAAATAATTGCGTAAACCCAATAATTAAAATTCCGGGTTGTTACAGTCGGCGGCGACGATTAGGTACTTCCGATTTGGCACCGGGGTGCTGGGCAAGGGCCCTACGATGTCTATGCCCCATTGCATGAATGGCCATGGACTCATTTGCTCATGAAGCTCCTCGGGTGGCGCCAAGTGGCTTGGCTTGAACCTCTGGCATTTATCGCATACTCAAGCGTATTTTAATGCGTCTTGGTGCAAAGTTGATCAGTAGAATCCGGAGCTAAGTGTCTTTTGTGCTAGTGAACTTCCTCCTGAATGATTACTGCATTGGCCTTTGTGAATTTCTGTCAAAACTTTAAGCGTTTCCGGATGTTTCAAACATTGTAAGTTTGCTCCAATAAAGCTTCGACGAAAAAGCTACCCCATGTCGATGTAGTATTGTGGGGCCTTCATCAGAACTTTGCGAGCTTCGAGTCGATCGTCAGGTAGCATTCCATTCTCCAAGTAGTTGACGAACGGATCTTGCCAACTAGGAGAAGGGTCTACTTGCCTAAATTGACTTCTTTAATGTCTATGCTGCGTTGTTCTAAGTACTCAAACGGGATTGAGCGTTTGAACCGATAGTCAAGTGATGAGGCCAAGTTGTCTAGAGCATCAGCTTGCGCGTTTTCGGCTCTTGGAAGCTGGTGGAAAGTGAAGACTTTGAAGTTCACGGGTAACTCCTGAACTTTGTTGTTGTATTGGAGCATTCTTATATCGCGAGCTGCGTATTCGCTAGTGGATTGGTTAGTGATTAATTGTGAGTCATAATGAATTGCAAACTTCTTGACTCCCAACTCCTTGGCGAGTATTAATTCATAGATTAGCGCTTCATACTCTACTTCATTATTGGAAGCCTTGATCCAAATTGGATTGCTTGTTCCATCATTGATCCATCGAGAGTGATGATGACGATTTCGGCTCCCGCTCCGCGTTGATTGGAGCAAGCATCGACGAAAAGCTTCCAAATGGGGTCTGGGATTCTGCGGCAAGGGGGGAATGGCAGCCAGGGAGGCGTCGGCCAACCCCTTGCCGTGATCCTCCTCGGAGGTGAATTCGGCAACGAAATCGGCCAGTGCCTGTCCTTTGACGGCAGTCCTTGGGTGATAGAGTAACTCATGTTGACTAAGTTCCATTGCCCACTTCATTATTCGCGTGGAAGCGTCATGTGCATGGAGGAGTGATCGCAGTGGATACTCCGTCATGACAATTACCCTGTGTGCTTGAAAGTAAGGCCTCATTTTTTTGGTGGTGACCAAGAGTGCTAAGATTAATTTTTCAAGTTTAGGGTATCGTGTCTCGGCGTCTAGGGGAGCCTTCGAAGTGTAGAAAACTGGGAGTTGGACTCCTTGTTCTTCTAGGACAAGTGTTGAGCTTATGGCCACGTCTGAAATTCTGAGGTAGAGGTAGAGATCTTCGTCATCCTTAGGCTTTGACAGGAGCGGGGATGAAGTTAAGTACGCTTTCAGGTCTTGGAAGGCCTTTTCGTAATTTTCATCCCACTTGTCCTTCGAAGCCTTCTTAAGCGCCTGGAAGAATGGGCAACACCGGTATGTTGCCTTTGACAAAAAACGATTCAAAGCTACGGCACGGCAGGTGAGACTTTGAATTTATTTTAGAGTCGAAGGAGATTTCATGTCCATGATTGCCTTGATTTGTTTTGAATTAGCCTTGATTCCTTGTTGAGTGACGAGGTAGCCAAGAAACTTTCTTGCCCCTACGCCGAAAGTGCATTTTAGGGGATTGAGTTTCATTTGATATTTCCTTAACAAATCAAAGGTTTTTGCCAGGTTAGCGATATGATCGCTGTATTTTTTGCCTTTGACCATGATGTCGTCAACGTACACCTCCATGGACTTGCCGATGAGTTCTTTGAAGATTCGATTGACAAGCCGTTGATAGTTGGAGCATGCGTTCTTTAAGCCAAATGACATGACTTTGTAGCAGTAAACTCCTCGTTCGAAGACAAAAGCTGTTTTGTCCCGATCTTTCTCGTACATGAAGATTTGCCTGTCCCGATCTAAGGGATAGTTGTCTTTCGGACAGGCAAGGTTTAGATCGGTGTAGTCGATGCCTACCCTCCATAGTCTTTCTTCTTTTTTCTTGACAAGTACTACGTTGGCTAACCATTCAGAGTGCGGGACTTTTTCGATGGAGCCGGCGGCGAGTAACTTGTCAATTTCCGCTTGGATGGTGGCAACCTTCTCGGGAGAGAAATTGCATCTCCTTTGCTTGACCGGTTTATGATTTGGATTGACATGTAGATTATGGCAAGTGATTGTAGGAACAATTACAGGCATATCAGATGGAGGCCAAGCAAAAACGCCTTTGTGTTCACGTAGAAATGCAGTGAGTTCTTCCTTTTCCTCATCACTTAGGCGTGCGTCGACGTGGGCATGCCTTTCCGGGATTTGTGGGTCAAGCTGAATGAGAATCACGTCGTCTTCTGGTTGCCAACCCTCGAGTTTGGGGGGTTCTTCGAAGACTTCGGGATCTTGATCCAAAAATGATTGCTATTTAGGAAGCGAACGAGAGTTTTTTCCCCACCAATGGTGTGAATTGGGGGGATGAATTCTGCTCGTTTGACTTCCTTTAGCCCTTCAGTGAGGCATCGTCGAGCCATGGCTTGATCTCCCTTTATCTCTCCAATTCCTCCTCCATGGATCGAGAATCATATTTTTTGATAAAGGCTAGATGAGTTAGCCAATATTTTGTGCATCCATGGTCGTCCCAAAATGCTGTTATAGGGCGAGTATTCGTCCACTACATAGAATGTTTGAGGAGAGACAATGGATGGCAAATGGACGTTAAGTTGGAGAGTTTCGGCGGTCATACTGGTGGAGCCGTTGAAACCCTGCAACGGGATTGCTTTCTTTGTAATGAAGTTTTCTAATCCCATTTTGCGCGCTGTTTCCAAATTGTGGAGATTTGCAACGCTCCCTTCGTCCACGTGAATCAGATCAACATGCGCATGGGCGATCTGGATAGAAATGACGAGTGCATCATCGTGCGGCCAGTCGAGGCCGACTTTGTCTTTGAGGGAGAACCCAATGGAGATGTCGTCGGTGATCTTGGAGGTGGCGACGGCATGGGAGACTTGGGCGATGGCCAAAGCGTCCTGAACTTTCCTCTTTTTTTGCTTGGAAGTGGTTCCAAGTAGCTCTGATTCGGCGTTGATAGTGTTTATGCAAATCGTCTTAGAGGGTGGCTCCTTATGGTTCTTGTCCCCAATGCATTCTGCAGCTTTTCCGATGACATACTTGGTGCAGTGTCCCTCCTTAATGAGATCTATGAGGTATTTTTCAAAGGTTTTGCAAGTGTTAATGGTTTGACCATAACAAACATGGTAGAAACACCATTTTGTCTTGTCCGCCTTCTCCTGGTCGCCTTTAACGGGTCATGGCCTTTTGAACCAGGGTTTGTCTTTAATCTCGTTGTAGATCTAGCTAACGGGTACGCCGAAGTGTGGATTTGGCCGTCCCGTGGATGGGGCTCCGTAAGATCGATTAGCTTTTCGCTTGTTGGATTTCCCAGAGGGTGCCATGGAGGTGGCGTCACCCTTGGGTGGCGCCGTGCCCTTGGTGGGATTTTCGCCTGCCTTGGTGTGCTCCGTGGTGCCCGCCGATATTTTTTCGTCTTCCCAAGAGGCGTGGCGTTCCGCTAGGGAAATCATCTTGGTAAGAGTGTGAGCGTTGGTCATCACAATGTCTCCGTAGAGTTGACTATCTAGGGGGAGCCCCTTTTTGAAATCTAATGCGGCGACAAGGTTGCTGCATCCTATGATGCGAGACTTCTCTTCGCAGAATCTCCGGATGTACTGGTGAAAAGGCTCCTTGGATCTTTTTCTCACGGAGAAGAGATGATCATTTTTTACTTCCACGGTGCGAAGTTGCGAATATTCCTTCACGAAAGCGAGTGTCAGTTCCTCGAATGAGGCAATGGATCTCCATGGGAGATGGTTAAACCAAGTCATTTTGGGACGTTGAAGTGAAGCTTGAAACACTTTGCACATGAGCGCCTCATTGTGCCGATGTGGCACCATCATGCTGCGATAGTAGTCGATGTGTTTTATCGAGTCCAAAGTCCTTTTAAATTGAGTGAAGTTCGGAGTGGAGAACCATCACGGGAATGGTTCGTTCTCAATTCGCAGGACAAATGGAGAAGTTGAAGTAGTTCTAAGATGGCGGCGTAGATCTTCCTCCAAGTTTCCATCGCGTTGGACCCCCTGAAGCCGTTGGTCCAACATTCCTTTCACATAGTTGGCATGAAGCTTATCTCGACGATGGAGAGGAACTTGGCGGCCATGGTGGTACCAACTCCCCCGCATCGTGGAATCTGAGGTGGAGTGTGACAGAGTGTATGTCTTATCCTCGCTACCTTGGTCCATCGATTCCCCGAAGTTAGTGTCAATTCGTTCGTTCGAACTAGTTTGTGTACTCCGTGAGGTTGCTCGTCGAGAAGAGTTTCGATGGGGGATTCTAATTTGAGAATGTTCCCCAGCTCATCCTCCTAATCGATCGTGGATCGATTGCCTCTGATTTGGCGATAGTTTCCACCGGGAGAGTGACTTTCGTCGGTAGAATCGCCAAGGGTGACGCCTCGTGACACAGGGTGGCTTCGGACAGGGTCATTGCCATGTCTACGAGGGGCATTCCCTTGAGGATTCCGTGAATTAGCACGTCTCCCCGCCGTTTACGAAGTGCTTCCTCTGCCTAAGTATTCCTGCAGAAGTTCTACCTGAATTTGAACTTGGTTACTAAGTCACACCACCTGCCGCAACAAACTGGCTTGTGAAGGCGATCCAGGCGAAGTACGGCGAGCGTTATGTCGCGATTCCCTTGCTGAGTGGCATGTGGGTTCCCTTCCTTCGCGATTATTTGGATTTATAATGGTGCGGAGCTTGTCCAGAATCATTCTTAAATTCTGGCTAACATGATAAGAAGCCTCTCCCGCGAATCGGTCGTCGGTATGCTGAAATTGGGCGTGAACTCTTAGCTCCAGAGTTAGTGCTCCAAACCCAGACATTGCCAAAGACGGATGTCCTTGGGTGTCAAATTGCGCCGATTGTTCGCCATGGGCCGTGGGCCCTGCCAAGATCGTCCCAGCTACTCCGTGAGTTGCGACAAAGCTGTCGTGTCTAGCTGCTGACCCAATGCCTTGAGATCCAGCGACTCCTCCACCTGGGATATGCGTGTCCCCCCACGCCTGGCTTGCGGCGAGTGCTCCTCTTAGGACATGCATGTCCCCCCGTGCTTAACAGGCGATACTGGCGATGAGATCGGCGACGAGGCTGCTCCAACGGTGGTGTGGGAATCCTGCGCTGCAGGTCTTGCGGCCATGGGCCTATGCGGCTTCCAAGCTGCGTGGCCGGCAACGACCTGGGTTCCTTCGCTCGGTGGTCGCGCCGACCTCCTCCTTGGGACGTTTCCGTCTCGCGGGATCTTGTGGTTTGTCTTGTTCCCACCATTATTCAAAGAATTTTTGATGAATAATGATAAAAACAAATTTCTTGATGAAGAAAGTGGGATTTTTGGATTGAAGAACATGCTTTTAGAATTTCTCAACTCGGCTCTCAATGAAAGCACCAGCTGTTGATGCAGAAATCGTCCATGTAGGAATTGACCGTTGAGTTTCTACACACACAGGAAACACCAGAGGTTATGGTTGAATCGCGAGGTGGGGGGTTCAATCAAGAACGCTCTTATGCTTAAGTCAGCTTAATCGAGGTACCTGAGTTATGAGGAGATGTCATCTATTTATAGTGGAGACCTAGGGGGTCTTCGGAGCTTCTGATTGGTTGAAGAAGTTTGCAATCACTAAGTAATCCTAGTTAGGAAAGACTCATAATTGACTTTTTAATAATAAATAATTCGCGAGAAAGTTATTTATTATAAGTAGGAAAATGAGTTCTAATTGAATAAGTAATCATTTTTGGAAAAGAAGTTTACCTATTAATTGAATCCTTATTGAATAAGGATTTCAAGGAGACATCTTATTATGAGGATATAATTACTTATTAATTAATATATTTAGTTGGTAAATATATATAATTAATGCGCAATAATTATATTTCAATAATGACTTCACCATGGACAAAGTTGTCATTATGTAAATTATGGGTCACGTGGTAACTCCACAATTATTGGACGAATTATGGTTCCACAACAAGCACAACCATAATATTGGCCGAACACGTTTAGTCAAGTTTCATTTTTGTCCATGCATTTTTAAAATTTTCTCTTCTTCCTTTTTGAGAAATTTGAAATTATTTTAATACAGAAAATCGTGGAGGTATAATTACATTTCATTGTGTTTTAGATTTAGTCCATTCTTTTTTTTTTCCCATTTCATTTGAGTTTGATGCTCATCCAAATTATAGAAACCCTAACACCTAAGTTTCATTGATCAGCATATGCAAATGGTGTGGGAGGTTTCCGTCTCGCGGGATCTTGTGGTTTGTCTTGTTCCCACCATTATTCAAAGAATTGTTTTATGAATAATGATAAAAACAAATTTCTTGATGAAGAAAATGGGATTTTTGGATTGAAGAGCACGCTTTTAGAATTTCTCAACTTGGCTCTCAATGAAAGCACCAGTTGTTGATGCAGAAATCGTCCACGTAGGAATTGACCGTTGAGTTTCTACACACACAGGAAACACATGAGGTTATGGTTGAATCGCGAGGTGGGGGGTTCAACCAAGAACGCTCTTATGCTTAAGTCAGCTTAATCGAGGTACCTGAGTTATGAGGAGATGTCCTCTATTTATAGTGGAGACCTGGGGGGGTCTTCGGAGCTTCTGATTGGTTGAAAGAGTTTGCAATTACTAAGTAATCCTAGTTAGGAAAGACTCATGATTGACTTTTTAATAATAAATAATTCGCAAGAAAGTTATTTATTATAAGTAGGAAAATGAGTTATAATTGAATAAGTAATCATTTTTGGAAAGGAAGTTTACCTATTAATTGAATCCTTATTGAATAAGGATTTCAAGGAGACATCTTATTATGAGGATATAATTACTTATTAATTAATATATTTAGTTGGTAAATATATATAATTAATGCGCAGTAATTATATTTCAATAATGACTTCACCATGGACAAAGTTGTCATTATGTAAATTATGGGTCACGTGGTAGCTCCACAATTATTGGACGAATTATGGTTCCACAACAAGCACAATCATAATATTGGCCGAACACATTTAGTCAAGTTTCATTTTTGTCCATGCATTTTTAAAATTTCTCTTCTTCCTTTTTGAGAAATTTGAAATTATTTTAATACAGAAAATCATGGAGGTATAATTACATTTCATTGTGTTTTAGATTTAGTCCATTCTTTTTTTTTCCCCATTTCATTTGCCTTTGATGCTCATCCAAATTATAGAAACCCTAACACCTAAGTTTCAGTGATCAGCATATGCAAATGGTGTGGGAGGTTTCCGTCTCGCGGGATCTTGTGGTTTGTCTTGTTCCCACCATTATTCAAAGAATTTTTTATGAATAATGATAAAAACAAATTTCTTGATGAAGAAAGTGGGATTTTTGGATTGAAGAGCACACTTTTAGAATTTCTCAACTCGGCTCTCAATGAAAGCACCAGTTGTTGATGCAGAAATCGTCCGCGTCGGAATTGACCGTTGAGTTTCTACACACACAGTAAACACCTGAGGTTATGGTTGAATCGCGAGGTGGGGGATTCAACCAAGAACGTTCTTATGCTTAAGTCAGCTTAATCGAGGTACCTGAGTTATGAGGAGATGTCCTCTATTTATAGTGGAGACCTGGGGGGTCTTCGGAGCTTCTGATTGGTTGAAGGAGTTTGCAATCACTAAGTAATCCTAGTTAGGAAAGACTCATGATTGACTTTTTAGTAATAAATAATTCGCGAGAAAGTTATTTATTATAAGTAGGAAAATGAGTTCTAATTGAATAAGTAATCATTTTTGGAAAGGAAGTTTACCTATTAATTGAATCCTTATTGAATAAGGATTTCAAGGAGACATCTTATTATGAGGATATAATTACTTATTAATTAATATATTTAACTGGTAAATATATATAATTAATGCACAGTAATTATATTTCAATAATGACTTCAGAATGGACAAAGTTGTCATTATGTAAATTATGGGTCATGTGGTAGCTCCACAATTTTTGGACGAATTATGGTTCCACAACAAGCACAACCATAATATTGGCCGAACACGTTTAGTCAAGTTTCATTTTGTCCATGCATTTTTAAAATTTTCTCTTCTTCCTTTTTGAGAAATTTGAAATTATTTTAATACAGAAAATCGTGGAGGTATAATTACATTTCATTGTGTTTTAGATTTAGCCCATTCTTTTTTTTTCCCATTTCATTTGCTTTTGATGCTCATCCAAATTATAGAAACCCTAACACCTAAGTTTCAGTGATCAGCATATGCAAATGGTGTAGGAGGAGTGGCTATAGCTATAATCTATAAACTTAAACCCACGGGGAGACAACGATATACCCATACATGATGAATTGTGTTCATAAACTGGAAAAAATTGGTGGATATTCTCGAATTGGAACAATATGTAACAATGAAATTCAAACACATGAACCAAAGTAGAAACCGTATTTGGCCTATTTATTTGTATAAATCACAATTTTCAAAAGGGCCACAATTAAATTGAGAAAGCAAACAAATATAAAAGGGATTTAAAATGGTAGCGTGTTGTTTCCTTACTTGATTATAGGTGTAGACTAGATAGATAGATGCATTGAGTTTATGGAAATCTCTTCCATTTCTAATCAATAAATCATTCTAGGCTAAATTGGAGCAATAGTCCTTGAATTTTATCATAATTTTAAAAATCATCCTTAAACTTCAATATTAGTGTCCTTATTCCCTGAGTTTTATCATAATAGTTGATTTAGTCCCTCTGTTAAAATGTCAAACGGAATCCGTTAAAATTAAGGGCAAAACTGTCAATTCAAGGGGATTTCACATGTATTTTTCTCACGGATTTTTGACAGATAGACTAAGTCAACTATTATGGTAAAGTTCAGGAATGGGGGATAGTAATATTGAAGTATATGGACGATTTCTAAAATTATGATAAAATTCAGAAACTATTGCTCCAATTTAGTCATCATTCAAATAGGAGCAACTAAATTAGAAGAAGATATGATATGAATTGTGTGGTGGTATCAAACTTGATTATATGAATTCTTTGTTTTCTAGGCAGCCTTGTTGTCATTATTTGAAAATATATATATATGCTTTTTTTGGACAAAGTTATGTTGTGACAAAGTGTAAAAGCACCTGAATAAGAAACACTTTGTTTCTTTTAATTCACTTCACTGAAAGTGGCCCTTTTCAGTTTTTGCATCACTCATAATTGCAGATTCTCATCTTCCCATATGATTGATGTTGTTGATACAGTTAATGTCCAGCTAGCTGCTTCACCACATCGTAAATTTTCAAATCTTTTTCCTAAAAAAACCATACAAGTTTTATTTGGTGTATATAATATAAGAAATATTTGTTTACATGTTACATTTTATTATAATATAGTTCATGGATTATCAAGAACTATTAAAGGACTATGATAAATTGAAAAATATGAAAATACGTTATGGTAAAATATTACGTTTAATTTTAAAACATGTAATTTTCCTTTTCTTTGAGAAGATTACATGAAATGGAAGTTTTTGTTTTTAAATATGTACAAAATAGATGGTTCTATCGAGAGGGCTCATATTGTGGCGAAAGGCTTCACACAAACCTATTCAGAGCTAGAAGCAACAATCATTAAGTGGAGAATTTCCATCTATTTGTTCTCTCGTTCGCTACCTCAAGTCATTATTACGCAATTGGCCCAGTTGGAGTTCTAATATAGCATCAACCTATGTCATATTGGGGAGAAGTGTAGGTTGATGGATAGGATAAATGCCTATATGAGTTTGTAATGTTATTGTCATGTTGATGTTATATTGAAGAATATAATCTAAAAAAGTTGCTCAAGATTTAGTTTCATTCTTTATAATTTTCTTTCTCGTACTGTGTAAGTGAACTTCAAGTTTTAATTGTGTACCCAAAAGGAAGCGTCACAGCTTAGATTTGTGCCACATCCGATGTCAATCTACACAGTAATAGTTTTCAAAAGTAGTTTTCCAAAGTAGGTTCTATTTAACCTAGAGTGATTTGCCTGCTACTTTCTAGGCTACATATAATAGTAGCAAGTTTAGTAACTAGGATTGTCATAGTAAATAGGAGGAAGAAAAACCTCTCATTCCCTCCTCCCTTTCCCTCTACTGCTTCCTTTTGTTTGGATTTAGTACAAAAAGTGACTTAATTTGACTCATGCTTAAATATGAGTATGAGTACTTTATCATTTTTATTTTGCTATTATTTAAATCCAATTCTTCCGTTAAAATTTTCGTTTTAAAATTTCTCATTTTCTATAAATTTACTCTACTTTTGGAGGAGTTTTTTGCAATACCTCGCATTATTTTTATTCACCGTAATCTGATTAGGACTTTCGGTCATCTTAGTTAGTATATGCTATATAATTGCTTGTATGCGCAATTTGATTGTAGGAAAATAAATTTTTCTCCAAATTCATGTCATGCTCTAAAGCTTCTGTAAGATCATATGTGATGGATTTGATGGCGGTGCTCTTTCAAGTGGTGGCGATAGCCCTTTAGGATTATCGGTTGTGTTTAGTTATTTATACGATTTTTGTCTGCATTAGCATTGTCTCGTTAACTTGTTAATTTATTGATTTTATTGCCTTGTTGAGATTGATGTTGAGAATAAGATTATATTATTTTAAGAAAATAAGAATTGTCGAACTACTTTATATTTTGTATTATTATTTACTTAGTTCTAAATCAAAAAGGCTTAATTTACTCAAAATATCATCCTCTTGAATATAAGCACATGATAATTAGCACATAAATAATCCGTAGACAATCGTATGTTATGTTATCAATTTAGATTAAATATATTAGGGAGAGGATGATTTTCGTTTTTTATTCTTATAAAAAGTGAGATTGATACTAATGTGTATAATCTTGTCTTTAATATAGTTGTACACAACATAATAAAAAAAAACATAAAAAAGAGAGACACCTTGTCATGTTAGAGAATCGAAAGACTCGTTATTGATCTTGACGAATTGGCGAATGAATAAATATGTCGTGGACATGTATGTCCTGTAACTACAAGATGACCAAGAGCAAACACAAAAGGATAACAAGACACAAACTGAAAAGTACATGAGTTCTTTCTATATTGCCCAAGACACATACATGGACATCCATGTTTCCATAAAGGCAGGCTTAGTTAGGCAGGTCATGACTAGCTAGCTCATGAGCCTTACTTATTTCCAAAGGTAAAAGATATTCCAACTCAAATTCATAGTACATATTGCTAGCTAATTAAGCTTCAATTGCTGAAGCTCCAACTCAGAATTTTATGATCTTCAATGAGTTGCCCAGTTGAAGCAGTGAACCCTACATACATTTCATCGAGAAAAACATCGGACAGATCAAGAGGAACCTTGATCAAAGGTCTCTCTGGCTTTTTAACATTTTCAGGAGCCAATGATATGCTGAGCTGGTTATTCCAGTACTCAATCCAAGCTTTATAAATGCCTCCATCATTCAACTTTACCTCTTTGAAAGACCCATCAGTCTTGTTATTGTCCTCATCAAGCCAATATCCAGCTTTGTAAGAAACCAAAGAAGTTAAAGAATTGACATCAACACCAACATGGTTGTCATTCACATCCTTAAATTCTTCGTTTTGAAACACATCAAATTCAACACCAAAAACATGGTTTTCGGGGTTGCCGTCATTGGTACGGTTCAAGAACCCTAGATGTTGGGCAGAAGAGGCGCCTTGGATGCCCGTGGAAGGGACGAAAATGAGGACGAAGCCATGGCCAGGGAGAGCGTCCTTGGATGGGGTTATGGAGAAGGTGAAAGAGGTTGTGAAAGGCAAGAGGTTTGAGGAGTTTGGATACCCTGTGGGTACCTTGGCATTGTAGAGAGCTCTGCCAATGGAAAAGGTGGTGTTTCCGCTGAGAGAAAGAACGCCGGAATCTAGGGTTGCATTGCCATAGGTCAAAATATCAGAAGAATTGAAACCAGTGATGGAGAAATCAACTGCAAAAGTGGATTGAAGGAGGAAGAGCTTGGTTAAAAATAGAACAAGTAATTGAAGAGAATGCATTGCCATTGTTTACAACTCTAAGGGACCTTCTACATTTAGCAATGACATATATATAGCAGCTGCCTTTGTCCCACCAATTGTGGCCTAAACTTTTAGTTTGGTCAATGCCTGTGACAAGAAGTCAAACAATATAAGGCAAAATTTTCAACCTTATAGTGGCAATCCCCCCAACACAATTTAGGCAAGCCCCAGTCTTCAAGTAATAATCAGGGTAGCCATTATTTTCAAGATCAAAATATTATTCAACATTCAAATGAAGACCTTGTCAACCTGTAAGAAAATTGAGACACATAATTACATGTGAACGTGAGAACTAGAAATGTAAACTCAAAAAGAGTAGGCAGATTCCCCCTTCCCACTTTTCTCCAAGGAATTATAAATAAATAGAGAGGGAAGGTGGTTATCCACCAACATGATCACTAAGAGAAGAAACTTTTCAGCACGACTGTCACACTGCAACAGAACGAATAATAACAGTGTGACAGTCACACCCAAAGTATCAATCTGAACAGAAGTATGAGGAATTCAGCATCTTACTCTTTTCATAACAAAAGTCAGTTTCATATTTCCCACATAATCTACATGCTTATGGCTTATAACAAGCTCTCTACAAGAATGGGCCATATTTTTAGTAGCAGAGGGGCAAAAAGATACAGGGAAAGTGAGAGCGTGTGTTCTAAGCCATAAACTTAGTTAAAGGCACCGGCGATTCTTCCTTTGCCCCCCCACCACCACCCCACCCTCCCCCCCCCCCCTCCCCCCCCCCATACAAAAAACGAAAAGCACCCAAACCCCCACCAATGAGTAACTCATATTTCACAAGAGAAAACCAGCAAATTATCTGCAGTGATTTTCTGTATGATGCTCTGCTTTTGGGTCTACTTAAACCGGCTCAACGACCTGAAACAAATAATGAATTGGTGGATATTTGGTTCCCTTCAGCCTGAAATTTTCTGACCCTTGCCTTGTCTAGGCGGGCTCGTCTAACAGCTTCTTGGACCTGGAGATCGTGGTCCTTCAGCATCTGATCCATGTTGCCAGAGGGGACTAGCAACGGACCCGAGTAGTGCATTTTGTGACCCTTTGATCCATATCCAACCTGAGATAACCGAAACAAAAATGATATAATCAGAAATTAAGAACGAACGAAAAAACAAAAAAGAAACGCCACTAAGTGAATTATCTTTCCCCGTTACATTAACTCGCAAAAGTACATAATATTATGAAGGCAAATAGCGCGGTACTAGATATAAGAAGGACTAAGTGATGCAATAATGAAGAAAAGCAAGAAGGAAAGTCATCATGGGGGGAAAAGGCATGAGTTCAACTACTCACAATAATTGGTTCTTTGTTGCTTCTAACATCTTCTTTATGACGAGAACCTACGATGGCCTGTTTTTGATCTTGTGGTAAAGGATCAGAGGCCTCCTTGAAGGAACCAGGAAACCTGCCTATTACTTTTGGAACTTCCATTTGGGAAGAACTAGACCTTTTTCTACGTTCTTCAGATAACATACTCCTTCTTGCTGCCACCAAACCAGACATTGTTGACAAGTCAGCTCCAGATGTAACCTTTGGAGCCTGCTCGTCTGGGTTCTTAGTAGACTTTGCCCATGCAGCCCGGTGAGCCAATGGCCCTGAATGGGAAGCTCTCTTATGATTATGTCCATTATGTTCTATGCTTGCATCCACCACTTGTGATTGCCTAGGTGGATCAATTGGAAAGCCAGAAGCAACTTCTTCCGGATGAGGATTAAACTTCTCACTCCGGCTCTTGGAATTGTCTTGTCTTTTCTGTAACAAGAAAGCCCTTATATTGAAATATCATACGATATTATTATGATATCATGAAGAATACTGAATAGTTTACAACATGGCATCATATTAGTCACTTTTTTGTTTTGGTCAATAGGCATATATTAGTCTTGGATAGGCTATAAAAGGGCTTATAAATGCAATGTGGTATGTGGATCACCTAAAATTATAATGAAAAAAATTATTTCAATAGTCTGAAAATGTTGGAGCACAATATTCCTAAGAAGACAAGCAAATTCTGCTGTTAACAAGGCCATCAATGTTATGTGGAGTTAATTGCATTGGGAAAATACGAGGTAAGCTTCGGTATAAAACTCAGTGAAAATCTGGGTCGACCATCAAAACCCCTTTTAACAGTAAGGCTATGCTTGGATGAGGAACTTAAAAGTCCCAAGAGATTTAGGTTAATTAGTTAGAAAAGTACCACAAACCATTAGATGGAGGTATGCCAATGGATTTAAAGGGATTTCAAAGTAACTACTAGATACGTGCAACTTGGAAATCGTTTCTTTAGTGGTTTCGTTGCTCATGTAGGTACTTACAAATCCCTCTATTTAATTTTTTGTAGTGCATTTTTTAGTAATATTTCTTTCCTAGGTAATTTGAAGTTCCTCATCCAAACATAGCCTAGAAGACTTGAAAAACCCATGATCTTATAAAACGCAAAGAGGCAATAAGAAAATATCACCATACACAACAAATTACAACATAAATCAACAATGGAAATGAATGAATGCTTTTTAGTTACAATAACATCAGGTTACCTGCATTGACAAGACTAATTCGGCATTGGCATCAGGTGCGGGAATGGCTCGAGAGTCTCTTGCTCCCCTCCTTTCATGGTCAAGCCTTTGGCCCTTGCCTGCTGCTCCTTGCCTGTTAATGCGTGGGAAAAGATTATTATGACATACACCACCCTCACTAGCAGTAGTAAGAGACGAAGAGGGTTTTTTTTTGGTCAATCGAGTAGAAGAGGATAAAACACTAATAATAGGACAAAGGTTACTAAGGCTCCATTTGTTTAAATAAAGATTTACGGGCTCGTTTGGTGAAGGGGATTAGATTGGATAACTTATCAAATTCAATATATCTTTGAAGGTAAAAATGGATGTGTTTCATTGCAAGGGGATTAGAGGGGAGTAGATATAGAAGAAAACTTATCCAATCCAATCCCCTCAAAATAGTAGGATCAGAAGACATAAGTCCTTCTATGTCTAATCCCATCTAACCCTCTTACAATCAAGACACATTCATTTTTACATTCAAAATACATTGATCAGATGAGTTATCCAATCCAATCCAATCGCATCCACCAACCGTGACCTACATTCAATTAATTTGAAACAACTAGTTGTAACGCTTTTGAAAGGGATTTGAAATAACTATATGACAAAGTCATTTGAAATCCATTTGCCTTCTTCATTTTATTCTTATTCAAACTAGCAAACATGAATTATAATAGTCTAAATTTTCAATTTATCCTTTTTTCAAATCCACATCTCTAGCTAAACAAACAGACTAAACCTGTCAAACGAGTTGGCAGAATTCAACCGATAACCATCAGTTCATGAGCACAAATTCTAGGAAGGCAAAACCTAATCCCATGAATGTGGACTCTTAAAATTGTAAACTATAGCCTAACTAACCAAAAATAAAAAAGCAAACTAATTAGTTGCTTTAGGCAAACTCCAGAGTACAGACTCATGATTCCACTCATTAATTACCACTCCTAACCATTTCTGATGTGTTCCTAAGCACATAGACCATTCAGTTTCAATATTTTCCCCTGATTTGATGACAAGAACCCAACAACTCCAAAAGCTCTTTGGTGAAACCACAGAAGTACAACTTCACCCTCACGAACCATGCATCAAGTGTGCCTATCCTCCTTCGAAGGCCTCACGGTGCATGAACCATTAGCTTTTTCTATGTTTTTTTTCTCAGGGACTAAACCATTAGACTTCATGCCACACATATAATAAGTAGTTTAAAACAGTGCTTGGTGCGCCTTGTAACTATAAATTTAAAAAGAATATTATTCAACTTGTAGCAAAAAGTCAGATATGAATCTATGTAATAATATTCACCTTCTAGCTTCTTCATCCCGTACTTTAGCATCAAACTCTTTGCTTGGAGGATACTTTGGCAAGCTTGATGGGTCACAAGGAAGAGGTTTTGTTGTAAAGAACTGTGAAAAACAAAGGCAAAAAATGATAACACAGGTGAAAACACCAAAGCAAATTTACAGTTGAAACTTTTGAACATATGCTCCTAACTAGAATAGTATAACTTTAAAATCTATGTAGTTACTAACATGACATAGAAGAAAGTATCAAATGCTCATGAGAAATGAAAGAATGGTACCCTGTAAGGCTGTAACTATTTTACTATTATAGTTAAGAACAGGAAAAACAAAAAGGAACTTGCTGCAATCTGTATGGTTCACTTACTAAATTAATATGATAAGCAGAGCTAATAAGTAGCTATCACTAAATGGCAGAAAAAGAGAGGAGACCTTAATGAATGAAGTAAATAAAAAGGACCTAAATATAGACACTAGAACTTTCAAAGAATCACAGGCGAGGCAACAGACTGAAAGAACAAAACAGGATCTACTGTACTCATAATCATGCACAGGCACACACATAGAGATCTAGATGTGTCAAAGGAAATATCAAGAAAACTCAAAGACTCTGCAGCAAAAAGAATAACATTAGAAAGGCATCATATAGGAATTAATTTAAGATCCAAACCTCGCTCTTGAGAGCAGAAGCCGCAGATCCTCGATCTGCAGGGTCTATAGAAAGAAGGATCTCCATAAGTGCTAAAGCTGGTGCAGGAAAGTCCTTAAACGTTTCTGCAACACAGCGTTTATATGGCTGTTGGGGCTTAAATATGGTTGCATGAGGCAACTTCGATTTTTTCCAATAATCTTCAGAAGGTGAGCCACAAAGCTTGAAAATCTTATGCAGCTGCTCCACCTACAAGGGATAACATCCAGAAACTCCAATCATTCAGCATACATTACTCAGTTAACACAACACTTGCATCTAAGAAAGCATAAGAGATTCTCAGTAGAAAAGGCCGAAAGGGACATCATAATAATAAGAGGATTCACACAACTCTAGAGGTGTAGAGGACAGTAAGTAAACTAACCCTAGTCTACCAGCAATTAACCACCACAATCTTCACAACCCAATGAAGTTGCTTAAAAATCCCCCTCCAATTAACCATCTCACATTCAATAACAGGCCATCTTGAAAAGAGATGACGAACAATATCAAATTCTATAATCACACTACTTCGTAGTTCATATCAAATTCTAAGAAACATATAAATTATTCAGAAAGCCACAAGAAAGACATAGCAAATGACACCACTAGGGTTCTGTTGTAAATTCACACAAACAAAGGTCAGGAATAAAGATGGAAAACAAAGCTATGGCATACTTTAATAAAGATATCAAGTTCTATAATGATGAGTTGCACCGAATAGTAGAAAATTTATTCTTCCACCAGCTAAAGTATTCAATTAAACCCAAAAACATGAAATATTTATTAATCATG